>CM037598.1:19488790-21888790 GCA_021018995.1 Chloranthus sessilifolius | reverse complement strand
AACGTGCTAACTTAGAACTTGGCCTAACTTATAGCTCAATTTTGATCCTCAAAATAATTTATTCATCAGTTGGTTAATTCATATGAGTTGTAGATTTAGTTGTCTTCTTTCCAACGCTATAAGAATTTTGTCAAACAGAATTTGGAGTAAAGAGTTATGGCTAAAATACCGAAGCAGTGTTGGTATAGTAAAACTTGATCGATCGAATTTTCAATTTGATCGATCGAATTCCCAATTTGAGCTATCGAATTCCAAAAAAAACCATACCTTATATTATATATATATATATATTATATAGTTTGATCAATTGGATATGATAGTTTCTGTCATCTCAATTTGATAGTTTCTTTGGGAACATTCCTTGAAGTTACGAAGTCGATCAGCAAAAGGTTAGATTTCCTTGTTTTAATGGTTTATATTAATGGATTAAATGTTAGGATTATTTGCTTGAATTGTTAGTAGAAAGTTCGGGTGAAAATGATGAGAAATCGGGATGAAAATAGGTTAAAAATTAACGAGCTGTTGAGATGACAGAAACTATCATATCCGATCGATCAAATTTAGGATTTGATCGATCAAACTGTGATCCGATTGAACAAACTTAAGAAATGATCGATCGAATTATATAAAAACCCTATAGAACAGAAGGGTGTTTTCTAGAGGTTAAGCTCGATGAGATCCGATCGATCAAATTTAGAAATTGATCGATCAAATAAAAATCCGATCTATCAAATTGAAATTTGGTCTATCAAATTGAAATCTGATCGAAACTTTCGAATTTCATCACGGAAATTTGAAGCGAAACTTTCGAATTTCCGTGACGAATCCATAGAGATTGATCACAATGAACTCAAAATGACGTCGTTCATCCTTACGCGTCTATCTTAACCTATTCCAAGCACGAGAAATGATCGCAAGATGTAATGTTTCTTGAAAACGGGGTTTGAACGGTCGAAATTCACCGAAGGCAGGATTCAAGTGTTGATCGGCATCAAGTGCTTCGTGAATAATGCAAAAATTGTGGTGCGATGACAATCTCGTCATTAAAATCTCAAGATGGGCGAAAGTTTTCTCTTCTTTCTCTCTCTAGAAACCCAAACTCCAAAGCTTTGCAAACAGGTGAAGCTTCTTTGAGAAGCCTTGTCTTTTTATTAGTTAAAGGGCTTGGCTTCAGTGCGAAGCGACACTACAAAAGCGTGTTAGGCTTATCCACTTGAAATGGAGTTTGGTTTCGGTGTTGAGAGGCACCCGGTGAGTTGGTGCACGACATTTCCACTAAAGGCCTAAACACACATTTAAACCTTAATCCATCCAAACAAAGTTATCCTAATATTATTTAACGATTTAATATTATATAAATACCCTGGTGTCATAGATTTTTATGCCAACCACACACTCGAGATCAGTCAAGTAGGGTCTAATTTTACAGGTCATTATAGACCCAAGCCCGTCCTTTATCAATCAACCCATAAACTCGGGGTCTTCAATAGATTGATGGACTCTCTCAGAACCCCCCCCCCCTTTTGTTGTCATTTTCTCTATTGATCCCATAGAATCACCATCGAATTTTCAACGTAATCTTGTCATTGATTTCACTTTGGATAAGCCCACACTTGACTGCATCAAGACAATTCTAATGAGGAAGAAGCCTTTAGTGAAGGAGGCAACACTTGGAAAGATGATTTGAGTGAAGACAGGGACATTGACATAACTTTGGGCGAAGGCCGTCTTGATTCCCCTGAGAACAACTCTCCCAAGACTCACTCCTATGATATGGCTCCACTACAAGATCAACACTCAGGTGATACAACTACCAATCCCTTGCTCTCCGAAAATGATGTCAACGAAGTCTAAGTTATTTCGCAGGCTAAATATGATTTTCGCAACAATAAGATCGCATAAATGAAGAGGTTATAATGGTTACTTCATTACACCCATTAGGCGGTTTCGATTTCTATGATGCTCACGAGTCCATCTTAACATGGAGTATAAGAGGTCTAGGTAAACCTAGCAAATGCGTTGTGGTTAAAAATTTTGTCACCAGCTCCAAGGAAAATATTGTCACTTTACAAGAAACGAAGTGGAAAAATTTTGCTGTCTCCCATTTTTGCTCCATTACTCCGAATTCTAGTTGTAAATGGGCTCACAAAAACTCAATCGACTTTGGAGGAGGCATTCTTGTAATGTGGAATCACTCAGTCTTCGAGAACAGAGGTTAGTGGTTGGGCAGTTTCAATATTTCCATTTTATCTTCTAATGAAAGCAATAATAACTCTTTTATTTTCACGGCCGTCTACGCTCCTTCCTCTTGTGGCTCAGATATCGAGCTTTGGGAGGATCTTTCAGATTGAAGATTATAGATAAAGGTGCTTGGATAGTATGTGGCAACTTCAATACCATTTCTCATCCCAGTGAGAGATCTTATAATCGCAAGATTTCCTCATCGGTGAGGAATTTCAACAATTTCCTCAATTCGGCCGAACTCATGGATATTCCAATGGCGGGGGCTGTAGACACCCAAATTTTGCCCAAGGCCCGATCGAGACACATTTCGAGAGAGGCGCTTCTCTGAGCTTTTGATGGCATGTATGGAACCCTTAGGAACCTTTTTGAAATCTTAAGAGCCATTCCAAACCCTTTGGAATCACCCTAGATCCCTTAGGAACCTTCCTGAAGCCTTAAAAACCACTCCCGACCCTTAAAAACTATTCTAGACATAAACCTACCTTTCCTGAGCAATGGATGAAGATCGAGACTAGCTGTGACCTTCTACTATGATCGAATCTCATACCATTGAAAAGTAGAAGTCCTTAGCTTTCCAACGAGCAAAGAATCACCTCAATCGGAGCTATGTACGAGAAGATATCGGGTTCCAAAGTATAGGGGCAAAATTATAATTATGAGGAGTCCTCCTTTGGGAATTGGCGCAAGTAATAGGCGTAACTAATAGTTGCGCCACATATGTGTGGGTCCCCCCCGCGGGTAGTCAACTTCCCAAAACTACTGTACATAACTGTTTTACTGTACATATGCTTGGCACAACTAATAGTTGCGCCAAGCATATGAACAGTACCTGTAGGTTTTTGTCTCAAAATTTTAGATTGGGGTTTGACTTGTTGACCATCTTGACCTTTGGAGTGTATTTTGCTAACTTTGTTGCACCCATGCACTATCTATTTTCAAATCCTTAATTGGTTTAAAGCCCCACCCTATCATCTACCATTGGAGCGTCTCTTCACATATTTCAAGGTTCCAAAAACCCTAAGAAACCTTAGATGACTAGATTACCTAATTGCTAATCCAAGTTAGCCTCTAAACACCCTCCTAATTTCTCTTTTTCCTATAAATAGAGAGGCACCCCTCCCTTCACAAAGGCTTGAAAAAATTTGCAATTAAGAGATTAAGGAATCCCTTCTCTCTCTCTCCTCTAGTGTACCATTCTCATACAAATTCTAGAACCTTAGAACCTTCTATAAACCTTGGCCTTTCATCCAAAAGCTCTAGGTTAGGTGTGTGCTACCCCCTAACCTTCTCTCTCTACCTCTTAGCTATCAACCCCTAGAAGTTAGAACCCCATTTCTCACCATACAAGCCTTCAAAAACTTATCGAAGAAAGCCAACGCAAAGCTCCACAGCGGTGCAACAAGGGCCCAAGAGCTCCGGCTCTCCCCTCTATTCCTCTACCTTCTCGGTTCTTCCTCTATCCTCCCATTTGTGCCGCTATGTCGCTGAATTTTCGGTAGGAATGGAGGGACACAAATGAGATTTTAACACCCTTTGGGCAAGAGGAAGGATTTTTCATTTCTTTTACATTATTTTTATTTTGGCCATAAGTAGAGACCGCATTAAGTGGGTTGATTGGGTGCCTAACACCTTCCTAATTGATAACCGAAGCCCCTACCCAAGAGTCTTTGGCGTAGACCGGATTCAAAGTCATATTTGTGGTACTTTGGTGCTTATAAAATTGATCTAGGTTTTTTGGGATACCAAAAGTTCCGAGTGGTGACTCTAAATATTCACAACGAGAGCATCGTCGCGACGGGATCATCACAAATCCCATGGATGCACAGATGGCGACTCTGCTGGGGAGTAGCTTGTAGAGCTTCCTCTTGAACTTAACCTCTTTATTTTTTATTTACTAACCTTTTATTGCTATTTTTTATTTTATTTTACTATTTTTACTCACCCCTCTGATCACGCCATTTTACTTACCCCTACTTTTATGTCATTTACTAGCCTTAACCAATTGGCGGGCCTACTTGTGCACCGCATTCAATTTCTTTACGTTTCTATCATTTCTAACACTTAGCCGATCGGTGGGTCTACTTGTGCATTGTTATTTAAATTCCTTACATTTTCATCATTTCAAGTGCCTTGGCCATTTGGCAGGCCTACTTGCGCTTGTAATTCTATAATCATATTCCGCTAGTGAACGCCGGACCCGTAGAAGCGGCACGGGATCATCACCCCCGGTCTTTGAACTTAAGAAAATTCCCTTAAAAGTGAAAAATAAAATTGAACTAACAAAGGGGATTTAAATTAATTTTTGTGGGATAGATTTCCAAGGGTTGGGTTATTTAGGCACACATACAAACTCTCGGGTCTTAGTACTGTGACAGCCCTAGTGGTGATGATCCGGAAAAGTCCCAGCCCACCTAGTACCTGAGAAAAGTGCTTGCACTTGAGATATATCGGGTGGATAACCTTCTCGTTACCACGCTTAAAACTTAGGAAAAAAGAGAGCGTTAGTGAACCCAAATTGGCCTTTAAACCCTTAGGATCAGTGAGGAAAGAGACGGATCATATAAATAGTCAATCCCCGAAAGCATAGCTTCCACACAAAGCCTATTTGGAGACTCATTTCCGGCCAGAACTGTTGCTATCAAAAGATCTGGAAACCTAACTTTATCTGGTGCCACTATTAGTTGCGCCAATGCAAAATTTCTCAAAAGAACACTGGCGCAACTATTAATTGCACCAGCTTTAGTCTGGGAAATTTTACTCTGGCACATCTATTAGTTTTGCCAGGTTGGTTTTAGGCAGCAACAACCCGAATCTGAGGCCTGTTTCACACCTCGGACTCGCCAATCAGTACCTTTAGTGCCTCGATTTAGGCCCCGCAATCTCCAACACCCAATACACCCTCGCCGATCAAAAGAAGGTGACTTTGTTTTTATTCGTTTCGGGGGATCGGGTTGTTTGCATTAGTTTTCGTGCCTTCAATAGATTAAGGGGTTTTCCTTCGATTCTTCCGAAGCGCTTCGAAACCTTTACCACGGGACCTATTTATGGTACGAGAGCCACCTGAGAAGGGAATTCAAAAGGCCCCGAAATCCACATTTCTTTTCACTTATAAAAATTTTTTAAAAATTAAAAATTAAAAACCTAAAAATCGAGTCTTAATTGGTGCCGGCACAACGGCATCATCGTATCCGCCGTCATCCCGTAGCAGAAGAATGAGGAAGCTTAACGGGCCCCATCCGAGGCACCCCGTACCCGACCCAATACATAGCTATGTCATGGGCTATGGACGCGGCTTACCCCAATCCCGACTCATCCCCGCCGCATTCTCAGACACATTCCCATACCGAACAAGCTTTTTCTTCCACCCTCCTCACCCAACCAACCCTCACCATAACCTGCCCATTCGGTGCCCCTATTTTTCCTTCCACCACTTCTCAAAACATCTAAAATCTAAATTTCTTGTCATTTTCTCAAGCCATGCCTTCATCCACGGCCATCTCCAACCCATCTCACCTTCCTTCCCCACCCGTTCAAAACCCATCCTCCACTTTAACCAACATACCCTATTTTTCATCCGCCCAACACATACCCAATCTGCCCACATATATCCATACCGCATTTGATCCCCCACACATCCCTTCATTTACCCAAGTCATGCCCATTTTTTTAAGAACTATGCCAATTTTCCTCTCATTCCCCACCTCTATGCCCCATACATCTTCCCCATCCATGCCTAATCCATCCACCAATGCCCCACCTCATTCCTCCAATCCACCTCATATCCCGCCACTTACCCGGGCCATGCCCGATTTTATTGGGGCCATGCCCAATTTTATTGGGGCCATGCCCAATTTTTCTTCTTCACACACCTCATCCATGCCCCTCTAACCCTCAAATAACCGATCTCCATCCGATCCCCTTTCCATGACTATGATGGAAGAGATGTTCCAAACTTACAACAAGTGGAAGGCCTCCCAACACGTCCCCTCTCATCCATACCACACATCCATGAATTCATCCGAGACCCTATCAAGCCTCCATGCCTCATTCCCCCATGACCCCCATCAACCCCCCATCATCCACACCATCCAAACCCCCACTACCCATATACTCCAAGGCCCCATGGCCCAAAACCCCATGACCCATACCCATCAAGGGCCCATGGCCTAAACCTACTAAGGGCCCATGGCCTAGAATAATCAAGGGTCCATGACCCAGAACCATCAAGGCCCAATGGGCTAGACCCACCAACGGCCCATGGCCCAGATTCACCAAGGCCCATGGCCTAGACCCATCAAGGTTCATTAGTCCAGACCCACTAAGGGCCCATGGCCTAGACCCATCAACGCCCAATGGGCCATACCCACCAAGGGCCCATGGTCCAGACCCATCAAGGGCCATTGGCCCACACCCACGAAGGCCCACTGGGCTAAACCTATCATGACCAAGGTTTTGTGGCCTAAACTTCCCAAGGACCCATGGGCCAAACCTTCATAGCCCAACCCTCCCAAGGCTTCATGGCCCACACCCAAGCCCAGCAAGGCCCTAACCTTGGAGCCTCACACCCATACCCTTCACAATTCCTCCAAAATTTCACTCACCCACAATCCCCATACCCAGCTCAAACCCACGCCTTACATCAATCCCAATTCACCCATATCCCAGTGTCCCAAAGTCAGTTCTAAGCCTTTCCCCATGCCCAATGGCCTCATTAGGCCCCACCTCAAAATCTGAATTCCACTCATTCCATCACCCAGCAAACCTTCCCTCATCCCCAATGGACTCACCCAACCCCCATTCATGCCATTCCCATCCAGTCCATGCAACACCAGCAAGAGAATCCCACCCTCACTGCACCCTATGTAGACCAGCAGTATGAAGAGGATGAGATCAGGAATAGTGGAGCTTATGCTAGGGCATTGACCAGCCTTAACCCTCCCCCTATAATTGTCCACCCCCTGGTAGCCCAGAGTGAAGCCCAACCAACTGCTGAGAAAGTGGCCCCCATGTCCAAGGAATCCGAGCAATTGAAAGAATAGTTGGAAAAAATTCAGAAGTAGTTGTTAAAGATGGGTGGTGCTGAAATCCACATCTCGGACTTCACAGATTTATGTTTGTTCGCTGAGGTCCCCTGGCCACCCAAATTTAAAATGCCGGCTTTTGACAATATAACGGCACTGACAATCCCGCAGCAATCCTCAAGTCTTAATGTGGGGATATGTGCCAGTATGGAGGGGACAAAAGACTATTAATAAAGGCCTTTCAGAAGAGTCTGATTGGTCCGTCCTTGAGGTGGTTCACATCCTTAAAACCATCTATGATAAAGACCTGGAAGGACTTGAAGCACTTGTTTCAGAAATAATATGTCTACAATATAGATATTGAACCGCATAAGTCAGACTTGGCCCGTTTGAAGCAGAGCCCGAATGAGACCTTTAGCGATTATTTGGGGCGTTGGAGAGTATTAGTAGCTCAAGTTAGAAACAAGATACCAAATGATGAACAAATATAAATGATTTCCAAAAATACTTTGCCAATGATCTCGGACTTTGTAGTGTACCAACAACAATCCAGCTTTGCTGATATGATAAGGAACGCCCATCACTATGAAGATGCTACCAGGGAAGGTCACCTGAGTAAGAATGTACCGAGTGGAGCTAGTGGGGTCAGAAGGTTCTCAAAACAAAGAAATGAGAAGAGAGTAGGGGCTGATGTCAAGAGCATTGCTAATACCAGGCCCAATAATAATATAACCCCATTCCAATTTCAAGTAGCCCAACCAGCACTAGTCAGAATTGAGCAAATACAAAGAGCAGGGAATGGGCAAGGAATGCAGATGACTCCGGAGCAGAGGAGAGCCTGCTACAGCCGTGTGTTCACACCCCTAGGGCAATCATTAAGTATACTTTTGCCTTTGCTAATAGAAAAGGGATTAGTTACTGCTCATCAATCGCAACCTCCTCTTCACCCAATCCCAAAGAATTATGACCCTAATACTCACTGTAATTTTCATCAGGGTTTGGGTCACCCGACTAATCGCTGCTTCCCATTAAAGCATGTGATCCAAGATTTAATTGATGCCAGGAAAATCATTCCACCTGCACCTTCTCAGTAAGCCAGCATGCAAACATTCATCAGGTGTCGTTACCCCCACATCCTACTGGAGGAGCAGGTCTCAGACCCACCATTGGGATGACAGAAGAATGTGAGGAGGAATTTGAATTTGATCTGGTAGATTACATCAGTGACCGAGAAAGTTATGTGGCACCATTATACATAGATTACGAAGAAAGGAGTGTCGGGGTGATTGAACCCTTGAATTTGTCAAATTATTTTCCCAACCCAACACCACGAATTGAACCCTTAGATCTTAGGGCTTATTTTCCTTCACCCACACCTATCAATTATGTGAACATAAATGCATATCAACCATAGTGTGCTACCCCCCTCAATTACCCGATAGCCCATCATACCCATCAGCAACCAATGGCCTACTCCTACCTCTTTACCTCGGTGCAACCACCCACATGCTTCACCACCCCAACCTGGCCCAATTTTTCCACCCAACCATCTATCACCGAGGTGAACCAAGAATTATCCACCCTTCTAGAGCCATCATCACAAATGCATCAGTTACTGGCAGCCACTCTGTTTAAGATTTCGGGACCAACCTACAATCCTCATCAAGTCCCGCTAAGTTATGAACAGACTGATATCAATGCTAGTAGTAATAGAGAAGGGGCAATGGACTTTGTCACGAGATCCGGGAAGATCTCGAAGCAGTCAGAAGCACCAGCAGCAGCGCTAGCCCAACCAAAGGGAAAGATAGTGTTGTTAATCCTTTTAAAAAAATGAGTCGAGAACATATACTGGAGACTCAGCTGAGAAGAATGTCTGCTCATATTACTATATGAGATTTATTAATGACATCCCCACTCCATTTTCAAGCTTTAATGAAAGCGTTAAAGAATGCGCATGTATCGGTTTAGGTTAGCCCAGATAAAATTGGGCAGATAATTAGTCAAGTGATGGCTCCAAATGCCATTTCATTTTTTTATGCCAATTTATCGGATGAAGGGAGTAGTCACTCCAAATCCCTTAACATTACTATGGTATCCAAAAATATGATAATCTCATTAGTTTTAATCGACAATGGATCTGCTCTAAACATATGCCCACTGAGAACCGCCACTAAGATTGGGGCAGATCCATGTATGCTAAGACCCACAAGAACTAGTGCCAAAGGATTTGATAACACACGAAGATGTTGGTGCACACTTTTTCTGGGTTCCTCTCGGCTCCCGTTGAATCAGTGGCTCCAATTCTATCTAGGTGGACTCTAGCGATGCGGTATTTGGAATGATAAAAATAAATAAAAAGGGAGGATTTTTCTTGGAAGGTTCCTAGTTTGATTGTGATCGCCAGCTACAGATATTTAACGACGCTGCAACACATTAGTGATCACGCTGTGAAGTGGGTGTGGGTTACTTCTATATTGAATCGTCCGCCTGCGAACGTCAGCAGCAGTGCTTCTCTTTAGTTTAGCTAGTTTAATTCTCCTCTTATTTTCCTTTGTAATTATAATTCCGGTCAGTTTAGATTTCCCAATTCTATTATTATTATGCTTTGGTTGTATGGGCTTATTAAGGTAAGCTATTTTAGTGTTCTGATGCTGTCAAGAGTCCGATGAGCATCAAGGTTCTGGTATTACAAAAGTCCAATCAATTTCAGTCTCCTATTGGTACTAGGAGTACATATGTATCAATTCTAATAATGTTCTAACTAAAATTAAACATGCTAATTGTACTGGGATTTTAATTAAAGCAATTGTAGTAATTCTACTATAATTCTAATTAAAGCACTCGTAATAATTCTACTATAATTTTAATTGAAATAAAAAGACTGATTTTTCTATGGGCCTAATTAAAGCAATAGATTTAATTTTCTATTATAATATCAACAGAAACAAAATGAGTGATTTATCTACGTCCCTAATTATTGACGGATTTATGATGGCAAAATATAACTAATCATGAATAAACTAAATTTCCTAGAATTCGGATTTGAAATAATCAATTAACTAAACTAATGGAAAGGAAATTTTGATTTAACACTCTAATAATTATATCAAGGCCTAATTAGTGCGAATAATCAATTATGTCAAAATATAAACTAATTAAAATAATTTATTAATTCTAAAAACTCTAAAAAAAAGGGGTTTGGGCCCGCTATGCTAAGGAGGATTGGCCTCGTTCTCGAGTACCCTCCATAAGCTCCCTTGGACAAATCGGGTGGCTAAGATTAAAGAGAAAAAATTAAATTTTGGATGGTAAAGTAATATTAGGCTTTTTCAGAGTTGATTTTGGAACAAAAGGGACAAATTGAATTATAAGCTAGAATTATGAAAACTAAAATTAATATTTTTAGATTTGTGGAGGTATAAAACAAAAAAATTGAAATTAAAAAAACTTTTAGGACTGAATTCGGGTCCGAAATCAGAAAATCAGACCAAATGATTAAGGACTGGTTCGAAACTTTGAGGGTTAGAACCAAAAATTAATGATAGGACTGTAAATCATGATTTTAGAGTAGAATTTTGTCTTAAGGGTCAGTATATCGGACTGACGAATCAAGGACTGGTTCTAAAAGCAGGGAATTAGAACCAGAAATAGAAGATTCGGTCCGAAAAGGTTGCTATGGTCTAAGACTAAAAATAAAATTAAAAATTAATAGATCTAGAGATTATAAGCTACGGTCGGAAACTAAAATATTAAATCCTTACCTAAGGGGGTTGGGACTGCGGAGAGAATCCTCGAAAGCTCGGGCGTTTGAATCTCAAAATCATGGTTGGGTTCTGTGGGTTCGTGCTTGGAGTTCTCTGGTTTCAAAATTAACCGTCTCCTCTCTCAAAATTTATAGCCTCCCTTTCTCTCTTCAAGAAAAAAAGTTTTTATAGGTTTTCCTTCAATTACGTGTCTATTTACGGTCATTTAATGAATTGTGTGCCTAGATTTCGGTGCTTAATCGCTTTGAGTCGGTCACCAACTCAATGAGCGACCGGCTGACATGCTCAGCAAGTCTCCTAGTCCTAACAAATTAGGGATAATTGCGCACATGTTATCATGTGCTCAATCTGATTAAGTGTTCAATCTAAAGCGTTTAATCAAGGAAACGTAGGGGTCAAGGATAGTAAAACTTGGTCAACCGTAGGCCAATTGGGCGCTAGTGGTGAGGCGCTCAATCCGATCACGTGTCCTATTTCAGGCGCGTAATCGAGTCTCGAATCAGTCTGGGAAAGGAAGTTTGGTCTGAAAGGTAGACTAATCACACACTTATGGTTTTGCGTGCGATCTAATTGCACGTGGGGTTTTACGAGCATAATCCGAGGTTGTCCGGGTATGGTCTCTAGAATAAAATGCAAGACTATTATTTCAGTCTATATTCCAGCTATATACTGTTATTTCAATATATAGTCTCCCTATGCTGAGATCTGAGCCATAGATCTATTGTTTCAGCTTGCATTCAGCCAGATTGTTATTTAGTTTTTGAGAGATTCGACCGATCGAAATAATTTTAATCAATCGAATTATATGTTTTCGATCGACCGAATTAGGATTCGTTCAATCGAACTGTGTTGTGGTCATTTGGCTTCTGTGAGGATTCGACCGATTGAAATTATTTTTTATCGATCAAATTTATGTTCGTTGGATCGAACTGAGAAGTGATGTGTTATGAGGAATTCGACCGATCGAAATAGGGATTCGATTGATCGAAATTACCAGATTCAGAATTTTGTCAAGCTTGGACTGTGAGATTTTGAGGGGAGTTTTCATAGTATGTTTGGCATCGTTCTAATGGGTGAACCATAAATTTTATATATTTAGGTGACCTGGTGTTGTGTGACGATGGGTAAACCCAAACGACTGATTGAGTATGTGCGGGTTAAGATTTTGAGGTAGGAAACACTTGATATCATATGCATTTACTACATTAGAATGTGTATTATGTTATGATGCAATTTTTGATTCAATCATATGAATTTTGTTTATGACTTTCATTTGAAAAGGCATGTGTATCAGTATGTTTTCGAATTGTGTAAGAAGTATGGAATCTTTCAAGGTTTAATCCAATATGTGTGTGTGTGATCTTCACACTTCTTTCCGACTTTTGAGCTAAACTATAATTATCACTTTACACGACGATAAGCTATATGTATGCACTTTGATTTAAGGTTCTATGTGACTACTCGACCAACACGACGGTATAACTGTGACTGACGCAGCAGGATATCCGTGACCGGTACGGCGGCCAATCTGTACACCCTGTGTTATGTGATTTGTGACTCCTACCGTATAACGGTAACTATGTTCGGCAAAGTGTCTAATTTTATGGGACCTTGGATATATGTGAAAATGGTTCATATGAGCGACGATGGTAGATATTCTATCGGGGGCTTGAGGCTATAGTTCCTCATTCAATACTTTAAGTAATGCACTTTTAAGTTTTCTTTTCATATATTAGAATAAAGATGTGAACATGTATTATGAATTCCAAACAAGCATCGCATGTGTATTTCATGCCATGACAATCACACTGTGCATATGTTCTGACCAATTTGATTTCATTATGTCATAAGATATATATTTGATGTTTATAATAAGAATGCTATGAGTTTTTCCTACTGAACTTGGATGAAGCTCATTCCTCGACTAAATGTCACAGGTTCAGGTGAAGGCGTTGGAACGGAGATCTTAGAGAGAGGATCCTGATTTTCCATTTGGTGAGGATCTGGAAGAAATACCCCCTGGGCGTTGTTTTCTGTGTACGATGCCAAATATATCTGGCCTTAGGTTGAGGGACTAGAGTTTTGAGATGATGTAAAGGATACTTATTTTGGATGATGATGGTAACTTAATTCTTTTTGGTGAACCATGTTTCGGTAAGGAATGTTCCTTATTGGTAGTTCTCGTCGGTTCTCTTTCCATAGGTATTCATATGGAATTAGAACTATCATTTTGAGCTTTTGAGGGATAGTACTAGTTTTCTTATTTTGTTATGATGGTTAGTTAGTATGGTTCTACTTTGTTTCCGTTGTGCGAATGATATGGCAAGTATCCGTTCGAGGTTCGGCCTTAGCGCCAACCCACTGACGGCGCGGGTTTCGGGGTGCCAAAATTCGGGCTGTCACAATCAATAAATAAAAAAAGTCCCACCATCCAAAAAGAAGAAGACAAAGATTCAAAATTCCTAATAACATCAACGTTCCAAGCCCAATCCCTAAACTCAAATTCAATGATCTCAAAATCCTCATACAAAAAAAAAAATCCAAATATTATAATTCAACACATCCCAAAAGCTAAAATAATTTTTAACCGTTCATTCTAAAAGGGTTTATAAGAGATCAAATGCCTTCAATCATAAAAAACATACCTTGGAATGCAAACAAAGTACAAAAATGGGAAAACAAATCAGAGCAGAGAAAACATACCTTGATTTATTGATTGCCGGCTTGAGCAGAAACCTTGGAATGCAAACAAAGTACAAAAATAGGAAAATAAATCAGAGCAAAAAAAAATCGTAAATAAATTTGGGGGAGAAGAAGATAAAAATAAATCAAAGCAAAAAAAATCCTAAATAAATTTGTTGGAGAAGAAGATACAAAAAAGAGATTAGTAAACCCTTAAAAATAAAAATAAAATATGCTATATTAACCTATTAATGAAATGCACGCAAATCTGACTTCTGCGGAGTGACCGTTAACACGGGAGAGAGAACGAGAGAGAGAGATAGAGAGAGAGAGAGAGAGCACCGAGATTGCCAGATGAGGATTCGAAGGAGGAAGAAAGAGAACTAGAGAGTTGGAGAAGTTGGGCGTCAAAGAGGTCGAGAGTTGGAGAAGTTGGGCGTTGAAGAGGTCGAGAGTGAGTGGGAGAGTTTGTTAGGATTGTTTAAGTAATTAGAATACTTTTTTATTTGCAACCATAGTCTTTGAGGGCAGCTTCGCCCAAACACATTGATTGGTTTGAATCAAACGATGGAGATCATTTTTTAGGTCCATATTCAACTCATTAGATCTTGACATAATGAGAATACCATCTGACGGTCAATTTTTTATTTCCATAGTGACCGCATCCAAAAAATTTGAATAAACGACACATGCATGATATCAATTCAAGCGTGACTTTCATGTAACTTGTGCCATATGAAATTTAAAATGCACCATCTGATAGTAAGTGCATGATGTCAAGATTCATTCTGTGAAACATTGGGGTAAAACATGATCTCTACCATTTGATTCAAAATAGTCAATATTTGTTTGGCTTAGGTGCCCTCAAATATTGAATATGTGCAAATAAAAGTAACTTATCTTTTATTTTTCATGGAGTGTGACGGTGCAAATTACTCTTACAATCTTTCAAAACCCAATGGAAAAAACCCGGGAAAGTAACTACAACAGAATAAATAACTATTTTAAGGTGTCGATTTCTTTACAAGTGTTTTTAGCCATGGTTCTTTTATACTTGTTAATGTTATTATTTTTGCATTTTCATGTAATCATTGTCGATATATCATTCGTACGCATTGTAATCATTTTATTTTATAGTGGATTTGGATTGCTCGGACTACGGGTCCCATGTATTTTCCCAATGATTGAGTTTTCACATAAAAAATTATGTTGTGCCTCATTTTGTGGTTGTACTTCTAATCGCTAGATAGTGTAGGAATTAATCGGATAATCGTCCATGTAGGAATTTCAATTGGTATCAGAGTCAGGGCACTCTGATCAGATTCTTTTTAAATCGAGTGTTCAATGGCCTATTCGGGTAATTCAAACATACCTAGAGAAGGCATTTCCACCATACGACCACCTTTATTTGATGGCCATAACTAACCCTATTGGACAGCTCGAATGAGGGCATTCCTTAGATTATTAGATCTAATGGTTTGGAGTGCGGTAGAGACCGGTTGGACTACACCTTAAGAGACGGTTCACTTGACTGATGTTGACAAAACTCATAAGTCTTTACACCAATGAAGAGAAAGTACCGGCAAATGTTAATTCCAAAGCTTTGTACGCAATTTTTTGGGTGGTAACTATAGACACCCCCATTTCGCCCTCTCGGAGTACACGAATTCGTTTGGTCAGCCCTTGAACTTTTTAACCCTCGACATGGGATCATGCAATACAAGCTGAAATTATAGCTTTGTGGCTCAGATCCCAACGTAGGGAGGCTATATACTAAGCAATAGTATATAGTCGGAATGCAAACTGAAACAATTGTCCTGCATTCCATTCTTGAGACCATGCCCAGACAACCCTGAATTAAGTGCCTGAAAACCTAGGTGTAATTCGATCACGCGCAGAACCATAAGCGCGTGATCAGTCCCCTTTCAGACCAACCTTCCTTTCATAGACCATTTCGAGACTCAATTACGCGCCTGGAAATAAACGAGCAATCGGATTGAGTGCCACACCACTAGCGCGTAATTGGCCTATGCCCGACCTAGTCTCCTACCCTTGACTCCTACGTTTCCTTGATTAAGCGCTTCAGGTAACATGCTTAATTGGATTACGCACGTTCCACCACGCGCGTAATTAGTCCTGATTTCGTTAGGACTAGGAAACTCGCTGAGTAATTTAGCCCGTCGGTCACTGAGTCGGTGACCGACTCAAAGCGATTAAGCGCCAAAAAAATGGCGAGTAATTCAGTTAAACGTTCGAAAACGGGCGCGTAATTGAATAAAAACCTATAAAAGCTTTTTTCTCGAAGAGAGAGAAGGAGGTTGCAAATTTTGAGAAATGAGAGCGTAAATTCTGAAATCAGAGAGCTCCGAGAACGGATCCGTAGAGCAAATTAACCATGATTTTAATATTTGAACTCCGAGATTTCTCACCACAGCCTCGATTCTAATTTTTAGACAGTAGCATCCTCTTCGTATGCACAACATAGGAGGGCTGCAAATTTAGAGAGAAGAGACAGTAAATTCTGAAACTAGAGAGCTCCGAGGACGAACCCATAGAGCAACCTAGTCATAATTTCGAGATTCAAACTCCGAGATTTCTCTCCGCAACCCCGACCCTAAGTAAGGAGTTAATTTTTTAAATCACGATCGTAACTCCTAGTCTCCAGATTTAGGAATTCTGTTAGTTTTAATTTTCAATCTTAGACCGTAGCACCCTTTTCAGACCGAAATTCTCTATATCTGATTCTAGTTCTCTATTTTTAGAACCAGTCCTTAATCTATCGGTCCGATACACCGATCCTAGACTTTAATTCAGTTCTAAAATCTTAATCTCCAGTCCTATCATTAATTTCTAGTTCTAGGTCTCAAACTCTAGAACCAGTCCTTAATCATACGATCTGATTTTCTGATTTCGGACTCGAATTCAGTCCTAAAATTTTAAAATATGGTTTTAATTCCCTATTTTAATACATCCAAAAATACTAAATATTAATTTTTAGTTTCTATAATTATAGTTCATAATTTAATTCATAATTACAGTATAAAATCAATTCCAAAAATCCAAAAATACTATTTTATAGTCTGAAATTCAGTTTACTTCAAATCTCAGCCACCCGATTTGCCCAAGGGAGCTTACAGAGGGTACTCCGGAACGGGGCCAATCCTCCTTAGCATAACGGGCCACCTCCCCCCTTTTTTCCGTCTATTTATTTCGTTTAATTTTATTTCAATAAAACTAGCATGTTTATTTAAAATCAGAATTTTCATAGAATTAGCACATTTAATTTAGTTAGAGTTTTATTCAAATCAGTACAATTCTAATCAGTCATAACATAATTGAGAACGGTTGTATTCCTAGTACAATTAGGGGACTACTATTAATTAGACTTCTAATAGGATTAGGAAACTAAATAAATTAGAGCTCTAATAAGATTAAAACGTTTAAATTAATTAGACTCCTAGTGGGATTAGGAGACTTAATTAAATTAGACCCCTAGTAGAATTAGGAGACCCTAAATCAATCAGACTCCCGGTAGGATTAGGAGACCAAATTAAATAAAATCCCAGCAGGAATAGGAAAACCAAACCAGTTAAACTAAAGGCAACCCATAGCTGCTGAGGTTCGGTGGTAGACGATTCAACAAAGGAGTTAAACCTACAAGCCCCGCTTCCCTTTAAAGCGTTATCACTGACATGTTGCAGCGTCGATAAATATTTGCTGCTGGCGATCGCATCTTCTCAGGTATTCTTCATTTAGAATTTGCCTCTTTAATTTTAGCATTTAATATTTTCTAATTTATTACTCCATCATCGCCATTACCAGAGTCCACTCGGGACAAAATTAGGCCACTTATTTTGGGGACCGAAAGGAACCTAGAAAAAAGCGCGTACCAATAGACTGGCGATCACGATGAGACTCTTTTTCGCTAAGGTTGCCCTGATTTAATTAATTTGCTTTTCTATTTTCCTTGCTTTATTTAATTTGATTTCATATTTTTTTGCTTTTTATTTTATTTCGCCTTATCACTTTTCTACACACTTGCACGTGGATAAACTTTTTCAAAAAAAAAAAAAAAAAAAAAACTATTTTAAAATAGCCGGCATCAGAAAATTGAACTTTAATGATAACGACCCACCCGCATGGGACGCCCATAGCGACCCTGAGTATAACGTTAGGCCGTCCCCGTGGACAACCCAATGTCGCGCTCGGGTAAACATGGTTAATGAGAGTGGAAAATACCCCTTCGCTCCACGAAATACAAATCATAGTGATAGCACTGAAAAAAGTGGTACTGAGCGAAGCTACCCTGATAGTCAAGTTATGGACCACACTCCCAGTGCACTCACAAAAGGAGGAAAAGAAGTCGATGCATGGCTCCAGTCCCAAAGACAAGTTACTCCGAGGGACGGACAAAAGGAAAGGATGTCGACTCCTCCACATGCTCCGACTCCCACGACACATAACACATATACCTCTCACTCCTTCTACAACAACAACTGCCGAGGACAACCCTCCCCCAAGGCATCTAGAAAAGAGTCCGCGATAAACGTAAACAACCTCCACCAATATCTAGATGACTACATGGCTAACAAAGAAAGGTCCAGTCACACTTTTGGATTTGATAAATTTTTCCGAAACATTGACTTCACTGTACCGCTGATTTTAAACCTCCAAAATTTAACAAATATAACGGTACGGGAAACCCAAAGCACCACTTGGCCCTATTCTGCAATGACTGTCGACCAATCTGCACCAATCATGGGCTCTTGATCCATTACTGTCAGAGATCTTTACAAGGAGAAGCCCTTGACTAGTTCGCTGCCTTACCTTTAACAGAGATTGAGACATTCGAAGACTTAGCCGACAGATTCCTAGATCAATACCGACACCTGACTCTTGAAGAAATCAGTCTCGCTGACTTGATGAACACAAGACAGGAGGACGGTGAAGACTTCTCAACATTCACCAACCGTTGGAGAAGACTTGCTGCTCTAACGGGGAATCAAATAAAAGAAAGCGATGCGACAGAAATCATGATTAGCAATACTCGAGAGCCTCTTCAGAGTATTCTCATCCTAAGCAACTATCACGACCTCGCTAGCCTTTATCAACGCGCCTCATGCTTAGAACGTCGATTGAAGAATGGAGACCTCAGTCTTCCTACCTTAACCTCCAATGGACCCTCCTTCGATAATCCTGAGACAAACACCCTAAACGAGACTCTAGACTATGAACAAGGCCACACGAACTAAGAACCGAACTAAACAAATCCTCAATCGTTCCACTCATACGACCAAGCTCAAGATCTATGCACAAACCTATACCCTGACCAAAATCAATTATCACACATAAACCAAGGTCAACACCAAAACCAACCACTATACACCAACCAATACATGAACTTGTACTATGACCAAAACCAGTGCCCCAATGACACGCAAACTAACATCACCTATTACAACCCATTGTTCGATCAAACTCAACTCGCATACGAGACTGTACACTCATTCACCCCCGCCCCATTCCACCTAGCTAGCCTGATCCGAGGAATTGAACCTCCCTCAGAGCAAAACCATACTATTCACTTACAACCAACCAACCCTATCCCACACACTTATAAATGCAAAGTTACCTTTCACCCTGGACCGGTTACCAAGATCACTAAAATCCAAACTATCACTGAATCCACCCATCAGCTAACTCAACCCATCCCCAAACTCATTGCCGAGCTTAACGCGCTTATCTCCGAGCCAACTCAACATACCCTTGAATCTGATAACCTACCAACAAACGAATCAATCCCCACACCTCCTAAATAGACCGAACCAATGACGCAAACTACCCCCAGACAAACTCATGTGCCGATTCTAAGAGTAGCTTTCGAACCAATCAATCGGTATTATACAACGCCATTCATACTTAAACCAATCACAAAACTAAACTCTGAACACAAATCAGTAATCAAATCTACTCCTAAAATCACTAACCCTCTCATTTCCAAATCAACTCCAAAACAAACCCCTAAAATTGAACTCATTGTCAAACACATTGCCCCACTAATCTCAAAACCAGCCCCTGAATCAATCCCTACACCTGCTTTAAAACTTGAACTCAATAACAAACACATTACCCCACTAACCTCATAATCAACTCACGAATCAGTCTCTACACCCGCCTCAAAACCTAAACTCACAACCAAACTCACCACCTCTCCAACTTCAAAACAAAATCTCGAATCCGACTCTATCACCAAACAGACCTCCGAACCACCCACTCAAAAATCACTCGTTGGGTTAATTTTGGAACCAACTCATGAATCAATCCCTACAGAACTTACCACTGAACTTATCATCCCCTCAACTCCGAAACAAGAACTTAAATCCACTATTAAACTTACCATTTCACCAACCACGAAACTGAACCCCAAACTCAAACCTATTATAAAACCTAAACTTATCATCAAACCTAAACCTAAACTTATCATCAAACCCAAACCTAAACCTACTATCAAACCTAAACCTACTATCAAAACTAAACCTATTATCGAAACTAAACCTATTATCAAGCCTAAACCTATCCTCGAAGATGAATCTATCAACGAACTAAACCCATGATCGAACTTGAACCTATCATCGAATACAAGACTAAACCGATCATTGAACTTAAACCAATCGTCGAACCTATCGTCGACCCTACACCTATCCACAAGCTGAAACCCTCCATCAAAGGCGAACCCGCCATGAAATCCGAACCCATTGTCGAACCTGAACCTATCGTCAAACCTAAACCGATCATCGAATACAAACCTGACATCAAGCCTCCAACTATCAGCAAATCTAAATCGACCTTAGAACCTGAACCTACCGTCAAACCTAAACCAATCACCGAACACAAACCTGTCATGTAATATCTCAAAAATTTGAGCGTTAAATAGTGACCTCGGGATTCGTGCCCTACTGGTCATAGATTTGACCAAGTGATGGTCAAACAATACACTCATGGAGTGATGAACTGAAGTGGTGCGAATGTGACATAAGTGTAGAGTATAGTGTTAAGTTACAGTCGCATACACCTATCTCTGGTGTATGCGCTTAACATCGAAACCAAAGAGAGGATATAAGGGTTTAATAACCCTAGATCTCTTTTGTTTTGGCTATTGAAGATAGAGTTAAGAAGAGAGAGAGAAAGAGAAGGAGATTAATTACCAAGGAGTTATTGTGGTTGGTTTGGAAGGAAGATTAAACATTTAATGCCGATTTTCAATGCATGAGGCGTCGTTGAAGCTAAAGCTGGAGCCCTAGCCATTCCAACCTAGATCTTGATTAATTTGAGATTAATTGAGGTAAGTTGTATTAGATTTCAATACCTAGAGAATGGATGAATTAAATTCATTCTAGCATAGTTAATATGATAGATTAAAGACTTAGAAAAAGAAAGAAAAAGAAAAGGAATGAGTTTTGGAAGAAGAGCCCGAAGGGGGGCTGAATTTGACCAAATCGATTAATCAAAATTGGGATTCGATTAATCGATTTTGGTCTAGAAGTTGAAAAGTCAAGGATGCCAGAGTTCAATTAATCGAATTGGATTTTGATTAATCGATTTGGAATGTCGATTAATCGATTTGGAAATCGACTAATTGATTGGGTACCTCCAATGGCTGGAGAAGCAAGACCTGGGGAAATCGACTAATCGAGTTGGAAAATCGATTAATCGACTTTGGATTTTGATTAATCGATTTGGGATCGACTAATCGATTTCAGACTTTTGACCACTTGATTTGAGAATCGACCTTATTAGGTTGGAGATTTCGATTAATCGATTTGGGATCGATTAGCTTTGTGGCTCAGATCCCGACGTGGGAAAACTATATACTGAAATAATAGTATATAGTCAGAATGCAAACTGAAACAATAGTCTTGCATTTCATTCAAGAGACCAGACCCGGACAATCCCGAATTAAGTGCCTGCAACCCCACGCGTAATTCAATTGCGCGTCATACCACAAACGTGCAATCAGTCCCCCTTTCAGACCAAACCTCCTTTCTCAGACCTGTTCGAGACTCGATCATGCACCTGAAATCAGACTCGCGATCGGATTGAGTGCCACAAAGCGAGTACTTATGACTAAACGCTTAATCAGATTGCGCACTTGCCATTATGCCCGCAATTAGCCCTAATTTTTTTAGGACTGGGAAACTCGCTGAGTAAGTCAGCCGATCGCTCACTGAGTTGGTGACCGATTCAAAGCGATTAAGCGCCAGGAAACTGACGAGTAATTCAATTAAACCAGGGACTCTTTTTCGCTAAGGTTGTCCTGGTTTAATTAATTTGGTTTTCTACTTTTCTTGCTTTATTTAATTTGGTTTATATTTTTCACTTTTTATTTTAATTTTTATTTTGTTTTGCTTTATCACTTTTCTACACACACTTGCGCATGAATAAACTCTTTCAAAAAAAAAAAAAACTATTTTAAAATGGCCGACATCGAAAAGTTGAACTTTAATGATAACGGCCCACCCGTATGGGGCTCCCATAGCGACCTCGAGTATAACGTTAGGCCGTCTTCATGGACAGCCCAGCGTCGTGCTCGGGTAAACATGGTTAATGAGAGCGAAAAATACCCCTTCACTCCATGAAATACAAATTATAGTAATAGCACTAAAGAAAATGGTATTGAGAAAAGCTACCCCGATAGTTAAGTTATGGACCACACTCCCTGTGCACTCACAAAAGAAGGAAAAGAAGTCGACGCTTGGCTCAGGTCCCAAAAACAAGTTACTCCGAGGAACAGACAAGAGGAAAAGATGTCGATTCCTCCACATTCTCCGACTCCCTCGACACGTAACACATATACCTCTCATACCTTCTACGACAATAACTACCGAGGACAACCCTCTCCCAAGGCAGCTAGAAAAGATACCGCCATAAACATAAACAACCTTCACCAATTTCTAGATGACTACATGGCTAACAAAGAATGCTCTAGTCACACTTTTGGATTCGACAAATTTTGCCAAGTCATCGACTTCACTGTACCCGCTAGTTTTAAACTTCCAAAATTTAACAAATATAACGGTATGGGAAACCTAAAGCACCACTTGGCCCTATTCTGCAATGACTGTCGACCAATCTGCACCAGTCATGGGCTCCTGATCCATTACTTTCTAAGATCACTAGAAGGAGAAGCCCTTGACTGGTTCGTGGCCTTACCTTTAGCTGAAATTGAGGCATTTGAAGACTTAGCCGACAAATTCCTAGATCAATACTAGTACCTGACTCATAAAGAAATCAGCCTCGCTGACTTGATGCACACAAGATAAGAGGATGATGAAGACTTCTCGACATTCGCCAACCGTTGGAGAAAACTTACCGCTCGAACGGGGAATCAAATAAAAGAAAGCGATGCGATAGAAATCATGATTACTAATACTCGAGAGCCTCTTCGGAGCGTTCTCATCCTAAGCGACTATCACGACCGCGCTAGCCTTTATCAATGCGCCTCACGCATAGAATGTTGACTGAAGAATGGAAACCTCAGTCCTCCTACCTTAACATCCAACGGACCCTCCTCCAACAACCTCGAGACAAATACCCTAAACGAAGCAATAGACTTCAAAAAAATCATTGCAAACCAAGAACAAAACCAAACTAATCCTTAACCATACTACCTATATGACCAAGCTCAAGACCTCTACACGAACCTGTACCTTAACTATAACCAACCTCTATACCCTAATCAAGACCAACCACTATACACCAACCAATACATGAACCCGTACTATGACCGAAACAAGTGCCCCAACGACATGCAAACTAACACCACCAATTACAACCCATTGTTTGATCAAACTCAACTCGCATACGAGACTGTACACTCATTTACCCCCGCCCCATTCCACCCAACTAGCCTGATCCGAAGAATTGAACCTCCCTCAGAGCAAGACCATACTATTCACTTACAACCAACCGACACTATCCCACACACCTATAAACGCGAAGTTACCTTTCGCCCTGAACCGATTACCAAGATCACTAAAATCCAACATGTCACCGACTCCACCCCTAAGCTAACTCAGCCCATCACCAAACTCATCATCGAGCTCAACGCACTTATCTCTGAGCCAACTCAACCTACCCTTAAATCCAATAACCTTCCAACAAACAAATCAACCCCCACATTCTCTGAGTAGACACCTAAACCAATGACGCAAACTACCCCCGAACAAACTCACGTGCTGACTCTAGGAGTAGCTTTCGAACCAATAAATCGGTATTATACAACGCCATTCATACTTAAACCAATCACAAAACTACACTCTGAATCCAAACCCGTAATCCAATGTACCCCCAAAATCACTAGCCCTCTCACTTCCAAATCAACTCCAAAACTAACCCCTAAACCCAAACTCATTGTCAAACACATTGCCCCACCTATCTCAAAACAAGTCCCTGAATCAATCCCTACACCTGCTTTAAAACTTGAACTCAACAACAAGCACATCACCCCACTAACCTCAGAATCAACTCTCGAATCAACTTCTACGCCCACTTTGGAAGCTAAACTCACTACCACCTCACCAACTTCAGAACAAGATCTCGAACCTGAATTTGTTACCAAACATACCTCCGAACCACCCATTTCACTTCCTTCAGAGTCAATCACGAAACCAACATCAAAAGCAACTCATGGATCAACCCCTACAAAATTCGCCACAGAACTTATCATCCCCTCAACTCTGAAACAAGAACTTAAACCCACTATTGAACTTACCGTTCCACCGACCAAACCAAACTCAAACCTATTATAAGACCTAAACTTATCATCAAACCTAAACCTAAACTTAGCATCAAACCTAAACCTACTATCAAAACTAAACCTATTATTGAATCTAAATCTATTATCAAACCTAAACCTATCCTCAAACATGAATCTATCAACGAACCTGAACCCATGATCAAACTTGAACCTGTCATCAGACACGAAACCAAATCGATCATCGAACATAAACCAATCTTCGAACCTAGACCCGAACCTATCAACGACCCAGCACCCATCCACAAGCTCGAACCCACCATGAAAGGCCAACCCGCCATCAAATCTGAACCCATAGTCGAACCTGAACCTACTGTCGAACCTAAACCAATCACCGAACACAAGCCCATCATCAAACTTGAACCCATCATTGAACTCGAGCCTGTTATCAAACACGAACCCGGTACTAAAACCGAATCTATTCCTACAACGCCAACCCCACTCATCTTTGAGCCTACCACAAAACCTATGAAGGAGTTGATCATTGCTCCCACTTTCAAAATCAAACCAAACTTAAATCTTACGACACCAATCACCATCCAAATCAACATACCTCAAATCCCATCAAAACACTAAATCAGAGTCACAACTAAAATCGCTTCTAATCATCAAATCCAAATCTCTGTGGACCTCATAATCAAAACCTTCATCGAACCCCAATCGGTGACAAAACTACTGTGTCAAACTTCTGATACCCAACCTCCTCGAAAAATTATAAATAAAACTTTAAAACAACCTCACGATAAACCCAAAGTGCGAATCAAACCAAACAAGCGTAATCAAACAAAACTGAACAGCCCCACACGTAGGAAAGGTCAACCTTGGCCTACACCTTCGTGTCTCCTCTTCCTACTCTACCTCTGCCTTATCTTATCACTACCTTACAATACTACCATCCCTCTCAATGGTTTCCACTCCAACTTCACTCGTAAAAAACTTTCCAACCACCTGCAAACGACCCCGAAGAACTCCTTAACAACTCTATGCTTCATCTCTACGAGATGCCTCACTTCGTCAAAAAACAAATGAAGGTCCCTCCCGATAAGGAGACCCCGGACAGAAAAGACCTATCGAAGGAAGAAATCAAACGACACCACACTTATTTTAATAAACCCTATACCACCCAAAGCACAAACCTAAACATAACCTCACTCTCATCCCAGATTAATCAGATTGAAAGCGATCGAGGACCCCGAAATAATATTATCTAATCAAACGGTCACTTCGACCATCCAACATGTCGCACCAAGCGGACTTCCTGACTCAATCCCCTGCCTAAGGAACTGATGTTGTGCTGTAACACAATAGTAATAACAAAAAATTAATACGAAAAAAATAAAAATATAGAAAAGTATAAAAAAAAAAAACTAAAAGTATAAATGCCCAAAACATAAATATTTGAAAACAAAAATACTTTTCTATGCCCCAAACCCTTCAAACTAATACTCGACTGAGAACTCGAAGTCGGGGAGCTAGTGCTCAGGAAAAAGTGCCTATACAACCACCTCACCTGGAGGAAATCAAACCCATAAGAGAACTACTTATATTATCTCGGCAACATGCCTAGGAAACAGCCACAGGGGAAGGACTTTCTGACCCTTGGAATCATAACTCAATGACCATCATGTCTCCTAGCCTAAACAAACATACCTATATACCTATCATCCTCGCAGTCATCACAAGGCATTCGCCAGTCGTACGTCATTATTTTTATAACTATTTTGGGTATCATCTGACTCATTGACCACCCTCCTATTTGGGCAAGTTGATCGAAAGGACCAGTGGATCATGAAACTCTCTTTTTGAAATATAGGAAACTTTGGATTCTCGTACACCCTCCTAACCATTGGAGTCGATGTTAGAGCAGAAAAAATAAAAATGTAAGGTTCCATCAAACCTCACAATTCTTGCGTTAGTAGGTTGTTTTAAAAAAATATATAGAAAAGAAACACAATCGAGCGAGAGCAATACGATGAATGAATAGTCAATGAATTCAGGGAAGCATAAGCAAATTGTGAGGGCATTCCTCGTAATCTTATTAGGAAAGTATAAGCAAACTGCGAGGCCCTCCCTAATATCTTCACACTATTAGATATCATCATACGGTGGTGGGAGGAGGACAAAACTCCTGCTAACTATAGAATTTGAGACTTTGATGGTACTGGACCATGACGGAGAGCTCAGTTATATCATCGCATTATTCGCCCGAGAAGAAAGTAGTTGACTACTATTTCAAAATTTGGTTGAATAAGAAGCTACCCTCAAATCAATAAACCTTACCTCCTCTTCACCTTTTATTTTCTTTTCAGACAATGAGTCAAATGATTTTTAAAATCTCTTTCAGAATAAAATCGAAAACTCTCGAATGACAAGTGATACAATCACTATTTCTCTACCATTCCCCTCAATCCTTGTTGAAAAATACGATACATGATGATTGCTCAGCACTTACCAAAATCAAGCCAGCCATGTGGCCGAAATAATCGAACTACTTTCCAACATGGGATCATTACTAATACACTCCAGGACATCTGTGAGGTCGATGAAAGTCCCACTCTCACTTGACACTGGGGCATATATTTTAAGAGCGCTAGCACCTTGGTGGCGATACTCAGGTCACAAGACCGATACCCCAAACTGGGATATTTTTAAATTTTTTCAATTTAGTTCTTGCTTCCCCACCTTGAATACCCCAAACTGGGGCATTTAAAAAAAAAAAATTTTAGTTCTTACTTTTCCGCCATGGGACCCCAAAACGAACACCTGAAACAGAACAACAGAGATACACTCGAAAATAAACACCATACTCTAATACTACCCATTCCCCCTCTAACGTAACATACAACGACAAGCATAAACAAACATAAATGAAACAAACACAATAAGAGAAAAATATCGCTCATTCTCAGCAATAAAGAAAAAAATATATATAGTTACAAACCTCTTAGGATTTAATACCCGGGATGGAAAATAAAAAAGGAAGAAAATACATTAGAAACTAAAAATGCCCCAAACTTTTAAATCCTAAGTTTAGAAACAAAATTTAAAACAAAACCAAGCCCCTTAGCCTCTATTGATAGCATACAGCTCCTAAATCACAAAATAACAAGTGTCACCCTCACAAATATCCTCCATCTAATTAAATCTATGGCAAACATAGATGAGCCAATGATCATACAACGGTTAACCCCCTATGAAACACCAATCCACTCAAAAATAGATGAACCAATAGGATTAAAACATCTAACACTCATCTAGAACATTTACAAAATTAAATCCAAATTTATACCTATCTAACAAGTGCCATCCTAAATTCAAACATAAGAACAAAACAAACAAACCTTAATCCTAAACGCAGGACTCACTCCCTCATCATGACAATAAAAGTTAACCAATCACAAAATTAAAGGAGTAAAGCAAACATAATAAATAAAATAACCTTTCATTTAATAAACTTTTTTTTACACAATATCATCGGAGGTATACCTCCTGAATATACAACTCAAAATGAAAACCTAAAACTTTAACCTACAACTCAAAACGAAGACTGGGTTCAAAACTGAAACGAAGCAAGGAGCAAATTTTACTCGGAGCATCCAATCGGAGGCTTCAGGAAGGATTGGTTGGGAAACACATCCCGCCACTTTTTACTCCTGCTCTTCCACCATCTTCGCCTCTTCCACCGCCATCGCTTCAATGCTGCCTTCACTACTCCTTAAAAAGGATCGATGTCAAGACAAGCGCACTCATTCCCAATGCTGCCCATTCCCAGAATAACGCCATCCATGAGCATCACTTTGGGACGAAGATCATGCAAAATAATGAATATAGGAAGAAACGACATCCCAATCGGACTGTTAGATCTCTCGATATCATTAAAACACAAGCTTCAGAACAAAAAATACACAAAAAGGTCAAAACTCGAGACTAAATCAGAATGAAAAAACAAATAAAAGTTCTTTCGCATATATAGAGTAAAGACTCAATCATGCTCTAGGACACATGCACTTAATTAGATCACGCGCCACTCACGTGGCGCACAATTTGAAATACACGCTCTGACCCAAGTGCGCAATTAAACCATCGCCCGCGCCATCTGCATGATGCTCCGATCATGCGCAGTCCATGGGCCGCACAAACCAATCAAATGACACACTGTATACGCACACTACGAAAGGTCACTTGTACATTGACTATATGTTACTGTACGATGATCAGGTGATGCCTCAATCACGTGCATGGACCATAGCGCATAATCCAAATACACGCACACACACCCGCGCGTAAATGACCCGTCAAGTCTGAGATCGCACGCCTGAACACAAGCGTGCAATCTTATTGAGTGCTTGAAAACTGCGCGTAATACCTAATTTTGGATGAAATTTATTCCCTCATGACCCTTTTGTCCCATCGCGGCTAAGATTCTTTTATCACGTCGCGGTCACACCCTTTTGTCCCATCACGTAGCCTCAAAGGCTGTCCCAAAAAAGAAAAAGGAAAAAAAGACATACTCACCCGTCCTATAGCGTCAATCACCCCTTAATCCCCTCGTGGCAAGACACACGCCCCTTACCACAATGCCCTCATGACCCCACCAAAGAAGGAAGACCCCACTGCGATAACAGGCACACACGCTATGTCACCTCAATACCCAATCTCATCACAATAAATTAGCCATACCCTCATAACACCGTCACGAAAAGCCGAAAACAAACTGCCCAAAAATGAAATCAATCACAATGCAACACGGGGTCTTCCGTAACTCAAGATTCACCAAAGAAAGACAACAACGTTCCATCATGCAAATAACATCTTACCAATGTCCCATCGCTAACTACATCCAGCTGATGTCCCATCACAAACCTCACTACCTGAAAATAGAAGAAGGCTTGGGCAGTGCATGCCACGCCATATAACGAAAAGAGGGAAAGCTCAGTCATGTCCCATTGCTAAGGCAACAAACTCTCTCTCTCTCTTCAGAATCAACCCTCAAGTCCCATCACAACATTATTTCTCCCAAGATATTACATCACAACCTCCAAGCCCTGCCACGGTAGGCCTAAAGAGAAAAAATCTCCAAAAGTCCTGTCGCGACATCACACCCAGAACACTGCATCGCAGCAATAACCATGAAGTCCCATCGCGACACTACAACACCACCGATCTAGGTAAGTATCACCCTCAGGTAAGTACTATCCACTTTTTTTAATTACTCGATATTGCCTATAAATATAGTTAGCTATGATTAAATCAAATGTTTTCAAAACTCGTCTCTCTCAATTCGTGAGTCACTGTAGTCCTCCCATAAGAGATGATCATCAGTATTCATCGAGAAGGTTAGATGTAGTATTCGGCATACCAAGTGTCGTCTTGACAACTACAATAACGGTTGGGTCCACAAATCCAGTATCGGTGAATCTGCTCAGCGACGTCTTGGAAGCCACATTTTCTACTGTTTTACCATCGAATTATCTTAAGTTAAAATCCCTAAAATTTCAAAATCTCAAAACCTCTTTATTTCACAAAAACAAAATATCTTACTTCAAAAGAAATAAAAAAAACAACCAAAAAAAGAAGAAAAGAAGAACAAAGCAATAAAATAAATAGACCCAACTCACCTTTCTTTAAGAAACCTTTCTTTAAATACCAAAATTTTTGATTAAGTGCCCCATCACCCGCGCATAATAAATTATACTTAAACCTGACCTTTAACTCCTAAGACCGCCTGAACTTGCAATCGAGCACATATTCCATTGCGTAGAATTGGATTAAGCGCATACTCCACTATGCAGAATCATTGGTTCAGACACATTAGGACTAGAATACCCAACCTAGACTACCCAATTTGCAGACCAATGCCTGAACTTACAATCAAGCGCATATCCCACTGTGCAGAATTGGATCAAGCGCACACTCCACTGCATAGAATCATTAGTTTAGACACATTAGCATTAAAATTCCCACTTTACTGACCTCCGAACTCCAAATGGATCAAGCACACACGCCACTGGGCAGAATTCAATTGAGCATACCTCCTAAAAAAACAAAAACACACTTTAATTACTAGCCCTAATTGACCAATTATTCCCCTGGGAAACTGAACATTGGATATATTCAACCTAAGAATTTACAAATGCCTATTAAAAAAGGAACGTCTAACGCGCATTGGTGTGAGCAATGATGTGCTCGGTCTGACATGACTAACAAAAGCCTTCGACATTATAAGATATTTATCTCTTCTTTTATTATCGGTCCTTAGACCTTATTTTGGACATTTGATTGACGCCCCGGTACCTCGATTGCGTAAAATCCCTTTGTTAGCTCGCGCCATGTGACGGGATGCACCATGCACCCACAAACCCAAAATGTGCCCTTCAACAGCTACCATTTGCCCTTCAAATGCTTCATTTTTGCTTGAACTAATAGATAAGAAAGCCAAGCATGTCATGTCAGCATCACCAATTAACATTTGTGAATTCCCAAGAGAAACGAGAAGACACCTTGAATGAAGGGTGTCTACTTCTTTGACGTGTTCTTACTTTGTAAGAGCGCGTTGAAGAGGGGCATCTGTAGACGCCCCTATTTTTTCTTCTTGAAATATGTTTTGTTTGGTCAACCTTTGACCTTCTTTTTAACCCTGATATGGGAATCATGCACTGAAACAATAGTACATGGCTGAACACAAGCTGAAACAATAGCTTTGTGGCTCAGATCCGAATGTGGGAAAACTATATACTGAAATAATAGTATATAGTCAGAATGTAGACTAAAACAATAGTCTTGCATTTCATTCTAGAGAGCAGACCCGGACAACCCTGAATTAAGCGCTTGAAACCCCATGCGTAATTCGATTGCGCGCCATACCATAAACGCGCAATCAGTCTCCCTTTCAGACCAAACATCCTTTCTCAGACTTGTTCGAGACTCGATCACGCACCTAAAATCAGACGCGCGATCAGATTGAGCACCACAAAACCAACGCGCAATTGGCCTACACCTGACCTACTCTCATTACCCTTAACCCTTAAGTTCCCTTGATTAAGCGCTTATGACTAAATGCTTAATTAGATTGCGCACTTGCCATTACGCGCACAATTAGCCCTAATTTTGTTAGGACTGGGAAACTCGCTGAGCAAGTCAGCCGATCGCTCACTGAGTCGGTGATCGACTCAAAGCGATTAAGCACCAGGAAATTGACACATAATTTAATTAAACGCCTGAAATAGGGCACATAATTGAAGGAAAACCTATAAAAGCTTTTTTTCTCGAAAAGAGAGAGGAGGCTGGCAATTTTTTGAGAGAGAACGAATTTTTTTGGGATTCAGAAACCAGAAAACTCAGAGAATCAACCCATAGAGCATCTTAATCATGGTTTCGAGATTCAAGTTTCTAATCTTCGAGATTTCTCTCAACAGCCCCCGACCCTAGGTAAGGATTTAATCTTTTAATTCGCAACCATAGCTTCTAATCTCTAGATCTAGGAGTTCTATTAATTTTTATTTTCAGTTTAGACCGTAGCACCCCATTCAGACCAAAATTCCATATATCTGGTTCTAGTTCTCTGTTTCTAGAACCAGTCCTTAATCTATCAGTCCACTATACTAATCTTAGACTTAATTCAGTTCTAAAATCTCGATTTATAGTCCTATCATTAATCTCTAGTTCTAATCCTTCGATTCAGAACCAATCCTTAATAATACGGCCTGATTTCTCGATTTCAGACCTGAATTCGGTCTTAAAAATTTAGTCTTAATTTTAGTTTCTTATTTTAATATTTCTAAAAAATTCTAAATATAGTTTTAGTCTTATAATTCTAGGTTTACAATTTAATTCATAATTATCATTCCGAAATCAACTGTCAAAAGTCCAAAACACTATTTCACGGTCCAAAAATTCAGTCTATTCTCAATTTTAGCCACCCGATTTGCCCAAGGGAGCTTACTGAGGGTACCCGGGAACGGGGCCAATCCTCCTTAGCATAGCAGGCCCAAACCCCTTTTTTCTAAATTAATTTAATTTCAAATTAAAATTAGGATATCTAAATTAATTAGGCTCCTAGTAGGATTAGGAGACTTAATTAATTAGATTTTTAATAGGATTAAGACATTTAAATTAATTAGACTTTTAATAAGATTAGGAGACTTAATTAATTGGATTTCTAATAGAATTAAGATATTTAAATTAATTAGATTTCTAGTAGAATCGAAAGACCTTTTTAAAATTAGACTCCTAGTGGAATTAGGAGACCCTTTCTTAATCAGACTCTCAATAAGATTATGAGACCAATTTGAATAAAATCCCAAAAAGAATAGGAAAACCAAACCAGTTACACTAAAGGCAACCCACAGCTGCTGACGTTCGCCTATGGATGATTCAGTAAAGGAGTTCAACCTATAAGCCCCCGCTCCCCTTAAAGCGTGATCAGTGATGTGTTGTAGCGTCGATAAATATCTGCAGTTAGCGATCACATCTTCTCAGGTAAAATTTGCCTCTTTAATTTCAGCATTTAATATTTCCTAATTTATTACTCCATCATCGCCATTGCCAGAGTCTGCTTAGGACAGAATTGGGCCACTCTTTCCGGGGACCGAAAGGAACCCAGAAAAAGTGCATACCAACACTGGCCTCTTGTAAGTGCTCCTTTAAATGGTTGCAACTGCAATATTCCCTAAAAATGGATAGCTGGAATTCATTGGCGTTTGGTGGGGCACGAACTGGATCAGCTTGAAGGAGTTATGTGCCTCCCCGTGTGAAAGGTGGCTGAGGACTATTTTGAAGTTCATTACAGCAACTTGGTTTCAGACCCATGTCAGCTTCAGGTAAGGTGTCGAGAGGTTGAAGGCGGTGTAGTGGTGTATTTTGAGAGGATGGGAGTTGGAGATTCAAAAGGTAGCAGCTCCAGGTGTCTCTTCGTGGGGATGGGGCTGGTGTTCGACAGGATCTGAAAGTGCAAACTCAGATCTCGACAGGTAGGCTGTACTGCACTTAAAATGCCGCTCGACAGGTTGCCCTTCTCGATAGGATTGCTAGACAGATGTGGGAGGTTGAATGCTGGTCGAGAGGTTGCCTGTAGGTGCCATGTAAATGTCAACAGGTACAATGGGAGGTTGCTGGAGTTATGGCTTGAAGTTCTCGAGAGGATTGATTAGATATTGCAAGCTGCTGGTCGAGAGGATGTGGGATATTTAATGGGCAGATGAAGGTGTCGACAGGATGCATTTACAGCAACAGCTCAAGGTGTGTCGTTGTGAGGATCATTGCTGCTGTTTGAGAGGTTGCTGGGGCCAAAGGTTATAAGGTCGTCAGGTTCTCTGAGTTGGCTTCTTTATTAGAGATGTTGGTGAACCTTTGCCTTTGAAGTGCTCGATGGGTACAATGGTTCCATGTTGCACTCTTCGAGAGGATGTAAGCAGCACAAGTCGACATGTTGGGTATCTCTTCAAGTCGTGAGGATAATTGTAGTTGCTATCAACAGGTTCAAAGAACTTGCTGCACTATCTTCTCGACAGATTGGACTGCTTGGAGCTAAAGAGTATCCACCCGAGAGCTTAATGGACATTGGTGCAACTAGACAGGCAGCTGTTGATGCTGAAGCCAAGTGCACTTCCATTTAATAGATGTTGAACCCAGCTTCTGAACAAGTCAAGTGTGCTACTCCATTCTATAGGATGCTGAATGCATTGGGGTTCTTGAGAGGTGCTGGAACAACTGCTTCTTGCATTCGATGGAATTAAATGCAGACTTGCATGGGTGCAGTTCGAGAGGTCTAATGGTGCAATGCATGGATTGCTCAATAGGTACTCCTCTTGCTGAAATCTACAAGATGAAATGCATTTGATTTGGGGAGCTGGACTCTTTGATAGGTGCTGAGATTGAGAGCTCTAAAGATCGACAGGTTGGCAGGGGAGTGAGCATTAAGTCTGCATAGTCTTCCTTGCTGTAGCTCTTAAGAGCTTGAGTAAATTGCTGCTACATTTGGAAATGTTGGAGCAGCTTTTGATGGGTGCAAGAGGGGGTTTAGCAATCCATCAAGAGGTTCAGCTTCTCTGGATCTATTTTGACCTCATGGCTACTCCCATGATTGTACTATTGTGCATAACCACATGGCTGCACTGCTGCTCTTCATGTGTTGCTTCTCAAAAGTTTGAATGCTGCTACTGTTTGCTTCCTCATCAACTAGCCATAGCACCAATCCATTCATTTCTCATTCCCAGCTGTTGATTAATTCCAAAACTCTCCTTATTAGCATTTTTTACTGGAAAACTGCACTAAGGCTGTAATTTCTTCTTTACTGCAAAACAACACTAAAATGGAATTATTAAATAGGAAAATCCAGGTTTAACGAGCATAAAATGGTAAAAATCAGTGCTCAACACACCCCAAACCTAACCTTTACTAATTCTTGAGCAAAGTAAATTTTAAAACAACTAACGTACACAACTAAATGCCACTTTCGTAGGGAACACGGGTGCATTTGGCACATGCACCAAGCCTTTTAAACCCCTAGGTGATCCCTAGTGGAGGAGTGGTCTCCTGAGGGTTTTTAGTGAAGGTACCCACAAACTTCTCCAATGACTCAATTAATATCAATGTAGTATGTTAAAAATAAAATTCAACCAAAATAAAATTCATTCCACACCTTGTTCATTCAATTTTTAGAGGATTCTCAGCAGAAAATCAACAGTCTAAAATTGAAATTGTACTGTAATTCTTTCACAATCAACCAACTCATGTCAAGGCATTGTGCATGAAAATTAATGCAGAGTTTACCATCAAATTGAGAATTCTATTTTGATAATGCCCCCAAAAAACTTTATTTCAGACCCAAGTCTTACCAGGGCTGTCACTCACAACAAAAATAGAAGGGTGCATCAGTTCACATAGTTTAAGAGCAGTTATAGCTATCAAATAAGACTGAAGAATGAGCATAGGCATTACTCTAATTTCTTAAAATTTTCTAACTCTTTTCACCATAGATTACACAGATCCTCATCTTCACATGACAGCTCAATCCATTTCAGATCAGTAAGGTCTTCTTATTGGGTTGTAATGTGGCTTATGGGTGAGGTTTATAAAGAATGAAAGTGTAGAATGGGATTCAAAATTGAGAAATCAGTAAGGTAGGGAAGTGGTACACACACCTTCTTCATTTCAGCACAATTTCATCTACTTCTTGAATTTTTAGATTTGAAGTGATCAATTCCTAATCCTCTTTTCAATCTTTCAATAAAATGGCTTCTCTTTCTCACTCTTTTTGTTTCACTTTTCTATTTTTCTTTTTCTTTTTGTATGCTTTTCTTTTGTATTTTTCTTCTCTTTTTTTTTCTATGGGCTGGAATGTCACGGCTATACATCTGATACACAATTGCCTTCAAATGTGTTTTCTTCTCCTTCCATCAAATGTCAAACTAGCTCTACCTTCTTCAACTCCTTCACCTTTACCTTCTAAAATCTCAGAGTGAGGGTCAGGCTGCATCAGGTCACTGAGTTTTAGGTTGAAATTTTCTGGTTTTTATCAAAGAAAAACTTAGATTTTTAAGGCTCGAATGGGGTGTATCAAGGGCAGTTCAAAGGGTAAGGATTTTAAGCTCAAACTATCCAAAGGATGGCCTTACTTCATGCCCTCAATGTCATGAAATGCTGTCAAGCTGTTTTAGTTTGGATTTGTTTAACTTTTAGTGAGCAAGATTAGATTCAATCAGTCCTTAGAGCAAAAAAATTGCCAAAACACTCCTTAAAGAAAAAGTTCTCAGGCCCAAATCTCACTAGGTATGGTCTTCCTTCAAATTCCTGGGGGTTATCCTTACAAGTTTCTCTCTTTTCAAGTTCACTAAGCATCAATTTTTGAAAATTCTTGACATTTTCTTCATGAAAAATGTTAGAACTACAACACATATTAGTTTTTAAAAGGTTTTAATTTCCTCTTTTTCAAAAAAATCAGGTTGGAAATCACTTTATTTCAAAAAATTATTCAACATAGCTGCACTAGCATTAACTTATTCCATTGGCACACCTGCCATACCCCCAAACCTAAGATGAACATTGTCCTCAATGTTTTCACACTGAGTAACCGGGGGCAGCGGGGTAAAAATGAGAAAAATAAGCAAGAAAAAACTATATGCAGCAGAAAATAAAAGTGCAAAACTGAGTATATGAACAGAAAAATGGAAAAAATTATATACAAATATAAAAAAAATTGCAGCTAAAATAGAATTTCAGATACAAAAACAGGAAAACAAAGTTAGAAACTGAATACAATCATACAAAAATGCAGAAAATCAGTAAAACTAGGACACATATTAATCTAAGAAAGAAAAATCAGTAGTTTAAAAATAGAATTTAAACTAAAATCCTAAAACAGAAAATCCTAAGGCAAAACCCTGAGTCACCTGTGCTAAGAGAAATTTGTGATCCAAAAGGATGAACCAGTTTATCACTTATGATTCTATGTGAATTTGAAAAATGATCAGCAAAAATAACACACAGTGAAAAGCAAGATTCATAAAACTGAGCCCTGTGTTGATGATGTGTACTAATTAGAAAATATTTTAAAGTAATAAAGCATGAATGCACACAGTAAAAAGCAGGATTCATACATAGCTGAGACCCATTAATGGTGAAAGGACTTGAAAGTAAATAAAATCAGAGGCTCCATTGAATTTACAAAGCAAAAATATGATCCACTATTTATTAACCTTGATGAATCTTCAAAATTTAAAAACATGATCTCAACAGTTCTAGATGGGGGTTTATGAATGAAAGCAAAGGAAAATAGTCCATCTGAATTTATTTTTATGTTTTTATAATTTTCTATTTTTTTATTTATTTTGGATTAGTTGGGATCAACAGTAGACCTTATTTATTATTGCTGAAGAATACAAATGGGGAAAAACAAATCTAAAATTTTTATTTGTGTTTACAATTTCTTTTAATTTTTTTTTTTATTTGGTTTGTTATTTTACAAAAAAAATCAGCATGCCTTAAATTTTGAAAACTATAGAAAATAAGAACAAAAACAATAGAAAACACAACAGAATTGCTGGTTTTAAAGAATGAAAAATTGAAACTACAAACAAGGGAGAAGGGAATGCAAACTCAGGCAAATTAGCTCCAGCTGCAATCCATAGGCTCCACTTGTGGCCACTGCTCTAAATCTACAAAAATTCAAAAACTGCAACAGTACATTATTCAAGCAAAGTGAATGGAATATGCAAATTTAAAAAGAAAAATGCAAGCTACTGCCTCATTTATGCAAAAATGCAAAATACTACAACATTTATTCAAATAGCTAGAAGGCAAAAAATATGTGACAACCCGAGTTTCGACACCCCGAAGCTCGTAGTAAATCGAGTGGGTTGGCACTAAGGTCGCATAACCATATCCAATGAACCATCAAAGCAAAAAAAAGAACTAGTACTATTCACCAAATCTCAAAATGACGGTTCTAGTTCCATATGATTCCTTATGGAAAAAGAACCAACAAGAACCACCGGTAAGGACAGTACCTTACCGAAACATGGTTCACCAAAAGAAGTACAATCATCTAAAAAATTTACATCCTTTATAACCAACGTTAAACCACACATCCTGAATCCTAGGGCCGAACCTACTCTGGCCTAGTACGAAGAAAGCAGCTCTCAGGGTGAATCTCCTCCAAGTCCTCCCCCGAAGCAAGCTCAGAAACATCCCTCTCGAAAATCCTGGTGTCAACGTCTTCACCTAAACCTATGACATATAGTTGAAGAACGAGCTTCATCAAAGCTCGGTAAGGAAAAACTCATAGCAGGCATATTGTAACGGCAACATAAATCGTATGGCATAATGAAACAGAATAATCGGGACGTATGCACAGTGTATGATCATGGCATGAAACATAGGTACAAAGCTTATTCAAAATTTTAAAAGAGATAGGTCCACATCTTCTTCCAATACAAGAAAAGAAAATTTTAAAGTGGTATGCTTAAAGTAATAGAATGAGGAGCTATAGCCTCAAGCCCCCAATGGAATACCCACCATCGTCGCTCATATGAACCATTTTCACATATATCCAAGGTCCCATAAAGTTGGACACTTGGCCGAACATATTTACAGTCATGCAGTAGGAGTCACAAAATACATTGCACAAAGGTGTATGGATTAGCCGTGGTACCGGTTGGGTATTCACATAAAACATTAAATCGAAGTGCGTACATATAGCTCATAGTCGTGTAAAGTGATAATTATAATTTAGATCAAAGCTCAGAAAGAAGTGTGAAGATATTTTCACAACACAATAGATTGAATCTCGAAAGATTACACAACTCATGCATGAATCGAGAACGTATGGATACCCATGTCCTTCCAAATTCTATTCGTAACCACACGTATAATCCATTCAAAGAAACAATCACCTCATAACACACACATGTTAACGTAACAATGCATATGGTATCAAGTGTTCCTTACCTCAAGATCTTAACCCGCACTAGCTCAAACCGCCGTTTGGGTTAGCCCTCTCATCATACCATACCAAGTCACCTAAAATATAAGATCCAATGTTCACTCATTAGAATAGTGCAAAACATGTTAGGATAACTCCCTTCAAAATCTCGCAGTCAAAACTTACCAAAATTCTGAATCTGGGAATTTCGATCGATCGAATCCCAATTTCGAGAGCTAAATTCGATCGGTCGAGCTCTCCTGGAAACCAAAAAATCAAACCTACTTCGATCGAACGAATCCCCTTTTGGTTGATCGGTTGAATCTTCCAAAAGCAATTTAGCTATCACACATTTCGATCGAACGAATCTTACTTTGATTGGTCAAAAATTCATAATATGATCGATCGAATGTATTTCGATTGATCGAGTTCTCACAGAGGGTTTTTCCACGTTCCTGTTTATATATGTTTTGATCGATCGAGTGTGAGATTCGATCGATCAAACCCATTTCATTCGATTGAATTTGACTTCGATCAAACGAATTTCCTCATACTTCGAAGTTGTCACATTTTAAGTCCATTTCGATCGATCGAACTCAATTTCGATCGGTCGAAATGAACAGAAATCACCCGTTTAAGGGTTTTCCCCCTCTACATCAAGCTAAACTCAATTTCTTTCGCTCCCGTGATCTAAATTTATGTAGAAACAGTTAACGACATAATTTCAAGATCTCGATCAAATTTTCATACCTTGATTTCCTCTAAATCTCTAATCCTAGCCTCTAGATCTGACTCGGATTTACCAAAAGAACAGTAGCTCGTTCGTCGCTCTAATTAGATCACTACAAGCTTCGAGAACAGATTGTTCTCGTATGCAATCAACGTTTAAATCTCGAATCTGTCCCTCTTTTCTCTTAACTCCCTATGATCAGCAATAACTGAGGTGTTGAATGCAATACCTAAATGAGGCATTTAATTCCTCTCTTATACTTGAGTCCTAGGCTTAGGCATAAAACAGCTGCACCAACGTTGGGTGTACGAGAGTGCACTAACCCACAACCTAGCTTACATATGTCAAATCCCATCCATTGGATTTGATCCATAGACATTACATCGACTATCGATACCGTGCCCGACGTGTGAACCGTCGGGCACATGTACCGAGGCCTGCAGATCAAGGTTTTAAAATGTTTGGGACATTACATCCTCCCCACCTTAGGAATTTTTGTCCTCAAAAATTGTCCTAGTGTGCGGCATGACACATGAAGGGTTACCTCGTATAGTACCATACATGGCTAAACAGTCCATGTCGCTATAAGATCGCATCACACACACTGACGCACAGTCTCCACACAATACATGCTAATAGATTAAATTCAAGCGCATCATCAAAGAAAGGTTAGCATGATTATGAAAAAAAAACATCGGGGCAGCCATGCCATAATAGTTAAAAAAATTTATACACATTGCCCAAAAATTGAAATTTTTAAAAAGAAACACTCTCAAGCTCATGATCCCTCAATAGCAGCTCCTCTAGATGCTCCAGCCGCTCTAGCAAGATTCGTCGGACTAGTAGGATCCACTATATCCTCCGGCTCCTCGTCGGCGTGATCCCCACTGGTCATCTCATCAGGCCATGGATCCTCAGTAGCAGTGTCTACCGTAGAAGCACCGAATACCCACGCACGCATGGCCGCCATCCTTTGGGCATAGTCAGTAGGGTACATGGCATGCAACACATCCTCCATGAGCAGCTCGTAGTAGTCCAGGCGTTGATTGAGCTGGCGATTGCTCTCTTGGATGAGAGCAGCCAACGTCTCATTGCTTATCGGGGCTGTTTGATGGACTGGTGGCATCGGTATGTCGGAAGGTTGGTGAACTGGAGGGATAACCTCAGGCGGATTGGGGACAAGAGCCTCAGGAGCAGGTTGGTCAGGTAGTGGTGCGTCCTGAGCAGGTGCATCATGTGGTTGAGGAGGGACAGGAGGCACTTGAGGGGCTGGCTGTAGATGTGGTTTCAGCTGGTTATAAGTCTTCCTCCAATGCTTAAAGGTGTAGAACACCACATTGTCAGAGGACTTAGGCTCCCAGGAGGAGATCTTGTGGAAGGAGGTCACGGCGTACTCATCAAACATAGCCGAGACCAAACTGGCATACGGTATATACTCCTCGAGCTTTTCTGCCCCTGCCAATAGCTTCTTCCTCCCATGCTTGATTCCCTCAAAAACCACAGCAGCGGCATCAAACCATTTACCTTGAAAAGCCACGAATAGGGCTTCCATCAACACCGCTAGTCTCTCAGTCTTATGGCGGATCGGGAAGAGATTGCACTTGAAGATTGTGTCAAGCATCCACATATAGCTCTGCAAATGGGCTCGCCTAATGGCTCGACCCGGTGCAACTCGTCCCCCAGTCATCCACTCGGTGATAAAAGTATGGGTCAAATTTGGGGGATTTGGGGGTAACAAGTCAATCCCCTCGCCATACCAGTCAAAACATTCCAACGCTCGGCAAGCCATTGCGTGGGTAAAAACATACGTCTTCCCATCGACTTTGGTGCAAACGGTATTAGGGTCAGGGCCATCAAACATCATTTGGTAAAACAAGTGCACGAGGTGCGGGGAATAGTACTGATGAAGGGGTTTGAGAAGATTATCCAATCCCACCTTGCCTAAATAGTCAAGTGCCTAAGCGTCAATGCCGGGCACATTGGGCATCTCGAATAAGGCTGGATCGATGGTGTACACATGGGCAAAACCCTTGTCGGCCCACCATTCTCTTGGTTGGTCATGCTGGGGAGTTTGCGGAGCAACAGGTTGCTCGGCAGGTGGTTGGGGTGGTGGAGGTTTTGGTGGTTGCGAAGGACCCGATGTGATCTTGGGTCGCTTCGATGTAGGGGTTTTAGAAGTGGTAGCATTCTTCTTAGGTGCCATGGTCTAAGAAAAGCAAAATGAGGATTTTAATCAAAGAAGAAAATTTTCAACCAAAGGCAAGAAATCAAGAATCGAAATTTAAAGGTTTACCACTTTGAGGCGATTTGGATTCAATTCCTCAAAGGATCTAGCGCAATTGATTGTTCGTATGATGCTCCAATGCAAAAACCCTCGAAAACCCGAACGGAAACCCCAAAATTTTGAAAAAAAATGAACTTTAAAATGCGGTTTATATATATATGCAAAATTCGATCGATCGAATTCATTTCGATCGGTCGAAATCCGACTTATAAAGAATTCGCTTTGATTTCGATCGATCAAAATTCATTTCGATCGGTCGAGAGTAGCATTAGGAAAAAGGGGCCTCACATTTCGATCGAATGAGTTTTAATTCGATCGATTGAAATGTTCAAATTCGATCGAACAAATATTTTTCGATCGATCGAGCTTGTCAAGCGTACAAAATTTTCTGGTCGAACAAAATTTCTTTCATCCGATCGAAAATAAATTCGATCGATCGAAAGTAAATTCGATCGAACGAATTCAATAAACTTTTAAAATACAGGGAAAATGACTTTCTGCCAAGGTGATTTTGATCGGTCGATTTACACCTCGATCGATCGAACAAAAATAAACTTCGATCGATCGAATAAGTAGAACAAAATAATTTTTTTGTATTTTTGAATTTTCTTTATCGTTCTCATGCTTTAACATTCAATTCATCCTTGTCATTGATCATTCAAAGTATTTATATATAATTTGATCACAAAGGACCATTATAAAATTTTCTCTTTCTCATGATTCTTCAAACAATGAAGGATGTTGGGCGCGAATCTAGGCTTTGCGTTCCCACGTTGCTTCCTCTCTAGAGTAATTTTTCCATTGGACTAACACCAAAGGAATCCGTTTTGTGCGCAACACTTGCTCAGTTCGGTCTAAAATTTGCACTGGTTCTTCAATGACCGCCAAATCCCAATAAACTTCCACAGGTGGTGCATCAAGGATATGAGTTGGGTCTCGCACGTATTTTCGCAACATTGAAACGTGAAATACGTCATGCACTCTATCAAGTTGCAGGGGTAATGCGACCCTATATGCAACTTCACCCACTCTCCCCAATACCTCAAATGGTCCAATAAAGCGAGGACTCAACTTTCCACGCTTTCCAAAGTGCATCACACCCTTCATTGGGGATATCTTTACAAACACGTGATCTCCCACTTGAAAGTCCATGCTTGAGTGCTTAATATCTGCATAGCTCTTCTGGCGACTCTGCGCCGTCCTGATTCTTTCTCGTATAATACGAATGGTCTTAGCACTTTTCTTGATGACTTCCAGTCCCAACACAATTCTGTCGCCCATTTCCACCGAATTGATCAGCGACCTGCATCTCCGTCCATATAAAGCCTCATATGGAGCCATCCCAATGCTTTACTGAAAGCTATTGTTATATGCAAATTCTATCGTCGGAAGGTGCTGATCCCATGATCCTTGAAAATCAATCATGCATGCTCACAACATATCTTCAATAATCTGATTGACTCTCTCTGTCTGACCATCGGTCTGTGGATGAAATGTGAAACTAAAGTCCAATCTCGTACCCATACCTTTTTGGAATCTTTGCCAGAATACTGATGTGTACAGTGGATCACAATCGGACACAATGCTCGTAGGAATACCGCGGAGTCTCACAATTTCTTTCATATATAACTCCGCCAACTTGCTTGAAGTGTATGTCGTATTGTAGGGTAGGAAGTGAGCCGACTTCGTCAATCAATCCACTACCACCCATATTGCATTGTGGCGTCTCATTGTCCTTGGTAATCCCACAATGAAGTCCATAGAAATGGACTCCCACTTCCACTCTGGTATTGGTAGAGGTTGTAATAGACCTGCTGGGTGTCAATGATCCACCTTTACTTGTTGACACACCAGACACTTTGACACATATTCCGCGACGTCTTACTTTAATCCTCTCCACTAATAACACTTCCACAAATCTTGGTACATCTTAGTACCGCCTTGATGAATGGCATACTTGGACTTATGAGCTTCGTCCAATATGGTCTACCTTAGCTCGGCATCCATAGGTATGCATAAGCGGCCACGGAATAGTAATGATCCATCTTCTTTGACAGAAAAATCCCCCCTTTCATCTGTAGTCACCTTTTGACGTATCCTCACCAGCTCTGGGTCTTTCATCTAGAGTTCATAAATGCGATAAAAAATAGTTGGTCTGATCGTGAGATTTGCCAACAGTACCCTGGTATCCTTGACCTCAATGTTCTTATCATACAATGAAATGTCTTCCAATAATTTCCATCGTCGAAGTCCCGCAATGAGACTAGTCAACTGAGCTGTATTCTTCCTACTCAACGCGTCAGCGACGACGTTAGCTTTACCTGGGTGATATTGTATAGTGCAGTCGTAGTCCTTGAGAAACTCAATCCACTGCCGTTGCCTCATATTCAATTCTTTCTGCATAAAAAAATTCTTGAGGCTTTTGTGGTCCGTGAAGATCTCAAAGGTCTCACCATATAGGTAATGCCTCCAAATTTTAAGCACAAATATCACTGCGGCTAACTCTAGATCGTGCGTCGGGTAGTTCTTCTCGTGCTCTTTCAACTATCTTGACCCATAGGCTATGACCTTACAGCTTTGATTTAGTACACAGCCCAAACCACCAAATGACGCATCACTGTAAACAGCAAATCCCCCATTGCCTAAAGGAATAGCCAACACTAGACCAGAGGTAAGTTGTTTCTTAAGTTCTTGGAAGCTCTCTTCACATTCCTTGGTTCACTCAAATTTTGTGTTCTTCCTTGTAAGTCGGGTGAGTGGTCCTGAAATCTTGGAGAAACCTTCCACAAAGCGACGGTAATATCCAGCTAGACTGAGAAAACTACGAATCTCCGTCATGGTCTTGGGTTGTTCCCAATCTAACACTGCCTCAATCTTTGTCGGATCAATAGTCACGCCTGCTTGCGATACTACGTGACCGAGAAAACTCACTTGTTCTAGCCAGAATTCACATTTCCTGAGTTTGGCATACAACTGGTGTTCACAGAGGGTTTGTAAGACAATGCACAAATGATGTTCGTGTTCTTCTCTGGTCTTTGAATAAATAAGAATATTGTCCACAAACACCACTACACATGTATCAAGGTGTTATTTAAAGACCCGATTCATGAGGTCCATAACCGAGGCTGGTGCATTCATCAAGCCAAAAGGCATCACTAGGAATTCGTAATGCCCATATCTAGTCCTGAATGCTGTCTTCTGCACATCTTCGACCTTCACCTTAAGTTGATGATACCCGGATCTCAAGTCAATCTTTGTAAAGAACTTTACCCCTTGCAATTGGTTGAATAGATCGTCGATCCTGGGCAAAGGGTATTTGTTCTTAATCGTGAGTTTGTTCAACTGACGGTAGTCAATGCAAAGTCTTATCGACCTGTCTTTCTTCTTAACGAACAAGAGCAGTTCTCCCCAAGGGGACACACTTGGCCTTATAAAGCCCTTATCTAGCAGTTCTTGTAATTGCTCCTTCAACTCCTTCAGTTCAGCTGGGGCCATTTGGTATGGAGCTTTGGAAACTGGTTCTGTGCCTAGAGCTAAGTCAATAGCAAATTTGACCTCCCGATTTGGTGGCAAGCCTGGTAACTCATCAGGAAATACGTCCTCAAACTCATAGGCAATTGGGATATCGGAAATAATGTTCTTTGCTTCCTCTTTCTCTTACAAGAATGCTAGATATCCCTCACATCCATTCTTCATCATCCGCTCAGCTCATACTATAGAGATGATCAGTGCTACCTTCCCTTTCTCGCCACTGAACCGAAAAGATTTCTGTCTGGGTGGACGGAAAGTGACTACTTTCCGTAGACAATCTACGCTGGCTTGATATGCACATAGCCAATTCATGCCAAGTAGTACATCAAGTCCTTACATGTCAACAAGATAAGATCCGCAATAGTCTCTTGATCCTCCACTTGCACGATGACTAATTGGCAACACGTGTCTACAGTCACAGTACTTCCTGTAGGAACGGAAACATTCAAAATAAAATCCAACTCCTTGGGAACAATCTTTAATTTCCCCATGAATTCTGGAGTTATATACGAGTGGGTAGACCCTGGGTCTATCAGAACTCGAGCAACCCAACGATCACCGCAATTTCCTCGGTAAAGCTGTAGCGTACCTATATATCATTTAATATATATACTACATTCAGATATGCATGTCATTACCACACAAAATGCACCTAGAAGTTTTCCTATCAATGGTGAAGCGTTTTCTAACGAACACCCTCCTAATCAGGACCTGTGGCTTTGGAATTTTTCGGGATGTAACATTCTTCCCACCATAAAGAATTTTCATCCTCGAAAATTGATATACCATTTTCAAAGATACGAATGCATGGCAACTCCTAACACAAGTAGCCACGTTTTCCATAAGAGTCAATGATTCATCGTAGATTTAAAAAGTCGGGGTCATCACACTCACCCCACCTTAAAGGAATTTTCGTCCTCGAAAATTCACAGCGTGACATGTGATTATCTAATATAGTATTCATTTGTGAAACTCAAGTTACACACAACAAGTAGCAGGAACTTGCCTACAAAGTGAAGAAAACGTATCCACAACGACTACGGTTTACGAACAAGTCGACAATGAATATAAATAACAAATGTGGAATTCGATAATCATCAACTAGTATAATTTATGATCTACGAACAGCCTAACAGCATCACAAAAGTTTCAACCCATGAACTAACAATAAGAACCATGAATGCAAATCATACTATCATGACGAAAGAAAACATTCCAACCATTAACTGCCAAAAGTAACAATTAATTGGTTTTTACAAGGTCCATATACAAATGCCGAAAAGGTGATCTAATAGCACCGATCACACTTCTAAAGCAAAAAAGATTACTGTTGTCCGAGGGTAAATGCGCAAGGACACAATATACGTGACATGCGTATGGACCGATGGGTTCTCATGCCGAAGTCATCCTATCCTTTTTCGAGCCCGAAAAGTATCGTACCTGATGGTCCATCTTGCCACAATTGAAGCATGCACCCGTGGTTCACCGACATCGATCTGCTGTATGGAGTCCCCCACATCTTGAGCATGACTCAATCGATGCAGACAAAGAAGTGTGGAAAGTTTGTGGTACTGTCTATGTCCTAGTAGTCGTGGGATTTGTAAGGTGGAGGGGCACCGCAGGCGCGGACATGGATGGTCTTGAGTTGACAGTCTGAGCAGATTGAGGTGGTGCCGACATCAAGAATTTTGGCCTCTCATTTGTCGGCTCATAACTAGTTGACTTCCCTTGACCTGCAATATTTTTACTTCGTTGTTCTTGTCTCTTGTACATGTCTTCTACAGCTCTCTCGACAACCAAAGCCTTGCCCATTACAGCTCCATATGTTTCCAACTCGAACATGGAAACTCTATCACGTATAATCGGCCTTAAGCCACTTTCAAATTTATTGGCCCTCATAAGTTCCATGGCCACATAATCCAGAGCAAATCTTGATAATCTTATAAACTTTGTACCATATTCCCGTACAGTTATCGCTCCCTGTTCCAAGGTCATAAACCTTGCTGCCATTTGATCCCTCAACTATTTCAGGAAATACTCCTTGTTGAATACTTCAACAAACTCTCCCAAGGTCCATGCTCCATCTGGGTTCTCCTATTCTCTTCTCTATAATACCGACTTCCACCAAGGGTCGGCATGTAACAGATGCCCTATTTTGAAACCACACGTTGGGGTATGGCTATGAGTTCGGTCAGGCGTGTGCCAAACACGGGACACAAATGAAAGTTGAACCGTGCATATATCAAGCATGTCGCCATATTGATATCTATAAAATATATAACTACCTAGGTATAGCAGCATTATATTGGTAGTCCATATATGTTGTTTAAAGATATACTAGTTACACTTGAATAAAATTGCGGAAATATAAGGCTATTGCATCTATCAAGTACCAAGGTATAAGTGCCTCATACTTGAATTTCTACCCCAGCTATACTATTGCTATGGGATAAGAGCTTTACACTTAAGCAATGCCTTGGTTTGGCTTATATGGTTGTACAAGAGCAAGCTTTGCATGTGATCCCAACCCAAATTAGTGTATACACCAAAACAGTGTATACGACTTATATGCAAGAGAGGTCTAAGTTGTCTTTTATGGGTATATACCCAAGTACAAATGTTAGCTTTATAACAGTATAGCCCCTAAGAGATTACACCTACCAACCGTATAAGGGACTTGGATTCAAATAAAGCCATATTGTTTTATCTGTTGATAGCATGTGTAGCATGTGGTTGTTGTATAAGGGATGCCAGCCTTTGTAGCTTATAAGCTATTTTCCGCTCCTTCTTCTTACACGGCTGCATGAGTCATTATTGACTCTCAAGCACGCAAAGTACAACTACACCAGTATAAAAAGGCATCAGAGTCTTCTTCTTCTTCCTGCTTCTTCTCCTCCATCCTTTGGCAACTCCTATCACATACAGCCATGCAAATGAATTTCTGCTCTTCAAGTAAACCCGGCAGTTAAACCATAGCTATTCAAGTACACCTCTGGTAAGTATGACACCCATTCCGCTATTACTTTCTTCACACCTTCAATTCAATTTGAAACCGTGAATCGAAAAATCAAAGTAGATATCATACATAAACATAAATGAAACCTTAGATATCACCAAGCAGAACTAAATCTTTCTACTTTATACATGGATTTCAAAACCCTAAAAATACTTAGAAAACAATTTTACACTCTATTGAATCCCCGGACTTACCAAGTCAAAAATCTAAAAGGCTCCAAATATCCACCATACAAACCTAAAACACGACTAGCCCAATCCTCACCTACGGTAGAATTCTCCAAACGGGAGATCTCAAGCTTTTCTCCAGTACCTGATTCTGATCTACACCTGTATCTGTAACGTATCATCGGGGTGAGCTAACAACTAAGCTCAGTAGAGGATATTCAATATCAATTTATATCTTTATCATAAGAAAGCATAGATTCAATGACAGGAGTTAAAACCATCTTTCGAAGCTAAGTTTCAAAGCATTTATCATTTTCTTTCAATTCAAAACGGACTTTTAAAGCACACTTTCAAAGCATTTACTTTTCAAAGCTAAGTTTTATCAAAACAGTATATATTAAAAAGAATATTTTAAAACAGTTAGACTTATCCCAGGGTGTCTAATCTTCAAGCAAATTTGCAAACAATGTCAAATTTGCAATCGAAACGGTACAAGAGTGTCCAAAGGTTTCTCAATGTATGCAAGGGTGTCTCACATTATAAATGTTTGTCCAAGGGATGCAATGCATCCAAGGGTGTCCAAGTTTATCCAAGTGTGTCCAAGTTATCAGTGATTATCCAAGGGATGCATGATTTCCAAGGGATGAATGATGTTTCCAAGGGATGTATATGCAACGTATGTATGAATGCAATGTACGGATTATGCCGCCGTACCAGCTCCAAGGGATGCTGTCAAGAATCCAATGGATTCACAATGCACAATGCAAGTTTCACGTCAAAGTCCAAATGCTGAGTTAATCGGCCTTTCCAAGCGTTAAAATTCACATCTTTCTAATGTAGTCATAGCAGTCAATACGAGTTCAAAATTCATTTCAAAATTTAACTATCATCGTACGGATCAAATGAGCAAAACTAAAATCGGCATAGTAGTTTCCTTATATTCAAATAACACACTCACTTTTCATTTAACAAATTCATTCACATCAAATCACTATGAATCAAGGTCAAGCATGTAAATTTGAAATGATGTTCCCCTACCATAATCTTGAAGTTACGAGGAGCCAAGCAAAGTCCTATCGGTGGCTTTCTGCCCTCAATCTACATCACAAGCACACAATGATTCATCAAGGATTTACTCTAATAACTAATAACTTAGACATATTTAAGTGTTTTTGCAAAACGAGGAGAAAACGGACAAATTCGTGCCAACTTAGAAATTAATGTAACTTTCCCCTAAATTTTAACCTTTAAAACTTCGGATTCACAAAATTTTTATTTCACAAAAGTTGTCGATCTTGTTGTCCTCTTTCCAACGCCATAAGCATCGCATCAATAGGAGTTCGGAGTAGAAAGTTACAGCTAAAATACCAAAATAGTGTTGACAAGCTCAGTCAAAATCGACTAATCAATTTCGAAATCGATCGTTCAAAATTTCAAATCGATCAATTGAATTTCATTTTGATCAATCGGTTTTTTTCCAGAAATCCTCACATTTTTGCTCTGACAAAATCGATCGATCGGATACTTATTTCAATCGATTGATTTTGTCAGATTTCTCCTAAACATGGATTTCAACTTCTCAAACTCAATTTTTTCTTCAAATTTAATTCCTATTCTTCTAATTTTCCATTAACATAATACTTATAATCTAACATAACTATAAATCATAATTTCACATATCTTTGCTCACCTTTTAGTTGTCGATTCTACGCTCTTCACGAGTAGTTGCCACGGAGGGTTTCAGAGTGAAATTTGGCAATCCTTTCATCGATTGAATCGAAATGAAGCTTACGGCGAAGCTCCCTTTCAAATCGCACTGCCCTTCACTCACCCAATTGTGTATACTACGATCACAACGATCGATTCTATCCACACACTAACGCTCGCTCAAATCTCATCGAAGTTGAAATCTAACGACTCCTCGCGGTATGCATACTAACATGCGGTCAATACCTCGTAGTTCAACGGAGCCGATCAGAGCTTCAGATGTCCATGTGAGTGATCTCCTCCATCTTCTCTCTTTCTCTCTCTAGAAACCCAACACCCTAAAGAAATGAAACCGGCTATTTGCTTTCAAAAGAAGCTTTTGGTATTATTTTTATTTTTATAATTAAAGGGATTGATTCCCTTATAAAATATATACACCTATTTTGGGTATTAACTTTTTCCCTTTGTTTCATTACAATGCGAAACCCATATACCTAAGCGAGCTATTTTACACTACACAATTGATCTCTAGTTCAGTGTGTAGCTCGCTCACCCAAACAACTTATCCACAGGTTTAAACGTTAAGCATATACACCAAAATTGTGTATAAGTGTTTAGTCCAAAAATCTTACCCGAAGCTCAAATGGACCCAAAACGATCCCGTTTGAATAATCCGAAACGGTGAAGAATTTTCTAACGAACACACACCTAATCAGGATCTATGGCTTTGGAATCTTTCGGGGTGTTACAATAAATATCTTCAAATTTTAATTTGAATTGATGACTCAGGTTGGAATTTGTAGATTAGTATAACGGTTTTACTTTTTCATCTTCAATTTTCTAGAGTTTGATTGACGCCCAGATTTTAGGAGATTGTTAATTAGATTAAATCTATGTTAAGAAATTTTAATTTTTGATTGGCGACTAAATTCTAGAAGACTATAATACGGTGTAACAGTATTTTTAATTTGTAAGCATCCAAAACTTGAAGGATTGTGCCTGACAACCATAATCTAGAAAGTGGAGGATTTAGATTTATTTTTTACAAACTTAGTATAAAAACCATTCTTTTATTCATATTTCTCCAATAGTTTAGATCTTAAAGATAAATAGAAGTTTTTGAAATAAGAATTTAAACATAAAAATATAAATACACGTAAGATGAATCACTACTTTGTGGGAACTATCCTATTGCTACGCTATAATTTTCATTGTGCGCTTGCAATAGGTTAAGGCTTGATTTTAACATAATTTAATACATAGAATAAGCCCGATCAATGGGATTGTAAGGGGGATAGGCTTTTTCAATCGTGGTGGGGTATTATTTATGTGGTTTGTTCTTATCATGGTCTTGGGGCGGCGTTGTGATTTGTGTTTTCATCGCGATGGGACTATATGGGGGTGATTTTCTCTATTTTTTGTTTTATTTGCTTTTGTTCGTTTGTTTTTGATAGGTTGCAATGGGTCTTATGGGGGGATTCCCATTATTTTTATTTTGTTTTTTATTTTATTTTTGGGTTGCACGGGGCATTTCGTAGATAACTGGTCGGGCTCATTTTTATTGTTACCTGGCATTTAATTCAATGATTCTTTACAATTTTTTGTGTTTTATTTTAGATTAGTGGATTTCTTTTCTGTGTCATGATTAACAGGGAGAGGATTCCACGTGTTTGTTTTATTTAAGGTTGCTTTGCTTCAGTCTTTTGTTTTGTTGGGGTGACATTTGTTAGGAATGTGTGACTTTGGATAAGAGTTAGGTGGGGTGTTGGGTGTTTTAATGTTATTGGTTCATCCATGTTGTTGTGGATTGTGCTTCGTTTAGGGGTGTAAGTGTTTCTCAACTACTGGTTTATCTTTGTTTACTATGGATGGTGTTTCCTTAGGGGGTGATTAGTCACAGAATATACCATTTTATCACCCTTACCTTAGTGATGCTAGGGCTTAGTTTGTTACTAATATGTTGATGATATGTAGATATTAAGAAAAAACAGTAAAAGAAAGCTAAAGTATTAATATTCATCGAAATAAACTCAAAAAACAGTAAAAAGACGATTAAGCGTAAGAAGACTATTCTCCGCTACTAAAAACTGAGAAATCATACTTTACAATTGAAGCACTAGTACTGAAGCTGAAGAAAGCTAGAAATGAGAAATCATAATCTACGATTCTTTAATTCACGATTCTTCAAGAAGCGACAATATAGAAGAAAGGTGAGGAATTGTAATTTAGAAAATCGTCCAGTATGAAAGGCATGAAAGAAGAGAAAATCGTGATTTACGATTTTCCATAAATAGAAGCTTTCCCACTACTGTTGTTGCTGATCACGTGAGTGAAGATCACTGCCATAAATAGAATTAGAAGACTCCTTGAATTAGAAGTTTGGTGAATCATGGATCTGAGAAGATTGATGAAGATATACTCCGAAGATCTTTGTTGTTGTTACTAAAGAATAATTCAAAAGCATATCTACCGTTCGAAGCAAGGAAAGATAAAATTAGAAATTAAAGTTATATTAGGAATATTTTATTTTTAGTAGTTTCTTTTATTAGAACTAGCTCTTTATAAATCGACTTCTTATGATCTATAAATAAGAGAGCTTGGTCTAGGAATAAATCATCGAAGAAATTCTCATCACCAATTAACGACTAAGGTTGGGTTTTCTTTCGATCATTAGAGTAGAATTTTATTGCTTTGCAGTTTAGATACCTGAGGTTTCTCAAGAGCAATTGAAGACTGCTATTGGGTGCTGAAGATTAGTGTAGAATCTGTAGTTCCTCAGAAGCAATTGACGACTGTGGTTGAGGGGTGAAGGATATATTTTACTTTGCTCTTTAGATTAGATTTTATTTTTCGTTTATTACTAGTTTGTAAACATCTCCAAGTTTTAATTTGAATTGACGACTCAAGTTAGAATTTGCATATTAGTGTAACGGTATTTATTTTTCCATCTTCAATTTTCTAAAGTTTGATTGACGCCCAAATTTTATGAAGTTGTTGATTTGATTAAATCTGTATTGATAGGATTTTAGTATTGATTGACGACCAATGCTAGGAAACTAGAGATATGGTGTAACGGTACTGTTTAATTTTATAAATATCAGATAGCAAAAGATTGTGATTGACGACCATAATCAAGAGTTTGGAGATTAGGATTTATTTTATGCAATTTAGATTAATAATAAATTCTTTATTCATATTTCTCCAATAGTTTAGGATTTTAAAAGATATGTATAAGTTTTCATAAAATTGAATTAATAAGTTAACAATGATCTCTGTGGGAACAATCTTTTGCTAGTACTATGATTTCCATTGTGCACTTGCAATAGGTTAAGACTTAATAAGATGCATATAAATCATCACGACCAAGTTTTTGGCACTATTGCTGAGGATTAGTGTTGTTTATTAATTCAAGAAAACAAGTATTTATCTTTCTCTTTTTATATTTCTTTATATTTTTAATTTTCTTTGATCACTTCTTAAGCTTTTGCAGGTTTATTCGGAGCAGCAATCAAAGGTTTGCATACTTCTGTTGGCCATAAAAACTAGACTCAGATTTGTTGCTCTCCCTGCCCTCTAAGATAAAAATCATATAAAGCTAAAAGCTCAAAGACAAGTATTTTTGTGGCATTGAAACCGCACTCAAGTTCATCTTAAATTCTTTACGTATGTAATTCGTATACTGATCCGGCAGGAAAAGCAATTATTGCCCATCATATGCCCTCAACGGTATCATTATATATATATATATATATATATATATATATATATATATATATATACGACGTTTCATATTTACCTCAGCCGACGTTCAATTTATTGTCAACAAATTCTTTGTAACGAATTATGGCAATAAAACTCGGAAGGGCGCGAAAATTTAATATGCCGGTTTGTATTCCACCACCAAAGAACTTTAAATATACTATTCGTTCGTCCTTAGCGCAACCATCCCCTTCTGACCCTACCATTCCGCTCCTACTCACAACCATGGTAGATGACAAACCCATCAATATGCCAATCAAGTTCAATCCAGTTTGGGAGGACCCACCACCACTAAAAGAGCCTGACCCATTGCAATTTCTGTGGGATGAGTAAGAGGAAGTACAAAAGATTTTAGCCAAGGAGGAAAAGAAAAAGAAAAACAAGAAGAAGGAACCATCTGCCACTTCCACCATACCTTCAATCTTCACCTTCTCACCGCCTTGTACACCTCATCCCCCATCATTGCCCTCCTCCTCTTCGTTCCATCCACCACCCACTCAACACCCTATTCCTTAATCCCTGCTATCCTCCTTCCCGGCTTGCAGTTCCTTTTTGAAGGGCAACAAGTTGAGGATATCCTGGAGCCAGGAGGGTGACCATCTTTCTGACGGGATAATTTTGAAGAAGCCGAAACCGATCTTTATCGAAGAATTCTTCTCTCGGACATTGCTGCCAGAGTCATATAATTTAGTGTGTGTCTAGATTTTTCCTAGGTTTATCTTTTATGTAAATAGTTTTTCTTATTTTATTTTGGTAGCATTGTAAATATCCCGTAATATATGAAATTCTCTTTTTAACTTACAATTTTTTTTTACTAACAGTTTTCTCTAACATTACTAACATTTTTGTTATTGATACCACGAGAATAAGCCGTGGTTATCTTTCTCTCAAGTTTGGAGGAGAGTACATCTGGTAATGAATTTTTTTCGGTAAATAATCAGGTTATCAATAATTTTAGGATATCATTTTTGTGTCCCCTATTTTTTGTGTCAATGAGGGCATTATCCAATTTAAGTTTGGGTAGTAGTACAACAATAATTTTTAGTTCTGAATTTTTTTTGAAATTGCTTAGTACATAGAAATTATGATAGAAAATTTTACAAATCCGAACAAAAAAAAACTTACTATTCATTATAATAGAAGTTTAACAATTAGAATTTAAAATAGTTACGATTCATGATTGACTCATAGAACAATGTATTAGAATGTATGTTTGAAACAATAGATTGATCTAAACTGCAAAAAGTTAGACTATAGTTTCAAATTTATAAACCAGTGAGAAGTTGAGCCATATTTCCTCTTTTATTCAGAGAGAACTATTTTTTATTCCATCAAATTTTTTTTGAACTTCTATAAAATCTCATATTGCTGACTTTAGAATCAAAATTATTCTATGAATATGATGAACTGATTTTTTATCTAGAACTGCCTATCAGAAATATCAAAGAAATAAGACATCTATGCTAGTAAATCGTAAAGATGATTTAAGGCTATCTTTTATTTAATCAGAGCCAAAAACCCAAAAACCTAAAAAAATTTATCCTTTAAACCCATATTAGAAGCCTAAACTGAGGTTCTTTGTACCAAAAAAATTGATAAACCTCTAACTATATGTACTACCCAAAGCTTTCTACCTTTAACCCTTACAATTTTCTGAGAGTTTAGAATGTAAAGAAGGGCAGAAGAGGGCGTGAAAGGAGTATGAGGAGAACAGAGAGGGAATATTAGAAAAGAGGTACAAAAGAAAGAAAGAAAAGAAAAGAATATGGTAAAAGGAGAGAAAATCGTAAAAAGACGATTTTAGAAAAAAATATAAAATAAAAATATATATAGAAGAAACGATTCAGAAAAAATCTTTCAAAAAAAGGAAAATCATAAAATACGATTTTACAGCTGAAGCACTGGAATATATATATACAAGAAAAGAAAAATGGGAAGAAGTTATCCAATCCTGGATACTTACTGAAGTAGAATAAAAACTGAAGAAGAAGACAAGAAAAACAAGAGCTAAACCTTTAAATCTTTTTCTACCTTTCTTTGATACCTTCTGAAACCTAAAACCCCATTGCAAGCCGGAGAAAAGACCTTTCTGATTTACGATTTGCAAAAGCATAAATCTAGTAGAGATATGGATAGTAAATACTATGGATTATACAGGGAATCATAAGAATAGAATAAAATTATCTTTTCCATGAGATTTATTTTTGCAATTATCTTTGAATAAATTCTTCTAAAAAATATATTGAGAGAACCCAAAAGTTTCAATATCCTTTTGAGAATGTGTCAAGAGTGAGTTTTTGAATGAAAATATTTTCTAAATCTGCAGTTTAGAAAATTTTATGAAGAATAAACTGTTCACTAATGCATACATACTCTGTGTTTACTATGAATTGAAATTGTTGGAGTTCTAATTAAAGATAATTGTTGTAATATAAAATAAGAATGAAGGATTAGTAATATTTGAAAATCGTAACAAATTATGTAATGACCAATTTGACATTCAGGTAATATAGGTAACTTAGTGACTATTAGTAGTATATGGAAGTAGTTTAGGTTTCTTTTTAACTTTTGTTTAATTTAAGAAAAATATATATATTTCAAAATTTTCAAAAATATTTGAAGTTTGTAGGTAACTTCACTGAAAATTTTTAGGAGACTATAACTACTCCACTAGGGATCACCTAGGGATTTAAAAGCTTGTTACATCTGCTAAATGCAATCGTGCTCCCTACGAAAGTGGCATTTAATTTAAGTTTTTATTTTATATTTTCTTGTTTGCTAAGGATTAGCAAAGCGTAAGTTTGGGGGTGTGATCAGTCACAAAATATACCATTTTATCACCCTTAACTTAGTGATGCTAGGGATTAGTTTGTTACTAATAAGTTGATGATGTGCAGATATTAAGGAAAAACAGTAAAAAAAAAAGCTAAAGTGTTAATATTCATCAAAATGAACTCAAAAAGCAGTAAAAAGACGATTTAGCGTAAGAAGACGATTCGCCACAACTAAAAACTGGGAAATAGTACTTTACGATTGAAGTAATGGTACTGAAGCTGAAGAAAGCCAGAAATGAGAAATAGTAATCTACAATTCTTTAATCACGATTCTTCAGGAAGAGACAATACAGAAGAAAGGCGATGAATTGTAATTCAGAAAATCATCTAGTATGAAAGGCATGAAAGAAGAGAATCGTGATTTACGATTTTCCATAAATAGAAGCTTTCTCTCTACTACTGTTGTTGATCACGTGAGTGAAGTCACCGCCATGAATAGAATTAGAAGACTCCTTGAATTAGAAGTTTGGTGAATCATGGATCTGAGAAGATTGATGAAGATATACTCCGAAGATCTTTGCTATTGTTACTAAAGGATAATCCAGAAGCATATCTACCGTTCGAAGTAAGGAAAGATAAAATTAGGAATTAGAGTTATATTAGGAATCTTTTGTTTTTATTAGTTCCTTTTATTAGAACTAGATTTTTATAAATCGACTCCTTATGATCCATAAATAAGAGAGCTTGGTCTAGGAATAAACCATCGAAGAAATTTTCATCATCAATTGACGACTGAGGTTGGGTTTTCTTTCGATCAATAGAGTAGAATTTTACTGCTTTATAGTTTAGATATCCAATGTTTCTCAAGAGTAATTTACGACTACTATTGGGTACTAAAAATTAGTATAAGTTTTTATAAAATTGAATTAATAAGTTAACAATGATCTATGTAGGAATGATCCTTTGCTAGTACTATGATTTCCATTGTGCACTTGCAATAGGTTAAGACTTAATAAGATACATATAAATAATCACAACCAGGAGGCATGTGTCTTCTTTTGGTTTAGATAAATGGGGGGTGTCTAGGGATGAGACACTTTTCACACTATGATTAAGGGGGCTTTTTTTATAAATAGGTGCTTAAGGGCTTGGGTTTTTTTTTGTTTAATTTTTCTTGTTATTTTTAGTGGGCTATTAATTTTAGCATTTAGAATTTTATTTTCTTAATATTTTTTCTTCCATTTTATTTTTCATCCCAGGTATTATGCCCTAGAGGAATCAGTGTTGAAGATTTATTTCATGGGAATGGGCAGCATTGGGAACAAGAAGTAGCACCCGGGGCACTACTCCATTGGGGGAAGAAATGGAAGAGATAAAGGTGGAGGGAAGAAAACCAAAGAAACGAGATGGGTCATAGTTCTCGTGATCAATCCTAGTTGCTCTTTGGTAGGCTCTATGGATTGACCTTTTGTCAACCCTCCTTTGGGGGCTTTCTAAAATGGTCTTCCATAGGTGTATGCCTCGGCTCCGGGTGTCTTTGAGTGTTTGTCATCCTCGAAGCGTTGGCATGCCACCTAGTTATTACTCCTACTTTCTTTTCTGCCGATTCGGGATTCCGCGGTGTCGGTGCGTGATTGTGTAGCTTGAAAGATTGCATCATAGGCAGTGACTCGAGCGGCAGGGTCGGCGAAGATGAGATTTTTGTTGAAACTTGTATAGCTTATGCTTCTTCTTTGGGCGTCTCAGTCATCTCTTTCCCTGGGCACCCTCGTTCGGGCATGCGTTGCCTGAACGTGTTGATTTTTAAGCTTTTTTTTTTTTAATGTTCTATTCAGGGGGGATGACCCTGGTGTAATTTGTAATTATTTTTCTTCTTTATGAAAGTGGCCTTCATTATATTATTTATTTTTGTGAATTACGATTTGTCTTGATTTGTTTTACCTTCGGACTATTTTTGGGTTATTTTCGGGTTGGTTTTGGTTTGCGGCTTAGTTTTCCCGTGCACAAGTGATCGTTTTCGGAGTGAACGTGTGCATATGAGCAAGGGCTTTTCCTAATCTTAAGAGTAGGTGTATGTAGGTATAAAGTGAATTTAGAATGGTACGAGGCTTCTTGTAAGTTTTGGGCTATAGGTGCTGCATATAGGTATGGGTACAGGTCTTCAGCTTCATCTCTGGCTGTTGTTGTGTATATAATTTTTGCTATAGCTGGGGAATTACGCGTATGAGGGTTAGCGCTTAATTTAGTTACACGCAAAGGTAACTGCGTGTGATTGGGGAGTCGAAAGGGCTAATTGCACGCATTAAGGTTAGTGTGCGATTTGATTGAGCGCAACGTTCATTGCACATAATCGAAAGGTCAACACTTCATAGCATTGAGGTGTCGGGGTGACAGTTTGGATTCCGCATAGCAGCGAAAGCATGAGATTATAATTCCGCGCAGGGGTTTCAGCGTGGTTTCGGTTCGTCATTTTGATGAGCTGTCGGGAGTCAAATTTTGCACTATCAGATTGGCCCTGAATTAGGAATCCGAGCAGATTTTTCGGCGCTTAATTCAATTGCGCGCCAATGTGAATGTCCAGGATTGGATGGGGTCTATAAAAACTGAAAATTTTTCTCATTTCACTCACGCATCCTGACTTTCTCTACTTTCTTTGCTTCCTTGCTTCCTGAGTGCTCAGATTTTCGTGTTTCCTCGATATTTTGCAATCCTTCCATCAAATTTTAGCCCGATTTCTTGCACTTTTCTCAGTTCTTCGAGTGCTTTCTAGTGGGATGGAGCCTGAGGTTGATATGATCACTTCCGAGTTGGAGTTGATGTTGGAAGGTGAGGCGCTCGAGCTTCCGTCGAGGGTGAGGGTGTCCTGGAGGTTCCTGCTATGGCCAAGATTCCTACTGAGGCTAAGGTTCCTGCTAAGGGCGAGGGTGTTGATCCACCTCAGGCCAAGCGTCTGATACGGATTCCGTTAGAAGACGCCTTCGCGGCGAACCAGGTAGGTGCTCGGAAACAAGAGTTCCTTTATTTCCTAGGCATTTAGGCTATAACGTAGATAATCTAGGATATGGAAACCCATTTATTTTACGCAGAACCTACATTTAGCTTGCGCGTACAGTTATGCATCATGCCTTTATATAGTTCTAGATCATGTGTACTTTATTGCTCTGTATTATTTTTCTCATGTTTTGCATGCCCATCGTAGATTATTGCTATGATTATTTTGGTGTTATTTGTCATCTTAGATTATGTTTTCTCATGCTATTTTGTTACGTAGTTTGTCATTAGTTATACCTTGTCATCGGTATTTGTTGTTTCATCGTGTTTTAATCCTAATCATGTTGCTATCATTATTGATGTTGTTTGTCATTGTTGTTTGCTGCCATCGTTATTTTTGTTATTTTTGTTGTTGTTGCAGCTATTACTATCATTTTTGTTATCCTTGTATTATTATTATTATTGTTATAATTATTATTTCCTTCATCAGTACTATTATTACTATTGTTATTAGTATTTTATTGTTACCATTGTCTTTTATTATTATTCTTATTATTAGTATCATTATTATATCATTATCCTTATCAATTTTTATTATTTTATACTTTTATTATATTGTTGATCGTTGTCGTCGATTATCTATTAGTAATTTTTATTGTTATCTTCTGTTATTATTTTGTATTTTTTTTATTTATTTTTTATTTTCATTATTTATTTATTTTTTTAGTAGTTGGGTTTCATCTTATGTTCTCTTTTATTTGTTGTACGTTTAAGAGCCTCTCTCTCTCTCTTTGTGTATCAGTTCTGCATGGGCTGAGTCTCATGCCTGGTACCGCGCCCTCTCTGCATTCCAGCAGGAGAGGTTAGCATCTTTCGGTTTCAAGCCGATTCTAGAGCTTGAGCCTTTCCATCGCGACCTTGGTCAGGGCCATAGTGGAGAGATGGAGGGAGGAGCAGTAAGCGTTGTTGTTCCCTACGGGGATGATGCCTTTGACCCTTGGGGACTAGGTTCGTGTTACCGAGGTGATGATCGAGGGTGAGCCCATGACAGGATAGATGTTGTCTGATTATCAGGCAACAAGTGTGGAGTTGTTGGGGCTTGAGTACCCCTCCAGTGGGTCCGGATCTAGGTTGATTCAGACCACTTGGCTCCTTGACAACTTTGGAGCGGGGTTTGTTCCCCTGAGGTGTCACCCTGACTCTACACCGGTGTATCAGGCATGTCGTGGGGAGATAGAGGGTCGTGCACTGTGTTGGAAGCAGGGATGAAGGCGGATCATGTCATCAGGGCCTTCCTAATGCACTTCTTCGGAGCCATTCTCTTTTGTACCTCTACCCGGGGGTGTATCACCGAGTTGTTCTTGCCACTGCTCAGAGACCTAGGCCAAGTCTCTTCGTATGCATGGGGTGCGGCAGTACTAGCCCACCTTTATCAGCAGCTATTCTGCCGCGTGAGGGGAGTAGCTACTATCGGTAGCTTCATTCCTTTCCTGCAGGTGAGGTTTTAGTTTTTCTTTTATAAGTCTTTAGGATTTTCTTTTAAGAGCTTAATGATGTTGTTTTACCTTGTCTTGTCCAGTTCTAGGCGTACAATCACTTCCTCTTTCTTCGCCCTAGGGTTCCTCCAGGGATTCAAGTTACATTTCTGCATATGTACACATGGCGAGGACTATTAAGAGCTTATCGGAGGGCTACTGATCTCCAGACCACGAGGTGGCTTTTCAAGGATATGCACCCCGGTCAAGTGTGTATTTTTATTATTTTGATCCATTTTGATATGCATTTTCGATTAGTATCTGACATGTTTCTCTTGTTTGTGTTTGATTGTAGGTTGTCTGGAGGCCGAATGAGGATGGCGAGGGTGCTGATCAGGTTGTGATACAGTCTAGTCAGGGACTCTTCAGACGGGATATATGGGTACCCTACTTTGAGATGGTGGAGTGGATCCATGTATCCTAGGTTGCACGTCAGTTAGGGCTTCCCCAGGAAGTCCCTCCAGAGATTCGCCCGCGAGTGGCGAAGAAGATGACCGATCCCCCCGGTTGCTTCTTTGAGAAGATGTTAGAGCAGTATGCAGATTTTAGGACCGGGGGCACTGAGGTGACCGGGGCACGCTATGATGCGGATGCTCGGGAGTTTACACGGTGGTTTTAGACTCTCAGCGGTTGACTCTTCATGCGATTCCCCTTTCAAGGGAAGAGTTCCTTCAGTGTTGGTGGACCTGATTCCACTTCGACGTTGAGGGAGAGGGTGGCCGAGCTAGAGCAGGGCCAATTGAGCCCAAGTTTCCATGGAGTGTTAGAGGCACTTCACCTGGTCCAGGAGTAGATGGGGAGTGCCCCTCATTCTGACGAGGAGATGTTGAGGTCACTGGTAGCCTCTATTGTTGAGGCTAGGACCGCAGAGGATCAACTAAGAGGGCAGTTTGCGGCGGCTCGTCGAGATCTGGTGAGTTTGTTAGTTTGTTCTCTTTTTGTTTACTTGTTGTATTTCTGTTGGTTGATGTGTTTGTGTATGACTTAGGCGGCGAGGGAGAGCAAGGGCGAGGTTTCCCGCCGGGCATAACTCATTGATCTGCTTCAAGGTAAGCAGCGGGTTGGTCTCAAAGTGGAGGCCAGCCTGCATTCAAAGATTGACAGATTGGTGAGTGTTTGACTTTCGGCTTTCAGCTAATAATTAGTGTTGTTGTTTTCGTTGTTTTTTATGTGTTCATTGTCTGTGATATTTACAGAGGGTGAAGCTCTCCACTGCTGGGGTATTTGCTCCAGCATTCAATTCATCCTCGATTACATCGTCCAACTGGGAGGATCCAGTGATATCTCAGCTTTGTGCTGAGTTAGGGCACTTGGTGAGTTCTCAATTTTTTTGGGTTGTTTCATTTTATTTTATTTAGCGATTTGCTAATACTGTGTTTGAATTATTTTCAGTGCGAGCTCGCTCAGGAGCTTCAGCTGAGGGAGGCTGCAGCTGCTTCTCTACGCCCAGAGAGTCAAGTATAGTATATGTTTTAGTTTGTGTGTGCATTGGTTGTTTACTTTGTTGGTGGGTTTTGTATGACGTGTTTGCATTTGATATTTGTTTTGCTTTGTGCAAGGCATCCTTGATTCTGCTCCTGAGGCTCCTCCTCGAGATCCTTCTCCTCCTCCTTCCCAAGTATGCCTTAGTTAGTGTAGTTTTGTTTTCAGCTTTGTGGAAGTGATACTATTTGATGCACTTTTATCTTTGTTGTAGCAGCATACGCCCGAGGTTCTTCCCCAGCCAATGCCGCCGACCGATCCGATGACCGCCGCCACAGTCGAGTGCCTACTTCAGGAACAAGCCGATCTGGTATCTTTTGTTGCCCTTGATCTTCACTTTATTATGAGTGCACATCTTCTTAGCTTTGCTTTTCGAGTTTGTGTGCAGATGCGTGATTTGGAGCAATCGATATTGGAGACGCAGCGCACTCTGGCTCGTCAGGAGGTCCGTGAGATTCCCTCTGATCTTATGGAGCGTCATCTTCAAGAGGTGATCATAGACCTCACGGTTGAGCGTAGGACTCGAACGGCAGAGCTTGAGAGTGCTCGAGCCGTAGCTCATGCTGAGATGCAGGTGACGATCAAGCTCTTACAACACGAGTTGGCGAGGGTAGGAGGGGAGTGTGAGGGATGCTTCATCACCTCCCTAGGTCGGGATCGAGGACTACTGGTTCGCTGGCAGAGATTCATTGTGTGACCCGTGAGTGTATGAGGGCCTATGCTCAGGTAGACTCGGCCCTTGTTCTACGTTCAGAGTCTCGGCGAGCCTCGAGCCAGGCGAGTGAGGGGGGTTCTGTTGTCAGGCGTTCTTCTTCCAGGAGACATGGGCCCAATCCCCAGGCTTCAATTGAGGCTTTGGTGGATCAGGCCCCTAATCGTTGGGCTAAAGATGCTTGAGAGAGTGATGAGCGTCCCTCGCAAAGGCAACAGAGGGAATAGGGCCATGCACATTTAGTTTGTATTCCTTTCATTGTATATACAAGGGGTATGCCCTCGGTGACAGATGTAAAATATTTTTGACATATATATATATATATATACAGGGATTTTTGGTTCAGATGTACCTGGTTTCGCTTTCTTTCTTTTTCTCTTTTTGTGTTGTACCTTCCATACTTTAGTTGTCTGCTTGGGTGTCGTCAGCTGTTATTTGGGACTTGGATGCTCCTTGAGTTGGCCCGGTAATAGTTGAAGGTCGCTTGTATCTGCACAAAGAGACAACTAATCAGTAATTTTATTTTCCCCCATGTTGATTGTTAAGGGGGGAGGTATCTTAAATCGGAGTTTGGTAGTAAAAGTGAGAGAAAGCATTTTTTTTTTGGTGCTTTCTTTTGGTATCTATTTTTCATTACAAGGAAAAAAAAAGAAATAAATGCAACAGGGAAAGCAAAATACTAAAATAAAACTCTAAAAATAATGCCCTAGTATAAGAGCGTGATAGGATAGGCAGTGTAGTGTCTTCGGCAGTCTTTCTTGACCTTGTCGTTCTGCATCCAACTTTGGGCAAACAGGGGGCTTAGAGTGATTCCTTTCCCGAATCAAAATGCCCCAGTGTGAGGTGCGGTGGAGCTTTTCTAGTTATGCAAGCACTTGGGTCTATGCAAAGTTGTGTGTGTTTGGTGAGTCATTCTTGAAGAAATATCTCTGATAATGTTGTCGGACCAGGGGGGAGGTCCTCTGATTATATTAGTCGTATACTGGGTTTTACAATGACTATTATATCCTGTAGTCTTGGTAGGTGTGAGGTGAACGGTAAGTAGGAAGTGATTGCATTAATCGTCATTTACGAGCCTTCGATTTAATTTTTGAGAGTATCTTAAGAGAGGTTCTGACTCATCATCCGAAAGTAAAATAAAAGGGTGAAAGAGGGATAAGGCTTAGTGATCTAAGGATAGCTTTATGCCTGAAAACTCTGAAAGGGATAGGCAATAGTCTTTTCCTCGGGTGATGTGTAATGCCATAGTTGAGCTCTCTATCATGCTTCGGTACCATCAAAGTCTCATATTCTATAGTTAGCAGGAGTTTGTCCTCCCACCACCTTACTACGATATCTAGTAGTGTGAAGATACCAGGGATGCCCTCGCGGCCTGCTTATACTTTTCTAGCAAGGTTACCATGAATGTCCTCACAGTTTGCTTATGCCTCCCTAGGTTCATTGACTTGTTCACTCGTCGTATTGCTCTCACTCGAGTGTGCTTCATTTCTCTCTTGGTCTCTCGCTTTTGTTTCCCTTTTGAAGCACAGGTACATTTTGAAAGCAGCTTGCTATCGCAAGAATAGTGAGTTTTGTTTGAGCCTAACATCTTCATTTTTTATGCTCTAACATCTCCTCTAATGGCGGGGAAAGGGGTGAGAATCAGGTGTTACCTACACTTTTAGAAGGAGTTGGGTATTATACCGGTCCTTTCAATCAAATTACCCGAAGAAGAAGGTGGACGATTGGTAGGAGGTTTCAAAAGATATCCTGAGAAATAATGACGTATGGCTAATGAATGATTTGTGAGGACTACGAGGGTGGTGAATATGAGTATCAGTGTCTGACTCCAGGATATGATGATCACGATGCTAGGGGTAATACTTTCTCATATACATGGCGTTCCATGGGTTAGGAAGTTCCTCTCCATTTTGGTTCACCAGCTTGTATGCATTCCCAGGGTATGTGGATGCTATAACATAAGGCCCTTCCCAGTTGGACTTCAATTTTCCTTTCGGATGAGAATGCTTAGAGGGCATGATTTTCTTCAAGACTAACTCTCCAATCTCAAAGGTTCGCTCAAGGACTTTCTTATCATAAGGTCTGGCCACTCTCCTTTGATACACTTGTACATGGTCGGTTGCCCTTAGATGATTCTCATTGAGTTGTTCTAACTTAGTGAGTAGAGCAATTCTCCTTTCGTCTATGGATAGTTGATCGTCAAGCTTCACTCGTAGGGATGGTACTTGTATTTTATATGGTAGCACTGCATCCATCCCATACGTGAGCAAATTAGGAGTTTGGCCAGTGGTTGTGCGTATAGAAGTCCTATAGGCCTAGAGTGCTTCAGGTAGTCACTTAGGCCAGTCCGCTCCATTGCTCGTCTCCACTATTCATTTCAAAATTTAGATTAGCGTCTTGTTCGTGGCCTATTCTTGTCCATTCCCTTGAGGGTAGAATGGTGACGAGTGGCGTAGATCAATGTCATATCTCTTACACAGTCTCTTCATCTTCTCGGCGATGAATTGCGGTCCGTTGTCGGTGACGAACATCCTGGAAACTCTAAACCTTGTAATGATATTCCAAATAATAAACTTCATGAGCATCGAAGCAGTGATTCTGACATATGACTCAGCTTCTGCCCATTTGGTGTAGTATTCGATCACAGTGAGGATGAAGGCGTGCTTATGTGTGTTCCTGACTATGTCTGTGAAGGGTCTAATGACATTGAAGGCCCACATGGAAAATGGCCACTGTGAGGTTATAGGATTTAGCGGGACAGACGAGCTTTGATAATGTAGCATGTTCTTGACACTGTTGGCAGCATTGGACGTATAGGTGGCAATCTCTCGTCATTGTAGGCCAGTAGTAGCCTTGTCACACGATCTGGTCTGTGAGTCTCTATCTATTGGCGTGGGTGGCGCAAGCACTGGCGTGTGCCTCCCGGATGATGTATTGTCCTTCATCTTCTGTGACACACCATAGCAGTACTCCTTTAGTGAAGGCTTCTTTGTATAGTACTTCGCCCAAGATGCAAAATCTGGCACATTGATTCCTTATAGTCTTCCGTTCGATATTTTTCGTGTAAGAAGGAACATGTCGGTATTTTAGAAAGCTTCAAATATCATAATACCAAGGCTGCCCATCATCAGTTGGTGGTTTCTCAAATTTGAAGGTTGCGATGGTTACTTCCTTCTTGGTAGGGTGATCTGGGGTAGATTGCTTTTCATTCGTAGTTGCTTTTGGTCGAGTTGACAGTTCCAGTTTCACTTGTCAGGCAACTTCGTGGGCTGGCGTAGTCAATCTTTCCGATTGGTATCTGTATGACTGTGGCAAGTGTGGCAAGGTAATTTGCCAGCTCATTCTCTAATCTAGGGATATGTGTGAAGGAAATCCTTTCAAACTTCTTTGTTAAGAACTGATTTGCCTCTAAGTATGCCATCAATCTACTTTCTTTCGTCTTCCAGTCTCCGATTACCTGTATATCACAAGCTTGGAGTCGTCGATTGTCTTTAACTGTCTGACGCCTAGTTACAGTGTTGCTCATAGTCCGACAATGAAGGCTTGGTATTCTGCAATATTGTTTGTAACTGGGAAGTCTAGTCGAAAGGCTTTAGGTATGACGACTCCTTTTAGACTCAATAGGACTATCCCGATGTCTTTTCCTTTATGATTAAGGGCCCCATCGAAGTACAAGGCCCATGATGTGTCGATGGGTTCCTCGTCTTGCACTGAGAGTAGGTTCTCATCGGGAAGTCAGTATGTACTGGTTCGTTGCCTGGGAGTGGAAGATTCGTGAAGTAATCCACAATTGGTTATCCCTTGATTGACTTTTGAGTGACATAAGTGATGTCAAATTCCTGTAGTAGCAAGTGCCATCGAGCAATTTTTCAGGACGTAGCGAGTTTCTAAAATATGTACTTCAAGGGATCCATGCGTGCGAGTACCATTATCTTGTGAGCCCTGAAGTAGTGTCATAGTTTCACTGAAGCCCACACCAGTGTGAGGCAAGTCTTCTCCATGGTTATGTATTTCTGCTCGTACTCGGCCATCGTTATGCTGAGGTAGTAGATGGCCTTCTCCTTCTTCCCATCTTTTTCGTATTGTCCTAGGATGACACCCATTACTTTATCGTTTGCTGAGATATATAGGATTGGTGGTAATAGTATCGGAGGATTAAGGAGGTACTTCTTGATATTGTCGAAGGCTTGCTGGCACTGGTCGGCTCATATGTACTCAACTCCTCCTTTAAGTAGTCTATAGAAAAGATCGCATCGGTCTAAGTGTTGGGAGATGAATCTCTTGATGAATTGCAATCTTCCTATCAGGCCTCGTAGTTCTATGATGTTGCTGGGAGGTGGCATTTCTAGGATGGCTTTGACTTTTATCGGATCAATTTCGATTCCTCGTTTGCTGACTATGAACCTTAGTATTTTCAGAGGTAACTCTGAACACGCATTTCTTTGGGTTCATCTTCAGTTGATACTTCTTGGATTGTTCTAGCACCAGTCGGAGGGCTTCAACATGTCCTGTGCGAGTTTATGACTTCACCAATATATCATCGACATAGACTTCTACACACTTGTGCATCATATCATAAAATATAGCCATCATAGCGCGTTGGTACGTGGCTCCTATGTTCTTAAGGCCAAAAGGTATGACGACATAGCAATAAGTCTCCCATGGCATAGTGAACGAGGTCTTCTCTTAGTCAGAGTCTGCTAACTTCATCTGGTTGTACCTGAGAAGCCATCCATGAAGGACAACATCTCGTGTTCAACAATATTGTCGACTAAGGTGTCGATGTGTGGGAGTGGAAAGTTATCTTTTGGGCATGCCTGGTTAAGGTTTCAGAAATCAATGCATACCCGTACTCTACCATCCTTTTTAGTGATAGGTATAATGTTCGCAACCCATTTAGGATAGAGGACGACTCAGATGAATTTGGCCTTGTGCATCTTGTTGACTTCTTCTTTGACTTGTAGCACTGTTTGCTGGCGCATTCTTCTTTATTTCTGCTTGACGGGCTTCGCATCGGGTTCTAGGACCAGACGATGTTCCACTAAGCTCGGGTCAAAGCCAGGCATATCTTCGTAGGACCATGCGAAAGAGGTGAGGTGATCTTGAAGGTTTTGAATAATCCGTTGTCATTCCTTGGGGCAGAGCTTTGCATTGAACAGTAGCTTCCTGGGCTTCTCCTCGGTGTCGAAGTTGATTTCCTCTGTAGGTTCTGCGGCAGTTTGAGCTTGATCGTCAAAGTGTTTGAAGACCCGTTGGAAATCCTGTGTTTCCTCGGTAATAGGTCCTTCTCCTTCATCGTCAATAAATTCATAAACTGTAAAATTGCTACACTGGGGGGTTAGTTTTGCGATAGGTACTTCTTCATCGGCACAGTTGATGATCGCGATATTCTTAGTGAGGTGTAAATCAAGACTATTCATTCTCCGCTCGAAGTCGTGGAGTATCTCTTCTGGTATGATTATCGGCTTGTCTTTTCATCGAGACGCTCTGCACTTTCGCGAGAGGGAAGTAAGATCGTTGTGCCGAGAAACATCAGGGAGCGGGTCTGTGGTGTTGATAGCAACAGCATGACTTTGCATAAGTATATCAGTTGACTTTTCCTTGAGTTGATCAGTAGTCTCAGGATGTCGGTTGCTTGACGGGATGAAGGGCCCCCTCTCTTTTCTGAAATTTTTTGATTTTTTTTATTTTTAGTTTTTAAATTCTAGGTGTTTTTAGGTTTTCTATTCTTTTTATTTTTTATAATAAGTATGGTACAAAGTTGATTGCCTGGTGGGGAACCGATAGGGGTGCTTCTTTCAGTTGGAGAAGCGTGAAGGATGTTGGGGCCATTCATGCGAGCCTTCGGATGATGTGGATTCATTTGGGATTTGGCATTCTTTTTATCATCCTCTTTCGGTGGGGCTCTTTGGATAAGTGATGAAGACGAGGGTCCGGCTTTTGACTCAGCTCCTTCTATCATGTGGATTGCCTCTTCTTTAAAGAAGGATTGAAGGTTGTAGCCATCTGGGTCTTCCTCCTCAAGTTCAAGGGAGCTAGATTGAAAATGTTCTATTTGTGGCGTGGGTCTGTCCTCGAGTGGTTTCAGTGTCTCTGATGGAGGAGACATGCTCTACATGAGGGGTTGCTTTGACACAGGATGCATGGATCTTCCCATGAATATTCCCAGTTAGGCGGCAGTACCACAAAATCTTGTCCTCTGTCAGTCGTTTGTCGAATTTTGCTTAGGATAGCCTTCTCGCATCGTCTCAGCATAAACATGCACATGCTGCAGCAAGGAGGCTTTGGGTAGGAACATTGGTGTGGGCATTCCCAATTGTCGAGTATTTGTCGGTAGTCATAACCATCATCGGAGTTCGAATCTTCATTTCGGGAGTGACCGTCTTTTCTGAATAATTTCAAGCAGTCCGCTCTCAAATGCTCTTCTAGCTCCATGGCAGGAAGATCCAGCCAATAGTCATCATCATTGCTTGACGGTGGTTGCCAGTCCTCTTCCAGCGGTGACATTCCTGGAGGATGAGAGGGGTCACCTGTGTGTCCTTCTTCACCCTCTATGAGCGCTATGTGAAAGACTTCTTCGTTGGTCGATTCCCAATCTTCTATGAGTCGGTCAGGTTCTGGAGACTCCTGCCTCTTTGCATCACAGGGTTCTTTGGTTTTGAACAATGGTCTGACTCCCTTGAGTGGTCTATACACGTCTTCATCTTGATTTAAGTTGATTAGGTCGATGAAAGCTTTGGCCACTTGCTCGATCTCTATGCTCTGGGGTTTACATCGGCCTTCTATGTAGTTCCGTAGACGAAATGGTCATAGAGTGGCCACTTAGGCAATGTCAGGAAGATGTCAGCTTGTTTGCCGTCCGATTGGTAACCCACTCCTGTGTGTTTTCGGACCTCTTGGGGACAACAGGACCTATGCGTCCCTGCTTTTCCCTTTCAAGTACTGTATAGGGAACATATCCTAGTTGATACATAAGGCCCCACCGCTTTGTTGCAGTCAAATTTATGTCATACAGTCGGGTGAGGTCGGGACCCGCTACTCTCTTTGTTAACCTTTACCGGTATGCTGGGGGTGAGCAGGGATGGCTAACTTCTGCTACTGATGTGTCGTTAGGAGTCTCCACTCTCTTGATATGCCCGATGGACAGCATCGAGTCATGAGCTGTCAGTATGCTCATGGCGTAATCGATATCCACGTTCTCAAAGGGTGCATCAGCATACACTCTGACGATAGTGTCCTCGTAGGGGAACTTGGCACATTGATGGTATGTGGATGCACAGCCTTCATAGACTCCAACCATTTTCTTCCTAGAATGAGATTGTAGGTACTAGAAGAATCTGACACGTGCAACATGGTGTCTGTAGTGATCGATCCTAGTCGCACTTGTAACTTGATGATACCTTTGACGAAATGCCCCAAGTCATCGTAAGCGATGAGGGATAACGAGGAAGGTCGTATATCCTGCTCAATATACTCAAGAATTTTGAGAGTTGTCATCGGGTAGATGTTTAATCCTGCTCCTGTATCGACCAACGCGTGAGGAACTCAAAACCCTTTGATGAATACTGTTAGGTAGATGGGGGCTAAACTCCCTCGTAACGATTCTTTCGGCATGTAGGCGTTCGTAAAGGTGAGTACCGAGGCCTGAGCCATGACCAAAGTGATCTCATGTAGGTCTTCCAGAGTAGTGTCCTCATTGATATGTGTCTCTACCAGCGTCTTCATCAGTAGCCGATGATGCTCAAGTGATTTTTTGATGAGTTCCAGTATTGATATCTGGGATGGGATTTTCTCCAAGTGTCATAGGAAATCGTATACATGTCCCGATTCTAGAGCTGGTTCTTTTCTGAGCTTGTGCACTTTGTTCGCAACTAGCTGGGGTGGCTAAGGTGTCAGAACGGTGGCGGAGGAATTATGTGAAGCAGTGGAGACAGGTTTGCTTCTCTTTCTCTCATTATCCTCTCTGGTTGCTGAGTGCTCGTATTCTCCTTCTCCTGGGGGAATGGTGGCAGTGGATAGTTGGTCCCTGACTTAAGGATAGGACATGTCGGTTGCTACTTCTTGAGCCATGTCTCAACCGGTGTCGACGAACTTCCTGAGGTACCTGTCTCGAACGGGGTGAAATTTGAAGAAGGGATATGTACTAGGGCAATGTTGTTCCACGAAGGGAGATACTGCATGTCGGCTTCCTCTTTCAAGAAGGTGGAGATTAGTGCTTCCTCCTTGCTTGGGTTTTCATCCTCCTCTTGTTGACTTGCCTCCACATTTGGCTGGCACTCAAATGCGGTCTCAAGTTCTTGACTTGAGGTGTTTTGGGAGAGGTTTTCTACCCATGATGAGATTTAAGTCATGGTTTGAAGAGGTTTTCTACCCTGAAATCATATAAGGGAAGCAGTGATGGATCCGGCTCAGGATTTGGAGGAGTTAGGGGTTCTAGGGATTGAAGGTTTGGTCTTCGAGTCCTGAATGATTGGACTCAAATCCAGGTAAAGGCTGGATATGGTGGAGGGTTTGGGGGTGCAATTCGAGTGATCAAAGTTGAGGGATGGGGCCAAATGACTGGAAGTCTTGGAGGTTCGGCTAGATCGACTGGGGTATTTGGAAGACTAATGATGGTGATCAGGGTGGAAGGATGGAAAGGGAGTCGGTTCGGGAGGTCTACCATAGTGATGTGGGATACTGATCCTTGGTTGTGATTAGGCATGGGGTTGTTGATGATGCCCAGGTTCTACAGAGGTTGGTTATTATTTTGATTGAAATTTTGGAGGGATTCTGAATCAATTTGATTCTAGTCATTCATATCATAGATGACATCTCTTAGGACCCAGCAGTCTTCCAGGTTGTGACCTGTGAATCAATGGAAAGCACAGAATTTACTATGGTCAAGATGTGTGGGCCAGGGTCGTGGTCTCTCCGGTGGGAATCGAATGAGATTCTAATTGATGAGGAGACGGAAGATGTTCGAGATACTATCCCGCAGGGGAGGATAATGATCTCGCTTAGGTTGGTAAGGGCCCCTGGTCTGTTGATTGAAGTTCTGGGGTGGAGGTACATTATTGTAATTTAGGAGTTTAGCCGTCTGATTCTAGGCTATATTTTGGTTTTGATTTTGGTAGGTGTTCTGGTTAGGGTACTGATTCCGAATCTGATTCTGATTCGGATACCATTGTTGATTCTGATTCTGGTATTAGTTTTATCCAGAATTCTTTGGTTGGTAGTTCCCGCTTCCAGAGTTCTGTCCTTGATTGGCAACCGTGTTGACTTGCTCAAAGCCGGAGGTCTTCTGATTGTTTTTTATTTTTGAGTCGCTGGAGGAGGCGACTTTTGATGTTATTATTGAGAAGGCCAGATCTCCGCCCTTGATGTATAGTTGGATGCAATTAGCATGCAAGTGGAGAGTAGCGAAGTTCGGGCAATCACTGATGATAAGGGTGCTTCGGAGAGGCTCCCTGACGTTATCTATGATGATGTCGATCACATCCTTCTCCTTCATCTGACTCCTGGTACGTGCTTGAAGCTTCCTCCTTCTTGCGACAATATTCGCAAAGTCTTCTTCAGGTTCTTGCTTTGTTGTCATCAGGTCACTAAGGCTGACCGCTTCCTATATCAGGTGCTTGTATTGATCTAGGAACTGGTTCACTAAATCTTCAAATGTGTTGATCTTGTGAAGTGGCAACCCTGCAAACCAATCGAGGGCTTCTCCTTCCAACGACCTCTAAAAATAGTGGATGAGCAGTCCTTGATTGTCGTGAATGGGTTGACAATCGTTATAGAATAGCGCCAGGTGGTGATTTGGATTGTCGGTGTCGTTGTACTTATTGAACTTATGGGGCTTAAATCCCACAGGCAGGTTGAACTCGAGGTCCCGGGAGAATTTTTCGAATCTAAATGATCGACCGAGACGCTCTCTCTTAGCCATGTATTCGTCGAGCATCTTGAGAAGATCTACTCTTACAGTGGCCTCATTTCTACCGGTCTAGGAGTGAGTTCTATCTTGGCGGTTATCGTTGAAGAGGGTGCGAGTAGTCTGCCTTGATGTTGATACATGAGGTGATACCGTGCTAGGAGTAGGTGGTAGTTTTTTCCTCTTTTCCATTTTCATTCCTCCTCGTCTTGCTACTCTTTTGACAGTTTCGAACGCGGCGGCCATGCCTCAGAGTAGTTCTTCGGCCTCTTCGCCTCCTCTTTGTAATTTATGGATGTTGAGTTCCACAAGTTGTCGAACGGTGAAGTTTTGTCTAATGCCACTTTCTCACCCGTTGTTGTTGTTACTGGTACTTGGGGGAGTGAAGGAAATTTCTTCACTACCGGCCATATTGATTTCAGGGTGACTTTGGGCTGAGTTATACGATGGCTCGTCGTCGTAGACAGGATTGTTGTGGTACCCCCATAATGGTTGGTCACCACTATTATTCAGGTTTATTCAACGTATTCGTGACATCTCGAGTTGTTGGGAGATGTTCATACACCTTCGAGGAGTTCTCAGGGGTGCGAGTGTGTGCGAAGAGTGACAGAATATAAAGCTAAAAACTAAACTAGCTAAACAACCTTAGCAGAAAAGTGTCCCATCTCAATCGTCAGTCTGTTGGTACGCACTTTTTCTGGGTTCCTTTCGAATCTCGAAGTAAGTGGCCCAATTCGGTCCATATGGACTTTGGCTAAAGACTATGGAATAATAAACTGAGAAATATTAAATGCTGAAAGGAAAGAGGCAAATTTTAAATGAAAAATACCTGGGTTGATGCGATCACCAGCTGCAGATATTTATCAACACTATAACACATAACTGATAACGCTTTACGGGGTGTGGGTTAACTCTTTTGCTAAATATCGGCCAGCAGACTCCAACAACTGTGGGTTGCCTAAAGTCTAACTAGTCTAGTTTCCTATTCCTGCTCTGACTCTAATTAAATTGGTCTCCTAATCCTGCTCTAACTCTAATTAATTTGGTTTCCTAATCCTACTCTAGTTCTAATTAAAAAAAGGGGGGTTGTGGCCTGTTATGCTAAGGAGGATCGGCCCCGTTCTCGAGTACCCTCCGTAAGCTCCCTTGGGCAAATCGAGTGGCTTAAGGCCTATTTTATAAATACTAGAAATTAAAATTAAATTCAGACTAAGAATTAAGAATTAAAACTAAGAATTAAGAATTAAAACTAAGAACTAGAAGTACGAACTAAGAACTAGAACTAAGAACTAAGAACTAGAACTAAGAATTAAGAACTAGAACTAGGAAGGGATTACCTGAACCTAAGTGCTTCACTTCCATGCTTCTCCTTTCTCCAAGGCCGCGGAGAGAACCTTGGAACTCCTAATCTTAAGAGAGAGAAGAAAGAACAAGTGAATTGGTAAGTTTGGTCGCTGGGTAGTCTTTTACAGGTATGAAGCCATGTATGCAATTAATGAATTGCGCGCATGACTGTCTGCATGGAATTAAATTCACACAGGGTATCCTGCATTTAATTCAATTTGAGTCGGTCATGGACTCGAGAATGACCAGCTGACTGGCTCAGTCGAGGAGTCCTAGTTCCACTGTGCCTGGAACTAATTTCACGCATTGGATCATGCGTGAAATCCAATTACGTGCAAAGGATGATGTGCGTAATTGAGGAGTTTGGGCGGTCTTGGGAATTAGAGTTCTAGTCCAATTCTGGACTGATTCCGAGTGTAGGGTAACACATGTAATCAATTCCGCACAGGAATGGCTGCACGCAATATAGAACTTCAGGTGGTGCCCGGAAAGTGTGTCCTGGTGCAGCCTAGACCAATTACGCGCGTGAGCCCACGCGTGTAATCTAATTCCGCGCAATGGTTCATGCGCGCAATTAGAGGGCTTCCCAGGCCAAGTCGGGTCTAAGCACACGGGGTTGAGATTTCAACCTACCTCTCGACCATACACTATATGTATAGTGTATAGTCCCCGGGTTGGGGGTTTTAAGGTCTTCAGAGAGGGTCGGTCCCTCTAATGACCCGTAAAATTAAACCTGAACTCAACTGACCTCGTGTCTATGGTCAGCACGAAAACCAATGTCACCATGGATTTTTATTTATTAATAAATCATTAAATAATTTTTGGGTAGCATTGTGTGGAACGGATTAAGGTTTAAATGTTGTTTGGGCCTTTAGTGGTTGAGCCATGCTCCGACTCACCGTGTGCCGCTCAGCGCCAAAACCCAACCTTGATTGTGGATAGAATTTGGGTGTAAAAATATCAAAGATATTTTTACCTTGTTTGTTTGGCTATAAGGAGAGGGGTAGCTTAATGGTTAAGCTATGAAAGCTTGCAAAGGAGATTTGTAGAGAAAGTGAGGGCTAGAGAGTTGAAGAGAATCGGAAGCCATTTGGAAAACCATCACCTTTGGACCCCTATGAGGTTTCGACCGTACGATCACCTACAATCTCCACACACTCCGTACCTTTCGCAAAGCTTGTGACACCGATCATCTCACAGGCATCTTCCGTGATTCAAAGGGGTTGGAATCAATCCGTGATCGTAGACGATTCATCTTGAATACATGGTGATCAATCGTTGAGAAATTGCCGTAGAAATCCGGAAGTTTCGTTTCGAAATTCTTTTGAACACCGATTCTTAAAGTCGTGAAATCGAAAGAAGAAAGGTTAGTTTTTCTTTGATTTTAATGGTTTAGATTGTAGAATAAATCCTTGTTTCAGTTTAGTGTGTATGTGTGTAACAGTTAACAAAACTATACTTCACTTGATAAGTCACACTATCTATGTCACCCAATAATGAGAATTTATTTTTGTAAAAAAAAAAAAAAAAAGAATTAAAACAAAATAGTTCTTCACACATTGTCGAAATAATGCATTGGCATGTGTGACACATAATGCTCTTACGCATTTAACCAAAATCAAGTAAACAAAAGCGTTGCCTTGGCAACTGAGGCAAGCCCAGTGGTTGCCTCAGCTCCAGAGGCAAGTAATGTATGTTGCCTCAGCGCTTGAGGCAACCATATACACAAAATTAATAAAGGTCTAACAATACTAATACACTTGAGGAGTGTATAGGATTTATATGCCAGTTTCTATTATTCCCTTTTGGCTTATATGCATATAAGTTATATGCCTATACAAATTAAAACCAAAAGCCGGCTTTACACAAAACCCCAGCCATTAACAGCTTATAAGCTGTTTTAAGTTCACCATTTGACTCCACGTAGCTATGAGTCACCCTTTAATCCCATGCACGCCAAGTGCAAACGAGATGAAACCCCCACACGCATTCTTCTTCCTCCTTCAAACCTTACTGCAAATTCTGTAAAGCCATAGCCAACAAACATTGATGCTCAACTTAAAATCCCATAAATTCAACAAAGGTGACTTGTAATTTAATCGCGAGGAGTGTGAAGGCAGTCGCTGGGTCGCGAAGAGTTCATTGCGGCCATCGTTCTCACGAGCTCGACGAACTCGACACCGACACACGTTCGGCATTATCGTAACCACGAGTCCAACAAAAGGTACAACGAACAATGAACATACTTGATGATAAAGTATCAATATGTGGTGTCAATTCGCTGAGACCGAATCGGCAGCACAATGAAGCACAGGTTGCAATGGGTTTCAAAACCCATCTTTCTTATAGAAATACACCGAAAATTTTGCACAAAAATGAATAAAAAAATCTAATTTTCTATCTAATATATATATGAATAACTAGCCAATTGCTTGAGTTTAAAGAATCCAAAGTAGAGCAGAAAACACGATAGGGCTTGCCGCAAGAACTTTGCTGTGCTTACCCTGCAAGGTACTCAGCTTGTCGTGGCAATAGCAAGGTGTTTGAGACCTTTGGTCAGTATTTTGGTCATAACATTTGACCCCCGAACTCCAAATGGCATGATTTTTAATGCATTGGAAAGGGGCCAACGAGCCCTACAACTGTCATGTTTTAATAAATTCCTGAATCTAACGTTTAAAAGGTCAAAAATTGGTATCAAGTTGCGGCAAGGTCTTCAACAGAAGAGCTTGTTGCGGCAACCGCTATTACTTGCCGCGGCAACCCTATTTCTGGGCCTTGTTTATGCTTTGTGCTGATATGAATGATGTCTATGTGTTTAAGGCCTTAACTCCTATGAGTAAGACCCATCTAGGAGACTTATATAAGGTCTATAATGACCCTAGAAACCATTAAACTATACTAAAACCAATCTATACGTCAATGACTTAGATACTTGGTGCACATGACGCCCTCGTGCCGATGACTTACCTTGGACGCATGCGAGCGCATGAATGCATATGCAAGTATAAAATGTAACGCACAGGCTTGATCTTATTGTAGGGAAATTACCTTCCTAATTTAGATGATATTTTTTTATTCTCGTCTAGTTAAGCAAGATATTGACATGAGCATATGTAGACCTATACGCATATTAGTTTTGGCATAAATAATGATAGAGACATTACTAGAAGTTTAGTTCAGTTTAAATTAAGAATGAATATGCTAGTACCAGAAAATATGATAATTCTGTTCATCAAGTGATAGATATCATTGATGAGATGTGTGTTCCGATGTACTATCTAATGTAATATCTGATTTTGAAATCGATATACTAGTCTTAAAGACGGATGAAGTTATATGGCCATGCAATGTCAATTTGAATATGCTAGCTTGATCGTTCAGCTTTGAGAGTTCAGATGTGATGGGACAGTTTTGAAAATTAAGCTTTGATAATTGCGAGCTCAGTTTTACTAAAAAGTAAATAGGATGACCATGCTATGTTAGTTTTGGTTATGTTCAATTAATAATTCAGCTTTAATAAAGTATTAGCTCAATTTTATGGAATAAATGGATATAAACATACTATATTATTGTTGAGTATGCTAGTTTTCATTATGTACAAGCATATGAAGCTCAGTTATGCTAGGCAAGCTTTGAGACACTTTTAAGTTATTGCATGATGTAGCATACTTGAGGTATATATGTGTATGATGTTCTCGCATATTTGAATCTCGTACATGGTCTCGTCTTGACACTCGCTTGCTTTGGATTCAGCCAAGTGACCCTGCTAACTTAGCTCAGGGGCTTGACCAGTCTCATATCAAGTGACCTTGCTAACATAGCTCAAGGGCTTGATTTCTTGAGCCAAGTGACCCTGCTAACTTAGCTCAGGGGCTTGACCAGTCTCGTATCAAGTGACCTTGCTAACATAGCTCAAGGGCTTGATTTATTGAGTCAAGTGACCCTGTTAACCTTGCTCAGGGGCTTAATATCCCAGTCCAAGTGATCCCGCTACTCGGGAGCTTGATTTTCTTGTCATTTTACATGACTAGTTTCAGCATGATTCCTTGATATTATCCCGCATGATTCCTTGATATTATCCCGCATGATTTTCTTATCAGTACTTGTATTTGGTCAGTATGAACATGTCATCATGAGTATGTCAGCATTGTCAGCATGATACAATAATTGCATGAATTAGTACTTGTCTGTGATTTACTGCTAGGATATATTGATGCTAGAATAGTCATAATATAAGATGACATATACTTCGTTTTATTTTTGCATCTAGACATGAATTGATAATCTTTTATATAAATTAGCATCCTAATTGTCCCTACTGAGCTTTGATGATAGCTCATCCTACGACTTTATGTCTTAGCTGCAGATACTACTCAAGACCCTAAGCACGAGGCTGTTCCTACCTACTTACCAGCCTGAGGAGGACGAGGAGGAAGGTTCTGCTGAGGACTTCTTTTCTTGAGAGGTTTTAGAGAGAGAGAGAGAGTAGTGATTTTAAACATGTATAACAACAGTATGGATTAAGATAGTTTACTACTTCAGGTATATTTTCTGTTTATATTTCCTATTTAATTTATTACTTTAGATAAAGGAATGGATATCAGTTGTTGCCATATTTCTTCGTATCAGAGTTAATTAAATTCGCTTCCGCATATGTAACACTTTGTACACGATGCCCTTGTATGACAGGATCACGTTAGGTGATCCAACGACGCAACCTTTCTCATTTTCGAGAAGGAGAAAAGTCGGGCTGTCACAGGTGGTATCAGAGCCCGGGGTTAAGTCTCTAGAGACTTAACTCTTGCACGAATATATGGCAAGACTTCTGATGTTCGTTCAGTGCTAGAGCCTAGGCTTTAGGTCTTCGAGGGACTCAAGGCTATGGCAGTAGGTTGGTCTTCTAGGGACTCGAGGCTAGGCAGTAGGTTCTGGTTAGTGCATAGACTGTGGATCTTTACGACCACGTTTGATGGAAGTGATCGGTCAATAGTGATCGAAGTATGTCTTTAGGATCCGAGGAAGGATGTAAATATTTTCAAGTCATGGGATCATGAGGATCACAATTACTGTTAATTGAAACATTTGTTTCATTTTGAGAGATCACTATGGCACCTCGCAAAAGAGCTAGGACCGCGCATGTTGGGAGGGATGATCATGAACAAACTCGGCAACTACTGGAGACAATGGTCAGAACCATGGCCCAGCAGACTGAGTTACTGATGACACTAGTGCAGCCCACTGCACGCACTTCTTCGCCCGCACTCATTGGGTCATGCTCACGGTGCGAAATACAGTACAAGATGGGGAAATGTAGGTGGGCCACAGGTGAGTGTTTCAGATGTGGCAAACTAGGACATCTGATAAAAGATTGCCCTATGGCAAAAACGAAAAAGATGACACCCGAATCTCAGCAACCTGCTCAAGGTGTTTATCTGAAACCGACTATATCTACACCTTCAGGGTCATTCCGTCACTCGAACCCTACTATAACGGGAGAGTTTGGAGTTTCACAAACTTCACTCATCTCCTCATCCATTCTGTTCGCATTCTGTGAAAAATGTGAGAAGACACATAACATGGATGAATGTCGTAGATCATCTGGGGCGTGCTTTCATTGGGGAATGATGAGACATTGGATTAAGGATTGCCCATAAATGGTGGGAACAATACCAAAGATGGCACAAGATGCTCAAACTAACAACGATATTATTTATGGCATGTGAACTAATTAGTTATAAGTTATTTAAATTGTTTATGAGAAAGGTGCATCTAGGTAAATAATTTTATATTTTATTAAATACACAATTTCGTTAACACTAGTATATATAGACATTAGATACCTTACAATTGTATCCAGAGGATGCCTACTTGTTGTATGAGGCACGTGTTTCGGTAGATCCTGGATTGACACATTCCTTTATTACACCTAATTTGTTATAAAGTTAGGAAAGTTGGGAGCCATCCCAGAACCTCTCGACTTTATTGTGGCGTGTCAGTCTTGACTAGACAGTCTGTCACTACTAACATGGTATGTTGATCAATCATCGTCGTACCTCAAGGTCACGACGACTATGAAGTAGTAGCCGATTTATCTTACTCGATATACTCAATATACAAGGATTGACAAAGGGTTTATTAGACCGAGTGTGTCTCTGTGGGGCGCACCTGTATTGTTCATAAAGAAGAAAGATGGGTCAATGCGTCTTTGCATTGACTACCATCAATTAAATAAGCTAACAATCAAGAATCAGTATCCGCCCTCCAGAATCGATGATCTCTTTGATCAAGTACAAGGAGCACGATGATTTTCGAAGATTAATGTATGGTCGAAAAATCACCAGATGAAGGTGAAAGCTGAAGATATTTCGAAGACAGCTTTCTAAACACGCTACGGTCACTACGAGTTTCTCGTCATACCTTTCGGGTTGACTAACGCACCTTTCGCGTTTATGAACTTGATGAATCAAGTCTTCAAGCCCTATCTAGATCAGTGTATCGTAGTCTTTATCGACGATATACTCATCTACTTAAAGACGAAAGCAGAGCACAAAGGTCATCGGCGTTTTTCCTTGCAGACATTGAGAGACTCTCAAATGTATGTGAAGTTCAGTAAATGTGATTTCTGGTTAAATCAAGCCAGTTTTCTGGGCCATGTCATTTCCTAAGCCAATATTACCGTTGATCCTGCTAAGACAAAGGCTGTAGTACAAAGGAAGCAGCCATAAATAATAACCAAGATCAGAACCTTTTTAGGTCTTGTAGGATATTACCGACAATTTGTTGAAGGGTTTTCGAAGCTTGCTGAACCACTCACACAGCTCACTCGAAAGAATGTTAAATTTGAGTGGAATGACGCATGTGAGCAAAGTTTCCAAGAGTTAAAATGAAGACTCACTTCTACACCAAACCTTGCAATACCATCAGGCAACGGCGGCTTTGTTGTATTCAGTAATGCCTCGTATAATAGGTTAGGATGTGTATTGAATAAGGAACGTGTGATCTCATATGGTTCTCGACAGTTGAAAGATCACGAGAAGATCTACCCCACTCATGACCTAGACCTAGCAGCAGTCGTCTTTGCATTGAAAATCTAGAGGCACTACCTTTATGGTGAAACCTTCGAGATTTTTACTAATCACAAAAGTCTCAAGTATCTCCTTACGCAAAAAGAGCTTAATATGAGGCAGAGAAGATGGGTGGAGTGGCTTGAAGCGTCGAAATTGGCTAACGTCTATCTGAGCAAGATAGTAAGACTACACGAGATACCAGTAAGTAACGTGTCAGATCACGATCTGTTATATACCCCCCGCGTCTGGCAAAGTTTCCAAGAAGGAATGGATTCCAAGTTGGAATTCAGTTTTGCATTTTATCCCCAAACCGACGGGCAAACTGAGCGGGTGACTTAGGTGATAGAAGAAATGTTACGAGCTTGTATGCTAGATTTCCAAAGATCATGGGATAAACATTTACCCTTGATCGAATTCGCATACAATAATAGTTTCCAATCAAGCATCGGCATGGCACCATTCGAGGCATTGTATGGATGCCAATGTAAATCTCCAATTAATTGGGAAGAAGCTAGAGAGCATTTGATTTAGGGCCCTGACTTGATCGAAAGCACCAATGCAGTTGTTCACTTTATTCAGGAACGATTGAAGAGTGCTCAGAGTCGGCAGAAGAGTTACGCCGATCTCAAAAGAACGAGTGTTGATTTTCAGATTTCCGATCACGCCTTTATCAAAATCTCTCCGACAAAGGGCGTGATGCGATTTGGGAAACGCGACAAGTTAAGTCCTCGTTATGTTGGACCATTCCAAGTTTTGGGCAAAGTTGGTGAGGTAGCATACTGAGTTGCGTTACCTCCACATTTATCCAGCATACACGATGTATTCCACATGTCTATGCTGAGGAAGTACGTTAGTACTCCAACCCACGTGTTGAATTATCAACCACTGCATATTTAGGAAGAGTTAACAGTGACTGAAGAGTCAGCTCAGATATTAGATCACAGAGACCAAATCTTGAGAATAAAGCGTATTCCACTCGTATTGATTCAATGGAAGAATCACGGTTCTCATGGGGCTACATGGGAACGCGAAGCCGATATTCGCACTCAGTATCCCATTTATTTATTATCTAAGGTAAGTCACTTATTACATGCGTTTGAATACATTCCTGCATATAATATAAAATGTTTCGTCTGCATTGCCATTATATGTGTATACATAAGGTATTAAAAGTTGAGAATTAGATGAAAAAAAATAAATAAATAAATTTTTATACACTATATATATATATATATATATATATATATATATATATATATATATACACTGGTAATATATATGTATGACCCTGTTTAACTTAAACCAGTCAAACTATGCCCACATTTGGGCTTACACATTAACTCATGAGTTAGTTAAACAAGTTGATTATATAAATTTCGTCGAAATCAAAATATTTAAAGCACAGTTACACATCAAATTCATCTTACAACCTGGTGAGTATACACCTCACTTTTATATTGTTTTGTTTATATAGTTTAATTACTGCACCTGCTTTGGTTTACTCTATAGTAATAATTGTAATATTTGTATATTGATATCTGTATTTACCTTGATTTCTCATATGACACAAGTAACATGATCCGGATGATTGATTTTATGCACCTTTGCCAAACCATATACTATTGTATCTTGATTATTGATTGTATCCCCCATGATCTGATCTCGCTTCCCCGCCGTCTTTTATTTTCGAGGACGAAAATCCCTTAAGTAGGGGAGAATGTAATAGTTGGCAAAACTATACTTAACTTGATAAGTCACACTATCTATGTCTCCAATAATGAGAATTTGTTTTTGTAAAAAAAAAAAAAAAAAGAATTAAAACAAAATAGCTCTTCACACATTGTCGAAATAATGCATCAGCATGTGTGACACATAATGTTCTTACCCATTTAACCAAAATCAAGCAAACAAAAGCGTTGCCTCGACATCTGAGGCAAGCCCAGTGGTTGCCTCAACTCCTGAGGTAAGTAATGTATGTTGCCTCAGCGCTTGAGGCAACCATATACACAAAATTAATAAAGGTCTAAAAGTACTAATACACTTGAGGAGTGTATGGGAGTTATATGCCAGTTTCTATTATTCCCTTTTGGCTTATATGCATATAAGTTATATGCCTATACAAATTCAAACCAAAAGCCGGCTTTACACAAAGCCCCAACCATTAACATCTTATAAGTTGTTTTAAGTTCTCCATTTGACTCCACATAGCTATGAGTCACCCTCTAATCCCATGCACGCCAAGTGCAAACGAGATGAAACCCCCACATGCATTCTTCTTCCTCCTTCAAACCTTACTGTAAATTCTGTAAAACCATAGCCAACAAACATTGATGCTCAACTTAAAATCCCATAAATTCAACAAAGGCGACTTGTAATTTAGTCGTGAGGAGTGCGAAGGCAGTCGCTGGGTCGCGAAGAGTTCATTGCGGCCTTCGTTCTCACGAGCTCGACGAACTCGACACCGACACACGTTCAGCATTATCGTAACCACGAGTCCACCAAAAGGTACAACGAACATACTTGATGATAAAGTATCAATCTGTGGTGTCGATTCCCTGAGACCGAATCGGCAGCACAATGAAGCACAGGTTGCAATGGATTTCAAAACCCATCTTTCTTATAGAAATACACTGAAAATTTTGCACAAAAAAGAATAAAAAAATTTAATTTTCTATGTAATATATATATGAATAACCAACTAATTGTCTGAGTTAAAAGAAGCCAAAGTAGAGCAGAAAACACCCCGGCAAGCCTGGCCTGATAGGCTTGCCGCAGCAAGGTACTTAGGCTTGCCGCGGCAACAATGTGCTCAGACCTTTGGTCCGTATTTTGGTCATATGTTTTGACCCTGAATTCTAAATGGCACAATTCTTAATGCGTTGGAAAGGGGACAACGAGCCCTACAACTTTCATGTTTTAATAAATTCCTGAATCTAATGTTTAAAAGGTCAAAAATTGGTGTCAAGTCGCGGCAAGGTCCTCAACAGAAGAGCTTGCCGCGGCAACCCCCATTACTTGTCGCGAAAACCCTATTTCTGAGCCTTGTTTATGCTTTGTGCTGATATGAATTATGTCTATGTGTTTAAGGCCTTAAGTCCTATGAGTAAGACCCATCTAGGAGACTTATATAAGGTCTATAATGACCATGGAAACCATTAAACTATACTAAAACCAATCTATATGTCAATGACTTAGATACTTGGTGCACATGACGCACTCGTGCCGATGACTTAGCTTGGATGCGTGCGAGCACATGAATGCAAATGCAAGTATAAAATGTAACGCACAGGCTTGATCTTAAGGTAGGGAAATTACCTTCCTAATTTATATGATGTTTTCTGATTCTCGTCTAGTTAAGTAAGATATTGACATGAGCATATGTAGACCTATACGCATATTAGTTTTGGCATGAATAATGATAGAGACATTACTAGGAGTTCTGTTCAGTTTAAATTAAGAATGAATATGCTAGTACCAGAAAATATGATAGTTTTGTTCATCAAGTCTGTTCATCAAGTGATAGATATCATTGATGAGATGTGTGTTCCGATGTACTATCTGATGTAATATCTGATTTTGAAATCGATATATTAGTCTTGAAAACGGATGAAGTTATATGGCCATGCAATGTCAATTTGAATATGCTAGCTTGATCGTTCAGCTTTGAGAGTTCAGATGTGATATGACAGTTTTGAAAATTAAGCTTTGATAATTGTGAGCTCAGTTTTACTAAAAAGTAAATAGGATGACCATGCTATGTTAGTTTTGGTTATGTTCATTTAATAATTCAGCTTTAATAAAGTATTAGCTCAATTTTATGGAATAAATGGATATAAACATACTATGTTATTGTTGAGTATGCTAGTTTTCGTTATGTACAAGCATATGAAGCTCAGTTATGCTAGGCAAGCTTTGAGACACTTTTAAGTTATTGCATGATGTAGCATACTTGAGGTATATATGTGTATGATGTTCTCGCATACTTGAATCTCGTACATGGTCTCGTCTTGGCACTCGCTTGCTTTGGATTTAGCCAAGTGACCCTGCTAACTTAGCTCAGGGGCTTGACCAGTCTCATATCAAGTGACCTTGCTAACATAGCTCAAGGGCTTGATTTCTTGAGCCAAGTGACCCTACTAACTTAGCTCAGGGGCTTGACTAGTCTTGTATCAAGTGACCTTGCTAACATAGCTCAAAGGCTTAATTTATTGAGTCAAGTGACCATGTTAACCTTGCTCAGGGGCTTAATATCCCAATCCAAGTGATCCCGCTAACTCGGGAGCTTGACAAGTGATCCCGCTACTCGAGAGCTTGATTTTCTTATCCTTTTACATGTCTGGTTTCAGCATGATTCCTTGATATTATCCCGCATGATTTCCTTATCAGTACTCGTATTTGGTCAGCATGAACATGTCAGCATTGTCAGCATGATACAATAATTGCATGAATTAGTACTTGTCTGTGATTTACTACTAGGATATATTGATGCTAGAATAGACATAATATAAGATGACATGTACTTCGTTTTATTTTTGCATCTAGACATGAATTGATAATCTCTTATATAAATTAGCATCTTAATTGTCCCTACTGAGCTTTGATGATAGCTCATCCTACGACTTTATGTCTTAGCTGCAGATACTGCTCAAGACCCTGAGCACGAGGCTGTTCCTACCTTCTTACCAGCCTGAGGAGGACGAGGAGGAAGGTTCTGCAGAGGACATCTTTCCTTGAGAGGTTTTAGAGAGAGAGAGAGTAGTGATTTTAAACATGTATAACAACAGTATGGATTAAGATAGTTTACTACTTCAGGTATATTTTCTGTTTATATTTCCTGTTTAATTTACTGCTTTAGATAAAGGAATGGATATCAGTTGTTGTCATATTTCTTTGTATTAGAGTTAATTAAATTCGCTTTCGCATATGTAACACTTTGTACATAATGCCCTTGTATGACAGGATCATATTAGGTGATTCGACGGCGCGACCTTTCCCATTTTCGAGAAGGGAAAAACTCGGGCTGTCACAATGTGTGTGTGATTCGATGAAGATCGTAGAAGATTCGGAAGAAAATAGATTAAAATGACAAAGCCTTATGGCTGTGTAATCCTGAAGGTTTTGATCGATCAAATTAGGTGATTGATCGATCAAATTAGGTATTGATCGATCAAATTAGGTGGTTGATCGATCAAATTATATATATATATTTATAAAAACAGAAAGTTTGTTTGCTAGAAATTCATTCCCGACAACATTAATCGATTAACTTTAGGATTTGATCGATAAAATTTAAAGCTTGATTGATCAAATTTGAAGATTGATCGATCAATGTGATGGGTTGATCAATCAAGGGTGAAAATGATCGATCAATGTGGAATTGATCGATCAATATGATGGTTTGATCGATCAAGTTGACTGTGTTAATACAGCTTCAGTATTTTGGTCATAACATTTTAGTCTGAGCTCTGATTAATGCGATTCTTATGGCATTGGAAAGAGAAAAACTAAATCTATAACTCTTATGAGTTAACCAACTAATGAATAAATTGTTTTGATAATCAAAATTAAGCTGGAAGTTAAGCTAAGTTCTAAGTTAGCACGTTTTGACTGAAGTATCGATATAGCTTCGACATTTTGGCCATAACTCTTTGTTCTGAACTCCGATTAATGCGATTCTTAATGTATTGGAAAGAGTACAATGAGCTCTAACTCTTTTATAAATAAACCAAATCTTGAATCAAATATTTTGAGAGTTAAAATTTGGTGGGAAGTTGAGTCATGTTCTAAGTTAGCACGAAATTACTCATTTCCGCCTCGATATTGAGAAAACACTTAAATACGTCAATATTATTAATAATTATGATTAATTTTTAATACATCATCATATGTGTGATGTAGACTAAGAGTTGGAGGCCATGGATAAGAACTTTTGGATTGTTTTGGAACGACTTTAGATTTACTCAGAAAGATCTATTAAGGTAGGAGAATTCAACTGAAATTGCATTTGTTCTTGATCTCATGGTTCCAAATCTTTTGTATCTTGCTGCATATTCTGATTTTACTTTCCAGTCATGTTTAGCATGTGTGTGAAAACTCCATCATATCTGATTCCTGTTATCTGCTATATGTCATCCAATTCCTATATTATGATATGTATGCATGTGAATTGAGGTTTGAGAATCTGACGAATCCCACTTACTCGGCGGTATATCCGTGACTGGCACAATCGTGCAATTGCTTTGAAAATCCTCAGCACAATTGCACTCCTTAGATGAGGCATTATTGCATTTCTTGAAATTGTTCATTGAACGACGATGGTAGGGATTATCCATCGGCCGAAATCTGGCTACCACGTGCTATACTCACGGGAGTTACTTAGGTATATTATTTTAAGTCATTAAATACTGTACGCATAGCATTCTGCAAATTCTGAGATTATGTCTATTCTTGCCAATTCTCCATTCTGATTTATCTACATATCTGATCATCTGTCTGCATCTTTCCAGTTCTGTTTATATTCTTCTTTGCTTATCTGTCTGAAACATCTTCTGTAATCATGTTTTACAATTAAGATGCAACTTTAACTGAAATTCTTCTACTGAGCTTAGATGGTCAGCTAACCCTGTTTTTATACACATTTTAAGTCATTCTCGCAAATTCGAGATTAAGTTACGAGGTCCCAGGCACTAAGAGTGACGATTACAAGGTAGAGGCCGAGGGGAGGATCTGAGACGTCGCAAAGGAATTTTATCCGTAGGGTATTAGTTGTTTTTGGTCCAGTATCTGTATGTTTGGATTATTATGGTTTTGGTGGCCACCGTATTGTACATATACTCTGTAGTTCTTTTACTTTATTCTTTTTTATAAATCTTATTGAAACCACCACTTGGAACCACTGCTTTTATGTCATAGATGTCCATCACCAGTGGTTCCTTTTGGTTCTTTTTTGGGGATGTATATTCTTTTTTTATATATGACATATTGTTGTTCTTCTTTTACGTTATTATCGTTTTATTTATCGTTGTTCGGCACCGTGTTACGGTGTGTCTGCTCTGAGTTCCGCTAGAGGAGCAAATGTACTTGTCTTGTTCTGGGGATCATCACGAAATATGATCCTGATGGCACGGGTTTTCGAGAACGGAAATCTTGGCTGCCACAGTCCCTTTTCGGAGATCGTGGGCAAGGTCAAAGGTTGACTGAACAGGTTTGTATACTATAAGAGGGCGAAAATTGGGTGTCTATAATTTCATAGGGGAAGTAATCGAAGATGGTGAGATATTTTTGAAAAAGGTGAGTACGAAGGATAATCCTGTGGATATGATGACAAAGGTGGTACCGGTGGTCAAGTCTAAACATTGTTTAGATTTTATCAATGTTCTGCAGGTTTAAGCACCCTCAAGGTGCTGGTAGCAGTGGTGATACGAGTATAGTGATGATCGGAAGAAAGACTACATGATGAAGTTTATAGTCAGGTGGAGAATTATTGTTTGGCTCTAACTTGGAGAGTTTGAATTGTAGTTGGACTATAACTTGGAGGTTGGCTCTAGCTTGGAGAGTTTGAATTCTAGTTGGACTCTAACTTGGAGGTTGGCTCTAACTTGGAGGTTGAATTGTAGTTTGACTCTAATTTATAATGGCTCAATTATGTTCAAACTCTATATAATGCTATTTTCTCTTAGATTTGAAGTAGGATTTGTATCTTCTATATAAAGGGAAAGCTCTTGGCCAAATTAGAGAGTTGAGATATCATTGTAAAACTTTGAAAACCTATCTAGGGTTTTGAGGAGAGTTTTGGTGAGGCTCAAGTGTTCTTATCTTCTTATCACAACAAAAAATAAGATTATTAGCGACAGTTTTTTTAACAAAAAACTGCTATTAATAGTACTATCGCTACCAAAAAATACCGCTATTAGTCCTGCCGCAACTAAAAAATGCCTTAATAGCAAGTGCCGCTGAAACTCCTTATTTTTGTAGTGTATGTAATCACCAATATAGTGGATTATCACTGCCCATGGACGTAGGCATATTATCGAACTACGTAAATATTATCTCTTGTGTGTTTGTGGTTGATTTTCTTCTATTTTACGTTTTTATTTGATCGTTCATCATGAGATCGTTAATTAGTTTGTGAGCTTCCGCACAACACAAATTAAGTGCCCAAATATAGGTACAAGAATAAAACATCTCTTCACATATACGAAAAAAAAAGTAAATTTCAGTAATTTTAATAAAAAAGTTGGAAATTTACGAAAATTTAAAATACATTAATAATTATAAAAAATAAAAATATATATGTTGTAGCCACATACGGGTTTTATATATTGGGTTGAAAACGAATTTTTTAGAAAAAAAAAGGCTGATTAAAATGCTTTTTCAGAAAAAACATTTTAATTTTTCAAGAAACAATTTATCCCAGATTTTTTTGTTTTTCCGCAGTGTTTGGTCACTATGCTAGCTACCATCTACAGTGAGATGTTCAAAATGTTGAATTGGAACATGTGGGCTCTGTCCTGTACCATCTTTTCAGGAGATAAATGGAAGGTCAAGTCAATCAAATAGCCAAAGAAAGGTAGACGAGTATGAGCAGCATGTGCTTTTGAAACACTTTTTGGTGTAAAGACAATAACGACGAGTATAAGCCGCATGTGCTTTTGATAGCATGTGCTTTTTGAAACACTTTTTGGTGTAAAGACAATAAAGCCGGGGCCCTTTGCCATACGAGTGCCTTTATAGCAGCATTTGCTTTAGAAACACTTTTAGGTGTAAAGACAAGAAAGCCTGGGCCCGTGCCATACGAATGCCTTTATTTTCAAGGCTAATTAGGGCACGTTCGTGAATTAATATGGCCCATCGGTAAGTTTTTTTATACCACAGTTACTTGTTTCACAGTAATCAATTATTGTATTATACTATTCATTTTGCAGATAATATATAAGTCATACGAACCCTTGGCCTCATAAGGTGAAAAAATTACGAGCACTATAAAAAATCATTTTCTTTTTTGTTAAGAGAGGCGTCTTCAGGCTTTTATCTGTGTCCTTTAACAAGGCTTAAGAAGGCTTTTATCTTCTCCCCTTTCAACAAGGTCTTCTTAATAATGCCATCATCTTTGCATACGTCCATTAATGGGGTCCAAGAAACAAGCTCCATTTCATACCTAATATCAGAATTTGGTGGAACCCCAACAGCACCTAGAGCTCCATTCCCCAAATCAAAAGGCAATGTGAACAATGCAATTTCCCCTTCTTCATAGTAATTAATCCATAATCTAGCCTACTTATAATTTGACCTAAAAACAAAAACCCATAAAAAAAACAGATCAACCCATTGAAAAGAAAGCAAAAAAAATCTATTTAAAAAAAAGAAAAAGAAATCCCAATTGAAATCTCACCGTGACCATTCTTAAAAGTGAAAGGCTCCCCTCTATCTCTACTAGAATCGAACTCGGTTCCATCAGGTAAAGTACCCACGTAATGAACTAGATTATTTCTAATACAAAAAAATCATAATCTTCAAAATCATAACAAAAATCCGAGAACCCATCTATGAAAATTTCAAATCAATTATGAAAAAGGCTAGAAATTTAACTAGTAACTTCGTCTCCAAACTCAGGGGTCTCCCATCCATGGCCAGATTTGATAAGTTTCTTCTTCAACCCATAGGTATTAATCTCTCTCTCTATTTCTTCTCCTGGTTCCGCATCTAGGTCTTCTTCGTCTTCGATTTCTGAAACATTGGCGAACTTGTCGAAAGCCATAGATGATCTATCAATCAAAGAGCTTATGGGCTGTTTGCAATTGTCGCAAAGTTGAGTTCTCAGAATTTCAAGTTGAGAAAGAGACGATAGTGAAGTCAGATATTTCTGACTTATGTTTATGGGTCGCAACTCTTGAGCGAATCTACCTTCGTTTAGTATACAGTGCTCCGCGAATCAAATAGCTGAAGTATTAGTTCATCTTATTGACACCAGCCAAATGCTATTAATTGATTAATAATTTTTTTTTAAAAGGAGAATTGGATAATATTATTGTCACATCACTTCAGCAAACTAAAAACAGTTAAATCGCTTTGAATTAGATGATAGAGATCTTTGTTCGTCCCAATATTTCTTAAAATAGATCTTGAGATCATAGGCATACCATTTGGATGTTGATAACACGTATCCCACAAGTGAACGTGAATGTGTTCCATGTAGAATCAATATCTGACAATTTGATGGTAGGCCTATGATCTCAAGATCTATTGTGTGGAAGATTGAGACAAAGAAACGATCTCCATCATGTGATCGAAAGTAGCCAACAATTTTTTTTTTTGCTACCCAACTTGGATTGTTGGGTTATTAGAGGTTGAATAAAAATCTTGAATGCCAATTTTGATATGAATTTAAATATATTATACAAATTGTTCTTTTGGGTGTAATGTTAAAAAAATATCAAAAAATGAATTTTATAAGAAAATTTTGCTACTAAAAGAACAATCATTTTACACCCAAAAATTACATGCAAAGTGAATTTCGCATGTAATCCTGTCATCAAAAAATTACATGCATTCTCTATAATGCAAGGAGCATATTACGACGAAACAAACGTGCCCTAAGATTATTCATACAAAGGATTTTGAGGGCACGGGCCTCTCCTCGGACAGTAAGATTTTGATTACATATGACACACTTCTCAAAAAGTGATCCAAAAATCACATTTAATGCATGCCTATGATCATATTCAAAATTTGACCATTTAATGATAGGCTCCTGATGTCAAGATTCCATTACGTGAAAGATTGGAGTAAAAGACAATCTATTGAAACAAAAAACAATCTCCATCATCTCATTTGAAATAGTCAATCATCTAAACAAGTCAAACCCAGGTTGAGAAGGAAGATTTTGGGATTGTAAATAAAGAACCTCTTCATAATTGTATGTAAAAAGTGCACCAGTAATTGTATTTATTATAAAGGAAAACGCTGACCATCATTTAGATTCCAAACTTATGTTTAAATGATATTGCACGTTAATGATTTAAGATGTCGATAATCCATATCGTACGTTAATTGATCATACATTAAAAACCTGACACAACTCCATTCAAAACCTCCAACAAGGAAAGAAGTGTGTGGTTCCAACCGTGTCAGATACACCTTTACCCAAACCGACCCGCACCAAGCTAAGTCGACGCTCACCTTTCTTAATTCCCGAAATTACTCTTAAGGAAATAAATAGTTGTCAAAATTTTCAAATCATTATTTTTGTTCAATCTTCAAGCTATCAAAATTATAAGTTCAAAATCAAATTATCTTTCACTATTGTAGAAAATTTTCTTCTTCTTTCGAGAGTTTATAATTTAAATTAATTTTTTTAGGATTTTCAATTGGTGACTGTCTAGACAATCGATACCGACTGCCTAGACAATTGATATAGACTGCTTAAAAAGGTAATTTAAAAAAAAAAAAAAAAGAGGCAATATCGCCTTTTTTCGTATCAATTTTTGACACCATCGATTTTTATATTGTGGTCTTCAAATCAGACGGCATAGATGTTGCTTCACATCGCGTAAATATAAAAAAAATACAAATTTTAAAAAATTGAAACTATATAGAACCATAAAAAGTGTAAGGAGTGTTTGAGACTTTTTGTGCTACCTGGAACTGGCTCGACTTGGAGCAGGTCGGTTTGGGTAAATTTGAAACTACAGGGTCTCTGATGGAAAAGGTGTATCTGACTGGGTCGATCCTAAATTTCCCTTATCTTACTCATGGAGAAATGACATCAATTGTAAGTTCGTAAACCTAAAGGGTATTGTTTGTAAAATTCCAAACACAACCTTTAGTGGCTTTTGGGTTCGAAATTTCAATAAGGCCTTTGCTATAATAATTGAGTTGAAATAAAATAGTACAAATACAATAATTGAAGGAACAAAAGAAGACCTCCGTCGCCCTTTAGACTAGTTACATAGGCAAGAAGAAGAAGAAGAAGCGAAAAAAGGAGAAGGAGAAGGAGCAGCAGAAGAATGGTGAAATCAGGGTGTCAAAATGGAGAGCTGGACACCACCAACTATAGTGCTCCGATGCTGGTGATTGGAGTATACATTGCCTTCTCCTGTTTGGTATGCTTTTTCTCTATCTTGTTTGACATCTATTATAGCATTACCCGTCGAAAGCTCTGCTTGCCTTCTAAACTCTTCACACCTAACTCATTTACTCTGACGGTCATATCGGTGGCCATAAAACTACCGGTAGATCTTAATACGGCCATGCCAAGGGCAATTGATCAATTGTCTAAGTTAACTAGCACCTGCTTTCTGTTTATTTCCTTGGGATTATTCATGACTTCTTTGGGAACAACGAAGATGAGTGAATCGATAGCGAACATGGCCGCCTTGACCATTCTCGTAGTAACCGTTGTTGTCAATATGGGCATTCAAATGTTTACTGGAGTCATCTTTGCATTTACTATAGAGCATTTGGTAGTCCTTTCTTGTACACTCGTATTACTTGTCTTGTTGTGGGCTTCTACTCTAAGCATTGATTTCTTGAAAGATGTTTGGGCTAACGTTGTTGATGATACTAACCCATCCGAATGGACCATACAAGGTAAGGAACAACAAATTAAAGAGCTTTGTGTGGCCAGTTATAGCTTGAACCCTCAGTTGTTTATGTGTGGAACCCCAATTTGTAGCTCTATTGGCGTGCTTTGTGCCATTGTTTCACTAGTTTTGTTAGAAGCCATTTTTTCAGTCATTTTTTTGGAAGCTGGAATTAGCACATCCGCCATCAAAGATAGGAGATTTTGTGAAGGGGAATCCGATTACAAGTGGTCGATATGGTGTGTGGTTGTTGCGCAGACTATCACAATCGTGGTTGGTAGTTTTACTATTGTGGTTAGATGGCTCCTTCCATTAGCCCACATGAGCCTCTCCAAAACATTGGACGGACTTTTATAAGGAAGACCGTATGGGTCCAATGTGAACATTTAGATTACGAAAGCAAAAGATTCTTCCCTTACCGTTTGAATTGAAGAACAAGATTCTCAACAAGATTCTCATGAGTATATTGGGCGTTATAAAAAACTGCATCATTGCGCTGCTTATTGTGGTGCAAATGAGCATGGTTTTAGGAAGCGACTTGGTTGTGTTTTTATGCTTAGAATTGAGAAAAGCATATAAATGTGTTGTCTCTTTATGTTGGAAAGATGGAGGGCCAAAAGAATCAAATTCCAACTCAAACGAAGACTGGGCTGTCAGTCCATATGTACTCGCTTATCCCCATGACGATGAGTTTAATGAGTGGTTAAAGAAGGGTTCTATGAATAATATGAAGGGATGGGTTAGGGAAAGTAAAAATGACGATCTAACTCATCTCATCAAACACTTATCCAACTTCTCTCCTCAATCAGCTCACTCCCTCCTCCAACATATGTTTAACTACCCAACTAGTGAGTATAATGTCTCATGTCTTTCAATACTAGTCCTTGCAAAATATGCCGCCATTTTGGTTCCATCCCCTTTGAGCGGCGTAAAGGAAGCCTTTGAACTCATTTATTTCATTGACAAAAAAATGAATACTGGGAGGGTGGAGAATAAATTGAGATGGATATTGGCAAAAGGTATGTGGTTGAATATGGGGATCTCGAATAACTATTTAGAAAAGAAAATCATCGCGCCTATATGTAAAGAAGGATCTCAAAAAAAGAAGGGCATAGATCGGTTTTGGTTGATTGTTAAGGAATTTACTAACTCTGACCCTGCTTTTAAAATTAATAATTTGATTTGTTGTAAAAATTATGTCACTTGAATTTTTTAAATGATAATGTTACTTTTTTATTCTTTTTGGGTTTTACATTCTAATAACTCACTTCCACTTTGCTATAGTATCATTATTGTTATCAAATTATGCCAAATCATTTGGCAAATTATCAATTCAAATTTTCATATTTTATAAATTATATCTTTGATCATACATAGTTTCAAAAAAGTGATTGTATCTTAAATCAACACATATGTTAGGTCCAAGTGTATGATCCTGATTTCGTGTTCATCTAGTTTTGAAGTCATTGGATAGAAGAGAATCTTGACTTCTATAGTTTCCATTTTATAGGATTACTTGCCGTCAAAATTCTTTGCTATCCAATGGCTGCAAAACCTGCAGTCAAGATTCTCTTCTATCCAATGACTGCAAAACTGTTTGAACACAAAACTGATGGTAAGCATATGATCTCAAGATTTATTGTGCGGAAAATTGGGATGGAAAAATAATCTCCATCGTTTAATTCGAAACAGTCACCAAAATTTTCCTTTATTTAAGTGAGACATAAAGTGGTGTGGTAGGATCCCAGCCTTTGCTAAATACCCCTAGATAATAAGATTGGGTCAACTTTAGAGCTCACATATGGTAATCCAAGAATTGGAACGGACCACAGATTGAAAGCGGGATATGGTTGGTCGAAGATTGCATCAAAGAAAATCACCATGTGATTCAAAGCGGTGTATTGCTATTAAAATCCACCGCAATCATGTAAATATCTAATATCAATCCGAGCCGTTCCTTTTAAAGGCCCTCCATCAACTTCAGGAGAGGCTACGATTTCGATTTCTGACCACAATGTACAAAGTCGGGAGTCAGCAATATATCGGCAAGGGTAAAGGTCGTGAAAAATCGATCAAAGTCAAAATGGGAAAAAAAAATTAAAATTTCAAAAAAAATTATATCATTATATATTTCAAGTTAAAAATAATAATTTTAATGAACAAAATAATACAAAATAAGCAAAATCTAAATATTTTTTATGAACAAAATAGTACAAACCAAAGGTTTTTTGCCCTTTTAAGTATAAGTGAAAAAAACGGAAAAACAAAAATCGGACATCACAAAAATTGCCAATTAATCTGCCGAATAGTAACTTGGCCGACTACTCTACAATAAAGTCGGGATGACTATAAGTGGCCTGATTTTTTCTAATTTTTTGAGAAAGAGACTATTGTGACTATGTGTACAAGTGGAAGGTGGGGTTACTAATCTTGGTGAACAAGTGTATGCTATTTAAGAAATAGGGACATCACAAATTGCTTTTAAATTAATCAAATGATGGAAAATCTTTTTTCATTCCCAATCTTCCCTACAATTGATCTTGAGATCATAGACATACCATCAGAAAATCAACTTTTTATTCCACGTGACATGCAACTCAAAAAGTAACTCTAAAATGACTACTATAAAAAAAGGACTATTAGCACCAGCCATAAACTGCCGTTATTAACAAAAAATTTGTCGTTAATACCCTTGTTGCTAATAATCTTAATAGTTTTTTTGTTAATAACGGTACTTTTTAGCTGCAAAAAACTGCGCTAATAATCTTATTTTTTGTAATGGACGTTTGAGTGTGATGTGTGTCATGTAATTTTAGAGTCACTTTTTGGGTTGAGTGTCGCGTAGAATAAAAAACTGACCATCTCTTTATACGCTCGCGATCTCATGATCAATTGTGTGAAAGATTGGGACAAAAAATGATCTCTATCGTCTGATTTAAAACTGGTCAATGCATGCCAACTAGAGAGGTAGGGTGTGGTCACAGTTTCAGGTAGGGTGTGGTCACAGTTTCAGGGGATAATGGTACCCTGCTTTAAAGTAATAAAAAATCCATCTAAAGCGCGAACTGGTTTTCAATATATATTTTGAATTTTCAGTGTTCTTTAATCCTCACATAATCTCTATTAGCTGTAGGATTAAGTTCCCTAATCATTATTATATTATTAATTCTTTGAATAACCCTTTAGCCATTAAATGCTATCAAAATTAAGCTGACTGTCACATGTTTCTTGGGCCCCTAGAGTTACTACAAAAAATAGGAGTGTTAGCGGCAGTTTTTTGTTAAAAAACAACAAAAAACTGCTGCTATTAGTGTTGTCGCTACCAAAAACTGCCGCAATTAGCCTTGTGGTAACAAAAAAATGCCTTAATAACAAATGCTGCTAAAACCTCTTATTTTTGTAATCTTTAAAATATTTTATCATTGGTTTATAGTTTTTGGGTAGCTCTAAACTAGCGTTCTCTGAAAGCACCTAAAGGATTGCATTGGATTAGATGATGGAAATCTTATTTCACCCAGCTCTTCCACAAAAAGGATCTTGAGATCATGTAGCATCTATCAAATGGCCAGCTTTTTATTTCACATGTCATATATCCCCCAAATTATGTCCCTAAAACCACGTTTGAGTGTGATGTGTGTCATTGCGCACAAGGGGCATTTTTTGGGGATGTGTGACATGTGAAATAAAAAATCTATAGTCTGATAGGTGAGAAATGATCTCAAGATTCATTGTGTAGAAGATCGGGGTGAAACATTGTTTATATCATCAGATTTGGTGCAATCAATGATTTCTAAGGAGTTGCACACGTCGGGACTTTCAGAGAACGCGTGGGCGTGAACAGAGCTACCCATAGTTTTTTTGTTGGATTTTTTGCATATACCCCCCCGTGTTATGCTAATATTATAGGAAACCCCATGAGTTATGGGTATTTATTTTGCAGCCCCTACTTTTGTGTTTCTGTTTCATATAACCTCTGCCATTAACTAGCCGTGAGTTTACGGACGGAAAGCCTATTTTGCTCTTAATGAAACCAATATTTTAAAAATACCACCATTCTAAAAGGCCTTTCATTCATCTATATTTATAAGTCATGCCATTAAAGTTTATCACCATTCTAAAAGGCCCTTCATTCACCTTTATTTACAAGTCATGCCATTATAATTTACCACTATTCTAAAAGGAGTACCTTTAAATCCACCCACAAAATCATTGAGTTCACCTACGCTGAAACACATCGACTGCATTAAATCAAACGATGGAGATTTTTTATCGTCCCAATCTTTCATGAGATCGATCTTTAGATCATGGGTGTACCATCAGACGGTCGACTTTTTATTTCATATGGTACACACCCCTAAAAGTGACTTTAATATCAATTTTAAGCATGCACGTGATGTTAAGGTCACTTTTCTGAGATATGTGCCACATGAAATAAAATATTGACCGTCTGATGGTACGATCATGATTTCAAGATCCATCATGTGAAAGATTGGGAGGATAAATGATCTCCATCGTTCAATTCAATTCAATCAACGTGAGTGAACTTAAAGATTCAGTGGGTGGATTTAAAGGTACTCTTCTAAAAGGGAATTTTGCATTTTCGGCCCTATAATTTTGTTTATTTGCATAAACGGCCCTATAATTTCACTCCTTGCATAACAGGCCAGCTCCAAGCTTAGCCAAATCCACGTCACCTCCTACTTGCCAAGTCAGCACAGCATGATTTATTTATATTATTTATACATATAATAAGATCATACGAATTCATTCGCCGCCCCCCATTTTCTCTATCCCGTTTCTCATTAGTAGTTCAGAGTTCAGACCAACCCTAACATCGTCGCTTTTACCTGTTCAGATCAACCCTATCAACGCAAAGGATAACTGGTAAGAATGAATTTTTAGCAAGAAGTTGTTTATTTAGTTAGAAATCAAAAATTAGGCGGCCTGCTATAGCGGGCCGCTACTTCAAGATAGCGGTACGCTAGCTACCTTGACTAATTTTATTATTATTATCAATTTAGTATTTAATTTTTATTATTTATTTTTTCCATTGTATTGATCAATTTAGGGTTTAAGGTTTAATTTTCATTTTTTTTTAATATTTGTAGATTGAAATGAATGTTTTCATTCTTTGTCATTTCGATGGGGTCCGTGTTAGAGATGATACTTATAACGGTGGACATCGGAAGATTGTTGTTATCAAAGACAATATACCGTTTGATCAATTTAAGCAGAAAATGTACAATATTAGTATGACTCAACCGGAAGAGCATTCAATTTCCCTATCCGTTTCATTGCACATTGGGAAAGAGTTGGTGTTTGCTGAATTATCGAACTTTGATGATCTTGCGAACTTATTTAGAGCATATCATATTGGTGATGGTGTGATAAATGTTTATATCGAGAAATTATTAATCACTCATATTACGGAACCAATAGTGTCTTCAGACGTTCTAATGAGACAAGATGATGAAGATCAAGGATATTGTCCTCAAATGAATCCGATGGACAATACATTAATCACTCATGTCACGGAACCAATAGCGTCTTTAGACGTTCCAATGAGACAAGACGATGAAGATCAAGGATATTATCCTCAAATGGATCCGATGGACAATACATGTCAGCATAACGATGAAGCGGTGAACAACATATTTGATTGGAATCAATGGGAAACATTTTTGAGAGGCATTAGTCCATACGAATGGCCTTCTGAACAAATAGCTTCGGAGCGAATGGTAATCGAGGCCAAATCACAGGAGCGAACACTAATCATACCTCGATGGACTCAACCCCAAGCACGTAATAATATTCCAGTCAATGACGGTGATAGTGATCCTGAAAATACTGAATCATTGCCCTCCTCGCTCACTTCGCGTGTTCATACTAATAGGGGAATTGATCAACCTATGGTGGACGAAGACTATCAGCTTAATGACTCGGAAAGAGAGTATATGGATTCGGATGATAAAGAATTGTATGAAGGGGGGCCATTAACTGTCGGTCAGGCATTCAGAAATAAAAAAATCTTTCAAAAAGCCCTTAGAGAGTTTGCAATGACAAATAATTTTTAAATTAAACCAATAAAAATCAGTCCTCTTCGAGTTACCGCGAGTTGTATTCAATTAGGGTGTGCTTGGCGAATACATGCATCAAAATTGGTGGGTGTGGACACGTTCGTCGTGAAGACATTTCGCCCGCAGCATACGTACGGAGTGCCAGCTTTCGGAAGAGGACATCGCCAGTGTACGAATTCTTGGATAGCTTCCTTCGTTAGGGATAAATTGTTAAAAGGCTTTGACGAGACTCCTGTTTCAATAATTTTTTATATTGAAAAAAAATATGGGATAACAGTAAGTTATTGGAAAGCATGGAGAGGGAAAGAAATGGCTTTAAGCGACATCCGAGGTAACTGGAAGGAGCAATTTAAGATGTTACCGTCCTACATCGCTGAATTACAGCGAGTCGATTCAGACGTACAGACCGAATTATGTCATGAGCCTCATAATGCGTTTCAGAGGATTTTCCTAACATTTGGACCTTGCATTAGGAGCTATCGTAATACTTTGCGAAGAATAATTGCGGTAGATGGAACGCATTTGCACGAACGATACAATGGAGTGTTGTTAATAGCTACAGGGATAGATGGTAATAGACAATTATTCCCTATAGCATTCGGTGTTGTACCCAAAGAGAATGAAGATCATTGGACATGGTTCCTTGATCTATTAGGGAGACGCGTAATCGGAGAATTTGAAGAGGAATTTGTATTGATATCAAACCGACAGAAGGGATTGATGGAAGTTGTACATAATGTTTTTCCTAATGCATTTCACAGCTACTGTATGCGACACTTAACTTTGAATCTTTTTTATACATACAAGGATACAATCTCTCGACCGCTGTTTTGGATTGCTGCCCGTGCATTCTCTGAGGCAAAATTCAAAATAATTTTATAAAAAATACAAGATCAGGCCCCCCCATAATGTATAAAATGGATTAAAGAAGTCGGTGACCATTTCTGGGCGCGCGCATAATTTCCAGGAAAGCGCTATGACATGCTGACAACAAATATAGCTGAAAGCATTAACAGTGTGTTAAAGATAGCTAGAGAGGAACCGATCGTGACAATGTTAGAAACCATTCGCACGAAGATAGCCGAATTCTACCTTTGGCGTCAAGAAGAAGGAAATAAAATGATACACGAGTTAACACCGATAGTGGAAGAGCACATAACACAAAATTCAGGGTGGGCCCGTCGAAAGAACGTTATTCCCTATGGTTGTGATACATTTCAAGTTAAACGTGGGCAATACACTCACAGTGTCGACCTAGAGAAACGAACGTGTACATGCAGACGTTGGGCTATCTTTGGATTACTATGTTTGCATGCGATTGCTGCATTATCGCGCAGAAACAGGGATAAAGAGATTCCTCAATTTTGTGATCATTGGTTTACCAGTGCCTTATTTAAGAAAACTTATAAAGAACAATTTGTTCCGACCGTTGATAAATGCCAATGGGCAGTTATAAGGGAAGATATCGAGGTTTTACCTCCGCACAACATACGTCAAGCCGGTTGCCCAAAGAAAATGAGGATACGATCTAAAGGCGAAGCTCGACCACTACGGTGTAAAAATTGTAATGAATATGGACATAACCGCCGCTCTTGTAAATTTGTTAGAATATAAAATCACTTTTTTTAGTCTTTTTTGGTCAATAAAATTTTTCATTAACCATCCATTATGATTTAGAGAGTTAAATTTGAATAGTGTAAACACCTACTCAGAGTCTTAAACTTGACTTAATTTGATCTTAAGGTTGTGTCTCCTCGGTTTGGTCATCCATTTTGATGAATGTCCACTAGGATTTCCTTTTATACATCCTAAAGCGATTTGTTTTCAACGAGAAATGAATCAAATGGATCAATGGCTGTGTCTCCTCGTATAGTCTTGGGAACGCATCTAGGAAAGCATTTTTCCATAGGGTTACAGAAAAATTGTCTTGTTAATGATCAATAACCTATGAATTAAAAGAATAAAGAGAGCGAGAGAGAGAGAGAAAGAGAGTTGATGATTAAATTTGTAATGAGTTTTCTTGCTAGACCTCGAAGTATACAAAAAATGCATTCATTATCCCAATAATTTGAATCATAATATACAAAATAAAATAAACAAGTCAAAAAATAAAAACTAAGTCCCAAATGTAGACAATAAATGCCCAATTTCAGCTTGAAATTGTTGCATGTCTCTCTCTTCAAAATCTACTTTTCGCCGCTTGGAAAAGTATTCAACGTATTTCAGTACGAAAACCCCACAATCCCAACCGTTCTTTTGGAGGGGAAGATCAACACTATTTATGATAGTAAGTTGCCACTGCTGATCGAGAGCAGAACTCAATCCTAAAGTGTAAAGAAGTTGCGGCAAGTGATGTACCAACGAATCTTTGTGCGTATCAAACCTCTTCGAACACTCTCAGTCGGCAGGGTCTAGAAGCTTTTAACGTGGTCCGTTATGGAAACGATAGCCAATGCCCAATGATGATGTCTCTGGCTATGCATTAGAAAAAATATCTGCGTGCAATCGTAAATCTAATTAGTAATGTGTTAATGAAATAAACTTTAAAAGTGTGATCGCTATCAAAAAATAACTTATCGTCCCACAATCGATATCATTAATACCGCGTGAAGTACTTCGAAAGAGTGGCTCAAGAGGCTTCGCCTGGTAGCGAATCTGCCACCTATTGCAATAGGCCTCCCATCTACCCTTTTCATCCAGTGGCTCCAAATTTTCATCACGGACAAAATTTTCAAACTTTACATTGTCCGCTATAATTAAGGTCTGAAATTTAATATAAAAATAACTCATTATTGGGCGAAAGTATTCAACGTATTTTCATCTATTAATGATATAAAAAAAGGCAGATAAATAAATTAAATCATGAAATCAAATAATAAAAAATAAAAATGATACCAATGCAGAGGCCGATGCAAACCAGCTCTTCTCCGCTATTTTCACGAACATATTATCATTTCTACTGTCTAAAACTTTCAAATACAGATCGATAACTTCGTTATCGAGCCACGATCTTCCCTTTAAAACCTTTAAATGCTCTACGGTGACGTCTAGACCGCAGATAGTATTAATGATCACTAAATCTTCTTCCGCTGGCCGATTCCATAAGCTCCTCATAAATTTATGTTCCATTGACTCTGGAACCTCTTCTTCTTGTTCTTCCACTTTTTTTCTTTTATTTGTAGTGTTTTTTTCCGTTGGCGACTTTCTTTTGGTTCGATTTCGAAGCTTGTATAACGTGCCCTTAGTAGAAGCAGGAATCTTCAGTAATAAGGTAATGAGACACATTGCGACTCAACAATTGAAGTTCGTGGATCAACCTTTATCTATATCTTCAACCGACGCTTAGGGTTTAGAAGTTTGATTAATTGGGGCAGGGTGGTGATGAGTGATTGGGGCAGGATGAGGAGAAGTGGGTTCAAAAGTTTGAGTGATTGGAGCAGGGTGACGAGGAGAAGGGGGTTTAGCAGCTGATGAGGGGTGAGGGGCTGGTTCTGGGGCAAGAGATTTAGGAGTAACAAAGGTATCAAATAGTGTAGAAATAATTTCATCCTATATAAGAAAAAAAAAAAAAATCAGAAAAAAAAGTTAAAAAATTAGGACCCCTCTCTCAGGATAGCGGACAGCTATCCTGACTTAGCGGTCCGCTATCCTGAGATAGAGGTCCGCAATAAAATTATTAAAAAATAATAGTATTTATATTAATTTTATACCTTTGTCAAATGAGATTGAACCTTTGCAAGTTCGTTCCTAATTACCATATTTTCCCTCTTTAATTTCTCTAACTCTTCTTTTAAACTCTTGTTCTCCCTTCCCTGAAGCTCAATTGTAAATGTCTGTCCTTTTAACATGGTGAAAGCACGTTTGAAATCGCCCTTAATTTTTTTAACAGCCTTGCGTAAGGACGAACATTCTTTTCTAATTACCTTAACTTCATTTAGGAGCTCGGGATGACTAGCCGGTTGTTTTCTAATTGTTGGCTTCCCTCTTAGTTCTTTTTGATTACGTAATACGAATTCGTATTCGTATTTGTTATTACCATCACTGTCAGATTCATCGTAGTCATCATTATCTTTATCATATTCTTCACTTATCTCTTTTTCTTTTAATGGGTATTTCCTTTTTTCGGTAGGGTAATCCCTTTGTTTTATCGATTTTTCAACTAACAGTTCCCTTTCTCTCTCCCTATGACTGAAGAATTGTCGAACTGATAGATATTGTAATTCGTGTTTCTCATAATCAAGTTCGACAATTACCGGAGACGTAAGAATTTTTTCTCTGTAATAATTTGGAGTACGGCTGACTTTTAGAGCTTCCCATTTCAGTAGCCTCGGAAATGGATTTTTCATTTGTGTACGAGGAGTGTCGATTCCAGGAAAGTGCTCCAATGCCCATATCTATAACGCTATAGTGCAACCGTATATGTTGTATTGTCCCTTTTCCGAGACTTTTGCCGATTCTCTTCTCTCAATCGCTTTTTTTATGCAATCAACTAAATTATTGTAAACTTCAAGCCCCCACGGATATTGGTTGAAGTATTCTAAGTTATCAACTAACTTTAAATATTTACTATCAACTTCCTGATATGTGTCCGGAAGTAGAAAAGAGCATACAAGAAACAACAATGATAATTTCAAAAATTCATCTTCGGAAAGATGGGCACTATCTATGACTTCTTCGATACGAGATCTTCTAGCCGGCTGTTCTCTAAAGAATTTGTACCGAATGGTTTCCTCTTCTCTTATAGTCCTTTGCTCAGACTCATTTTCTTCAAAATTTTCCAACATATTTAATCCTAAAATCAGTGATATATCGGCCTCTTGCAAAACTAACTTGGTGTTGTTCACATTAAATATGTTATCTCTCACTCAAAAGCTTAAAATTGCCTCAATTAAGTCTCCAATAAAGATTAACTTCTCAGACATCCTAAACAAATGACCAAAAATTGATTCATCCAGCATCCTCTTCCTCTCTTCGTTGCAATGCATGTAAAATTTTCTAACACTAATACCTGTACACTTTCCGAAGGGCTTTAACGGCTTCGACTTCGACATCTTAGTATATGTGAAAGGAACTACATAGAACGTATTTAAACATAATTATTTATTTTTATTAAAAATCTAAAATTAATAAATAGCATATAGCGGTCCGCTACTCCAGAATAGCGGACCGCTACTCTAGTATAGCGAATCGCTATCCTGGAGTAGCGGACCGCTATACTAGAATAGCGGCCCGCTACCCTAGAGTAGCGGCCCGCTACCCTGGAGTAGCGGCCCGCTATCTCAGAGATTTAAAAAAATTACCTCAATCGCCCTTTTTCTCCTCTGGAAGGTAAAAGTGAAAGTGAAAAGTAGAAATGAAAAGTCGTTTCTTATTTTTTTAAATATCGCCGCAGCGGCGCTGTAGCGCAACGCTAATCTAATGTCGCGACGCTTGGAATCCATGCTGACTTGGCAAGTGGGAGGTGATGTGGATTCGGCTAAGCTTGGAGCTGGCCTGTTATGCAAGGAGTGAAATTATAGGGCCGAAAATGCAAATTTCCCCTTCTAAAAGGCCCTTCATTCACCCATCAGATTCAAGACTCATCAGATGGGTGATTCCCCCATTAAAGCATGCCAACGTTTGGACGAATACTCAACCAATGGAGGATTTGTGACAAATGATGCAATTATTCTTGAAAAGAAAACCTTCAATCTACGTGTTCCACTCAAAATACTCGTCCCTCCAATTTCCTATATGATTCAAGACCCATTTTTAGGAATTGGATTGCCTAGCCGCCTCTGCTTCCATCCACCAAATCTTTGAGTTCACTCACGCTAAAATACATTAATTGCATTAAATAAGACGATGGAGATCGTTTAGGTATACCATTAGACAATCAGTGTTTTATTTCGTGGCACACATCTCAGAAAAGTGACTTTAACATCACGTATAAGGTTAAAATTAATTTTAAGGTCATTTTTTTGGGTGTGTACCACATGAAATAAAAAATCAACCATCTGATGGTACCACCATGATCTCAAGATCCATCGTGTGAAAGGTTGGGACGATAAACAATCTTCATCGTCCAATTCAGTGCAATTAACCGTCTGATGGTGCCACCATGATCTCAAGATCCATCGTGTGAATGGTTGGGATGATAAACGACATCCATCGTCCAATTCAATGCAGTCAACTGTCTGATGGTGCCACCATAATCTCAAGATACATTGTGTGAAAGGTTGGGGCGATAAATGATCTCCATCGTCTGATTCAATGCAGTCAACCATCTAATGGTGCCACTGTGATCTCAAGATCCATCGTGTGAAAGGTTGGGACGATAAACAATTTCCATCGTCCAATTTAATGCAGTCAATGTTTTTCAGCGTGGATGAACTCAAATATTTGGTGGGTGAATTTAAAACTATTCTTTTTTGTAAGTGGAGGGGTGGATTTAAAATTACTCTTACTATGTTTAGAGGGTAGCAATTTAGTAATTTAATTTTTAAAAGGATAAATATGGTATTTAGGCTATTCTTTAACGGCTGATTAAACATTTAAAATAGCATCCCTTAAAGAGGGTATTTTATAAACCCCAAAATGCTAACTCAGGGGGTTTAAAGCAAATAACTATAATTAGGGGGGTTATTTGCAATATCAACATAACTTAGGAGGTATTTGCAAAAGAAACCCTTTTTTTGTTTAATAAAGAGCTCATGGCAATGCCGATACACCAATGCTATGCTTGAAGTACATAAACATAATCAATACGGAAAATTATAAACGAAGGATAGATTTGATGCAGACAAAGTGCAGGAAGCTGATGTGGCGTGACATGACTGACTGCACCAGTCTGCATTAATTGAGCCCAATTGCTCATGCAGTCAATTGCATCATGCCACATCAGCCTCCTACACTTTGTCTGCCTAAAATTTGTCCTCCATTTAACATTATTCTAATCAATAAACAATGTATGCCGTTTTAATCAGCTATATACCCAAACCGAGCACCCTTGCAATTGCTTGGATCAATCTCCCACCACAAACCTTTGGAAATGCAAGGATATTTGTGAACTCTAAATCAGTGAAAGGTTCAAAAATTATTGCACTGATTTATTTGGTCACAAATAATCGTGCACCTCCTCGAGTTGACTACTTTGGCCTATGGAGATTGACACAGGCACGGCAAGCGGTGCACTTACCCAATACCTTTTCAATGACTTTGTTTGTAGGGAAAAGTACGAAAACACAGCTCCATGCATGCGTCGGAAAGCCTAATAAAAAAAAAATTTTAATTTTTTTTTTTAAATAAAAATTTAATTTTTTTTTTAAAATAAAAATTTGTTCATAAGGGGTAATATTATAATTATTTATTTATTTATCAGTGCCCCTTTTAAGTAAGCCAGGGCGTTATTTAGGAAGAAAAATGACACTAGAGCTTGTGATAAAAAATGGCAGAGCTTTTTTGTAAAAAGCCTTCGTTTATATACAAAGGTCCAACTGGTTGAACTGTACATGCGGTTCGATCAATTATAAAAACATTGGATGCAAGGGTATCTTAGACTTTTATCTTTATTAGTCGTCATTTACTTGTTGAATGGTCTGATTTTGGTTGACCAAAGCCCTATATGATTATCTACTTGGTGCCCAAGCTGTGGGTCAAAGAAAGAGGGCTGCTATGTGCACACCATTTTTTTCTTGACACATACCACTTAAAATTACTTAATAAAAAGACTTTGTATTTTGGGAATCTATGTCATGTGAAAACACCAGCTTAATCATTTGATTTAAAGGTCATGATCTAAGGATCTTTCATGCAAAAGATCAGCATGAAACACAATTTTTATCATTTGATTCCATGTAGTCAATTGTTGAATCTAACAATGGCCTGTGATTGCATAAAATCATACGATAGAGATCCTATTTTGTGCCAATTTTTTGTGTTAAAGATCTTTAACACATGGCCTTAAAGTCTTACGGCTTAGATGATGTTTTCACATGGAACATGTCCTCAAAATGCAAAGTCTCTCTAATTGTGGTGTTCGCATAGCAGTGCCCCAAAAAAATTGTAGCAACTGATTAGTTGGTCAAAGAGTGGCATTCTCTCTCTAAAAAAATTGCATAGGCAGACTCCTTAGATTGGATTCAAAAGATATTTTCCTTTTTTTTTATTTTTTTATAACCTGAGTACTCGGGCTTCTTATATAGAGCACCCGCCTAATCCCAGGGGCACATGCGCAACCCAAATTAGCATATGTCGGGTCAGCATGAGATATAAATCCCTAGGGTGGCCTAAGAGGAGAGGAGATTCGAACTCAGTTCTCCATCACTAACTAAAATATATGTTTTCTTATCGATCAGAAAACAAAAGTACGTTCACTTTCCCTTTGAAAAAATTTGTGTTTATTCCTTAAGCATTTACCTAATACAAAAATCATACAATTTGTCTTCTTTGTCCAATGTTTTTGTATTCCTCATATTTATAAAAAAATTTCCTAATGCATTTTTGTTAATTTCGTATCATTTTGCATTTATTTATTTATTTATTGTAGATATCTAGATATAAATCAATTTATATAGGGGTAGCTCTAAAAGTGCCCATGCATTTTCTAAAAGCGCCTACGTCAAAACCCTTTTAAAATCACTGATTTCGTCGTATCAGATGATGGAGACTGTGCTTCTCCCAGATCTTCAGCATAAATGATTTTGAGATCACGCCGCACCTATCAGACGGTCAATTTTTTATTTCACATGTGACGACCCGACTTTTCCAATCCTATCGGTATAGGAAAGGCCGGTTCACCAACTTATTGATTTCTCAATAAACCGCATATCAAACAAAAGTCGGCAGCATAAGCTTAGTTCTAAACATAATCCAATCAAATAAAACAAGGACAAAAACTCATACAAAATATATCACCAAGAGGAACCAAAAAGAACCATCGGTGATGGCCAATCCGATTACCTAAACAATGGTTCCTCAAATGATATTAAAAAAATCCAAACAAGGCCCTGGGCCCATAATTCAAAATAATTCTAACTCTAAAAGTACCAAAAGACAAGACTAGATCACGGAAAGAACTCCTCCGCTGGGGTCTCTAGCTCATCCTCAGGGATGTAGTCAGAGTCTTCTTGATCGAGATCGTCAGAGCCTAAGTCAGTCTCAGCACCTGTGACGTATAGTCAGGGTGAGCTAACATCGAAGCTCAATAGAGGAAACTTATCTATTTACATTTTATCATAAGTAAAGGTTTTCAAAGACAAAATCGGATCAGTTATGGTTTTCAAAAGATGCCTTGATTTCTAAATTCTAATTCTAAAACAGTAAGCCTAAAGAGAATTTAATATGTCTGATGTTCTGATGTTTTCAAATTCTGATATCATGCATGCATCTTGTCTTAAAATTATAACTTAATTGTATCTCTCAAATTACATACTAGCATGAGAGCACGAGTATCACCGATGGGAAACCCTACTGACCATCGTCGTTCAATGAACATTTTTTCGGAAAGTGCAATAAGCCCCTGTGTAATGAGGAAAACTTGCGCTAGGCTGAGCTACCGTCAACACGGTTGGTAGAATCTAGGGTTTCATTCTAATTAACCTCAAATCAGATGCAGATAATCAACATATCGGATTTTATGTAGATAAAACATTTTCAAATTTTCTGAGTTCGAATACATAATTCATATTCAAAGGTGAGGTTCGGAAGTTCCAAAATTTCTGAGTTCTTATTTATGTCACAGTTTCAAAGTTCTTAATCATGTTGTATTTAACAAAATTCAGAATTTATGCTTGCAAATGAAATAACCAATACTTAGAATAAAATACAAACAAGACTTAGGGTTCCCCTACCTTGACTTGAATTGGTCTAAGTTCATACCCAGAAGTCCTCACAGTGGATTCAAATTAGAACCTACAATTATTAACCCCATAAAAGTGTTAAAGGTGGTCTATAGATCCAAACAGAAGCTAACATAGATTTTTCCAAGAAATTTCTGAAGACCAGAAAATAGGACAAAATTTGATCATCGAATTCCAATTTTGATGGTCAAATTTGAATTTGAGCATTGAATTCCACCAAAAGTGCATCAGTCAGACTTTGTAAAATTCGATCATCGAATTTCCCTTTGATGCTCGAATTTTGAATTCGAGGTTCGAATTTGAATTCGACCCTCGAATTTCCCCAGGTCTGTGTTGTTCAAAAATTGTCCTCCTTACTTGCTTTCTTTCTTCCAAATACAAAACTGTCATCATATTATATATTCACCATTTTTCTAATCTAATTTAGGCACAATTAACTTAATCGAAGGAATTTAAAAGCCTACCTCTTGAAGTTAATTCCTTCGACTTCCATTGATCCTAATTTGAGTATCGGATCAAATCCAAGCCTCAATCAGTTGGACTCCAACTCAGTCCTTCCCCAACCTTGCTGCTAGAGCAATAGTGCAGAACATCCACAGAACTATCCACTCTCCCTTATCCTTCTTTCTCGATCTTGCTAACACATCAGAAGATGATCACAAGGTTTGTCAATGGCTAAGATGGGGAGAGGGATTATGATCACAAGGGATCTAAGCAAAGAAGCAAAGGAGTTGCAAGAGCTTAAAACTTTTGATTCTCACTTGAGGTAGAAGAGATAGAACTTCTCCTTCACACCTCTCTTTATAATACCATTTTCACCTCAAAATATCATGATCTTTTTATTTACAAGTCTATCCACTTAACTTGCATTAATTTCTACTGTTAAGTCCAGACATGCATCGTAATGTATAAGTCACCAAATATATGACTTTCACAAGTTCAAATCAGAAATCCTTTGACCAAATTTCTCCTCACACCTTAACCTACCCAAACCAACTTGATTTGCCCAGTAACATTTTCAAGCACGTTTACCGAGGTAATCGAAATCAGGTCTAAAATATTCGGGATATTACATTCACCCCTCTTTAGAAATTTTCGTCCTCGAAAATGTAAGACACATAAATAGGTCACAAAGAAATCCAAACACATCCTAACGAAAAGTCCAAAAACAAAACGAAAGCCACAAGTTTAAAGCAAAAGTACATGGGCCACAGTGCGATGGCTTCACAAGGTACACAAGTCAAGGGACGGGATCCGTAGTAACCTGGATGTACTGCATGTGGCACACGAAGGACCATAGTGGATTGGATTCGTACATGGATGCCTACACCCCAAGTGTCACGTGCCGGGAAACAGCCTCACTGTGACTCAAGTTGAACTAACCAGAAAGTGATCAAATCGATTTATCAAAGTACTCAAGCAGGTTATTTAAGTGATAGGGTCGAATAGAGTGAATTACAAAACCATATCCAAACCTAATATAAAAGCAAAACTGAAGGTAAAACGACATGTAACCCACATGAAAAAGAACTCATAATCTCACAATTGAGAGACAAAATAGCTATAGACATATAAGAGAAAGAGCTAATAATGCAGATGCAAGACACCAAATCAAAGCAAGATAGCCAAATCCACAACATAGACAAATCATCCATAGATAAAAAGTCATGTAGAGTGAAAAGCATCAAAGCAAATCGAACAAAGCTAACAAGAACAAAAGCAAACCAGAAAGTATATAGAAAAGAAGCAAAAGGTAGAACCACCAGGTTCTAATAATCCATCAACCATTAATATTTACAATCCCAAAATAGAGTACAAAATAGAACCATAAATCTACACCGCTGCACTAATCCTCCCTATCCGCACTGGATCCAACAGCCTGATCAGCCGGAGCCTAATCATCATCATCATCATCCTCACCGTCATCTCCTGCATCCAAAGGCACCACATCACCTGCTTTAGAAGTAGAAGCGTGGTGCATAGACACACGGATATCAGCCATGTATGTCGCATAGTCGGCAGGAAAGGCATGCTGCATCAGATATGTCAAAGCCCCCCATGTATCTCTAACTCCCTGTTCTTGGAGCTCGTGTGCTGGGTCAGCGTCTGGATCTGCTGACTCATAGCGGTCATCTGGCGTGTGAATTCCGATAAAGTGAGCACGTCAGTGTGTGGGGGCTGGTCTGTCTTGAGAGTGATATAATCGACAGCTGGTTGATCGAAATCCTCCTCATCCTCGTCAGGAACCATAGTACCTTTAGGAGCCTTTAACAACCGATTATAGTTTCGACCCCAATCAACCAATTTATAAGTCTTTAAACTGGTAGTGAACTTAGGCTCATTATGCAAAATTTCATAAGCCGGTCCCGCACGATAGTCTTCAAGCATCAATGAGATCAATCTAGCATAGGGGATGCCCTTGGCGGGGGTCTTTACATTTTTACCCATATTCTCACGGGCCTTTATGATACCTTTAAATACCACTTCCGAGGAATTGAACCACTGCTCTTGAAATGCCGAAAATAGGATCTGTTGGATGGGTCCCCTCCGTTCCCATCGGTGCCCAAAAGGGTATAGAATCGCTTTAAAAATTACGTCAAGTATCCACATTATATCCAATAGTTGGGAACGGGCTATTGCTTTGCCGGATCCATGAAGGCCCTGGGTCATCTAAGCTATCACCTCATGAACCGCCATGGGTTTAGTGTTTGGTGGAGCTAGACCCATGGTTTTTGAATGCTTGGTGGGACAATTCATTGTCGCGGCAATGTCGTCAACATCAAAGGCGTAGTCGCCCCTGTTGATGGTAGTATAAATTTTCTTCCCATCTTCCCGTCGCATACGCTGATAAAATAGGCGTACAAATCGGGGATAAAAGTGTGTGTGAAATGGTTGTAGCAGTGACCTTAACTGGGCTTTTTCTAAATAATTTGAAGCCCATTGCATAGTGTCTTACTGATCAAATAGCCCGGGATCGAAGATCCATTTGTCAGCGAACCCCTTAGTACCCCAATACTCATTGGGTTGCTCACGAATTTTTGGGGGTTGCTTGGGTCGTTGAATAGGTTGTTGAGATGGTGGTGGGTGTTGGCTAGAAGAACCAGCCCTAGAAGCTGGCCTCGTGGAAGTAGGAACCTTAGTGGTGGTTTGTTTCTTAGGCCCCATAGTAAAATGGAAAACAAAACACAAATGTGTAAAACTAATCCACAAATCCACAAGATGAGGAGGGTTTTACCATTTTGAAATGCCCACAATCGGTTCCTTGCCAAAGCAATCCAAACCCTTTGCAAATCTGAGTTGAATCCCTCTTAATTTTGGCCAAAAATTGGAAGAAAACTCAAAGAAACCCCAAAACCCTCAAGAAACCAATCTCGGCCCCTTTTTCCAAAAGTATGAAATGCCCAAAAATAAACCCCAGCCGACTTAAACCCGCATAATTCGACCCTCGAATTTGAATTCGAGCATCGAATTTCCCAAAAACCTGTTAGTTTGCATATAAAATTCGACCTTCGAATTTTCAATTCGAGGTTCGAATTTTTAGCAACTGTGTACTTCAAAATTTTCAAAATTTTTACCTTTTTAAAGTTGTTCTTTGTCCTATATTGACCTCCTTAAAGCCCTTACATGTTTGAAACCTATCCCAGTCAATGACGCAAGTGTGCAACAATAATTCGATTTTACAATCACCAAAAGATTAAGACACGACCCGATCGATCACGTGTCACTTGGCCAATTCAAAACACAAGCATGCATGTACAATTTCCAAAATTTCTACTGCTGGCAGAAGCAGGATATATATATATATATTTGTCAACTCAAATTCGATATAAACTATAATAATTACATCGTAATCCCTAAATTTCCATGCATTGAGTACACCACTATAATTACAATTTCCTAAAATTACTCAAACAAGTGTGGAAATTGTTCTCGGAGCTCCGCTTCGAGCTCCCAAGTGGCTTCCTCCACTGTATGGTTCGTAGGATTTTCTCCTTGCGGTCTAAGATCTGCATCGGGTCCTCGATCATCGTCAAACCATCCTGAAGCTCAATGGGTTGGTAATCAAGCACGTGAGGCGGGTCGCGAATGTATTTCCGTAGCATGGACACATGGAACACATTGTGCATGCTGGATAATTGCAGCGGTAATGCCACTCTGTATGCAACCTCTTTGACTCAGCCTAATATCTCAAAAGGACCAACATACCGAGAACTTAGCTTCTCTCATTTGTCGAATCACATCACGCCTTTCGTAGGCGAGATTCAAACAAACACATTATCACCGACCTGAAATACAAGCATTAGCAACAATTTCATCGCTTAGAGACGTATTAGGTGATTAATGCACTTAAGCTCACCTGAAAATCTACATGTCTCCTCGTGAGATCTGCGTAGCTCTTTTGGCGACTCTGAGCCATACGTAGTCTCTCGCAAATCAATTGAATTGTCTCGGTCGTACGCTCTACAATCTCAGGGCCTAGAATAAGCTTCTCACCCACTTCTTCTAAATTCAGCAGAGAGTTGCACCGCCATCCATATAACACCTCGAACAGTGCCATACCGATGCTAGCTTGGAAGCTATTATTGTAAGCAAACTCGATCAAAGGTAAGTGTTGGTCCCATGACCCGTGGAAATTCAACATGCAAACCCGAAGCATGTCCTCGATGATCTGATTCACTCACTCAGTTTTACCATCGACGTGGGTGAAATGTCGATGAAGTCAGATGAGAACTCATTCCTCTTGGAAACCGCTATAAACCGTGAAGTAAAACAATGGATCTCTATTCCAAGATACACTGGCTGGTATCCGCATACCTAACTATCTCCTTGAGGTACAACTCTGTGAGTTTGTTGGCGGTATACGTCATATTGTTAGGTAGGAAATGAGCGGACTTTGTTAGCCGATCAATAATGACCCAGATGGCATTGTTCTTTCTCAGTGTTTTCGGTAATCCCAGAATGAAGTCCATTGAAATGGCTTCTCCTTTCCACTCGGGTACAGGTAATGGTTGTAACAATCCCGCAGGATTCTGATGGTCAACCTTAACCTGCTGACATACCAAGCATCGCGATACGTACTCAGCGACGTTCCGTTTAAAACCTCTCCACCAGAAGCTCTTCATCAAATCTTGATACATCTTGGTACTACCTGGATGTATAGCGTACATCGATTTGTGAGCCTCTTCCAAAATGGTGTCCCGAAGCTCTGAGCTCATCGGTGCACATACTCGGTCTCAAAACAGCAAGGTGCCATCTGTCCGAATGGAGAAATCCTTCTTGCTTCCACTAATCACATCTCACCTAATCGCCATAAGCTCGTCGTTTGTCGTCTGTAGCTTCCTGATATTCTCGAAGAGCTTCCTGATATTCTCGAAGAGCGTAGGGTGAAGTACAAGGGTAGCCATCAGTGCTCCTGAGCCTTTCACATCAAATCACGAGCTGCCTAAGGCCATATCTTCTAGTAGCTTCCATCTCTGTATCCTACTGACAAGGTGCGATAATAGCGCTGAAGACTTCCTACTGAGAGCATCAGCAATGACGTTCGCCTTTCTCAGATGGTACTGGATAGAGCAATCATAATCTTTCAAGAACTCCATCCATTGTCGCTGCCTCATATTCAAGTCCTTCTGAGTGAATAGGTACTTGAGACTCTTGTGATCGGTGAATATATCAAATATCTCACCATAGAGGTAATGTCTCAAAATTTTCAGGGCGAAGATAACTACTGCTAACTCGAGATCATGTGTCGGATAATTTCTTTCATGGTCCTTCAATTGCCTAGAACCATATGCAATGACCCGCTCATTCTGATTAAGCACATAGCCTAATCCCCCATAAGAAGCATCATTGTACACTACGAAGCCTCCACTGCCTAAAGGAATAGCAAGTACTGGTGCTGTAGTCAATCTCTGCTTAAGCTCCTGAAAGCTCTGCTCACACTGCTCTGTCCAATCAAACTTCTCATTCTTTTTCGTAAGCTGTGTAAGTAGACCCGATATCTTGAAAAAACCCTCGACAAATCTCCGATAGTAACCTACCAGACCAAGGAAACTACGGACCTCAGTAACTATCGTCGATTGTTCCCAGTTCACCATATAATCAATCTTTATAGGATCAACAAATATACCAGTCTCAGATACGACATGGCCCAAGAAACTGGCCTGATCAAGCCAAAACTCACACTTGCTGAGTTTAGCATACAGCTGATGGTCATTGAGTGTTTGAAGAGCCACTCGTAGATGTTGCACGTGCTCTTCTCTGGTTTTCGAATAGATGAGGATGTCATCTATGAAAACTACCACTGATTTATCGAGGTGTGGCTTGAACACGTGATTCATCAGATCCATAAATGATGTAGGCGTATTCGTCAATCCAAATGGCATCACTAAGAACTCATAGTGACCATATCGCGTATGAAACGCAGTTTTGGATATATCTTCCACCTTGATCTTGAGCTGATGATAGCCTGACCTCAGATCAATCTTCGAAAAAAACTTTGCACCCTGCAGTTGATCAAACAAGTCATCTATCCATGAAAGTGGATAATGATTCTTAATCGTCATCTTGTTGAGCTGGCGATAATCGATGCACAGACGCATCGATCCATCTTTCTTCTTCACAAAGAGTACCGACGCTCCCCAAGGAGAGACACTCGGTCTAATAAAGCCCTTATCCAACAGCTCCTGAAGCTGTTCTTTCAACGATATGGAGCCTTGGACAATGGTTTGGTACCCGGCGCTAATTCGATCACGAACTCGATCTCTCGATCAGGTGGCAATCCAGGTAAGTCTTCAGGGAAGACATCGGGATACTCACATGCAACCATGATAAGTGCAATGTCTTTCGTTTCTTCTTTATGATCTTACAAGTAAGCAAGATATCCACTGCAACCGTTCTTCATCATACGCTCAGCCCGAATAGCGGAAATAAGTGGCACGACGTTCGATTTAACTCTACAAAATCGAAAGGATTTTCGCTTTGGAGGTCAGAAGGTCACGATCTTTAGTAAACAGTCCACACTCGCGTGATATGTAGACAACCAATCCATCCCGAGAATCACGTCAAACCCTTCCATAATCAGTGTAATCATATCAGTTAGTGTCTCGTGATCATCAACCATTACGATAATATACACACCGACATCGATCAGGCTTCACCGAGCCTCAGATGAAAGCAAGGGATTTGGGAGCAATACCCAACTTTTGGGAGAAAAGAAGAGTAATAAATGAGTGGGTAGACCCAGGGTCTATCAATACTCGTGCTTCAGTTTTAATTGAGTCACCTTCACGACTCATCACAAGAGTACCTTTGATCAAGATTTTTCATTAATTATATGCAATGATTTAAGTTTTCAATTTTTTTTATTTTTTTATTTTTTTTAAAGAATTCATACTTCAGAATAATAGAACTAATGCAAAAATTGACATCTAAACTTTAATAATACCTTAGATCACGTCATTCGACGTTTGGGCATCATGTGCAGTCACCGCATAGCCTCGACCCTAAACTGTAGCTCATGAAGATTTCTACATAGAGACTGAAGTAGTCCTTCCCTTGTCCTCCTCTGGACAATCTCTGATCATATGACCAATCTTCCCATACCTGAAGCATCCTCCAGTGTTCCTTCGACAATCTTTCGTCTTATGTGGTTTCCCACATCATGTACATGCTGGAGTAGGAGCTGGAGAAACAGATGGTCCACTAGATGATCCCTGAGCCACAGAAGCTCTACTCGTAGTGGTGCTCACAGATCTAAAAGGCTGTGCAGGTGAAGAATTATGTGGTCTCTGATAGGAGGAAGAGACAGGTCCAGAAGTAACAGCCAGCTTGGAATACGGAGGCTGAATAGGATGGCGAGGAGGTTTCGAGAACCTCGGCCTTTTGTTCTCCTGCTTAGACGCACTAGACTGTCCCTGGCCGAACTGGTTCCTATTTCCTTGTTCCCATCACAGGTACAGCTTCTGATTTTCCTCTTCAGCGATGAGGGCCTTTGACATGACGCCCCCAAATGTTTCCATCTCCCACATCACGACCTTCTCCTGTATATTTGGCCTCAGGCCATGCTGGAATTTCTGAGCCCTCATTAATTTAGTGGCCACATGCAGAGGTGCGAAATGTGCAAGCCTATCAAACTTTGTTCCGTACTCGCGCACAAACATCCCTTTCTGTTTCAGTTTAATGAACTGGACTTCCCATTGATTATGCACGATCTTGGGAAAATACTGATCGTTGAACGTATCCACGAACTCTGCCCATGTCCATGGAGTGTTAGGATAGTCCTGCTCTCGAGTCCTGGATACAGACTTCTACCAAGGACTGGCCTCGCCTAACAACTTGAAGGTTGCCCAACGCACCTTCTCCACATCGGTGCATTACAACACCTCAAAGATCTTTTCCATCTCATTGATCCATCCCTCGGCTTCTAATGGATCTGTCTAACGCGAGAAAGTAGGTCTCATCCTCCTGAACTCTGCAAAACCTCATGGCTGATGTCTAGCTGCCAGTAATTCTGTCTGCTGAGTCATTGCCGCAATCTGCTGAGCCATATTGGTGGCCAAAGCCACCAATACTTGATCAACATTTCCTCCACCTCTACCAGCTCCCAAAGGATTTGCATTAGGGCCAGACACAAATCTCTCTCTGCCCCCTGAGGTACCTATGCCCTCATCAACCTCGTCCATATGAACCATTCTAGGTCAGTCTCGACCTCTACCCCTGCCTCTGAACCATGGAGCCATGTTGATCTGTCATTGTTGAAGAACAATAACAATTGATCAGTATTGATTATAAAGACAATCATGCCCTTAGTCCTAAAACTCTGAACCTAGAACCGCGCTCTGATACCAACTGTGACGACCCAACTTTTCAAATCCTATCAGTATAGGAAAGGTCGATTCACCAACTTATTGATTTCTCAATGAGGCGCATATCAAACAAAAGTCGGCAGCATAAGCTTAGTTCTAAACAAAATCCAATCAAATAAATAGGGACAAAAGCTCATACAAAATATATCACCAAGAGGAACCAGGAAGAACCACCGATGATAGCCAATCCAATCACCTAAACAATGGTTCTTAATGATGGTTCCTCAGATGATATCAAAAAAATCCAAACAAGGCCTTGGGCCCATAATTCAAAATAATTCTAACTCTAAAAGTATCAAAAGACAAGACTAGATCACGGAAAGAACTCCTCCGCTGGGGTCTCTAGCTCCTCCTCAAGGATGTAGTCAGAGTCCTCTAGATCGAGATCGTCAGAGCCTAAGTCAGTCTCAGCACCTGTGACGTATAGTCGGGGTGAGCTAACATCAAAGCTCAATAGAGAAAACTTATCTATTTATATTTTATCATAAGTAAAAGTTTTCAAAGACAAAATCGGATCAGCTATGGTTTTCAAAAGATGCCTTGATTTCTAAATTCCAATTCTAAAACAATAAGCCTAAAGAGAATTTAATATGTCTGATGTTCTGATATTTTCAAATTCTAATATCATGCATGCATCTTGTCTTAAAATTATAACTTAATTGTATCTCTCAAATTACATACTAGCATGAGAGCACGAGTATCACCGATGGAAAACCCTACTGACCATCGTCGTTCAATGAAATCCTTTTTCGAAAAGTGCAACAAGCCCCTGCGTAATGAGGAAAACTTGCGCTAGGCTGAGTTACCATCAACACGATTGGTAAAATCTAGGGTTTCGTTCTAATTAACCTTAAATCAAATGCAGATAATAAACATATCGGATTTTATGTAGATAATACATTTTCGGATTTTCTGAGTTCAAATACATAATTCATATTTAAAGGTGAGGTTCGAAAGTTCCAAAATTTCTGAGTTCTTATTTATGTCACAGTTTTAAAGTTCATAATCATGTTGTATTTAACAAAATTCAGAATTTATGCTTGCAAATAAAATAACCGATACTTAGAATAAAATGCAAACAAGACTTAGGGTTCCCCTACCTTGACTTGAACTGGTCTAAGTTCATACCCAGAGGTCCTCACAGTAGATTGAAATTAGAACCTACAATTATTAACCCCATAAAAGTGTTTAAGGGGGTCTATAGATCCAAACAGAAGCTAACATAGATTTTTCCAAGAAATTTCTGAAGACCAGAAAATAGGACAAATTCAATCATCGAATTCCAATTTCGATGGTCGAATTTGAATTCGATGCTCGAATTTGAATTTGATCAAATTTCACCAAAAGTGCATCAACCAGACTTTGCAAAATTCGATCATCGAATTTCCTTTCGATTTTTGAATTTTGAATTTGAGGTTCGAATTTGAATTCGACCCTCGAATTTCTCCAGGTCTGTGTTGTTAAAAAATTGTCCTCCTTACTTACTTTCCTTCTTCCAAATACAAAATTGTCATCATATTATATATTCACCTTTTTTCTAATCTAATCTAGGCACAATTAACTTAATCAAAGGAATTTAAAAGTCTACCTCTTGAAGTTAATTCCTTCAGCTTTCGTTGATCCTAATTCGAGCACCGGATCAAATCGAAGCCTCAATCAGTTGGACTCCATCTCAGTCCTTCCCCAACCTTCCTGCTAGAGCAATAATCCAGAACATCCACAGAACTATCCACTCTCCCTTAGCCTTCTTTCTCGATCTTGCTAACACATCAGAAGATGATCACAAGGTTTGTCAATGGTGAAGATGGGGAGAGGGATTATGATCACAAGGGATCTAAGTAAAGAAACAAAGGAGTTGTAAGAGCTCAAAACTTTTGATTCTCACGTGAGGTAGGAAAGATAGAACTTCTCCTTCACACCTCTCTTTATAATACCATTTTCACCTCAAAATATCATGATATTTCACCAAAATATCATGATCTTTTTATTTACAAGTCTATCCACATAACTTGCATTAATTTCTATTGTTAAGCGCAAACATGCATCGTAATGTATAAGTCATCAAATATATGACACAAGTTCAAATCAGAAATCCTTTGACCAAATTTCTCCTCACACCTTAACCTACCCAAATCAACCTGATTTGTCCCGTAACTTTTTCAAGCATGCTTACCAAGGTAATCAAAATCAGGTCTAAAATATCTGGGATATTATACCATATGTCAGAGATGTAGACACCCCCATTTCGCCCTCTCGAAATATACGAATTCGTTTGGTCAGCCCTTGACCTTTTTTTTAACCCTCGACATGGGACCATGCAATAGTACATGGCTGAACACAGGCTGAAATAATAGCTTTGTGGCTTAGATCCCAACGTAGGGAGGCTATATACTAAGCAATAGTATATAGTCAAAATGCAGACTAAAACAATAGTCTTGCCTTCCATTCTTGAGACCATACCAGGACAACCCTTAATTAAGTGCCTGAAAACCCGTGCTTGATTTGATCACGTGCACAACCACAAGCGCGCGATCAGTCCCCCTTTCAAACCAAACTTCCCTTCACATACCGTTTCGAGACTCGATTACGCACCTGGGAAGAGAAGCGCAATCGGATTGAGCGCTAAACCACCAACACGCAATTGGCCTACGTCTGACCTAGACTTGCTACCCTTGACCCCTACGTTTCCTCGATTATGCGCTTCAGGTAACACACTTAATTGGATTACGCACATCCCAGCACCCGCGTAATTAGCCCTAATTTCGTTAGGATTAGGAAACTCGCTAACTTACTCAACCCGTCGCTCACTAAGTCGTTGACCAACTCAAAGCAATTAAGCGCTAGAAAACTAGCATGCAATTCAATTAAGCGCCCTTAAATAGATGCGTAATTTAAGGAAAACCTATAAAATCTCTTTTTCTCGAGGAGAGAGGAAGAGGCTGCAAATTTTGAGAGACAAGATCGTAAATTCTGAAACCAGAGAACTCCGAGAACGAATCCCAAGAGCAAATTAGTTGTGATTTCGAGAGTCGAACTCCAAGACTTCTCTTCGCAGCCCCCATTCTAATTTTTAGACCATAGCATCTGCTTCGAATCAAACACGAAGAAGAGGCCACGAAATTCATAAAGGGAATCGTATATTTTGAAACCAGAGAATTTGGAGAATGAATCCATAGAGCAACCCAGTCATGATTTTGAGATTCAAACCCCCGGATCCTCAATGATTTCTCTCCGCAGTCTCAACCGTAGGTAAGAATTTAAGTTTATTCTAGACTTAGGATTTCTCCTCACTTTAATTAATTAATTCTATTTCCAATTTTTAGACCGTAGCACCCTCTTCAGACCGAAATTCTCTATATCCGGTTCTAGTTCTCTGATTCTGGAACCGGCCCTTAATTTAACGGTCCAATTTATCGACCCTACGCTCTGATTCTACTCTAAAATCAAAAATCTACAGACCTATCATTATTTTCTGGTTCTGACTCTCAAAGTTCAGAACCAGTCCTTAATCTTGCGGCCTAATTTTTCTGATTTCGGACTCGGATTCAGTCCTAAATTTTAATTAATAATTCGACTCTATATTTTCTACCACCGAAAATCTTAAAAAAATATATAAATTTCAGTTTATAACTTTAATGTCTCAATTTAATTTCTTATTATAATTCCAAATTCAATTCTAAAAATCCCTTTTTTTTTATTTAAATATCAATTTATCTTTTATCTTAGCCATCTGATTTGCCCACGGGAGCTTACGGAGGGTACTCGGGAACGAGGCCAATCCTCCTTAGCATAGCGGGCCCAACCCCCCTTTTTTTTAATCTCTTAGGGTTAATTAGTTGATTAATATAGTTAATTTCTTTATTCTATTTCAGTATAATTGATAAATTGCACCAAGTAGGCTTCTATATCATTATTTGCCTTGATTCAATTCAATCTTTCAGTTTAGCTAATTTACCATCTTAATCAGAATTTAGGAAAGTTAATTTAATTTATTATTAGTTAGACGTTTGCTATAATCGACCCATAGGCTATGATTCCAAAAGAACAATTAATTTTGTTGCCTCAATAATTTATTTATTTATTTTTATTTTATTTTAGTAAATTGATTTATTACTTCAGTCATAGTCGTAATAAAAATTAGCTTTGCTTTTCTCAAATTAGAATCCTAGAAGGATTATACTAATTGCTTTAGTAGTAGTTGCCACACAAGTAATATATCTACTTTATTTAGAACTATAATAAAATTAGTATATCTGCTTCATATAGAGTTGCGAGATAATTGGACTCTTTTATTTAATTGGAATATTGTTGGAACTGATGCACATGCACTCCTAGTAGCAGTTGGAAACTGGAATTGATCGAACTCTTAGTACCAGGACCTTGAATTCAATTGGACTCCTAATGATACCGAGAAACCGAAAATAATTGAACTCCTGATAGCATCAGGACACTAAAATGACCTGTCATAATAAGCTCACTTAATAATAACTAATAATCAAAAGAAGAGAACCTAAATTGACCAAAACCGTAACAAAGGAGAATTAAAAGAAAGCTAAAACTATCTAATTAAGAGAGGGCACTGCTGCTGATGTTCGCAGGCGGACGATTCAGTATAGAAGTAACCCACACCCGCTTAAACGCGTGATCATTGACGTGTTGCAATGTCGATAAATATCTGCAGTTGGCGATCGCAAATCAACTAGGAACCTTCCTAGGAAATTTACTTTATTATTATTTATCTATACCTTATTACCTACATCGCATCGCTAGAGTCCAACAGGACAGAATTGGAAGCCACTTATTCAACGGGAACCGAGAGGAACCCAGAAAAAGCGCACACCAACAGACTGGCGATCGCGATGGGACATGTTTTGCAAACCCTTTCTTTTTAGATAGTTTTATTTTACCTCCCTATTTCCTTTCCCATCGTGTCATTTAGGTTCCTTTTTATATGAGTCTTCGCCAAAGACTCGAGATGTCTGGTATACGAAGAGTAAATTTAGGAGACCCACCATTGTGGGCCTATTATAACAACCCCTCATATGAAGAGCCGCTTTATGATCTTAGTCTATGACAGTCAGAAGTTAATATGGTCGGAGAGTAAGAGAATCTCTTCTCTACTCCACACGCTGGTAGTAGTCGTGATAGAAGACAGAGTCGCATCGGGCAAAACCTTACTGCTCAACAACTTGTAGAGCTTAGCGTTCAAAGGATACAAAGAGGAGATGAGGACTCCGAGGAATTACTCAAAGGGTTAGCCGCATCGTATGATACTATTAGGTCACGATAATTCTCAAGGGAACAGGAACGACAAGAGAGACTCCCTTCTACCCCAAGCACGGTGTCCGCCTGCGCTACGCCATTGAGGCAACACACTCACATGTTCTTTAATGATAGTTTGCCAGACAAGGGTATCTCACGTGTCACTCCCAAAGACAACACTATAAAGGTCGAAGACCTCTCGAAAATGCTCGAAGAATACATGGCTAAGAGAGAATGTTCAGGTCGTTCGTTCAGTTTCGATAAATTCTGCCAAGACATTGAATTCGACCTACCTATAGGATTTAAACCGCCAAAATTTATTAAGTACAACGGCACCGGGAATCCGAACCATCATTTGGCCCTCTTTTGTAATGATTGCCAACCTATACGCGACAACCAAGGACTCCTCATTCACTACTTCCAACGTTCATTAGAAGGAGAAGCTCTAGACTTGTTTGCGGAGCTCCCATTCTATAAGATAGAAACTTTTGATGATCTAGTCGGTTGATTCCTAGACCAATACAAACACTTGATCCAGGAGACGGTTAGCCTCAGCAATCTAATGGCAGCTAAGCAAGGACCAGATGAAGAATTCACTGACTTCATCGCTAGATGACGAAAGCTTGCTGCTAGAACTGGTACTTCAATGAAAGAGAAAGATTCAATCGACATCATCATCGACAATACCAGGGAACCCCTAAGGAGCACCTTAGTCATCAGCGATTGCCCCGACTTCACTGCACTTCACTCTTGGGCATCCTGACTAGCACGACACATTAAGGGTGGAGGCCTTGCGGTATCCATAGTCACGTCAAAGGTAGGCTCTTTCAATGAGTCAAAATTGAAAAGTAATAAGAAAGCCTCAAGAATCAAACAAGTTAATGCGGTCGTCAATCAAGGACAAAATTCAAATAATGGGGAACTACCCGTCGCGTAACTTCGGGCAGAATCAAACCCAACAACGATACACTAGTCAATATCAGAGCGCTAATCAACAAAGGTACGCAAACCAGAACCAAGACCAATACCATAATCAAGGCCAATATCAAAATAAAAATCAATACCCTAACGCTTATCAGGCCCAAAACGCAACACAAAATCGACCGACCCACGCGCCGAATTATAACATCGTACCTCTACCTCAGAACTTTAACCCAGCTATGGGACCCTACTGTGAACCACCATGGTGCCTTTTCAATAAATTCATCAGCTCCACTACTAAACACAAAATTCCTTCTTCTTGGCTTCAAAAGCATGGATTGCAACATTAAGCTCTTATTTTGCTATTATCTGTAAAAATACACTTAAAAGACATTATTAACATGCTCAAAGGTCCATCATAGGTCAGGTTAAGGGGTAGAAAGTGGTATATTTTAGTGCTCAACACCTACCAGCCAAAGCGGGAACACTATCCCCCTTTACCAGATACTATTTCCAATGTCTTTCACCTCCTTAGCGCCCAGAATCTCTTACGATTCCTGCCAGAAAAGCCTAAGCTATGGCTCGCAAATCTAGACTATGATAAATTCTGTTCCTTCCATCGATATGCAGGACACAACTTAGAGGACTGCTGGGTTCTCAGGGACGTGATTTATGACATGAACGATCGGAATCAAATTGATTGGGAAACGCTTAGGAACCCTAACCCCAATAACGGTCAACCCCAACAAAATTTAGGGATCATAAATAACCCCATGCCCAACCATAGCCAAGGGGCGCCGGCCCAGGTCACTATCGTGGATCTCCCCAGTCAATTTTGTTTCCAGCCTTCAACATTAATCACTCGTATCCCGCCCTCTGACACTGTTACTACTCCCACAAGAACTCTTTCCTCCCTACATCCCTCTACCTCAATCACACGGGTCGCGCCACCGAGCCCGCCCCCATATCCAAAGTTTACTCAAATATGGGTCCATTCCTTTAGGGCTAGGAGGCCCTTCCTCCATCATTCCCCACTAGAGCCATCGACTCTACCAAATCTTGAATCACCAGTGTTACCACTCCCTTCACCCAACTCCGGATCCGCATATGAAGACCATGTTCTTCAAACTGCCGTCCTGACTGTCGTACAGGTAGATGGCGTCACCCACATGACTCCTAGCCAAGAGAGTGACACTAAAACTGAGTATCTGTCAGATGAGGAGAAAAGTGAGCGAAAAGAATACCTAGACCCGTGTGAGACACTGGTCTCCGCTTTCCTAGAGGAAGAGGATGACACACAATACCTCCCACCTTGGAGTAGTGTCATACAGACACACACTCCCATCCCAAATTTCACTCTCTTTACAAATGCACTGACGTCAAGTCATACCAAGTTCGACCAGCAACTGGCCTATCCCATTCTTAAATCAGGAACCAACTATCCACCTCCTCCTTTTCCGTGAAATAAAGACTTCACGCATGCACAACTACCCGAGGGGAACACAAGAGAAAGGGAAGTCAACTTGCCACCCCCGCCTCACTTCATCCCACCACCAATTCCTGTAATGCAACCACCTCAGCCACCTACACCTAGGGTCCATTGGCCAGGCAAAGAAATAGCACTCGGGCCAGGGCAAGAATATGATCTATTATAACATCTCTAAAAAGTTCCAGCGCAAATATCTATACTAGAACTCATCAAGAAGTCACCTGATCATCATCGGCTGTTAATAAAGACGCTTGAGGACACTCAAGTGGACAAAGACACGACCATGGATGAGCTTCATCAAATTACCTCTATCATCGCACAACCTCCCGCCCTCAAATTCACAGGCGCAGACAGGCCTAAGGAATCTCTTCGCGAGAGTGCTGCCCCCATATATCTTACAGTCATAATCAGAGGGTTTTCTGTACCCCATGCAGTAGTCGATACGGGCATGAGACTCAATATTTTCCCTCTCACCACATTGAAAATACTCGAATACACAGAACAAGACGTCAGGCCCTCAGCCTTGTCGCTCATAGCCTACGACGGCTCACGTCATTTCGTGAAATGAGCTATTAAACTTCAGGTCCGCCTTGGACCTGTGACAAAAGATGTTACGTTCCACATTTTCGACTCTGCTAGTACATATAATCTCATTTTAGGCAGAAAATGGTTAGAATTGATGAAGGCCATTGCGTCCACGTACCATCAATGCATTAAATTTCCGTATGAGGATTCCATCGTCCGCATATACACCGGCGCACCTCTTCAGGAGATGGATACCGATTACGTGGTGAGTGTTCCGACCGCCCATGAATCTATATTAAACACAGGCCATATCTAAAAGACGCGAATTCTTGATGAGGCGGCTGCTGCAGAAGTCTGCTCACCTGCCCTTCCTGATTTTTACCTAAAGCGACGATAAGAGCTAATGAAGAGGGAGGTTGGCCCAAACCTCACTAAATTATATGACATTAACCCAACCGTAATGAAAGGCTGGGATCTTATGTACAAACTTGGATACGTCCTCCACACTGGACTCGGTAAGAATAAGCAAGGTCATGTGAGACCTGTATTTTTGACTAAAATACACAAGCACATAGGGTTAGGTTACCAATCGGACGGGCAACAAGCAGATTTATTCCCTACCTCACCGAAATGGTCTCTTTATGACTACTTCATTTATGGAACCACTGAGAAAGCAGATGTGCCGAGGCAGAAGGAAATGTCCTTCACCAAATCCCAGGAGACGGAGATTGAACTAATATCCAAAGCATTCAACGATTTGACGAATCTGAATGATGACATCGATAAACCCCTTGAGGGGGTCAAACCTTTGTTTGATACTGAAAATCCGGTAGAAGGAAGGAAGAACGATCCTCTGGGAATCGAACCACAATTACAGGATTGGGAATCTACGGATGACGAAGATTTTCACATAGCAGCCTTACGAGATGATGAAGAACACTCACATTCACCATGGGAAGAGAATGACACTTTGCAAGGAAATAGTAGTTCATATAACATCCGCCTTTGCCTTGGCCGTGGAGGATGGGAATTCCCGTGGGACTCGCCTTGTATCTTTCACCCATATCATCCCTGGTGCGAAGCATGCGCCCACATACTAGAGCAATTTACTAGTAGGCTCACACATTCCCTAACAACCCAAGTGGACGGATCCAACCCTGCAACCATAAACACAACCAGTAGCTCACCAACCTCGCTATTTGCACCAGAAGAGAGAGAGCCCGACAGTCAGTTCAATTAAGGAGGAGACACCTATGTCCCTCTCCTAGAGTCCGAAGAGGAATTTCAATTAGACGTTTCTTCATCACTAGATGCACCACAACTCCAAACATTTTGGCAATCGCTCGAGGAAGAGTGGTGACCTCCGCCGAGTGATGACGAGGACTACTAGATAGACATTAGCAGAACAAACTAACATAGGACTTTATGCCTTGTCAGATCAAGAGAGCGAATTTGATACTATTGTTGACTCTAACTCGGAAGGATGGGAATGTCCTTGGGAATCTCCCTACATTTCCTACCATTATCAGCCCCGTTGCCGAGCATGCACACTCATCTCGACATATTATGAAGATCAAGAGAAAGAGCTCCCTCCCCCTGGTGAGCCTTTAGGAGATTCCCCCTCACGGGAAGACCAATCATATCATAACTTTGACGATGATAGTTCAATCGATTACAATCTCTCGAGCTTCTTTAGGGAAGAGACGATCGACCTTGTAGAGGAAATTCGAAGTATGATATCTATGTCACCCGCATTACTTATTCAAAAGGTCCAATCGGATGAGGACTCCAAAAAAAAAATGCCAAATTTGCAACAAGTCCGCGACCCCCCGAAGGATTGCTCGGACGGCTCCAGTAGCCGTCTCGCTCCCCCAAACTAGAGGAGGCAGTTCTCCCAGTGCCTTTTGAGGCTACCGACCCTATACCATATTTATTATCAACAATTAAAAAAATAGAAAATATAAAAAACCCTAAAAATCTAGAAATACAAAACCCAAAAAAATCAGAAAATTTTAGAAAAGAAAGGGAACTCTTCGTCCCAACTCAAGTTTGCAATCAACAAGGGGACTCCCCTCCCCTGACTCCTAACCTGCCTAACGCGCAAGGACGCAAAGCATCTTGGCTAAGTAATAAGTCAGTCATCGTACCGAAAGAGATACTCCACGACTTCGAGAGAAGGATCGATGGCTTGGACTTTCACATTACCAAAGACCTTGCAGTCATAAATTGTATCGATGAAGAGTTGCCTTTCACAAAATTGAATCCCCAGCCTAGTAATTTCGCAGTATATGAGATCATCGAAGATGAAGGAGGAACACCAGGTACTAATGAGACTCAGGACTTACGGCGGGTTATTAAATGTTTCGACGAACAGACCCAGGCTACCACCGAACCCACAGAGGAAATCGATTTCGGCACTGACGAGAAACCCAAGAAACTATTGATTAGTGTAACGCTTAACCCTAGAGACCATCAGTAAATTGTATAGATCCTATAGGAACATCTCGACTCTTTCACATGGTCCTACAAGGACATGCCCGATTTAGACCCGAGCCTAGTAGAACATCGTCTTGTCTTAGAATCCGATGCGAAACCTGTTAAGTAGAAACTTTGAAGGATGCACCCCCAAACTACCCTTCAAGTCAAAGAGGAAGTTGACAGGTTACACAAAGATAAATTTATCCGAGTTGTCCTCTACCCCAAGTGGGTCGCTAACATAGTACCTGTCACCAAGAATATGGCAGAGTATGGGTTTACATCGACTTTCGAAACTTCAATCAGGCATGCCCAAAAGATGACTTCCCACTCCCACATATTGACACTCTGTTGATAACACTGCTGGACATGAGATGTTATCCTTCCTGGACGGTTTCTCTGGATATAATCATATTAAGTTGGCGGAGTCTGACCAAGAGAAAACTTCCTTCACCACACTATAGGAAACTTACTGCTATGTCGTCATGTCTTTTGGGCTCAGGAATACAGGAGTCACATATCAACGCGCCATGATGGCTATTTTTCATGACATGATGCATAAGTGTTTAAAAGTCTATGTCGATGATATATTAGTGAAGTCTCAAATGCTAGTAGGACATGCTGATGCCCTTCGGCTAGTGCTACAACGAGCTAAGAAATATCAACTGAAAATGAATCCTAAGAAGTGTGCTTTCAAAGTCACCTCCGAAAAATTACTTGGTTTTATAGTTAGTAACCAAGGGATTGAAGTCGAACTTGTGAAAGTGAGATCCATCTTAGAGATGCCACCTCCCAGTAATATCAAAGAATTATGAGGTTTGATAGGAAGATTGCAATTCATCAGGAGTTTTATTTCTCAGCATTTAGACCGATGCAATCCTTTCTACAAACTACTTAAAGGAGGGACCGAGTACAAATGGAACGATCAATTCCAGCAAGCTTTCGATAACATTAAAAAATACCTCCTTAACCCGCCAATACTATCACCCCCAGTTCCTGGAAGACCCCTAATTTTATACCTTTCGGCAAACGACAAAGCGATGGGAGTAATTTTAGGACAATATGAAGAGGACGACAAGAGAGAGAAGGTCATTTACTACCTTAGTAGAACGATGGTCGAATACGAACGAAAGTACACCCCTATGGAGAAAACATGTCTCGCATTAGTGTGGGCTTCAACAAAATTACAATATTACTTCGGAGCACATAAGATACTAGTGCTAGCTCGAATGGACCCTCTGAAGTACATATTCGAAAAGCCACCACATCAGGAAAGATCGCCCGTTGGCATATGCTATTACAAGAGTTCGATATCACTTACGTCACCCAGAAATCGATCAAGGGGCAAGCCATCACAGATTACCCACAATTCATAACGAAAAGCTCGATAAAACCTCATGGACCCTCTATTTCGACGATGCTCTAAATCACAAAGGGAAAGGCATCGAGATAGTCCTTCTAAGCCCGGAAGGAGTGGTGATACCCAAAGATTTCCAACTAGACTTCCCTGTTACAAATAATGTTACAGAATACGAAGCTTTTATAGCTGGATTATGAACAACGTTACAATTAGGGGTTAAACAGTTGAAGACCATCGGCGACTCCAAACTGGTAATTTTGCAAGTCATAGGAGAATGGAAAACTAAGGAAAGGAGATTGATGGAATATCTAGAAACTGCTTAATATTTAGTGAAGAAATTTGAAAAGATCTCTTTCACACACATCCCTAGATTAGAAAACGAGTTAGCAGATTCCTTAGCCACACTAGCCTCTATCATTCAAATACCTATCGGCCAAAATACCAAGACTTTCTTCATTGAAAGATTAACAGCACCCGCCCACGAAGTAGCATGGGCAGTTATGAAGGAACTACCCACTCTCCCTGTCAGCACTGAATCAAAAGAAATAAGCACTCCAGGAAATTACGCTAAAACAGGAACCGAAATTGCTACGTTCAGATTCGAGAAATAACTGACCGACGATGGACAACCATGGTATTTTGACATCTGGAATTTCTTGAAATATCAACAAGTCCCCCTGTATGCCACGAAGATCGAATGAAAGACTATAAGAAATCGGTGCGCCCGATTCTATAAACTCAGTGAAACATTATACAAAGAAGCCTTCACCAAAGGAGTACTGCTACGATGCGTCACGATCATCGAAGGACAATACATCATCTGAGAAGCACACTCCAGCGCCTGTAGCGCCCACTCCAGTAGACAAAGGCTAGTCGATCAAGTTACACAACAAGGCTACTTCTGGACGACCATGATAAGAGATTCCCACCTCTACGTTCAGTCCTGCAAACAATGTCAAGAGCACGCTGCACTTATCAAAGCTCTATCAGTCGCGCTAAATACTATGACCTTGCCATGGCCATTTTTAATGTGGGCCTTCGACATTATCAGACCGTTTACAGACACCGCTGGGAATACTCACAAGCATGCATTCATACTTACAGTGACCGAATACTATACCAAATGGGCAGAAGCCGAGTCTTATGTCAGAATCACCGCTTCAACGCTCGTGAGGTTTATAGTTCAAAATATCATCACCTGGTTTGGAGTACCCAGAATGTTCATCACCGACAACGAACCGCAGTTCATCGCAGAAAAGATGAAGAAGTTATGCAAGAAATACGGTATCGATCTGTGCCACTCATCACCGTTTTACCCTCAAGGCAATGGACAAGCAGAGGCTACGAATAAGACGCTAATTCAAATCCTGAAACAAATTGTGGAAACAAGCAATGGATCTGACTGGCCCGAACGATTACAAGAAGCACTCTGGGCCTATAGGACCTCTATCCGTATGGCCACTAACCAAACTCCTTACCTCCTTACCTACAGAATAGAGGCAGTCCTACCATATGAGATACAGGTACCATCCGTACGTATCTAACTCGATGATGAGCTATCCTTAGATGAGAGGAGAATTGCTTTACTTACTCGGTTAAAGCAACTCGATGAAACGCGTCTAAGGGCAACTGATTACGCTCAAGTTTATCAGAGGAGAATGGCTAGGGCCTACGATAAGAAAGTCCTTGAACGAACATTTAACATTGGCGAGCTAGTTTTAAAGAAAATTATGCCTTCCAAACACGCCCATCCGAAAGGAAAATTGAAACCGAACTGGGAAGGCCCTTACGTCATAACAGCTACACACCCTGGAAACGCATATAAATTGGCGAACCAAGACGGGGAAGAACTCTCTAGCCCTTGGAATCTCATGTACCTTAGAAAGTATTATCCTTAGTCTTATGATCATCACATCCCGTGGTTAATATACTTATACTTATCATTCCCGTAGTCATCACGACCCATCCATTGATCGTACGTCTTCAATCCTTAGAATATCTTAAAATCTCTGATTTATCGCTCACCGTTTACACTCGGGCAATTTGATTGAAGGACTAGTGACCTACCTAAAACTTTTTTCAGAAGCATAAGGAACACCCTATTCTCATTCCCTATCCCCGCCATTGGAGGAGACGTTAGAGCAAAAAAAATAAAGATGTTAGGTTCAATCAAAACTCATTATTCTTGTGCCAGCAGGATGCTTTCAAAAGAAATGTGCGCATAAAAAAAAAAAAAAAAAAAAAATATATATATATATATATATATATATATATATATCGAGCAAGAGCACTACGACGAATGAACAAGTCACTGAACTTAAGGAAGCATAAGCAGGCCGTGAGGACATCTTTAGTAATTTTACTAGAAGTGTATAAGCAAGCTGCAATGGCATCCCTGATATTCTCATACTACTCGATGTAGTCGTAAGGTGGCGGGAGGAGGATAAACCCCTGCTAGCCATAGAATGTGAGATTTTGATGGTAACAAAATATGGCGAAGAGCTCGATCATGGCATCCCATTCCCCTCAGAGGAGAAGATTGTTACTTACCCCTTTTGGAAAAGTGTTAGTTATGAACTATTCCCCATATCACTAAGCCTTACCTTCCCCTTCTAGTTTTATTTTGGACGATAAATCTGAGACTTCACAGGATATTCTTAGGAATGAAACTAAAAACCACTGAGTGACGATTGATGCAATCACCTACTATATTACCATTCCTTTTCTCGAACAATCACGGGATAAGATGATTAATACCCTAAGATAGACCCTCGTATGCTATTAATCAAATGACCACCCCCCCCCCCCGGTTCGGAGACAGTACCGATGCACTTTTCTTTAAGACTAATTCACCAAATACTCATGACTATTTATAGACCCAGTATGCTTATCTAAGACCCAGAAAAGCTCCATTCCTTCCACATGCTGGGGCATTTTTTTTGGAAGAAGAAGGTAAACTATATCAGAAGCGCCGACCTGACCACAAAAAAATGTAGAATGATGAAGATACCGTTCAGAGAGCGCTACATAAATACTATAGTGCAAGTTCTACCACACTTCTATGCTGGGGCATTTTTATTTTTATAGTCATTTGCTTTCCCTGTTGCACTATTTATTATTTCAAAAAAAAAAAAGAGAAAAGAAGAAAAAACGGAAAAAATATATATCCATCTTTTATTACCAGACCCCAATATGAGATATTCACCCCCCTTGACAACTAGCAAGGGGGCGAGCAAAACTACTAATAGCATTACCTTTACATGTGCAGATGTAACGCGACCTTCAACCATCATCAGGCCTGCTCAGAAGCATCCAAGTCCCAGTGATGGCTAACGACACCAAAAAAGCAAAAGAGACACCAAAAGGAAATCAAAGAAAGAGAAGCTAATCAGGTACATCTAAACTCAAAAATCCTTATATATATATATATATAGATGCATACTAAAAAAAATTGTCAATTTTCTTTTCTCTTCACATTTATCATTGGGGACACTCCCCCTATATACAACGCACATACAACAAAAAAAATAAACACACACCCCTAATCTCTACGCTGCCACAGAGGAGGACGAGCGCCGCTATCACCAAATCTTGAGGTCCGAGAAATCTCTAAACGACAAGGACCCGCTATTGAACCCCCCTCACTAGCCTGACTGACTGACCGCCTTGACTGAGAGTGAGGAGGAAGCCTCACATGACTCCCCCGAATGACGGAATCCTCACGACTATCGCTCCTGTCGCGACTCCGAGAGGTATGACGGGACTGCCCAGCCAAAGAACTCGGAGCCCTCGACTCTGACCCCTCATGATGACTAGCCGACCTGCGTGACCCCCCGCTCGCCTCTCATCAGGCAATACTGTAACTTATCCAATGACACCTGCATCTCCGCTCGTGTCGTCCAACACGCTGCCTCTAGCGCCTCCGCATGAGTCTACTGCTTGATCATCATCGCGACCACCAGATCCTCACGACTCTCCACCTCTCCGAGGACCCATCTCGCCTCCGGAGTGGCGCGCGCTCACACTGCCTCTAGTCGTGCCTCCTCGAGCTGACGAACCTGTGTAACTCTACCAAGTCAAAAAAAAAGAGCAAACATATGCATATAAGAACAAACATAAAAATTTGAAATAAAAAATATATACCAGATCTAGCCTCTCTAAAAAGTCACTCGACTGTCTCCGTGGTCACAGGATCGATAGGTGGCACTCGAGGGACGGCAAACGTAGGCGGCTGAAACAAAATAAAACAAATGCATCAGATAAATATTACAATAGTGAATAAGCTACGAACTCAATGACTAAAACATACCTGAGTAGGGATAGGAACGGACCCCTGAGGAGGAACCTCGAGAGCGGAGTCTGGAACCGCCTAAACCAAAAAAAAAAAAAAAAAAACAAGCAACAAACCAATGCAAAACACGTTAGAATGAATAGAAATGAACAACTTGAACTGAATTACGCTAAACCATACCTGACTCTCAGGACGTAGAGAGGTGACAGTCGCCTCCCTCATCTGCAAATCCTCAGCAACCTTACGCTGAAGCACTAGCACACGTTAGTAAGCCATCAAGACAGCATAATGATAGCGCCTAACAAACTAGTATAATAACACAAATAGATTGAAGAGTGATGGAACTTACCCAATGCTCTAACTCAGACCGCAGACGAGCAATTGCTGGATCCTCCCGACTGGAGGAGGCTACTAAAGAAGGATCAAACGCCCGAGTTAAAGCCCCTGCGGCGGAAAGCTCTCCCTTTGAAAACACCGCCAATATGCCAACATTAACAAGGATCCCTGAACCGACAGTTAATGAGTCCAATTCAAGATACTCACCAATCGGTCGATCTCTGAACGCAATCTAACCTCCACCGCTAGGCTAGCTTGCTGCTGACCGCGCAATAGCTCAATCATCGCTGCCTGACGACCAACCTCAGACTCCCTCTTAGACTGTCGACAATAAAACAAGACCATCATATAAAAACATTAACAGAATAAGCCAATATAACACATGAATGAATTAAAACCAATAAACTCACGCACCAAGAGCTGACGAGCCTCTACTAGCCGAACCCCTAACTCATCCTCTGCCGCCCTGGCCCTAGCGATAGACTTAGTCAAAGAACGCAACATCTCCTCATCAGGACGAGGAGCATGCCCCATCTGCTCCATCGCCCTATGAAGGGCGTTCAATGCTCCCCGCACACTCGTTGTGAGGTGGCCCTCCTCCAATGCAGCCAACCTCTCCCTCAATGCCAATGCCGACTTCGGCCCACCGACCGCGAAAGAACCACTACCATGAAAAGGACGCGTGAAGAGACGGCTCCCACCTAATACAATAAACCATCTCCTATACTCTCGTCTATCCGCTTCATCATGCGCCCCTGTGACCCTGGTCCCCCCAACTCTAAAATCGGCTATCTGGAGCACCATCCTCTCCACCCACTCAAAACAATGGACCCATATGTCCACATCGAAGAAGGGTCGGCCGGACTCAATCATTGCCTCACCGACATCCTCCTCATCCTCGTAGGGCCTCCATATCACCTATCCAGATGAACAAATCAATCCATGAACAAAGGTTAACAGCCGCCAAAATATATATATATATATATATATATATAGATAAAGTCAAAACGAAGGCGTAACCTCATATAAGTACTTGCCCCACATGCATATCCTCAAAGAGGCCTCGCGCAGTCTGAAGATCAGTAGACCAGTGATGGCCCTTCAACCCCTCTCTCCACACATGCATCCGAGGGAACGTAAACTCAACCCCCACCGAAACCTCCGGGCGCAGAAAAGCGAAATAATCGTACGCCCAAAACTGAAAGAATGAAAACACAAACGGCCACACACAATAAACAAGCATTAAGATTGTCACTATGACTAAAGGATAGAACTAAAGTTGCCACGATATTAATTTAACTAAAACTCACCTGGAGGAACGGGAGGAAACCTCCAATCGACGCTACCCCTGTCCCCGATGATAAAACTGCTCATAAAGATGCGCCAACGAGGTTGCACCCCACGCATAGGTCGAGACTCAGTCCAAATACCCCAGAACCATCAAAAATAACCCGGTGACGCATCCCCGAGTCGAAGAAGAGAATAGTACTGCGCCCAAGAAGTGCATCAAGAACGCTCAGAGCACCCTGTCTGCAGCCAACCCTGGCTCGGTCACTGGCTCTCGGCCCATCACTCTTGCACAACGTGCCTTGTAAAGCGTTGCTGCCTCTGAATGATGCCTCGGAGGGGTGAACCCACTCGCAAACATATCGAAAAATCAAGTGATCCGAACAACACCTGGCCCCGATCCGCTCGAACTATAAGGCACACCAAGGATCTCCTCACATACCTCTAAATAATTCCTCTCCATCCGCCCCGTGAACGGCTCACCCTCAAAACGAAAATCGGTGATGCAAACCCAGTCCTCAGGAGTCGGCAGCATCATGCCGACTAGAAAGAGGAGCGCCTGGTCTCTCTCGCTCCACCTCTCTATAATCACTGCAACCAAGCCCCGATCGACATGAAAGGGATCAAACTCCAAAATCTTCCTAAACTCGAAAGATACCAACCGCTCCCGCTGAAACTCCGGCAGGGCACGGTACCAAGTATGAGACTCGGTCCATGTCGTGCTGATAGCCAGCTGCGGGGGCTCCTATTAAATGAGATACGAACAATAACAATAAGACTAAGGCATACCTACGACGAAAGACAAAATAAATTCTAGAACTCAAAGTAAAATGAACATGCCTAAACCACATAATAACAACTTATAAGAACACACAAAACATGATAAGAACAATTGAATAAAAAAACATAACCTATCTCTAGATATCAATCGACGTAAGTCGATGTAAAATATAAAGGTCTATAGATTCTAATAAGCCTATTTCATAACCTAAATGCCTAAAAAAAAAGTATATATAGAAGAGCTCTTGCTTATGGAGACCTACCAGCCTCTGGCAAAGAAATCCTCCAACGGATAATGCTTATGATCCTCACCCTCAAACCTCTCGCCCCCCTCCTCGGCTGCCCCGGCTCATCCTTGGGTACCTCCTCCCTAACCACCATCTGATTACCCTCGGGTACCTCCTCCCTGACCACCATCTGGTCACCCTCGGGGACTCCCTCCACGATCATCTCCCTGACATCCCCCTCCATGGTGATAGCGCCAGTTTGTGCCTCGGAAGTCTCACTCACTCGAAAAACTCAAGAAAATGGAAGAAATCGCGTCTGAAATGGATGGCCGGATCACCAAATATCGCGAGAACACAAAAAATGAGCACACGGAAACCAGGAAACAAGAAAATCGAAGACTAAAACGGATTGCGCTACGAAAACGAAAATTCTGAACTATTTATAGAAGTCACCCGAATTGCGCGCTTGAAATAAAGCGCTCAATTAGATCACGCACCACTCGTGGGACGCTTAATTCGGATCAAACGCACTCTTCTAAGCGCGTAATGTAATCATTGCCCGCTATCTCTAAACCGACTACTTGGTTGCGCGACGGCCATCAAACGTGCAATCACATTATGCGTTCAAATAGTGGCGCGCAATTCCACAATCTCGCGCGTAAACCTATGCGCTTAATTCATTTAAATGCGACTGAAATGATGCTTAAAAACCACCTACCTCTTTGAATGTGTGTTCTCTTCCAGGTGCGTAATTCGATCAAGCGCCCAGGAATAAGCGCGTAATTTTTCAGAAAACGAAAATCTTCATGTGCCTAGAACAGTAAGCCCAAACTTAAAATGAAGACATTCTAATTCTCGCCATCAACCTGAATTACGCCCTCGATAAGGCCGGCCCAAAACACTCCTAGCTTAAGAAAATTTACACCCCGAAAACCAAAAAAATGTCCCTTCACTTCACAATAGACAAGACCAAAAAATGTCCCTTCACTTTACAATAAACAATCGAAATCCAAAAAATGCCCTTTCCATCATTTCCTAAAAAAAAAAAAGAATATATCTCCGACACCTTCACATGTCCTGAAATAAGATGCTCACCGCCTCTACAATACTCAAACCAAGCAAAAAAAAAAAAAACCTTAACCTACCCCAAATCTAAAATAAACAATCAAATCAATAAAACTAAAAGCATCACACCCACGACGAGACGAACAAAATATAAATCAAACAAAAAAATTATTATTGAATAACCACAAATGAAATAACAAGAAAATGTAATCACTCCATAGATTAATAAAAATTATTACAACGCACACCGAGGGCATATCCTCCGAACATACAATTTGAAATAAGAATGCTAAAATCAGCACGTTCAGGCAATGCCCGAATCTAGATTTATTCAAGAAACTAGAAATCTTGGAGAAGTTCAAGGAAGGAAGGCACCATGAACGAGTTCTAACCGTGATGACCTCTTCCCCTTACCCCAAACCGATCAGAAAGGAAGAGTGGCTCACGGAAAGCCACCCAGGATCTGTGGATCCGTTGTTGGAAGCTCCCCTTGGACACATTAAAAAATGAGGAGCAACTAACACTGAATCTGCAACGCCTACCGAGGAAACATAAGCATCGGTCATGAGAACTCTAACCTTGCCTTATCCTTGGGTTTCCTTTCTACCACCTTTTTCTCCTCCATCTCTTCTCCCGATGGGGTGACACTTTGATTTGGATTGATAGCACAAACCCTAGCATCACCCCGAATTCCCAATCCCGTCCATTCTCACCATTCACTTAATAAACACACTCTTCGAGTCCAATACCCGAGATATGAAACAGAGAGGAATAAAAGACATTAATAAAAATGCCCAAACTTATAAGCACAAGATATTCCGCCAAACCCTTTAATATATGAACTTAAAATAAAAGTCCAAAATAAATAATAAACCCAAAGCCTCAAACTCACACATTTATAAACTATGCCCTCTGAATCACCAATTGACAAATGCCACACATTTAAACCCCCCACCAATTTGATTGAATCCAAAACCATACACATACCCCTTAAGAAAGACCACAAGTCATGAGAACCAAGATAAACCAATAATCACACAACACTTGCCCCCTAAAAGCACAAGACTCCCCAAGTCTAGATAGACCAATAGGGTTAAAACATTCAACCACAATCTAGAACCATGAAAAAATAAAATTACACCAATAACATCTCAAGCCACAATAAAGGACTAGAAAAATATACCTCAGAATGCACCTTGAACAAAGAAAAACACCTCAAACAAAACAAACTACAAACCTTAAACAAAAAAAAACTTGTTACAAAGAAAAATGCCCCAACAAGCCTGATCAAAATCAAATGGACCAGCTAAGTAGGATCTAATAGGACGAATGAATAAACCTCGGATCATTCTCATAATAAGCTCTAAAACCATAAGCCAACTCAAATTTTAAAACTATGCTAAAGTAAATAAGTTCAATTAATTCATCAATAAAAATTCAAACCAACTGGACAACGAAAAAATAACAACAATAATAATAAAAATGCCCCCTTTTCATTCATAATTTAAAAAATTTACAAGTTTCACCGGAGGCATACCTCCTGAATTATAACCCAAAACGAAAACTTAAAACCTAACATACAACTCAAAACGAAAACCAAAACTACAATGAGCCAAAGCAAGGAGCAGAACATCCAATCGGAGGCTTCAGAAAGGTTGCCACCAGACTTGGAGAACTTAAACGAGCCACCGGCGGAAGAGACAGAGGATTGGTTGGGTAATAAATCCCTTTATTTACAACACCTACTCCCCCGCCATCTTCACCTCCTCCACCGCTGCCTCCTCAACGCTGCTTTCACTGCTCCCTAAAAGGGAACGGTGTAAAGACTAGCACCCTCACTCCCAATACCGCCCATTCCCAAAATAGTACTATCCCTGAGCATCACCTCAGAGCAAAGATCACGCAAAATAATGAGTACAGGAAGAAACCCCATCCTAATCAAACGGTTAGATCACTCAATATCACCAAAACACGATTTTCAGAACACTAGACCACGCAAAAAAAAAGTCAACACTCGAGACTAAACCCGAGAATGAAAAGCAAATGAGGCTCCCATGCTTAGATAGAGTACGGCCCTAATCACACGCATGCGAACACGCGCGTAATTTAATCACGCGCCATACATGTAGCGCTCAATCCACCCGCGCCTCTACCAAGCGAGCAATGAGGTTGTCGCCCGTGCATGTGGTGTGACCTCCCGATCCCGTGCTATTGATACGCCTCGCAATCAGGTTAAATGTTACATAGTAGTCGCGCAATACCGAAACGTTGCCTGCCCGATGACTTGGTGACGCTTCGATCGCACGCAAGAATCTTGGCGCGCAATTTGATCACACGTTAACATTCACACGCGTAAATCCTTCCCTTAGACCCTGAATCGCACGCCTGTAATCGGGCGCGCAATTATATCAAGCGGCTAATATCGGACGCTTAATTCCTAATTTTACCCGAAGTTTATCCCTTTTCGAGCGAGAGTCCCCTTTGTCCCATTGGGTAGCCTCATGGGTTATTCAGAGAGAGAAAAGGACCATCACTCGTTGTTGTCCCATGGCGTGACCAAAAGAAAAATGTTGACCACACCTCTGACCCTATTATAGATAACAGAAACACACATATGATAGCACCCCGACATCTAGTCCCATCGTAAGATTGTAGCCATGCCCTCATGGCCCATCACAAAAAGCTCAAAATCAAACCTCCCGGAAATGCAAATACACCAAACAACATAAGAAACTAAGCCGATCACAATGCAAGTACAACACAATTTCACCGAAACCCCAAGAGCTGCCAAAGAAAGAAACTAGACACACTTGTCACATGAATACCCTACTCAGCATCCCCTCGCTGACCACGCTTAGCTCACTCCCCATCGTGGACACCACTACCCAAAAATTTTCAAACAACACTGATCGCACTAAAGGAAAAGGCACTCCCATGTCCCATCGCATTGCAGTACTGCCAAGCTACAACAAGAACATCCCAACAATACCTCTCAAGTCCCATCGCGATCTCACTACAATCACCAAGGTTCTGTCGCGACATCACGCTGACCATACTGCCAAAGTACCACCGTTACAATATCCCTCAGGTCCCATCGCGACACTACAGCGCCACCAATCCTCTCACCACACAATTCAGGTAAGTATCACCCCCAGGTAAATACTACATCTTTTTCAATTACTCGATATTTCTTCTAAATTATAATTATCTATGATTAAGTCAAAATATTTTCAAAACCCGTCTCTCTCAACTCGTGAATTACTGTAGTCCTCCCATAAGAGACAATCATCAGTATTCGTCGAGAAGGTTAGATGGAGTATTCGGCATGCCAAGTGTGGTCTTGACAACCACATAAACGGTCGGGTCCACAAATCCCGTACCGGTGAATCTGCTTAGCAACATCTCGGTAGCCACATTTTCCGTCGTTTTACCACAGAATTGATCTTAAGTTAAACATCCCTAAAATTTCAAAACCCCTAACTCATTCTAAAATCTTTCATTTCAAAAACTTTTCTTCTCTTACTTACTTACGAAAAAAAAAACAAAACAAAAAAAAAAACAAAAGCAACAAAAAAGCAAAAGAATAAAATGAACAAAATACATAGACCTAATTCACATTTCTTTAAATACCACAACCAACTACACTTAGCCTTGACCTTTAATTCCCAAAACCTCAGAACTCGCAATTGAGCGCGTGCCCCACCGCGCAGAATTGGATCGAGCGCATATGCCACTATGCAGAATCACTTGTTCAGATGCACAAAAAAAAAGAAGAAAAACGACTCCAGATGAACCAAGCGCATATGCCACTGCACAGAATTCAATTGAGCACCCTTCACAAAATTTACCTCAATTACCAGCCCAAATCAACCATTCCCCTAGGAAGCTAAACAATGAATATACTCAATCTAAGAACTTACAAATGCCTATTGGAAACGGAATGCCTGACACGCATTGGTGTGAGCAATGACACGCCCGGTCTGACATGACTTGCAAAAGCTTTTGGTATTACATACTATTTCATCTCTTTTTGTATTACTGGTCTCTGCACCCTATGGACATTTGATTAACGCCCCGGTACCTCGATCACATCATATCCCTCTGTTAGCTCGCGCCATGCGACGGGATGCGCCATGCACCCACAGACCCGGAAGGTGCCTTTCGACAACTACCATTTGCACTTCAGATGTTTCATTAAAGCTTGCGCTGATAGATAAGAAAGCCAAGGTTGTCATGTCAGCATCACCAATTCACATTTGTGAATTCTTAAGAAACGGGAAGACACCTTGAATGAGGGGTGTCTACTTCTTCGACACGTTCTTACTTCGCAAGAGCGCGCCAAAGAGGGGCAACTGTAGTCACCCCCATTTCACCCTCTCGGAGTACATGAATTCGTTTGGTCAGCCCTTGACCTTTTTTTTAACCCTCAACATGGAACCATGCAATAGTACATGGCTGAACACAAGCTGAAACAATAGCTTTGTGGCTCAGATCCCAACGTAGGAAGGCTATATACATACTAAGCAATAGTATATAGTCAGAATGCAGACTGAAACAATAGTCCTACATTCCATTCTTGAGACCATACCCGGACAACCCTGAATTAAGTGCTTGAAAACCCGCGCTTAATTCAATCACGCGCATAACCACAAGCGCGTGATCAATCCCCCTTTCAGACCAAACTTCCCTTCACAAACCGTTTCGAGACTCGATTACGCGCTTGGGAACAAACGTGCGATCGGATTGAACGCTAAACCACCAGCGCGCAATTGGCCTATACCCGACCTAGACTTGCTACCCTTGACCCCTACATTTCCTCGATTATGCATTTCAGGTAACGCACTTAATTGGATTACGCATGTCCCAACACGCGCGTAATTAGCCCTAATTTCGTTAGGACTAGAAAACTCACTGACTTACTCAACCCGTCGCTCACTGAGTCGGTGACCGACTCAAAGCAATTAAGCGCTAGAAAACTAGCGCGCAATTCAATTAAACGCCCTTAAATAGGCGCGTAATTGAAGGAAAACCTATAAAAGCTTTTTTTCTCAAAGAGAGAGGAAGAGGCTGCAAATTTTGAGAGACGAGATCGTAAATTCTGAAAGCAGAGAACTCCGAGCATGAATCCTAAGAGCAAATTAGCCATGATTTCGAGAGTCGAACTCCGAGACTTTTCTCCGCAACCCCCATTCTAATTTTTAGACTGTAGCATCTGCTTTGAATCAAACACGAAGAAGAGGCCGCGAAATTCAGAAAGGGAACCGTATATTTCGAAACCAGAGAATTCGGAGAATGAATCCATAGAGCAACCCAGTCATGATTTCGAGATTCAAACCCCCGGATCCTCAATGATTTCTCTCCGTAATCTCAACCCTAGGTAAAAATTTAAGTTTATTCTAGACTTAGGATTTCTCCTCACTTTAATTAATTAATTCTATTTTCAATTTTTAGACCGTAGCACCCTCTTCGGACCGAAATTCTCTATATCCGGTTCTAGTTCTCTGATTCTGGAACCGGCCCTTAATTTAATGGTCTGATTTATCGACCCTTCGCTCTGATTCTACTCTAAAATAAAAAATCTACAGACCTATCATTAATTTCTGATTCTGACTTTCAGAGTTCAGAACTAGTCCTTAATCATGCGGCCTAATTTTTCTGATTTCGGACTCAGATTCAATCCTAAATTTTAATTAATAATTCGACTCTATTTTATACCATCGAAAATCCAAAAATAAAACATAAATTTCAGTTTATAACTTTAATGTCTCAATTTAATTTCTTATTACAATTCCAAATTCAATTCTAAAAATCCTTTTTTTTTTATTTAAATGTCAAATTTTCTTTTATCTCAGCCATCCGATTTGCCCACGGGAGCTTATGGAGGGTACTTGGGAACGAGGCCAATCCTCCTTAGCATAGCGGGCTCAACCCCCCTTTTTTTTAATCGCTTAGGGTTAATTAGTTGATTAATATAGTTAGTTTCTTTATTCTAAGTATAATTGATAAATTGCATCAAGTAGGCTTCTATATCATTATTTGCCTTGATTCAATTCAATCTTTCAGTTTAGCTAATTTATCATCTTAATCAGAATTTAGGAAAGTTAATTTATTTTATTATTAGTTAGACGTTTACTATAATCGACCCATAGGCTGTGATTTCAAAAGAAAAATTAATTTTGTTGCCTCAATAATTTTTTTTAATTTTTTAATTTTATTTTAGTAAATTGATTATTGCTTCAGTCATAGTCGTAATGAAAATTAACTTTGCTTTTCTCAAATTAGAATCCTAGTAGGATTATACTAATTGCTTTAGTAGTAGTTGCCATACAAGTAATATATCTACTTTATGTAGAACTATAATAAAATTAGTATATCTGCTTCATATAGAGTTGCGATATAATTTGACTCTTTTATTTAATTGGAATATTGTTGGAACTGATGCACATGCACTCCTAGTACCAGTAGGAGACTGGAATTGATCGGACTCTTAGTAGTACCAGAACCTTGAATTCAATTGGACTCCTAATGATACCGAGAAACCGAAAATGATTGGACTCCTAATAGCATCAGGACACTAAAATGACCTGTCATAATAAGCTCACTTAATCATAACTAATAATCAAAAAAAGAGAACCTAAATCGACCAAAACCGAAACAAAGGGGAATTAAAAGAAAGCTAAAACTATCTAATTAAGAAAGGACACTGCTACTGACGTTCACAGGCGGACGATTCAGTATAGAAGTAACCCGCACCCGCTTAAACGCGGGACCATTGACGTGTTACAGCGTGGATAAATATCTGTAGCTGGCGATCGCAAATCAACTAGGAACCTTCCTAGGAAATTTACTTTATTATTATTTATCTATACCTTATCACCTACACCGCATCGCTAGAGTCTAATAGGACAGAATTGGAAGCCACTTATTCAACGGAAACTGAGAGGAACCCAAAAAAAGCACGCACCAACAACAGATCTCCAAAATATGGCCCTAAAATCACGTTTGATCTTGATATGTGCCATTTCACAAAAAGGGCATTTTTGGGGATCTACAAAATGTGGAATAAAAAATTGATCATCTAATAGGTGCGACATGATCTCAAGTTCCATTTTGTGGAAGATCAGGGTGAAACATGATATCAATCATCAGATACGAAGCAATCAATGATTTTTAAGGGGCTACGTACGTGTGGGCGCGAACAGAGCTACCATTTGACGAAACTTTCCAATAAGATGTGTTTGACATTGCTCTTTGAGAGAGTAGAAAAGAGCAGCTACTCTTTGTAATTGCAAAGAAATGTGGGGAGAGAGAGAGAAGGATTGGAAGAAGATAATAGGATGGGTGATCTTTGAAGTAGGAAAAACAACCCTCTTTAAAAGAGCATGATTTGTAATGCTCCTTTAAAGATGGATTTTTTTCATGTCTTAATTTTTTCTTTTTTTAGAGGAAATAAGAAGATTTCATTGCACTAGATCATATGAAATTACATCAAAAAGTTGAGGTGGTGCACTGCTCCACCAGAACTCATTACAATCGTGGTCTCTTCAAATTTTGGCAAGCACATCAGCTGCCTTGTTACACTACAAAAAATAAGACTATTAGCAGCAATTTTTTACTGTTAAAAACTACCGCTATATTAATAAAAAAACTATTAGAACTATTAGCGGCAAAGGTATTAGCGGCAACTTTTTGTTAATAGAGGCACTTTTTGGCTACCGCTAATAGACTTATTTTTTGTAGTGTTAGATAGACGATTGACATGGCCTATCCTAACTTTTTCTATTTTCTGAAGATCTCCACTGATATCATTGTAAATAGCCACCAGGTCCTTGTTAAAACCAATTCATGGCAGATAGTGGCGGACCCAAGATTTTTCTCTAACGGGGGCATAACATTAATTAATATTTAAAATTAAAAAATATAAATATATAAATTATATTTCGAATCCATTTAACACCATTGGAAGCTAAAAATTATACACTTACAAATATAACTCTCAGTAAATTGAAATTTATAATGATATATCTTTCAAATTACAAAAAAAAAACTAGTGGACACTTCTTAAAGCAATTATCCTAGACGCTTTCTTATGTTACCCGAAACCGTTTGCCCATCGCGCTTTGACCGTCAACCATCGCTAGTCACCATTGGGCATCCATTCAGTTCGAGTTATTTAGATAAGACTGAGAGAGGGATGAGGGAGAAAAAGTTGAGACATGAAGAGATATAAAGGCGTAATTTTTTATTTTTTTCTCCAGAACAAGACAACTTGAGACTGAGTTTTTATTAAAGGTACCTCTATTAGCGCCCACTCAATCTCTGAAAGCACCAAAATTGGAAACCCCTTCAAAACCATTGATTGCTTTGGATCAGATTATAGAGATCGTGTTTCTCCCCAATTTTCCACAATGGATCTTGACACCATATCTCACCTATCATACAGTCAATCTATGATTCCACATGTCACAGATCCCTCCAACAATGTTACACTTCTCACATGAAGCGAAGAGACCTCACTATGTTTGGCACTCCCCATCCATGTTACACTTCTCACATGAGATAAGATAATCTCGCCATCCTCATTTCTGAAGATAACCCCTAACCCACCTTTTCTATTTTCCTTACTCCATGTGCCATCAAGGTTGGCGTTTACAAAGACTTCCTCCTGTTTCGATCATCTGTGTATCTGGACGTCCCTTTGAGAAGTGTGAGCTGTCTGTGTGATCTTATAAACTCGCACCTTATTTCAGCTTCTAAGCTAACTTGACAAGGGAACCATAAAATATAAAAAAACTAACTTGACAAAAGGGTCCTTTCTCACCGTGGTTAACTCTATTCTTATCTCTCTATATAGTCAGGGGCGGAGCCATATTATAACTTGAGTGGTCAATTGACCACTCAAACTTTCTAAAAATTTGTTATTAAACTTCGGGTGTCCTAATTGATATTAGTGGATTCTCATCCATCCAAAATTATATTGATCACCCAAAATTATTTAAAATTTTCAAACAAACATTTTTATTTTATTTGTTTTCATAACAAATATTTCTTCTTTGATTTTTTAACTAAATTCTAACCTATTTTTTAGCTCCCCTCCATCTATTTAGGTGCTCAGACTTATTTTTCCGGAGATTTCTCTCACAAGTGGTTCCACTATATTGTAGAGCTTACAATTACTTTTAAAAATTAAACAATTTATTACACATAACAAAGTTTGAACCTAGAATTTAACCTTCACACAGCACTAAGTCTACCACTAGAGCAATTCACTAAGATATGTAAAGAGCAAAAAAAACTTAATACATATATAATTTTAAAAAGGCATCAAAATTATTAAATAAATAAATATTGGGTCTTCCCGTTCATCGTCGAGATATATTCAACAGCTTCGATGGTTTCACGGGCTCCCTTGTAGTCATTCTTTGAGAGAATTTTGAATTAGACCAATTTTGTTGGAATAGCCAAACCGATATGTATATGATTTTATTTTATTTCGTATCTAGTTTCATTTGTAGATATTTTCTTTTTTATAGTATTTGCTTAGAAAAAAAAATTATACAATTTTCTAACATTAATTAATTATATGACCACTTTGTGAAAAAATCTTGACTCCGCCCCTGCATATAGCCGGAGATGTGGCAAAATATTCTTCAATGTGCTTCCCACCATAAGCCGAAATAAAAAATTTTGCCAATTCCAACACCGAGATATCTTTCTGAAGATGAGCCCTTGCTCCGATGGGAGATTGAAACCAGCTCCTGACTGCTTTATGACAATCTCTATAGCATGTTCAACTGTTTCATCTTGTTCCGCACGCTGTATCGAATCCCACTAATTTCTTAGCGAGATTAGTCTGCACCCGAAGGATATTAGTACATAGCCTCCAGGCAAACATCTTGATTTTGTTGGGCACCTTTGAATTCCATATCTTCTTCCAAAATAGTGCTTCTCCCTCAAGATCGGAGGTGCTTCCGATCCCTGAATCCGCCAGAATACCCTGCGCTACGTAGTATGCGATCTTACAGTGAAAACGCCTTTCTTCTCAAGAGCCCATATCCATCTATCTTCTTGTTGTTCTCACGGGAGAGGTATACATTTAATAATTTCATAATCCTCCTCTCTAAAGTCAGCTTCTATTTCTGTGCTTCCATGTTTTGGGGCTTTCTGATATAAGATCAGTCACCCGGATTGGGCTGTTGGCTATTCTGGCCGAGAGAGGTTTAAAAGTTTGAGGTCTCGGAAGCCACCAGTCCTCCCAGATTCGTATATTTCTACCATTTCCAAAATGCCGGACCAACCCCCTATGAAGCACAACTTTGGCAGCTAGTATACTTTAATTTGCCACGTATAAGAGTCGTTCCTTCCTCCTTTAGCTTTCGAGAAAGACTTGAGCGGGAAATACTTACCCTTCAATAGTTTAGCCACAATAGAGTCAGGGTTTTTTACGAGTCTCCACCCCACCAATGCTTTAGCCAAAAGCCTCAAGTTGAAAGCCTACAAATCCTTGAAACCGAGTCCACCCCTACATTTGGAACGACATAATTTGGTCTACGCGGTCCATTGGATTCCGCTATTTTTCCCGTACCGCCTCCACACAAAATTTGACATCATAGAAATTATGAATTTTATGACGTTGTCAGGTAATCTAAAGCAGCTCATGGTGGAGGTAGGAATTGCTTGGGCTATCACTTTTATGAGAATCTTCTTTCCCAACTGAGATAATAATTTCTCCTTCTTCCACTCCTGTAGTTTCTTCCAAACTCTGCCAATGATGTTAGAAAAAACCACTTTTTTTAACCTCCTAATAACTATTGGGATACCCAAATATTCTTCATGACGCATCGAGTCTTTGATGAAAAGAATATTTCTCATATTGTTCTGAGTATCATCTTTAACATTTTTACTATAAGATAACATCGATTTGTCAAAGTTTAATTTTTATCCCGACGTGTTCTCATATTTATGTAAAATATTAATAATCTCCCCACATTCTTCCTCATTTGCTCTATGATATATATGATGTTGGTGGGTTGCACAAATATTGATGGAAAATAGACCGAAAAAATATTTCAAAGCGCGATTAAATCGTTGTCTTTAAGGCAATATTTGCTCCTTATATGCAAAGGGATAACGGCAAAATCGCCTCCAGGATACAATGAAGTCTCGATGAAGCACTGATCTGTCACAAACTACGTTGCATTCTAGTGTGCGACCCAACGAAATGAAACACAGAGATTGCTCTAGTAGGCACACGAATATCGAGGACACAGATGTAAGATTCGAGATTTGCAAGTGATTCGAATCCCTCCTCTGACCTCTATTTATAGCTTTCGAAACACATTTTGAGGGTGCAAAGTGCACCTTAAAAGCGTCAATTGCATCATTTACACATCACACGCGCGCGTGCGCGACAGCGAACCGCCGCTATGAGCTATGTTCATCTTTTCAAACCAAATAATATGGAAGGTAAGTTTTCATATATATAGCATGAATCTTTCTTATAAAATAGTGAGGTGAGATAAAACTTTTGCAACTCTTTTAAACTTGTGGGAATATTTTCCTTCCAATATAATTCAAAATTCAAATTACTTTGACTTGAAGGTTGAATGTTTAAGTATTGTTAAAAGCAACTTTTCCACATAGAACCAATAATTTTAAGGAACCATTTAAAGATTAGCAAAACTAATAAATAAATATTATTAAAGTAATAAATAAATATTTATTTGATAAATATCCAACATTCCTCCCCTATTTACAAAATAAATATCCGTCCTCCCCTATTTTGTTAAATATCGAAAATAAAGAAACTGAAAGTCAATCTTAAATCTGATAATAAAAAAATAGTATATATATGTACCAACTAAATTTGAGTGCTTCTTGACTACTGTATGCATAAATGAAGGTGTCCTAAGGAATTAAACCTTCACTTAGTGATAATACATCAAAGTTGATAAAGAACTTTAGTGGTCTAAATTCTTGAACTAAATTTCTTGTATAATCAGTCGGATATATCACGCATATAAGTAATCTAAGTTTCATTTCATTCCTACTGTCAGCACTTTTTATGGCCTTATGCTTCTACCCCGGTATACATGAGTTGTATTCAAGAAAAGCCTTGACCTATCTTCGAAGCGGCCACACTTCGTAACTCATATAGGTCAGTTCTATCATAAATGCCCTTGTAACTTAGACATTTCAATATTATATGTTATAGATTGATTAAGAGAATTTTCTCAACATCTTCCTTACGTTACAAGTACCACATTATTACTTGAGATGGATTGAGTTGTATACTTACACTTTTAATAATGTGCAATCACTTCTTATGATTTATTTTTCTCATTAAACCTTTAGTTTCTGGACTGCAGAAAATAAGTCAGGTTACCATCATAGGTGATGTAATCTATTAGGTTTTAAATTCATTCATTCCAATATTTTAATTACCACATCTCTTGCAAGACCTTTTGTAAATGGATCCGCTAAATTTGCAAAGGTTCTTATTGAATGTATAGTAATTACTCCTTCACGAAATAATTGACTAACATAACTGTGTCTTAGACTTTCCATTATAAATTTTACTATAAGTTTTAGATAGTGCAACTTCACTATCACAGAATAAAGAAATTGGTGGCATAGGCTTAGGCCAAATAGGAATTTCTAATAATAAATTCATTAATCACTTTGCTTCCTTGTTCTCTGTCGCAAGAGTAATAAATTATGATTTCATAGTTACATGTGTAATGCATGTTTGTTTCTTTGATCCCTAAGAAACTGCGGCACCTCCAAGAGTAAATATTCATCCACTAATAGACCTTAATTCATGTGTATCATTGTTCCAACTAGCGTCTGTATATCCTTCAAGTACTATAAGATAACCAATATAATGTAATGCATAATCCTTAGTTTTATTAAGATAACTTAATACTCTACCAATTACTTTACAATGTTCATGACTATGATTACTAGTATATCTACTTAATTTTCCTACTGTATAAACAATATCGGGTCTAATGCAATGAGTAGCATACATCAAACTAACAATTACTCTAGAATATTCTAATTGTGATATACTTCTGTTATCGTTGGGTTTTAATTTTACACTTGGATTAAAAGGTGTTGCGGCTAATTTTTCATTATGTTTAAATTTCTTTAATAGTCTATCTATATAATATGACTGAAATAAAATAATATTATTATCTTATTTAAATAATTTTATTTTAAGAATTACATCGGCTTCACCCATATCTTTCATATCAAAATTTGAAGCTAAATTTTTTTTTATATTTTTAAGACTTTCTAAATCAGTATAAAAAATTAAGAGATCATCCACATACAAGTAAACAATTACACCCTTACCGCTTGATATCTTACTATAAATACATCTATCTAATTCATTAATTTTAAATCCATATGATAAAATAATATTATCAAATTTTTCATGTCACTGTTTAGGAGCTTGTTTTAAACCATATAGTGGCCTAATGAGTTTACAAACTTTATTTTCATGTCCTTGCAATCCTGCATGATATAACTCTCTGGTTGTTTCATATATACTTCCTCTTCAAGTTCACCATTTAAAAAGTTGTTTTAACATCCATTTAATGAACCTTGAATTTATATATGGAAGCAAGAGCAAATAAAATCCTGATTGAAGAAATCCTAGCCATTGGAGCATAAGTATCAAAATAATTGTGACAACCCCGAATTCTGTGCTCAGAAATCCGTGCCATCAGGATCATGCTCTGGATGATCCCTAGGACAAATCACACAATATCTGTATATAAAGCGGAAATATACAGATAAAATCTTACAGCGGTAAGTAGAGTCATCTAATGAATCAATCTAAAAGTAAGAACAATAGATAACCTTCATTTATAAATGTAAAAAGTATACATCCTCAAAAAGGAACCAAAAAGAACCATCGGTGACAGACATCCATCACCCAAACAATGGTTCCCAATGATAGTTCCGATAGAATGTATAATAACACTATGAAAGAAATATAATATCTACAAAAATTTAATACAAAAGTGGCCACCAGGCACACATAATCCAAAGTCTCCAAACAAACATAGAACCCCAAAATGTCTAAGCTATACCCAGTCTATGGGTAAAAGTCGTCAGCTGGGACGTCTGTCTCCTCGTCCTCAACCTCAGCCTCAGGATCAGCCGATAGTCCGGATCGCCTCAAGATCGGAGTCACCGCCGTAACCTAAATGTTTACAAAAAATGTCATCCTAGCTCAATAGAAGAATTCCAAATAAAATTGTATTCTAATTGTATAACATGGTCATCAAAGAACAAAACTGAAGATATGCAACAGATGTATAAAACATGAGACATTTATCCAAAAACAGTACAGAATTGATGAATACAACATATAATGACTTAGTGTAGTATACTTAAGTAACTCCCGTGAGTATAGCACGTGGTAGCCAGATTTGGTCCGATGGATAATCCCAACCATCGTCGTTCACATGAACAATTTCGGAATTGCAACAATGCCTCGCACATGGAGTGCAATTGTGCCGAGGATTACAAAGCAAATGCACAAGTGTGCCTGAAACGGATATACCGCCGAGTCGGTGGGATTTTTACTGAATATTAAACCTCAAATCACATGCATACTTATCATACTTAACAGAATTCAGATTTCATATACGGATATCAAATGTCGGATCAAGTACAGAATAGAATGCTCATACATATGCTAAACATGCTTTTAAAACAGAATTAAACTATGCTGAGATATGCATGACAGATGTAATCAATGAGATCAAAAATAAATACAATTTCGGTTGAATTCCCCTACCTCGGATCAAACTCCTTCTAAGCAAATCCAAAGCTTTTTCAAGGCATCTCAGTCTGATCCTAGACCATAAACATGTTACTCTAGGTGTTAGAGTGACAGATCATGAACTGGCACAATGTCCAGTGGTTCTTACCTATACATTTTCTAACTGTCTGAAAACAGGGTTTATTGATCGATCAATACCTTGTTGATCGATCAATGAACTCTTTATTGATCGATCAACACCCTTGTTGATCGATCAACACCCTTGTTGATCGATCACCAAAGCACAACTGTTTGTATATATTTTACACCATTGATCGATCACCATGTTGGTTGATCGATCAATGGGCTCTGTGTTGATCGATCACCACCACTGTTGATCGATCAATACCCAGTCAATTGATCGATCAATACCTTGTTGATCGATCACCAATATTAACCCAAACTCACCAACTCTCTGCCATTAATGTTCCTTTACTGTATATATAAATTGATCGATCACCACCACTGTTGATCGATCAATTGCACACTCAGTGATCGATCAACACCTTGTTGATCGATCAATAATGACGAATTTTCAGTCATTAATGGAGTTCACCTAACAAATTTTTCTAACTTACTTTTCCTTCCAAAAATCCATTAAAATCTTAAATATTCATACAGATCCTACATTTAGGGCATCCAACTGCCCATTTTAAACAAGAGAGCTCACCTCTATGTGGGCCCTTTCGGGGTTTCGGCAAATCACTCCGGAAGAGGGTTTCGGATCAAGCTCTCGGAGTTTATCACCGATCCGAGTTCGACGAGCAACCTTTTAGCTCTGGTTCAGCATGCATAGACTTCACACACACACAACCCATACCTAAGCTTAATCCATTGGTCTCTCTACATACCCTAGCTTAGGAAACTCACCTTTCAATCTTGTTAACCCTGTTTTATACAAAAACCCTCTTGAAAACCTACCTAGCTACAGACTCCTTAGCTGTTAGAGTAACTAGGGCAAGGGGAAGAAGAAGAAGAAGAAGAAGAAGAAGAAGAAGAACTTCCTCTACCTCTCCCTTCCTTCTCTTATAAGGTACCAACTGAAATATCTTAGATATTTCAGTTGCTTCTCTAATTTTGATTTCGGTGTGAAACACCAACATGTCGATACGGCGTAGTGTACCATCTCGACATCGTACTCAACTCGGATCGAAACGAGTTTTCATACGTGAACTAACCTACTTATAGGCTAATATTATTTCTATTAATATTATTTTCAAAGTTTTAAATTTTCTGTCTCGATTTCCGTGCCAGGCACGTACATCGATGCGATTAGTTTCTGGTTCAAATTTTCTGGGTCATTACAATAATCGATACCATGCTTCTGTCTAAAATCTTTGACAACAAGTCTAGCCTTAAATTTATTTATAGTGCCATTAGGATTAGATTTTCTTATGAATATCCACTTACTATCGATAGATTTAGATCCATGTGATAAATCTACTAATTCTCATGTATTATTGGACATAATAGAATCCATTTCATCATTTATGGCTTCTTTCCAAAATGCGAAATCAATAGATTTGATAGGTTTATTAAATGTTCTGGGATTTTCATCGATATTCAAAATAAACTTCATTTTCTTAGTTTTCTCATTTCTAGTTTCTTTTACAAGATAAACATAGAAATCTGAATCAAAATTAGTGACTTTACTAGGTCTCTTACTTCTTCTAGGTTCCATCTCTTCATCTTCACTACTAAAGAGATGAGGGGAATTAAAAGATTCTTCTAAGTCAGAGGATGCAAGAGGTTTAGGAATAGTAGAGAATTTATTCTCATAGAATACAGCATCTCTTGATTCAAAAATTAAATCCTTTTCAAAAATAACATGATGCTCACAAACTAAAAATTTGTATGTAAGACTATTGATGGAATATCTCACAAAAGTACATCGTATAGCTTTAGGACCCAATTTTGTACGTTTATAATCGGGTACCCTGACTAGCGCTCTACAACCCCATATTTTTAAATAATGTAATTTGGGAGGTTTGTTCTTCCAAACTTTATATGGAGTTTTAGAGGACTTTTTATGAGGTATTCGATTTAAAATGTACAAGCAGTAAGTAAAGCTTCTCCCCATAAATTTGAATTCAAACCAGAATTTATTAACATAGAATTTACCATTTCTACTAGAGTCTGATTTTTTCTTTCGATAATTCCTTTTGATTGAGGAGAATATAGAGCAGTTACTTCATAAATAATACCAAACTTGTCACAAAAATCTGAAAATTCATTGTGACATGTATTCACCTCCCCTATCGATCGTAATGCCTTAATTTTTAAATCTAACTGATTTTCAACTAAGGCTTTATGAGAGATAAATTTATTAAATATTTTCTCTTTTAATTGAAGGAGGAAAACATATATAAATCTAGAACAATCATCAATAAAAGTGATGAAATATCTTTTTCTACCTCCAGTAGTAATGTTATTCAAACTACACAAATCAGTGTGAATTAAATCTAATAGTTTAGATTTTCTTTCAACGTTTTTAAATGGCTTCTTAGTCTTTTAGATTGCACACATATACTACATCTATCTATACCAAAATCTATATATATTTTAAGAATAAGTTCTAATTTAACCATACTTTCCATAGAACGTAAATTTAAATGCCCTAATCTATTATACCATAAAAAATTTGAATCACACATATAAATCGAAGGAGCAAATTTATCATTGATATTGAACTTAAATATTTTGCAAGAGGCATATCCCTTTCCTACAAACATTCATTTCTTAGAGAGTACAATGGAATCGAATTCGATCACAATTTTGAATCCATGTTTATTAAGAATACAAGCTGATACAAGATTCTTTCGAATTTCTGAGACATGGAGTACATCATTTAGGGTTACAGATTTTCCCGAAGTAAAGTGTAGAATAACCTTTCCTTATCCTATAACTTTGACAGTAGTAAAATTTCTCATGTACAATTTATGTCCATCATGTGACGCCTCATAGGATACAAAGTTATTCCTATCAAAGGTCACATGCCTAGTAACCCCAAAATCAAGCCACCATTCATTTTCACCATCTATCATGTTGACTTCGGAGATTATTGCAACGAAATCTTCTTCACCAATAACGTTTGCCTGATTTTTATTCTTCAAAAATTTTCAGCAATCATGTTTGAAATGGTCTGATTTCTTGCAATAAAAATAAGTATCCTTCTTTACCTTTTTCTTATCTTTTTCTCTCTTGAAATCCTTTTTATTCGGCTTAAGTTTGAAGTTCTTCCCTTTGTTCTTCTTCTTCGATGTGGCTGCATCTTCAACAATATGAGTATTGGAGACGAGTTCAACTTTCTCCTCCTCCTTGTCACGTAGACGAGTCTCTTCTTCTATGCGAAGATGAGTTAAGAGTTCTTCCATAGTACGATCTTCTTCGTATGTTTCAAACTCTTACGATAATCTTTCCATCTTAACGGTAATTTTGCAATAATCGTAAAGACTTGAAAACCCTCGTCTATTGTGCTTCCTTCCACCACAAGATTGTTAAAGATAATTTGCATCTGGTGCACTTGCTCCAAAATAGGTTTAGAATCATATATCTTAAAATTAAATAACTCACTTACTAAGTATGTGCGCACGTCGACTTCTTCTACTTTATACTATCTTTCAAGAGCCTCTCATATCTCTTTTGCAGTTTTATAAATTTGATAGACATCAAAAAGAGAATCGACAAGAGCGTTGCGAATATAGCTTTTGCATGTGTAATTGTCGCTTTCCCATTTCGTACGGATTCTACTTTCTTCAAGCATTTTATCTTCATGGTCCAATGGTGGTGAGTCTATAGTAAGAACGTATGCGACTTTCAAGGTTGTGAGTAGGAAATGTACTTTTGATTGTCATTGTTTAAAATTTGTATCATTAAAGCACTCAAGTTTCGTGATCTTCGTGTTGGAAAGTTGTATCATCTTTTATATCATGAAAAATATTGTCTTAAAATTGTTGGCGGATTGCACAAATCTTGACAGAAAATAAACTAAAAAAATGCTTCAAGGCACGATTAGATCGTTACCTTTAAGACAATATTTGCCTCCTATATACAACGAGATAACGGCAAATTCGCCTCTAGGATAAAATAAAGCCTCGGTGAAGTACCGATCTGTCACACACTACGTTGCACTGTAGTGTGCGACCCAATAAAATAAAATATAGAGATTGCTCTAGTATGTACATGAATATCGAGGACACAGATGTAAGATTCGAGATTTGTAAGTGATTCGAATCCCTCCTCTGGCCTCTATTTATAGCTTTCGAAATACCTTTTCAGGGCAGTTGTGTTTGTAAGTTTCTTGCAATCGAGGGCTCTGATCGATCAGATCAACAGTTGCAAGGATCCGACGGTTCACACACGAACAGTTACATCTTTTGGTCAACTGACTTGTCTGAATACGGAATCCGACTATCCCAGTTCAAATAGGAAAGGCTCCTCAAGCTCCTTGTGACGATGCGGTTGTGCGAAATGCCCCTTAAAAGTACCAATTGCATCATTCGCACATGAGCTATGTTCCTCTTTTCAAACTAAACAATATGGAAGGTAAGTTTCCATATATATGGCATGGATCTATCTTATAAAATAGTGAGGTAGGATAAAACTTTTGCAACTCTTTTAAACTTATAGTGGGAATATTTTCCCTCAAATATAATTCAAAATTCAAATTGCTTTGCCTTGAAGGTTGAATGTTCAAATATTGTTAAAAACATCTTTTCCGCATAGAACCAACAATTTTAAGGAACCATTTAAAGATTAGCAAAACTAATAAATAAATATTATTAAATTAATAATAAATAAATATTATTAAAATAATAAATAAATATTTATTTGATAAATATCCAACATATGAGACTATAATCAGCAAATAGGAGGTGGGTTATGGGAGGGCAGCCACGACAAATGCTTTTTTTATGTTTCAAAGAGCAACTTCCTCTTTTTTCTTCCTCCTATCCTCTCTCTCCCTATGTTCATTTACAACAATAAAGGGCAATGCCAAACACAGCCTTACTAAATGGCCAAAAAGTTGTGCTCTTTTAGAGGGCTAAGAATTTTGTGGTCACAATCTCCGGAGTGCAAAGGGAACTGAAAAAGTAGCACAAGAAAAAAAAAGCTTCTTTCAACATGAACCGTTCTGTACACAGCGAATCCAAACCTAAAACACATTAAACAAGTGTTAAAAAGGGTCTTAATCCTAGAAAAATAGTTTTTTTCTCTAAGACTGAAAATAATAGAGAAGAACAGCTCAATTTTCCTTAAATTCCATGTAATTAACCAACAAAAAAATCTCGGCACCCCAATCCCTCGTTTTCCAATTGTTGGTGCTCCATTGCTTGTGCCCCAGAACCCATTTCAGACTGAAATAGTTGGAACTAGTCCTCAAGTTCATAAGCTCGAGAATGGGGGCAAATTTCATACACTAAGGTGTTTTGTACTTAGCCCCGATTAATGAAGGACCAAAGAAGCTCTCTAGTTATGAATCAGGATAGAACCAATGGGGGATGCTTGGTTACAATTCTGAAACTACTATTACTTGTTTTCACTCATTTCTGTTAATTTTTTATGTTGAAACGGGCTTTCTTTATCCTTGGGCTATGAGTTTCAATATATTGGGTGTATCCGTATATGTATTTATAGAAGCTTTAATTTTAATGCTTATCCCAATTGTTGGTTCATTTTATACATGGCAAAAAGGAGCATTGGAATGGTCTTAACTCCTAAATATTCAGCCAATAAAAATAAAAAATAAGGAAAAGATAACATTGAGACCATCTTGAATTCTATTGAATTTCCGTTATTTGAGTGAACAGCCCAAAATTCATTGCAAAGACTTGCATCATTCCGTTCTTCTAGACGCTGAATATCTAAGCCTCCTACTTCAAAAGGCTTCCCGAGATAAGTCAATGAAATAGGGTGTATTGATTGACCTAGTGAAGGTCCTTTCCACAAAAATCTACTATATAAATATGGTTTCAATTTGCTTGAGAACGGTTCTTGGAATCATAAAAGTACCTGACCCATAAATACTATTCATAAAATCGGCAATTCCAACTTGCCAGTGAAGGAAAGGAAATTGGATTTCTAGCTCTCCAATCTAATCCAACTTTGATGACAATTGTCGATGTTGGTTTCTCTGGAAACCAATTCACTTGGTTTATTGGTCAAGGTTTTGCGATAATGTGGTCTTGTCTGGATAGATGTCTTTTTTCTCACACCTAGTTTGCGTCCTTTCGTAATCTCCTAGTTCGCCATTGTCCTCGACTTTCTTCGCCCGAATCCAACTTTGATGGCAGAATTTAGAGATTTCATCGATTCTAATGCCCTTGTCGATGTTGGTTTCTCCGGGAATCAATTCACTTGGTGTAATAATCATCAAGGTTTGGCGAGAATTTGGTCCTGTCAGGATAGATATTTTTTTTCTCAGACCTGGCTTAAGTGAAATTGGGCCTATGTGGACAATGACTTATCTTATTTAGCCTTGGGTGCATTCCGTGATAAAGGGATTAACTAGCTGCTACTGATCCTGGCCTAGCAACCCATATTAAATAAGATACTTAATTTAACGAGATAGAGGTTGCCTTATCCTGCTAATGCACCGATCTGGAACCAACATCAATAGCAGGTAGAGCTCCCGTATCAGCATTCCTTGGCCCAGAAAGAGAAGTGGTTGTCTCAGTTATTTCCCCTGGATCCGAAAACGGAAGGAAGAAAACTTGTCTTTCTTGTGGACCATATGAGTTCGATTCAATTATTCCTGTGAAAGATAGGGCATGCCACCATCATGCTCGCTTGGATGGAATATTTCCTTGGGAACTCTGTTTCAGATCGATGCTACCTAATGCATGACAAAGGGACGACGGAGAAAAAAATCCATTAAGGATTCAACCGATTGAAGAGGAGTTTGCCTTTGGAATAAATAATCGGTTAAATGAATGAAAGCTATCCATCGCTCACCTCTTTCTATCTCTTAAAAGGGTTCAGACTCTATCATATAGATGGGGTGGGGGCATGCACTCAACTGCTTCTTGTTCGGCTAAGGGGATGGAAGGAGCTTTCTCTGTCGTGTTGCCGCTGAAAACTGTGACATCCTGGATTTTTCCAACAGGATTTTCTGAAATATATATTTCTTTCTTCAACTTTAAACCAAATGGGAAAATCCGGACCGCCAGATCGTAGATCACAATCTAATACAAAATATTTGGTACATCCACACACATACGAAAATCAAAGCAGATAATACATATAGCATAATTAAAATCTCTAGTTCTAATATCCAATATTAACAGTAACAAAAACAAACTACCAGTGATGGCCGACCATCATCTAACAGTGGTATACAATATGTGTATAATAGCATGAATGTATCAAGCCCAAACTTACCAAAATTCACAATGTATTAAATCTACGATCCCTAAACTAGGGGTACAAATCCTCAAGTGGAAGATCCTCTTCTTCCGGTACGTAGTCTGGATCTTCCTCAAAGCTAAGATCCTAATCAATACCTAAACTTGTGATGTACAGTCGGGCTGAGCTAACAGTCTAAGCTCAATAGAGGAAAGCTTAATAAAAAAATCATATCTTATCAAATCAACACATATATTCGATTACGAAATTTAAAAGCAATTTTCATATCAAATGCAGAATTTAAAACAATACTGAGTTCGGAATCATAACTAAAACATGTCGAATCATCAAAACGGAACACATCATGTCAAAAAACAAAACTGTGTCATGTCAGAGAACAAAGACATATGTTATCAAAATGCGAAACAGAACTTATCAAATAACGAAAACAGAAATAGAAACATATCAGAAATAGAAACTTATCAGATAACGGAAGCAGAAACAGAAACTTATCAGAAATAGAAACGTATCAGAATCCAAGCGTCGGATCAAAACATCAGATCGAAGCATCCCTTTGTGGGAACTGGAGAGCCTCAACTCCTCTTTGTCACCGATGTGTGACCAAAGCATCATGTCAAAGCATCCCTTAGCGGAGAAACAGAACACATCACATTAAGGCATCCCTTAGCAGAGAAATAGAACACATCACATCAAGGCATCCCTTAGCGGGGAACAGAACACATCACATCAAGGCATCCCTTAGTAGGGAACTGAAACATCTTAGATCATAAACATGTGACCAAAGCATCCCTTTGTGGAAACAGGGTAAAAACACCGGAGCCTCGACTCCTCTTTGCCACCATGATTTCAGAGTCATACAAATCATGTATCAGATTTAGAGTTTAAGTTCAAACAAAGTCAGAGTTCAAAGTTTGAGACAGATTTGGAATTCAATGTCAAGAGTTCAATGTTCAAAGCTCAGAGTTATATCAAAGAGAATTTCAAATATTTGAATGCAAAACAGATTTCACAAAATCAAAAGTTCCATTTCTAAAATCATAGATTCAAATCAAATTATCATCAAAGCATATGATTCAAATACTAAAACATAATCATGCATTGAAATTCCCCTACCTAAATCACGATGCACACAAAACTACGCAAAACAGTTTGAGACTCCATGCAGATGTCCACATCCTTAACCTACATCCCAATTCATCCAAAGGCTCATTAGACATGCCAAAAAAAACTCAACGGTCAAAGTTTTAAAAAACTTCTCAAGAAAATAGTCTAAAATGCCTCAACTCAGTATCTCGCGTGAGCGAGATACAGGGTCGGGTGCGCGAGTCACATGGTACCTCTCCAGCTTGGGCGTGCGAGAGCCAGAGGCTCACTAGAGTCACTTTCTCCTCTATCGCTTCGGGTGCGCGAGGCTCAAACAAGCCTTTCTGAAGGTTGCTCGAGCGCGCAAGAATGAATCTCGGGCGTGCGAGTTTCAAAAACTCTACGATTTTGGAGTTTCAGAAATCGCATTTCTCGTGGTTTCTTGCCATTTTCGTCCACACTTTCCACAGGAATTTCAAGACCTATAGATTTACAAATTCAACATTTTTGAGTTACGATTTTCTCACCTTTCATCTAGCGAAATCCATGCACACGATGAACTAGGATCGTAGCTATTGGCGCTTTCATCTCTCATGCACAATGGGTTTCAAAACCCATTCTCTCGCAATCGCTTCGGAGACGTTCCCCACGCTCAATCCTTCATCCACTCGCAATGTGCTCAATAATTTTCCATCAACGCGAGGACACAGGACTTCGAAGGAGAGGGCTTTACAAAAATCAAAAGAGAGTTTGTAGGGTCGGATTTTCCCCTCGTTCATGGATTCTCTCTACGTCGAAGCTTCATGATAACAAGGTAATCGAATAAGAGAGGTGAAATCTCACGTAGGCTCGGAGTTTCGGAACGCACAAATTCGGTAGACTTCTTCATCTTCTCCAAAGAATCCTTTCTCTCTCTCTCTCTCTAACTCTCTAGCAAATGCAAGCCCAAATGGCTTCCGGGAGAAGCCTTTTCCCTTCTTATCCTTAAGGTTGTTTCCCACGCAAAACTAACACATTAAAGTTGTGTGTTAACCCTTATCCAAGAACTTATGCTTGGTGTGAAGCTTGCACACCAACCTATATGTACTAACTCAATCCAATTAAGCTTGGCTTTGGTGCTAAGTGGGTACACTTAAACCAAGTGTTAACCATCATTCATAATGCTTCGTTTCAGTGTGAAGCACACACACACACGTTTGCCCTTATAGCTGAAAGGTTCCGGTTAGGCGTGTAGTTCACACACCCAAGCCGATAATTGTTATATATCTAATGGTCCTAACTAAGGCCCAAAGTCGGTCCACTTAGTCGGCCCAATTAGTCGGCCCAACTGGTCGGCTTAAATAGTCGGCCCTACTGGTCGACCCAATTAGTCGTACGCACTTTTCACACGAAATAATTCTTTTAAATTAATTATTTCAAAAGTTCCAAGGCGGTATTGAGTGCTTTGCCGAATACGTACACTTGGTTGCGTGTCACATGACAAGTTGGGTTATTCGGCTCGGGTTTGTGTGCCACATGCACAAATGCGCACACACTCTACATAGGGTACGAGTTGGGATTTAATGCGCTTGGCACATACCCCCAATTATAACAAGTGGGGCTTGAGGTCACGTTATGTAAAGACCCATATTTTGGACCTGAATTAGACCGACCCTGTGTACGTGTTTGGCTCGGCAACCGACGTCGCCATGTGTTTTGGATTATTCTTTTGATGTTTTTGTGCAGATGGATTTTGATTTAGAATCCGTTTGGACCCTCGTGCGAAAGTTGTGCGCCAACCTCGGTGTGGCTGCTCAACACCGGGCTTGAGTTTTAAAATTAAAGTGTATAACACACAAGAGGTGTGTGTGTGGTTAACTTTTTGGGCAATCCTATTATAAGAAGGAATTGCATTCTCGTATTATACTAGGTTTTGTTTAAGAGAGAAAGAGACGTGAGCGCCGTGAAGAACCGTAGTCATGTGATAGTCGCCCAACCACACAAAACTCCGTCTTCTCTCTTCAATCATCGTAGGAGATCGGTTTAGAAACCTCCTTCTCTAGAACCCTCTTTTATTGAAACCCTTGAACCTTAGAAAGAACTTGAATCAAACTTGGATTCGTTTTGACGTTGGGAGAGATTGAGATTATTGGGAACGTGTAAGAGTCACCCTTGTGAACTCGTAGGAGCGATCGCGGTGCGAATCGTCGAGGAAACCCACCGGTTTCGTTCCGAAACTCCATTCGCGTGACTCGTTTCCAATCAAGGAATCCTTAGATTAAAGGTATATTTTGATTAAATTTATTGATTAAAATCATTGGATTAGCCATGGGTTTTATTTTGGGATGTATATGTATCGATTCGGGTGAAAAATTGGACGAGAATCGCGATCTGAATCGAGTTCTGAAACTCAGAATTCTCGTTGTCGCTGTAGCTCGCTCGAGCGAGCTATTATCATCGCTCGAGTGAGGATGCACCAGAAGTTTGACTTTAGAAGTCATATACCCGAAAAGTTGTTCTCTACCCTCGCTCGAGTGAGAAATTCTGAAGGATCTCACTCGAGCGAGCTATTATAATCGCTCGAGCGAGGTATCTCTGAACTCTAATACTGTCTTAGTATTTTAGTAGTAACTTTTTATTCCGACCTCCAATTGATATGATTCTTTTTTCTTGGAAAGAGAACAACAAACTCTACAACTTTCGTGTTTTGACCAACTCGTGAATCAATCGTTTTGAAGGTCAAAATTTTAGGAGAAGGTTACGTCAAATTCTATGTTGGCACAAACTTACTCGTTTCGACTCGATTTGAGGAAACTCTTAAATAGGTATAAATTATTAGTGATTAGAGTTAACCTTGATGCATCATCATATGCTTATGATGTAGATTAAGAGTAAGAGGCCATCAATAGGATTTTGCTTGACTTCGCGCAACTTCAAGTTTTGGTAGGAGAATCTCATCTTTACAGTATTTTATTTTAACTCGTATGGATATTTTGAATTAGAATCTTTGAACTTGCATATGTCATTGAAATCATATCTGTAAACTAAAATTTGAGATGACAAACTGAAAAATCTGAATCCTGAAACCTAAGTTTGCTTAAGCTCTGAAAATCTTAAAATCTGAAATCAAGAATTTGAACTATATATAAGAAACTTGCATTTAAATTATATTAGTATCTGCATATATTTTATGATTGACCTGAACGACCCCTCAAAAAATTTCTGAATAACTTTCTGGTGCAAGTTACCCTCCGAGTGTAGGGGCTTGTTGCATCCTGAAAAATGGGTCATGAATGATGATGGTAGGTAGGGGTTCCCATCAGCTATATTCCTGCTCTCGAGATAGAGTTTACTCGGGAGGTATTTTAAGTTGAAGATTAAGTTATGAATTATTGAACTTTACATATGAAAATTAGAGGCACTAAGACACTGAAATTCTGCATTATTCTTGAATCTATTTTCACATATTTAGAAACTGATCTTGCATATAATTTATGCACTTAAATTCTGCTTTTACCTATATTTCTTGTTTCGATACTTATTTTGAAACCTATGCTAGTTAAAATACTATGTCGCTGATGATATTTTTCTACTGAGCTTTTTTGGTTAGCTCACTCGGACTATATGTCATAGGTCCAAGCACTGGCGTGGTTGTTCAGGACTGTGAGACTGATCCTGATTACTTACTCGAGGAAGAGCCTGAGGTTCCTCCTGAGGAGTATTTTCTAGCATAGGATCTAATTCATTTATTTACTTTTGGTGAGAGTGTGAGACTTGGATTTGTGGGCCCACCTTTGGCTGGATATTTTGGTTTAGCATTTATTGTTTTATTACTATTGTGAATCATGTTTCGATGATGGTCGGCTATCTTCGGTGGTTCTTTACTTTTATTGCTTCCACATTTTTCTTAGCTTTGGTTATTTATTGCGCTTTACTCTGATATGTGCCCTGTTGTCCGGCTTATCGTTTAATCGATAGGTTGGCGAGCCGGCCTTTCTTATACCTGAGAGATTGGAAAAGTCGAGTCGTCACAGTTGGTATTAGAGCCGTGGCTTTAGATTCTCTATGGACCAATGAGAACCCAACCATGAACCGGTACAGTTCGCATCAGAGTTATGTTATTAGGTCCTGAGTCCACTATGACTGTGTGCATGATTGTGGTCACAATCTAAATACTGACCGATGTTGTTATTTTCACAATGATAGGTCAGCATGGCCCCAAGACTTAGAGGCAGAGTCAAAGGTAGGACAGTTTCGTTAGAGGACATCCCTGAAGGTATCGGTGTCTCTAGGGGAGTCGCTTTCGCAACCGGCTCTAACAAAGCTCCGATTGGAGTTGGAAGAGGTCAAGATGGAAGAATGGAGCAAGTGTTGGAAAATCTGGCCACCAACATAGCTCAGCAGACCGCATCTATGACTCAACAGACTGCTATCATTGCCCAGCAAGCAGAGCTGATTTCTACTGGACAGCAACAACAATCATCAGGATTTGCCGAATTCAGAAGGATGAGACCTCCAAATTTTTCAGTACAGACCGACCAGATGGAAGTCGAAGGTTGGTTGGATGAGATGCAAAAGATCTTTGAAGTACTGCAGTGTACCGATGTTGAGAAGGTCAGATGGGCAACCTTCAAACTGAACGGATAGGCTGGACCATGGTGGAAGTCTGTGGCTAGACGCAGGGAGCAGGAGTTTCCCAATACTCCTTGGACATGGGCTGAGTTTATCGAGGCGTTCAACGATCAGTACTTTCCCAAGATCGTCAGGCATCAGATGAAAGTCCAGTTCATCGAGCTGAAGTAGGGGACAATGTCAGTGCGTGAGTATGGAGATGAGTTCATGCGACTTTCGAGGTTTGCACCTAGATGTGATTTTTAATTGTAATATTTTACTCGCAAGCGCACGAATCAAATAGTATGTAGTGGGTGTAGAGTACGAGATCGTTCCCACGAGGACTATTTTTGAAAGATCTCAAAAGACAAGACAGTAATTCAAGAAATCCACTAAGATTTAACAGTATTCTACCAGTCTTATGATTTAATTTTGTGAGATGACAATTACTGACTACAAACTAAAACTTAACTGATAATTCAAAAATAAAGATAAAGATGAAGATACTAAATCCTCCCATCTTTGGTCCGTTCTTCCCATAATATAAATCTAAGGATTAAACTATGAGATATACCACTGAAGGAAAATATCTTTTATGGAAGATAAATGGTCAAAACCCTAATAGGTTCCACGTTGCGTCCCTACAATCAGGACTTAACTTTAGAGATGATTTTCATATATAGATCTGGGATCAAGGGCATGGCTCGGCTCACATGATCTCAGGTTCAAATAAAAATCATCCCTAAAGTGGGTGAAAATTCCAATAAGAATACCACCATAGATCTGAAATCAAGGGCATGGCTCGGCACACTCAATTTCAGATTAGAGAGTAATTAAGACAAAATTACCATTACAGATCCAAGATTCAGGGCATGACTTGGCACACTCGATCCCGGATCATAATCGTAATTAGATCCACACGATGAAAGCAAAAAGACCATATAGCAATGATTGGGTAAAATTACCGTCACAGATCTGAGATCCCGGGCATGGCTCGGCACATGCGATTCCAGTTAGTGGTGGGGATTTCATCCGTTCATGATAGCACAACAACCATAAAATAAAATCTCATATTTTAATCATAAATTTATATTATTAGAAGTACATCCCTCGGATGGGAATCATTAGATCCTCATCCCTATGAATTTAGCCACACATATTGAAATTAAATGACATAAATAAATAAGGAAGGGAAAATAACATTAATTTAATGAATTAAAAATACCTCAAACTTCAATATAAATTACTTTGATCCAAAAGTACGGTGATCTTCAGAAACGAAATTAATGCAGAAATTAACTGAACAAGAATAATAAACTGAAGGAATGAATACTGAAAATTAGAGGAACAAAGCTCTCAAAAAGAATGATAAAAAACTCTCTATTTCTATGTCTAACTATGAAAAAGATAAACTAAAACTAACTCTAATTATCTCCTAATTATCTTTCTTGAAGTGTTTGATCGGCTTTAAATAGATTCCCAGTCGCATAGGTTTCCCAGCCGCATAGGTTTCCCAACTCAACAAGTCAGGGTCGATGCATCGACCCTGCAAAAGAGGCTAAAAGTTTGCTTTAAAATAGTCAATTCCGTGTCAGACTCTTTTTCTCCTCAATTAATCGACCAAAAGGGTCGATGCATCGACCTCCCAGAAATTCGTGAAATTCCAGCCCACTTTTGTATGAAATATGGCTTCCGTATTTTGGCCATAACTTTCTATCCCCGAACTCGGATTGACATAATTCTTACGCCGTTGGAAAGCTGACAGAAAGATCTACAACTTTTGTGTTTTGATAATTTCATAATTCTATCGTCTTAAAGGTCCAAATTTAGCTGCAAGTCATACCAAGCTCTCGATGACCCAAAGTTGCAGTGTTTTGACATTAATTTCAGGATTCTTGGGCTGTTTTCTGCAGTTGGCTTGTATTTATCTGAAACACTTCAAATCTAATAATTTTCATCAGATAGCCTTCATCGGACAACTAAATATAAGTATTTAGGGGTGAAATATCATCATATTTCACTACTCATCACACCCCCAAACCTACACTTTGCTAGTCCTCGAGCAAAGCAAACTAAAGAAAATAAATGCCACTTTCGTAGGGAACACGATTGCACTTAGCATGTGCAACAAGCCTTTAAACCCATAGGTGATCCCTAGTGGAGGAGTTGTGTCTCCTGAGGGTTTACAGTGAAGTTACCCACAAACTTCAATACATTTTTGAAACCATCGATAAAATTAAGTTTTCAAAATATGATTTTGATAACATATATACCATTCAAAATTCAAAATCATTAATCAATTCAACATGAGAATTCTCAATTTTAAATAACAATGTTACACTAATCATACTAGTATCCATTCAAATTAGTATAATGCTCAAATCGTTAGATAACTCATCCCTTCATGCTTAAATGTGAAGTGTGTGCATGCCCAAACCAAAATTCATTTATCTCAGAACTAGCTCAAACGGGAAACAGTCGGATCTGTTGTTTTGACTCAATCCTCACTTTAGATATACTCTTGAAATAAAATCACTCCGATGATGGGTAAGTTTTCGTACACATGTGAGAGATCAATACAAAGCAAATAAAAAGGTCTCACATGATAAATGCAACACGATGCAATCAATAAACAAAAATAAATCTCATAAGAAGATGCTTGTATATCCTAAGCATCTCATATCAAGTGTCATAAGTATCACATATTTACTCTCCACAAGGCAGTTACCAATGCAAGATCAGATCATGAAGGTCATTTTAGGGTTGTAATGGGGCTCAAGTAAGGGTAAGAAAGAATTGGAAGTTGGGATTCAAAGTTTCTGAGAAATCAAAAAAGAAACTAACTTTTGATTTTTCTATTGCTCTTCTTTTTCTTTTCTCACTCTTTCTTTTTCTTTTGAAATTCCTTTTCTTGAAGCACCTCATATTTTTCGTTATTATTTTTTTTTTATAATTTTTTTTTTCTTTTTCTCTCCCCCTTTTCTTTTTTTTTTCTTTTTATTTTTGTCATACACTCTCAGTAAACACCACAACTCGGTATCTCTCAACTTACTCTTTTTTTGTTCATTTTCATCCCTCGTTCCTAATTTCTCAGAAATAAGAAGGGTAAAGCTTAATTTTTAGAAATGGTGAAGGGTTAAAGGTTAACGTGGCTTATTAAAGAATGTATAAAGGTAAATTTTTCAATACGCTCAAAGGGGTATTAGAGAGATAAATTTATATAAGGTGGGATATTTTAAGCACAAATGAGCCAAAGATGGCCTTCAATCATGTCCTTAAGAGATGATAACTTTGCCTATTTGTCTTAAGTAGATATACAATACATTCTAACACAATGATATAAATTTGATTTCATGCAAAGTCACAAGCCAAAGTAAAGTGTATGAGATTATGTAAAATAATTCATTTTCAAAGAAAACTCCGAGTTTATGTATTCACTCATCAATGACGGGAATTAAGCTCTAAAACTCACTGGGTTTAGTCTCCACTAAGAACCTAAGATTTAATGTTTAAAACAGTTCATCGATTTCTAAGTCTTAGCTTGGTATAAGTGTAAAAATTCTAAGCATGAATATCAAAATTATCCACAAAATATCACATCAAGTTTCCTCATCCTAGATACAAGTAATCAGAATATGACATCAATATTCTCAAAATTAAATTCACATGCATTATCAACTAAAGTTTGAAAATAATTGCAAAATAATGTGCATGATGACTTCAAATTTTTTTTATTTTTTTTTACTCTACTCTCGATTGATCGACTCGAAGAGGTCGATTGATCGAGAGTGGATGGTCGATCAATCGACCCTCATTATTGATTAATCAAAAAATTATTATTTTTTTTTTATATAATTTAAAAAAAAAAAAAAAAAGTGACGCAAAATAGATAACCATACCCCCAAACCTAAAGATTATAATGTCCTCATTGATTGAAATAAGTATTGCACCCCCAGACCTACTGAAAAGTACCTCAACACAAAGATCAGGTGCAGAGAATATGTGCATCAAATTGGAACATGACCAAAAATTTATTAAAGGAAATATGGTTATATTATTTAGGGAATTAAAAACAACCTAATCTAAACAAAAAAAAACTAATATGCTAGAAATAAACATACGAAAAAATTAATAAAAAAAAGAAAAAATAAAACCTAAATCCTAAATCCTAAACTAATCAAGAATCCAACTCTGTTAATCATTGGTAGGCGGACCCATCCACCTTGGTTCACTTAAATTGATGTTCTTAGGCACAGGGAACAATATCTCCCAAAGATCAAGGGAAAATTGATGAGACACTGCCGATGGTATGGATGGAGGCGGTGAGGCGAAAGTAGGAGATGGAGATGGGGGAGGTAGTGACGGAAACACATCAATTATCTCGATATCAGTATTGATGCCCGGTGTAGGAGATTTGGAACGATTTACCTTCTTTCTAGATGGTTCTCCCCAGGAAGGAATGATCATCGGATCGAGGTCGATGATTTCAATAGTGCTAGGCGTAAAAAGGACCATCTGATGAGAGTGGCGCTCCCGCTTTTTAGCAGTCTCCTCCATCTTTGATAATCGTGCTCTGGTAAGATAGAATCGGCGGGCCATGAGAAGGTTGTGCAAAATTGAATGGAAAGTGAGCCTAAGGGTGAATATAAAGAAAAAATTTATAGAGTTGGAGTAGGAGTGGGAAGAGGTGTCCCGCAAAAAGAATAAGAAAATGTGTGGCCACGGGGGCAGAGATTGATACATTAACCTTTCAATTTCTACCCTGCGCTTGATATTCCCAAAATTACACTCTAGATTCAAACCCATTAATCTTTTTCCGACATTCTGTTGCTTATCTATGTATTTAATGAATGGGCAACAGATTTGAAATTCCTCTTTTTCCCCTAAACCAAATTCACACTCATCGAAAAAAGTTATGTCTCCCTTATCAGGTGTTGTAAGGGTAGCATTTTCTTTCTCTCTCATCTCAATTTGATTCTCAATTCTCCCCTCGACATAAGTATCATTCCATTCCATTTCCTCTTCTCCTCGCACTTGCACTACCTCAACGCTCATTATGCCATTCTCAAGCGTAGTGGCCAATTGGTCATCCTCATATTTTTGAACAAAATCAGAGGAGTCCTCTTGAAGATGTTCTTTATTCCGATCGGTATCAATGAGGGACTCCTCTATTTCAACTTTCCTTTGTAAGTACTCGATCATCTGACTAACTTGAGATTGTATCCTAGAAATTCTTTAAGTATTGGTGTGCACCAAACCTTTTAAATATTCTAAGGAGTAAGAAGAATTTTGGGCTGGTTCATATGATTTTGTGTCTTGAAAGTATTGAGTTTGCTGTGAAAACTCATAAGGAAATTTGTTGGGATAAGAATTTGATCATTGTAAGGCATCATATCACACATTAGAGGTTGATTAAAACCCCATATGTCATTAGATTGACTCTGCCAGTCATGAGTGTTCCAAACAGGATTTGGCTGGACTTGTTCAGAGTAATAATTTGAGTTATTCAAGGGACACATAGGTGAAATGTGCATTGAATTTCTACAAATAGCACATGATATTAGATTGAATTCATGCATTGACATGATTTCACCAATAACACAAAACAATTTTTATTTTTTTTTAATTAAGCAGAAATACTATTTTAATCCTCGAAAATTCCTAAAATTTACTATCTACCAAAAATTCAGATTTTCTTAATTTAATCCCCGGCAACGGCGCAAAAAACTTGATGTGATTTTTAATTGTAATGTTTTACTCGCAAGCGCACGAATCAAATTGTATATAGTGGGTGCAGAGTACGAGATCGTTCCCACGAGGACTATTTTTGAAAGATCTAAAAAGACAAGACAGTAATTCAAGAAATCCACTAAGATCTAACAGTATTCTACCAGTCTTATGATTTAATTTTGTGAGATGACAATTACTGACTACAAACTAAAACTTAACTGATAATTCAAAAATAAAGATAAAGATGAAGATACTAAATCCTCCCATCTTTGGTCCGTTCTTCCCATAATACAAATCTAAGGATTAAACTATGAGATATACCACTGAAGGAAAATATCTTTTATGGAAGATAAATGGTCAAAACCCTAATAGGTTCCACGTTGCGTCCCTACAATCAGGACTTAACTTTAGAGATGATTTTCATATATAGATCTGGGATCAAGGGCATGGCTCGGCTCACATGATCTCAGGTTCAAATAAAAATCATCCCTAAAGTGGGTGAAAATTCTAATAAGAATACCACCATAGATCTGAAATCAAGGGCATGGCTCGGCACACTCAATTTCAGATTAGAGAGTAATTAAGACAAAATTACCATTACAGATCCAAGATTCAGGGCATGACTTGGCACACTCGATCCCGGATCATAATCGTAATTAGATCCACACGATGAAAGCAAAAAGACCATATAGCAATGATTGGGTAAAATTACCGTCACAGATCTGAGATCCCGGGCATGGCTCGGCACATGCGATTCCAGTTAGTGGTGGGGATTTCATCCGTTCATGATAGCACAACAACCATAAAATAAAATCTCATATTTTAATCCTAAATTTATATTATTAGAAGTACATCCCTCGGATGGGAATCATTAGATCTCCATCCCTATGAATTTAGCCACACATATTGTAATTAAATGACATAAATAAATAAGGAAGGGAAAATAATATTAATTTAATGAATTAAAAATACCTCAAACTTCAACAGAAATTACTTTGATCCAAAAGTATGGTGATCTTCAAAAACGAAATTAATGCAGAAATTAACTGAACAAGAATAATAAACTGAAGGAATGAATACTAAAAATTAGAGGAACAAAGCTCTCAAAAAGAATGATAAAAAACCCTCTATTTCTATGTCTAACTATGAAAAAGATAAACTAAAACTAACTCTAATTATCTCCTAATTATCTTTCTCGAAGTGTTTGATGGGCTTTAAATAGATTCCCAGTCGCATAGGTTTCCCAGCCGCATAGGTTTCCCAACTCGACAAGTCAGGGTCGATTAATCGACCCTATAGGGTCGATGCATCGACCCTGCAAAAGAGGCTAAAAGTTTGCTTTAAAATAGTCAATTCCGTGTTAGACTCTTTTTGTCCTCGATTAATCGACCAAAAGGGTCGATGCATTGACCTCCCAGAAATTCGTGACATTCCAGCCCACTTTTGTATTAGACACTGCTTTAGTATTGTGGCCATAACGTTCTGTCCCGAACTCGGATTGACATGATTCTTACGCCGTTGGAAAGCTGACAGAAATATCTACAACTATTGTATTTTAACAATTTCATAATTCTGCCAGATTAAAGGTCCAAATTGAGCTACAAGTCACACCAAGTTCTCGATGACCCAAAGTTGCAGTGTTTTGACATTAATTTCAGGATTCTTGGGCTGTTTTCTGCACTTGGCTTGTATTTACCTGAAACACTTCAAATCTAATAATTTTCATCAGATAGCCTTCATCGGACAGCTAAATATAAGTATTTAGGGGTAAAATATCATCATATTTCACTACTCATCACACCTCAGCATGTGGCCACCGATATGATGAAGGCCAGAAAATTTCAACTGGGTCTGAGGCCGAATATACAAGAGAGAGGGGTTATGTAGGAGATGGAGACATATGGGGGAGTGATGTCAAAGGCCCTCATTAGTGAAGAGGAGATTCATAAGTTGTTTCTGAGAAGGAATCAGCCGAACAAGGATAAGGTTGTGCAAGGGCAGTCAGGTGCTTATGAGAATAAGAGGGCCAAGTTTACGAAGCCGCTAGTGAACCTTATTCAACCTGTATTTTCTATACCAACATTTTCTTCTGGACCGACCTCTTATCAGAGATCGACAGCATCATCACCCGTGCAATCTGTACGCCCAATAGGTTCTACGGCTAGTGGAGCTTCAGTGACACAGGGATCCTCACGTGCACCATCTTCTGCTTCGGTCACTACGTGCCTAACGTGTGGGAAACCACACAAGACTGAAGATTACAGGAGGAACACTGGAGCGTGTTTCTGGTGTAGCGCAATCAGACACCTGATTAAGGATTGTCCTTAAGAGGATAAGAGAAGAACTAGTTCGGCATCTACTCAGAGATCGACCCGACCTACTGTTCAAGGTCGAGCCTATGCCATGACAGCTCAAGAAGTCGAAACGTCGAACAATGTGATCCAAGGTATTATTAAAAGTTGAGATGTCTTCTTATTTTATTTTGTTATATATATAATTGTTTGGTATTTAATAAATTTTGTTAATAAGTTATGGATGAACACACATGCTTAGAAAATTTTAATTGAAACGTTTATCTAAACTAAGGTACCCTTTTTATGCGTCGTGAGGGCGACGTAAGCAAAATCGAAGCGCAAGTGTTGATAGACCCCGGGTCTACCCATTCTTTTGTCACTCTGATGGTCGCTGAGATGTTGAGCATCGTTCCCAAGGCCCTTGATTTTATCTTAACAGTGTCAATTCCTACGGGTAACTCAGAGTACTGATACCATGTGTCAATCAGTGATTGTGATGATCAAAGACCACGAAACTGTAGTTGATTTGATCATTTTGAGCATGGAAGGGTTCAACATAATACTAGGGATGGATTGGTTATCTGCTTACCACACGAGCATGGATTATCATCGAAAAATTACAACCTTCCACCCTTCGAAGAGAAAATCTTTCTGATTTTGCGGAGTCAAATCCTGCGTGGCACCGTTTATCTTCGCTATACGAGCAGACAGTATGATGAGGAACGGGTGTTATGGTTATCTAGCATACTTGCAAGATCATAAGGAGAAGAAAAATATTACAAATATTACGATTGCTTGCGAGTATCCGAATATTTTTCTTGAAGATCTACCTGGATTACCACCTGACAGGGAGATTGAGTTTACGATTGAGTTAGCGTCGGGTACCGAACCTGTATCGAATGGTGCCTGCAGAATTGAAAGAATTGAAGGAGCAGCTTCAGAAACTGCTAGATAAAGGTTTTATCAGACTGAGTGTGTCACCCTAGGGAGCACCAATTTTTTTTGTGAAGAAGAAAGAAGGTTTAATGCGGCTTTGCATTGATTACTGCTAGCTAAATAAGTTGACGATTAAGAATCGTTATCCGCTTTTGAGAATTGATGATCTATTCGATCAGTTACAAGGAGCAAGGTTCTTCTCGAAGATTGACTTGAGGTCAAGCTACCATCAATTGAAAGTCAAATTTGAAGACATTCAGAAGACAACGTTCAAAACCCAATATGGACACTACGAGTTCTTGGTCATGCCATTCGGATTGACGAACACACCCGCGTCATTTATGGACTTGATGAACCGAATATTCAAATCACATTTGGACAAGTCTGTAGTAGTTTTTGTAGATTGCATCCTCATCTATTCAAAGACACGAGAAGAACATGAGCAGTATCTGCGAGTGGCTCTACAAACCCTCAGAGACCATCAGTTATATGCAAAACTTAGCAAGTGTGAGTTTTGGCTTGAGCAGGTCAGTTTCTTAGGCCACGTTGTCTCTGAGACTGGTATTATGGTTGATCCATTAAAGATTGAGTCAGTGATGAATTGGGAACAGCCGAAGACGGTTATAGAGGTTCGTAGTTTCCTCGGTATGGCAGGTTACTATAGAAGGTTTGTAGAGGGTTTCTCCAAGATATCAGGTCCGCTTACACAACGTACAAAGAAGAACACTAAGTTCGATTGGACAGAGCAGTGTGAGCAAAGTTTCAAGAACTCAAGAAGCGATTGACTACTGCGCCAGTACTTGCTATACCGTCAGGCAAGGGAGGCTTTACAATATACAGTGATGCATTATATGGGGGTTTAGGCTGCATGCTTAACCAGCATGAGAGAGTCATTGCTTATGGGTCTAGACAACTAAAAGACCATAAGAAGAATTATCCGACACACTACCTTGAGTTGGTTGCAGTGATCTTTGCCTTGAAGATCTGGAGGCATTACCTTTATGGGGAGACCTTCGATATATTCACCGATCATAAGAGCCTCAAGTATCTCTTCTCATAGAAGGAGTTGATATGAGAAAATGCCGATGGATAGAGTTCTTGAAAGATTATGATTGTACTATCCAGTACCGCCCCGAAAAAGCAAACGTAGTGGCAGATGCATTAAGTCGGAAGTTCTCTGCTCAGTTATCACATCTCACCGTAAGGATGCGACGATGGCGTCTATTGGAAGATATGGCTCTAAGTAACATGAGATTTGACGTAAAAGGTTCAGGTGCGTTAATGGCTACGTTGGTGATATGTTCTACTCTCTATGAGAATATTCGTAGACTTCAGATGACGGATGATGAACTTATGACTATCAAACGTGATGTGATTGGGGGAAGTAAAACAAATTTTTCTATCAAAGATGACGGCACTTTGTTGTTTAGAGACCGGGTATGCGTACCAACTAGTACTGAGCTTCGGGGCACCATTTTGGAAGAGGCTCATAAGTTTATGTACGCTATTCATCCTGACAGTACCAAAATGTACCAAGACTTAAAGAAAAGCTTCTGGTGGAGGGGTTTAAAGAAAGATGTCGCTGAGTATGTCTCGAGATATCTTATGTGCCAGCAAGTAAAGGGGGATCACCGAAATTCGACAGGACTGTTACAACCACTACCGATACCCGAGTGGAAATGGGAGGTCATTTCTATCGACTTTATTTTGGGGTTGCCTAAGACGTTGAGGAAGCACAATGCCATCTGGGTCATTATGGATCGATTGATTAAGTCTGCACACTTCCTGCCTTATAATTCGTCGTATACCGCCAACAAACTCGCAGAGTTATACATCAAGGAGATAGTTAGGCTACATGGTATACCGGTCAGTATCGTATCCGACAGAGATCCGATGTACACATCTCAATTTTGGCAGTGATTTCAAGAAGGGATGGGTTCCAGGCTTGCTTACATTAGCATTCCATCCTCAAACTGATGGGTAAACTGAGAGGGTGAATCAGATTATAGAAGATATATTACATGCTTTCATGCTGGATTTTCAAGGGTCATGGGACCAACATTTACCACTGATTGAATTCGCCTACAATAACAGTTACCAGGCTAGCATTGGCATGGCACCCTACGAAGCCTTGTATGGACGGCGGTGCAGGTCTCCGCTTAATTGGGAAGAAGTTGGCAAGAAGCTCATTTTAGGCCCCGAGATCGTAGAGAGTATGACCGAGACAGTTCAGTTTATCTGCGAGAGACTACGCATTGTTTAAAGTCGTTAGAAGAGCTACGCTGACCTTAAAAGGAACCATGTTGAATTTCAGGTGAACTTGTAGAATTGATTACATTATTATTGATATCAAGTGTGTTTTGTCACTAATACCTGCATTTCAGGTGGGAGATAACATTTTTGTCAAAATCTCTCCTACAAAAGGCGTGATGCATTTTGGAAAGCGTGGGAAGCTAGTCCGCGCTATGTTTGACCTTTTGAGGTATTGGGCGGAGTTAGCAACGTCGCTTACCATGTAGCCTTGCCACTACAGCTATCGAGCTTGCACAATGTATTTCACGTGTCCATATTGCGGAAGTACGTGAAGGATTCGACTCACGTATTGGACTACCAGCCCATTGAGCTCCAGGAAGATTTATCCTTGGTTAAGGAGCTAGTACAAATCTTGGATCGTAAAGAGCTGACCTTACAAACTAAGAGTATTCCCTTAGTACTCGTGAAGTGGCGGAACCATTATTCAGAGGAAGCCACTTGAGAGCGCGAAGTGGATATTCATGAGTAATTTTCACAACTTTTCGAATAAAGGTAAATCGTAAACTATATAGATATAAGAAAAATAAAAGTACTTTTGACTTTTAAAACTCATTTTTCAAATAAATATTACATGTATCTATAACGATCACACGATAAAATCTTAAATATCATATTTATTCATTCTTGGTTAGAACCGTGTATCAGTAGAACGTATGTCATCAGTTTAAACATGTATACCAGGCATGTGGTTACGCTTCTGAACAAGTATTCGATTCTGACATCTGAATTTTTTGTTTTGATTTTACTTTATACTGGTGTTAGGATAAGGACTTACCGTAGATCGGTTTAGCTATCCGTTACATTTTCGAGGACGAAAATTCCTAAGGAGGGTAGAATGTAAAGACCTATATTTTGGACCTGAATTAGACCGACCATGTGTACGTGTTTAGCTTGGCAACCGACGTCGCCAAGTGTTTTGAGTTATTCTTTTGATGTTTTTGTGCAGACGGATTTTAATTTAGAATCTGTTTGGACCCTCGTGCGAAAGTCGGCCGCTCAACACCGGGCTTGAATTTTAAAATTATAAGTGTATAACACACAAGAGGTGTGTGTGTGGTTAACTTTTTGGGCAATCCTATTATAAGAAGGAATTGCATTCCCGTATTATACTAGATTTTGTTTAAGAGAGAAAGAGACGTGAGCGCCGTGAAGAACTGTAGCCGTATGATAGTCACCCAACCGCACAAAACTCTGTCCTCTCTCTTCTTCAATCATCGTAGGAGATTGGTTTAGAAACATCTTTCTCTAGAACCTTCTTTTGTTGAAACCCTTGAACCTTAAAAAGAACTTGAATCAACCTTGGATTCTTTTTTACGTTGGGAGAGGTTGAGATTATTGGGAACGTGTAAGAGTCACCCTTGTGAACTTGTAGGAGCGATCACGACGCGAATCGTCGAGGAAACCCGTCGGTTTTGTTTCGAAAGTCTGTTCGCGTGACTCGCTTCCAATCAAGGAATCCTTAAATTAAAGGTATGTTTCAATTAAATTTATTGATTAAAATCATTGGATTAGCCATGGGTTTTGTTTTAGGATGTATATGTATCGATTCGGCTGAAAAATTGGACGAGAATCACGATCTGAATCGAGTTCTAAAACTCAAAATTCTTGTTATCGTTGTAGCTCGCTCGAGCGAGCTATTATCATCGCTCGAGTGAGGATGCACCAGAAGTTTGACTTTAGAAGTCATATACTCGAAAAGGTGTTCTCTGCCCTCGCTCGAGCGAGCTTAAGTCATCGCTCAAGTGAGAAATTCTGAAGGATCTCGCTTGAGCGAGCTATTATAATCGTTCGAGCGAGGTATCTCTGAACTTCGATACTGTCTTAGCCATAACTTTTTACTCTGAACTCTGATTGATATGATTCTTTTTTATTGGAAAAAGAACAACAAACTCTACAACTTTTGTGTTTTGACCAACTCGTGAATCAATCGCGCAACTTCAAGTTTTGGTAGGAGAATCTCAACTTTACAGTATTTTATTTTAACTCACATGGATATTTTGAATTAGAATCTTTGAACTTATATATGTCATTGAAATCACATCTGTAAACTAAAATTTAAGATGACAAACTTAAAAATATGAATCCACCTGAACCCTGGAACCTAAATCTGCTTAAGCTCAGAAAAGCTTAAAATCTGAAATCAAGAATCTGAACTATGTATAAGAAACTTGCATCTAAATTATATTAACATCTGCATCTGTTTTATGATTGACCTAAACGACCCCTCAAAAAATTTCTGAATAACTTCCTGGTGCAAGTTACCCTCCGAGTGTAGGGGCTTGTTGCATCCTGAAAAAGGGTTCATGAACGACGATGGTAGGTAGGGGTTCCCATCGGCTATATTCCTGCTCTCGAGATATAATTTACTCGGGAGGTATTTTAAATTGAAGATTAAGTCATGAATTACTGAACTTTGCATATAGAAATTAGAGGCACTAAGACACTGAAATTCTTCATTGTTCTTGAATCTATTTTCGCACATTTAAAAACTGATCTTGCATATAATTTATGCACTTAAATTCTGCTTTTACCTACATTTCTGATTTTGACATATAATATTTCGATACCTATTTTGAAACCTACGTTAGTTAAAATACAATGTCATTGATGATATTTTTCTACTGAGCTTTATTGGTTAGCTCACTTCGATTATACGTCACAGGTCCAGGTACTGACGTGGCTGTTCAGGATTGCGAGACTGATCCTGATTACGTACCCGAGGAAGAGCCTGAGGTTCCTCCTGAGGAGTATTTTCTGGCATAGGATCTAATTTATTTATTTACTTTTGGTGAGAGTGTGAGACTTGGATTTGTGGGCCCACCTTTGGTTGGATATTTTGGTTTAGCATTTATTGTTTTATTACTATTGTGTACCATGTTTCGATAATGGTCGGCCATCATCGGTGGTTTTTTACTTTTATTACTTCTGCATTTTTCTTAGTTTTGATTATTTATTAAGCTTTACTCTGATATATGCCCTGTAGTCCGACTTATCGTTTAATCGATAGGTTGGTGAACTGGCCTTTCCTATATCTAAGGGATTTGAAAAGTCGGGTCGTCACACGATATCTAGGTCAAATGTTTGACTCGGGTCAAACCAATCAAAAGGTCATATTCTCGTCAAAGGCCAATGATTCAACATTTTCAAAAATTTTGAATTATTACAAAAACGGTCTTGGACTTGCTGGTGTAGTTCTATCCATTGATTTGTCAATATCCCTCGACTGAAATAGTTGGAAGTAACCAATGTTTTTTCAATTTTTGGATGAGATTATACCATACCAAACCATAATTTGCTAATAAAATGTCTGATATTATACCATCCAAAACAGCCAGAACATAAAATATATAATCATGCCAGGAATTATTCTCTGAAATTTGGAATCTCCTGAGCAATTCGGTAGGTTGCAAATAAAATTTTAGTAAGGAACGTCAAATCTTGAATGCCCAAAAGTTAATAAACCACCTGATTTATGTTAAAATAAAATTTTCAAACCTACATATTATTTTTTTGAGTTAATTAAGGAAAGGTAAGATTCGGAAAGTTATGAACCCTAGCTAAAATAATCAACTACTATTTTGAAAGGAAGAAGAAAGTGGTGTACCTTTTAACAATATATTGAAATTGCGCCCTCGACACCCTTTGTTGTTGATACTGCTATTGATGATCATTAAGCAATTAGGGTTTTGATGTCTTCCTTTTCATTTGTACAAAAAAATAATAAATAGTTAATTAAAAGTTCAAAATTTTAAACAAAAATTAGAGGAGATGAGAGAGAAAATAGAGATTTTATGATAGAAAATCCTATATAATGTCTTCTTCTCTAGGGCTAAATTTAAAACACTTTTTATGTTGTTGATGATTAAAGAAAGGTTTATTATGCCTCTTTTTTTATTCCTTTTTTATTAAAAATACAAATTAATAAAAATTGAGATATTGCAAAAAAAAACTAGAGATGAAAGAGAAAATAGGAATTTTAAAAGAGAGAGAGAGCCCTACACATTGTTCGTTAAAGAGCCACTTACAAACCCCACACGTTTGAGAGAAGGAGAACGATGTCAGAGGGAGACATGAGATTTGATGGATGGTCATCTTTAGCTTACAAACCCCACAGATTTGAGAGAAGGAGAATAAGGTCAGAGAGAGACGTGAGAGGAGAAAGACAAGAAATCTTCATCTACAACAACTTGCAAACTAGAAATCTGATCGCAACAAACTCGGAATCTTATTGCAACTGAATCAAGTTTGAGCAGGATCTGAGAGAGGTGGGTTGAGAGAGACGAGAAAGATGGAGACCGTGGGACTTTTCAATTGAGAAAGGGAGGGAAAGAAGATTGTAAGAGGGAAGAAAAGGAACTTGGAGTGCGTATAAGTTGGCGCACGTGTTTTTTTTATGTCATTCAGCATCAACAACTTTAGAAGTGCACTTGCATATTGCTGAGAGTAAGAAACTTAGGAGCAGCATTTAGGGAATAAAATCTCACACAACAAATCACTCACCTTTGTTAATAATACAAAGGGAGGAAGCAAATGTGGAGTGTAGAACTCACGACCTCATGCCCCACAAAGGGGGAGGATACCAACTGAGCTAACTCTCAATTGGTGTTGGGGTGTGTGTTAAGAACAAGCTTAGCAGCGGTCAATCTTCTAATGTCGAAGAATCTAACTATTTAGTGGCAGTGATGTTAAATGTGCATGTAAGTTGGCGTTACTACACAGCTCATTATTTTGCAGTGCATCCACTTGATGTAGCCACAATATATTTAGTTTCACATGTGGACACATGTAGTGCATTGTAGCGACCCGAGTTCTCACAATCCTTGATTATGAGATCTTAGATCGTACTATCGAATATCATAAAACATAGATTCACAAAAGAATACTACAAGAGTGCATTTAAACAGTAGAAGGATAGATTCATTATATAAAAAGAATGAATCGCAATTAATCTCAACATAAAGACAACCATAAAAGATAAATCCTAGTTATCCATACTAATTCCCTTATTCCATAACGTTCCATATTCTTATCCATCATAATTAGGTGTTCAACTAAAATGAGGAAAACTCATAGATAACCAATTTTTCATCAAATTGAGATTAACATATTATGGAAATGAAAATAAATATCTAGGCTACAAAGCCCTCATCATTATCCATCTCCGGTCCTTGAGCATTGCACGTAGCCTCATCACCATACACCCATACCTGATCATCAGCTGCACTTATCTCATCTGGCCACCCACATTAAAGGGTGTAAGTTACACTTGTATGAACCAGACATGAATCATAGTATTATAGCAATTACAAAAAACTTACATATATGTATATGACAATTATGATTTCAATAATCTGAAAGAGAACACCGCTTATAACATTAAAAAACAATCATCCCTTAGAAAGAGAGGCAATCAAGATGAAAAAGCACCGAATTTGTGGCCTCGAGATCCAGTTTCGTGGCCATGAGATTCCAAGTTTGTGGCCACAAGGTTCCAAGTTTGAGGCCACGATCCTCAAGTTCGTGGACACAAGATTCAGCCCGAAACTTCAAGACAGTGTACTTGTGAATTCATTTTTTCTCTTTTTCTTATTTTTTTTCCTCTTTTATACATCCCTCTCAAGACGTTGACTTTTAGACTTTGTCCCTATCAAGATGTTGCGTCCAATGGGTCCTTATTCTAGCATTATTAGATTTCGTCCCTATTAGGACGCTGGCTCCAATTATCATATTATTCGTTAATCATTAGACTCCGTCCCTATCAAGACGTTGGGTCTACTCAAACACAATCTCCGTTTAGCCTTTTACCATTTTCTTATAATTTTCATCATTCACTATTTTAGGTCATTGTAAAGTTTTAAAGTACATAAAGATACAACATGGTGGACTATCATAACATACTTTAAATCTAATCATAATCATTGATCTTTTATGCAAAAATACGTATTATTTGAGGTAATTATCACATTTAATTTGGTAATTAAATTCTAAAGGAAGGCATGATTTATCCATACCTTGAGCTATTGTAAAAGAGGATCTTCAAGTCTCAATCAGGTTCCTCACCACGAAGATGAATCTTGAAAGATGAGAAGGTCACTTGAGGAATCGATGCAGAAGGTCTTATCGATCTTCCAAAAAGAAAGGCTCTAGAATCTCTTCTCATAAGGTCTCTAGGTTTCTTACGGGGAGAACTCTCTATTCTTAAGAAAGACTCTAATAAGATTATGATTGAGGATTTTCTCCGTATTATGTCTTTTGACTTAACTTATTAGGAAATCATCTGGTGTTAAGATAGCACACCGCAGTAGGCTGTTTAAACTTTAAATCAAAGGCCAAAAAAAATGTTCAAAACCTACACTCCAAGGTTCAAACCTCTGACCTTTTGTCAATAACTCAAGCCTCTAACCAATAGGCTACCACATACTTGTGTCAATTTCTTCTAGTAATAAATATAAAAATTTTAAAAGCAGAACTAATATTTTTAATTTAAAACTTTTGAAAATTCTAAGTGTAAAGACCCGTATTTTGAACCCGAGTTAGACTGACCCTGTGTGTGTATTCGGCTCGGCAACCGACGTCACCATTTGTTTTGGATTTTTATCTAGATGTGATTGTGCGGACAGATTTTAATTTAGAGCCCATTTGGACCCTCGTGCGAAAGTTATGCACCGACCTCGGTGTAGCCGCTCAACACCGGACTTGAGTTTTAAAATTAGAAGTGTATAATACATAAGATGTGTGTGTGTGTTTTACTTTATAAGCAATCCTATTATAAGAAGAAATTACATTCCCGTATTATACTAGGTTTTGTTAAGAGAGGATAGTTACCCAACCGTGTGAAACTCCGTCTTCTCTCTTCTTCAATCATCGTAGGAGATCGGTTTAGAAAACCTCCTTCTCTAGAACCCTCTTTGTTGAAAACACTTAAACCTTTGAAAGAACCTCCTTCTCTAGAACCCTCTTTGTTGAAAACACTTAAACCTTAGAAAGAACTTGAATCAACCTTGGATTCGTAGTTGGCTATTGGGAGAGGTTGAGATCATTGGGGGCGTGTTGGAGTTGTCTCTGTGAACTCGTGGGATCGATCGCGGCGCGAATCATTGAAGAAACCCGTCGGTTTCGTTCCGAAGCTCCATTCGCGTGACTCATTTCTAATCTAGGAATCCTCAGATTAAAGGTACGTTTTAATTAAACTTTTTGATTAAATCATTAGATTAGCCATGAGTTTTGCTTTGGGATGTATGGGTTTCGATCCGGGTGAAAACCAGCGAAATCGCGTCGCTGTAGCTCGCTCGAGCGAGCTATTATCATCGCTCGAGCGAGGTACTGTCGAACTTCGGCATTGCCTTAGTATTTTAGTCATAACTCTTTATCCCGAACTCCGATTGAGACGATTCTTTTTACGTTGGAAAGCTCATAGAAAAATCTACAACTTTTATGTTTTGACCAACTCATGGATCAATCGTCTTGATGGTCAAAAATATATAAGAATATTACATCAAATTGCTCAAGCGAGCTATTATCATCGCTCGAGCGAGGTATCACCAAACTCCGACATTGCCTTAGTATTTTAGTCATAACGTTTTATCCCGAACTCTGATTGAGACGATTCTTTTTGTGTTGGAAAGCTAATAGAAAACTCTACAACTTTCATGTTTTGACCAACTCATGGATGAATCGTCTTGATGGTCAAACATATATGAGAATGTTACATCAAATTCTAGGATTGGCGCAACTTGCCTGTTTTGACTTGTTTTTGAGGAAACACTTAAATAGGTCTATATTATTAGTAATTAGAGTTGATTTTAATGCATGAACGTATATTGTGATGTAGATTGAGGGCGAGAGGCCATCAATAGGACTTTGCTTGACTTCGCATTACTCCGAGTTTTGGTAGGAGAATCTCATCTTTACAGTATTTTATTTTAATTCGCATGGATATTTTGAATTAAAATCTTTAAACTTGCATATGCCATTGAAATCACATCTGTAAACTGAAAGTGATATGAATGACTGAAAATCTAAATCTACCTAAATCCTGAAACCTGAATCTGCTTAAGCTCTGAAAATCTGAAATCAAGAACCTGAACTATGTATAAGAGACTTGCATCTGATTTATATTAGTATCTGCATTTGTTTTATGATTGACCTGAACGACCCCTCAAAAATTCCTGAACAATTTCCTGGCACAAGTTTCCCTCATTACGCAGGGGCTTGTTGCATCCTGAAAAAGGGTTCATGAACGACGATGGTAGGTAAGGGTTCCCATCGGCTATATTCCTGCTCTCGAGATATAGTTTACTCGGGAGGTATTTTAAGTTGAGGATTAAGTCATGAATTATTAAACTTTACATATAGAAGTTAGAGAAACTAAGACACTGAAACACTGCATCTGTTCTTGAAACTGTTTTCACACATTTAGAAATAAATCTTACATATGACTTTCGCACCTAAATTCAGTTTATTATCTGCTTATATGTTTGACAAGCTATATTTCGATATTTGTTTTGAAACCATGTTAGTTAAAGTAAAATGTCGTAGATGTCTTTCTTCTACTGAGCTTTGTTGGTTAGCTCACTCCGACTATACGCCATGTGTTCGTGCATCGACGTGGCTATTCGTGTATCGTGAGATCCATCCCGAAGAGCTTGAGGTTCCTCGAGGAGTTTTTCCCGATATAGACCTTCCTGATTTTCTTATTTGTGGTGAGAGTTAGACTTGAATTTGTGGGCCCATTTTAGTTGGATATCATAGTTTTATACTTGACGTTGATTTCTGTTATGAGCCATATTTCGATGATGGTCGGCCATCATCGGTGGTTCTTTACTTTTAATTGCTTCCGCATTTATTTTAGCTATAGATTTCTATTACGCTTTACTCTGATATGTGCCCTGCTTTGTCCGGCTTATCGCTTATTCGATAGGTTGGCGAACCGCCTTTCCTATACCCGAGGATTGGAAAAGTCGGGTCGTCACGATTGATATCGAGCCATGGTTTTAGATTCTCTAAGGACCCATGAGAACCAAGCGTGACCCGATGCAGATTCGCATCGAGTCATGTCGTTAGGTCGAATCACTAATGCTTGTTTGTGATTGTCTTTACAATCAATGTTGGATGTTGTGGTGTTCACAATGACAGATCAGTATGGCCCCAAGATTTTGAGGCAGAGGCAGAGGTAGGACGGTGCCTTTAGAGGACATTCCTGAAGGTGTCGGTACATCAAGGGGAGTTGCCTTCGCATCCAGTTCTAATGCAGTCCCTATAGGAGCCGGAGTTGATAGAGGTCAGGGTGAAAGAATGGAACAAGTGTTGGAAAGTCTGACGTCCAACATTGCTCGGCCAGACCGCATCTATGGCTCAAGATCGAATCGCCCAGCAAGCAGAGCTGATTTCTGCTGGACAACAACAACAATCATCAGGATTTGCCGAATTCAGGAGGATGAGACCTCCAAATTTTTCTGGACAGACCGACCCGATGGAAGCTGAAGGTTGGTTAGATGAGATGGAAAAGATCTTCGAGGTACTTCAGTGCACCGATGTCGAGAAGGTTAGATGGGCAACCTTCAAACTGGATGGACAGGCTGGACCATGGTGGAAGTCCGTGGCTAGACACCGGGAGCAGGAGTTTCCCAATACTCCTTGGACATGGGCTGAATTTATCGAGGCATTCAACGATCAGTACTTTCCCAAGATCGTTAGGCATCAGATGGAAGTTCAGTTCATCGAGCTGAAGCAGGGGACAATGTCAGTGCGTGAGTATGGAGATGAGTTCACGCGACTTTCAAGGTTTGCACCTCAACATGTGGCCACCGATATGATGAAGGCCAGAAAATTTCAGTTGGGTCTTAAGCCGAGTATACAGGAGAGCGTGGCTATGTGGGAAATGGAAACATATGGAGGAGTACTGTCAGAGGCCCTCATAGCAGAGGAAGAAATTCAAAAGCGGTTTTTGAGAAGCGATCACCGAACAAGGGCGATGTGGTTGTACAAGGGCGAGTACTTATGAAAATAAGAGGGCCAAGTTTACAAAGCCGCCAGTGAACCTTATTCAACCAGCATTTTCTATACCAACATTTTCTTTCGGACCGACCCCTTATCAGAGATTGGCAGCATCATCACCTGTGCAATCCGTACGACCAGCAGGTTCTATGGCTAGTGGAGCTTCAGTGGCACAGGGATCCTCTCGTGCACCATCTTTTGTTTCGGTCACTATGTGCCTAAGGTGCGGGAAACCACACAAGACCGAGGATTGTAGGAGGAACACCTGGGCGTGTTTTCGGTGTGGCGTAATCGACACATGGTTAAGGATTGTCCTCGGCGGGACAAGGGAAGAACTAGTTCGCTTCGCAGAGATCGACCCGCCCTACTGTTCAAGGTCGAGCTTATGCCGTGATGGCTCAAGAAGCCGAAACATCGAACGACGTGATCCAAGGTATTATTAAAAGTTGAGATGTCTTCTTATTTTATGTGTTATATATAATTGCTTGATATTTAATAAATTTTATTAATAAGTTATGGATAAACACACATGCTTAGAAACTTTTAATTGAAACGCTTGTATAAACTAAGGTACCCTTTTTATGCATCGGGGGAGCGATGTAAGCAAAACCGAAGCGCGAGTGTTGATAGACCCTGGGTCTACACATTCTTTTGTTACTCCATTGTTCGCTGAGAAGTTGGGAATCATTCCCAAGGCCCTTGATTTCATCTTGGCAGTGTCAATTCCTACGGGCAACTCAGTGAGCACCGATACCATGTGTCAATCAGTGATTGTGATGATCGAAGACCACGAGATAGTGGCTGATTTGATCATTTTGAGCATGGTAGGATTCGACGTGATACTAGGGATGGATTGGTTATCTACTTACCATGCGAGCGTGGATTGTCTTTGAAAGATTGTAACATTCCGCCTGCCGAAGAGAAAATCTTTTCGATTTTGCGGAGTCAAATCTTGTGTGATACCGTTTATCTCTACCATTCGAGCAGACCGTATAATGAGGAACGGGTGTTGTGGTTATCTGGCCTACTTGCAAGATCATAAGGAGGAGAAGAAAAATATTGCAGATATTACGATTGCTTGCGAGTATTCAGATGTTTTTCCTGAAGATCTACCTGGATTACCACGACGGAGGAGAGATTGAGTTTGCGATTGAGTTAGCGCCGGGTACTGAACCAGTATCAAAAGCTCCGTATCGAATGGCGCCTGCAGAATTGAAAGAGTTGAAGGAGCAGCTTCAGGAACTGCTAGATAAGGGCTTTATTAGACCGAGTGTGTCACCCTGGGGAGCACCGGTTCTATTTGTAAACAAGAAAGACGGTTCAATGCGGCTTTGCATCGATTACCGCCAGCTAAATAAGTTGACAAATTAAGAACCGTTATCCACTTCCAAGAATTGATGATCTGTTCGACCAGTTACATGGAGCAAGGTTCTTCTCGAAGATCGACTTGAGGTCAGGCTACCATCAGTTGAAAGTTAAGTCTGAAGACATTCAGAAGATGCGGCGTAACCCGATATGGGCACTACGAGTTCTTGGTCATGCCATTTGGGTTGACAAACGCACCCGCGTCATTCATGGACTTGATGAACCGGATATTCAAGTCACATTTGGGCAAGTCTGTAGTAGTTTTTATAGATGACATCCTCATCTATTCAAAGATGCGAGAAGAACATGAGCAACATCTGCGAGTGGCTCTACAAACCCTTAGAGACCATCAGTTATATGCAAAACTTAGTAAGTGTGAGTTTTGGCTTGAGCAGGTCAGTTTCCTAGGCCATGTTATCTCTGAGACCGGTATTACAGTTGACCCAGCAAAGATTGAGTCAGTGATGAATTGGGAACAGCCAAAGACCGTTACGGAGGTTCGTAGTTTCCTCGGTTTGGCAGGATACTACAGAAGGTTTGTGGAGGGCTTCTCCAAGATATCAGGTCCTCTTACACAACTTACGAAGAAGAATACTAAATTTGATTGGACAGAGCAGTGTGAGCAAAGTTTTCAGGAACTCAAGAAACGATTGACTACTGCGCCAGTACTTGCTATACCATCAGGCAAGGGAGGCTTTGCAGTATACAGTGATGCATCATATGGGGGTTTAGGCTGTGTGCTTAACCAGAATGAGAGAGTCATTGCTTATGGATTTAGACAGCTAAAAAACCATGAGAAGAATTACCCGACGCATGATCTTGAGTTGGCAGCAGTGATTTTTGCTCTGAAGATCTGGAGGCATTACCTTTATGGGGAGACCTTCGATATATTTATCGATCATAAGAGTCTCAAGTATCTCTTCTCACAAAAGGAGTTGAATATGAGACAGCGTCGATGGATGGAGTTCTTAAAAAAGATTATGATTGTACCATCCAGTACCACCCCGGGAAAGCAAACCTAGTGGCAGATGAGTTAAGTCGGAAGTTCTCTGCTCAGTTATCACATCTCACCGCAAGGGTGCGAAGATGGCATCTATTGGAAGATATGGCTCTAAGTAGCATGAGATTTGACGTACAAGGTTCAGGTGCATTAATGGCTACACTGGTGATTCGTTCCACCCTCTATGAGAACATTCGCATACTTCAGATGAGGGATGATGAACTTATGGCTATCAGACATGATGTGATTGGGGGAAGCAAAATAGATTTTTCTATCAAAGATGATGACACTTTATTGTTTAGAAACCGGGTATGCGTACCAACTAGTACTGAGCTTCGGGACACTATTTTGGAAGAGGCTCATAAGTCTATGTACGCTATTCACCCTGGCAGTACCAAGATGTACCAGGACTTAAAGAAAAGCTTCTGGTGGAGAGGTTTAAAGAAAGATGTCGCTGTGTATGTCTCGAGATGTCTTGTGTGTCAGCAAGTAAAGGTGGATCATCGAAATCCGACAGGACTGTTGCAACCACTACCGATACCTGAGTGGAAATGGGAGGCCATTTCTATGGACTTTATTTTGGGATTGCCAAGAACATTAAGAAAATACAATGCCATCTGGGTCATTGTGGATCGATTGACTAAGTCTGCACACTTCCTTCCTTATAATACGTCGTGTATCGCCAACAAGCTCGCAGAATTATACATCAAGGAAATAGTTAGGCTGCATGGTATACCGGTTAGTATCGTATCCGATAGAGACCCGATGTACACATCTCAGTTTTGGCAACGATTTCAAGAAGGAATGGGCTCTAGGCTCGATTACAGTATGATATTCCATCCTCGGACGATGGGCGATCGAGAGGTGAATCAGTTATAGAAGATATGTTACGTGCTTGCATGTTGGATTTTCAGGTCATGGGACCAACATTTACCGATCGAAGTTCGCCTACAATAGCTTGATTACCAGCTAGCATCGGCATGGCACCCTCTGAAGCTTTGTATGGACGGACGGTGCGAGTCTCCGCTTAATTGGGAAGAAGTGGGTGAGAAACTCATTTTAGGTCCCGAGATCGTGGAGAATACAACCGACAGCTTCGGTTAATCCGTGAGAGACTACGCATTGCTCAAAGTCGTCAAGAGCTACGCGATCCGAAAAGAAACCATGTTGAGTTTAAGGTGGAGATAACGTATTTGTCAAAATCTCTCCTACAAAAGGCGTGATGCGTTTTGGGAAGCGTGGGAAGCTGAGTCCGCGCTATGTTGGACCTTTCGAGGTATTGGGCCGAGTCGGCGAGGTTGCCTATCGAGTAGCTTTGCCACCGCAGCTATCGGAAATGCACAACGTGTTTCATGTGTCCATGTTACGAAGATATGTTAAGGACCCGACACACGTATTAGACTACCAGCCCATTGAGCTCCAAGAAGACCTATCCTTGGTTGAGGAACCGATACGAATCTTGGATCATAAAGAACAAATCTTACGGACAAAGAGCATTCCCTTAGTACTCGTGAAGTGGCGGAACCATTCTTCAGAGGAAGCCACATGGGAGCGTGAAGCGGAGATTCGCGAGCAATTTCCACAACTTTTCGAGTGAAGGTATATTGTAAACTATAGTTATGTAAGAAAACCATACGTACCTTTAAATTCTTGAATTTGCTTCTTTAAAAAAAAAAAAAAAAAAAAAAAAAGGGAAAATTTCTTCAAAATCTTTAATGTTAAATTGGTTCATAACATCGATGCTTTACATATATATATCTATAACGATCACACAATAAAATCTTAAATGTCATATTTATTCATTCTCGGTTAGAACCGTATGTCTGTTGGAACCCGTGTCATCAGTTAGAACATGTTCCCAGGCATGTGATCATGCTTTTGAATAAGTGTTCGATTCTGACATCTGAAATTTCTGCTCAAATAATTACCAAAAGGGTGAGGTAGGTGTGTGTGCTAGATTTGTGTCATGGTGAAGTATATTTCCAGGCACGTGACACTTGGGAAGGTATGCATCCATGTACGGATGCAATCCTCTATGGCAGTATGGGATGCCACACGCAGTACATCCAGGTTACTACGGATCCCGACCCTTGAAAGCGTGCTTAGTGAAGCCTACCACATCGCGACCAAAGTTCTTTGACTTTAGACTGTTTCGATTTTGCTTTATACTGGTGTTAGGATAAGGACTTACCGCAGTTCGGTTTAGCTATCCGTACATTTTTTAGGACGAAAATTCCTGAGGGTAGAATGTAAAGACCCGTATTTTAAACCCGAGTTAGACTGACCTTGTGTGTGTATTCGGCTCGGCAACCGACGTCACCATTTGTTTTGGATTTTTATCTAGATGTGATTGTGCGGACAGATTTTAATTTAGAGCCTATTTGGACCCTCGTGCGAAAGTTGTGCACCGACCTCGGTGTAGCCGCTCAACACCGGACTTGAGTTTTAAAATTAGAAGTGTATAATACATAAGATGTGTGTGTGTGTTTTACTTTATAAGTAATCCTATTATAAGAAGGAATTACATTCCCGTATTATACTAGGTTTTGTTAAGAGAGGATAGTTATCCAACCGTATGAAACTCCGTCTTCTCTCTTCTTCAATCATCGTAGGAGATCGGTTTAGAAAACCTCCTTCTCTAGAACCCTCTTTGTTGAAAACACTTAAACCTTAGAAAGAACTTGAATCAACCTTGGATTCGTAGTTGGCTATTGGGAGAGGTTGAGATCATTGGGGGCGTGTTGGAGTTGTCTCTGTGAACTCGTGGGATCGATCGCGGCGCGAATCGTTGAGGAAACCCGTCGGTTTCGTTCCGAAGCTCCATTCGCATGACTCATTTCTAATCTAGGAATCCTCAGATTAAAGGTACGTTTTAATTAAACTTTTTGATTAAATCATTAGATTAGCCATGGGTTTTGCTTTGGGATGTATGGGTTTCGATCCGGGTGAAAACCAGCGAAATCGCGTCGCTGTAGCTCGCTCGAGCGAGCTATTATCATCGCTCGAGCGAGGTATTGTCGAACTTCGATATTGCCTTAGTATTATAGTCATAACTCTTTATCCCGAACTCCGATTGAGACGATTCATTTTGCGTTGGAAAGATAATAGAAAAATCTACAACTTTCATGTTTTGACTAACTCATGGATCAATCGTCTCGATGGTCAAAAATATATGAGAATATTACATCAAATTGCTCGAGCGAGCTATTATAATCGCTCGAGCGAGGTATCACCGAACTCCGACATTGCCTTAGTATTTTAGTCATAACATTTTATCCCGAACTCCGATTAAGACGATTCGTTTTGCATTGGAAAGCTAATAGAAAAATTTACAACTTTCATGTTTTGACCAACTCATGGATCAATCGTCTTCATGGTCAAAAATATATGAAAATATTATATCAAATTCTAGGATTAGCGCAACTTGCCTGTTTTGACTTGTTTTTGAGGAAACACTTAAATAGGTCTATATTATTAGTAATTAGAGTTAATTTTAATGCATGAACGTATATTGTGATGTAGATTGAGGGCGAGAGGCCATCAATAGGACTTTGCTTGACTTCGCATTACTCCGAGTTTTGGTAGGAGAATCTCATCTTTCTGATTTTATTTTAATTTGGATGGATATTTTGAATTGAGATCTTTATACTTGCATATGCCATTGGCATCACATCTGTTATGTGAAATTGATTTGAATGACCGAAAATCTAAATCTACGAATCGAAACTGAATCGCTTAAGCTCAAAATCAAATCAAGAACCTGAACTATGTATAAGAGACTTGCATCTGATTTATATTAGTATCTGCATTTGTTTTATGATTGACCTGAACGACCCCTCAAAAATTCCTGAACAATTTCCTGGCACAAGTTTCCCTCATTACGCAGGGGCTTGTTGCATCCTGAAAAAGGGTTCATGAACGACGATGGTAGGTAAGGGTTCCCATCGGCTATATTCCTGCTCTCGAGATATAGTTTACTCGGGAGGTATTTTAAGTTGAGGATTAAGTCATGAATTATTAAACTTTACATATAGAAGTTAGAGAAACTAAGACACTGAAACACTGCATCTGTTCTTGAAACTGTTTTCACACATTTAGAAATAAATCTTACATATGACTTTCGCACCTAAATTCAGTTTATTATCTGCTTATATGTTTGACAAGCTATATTCCGATATTTATTTTGAAACCATGTTAGTTAAAGTAAAATGCCGTAGATGTCTTTCTTCTACTGAGCTTTGTTGGTTACCTCACTCCGACTATACGTCACAGGTTCAGGTACTAACGTTGCTATTCAGGGTTGTGAGACTGATCCTAACTACGTGCCTGAGGAAGAGCTTGAGGTTCCTCCTGAGGAGTTTTTCCCAGTATAGAACTTACTGATTTTCTTATTTGTGGTGAGAGTTAGACTTGAATTTGTGGGCCCATTTTAGTTGGATATCATAGTTTTATACTTGACGTTGATTTCTGTTATGAGCCATGTTTCGATGATGGTCGGCCATCATCGGTGGTTCTTTACTTTTAATTGCTTCCGCATTTATTTTAGCTATGGATTTTTATTACGCTTTACTCTGATATGTGCCCTGTTTGTCCGGCTTATCGTTTATTCGATAGGTTGGCGAACCGACCTTTCCTATACCTGAGGGATTGGAAAAGTCGGGTCGTCACACTAAGCATGCGGGATATACACTATTAAGCACATGCACATAAATAAGGTGTATTAAAGACATAAAATTTTGCATCACTATAATCTTCCCTACTTATAAAAATTTCGTCCTCTAAATAGAGTCATACTTTTATTCAAAGAGATGGGAATAGTCGTTCCTGATAATGTCCTTGCATTTCCAAGGGACTTCTTCATGAGAGTGATGTTGCCAAATCACAAGAACCAACGATATAACTTTATTCCTCAAGGTTTGTTCTTTCCGATCAATAATTTGAACAAGCTTCTCTACAATGGACATATCCTTATAAACTTCCAAAGGTTCCCAATCAATAATGTGAGAAGGGTCTGCAACGTATTTCTTTAGCATTGATATGTGAAAATATTGTGCGCCTCGATAAACTTTGGTGGTAGCTAAACCCGATATATTGTTTCTTCGATTCTCTTCAAGACTTCAAACGGTTCCATAAATCTCAGACTAAAGTTTTCATTCAGTTTGAATATCATCACTCCTTTCATTGGTCAGATTTTTACGAAAACTTTATCTCCTTCTATAAGATCCTAATTTCTACATTTCAAATCAACGTAGCTCTTTTGTCTACTCTTTGCGGTCTGCATCCTTTCTCAGATCAACTAAACTTGTTTAGATGTATCTTCTACAATCTGGGGTCCTAGCAAACTTCTTACACCGACCTCATCCCAACACAAGAGAGTTCTGTAACTTCTCCCATATAAGGCTTCATACAGAGTCATTTGAATAGTAGATTGGTAATTATTGTCATAGGCGAACTCTGGAGAGATAGATGTTCATCCCAATTGCTTCCAAAGTCTAGTTCACAAGCGCATAATATGTCCTCCAACACTTGATTCAATCTTTCAATCTGTCCATCTGTATGAGGATGAAAAGCAGAGCCAAATTTTAACTTAGGCCCTATCCCATCCTAAAATTTCTACCAAAATCTTAACATGAAACGTGGGTCTCTATCAGACACAATATTTGTAGGTACTCCATGTAATCTGACAATTTCTCTAATGTAGATATCCACCAACTGTGAAGCTTAATAGCTCATACGATATAGAATAAAATGAGCCGATTTGGTCAGTTTATCAACCACAACCCAAATAGCATCGTTCTTCTTCAAGGTCCTTGGCAACCTGGTGATAAAATCCATACCAATACTTTCTCATTTCCATCCCGAAATTAGTAACGGTTGTAGTAAACTTGTGTTCGACTTTAACTTACTGGCATGTGAGACATTTTGCCACATAGTCGGCGATCTCTCTTCATGTCATTCCACCAATAATTTTTTTTCAATCCTTTATACATCTTATTGTTTCCAGGGTGGATAGAAAATTTAGATTTATGGGCTTCGTCCAAGATCTCTCTTTTCAATTTTAAATAATCAGGTACACAATAGTGTCCCTAGAACAAAATCATCCCATCATCTTTGACGGTTAGCTCCGACTTTCCACTATCCTTCAATTTCAAAAGGTTGGAATCTTTAAGTTGTAGTTCCCTGATTCGATCAAGTAATATAGAAGTAATAATAATATGCAATAGTAACGTTCTTGGTCAAATCACCCGTTCTAGGATGTTTCTGCTGAGGGCATCGGCAACTATGTTAGCCCTTCCCGGATGATAATTGATCTCGTAATCGTAATCAATCAAGAATTCTAACCATCTTCTTTGTCTCATATTCAAGTCTTTATATGTAAAAAGATATTTCAAGCTTTGGTGATCCATAGAGATGATGAATTTCTTCACATAATGGTAGTGTCTCCATATCTTCAACACAAATATGATGGCAACCAATTCTAGATCATGCATAGGGTAATTCTTATCGTGATCCTTTAGTTGCCTAGATCAGTAAATCACAACTCTCCCATTTTGCATAGTACACTGCCTAATCTTTTATATAATACATCAATATTAACGGTAAAGCCACCACTACCAGAAGATATCACTAGAATAGGTACAGTAGTTAACCTTTTCTTTAATTCGAGAAAGCTTTTTTTGTACTCCTCGGTCTAATTGAACCTTGCATTCTTCTTAGTCTGATAAGTGGTCCAGAGGTCTCTGAGAAATCCTCTACGAAGCTTCTACAGTAACCTGGTAAGCCCAGGAAACTCTATACTTTAGTAACACTCTTAAGACTCATCAATTTACTATGGCTTTAATTTAAGCAGGACCCTACCTCAGAAATTCTGTGACCCAAGAATACCACTATATGGATCAAGAATTCACATTTATTTGTCTTAGCGTACAACTGGTGGTCCAAAAGGGTTTGTAAAACTATCCTCAAGTGTTCGGCGTGTTCTTTTCTAACTTGGAATAGATTAGGATATCATCAACAAAGACCACCACAAATAAACCCAAATAGGGCTTGAAAATACGATTCATCAAGTCCATGAAGATTGTTGGGGCAATAGTCAATCCGAAGGGCATTTTTAAAAATTCATACTGCCCATACCTCGTATTGAATGTCGTCTTAGCTACATCAAACTCTCTCACCCTTAACTGGTGATATCCAGATCACAAATTAGTCTTAGAGAAATATCGTGTACCTTATAATTGATCAAATAAAATATCGATCATTGGCAATGGATACTTATTTTTAACCGTCATCTGGTTCAACTATCGGTAATCTATGCACAGTTTCGAAGTATCGTCCTTCTTTTTCACAAATTAAACAGGAGCACCCCATGGTGAATGGCTCTTCCTAATGAAGCCCTTATCTTGAAGTTCTTGTAACTGTTTTTTTAATTATGATAGTTCTGTAGGTGTAATGGCCCGTAAAATTAGACCCGAACTTGACTAATTCCTTGTGCATGTCTGGCACGGAAACTAATGTCGCCTTAAACTATTAAATAAATAATTAAATAATTTTAGGGAAATTGTGTGAAAATAAATATTTAAATAATATTAGGATATTCTTGTGCGGACGGATTAAGGTTTAGAGCTTGATCAGACCTTTAGTGGTGAAGCCGTACACCGACCCACCATGTGTCGCTTAACACCGAAACCGAACTTAAGATAAGTGGATAGATTTGTGGGGACAAATATCTAAGATATTTGTTTTGTTTTCGTTTGGTTACAAGGAGAGGGATAGCTTAGGGGCTAAGCTATCAAAGTTGAGAGGGAGAAGAAAACGGAGAGCTGACCCGACCATTGGATTTTTGTTGCCTTCGAACCCTCTTGAGTTTGTGATCGTGTGATCATCTGTAAGCTCCTCACCTCTAGAGAAACACGGGATGCTCATCTTCGTTTAAGCTCTGCCTTTGTGAATTCTAACCATTTGAAGCCCTTGGATTTGGAATGAGTGTGAGCCAGTCGTTCTAGATGCTCCATTCGCGATTTGGGAGAGTGAAGATCAATTGGGGGTGTGAACCGCTGAGTGGGTCTCTGTTTTGATCCCAATCGTCGCAAGAATTTACAAGAATTCTTTCGAAAACCCCTTTGTTATTTAGATCGTCGCGAGCCACGAAAATGACCTCAAAAGGTAAGCATCTTAATACTTTAATGTTGTATTAATTGTTCCTAAACTTAGAGTAGTTAGTACGTGAAAATAGAGAAGAATCGGTTAAATTTTGAGTGATTTGAACCAAGGAAGAAGATGCCCAAAGTGTTCTGAACCCGTCGAAATTCAAACCATAAAAATTGAAATCCGATCTATCAAATTGAAATCCGGTCTATCAAATTGAAATCCGGTCTATCAAATTGTGAAATGATCAATCAAATTGGAATTCGATCGATCAAATTAAAAATCCGATCGATCAAATTGTATAATATATATATATATATATAGAACAGAAGGTATGGTTTTTTTTGGAATTCGATCGATCAAATTGGAATCCGATCGATCAAATTGGGAATTCGATCAATCAAATTGAAAATCCAATCGATCAAGTTTGACTGTGCCGACACTACTTCAGAATTTTGACCATAACGTTTTACTCCAAACTCTGATTGATGCAATTCTTATGGTGTTGGAAAGATGACAACTAAATCTACAACTCTTATGAATTAACCAACTGATGAATAAATTTTTTTGAGGATCAAAATTGAGCTGAAAGTTAGGCCAAGTTCTAAGTTAGCATGTTTTAACTAAAGTACCGATACAGCTTTGATATTTTGGCCATAACTCTTTACTCCAAACTCCAATTGATGCAATTCTTGAGACGTTCGAAAGAGAAAAACAAGCTCTACAAATTTTATGATTTAACTAACTCATGAATCAAATGTTTTAAGGGTCAAAATTAACTAGAAAGTTAAATCAGATTTTGAGTTAGCACGAATTTGCCCATTCCCGCCTCATTTTTGGGAAATCATATAAATACATCAAATTTGTTAGTAATTAGAATTAGTTCTTAATACATCATCGTATGTATGATGTAGATTGAGAGTTGGGGATCGTAAATGAGGACTTTTGGATTGCTTTGAACGGCTTCGAATCTGAGGTAGGGAAACTTCACTACACAATGGTATTTGCCTTCGATTCATAGATCTTATGATTTGAATTTGAATGGTGATCTTTTGAATATGGAATTTGGACCCTTTGAAATGATGTTTTAAATTAATGAGCATTGATTTCTCTGAGTAATTGTAGGGATGAATCAATGCACAATGACACTCCGAATTTGATTCATAGATTTGCATTATATGATTGGGTTAAATTGCGATAATTTTACAATAAATGATATTTGATTTTGTTGAATTTGCTGCATCTGTATATTTGAAATGCTTTGGGCTCTTAAGAATATATTTTCGTGTGAGTATTTGAATACATTGAACCTTTGAAAGTTACGTCGAATTTTCTGAAATATTAAACTCTTTGAAATTGAAATTCTGATTTGAAAAATAGGTATGAACACCAACTTTCTAACTCAGACTCTGAACCTTAAACTTCCTCTCATTAAACTCACATTATTGATTTCTAAATGTTGAACTCTTTCATTTACTGTGAAAGCTAAATCTGAATTCTAATCTGTTGAATCTGAAAAATGACTAGCAGAGAGGAGTTGAGTCTCCAAAGAGGGGTTGAGTCCCCGGGGTTTTTACTTTATTTCCTCTATGGAATGCTCTGTTCCCGCTATGGGATGCTTTTGCCCCTCATTGATTGTGTTACCTAATATGTTATGTTCCCCGCTAAGGGATGATTTGATCTGATATGTTCTATTCCTCGCTAAGGGATGATTTAATCTGATATGTTTTGTTCCCCACTAAGGGATGATTTGCTATGATGTTTTGGTCAAACATCGGTGATAAAGAGGAGTTGAGGCTTCGAAGTTTTTACTCCGTTTTCACTATGGGATGCTTTGTTCTGATGTTTGGCATTCTGATTCGTTCTATTTCTGTTATGCTTTGATTAAATGTTCTGACCCAATCCGTTCTGTTTCCACTTCTGACCTGATCCATTTTGTTTCTTCTTCTTATTTAAATCGTTCTGTTTTCGCTTCTAATCTGATTCGTTTTGTTTCTATTTAGGATCCGTTCTGTCTAACTTGCATACAAACTCTGAATTCAAATAAATAAGAGACTATGTATGATAAGAAAATGTAATACGATAAGACACGACTTTTAAGCCTGAGTCATAGTGAGGTATCTTTTCCAAGCACGTAAAACTTGACCTGTAGGGTCCATGTAGAGATGCAACCCTCTATGGTATTATGGGATGTCACACGAAGTACATCCAGGTTACTACGGACCCTATCCGTTGAAATGCGTGGTTGGTAAAGCCTGTCGCTCTATTTCCATACATGACATGATTGGTTCTACTTCTGCTTCTGTTCTTTGATATGGCCCATTTTAATTGTGATTTTGAAATAAGTATAGCTTCAGATCCCGTATTTGATATGAAAACTGCTTTTGAATCCAGTCATTGAATCCATGCATTGAATTGATAAGATATGATCTTTGCATTGACTTTTCTCTACTGAGCTTAAACTGTTAGCTCACTCCCGACTATACGTCACAGGTATAGGAATTGAGGAAGGCCGAGACTACATACTTGAAGAAGAGGAGCTTCTACCTAAGGATTCATCCTCTGTTCTGGGATCGTAGTTTAGTGTTTTGTGGATTTGGTAAGTTAAGGCTTAGTACTTGTGTACCGTTGTGCACTACTATTAGGTGATAGTTGGTCATCACTGATGTTTGTTTACTTTTGTTCATATTGAATATTAGAACTGGAAGTTTTAATTATGCCATATGTTTATACTAAATATTCTATATCAGATTGTGTTCTGCGATCTGGCGGTCCGAGTTTTTCCTTTTGGTTTTGTTTTAAATATATATATATATATATATATATATATATATATATATCTCAGAAATTTAGGTTGGGGAAATTCGGGCTGTCACAGTTGGTATCAGAGCTTAGGCGTTAGGTCTTTTGGGAAATCAGAACTATGACAGTAGATTTTGTTGAAACTTGGGAAGGATTCACTATCCCTATTCTGAAATCTCTGAATGACTTGAGATTATGTTGGGGCTTTAGCTCTTGGTCCTATGGGAGACTGTGAGCCATAGCTCTAAGTGTAGGAATATGCCATTAGATTTCGTCGAAACATAGGAGAGTCAGTCTATGTTAGGTTATTGCAGTGGGTCATCACGATCACTTCTGATGGAATCTTTTTGAATATGGCTCTTCGATTTTCACTTCTAGTGAATGTAATAACTCTGATTATTTTCTTTAATATTGAATTATACTCAAACCTTTTTGAATATGACACGTCGATTTTCGATGACGAAAATTCTTTAAGGTGGGAAGAATGTAATGACCCGTAAAATTAAACCCGAACTTGACTAATTCCTTATGCGTGTCCGACACGAAAACTAATGTCACCTTAAACTATTAAATAATTAATTAAATAATTTTAGGAAAATTATGTGAAAAGAAATATTTAAATAATATTAGGATAACTTTGTACGGACGGATTAAGGTTTAGAGCTTGATCAGACCTTTAGTGGTGAAGCTGTGCACTGACCCACCATGTGTCACTTAACACCGAAACCGAACTTAAGATAAGTGGATAGAATTGTGGGGACAAATATCTAAGATATTTGTTTTGGTTTCGTTTGGTTATAAGGAGAGGGATAGCTTAGGGGCTAAGCTATCAAAGTTGAGAGGGAGAAGAAGAGGGAGAGCTGACCCAACCATTGGATTTTCTTTTCCTTCGAACCCTCTTGAGTTTGTGATCGTGTGATCATCTGTAAGCTCCTCACCTCTAGAGAAACATGGGATGCACATCATCGTTTAAGCTTCGCCTTTGTGAATTCTAACCATTTGAAGCCGTTGGATTTGGAATGAGTGTGAGCCAGTCGTTCTAGATGCTCCGTTCGCGATTTGGGAGAGTCAAGATCAATTAGGGGTGTGAACCGCTGAGTGAGTCTCTGTTTTGATCCCAACCGTCGCAAGAATTTACAAGAATTCTTCTGAAAACCACTTTGTTATTTAGATCGTCGCGAGTCACGGAAACGACCTCGAAAGGTAAGCATCTTATTATTTTAATATTGTATTAATTATTCCTAAACTTAGAGTAGTTAGTATGTGAAAATAGAGAAGAATCGGTTTAATTTTTGGTGATTTGAACAAAGGAAGAAGATGGCCAAAGGGTTCTGAACCCGTCGAAATTCGAACCATAAAAATTAAAATTCGATCTATCAAATTTCAAATCCAATCTATCAAATTTAAATTGATCTATCAAATTGAAATCTGATCGATCAAATTGAGAATCTGATCGATCAAATTGAAAATTCAATCGATCAAGTTTGACTGTGCTGACACTACTTCGGTATTTTGACCATAACGTTTTACTCCAAATTCTGATTGATGCAATTCTTATGGCATTGGAAAGAGGACAACTAAATCTACAACTCTTATGAATTAACCAACTAATGAATAAATTTTTTTGAGGATCAAAATTGAGTTGGAAGTTAGGTCAAGTTCTAAGTTAGCACGTTTTGACTGAAGCACCGATACATCTTCGATATTTTGGCCATAACTCTTTACTCCGAACTCCGATTGATGCAATTCTTGAGGCATTGGAAATAGGACAATGAGTTATACAACATTTATGATTAACTAACTCATGAATCAAATTTTTTAAAGGTCAAAATTAAATGGAAAGTTGAATTAAATTCTGAGTTAGCACGAATTTGCCATTCCCGCCTCATTTTTGGGAAATCATATAAATACATCAAATTTGTTAGTAATTAAAATTAGTCCTTAATACATCATTGTATGTGTGATGTAGATTGAGAGTTGGGGACCGTATACGAGGACTTTTGGATTGCTTTGAACGGCTTTGAATCCGAGGTAGGGAAGCTTCACTACACAATGATATTTGTCTTCGATTCATAGATCTTATGATTTGAATTTGAATGGTGATCTTTTGAACATGGAATTTGAAACCTTTAAAATGGTATTTTAAATTAATGAGCATTGATTTCTCTGAGTAATTGTAGGGATGAATCAATGCACAATGACACTTCGAATTTGATTCATAGATTTGCATGATATGATTGGGTTAAACTGTGATAATTTTGCAATAAATGATATTTGATTTTCTTAAATTTGCTACATCTACATATTTAAAATGCTTTTGACTATTAAGAATCTATTTTCGTCTAAGTATTTGAACGCGTTGAGCCTTTGAAAGTAACATCGAATTTTCTGAAATATTAAACTCTTTGAAATTAAAATTCTTATTTGAAAATAAGTATGAACACCGACTTTCTAACTCAAACTCTGAACCTTAAACTTCCTCTCATTAAACTCCCGTTATTGATTTCTAAACGTTGAACTCTGTCATTTACTGTGAACTCTAAATCTGAATTCTAATCTGTTGAATCTGAAAAATAAGTGGCAGAGAGGAGTTGAGTCTCCGAAGAGGGGTTGAGTCTCCAAGGTTTTTACGTTGTTTCCACTATGGAATGCATTATTTCCGCTATGGGATGCTTTTGTCCCTTGTTGATTGTGTTACCTAATATGTTTTGTTCCCCGCTAAGGGATGATTTGATTTGATATATTTTGTTCCCCGCTATGGGATGATTTGATCTGATATGTTCTATTCCCCACTAAGGGATGATTTGCTATGATGTTTTGGTCAAATATCGGTGATAAAAAAAGAGTTGAGGCTCCAGAGTTTTTACTCTATTTTCGGTATGGGATGCTTTGTTCTGATGTTTGGCATTCTGATTCGTTCTATTTCTGTTATGAGTTGATTCGATGTTCTGACCCGATCCGTCCTGTTTCCACTTCTGACCTGATCTGTCCTGTTTCTACTTCTGATCTAAATCGTTCTGCTTTCGCTTCTAATCTGATTTGTTTTATTTCTGTTTAGGATCCGTTTTGTCTAACTTGCATACAAACTTTGAATTCGAATGAATAAGATATTATGTATGATAAGAAAATGTAGTACGATAAGACACAACTTTTAAGCCTGAGTAAGAGTGAGGTATCTTTTCCAAGCACATGAAATTTGGAATGTAGGCGTCCATGTACAGATGTAACCCTCTATGGTGTTATGAGATGCCACACGAAGTACATCCAGGTTACTACGGACCTCGTCCCTTGAAAAGCAAGGTTGGTAAAGCCTATTGTTCTATTTCCGTACATAACATGATTGGTTCTACTTCTGCTTCTGTTCTCTGATATGACCCATTTTAATTGTGATTTTGAAATAAGTATTGCTTCAGATCCCGTATTTGATATGAAAATTGCTTTTGAATCCAGTCATTGAATCCATGCATTGAATTGATAAGATATGATCTTTGCGTTGACTTTTCTTTACTGAGCTTAGACTGTTAGCTCACCCCCGACTATACATCACAGGTATAGGAATTGAGGAAGGCCCAGACTACATACTTGAAGAAGATGAGTTTTCACCTAAGGATTCGTACTCTGTTCTGAGATCGTAGTTTAGTGTTTTGTGGATTTAGTAAGTTAAGTCTTAGTACTTGTGTACTATTGTGCACTACTGTTAGGTGATGGTTGGCCATCACTGGTGTTTGTTTACTTCTATTCATATTGAATATTAGAACTGGAGGTTTTAATTATGCCTTATGTTTATACCAAATATTCTATATCAGATTGTGTTCTGCAATCTGACGGTCCAAGTTTTCCCTTTTGGTTTTGTTTAAAAAAATTAAAATTTAAATTTAAAAAAAAAAAATATATATATATATATATCAGAAATTTAGGTTGGGAAAATTTGGGCGTCACAGTAGGTGTCATCTTGTAAGGAGTCTCGGCTATTGGCACCGTGCCAGGTAGTAGCTCAATCTAGTATTCAACTTTTCTACTCAGCTGCAAACCCATCACTTCATCAGGAAAAACTCTAATAAAGTTATTTACTACCAATATCGAAGATATATATCCACACTTTTCCTCGGCTTTCATAATAGCAAAGAGTTTGAAAATGGCACCTTTTCGCGCTCCCTTGAATTTAAACATCAGTCCTTTCAAAGGAGTAAAGGCGAGCCAATCCATTCCTAAGATAGCATCGAAATCTTCAAAGTCTAATTCAATCAAGCCAACAAACAATGCCTGGGTCCTAACCTAGATAGAACAACGAGGGTAGAATCTATCTACTAACACACTCTCTCCTAGGGGAGTTGCTACGGTCAACGGAATGCTCATTAGAGAAGAATCCTTATCGAGACGCTTAGTGAAATTCAATGAGATAAATGAATGGGAAGCACCCGAATCCAAAAGTACGTGACCAAAAAGCCCTTCGATCAACATAGAACCTGAACATACATGACGTACTACTAATTAAGTTATGTAATAAAATAAAAATCATCCACTCAAAGTGTTTAGTGGCAATAAGATAATATTTAATCCTAACTTATTCAGATTCATCAAAGTAACTAATACTGATAAGATGATCCTCTTATTTAAAGTAATATACATGGCCTCACTATATATTTAGATAGGAAAAACTTAGTCATCAATATTAATAAGACAAACATACCTTGAATGACATTGTCTGATGCTCTCGCGTCAGTGTCAGATAAGGTATACACTCGCACATTAGCCTTAATCATCGCCTGAGGCATAGTCCCCGATCTAGACGTCTTCTTAGGTGCTTTGCACTCAGATGCTTTATGCCCACAGTTGAAACAAACATCAGATCCTCTCAGGCAGGTGCCAAAGTGATTCTTGCCACAAGTAGTGCAAACTAGTACATCCTTTGCAATTGGCGCCACTATTGTAAACTCTTGTTTTACTGAGAAAATGTCGGTCTAGAGTAAGGCGTGATCCTACTCTTCGATCTAGTTTTTTATTTCGTAAACACTTGATCTCTGCAACCAGATTGAAAATTTCGAGACGAGCTTTGTCCCACAATCCAGTCGTAGGCGTCACCTTCAATTCTCTTTCTATGGTGTAACACCTATCTATCAAGTCCTTATACATCACTCTAGTGTCCAACCAGTAATTTCTTATCTGGGGCTACAAAACCCTCTCAAATCTCTTGAGTCTAAACTTCTCATCGGAAACTAGGGTTGGTTCAAATTGACTCAGTTCAGTAAAGAGCTTAGTGTAAGCGTCTACGATCATCTCACCTTACTGAAGGTTCAGGAGTCATCTCTCTTAGCTTCCTGGACGCTTTGTGGGCAATACTTATCATAGAACACCTTCACAAACTCGTCCCAATCTCAAACATATCCATGCTCCTCAACTTGAGTTGTGTCTTTCAACTGTCTCCACCAATTCTCAGCATCTCCTTCCAATTTATAAGTTGTCAACCTAACTTTTATAGTTTCAGTACACTTCATCAGCTCAAAGATCTTCTCCATCTGCTACACCCATTTCATAGTTGCAGAGTTATCTCTTGTCTCATTGAAGTGACACGGTTGATTCTTCGTGAATTCACCCAATTCTGACCTAGGAGCAGGACTTGGATTAGGATTTGAAGCTCTAGTTGCATTAATGGCATTTATAATTACTTCGATCAACGCATCACTGTGCTTGTTCGTCATCTGCAACCATTCAATAATTCACATTAAACCTTAATTTCATGTATTCCCGACGCAAGAATCAACATTTGGCTCTAATACAAACTGTAACAACCCCGAATTCTCACAATCCTTGATTATGAGATCTAAGGTCGTACTATCTAATATCATAAAACATAGATTTACAAAAGAATACTACAAGAGTGCATTTAAACAGCGGAAGGAAAGATTCATTATATAAAAATAATGAATCACAATTAATCTCAACATAAAGACAACCATAAAAAATAAATCCTAGTTATCCATACTAATTCTCTTATTCCATAACATTCCATACTCTTATCCACCATAATTGGGTGTTCAACTAAAATGAGGAAAACTCATAGATAGCCAATGTTTTATCAAATTGAGAACAACATATTATAAAAATGAAAATATATATCTACGCTACAAAGCCCTCGTCACTATCCATCTTCGGTCCTTGAGCATTGCGCGTAGTCTCATCACCGTACACTCATATCTGATTATCAGTTGCACCTGTCTCATCTGGCCACCCACATTAAAGTGTGTAAGTTACACTTGTATGGACCAGACATGCAATCCTCTAAAATGTTAAAGACATGAATCATAGTATTGTAGCAATTACGAAAAACTTATATATATGCATATGACAATTTTGATTTCAATAATCTGAAAGAGAACACAGCTTATAGCATAAAAAAATCATCCTGTAGAAAGAGAGGCAATCAAGATGGAAAAGCCCCGAATTCGTGGCCTCGAGATCCAGCTTCGTGGCCACGAGATTCAGCCCGAAACGTCAAGACAATGCACTCGTGAATTCATTTTTTCTCTTTTATTATTTTTTTTGTTCAACTTTTATATGTCCCTCTCAAGACGTTGACTTTCAGACTTCGTCCCTATCAAGACGTTGGGTCCAATGGGTCCTTATTCCAGTATTATTAGACTTCGTCTCTATCAAGACGTTGGGTTCAATTATCATATTATTCATTAATCATTAGACTTTGTCCCTATCAAGACATTGGGTCTACTCAAACACGATCTCCATTTAGCCTTTTACCATTTTCTTATGGTTTTCATTATTCACTATCTAAGGTCATCTTAAAGCTTTAAAGTATATAAAGATATAACATGCTGGACTATCATAACATGCTTTAACTCTAATCATAATTTCTCCATATTATTTGAGAAAAATATTACATTTAATTCGGTACTAAATTCTATAATAAGGCATGATTTCTCCATACCTTTATCTATCGTAAAAGAGGATCGTCGAGTCTCAATCAGGTTCCTTACCACAAAGATGAATCTTGTAAGATAAGAAGGTCGCTTGAGGAATTGATGGAGAAGGTCTTACCGATCTTCCAAAAAGAAAGCTATAGAAATATAGGTCTAGAATCTCTTCTCTTAAGGTCTCTAGGTTTCTTACGGGGAGAACTCTCTATTCTTAAGAAAGACTCTAATAAGATTATGATTTAGGGTTTTCTCTGTATTATGCCTTTTGACTTAACTTATTAGGAAATCATTTGGTGTTGAGATAGCACACTATAGTAGGATGTTTAGACGTTAAATCCAAGGCTAAAATGAATATTCAAAACCTACACTCCAAGGTTCAAACCTCTGACCTCTTGTCAATAACCCTCTAAGCAGTAGGCTACCACATAACTTGTGTCAATTTCTTCCAGAAATAAACATAAAAAGTTTAAAAGCAGAACTGATATTTTCAATTAAAAACTTTTGAAAATTCTAGTATGCGGCATATACACTATTAAGCATATACACATAAATAAGGTGTATTAAAGACATAAAATTTTGGATCACTACAGCATACAGCTAATGTAGTTGCAATATATCGGTTATTTTTTTATGCCGATGTAAATGTGATATCTCCCATGAGAAGTATGAAGCATGGAGTACTCTTTCTATCATAGATATTTCCTCCCAATTTCTATATATCGATACTATAAGATCGAATATAGTAGAAGACAAATGCAATAAATCACGATGATACGTACCTCTTACATAATGGTGAATTCTCTTTGCGGCCTTCAAATGAGATATATTTGGTTATGCCATATATCGGTTAAGCAATCCGATACCATAAAGTATATCCAGCTGTGCGCAAGTGTAATACCTTCCCAACAAAGCTTTTGAAATATGTAGGATCAATCTTTTTTACTTTTGTCATCTCTTCTTATCTTCAAGTCACATTCAATCGATTTTTTATCGGATTGCAATCATTTAAAAATTTCTTGAGGATTTCTTTTGTATAAGCACATTGAGAAATAAATATATGTTCTTTTATTTGCATTAGTTTACTTCCTAGGAAATAGGACATGATACCAGTACGCATCCTATCGAGTTCACAAACCATCATTTCTTTGAACTTCTTAAATATTACTTGACTTACATTATGTAATGATCTAATCATTGACATACAAACAACAAGCATAACATCTCTATTTTCATTGATTTTTATGTATAATGAATGTTCATATTGACAATTAATAAAACTACTTTCCTTAAAGAATTAATGAATTCTATTATTTCATGGCCTTGGAGCTTGCTTTAAACCGTATAAAGTCTTTTTAATTTATACACTTTTCATCTTTCCATTTTCTAGTGTAGCCCAATTGTTGTTCGACATATATTTCTTTTTCAAGATATCATTTAAGAAGGCTTATTTAACATCCATTTGACAAATATTTCACTTATTTTGTGCCACTAATAAAATAATCTATCTAATAGCTTTTAAATAGATAACAAGAGCAAATACCCAATCACAATCAATTCCGGCTTGTTGCTTATATCTAGTTGCCACAAATCTTGGTTAATAACTTTCAATCTCACCATTTGCCTTCGTTATCTTGTAAACACACTTGACGCTAGGGATGCAAACCCTAAACCGAAGACTGAAACCAAACTGAAAATCGGCCTTCCCGAACTGCCCTGAAACCGACTTAAAACCGAAGTGAAATCGGTTCGATTTTCGGTTTGGGTGGCTGGAAACCGAATAGGTAGGTTGAGTAAACTGAGCCGAACCGGCTCCCCAAACCGAACCTACACCAAACCGATTGGAGGTTGAACCGGCTGTGACTGACCGGTTGCCTCTTTATATATATATATATATATATATATATATTATATACACAGATACACTCAATCAAAACCCACAACTCACAACAAGTCAAAAATCTCTTCATAGTTAAACTAGCAACCTAAGCTAAGTCTCTCCGCTTTCTCTCCTCACTCGGTCACTCCTCAGTCCTCTCCGGTCAGGCGGTCTCCATTCCAGCTTTGATGGCGATGGCGTCCAGGCTCCAGCATTCCTCTAAAACCGACCCAAATACCCTCATGCCTCCTCGTCCAAGCTTAGATCTAGGCCATCTGGCGATGGGCGGCGTGTGGAGAACTCCGGCGAGAGGAGGCTGAGAGAGAATTTCTCTCTCTAGAACTACTATTTTGGTAATTTTCTTTTAAATTTGTTATTATTTGGGTATTCTTGCAAATCTCTCTCTCTAGAACCCAAACCAACTGAACCGGTCCGATCCGAACCGAACCAAACCGAAAACCAAAAAAATGGGTTTCAGTTTGGTTTTGATTTGGGTATTCTAGCTAATCGGTATACCGAACCGAACCGATTCATAGTTTGGTTCGGTGGCAGTTTGTAGTGTACCAAACCAAAAATCGAAATTTTCAATTTCAGTTCGGTTCAGTACACCAAACCTGCATCCCTACTTGACGCTAATAGTTTTATATCGTGGAGCTCTCACATTTCATTCTTTTCAATGGCTTGAATTTCCTCATCGATTACTATCTTTCATACCTTCCTTTTAATAGCTTCTTTGAAACCTACAAGATTATAATATGTAAATAGGCAAAAAAGCGTGTTAAAAAAGTGTGCTTAGTTTTTTATCTTGGAATGTCTTCGGTCCAGAATACTTGAGGATGATAATGAACCATGAGTAGAAAATGATGGAGAAGAGCTTCAGCTTGGAGTGACTACATTCATTAGGCGAGAACAGAGCATCCCATTAGGCGGAAAGAGGGTCACAACATAGGGCCTCTACCCTCTCACCATTGAGCTTTTTCCTCCGAAAAAATGATCAATCATCAGTTTAAAAGCCTAAAGAAGCCGATTATGGCTTGCTATGATACCAACTATTGGAGTTTTACCACAGGATCACCATAATTGAATTTCCTTGACCATACCTTTTATCTTTGGGTTGACGGTTGTCCTTGCTGTAGATGTTGATGAAGTTGTTAATCAATAATGCATCTTCTCGATTGCGGACGAGACTTTAGAATAGCTCTAAATCCCAGAAAATCATGAAACTTCCTTCTCCTCCTGTCTGGTCTAGACATTTGATAATGGAGAAACTGCCTGATCCCTCTAATGGGAGATGGGCGGACCTTTTCAACAAAAGAAAGATTACTTCCTCTTATAACAAGCTGGTTCACATCCCCGACGCAGTGAAAGACGGATTCATAATATGCCCGGAAAAGGAGATCCAAGAAGAATCTGTTAGATGGGAAAATACCCTAGTAGGGTACGTTTTAGGGCTGAAACTGTAATAGCCCGTATTTCCATCTCCAGAAATCCGTGCCGTTAGGATCATACTCTGGATGATCCCGGATCGATCACACGTGTCCGCGCATATAGCGGAAGCTAGGTGGACACATCCGAGCAGCGGTAGTCTGAGTCAAACAATTTCTACACTAAATACACGTCAACAATATTTAAATGTAAAGAAAAACATACACATTCCCAAAAAGGAACCAGGAAGAACCATTGGTGATGGACGTACATCACCCAAACAATGGTTCCCGATAGTGGTTCCGAAATGGAATGTGGACTAACATAAACTAAATAAACGTAGAATCATATATGTATATACAAGGTGGCCACTAGGCACACAATAGTCCAAAAGATCAAAAGTACAAAATGTCGCATCACATCTGTGCTACGGATAAAACTCGTCCCTCGACGTCTCTCCTCGCCCCTCGGCCTCGGGATCCGGTGATAGTCCGGGTCACTCGGTCTTGAACGCTGCACCTCGAACCTAAAAAGATTTGAAGCGGTGGTGAGCTACATCATAGCTCAATAGAAGAAAAACCATCTAAATGAATTGAATATGCGATCATGCTATCTCATAAGAAGACAAATCGGATCATGTACTCAAAACAAATCAGTTAAAAGCTGGGAACTTTATGCAAGATGTCAGATGTCATGCAGATATATTATCAGAGTACTTAAAGTGTGTCTATTTAACTTAAGAAACTCCCGTGACTGTATAGCACGGAGTAAACAGGAATGTCCGATAGGAAACCCCAACCAATCGTCGTTCACATGAACAATTGTGAAAGTGCAACAATGCCTCATCTATGGAGTGCAATTGCGCCGAGGATTACAGCAGTGCACAAGTGTGCGGGCATCGGATATACCGCCGGGTCGGTGGGGATCATCTGGTTTAAATCATCAAATCACATACATATATACCTCACAGATCAGATAGCAGAAATCAGAAGCAGATTTCAGGATACGAATCAGGAAACAGAAATCAAAGATAGCAGGAATTTATGATATGCATACATGCTTGTTAAAAACAGAAATCAGGGCACAGATATAAAATGAACATGAAATCATACTCAAAAGCAGTTTAGGTTGGTTTTCCCCCACCTCAGATCAGTTTATCTTCTAAGCAAATCCAAGGCTTTTTTTTTCGACGTGTCAGGGTTTATCCTATACCATAGGCACAGTACATTAAGTGTTAGGAGTGTCAGAGAATTACTCGGCACCACATCCGGGGTGTCTACTTTATAAAGCCAAGACAGACAAAAACAGGGTAAGTGATCGATCACCAACCTCATTGATCGATCACCACCCACTGTAGATCGATCACCACCTTGGTGATCGATCACCAACCTGCTTATCTCTCTCTCAACACAGTCAAGGTTGATCGATCACCACCTTGGTGATCGATCACCAACCCTCCTGTAGATCGATCACCACCTTGGTGATCGATCACCAATGCAATTTCAAAAACTCCCCCCTTCTGTCCACATCAATTTCTTATACAGATTGATCGATCACCACCTTGGTGATCGATCTCCAACTCCCTTGTAGATCGATCACCACCTTAGTGATCGATCACTCTAGATCGATCACCACCTTAGTGATCGATCTACAACTCAGCAAGAACTTCCTAGCTTCGGGGTCTCTGCTCCCCATAAGGCTTATCTGATTGATCGATCACCGGTCCTTGGTGATCGATCACTCAACGATCGATCACCACCCTATGGTGATCGATCACCAATAAAAAGTGTCATTAATGGAGTCCACCTCCCATCCATGTTTGTTGTCCCTCCACTAATGGTTGTTCAATCACCATTAATACTTCATAAATACACCCTCTAAACTATCCTTTAACCCTATTTATCATACACAACTCACCTTGTTCGTGGGGTCCTTGGGGTTCCGTCAATGACCCGAAAAGAGGGTCTCAAACCTAGATCGGAGCTCCTCCTCGATCCGGATCCGCCGAGAAGCTCTTCAGCTCTGGTTCGACAGATCAAGGCCTCTCACACCAATCTCAAACCCCAAATAACTCAATCACCTTGGTCTAGCTACTCTAGCTTAGGAATCCCTCATCTTCACTCTTGCTAACCCTTTTCTTCTCTCTCAAAGGATCTCTTTCACACTTTCTTAGCACAATCTCCAACCTATGGAGCAATTAGGGCAAGGGGATGAAGGAGAAGAAGAGTGGAAGTCTCTCCTCTCTTGTCTCCCTTCCTTCCTCTATAAGCTACCTCCTCACAGCAGAATTTCTGTTTTGCCCTTGGTGCCCGCTCCGGTGTGAAGCATGAACACAGTTGCTTCTGCGCAACGTGTTCCACCTACCCTCTACACATCTAGGATCTAGATGAAATTGCACACGTGATCTCATCTCATCACGGTGCCACATTATTTAAACTAATATAACCCTAAAGTTTTTGAATCAACCTTGGTTTCCGTGCCGGGCACGCGGATCACAGTAGTCGGGCTCGTGTTCTAGTTTTTTTTTTCGGGGTCGTTACAGAAACCTTATTATCTTGGACTCAAGACAGCCATTGACAGACTATGGAAGCTTAAAAGCACAGTGGATCTAATCTCCTACGAAGATGGTTTTTTCCTCTTCAAGTTCAATCTCGAAGAAGATCTGAATCGAGTTCTTGAAGCCGACATATGGACCATTGCGGGGCGGCCTCTAATTCTTTGCAAATGAACTCCAAATCTCAAACCAGAAAGAGAACTTCTTCTATCAATTCCGGTATGGATTAAACTTTCCAAACTACCTCTTCATTTCTGGTCGCCATCCACATTAAGTAGGATTGCAAGTTCATTTGGAATCCCCATCCATTCTGATGGACCAACTTGTTTGCAATCTAGATTAGCTTTTGCTAGAATTTGCGTTGAAATATCACCTACTTTCGATTACCCATCTGTTATTCAATTAAAACGCGAAGATGGAGAATTACACGATCAGGCAGTAGAATATGAGCGGAAGCCTCACATATGCAAGAATTGTATGGTCTTTGAACATTCCACAGAGAAGTGCCCGAGGCCTAAACTCCCTCCAAAAATATGGAGAAGGACTGGTAGTATTATTCCAACCCAGGAGGCAGAAACATCTTATATCCCCAATGGCAGCAACAAAGTCATTGATCCCACAATCAAACAGCAAATTTATGTTGCTGATATATCCGATGAAGAAATTATTCATCGCAACAGAATGAAGGAAGGTGGAGACGGCTCTGGAAAGAAGACACCCAACAAGGAAGATGACTTTGGAGAAAAGTCATGCAACGATGAAGATGGCTTTGGAGAAAATTCCTGCAATCAGGAAGAAAGCTCTCAGATGGACGATGAAAATCAATCGGATCCCAGTGAATCCCAGATTAAGGAAAGTAGTGATGATTGTGTTAAAGATTCCCAGATTTTAGAGCACCCAGAATCCCCAAAAAATCTTGATACAGAAACCTTAATTTCTAGCAAACGCAAATCCAATTATGTCCCTCCGAAAGCCATGCAGACTCCTACGATTACAGAACTTTCCAATAATTTTCAAACGCTAGAGAATCTTGAAGAGATTTCAGCAATCCCAACAAAATCGGCAGTCACCTTCAGCAAAGGCTCAAATATTATCAACTCAAGCAAGAAAGAAGGATCGATGAAAAATCTTATGGCTAAAACAGCTCCTTCAAAGAGGGTCGAATCGAATCATCAAAAGATCTAAGCCTAAATCAAATAAGTCTAGCAAATCCTCTTCCTCCAATCAGTTATGAATATCCTTCTTTGGAATGTCTGTGAATTTGGAGAGTCCATCAAACATAAAGAACTGAAGCTACTAATTAGGAATCAAGATCTCGGTTTTATTTGCTTAACTGAAACGAGATGCACCTATCCTAAAGCCCAAAAAATAAGGAGAAAGTTTAGAGCGCTAGAATTTCTTGACAACTATAATTCTCACGGCTTTGGTCGAATCTGGATTCTTTGGAATCCCACGGTTTTCAAGGTCCACTATTTATCGAAATCTATGCAGAGCCTTCATTGCCAGGTGACAAGACTATCTGATAAATTTCAATTTTCTCTTACTGGCATTTACAGCTTCATCCTTGTATCAGAAAGGAAATTTCTTTGGGGAACCCTTCGGAATCTCGCCCCAACCATTTCCAACCCTTGGATGGTTGGAGGAGATTTTAACATTGTTCGTTATGCTTGGGAAAAAAAAGGAGGTCTTACCATCCCTGCTAGAATTTTAAATGAATTCAACACTTGCATCGATGACTGTTTGCTTATAGATATGAGATCTGTAGGTTTCTCATGGTCTTGGACGAATAGAAAATTGGGCCCTCGAAGAATCTCGTGCAAGCTTGATCGAGTATTAGTTAACACTGAGTGGAAAAATATTTTTCCTAACTTGGCTGTTAATTACCTAGAACCAAATATTTCTGATCACTCCCCCCTTCTCGTATCCTTCAAAGATGATAGATCATCTGGGCCTAAACATTTTAAATACTATGAGGTTTGGTCCTCACAACATGGCTTTAGAGACCTCATTCTCCGCAGATGGGAAACTAAAATTGATGGCAATCCAATATATTCAATGCAACAAAAACTCAAGCTCTTGAGAAATGATATCCGCAGTTGGAGCTCTTCTTCTTTCAGATCTGTAAAGGCGAGATCAGATAGTGCCACAAAACAGCTTCTAGAAATCCAAGCCAAGGGTCATGTTGACCCTACTAACGAGCTTCTCCATTAAGCATCAATTACTTTTCGTCGGGAATCTCTCACTGTAGAAAATTTTATCAGAGAGAAAGCTAGAGTTCAATGGCTACAGGCTAAGGCTTCCAATACAAAATTTTTCTACTCTATGGTGAACTCTAGAATCTCTACAAATTCCTTATTCGAGTTGATTCTTCCCACAGGAGAAAGGATTGTAGAACCAGCAGCAATGGGAATCTTAGCTACCCAGTACTACGAGGATATTTTTTCTCCTTCCTCAAATCAAGAGATCCCGGATCTTCCTTTTAAGTGCAAATTAACATCTACTTAGGCTGCTCTTTTATCTCAAGATGTCTCTGATGAAGAAATCAAGAATGTTATTTTTAACTCTTCAAAGAATAAAGCGCCAGGCCTGGATGGCTTCTCTGCGGAATTCTTTCAGACCTTTTGGAATATCGTCGGGCAAGATACTTTAAAATTAGTACGCTATTTTTTTCATAAGAAGAAATTACCAAAATCTTTAAATGCCACTTTTCTCAAGCTTATCCCTAAAGAAAGAGATGCCAATACGATTGATAAATTCAGGCCCATTGCCTTGTGTAACTTTCTCTATAAAGTAATCACAAAAATTTTATCGAATCGCCTAGCTAAAGTCCTCCCTTCTCTTATAAGTTGGAACCAATCTGCCTTCGTTAAGGGAAGAAAAATTACTAAAATTGTTCTTCTTGCCCATGAACTTGTCCAAAATTTTCACCTTAAATCTGGGCCTAAGGCCTTCTGTGCTAAAATTGATCTTCAAAAGGCTTTCGATAAGGTGCGGTGGGACTACGTTCTTTCTATTCTCCATCAATTGGGGTTTGATGGAACTTGGATCCAATGGATTAGTGAGTGTATCACAACCCCTATGCTCTCAATCCTTATTAATGGCTCTCCTCATGACTATTTTTCAAGTTCTTGTGGTATAAGACAGGGGGGGATCCATTATCACCGCTTTTGTTCACTCTTATCATGGAAGGATTCACGTGCTTACTTAAAGAAAAAATTGCTCAAGATACTATCAAACCACTTCAAGTTGCAAATTACCCGATCGTGTCCCATCTCATCTTTGTTGATGATTTATTTATTATGGTGAAAGAAGGCGTTGCTTCAACTAAAGAGCTAAGAGATCTGCTAGATCGTTTCGATCTTATTTCAGGTCTTAAGGTGAATGATTCTAAAAGTACCATTATATGCAGTGCTGCTTGCAATACAAACTCCGTTTTGAAAAACGCTCTAAGATTTTCTGAAGGAGAGCTCCCGATTAAATATTTGAGTCTACCACTCTTCTCTGGTCATCTCACATACAATCTTTGCAACCCTCTTCTCGAGAAAATTCAAGGTCACCTTGAAAGTTGGAAAGGTAATCTTCTCTCTTATGCTGGAAGATTGGAACTCATTAAATCAGTATTAAATAGCTTTCAAATCTATTGGTCTGGTGCCTTCTATCTCCCAAGGAAGATTATTAGTAAAATGGAAACAATATACTCAAGGTTCCTTTAGAGGGGCCCATCTTTAGGCCAATCGATGCACCCTATCAGCTGGAAGAAAATTTGTAAATCAAAGGATGAAGGGGGCCTTGGAATTAGGCGTATTATTGATTGGAACAATGCTAGTCTTTCTAAACTCTTCTGGAATTTGGTCTCCAACAAATCTCTTTGGTTCACCTGGTGCATTGCTAGATACATTCTCCCTGGTTATGTTTGGAATTGTAATCTCCCTAATAATTTCTCATGGGCCTGGAGAGGCATTATGAGGGTTAGAGATACTATAAAATTAAAAATTCGGATGATCATTGGCAATGGAGCTAGCACAAATTTCTGGCGTGATCCTTGGCTTGATGAGGGTACTCTAATTAATGAGTATGGACGTAGAATGATGCTACAATCTGGTATCGACGAGAGTAGCCATATTAATGAAGTTATTATTAATGGAGAATGGAACTTACCAATTCCTACATCGCGGAAAATGGAAGAGGCATGGGCAAAAATCCGTACTCATCTTATTCCCTTCAATATTCAAGATGAAGATGCTTATATATGGAAACTCGAACCTTCAAGTGAATTCACAACTAAATCCGCTTGGTCTTGTTTTAAGCATTCTTTTGAGAAGGTTTCATGGCACAAATTTCTCTGGCACTCTAGTTATATTCCGAAACAGCTTTTTTATTCCTGATTAGTTATCCAAAATAAACTGCTTACTATGTATGCTTTGTTGGTCCGATTCGGAAGATCACAAGCATCTCTTCTTTAGATGTTCGTATTCTAGTTGGATATGGAGATCTTTATGCAAGCGACTTAATATAAACAAGAACTCTATTGGTGCCCTTGCTGATGAGTTGTCCTACTGCATGGAAAAATGTAAAGGCAACAGGAAGCATGCCACCTTAATCAAGCTTGTATTCGCTGCTTCTATTTGGCACCTATGGCGAGAAAGAAATGCTAGAATATTTGAAAATAAACCAAATCATAAAAGGATTGTTCTTCATAATATTGTGGAAGAAGTAAATATCACTATGTTCAACTCGATGGAAGATCATCTTATACCTTCTACAATCAACATTGATTGGCGACCTTCAAAAGATTTTCCTCCCACTCTCAGGGTCTGTCAATGGAAACCCCATCAAGATCCATTCCTAAAATTAAATACAGATACAGCTTTTAGAGAAGGAAAATTTATCATTGGAGGTCTCTTCAGAAATTCGCAAGGATAGCATGAAGCTAGTTTTCATAGCCCCACTGAGAGATGTTATGATATAACTCATGTTGAATTGCAGGCGCTTGAATATGGCATGCAATTCGTCATTGATCAAAACTACATTGACCTGGAAGTTGAGTCAGATTCTCTAGTTGCAATCAGTTGTATTAATGGACAACATAAAACACCGTGGCCTTATATCTTCACTACTCGAAGAATTAAACTTTTAGCTCTCTCTTTCCACTCGATATCCTTCAATCATATATGGAGAGAGATGAACTATAGTGCTAATCTGCTCACAAAGATTGGATAAGACTCATCTTCAGTTATTCGATAAACAAATGCTTCTTCTATTCTTTTCTTTCTTCACTCTCGCATCCGAGAAGATTTGATTTGTAATTTATTGCGTTTGTAGTCTTCTCTTTTTTTCTAATACAAGGGTGGGGACCCTCCAACCCCAATTAATTATCAAAAAATAAAAATAAATAAAATAATGCATCTTCTCTTCTCTCTCACATCATTGAGAATATGGGGTTCTCTTAAATCTCCTTCAACTCAATACAATGCGTATTTTATATGAGAAGAGGGACACCTCATCTCTTTCATAGTTTATTATAACTATTATATATTTAAGTTTATCTTCACCCATCAAAGAATTCTACACTTGGATGATGGCACTTATTGTTTGGCCAATCACATCCCCTAATTTATTGGGTGCAACTAGGTTGACCAAAACTAGTTAACCTTAACCTTAATCTCTTTCTCCAAAATAAATCACGACAGTAGTTGCGCACGTACGTATACCTTAAGGGCCGCACACGTGCATTATTAAATACAAAACTAACATTTTCTCATTCTCTCATCAGTCAGCTCATGGCCAACCCTAATACTAACCCATAGAATCCGACGAATGACAACCTCTAATTTGTGTATAAATATTTGTTTTCTTACAGATATTAAGACCCCTCGAATCCCGGAATTAGACATTAAAACAATCCCTTAAACAAATTAGAGATTAAAGCCTTTCTGTCTTTAAAACCCCTTCAAAGGTATAAAATGACCATATTACCCTTTGTGCAATGATTAAGGATTGGAACTGTCTGAGATGATGTCAGATATGGGTTATAGTTAAATTGTTTGAAGACTGGTTGTATTTGACATCTTACATTGTTGAAGATGTAAGATGATGGATCGGTAATCCAAAAGTTATATATTAATAGTGTTAAAATTAATATAAGATTAATTTTTTACCAAAGCCAATTGTCATTGATACATCATTTCATCAACTTTTCTGCTACGTCTTCCCAACTTGTTAACCTTATTTTTCTTTAGTATATAAATCTTTTCCTTATTTTTGTTTTTTTTTTTAGCAAACATGTAAAAAACCGTTTTATACCTAAAACCATATAAACATTTTTTTATTTATTTTATATATTGTTTTCATGTAAAACTGATTTTGAACAAAAAAAGTTTAATTAAATGCATTTATATATATTTTTACATTTTCAAAAAAAAAAATTATACTTTCCATGTTTGTGAAATTTTCTCTTGCTGCTGATCGATCAAGAATCCTGGTAGATTGGCCAGGATTCCTCGTGGATCGATCAAGATCCATGACATATCAATGGTAGTTGCCTGAAATGCAGTGAGGATTCCTTGCTACCAGGAATGCAGTCAGGATATATTCCTGGCTATGAGGAATCCTCACTGATCATCCAAGAACTCAAATTGATCTGTCAGGAATCCTGGCCGACCGATCAGGAATCTTGAAGGATCTGCCAAATATCCTGACCGATTGGTCTGAAACCCTGACCAATCTACCAAGAATCCTGCAACTAGATGAATCAAGTCATGCGGGCGAACGACGGAGCGCTGCGAGTGAACAGCATCCACTTCCTTCTTCGAGCGAGTTGAGTGAGTGAGTCTATGGGTAGTTGAGCCAGCATCAGAGCGAGCGAAGCGACCGAGTGAGACTCCTTAGGCTAGCTAGTTATCAGACCCATCGATATCCAGATCATCCAGGAATCCAATGGAATCCTGCTGGAATGACTAGGAATCCCAATCAATCGGGAAGGAATCCAGATCGATTGGCCAGTAATCTTGATCAAGATTAATCAGGAATCCTGACCGATCAGTAAAGAAATTTTGGAGAATTTCGGAGAAATTTGTCACTATGGTGACACAGAAGGAATATGTCATAGCTAATTTAATGGTTATAAAATAATCTAGAATTATTCTTAATTTTTCTTGAAGGGTACGACTATTCTCACCCGTCCCATTTTCAAAGTTAGTAGTAGCACACGGTTTTTCACGGACGAAAACCATTGACTAATTTGAATACGATGAGATTGTTTACTGTTCAATCTTTACCATGATAGATCTTAAAATCATGACGCGCCTATCAGGCGGTCAGATATTGATTCCATATAACACACATCCCCAAAAGTGACTTAGATCATGACCAAAGGAGTTGAACTTCACTTTTAAGGACGTGTGCCAAGTGGAAGCAACATGTGGCTGTCTAATAGGTACACCATGGTCTTAAGATCTATTATAGGGAAGATTGGAACAAAAACAATCTCCATCATCTGATTCAATTCAGTCAATGATTTTTGTCCGTGTAAAATTGTGTGGTACTTAGTCTGAAAACGGTGAGAATGGCCATCCCCTTTCCCGAATTATGTTCGAGTTTATCCAAATTGAACTGACACCGAATAATTTCTGAACTCGAAGTTTAACATGAAATGGTATGTGTTATACAAGCAATCTATGCTTGTACAGTAAGAGGAAATTGTGAGAAGATTCTACCCTAATTCTTATAGGGCAGTTGGGTCGGGTCGGGTCGGGACAAAATGCTTACTACCAAACAGAAAAATGGCATATGCCAGAGTTGACCCAATGATGCACCTCGACCCGACCTGTTGGGTCGGGTCAAGGCAGACCTAGGGTGTCTGCCTGACCCTACCCGACTCAATTTAAAACCTTCTATTTTCCTTGATTTTATATATAAAATATTGGCTCAATCATATTTGACCAGATTTTTGCCCGACTTGACCCGACCTGAAGGTAGGGATCGGACGCGCCATGCCCAACCCGTCAAAAACCTTAGGTCATGCAGGTCGGGTGTCAAGTCGACCCGACCCGTTGACAGCCCTAGATTCTTATATGCTGGGGTAATTAGCTTCCAATCTGGACCGTACGCATCAACGGTTTTCTCTATCGTAAGCACTACACAGATTGTTCTAGAAAAGTTGACTTTGATTATCTGATCACTTGCTTGCTTTTATATGACGATGTAGATACAAAGGATGATTTGCATCATAAGGTCATAAATCGTAGTTTAGATCATTTGATTTATTGCTCCATCCAATAGTTAGACAGCTGATCAGATCCTTCAGCATGTGTGTCAAAGGAACATGTTGGCGTATACAAGCATATATCATGTATAAGAACAACGCTTGATATAAAACGAGGTTTGAGTCTCAGGTGGTCAAGCTTTTCTCTATCGTGAGGAGTTGGTATTAGATCTTAGAAGTCCTCTCAGCAGCATATCGTGAGTGGGTCAACATATATTTTTATACCTCTTTTAATTTATATTTATCTATTGGGTACCTGTATTCGCCCCCACGTATTCTCTGAAAGCACCCACATATGCAACCCCTTAAAACACATTGATTGTGTCAGATATGATGATGGAGATCGTGTATCACCCTGATCTTCCACACAATGGATCTTGAGATCATTTCGCACCTATCAGATAGTTTGTTTTTTGTTCCGCTTGTCACGGATCCCCAAAAATGCCCCTTGTACACAATGAAACACACCATGCTCAAATGTGATTTTAGGGCCATATTTTGGGGATTTGTGTCATTTGGAATAAAAAATTGACCAACTGATAGGTGCGACATGATCTCAAGATCCTTTGTGTGGAAGATCTAGCTGAAACACCATCTCCATCATCTGCTCCGACGCAATCAATTGTTTTTAAGGGGTTTCGACATAGGCGCTTTCAGGGAACACGTGGGCGCACTTACAGCTAGCCTTATCTGTTTATTCATTTTTTAATGAAAAGTAGTGCTACCACTCAACCAGCTATTTGGGTGGACTTTTGTTAATATATAAAAGGGAGCCATTACTTGCACTCGGAAAGTTGGCCCTTGCACCAAACTTAAAAAAAGACTTGGTATTTTTGGGACACGTGACATGTGAAAATACAATCCGGGCCGTCCGATTTGAAGTTTATTATCTATAGATCACCACTGCATAAGATTGGAGCAAACCACGATATTTACCATATGACCTATTGTAGTCAACTGTTGAATAAAATAATAGCTTTTGACTTCATTTAACCACGTAATAACTTTTAATCATGACCTTTAAATCAAACGACTTAGATGGTATTTTCACGTAGCAGAAGTCGCCAAATTTGCAAGTGTTCCTTCTAAATTCAGTGCAAGGGGCAACTTTGGAGTGGAAGTAATGGCTCCCTATATAGAAACCTTGGGATGCACACTGATTAATCTTTAGACCATAAGCGTACCATCAGATATGAGAATGATCATATGATTACATGTGATTCTCATATAGCTTTTTGGGACGTGTGCCACAAGGATTAAAATATGACGGGCTAATAGTACTCTCATGGTCTCAAGATTAATTGTGGGAAAGATTGGGACGAAAAATAATCTCTAAATACGAAGTAGTCAATGATTTTAAGCATTGACGCCCTTAGAGATTCTATAGGTACAAATAGAGTTACCCTAAGAATAAATAATTGAGAACGACTGGTGTGTTGTATTTAGTGTAGTAAAATTAACCTTATATTTATCATTGTATATTATTATAATTTCATAACAAACGTAAAAACCTTTTAACTTTGTCTGCAAATATATAGAGAATTAAAATAAAACTTTTGGTATTTTGCCAGTTACTTTACTTTTAACTTTAAATGATGGAACATGGTTACCTAATTCGCGATCTAAAGGAACAGGGTTACCTAATTCGCTTCGCTGAGCCTGCCTGGGAATCACGAACCGGTTTGCGATTCGATTCGGTTCAGATGGGCACACCCGGCTACGTCAGTGCATTTATATAAGTCAGGAACGCAAAAACTCTCCCATGTTTCAAACCCTGGTTAATTTAAAGGCAACAGACTGGTATTAGCATAACTCCGGTTATGCTGCGTTCATATAATTTTTGTACTATTTAATATATTTCATGTTAAGGCTTATACAAATAAAAATTAATAACTAAATTTATTAAAAAATTATGTGTTTAAAACTCATCCTACCTCAACGAATTGGGGTCGCTTAGACTTAGTGAATTGTGAATTACCATCCCGAATTCGAATCGAGTGAACCAACGAATCAGGTAACATTGCGTTGGAAAACTTTTCACATAAATTGGGCTAAGTAAAGTGGGGGAGATAGGCTCAATAAATAGAGCTCCATGTTTTTATACTTCTCACACCAAGTCTCTCTCTATCTTGAGAGCTGCTAATGGCTCTAAAAGCCATTAAGGAAAATAATATATATATATAAAAGAAAGAAAGAAAGAAAAAGAGAGAGGAAAGCTTAAGAGGTGCAAGCCAAAAAGGCCCAACGTCCCTAAGCCTAATGAGCTAGCGACTTCTAATGGATCGAAAGCCCAATGGTTCCAACAACTCTTAAGCCGAACGAGTACAGTCACTACAAAAAATAAGACTATTAGTAACAGTTTTTTTTATAAAAAACTGCTACTATTAGTCCTGTCGCTATCAAAAACTATCGTTGTTAGTCCTACCGCTGCCAAAAAATGCCTTAATAGCAAGTGCCATTAAAACCACTTATTTTTGTAGTGGGTCCGACGACTAAAAAACACTTAACGGTATTTTCGTGACCAAAAAAGTATTTTTTAGAAGGAGATTTGTCTCTTCTCCATCATCTAAAAGAATACAATAGTTCAAGATTTTTTCCATAGATAGAGATCAGATTCTCTTTCTCTCTTGCGTTCTTATTTTCTTACTTTATGGGTTTTCATACATCAAAATATCTATATGGCATATTGTTTTTTTAGAAATTCAATCTACAAGAGAAGGTATGGTTCTTGACAAAATTGGGCTTTGTCTTTGTGACATCATAGTGAACTACATGCCTCGGAACCATTTTCAATACCATTTATATCAACACGGTGATAGACAGGATCGCACACCTAATGCCAACTATTGTATCCTCACATTGGGTTTACTCACCTTGTCTTAGGCAGGGCTCTCAATGGGCAGGCTTAACACTGAGTCAAGGTCTAAAATGACCCGAACCTGCTAGGGTCACGCACCATAGAGTCTTGGCCCAACCCTTCCTCGGGCCAAGTTGTACTCAGCCCAACCTGACCCTTCCACAAGGCTGGGTCGGACTCGGGCAGGATACGGGCCAAATATTTTTCACAACTAAAGCAAATATATATATATATATATATATATATATATATATATATATATATATATATATATATATATATATATATATATATATATATATAATTTATGTTTATACATTATTAATGAATACAAATTATGTAATACACTGGTGTGATTCGAAGCGGTCAACAACTTCTAAGTTTTGCTCTGGGGTCTTAAATTTCGTGTGCCTATCTTCTTCCTTGATTCACGACAAGCTTTTCCTGGGGTTGAGTTGAGGATTCATACGGTGATTGAGATCTCTTTATCGGTTTTCATGGCTTCTTCTAAGCCTCCTGATCCTGGTCCTTCTAGACCTGCTCTTAAATGGAGTTCTCTTTTTTCTAACGGATCTTTTGGTGAGCCTTCGTGTGTGTTGTCCTTTTCGGCGCAGGACTCCTCTAAGGTTCTTTGTGATGATAGAGATGTACAGACTGAAGCCTCTCGATGGGGAATGCCCTTGTTGGATATTCCATCGGAAGAAAATTATTCTATCAAGGAGTTAAGGCAGCGATTTCTCGTATGTGAAAGATTAAAGGTACTGTTCAGGTCCTTGCTATGGATGATGGTGTCTTCCTTTTTGACTTTAGTCTGGAGGAAGATTGGAAGTTTATATTGGAAGCAGGGATTTGGTCTATTGGGGGCAGACCGTTGATATTGAAAAAATGGGAGCCTACTCTTCGCATGGAAAAAGAAAAAATTTCATCGATCCCTATATGGGTTAGATTGCCTGGGTTACCGTTGATTTGCTAGTCCCAAAGCACTCTTAGTAATATCGGCAGTTGCATTGGAAATCCACTGAGAATGGATAAACAAACTTCAAACAAGTCCAGGCTCGCGTTTGCGCGAATTTTTGTGGAAGTTGAAATTGGGAAGCAATTACATGACTGTGTTGAGTTAGAACTGTCTGATGGTTCTTCTCAATTTCAGTCTATTCACTATAAATGGCGGCCTCGTGCTTGCCCATCTTGCAAGTCTTTATTGCACTCAGATTGTAGCAAGGAAGGAGACATCGGGGGCAACCATAGACAAGTCTGGCAACCAGTGCAAAAGAAGATGGTTGATGGAGGAACTGGTTCCAAAAACAAAGAAATTACATCAACTTTGGGGAATTTCGTGGATCACCAGAATGCGAGGCCAATGGAAGGACGGGAATCTACAGATGCACAGAATTCTGGGAGTCCAAGCCAGTCCCAAAACAAGGAGAACTTTGATGGGAAACTAGCGATTCTGGTGGGTTGGCACCTGAAAATCAGGCAGTGGAGAATCATGCTCAAAGTGGTGAATGAAGAGCGATAAGATCTCGTAACCGACGAAATGAGTCACCTTCCTTTCAGGGGAGTGGAGAAATCAAGGGTGGATCGGAATTATGAGGAGACTAGCTGTGCTATGGCTGAGTTGGAGTCCTTGGGGATCAGGTTCCCTATAAGGATAGATTTGCTAAATCACCTACCTTTCAGGGTAATTGTGTGAAGGGATTGGAGGATATAGTTATGGAAACTTCACACTCGAGCGTGGGTATTAAAGAATTCTCCTTCAAATCGGCGCCTAAAGATATGGAGCCTTGTGTTTCTTTCCTAAAGATAAGGAGCCTTGCTGTTTCGGAGGCAAGGATAAGGAGCATTGTTTCATCGGTCAAGCGCCTAAGGAAGTGGAGCCTTGCATTATCATTGACAATAGAGAATACTCTGGATCTGCGCCTATGGAAAAGGAAAGATTTACTCGTCAGTCTTGCTTGGAGGTACATCTTCCTTCACGAAATCAATTTGATATATTGAATGGTATGGATTTGAATACGTCTGGAATTTTAGAAAATAGCAAGTTTGGCATCAGTTCTATTTCCCAAATTTTGGGGGTGCAAGAAGTAAATAATGCTAATTCCAAGCTACAGAAAAATAAATCTAAATAGCAGGGAAAGGGTAAAGGAATCAAGGCTGGGTCGGCCCAGCACTTTGACCCGTCTAAATGAATTGTGGGTTGTGGAATGTTCGGGGTCTCAATAACCAGACTAAACAGAATGAGGTGAAAAAATTAATTAAAGAACAAAGTCTCGGTATTCTTTGCCTAATAGAAACTAAAATCAGTCAGCCTAGAAGTGATAGAATTATGCGTTCGATAAAAAGGAGCTGGAATTGTGTCATGAATTATAACAGTCACACGTTTGGGAGGGTCTAGATTATGTGGGACCCTGACAAATTCTCGATCGATAAAATTGTTGAAACTGATCAACTGGTTCATGTTAATGTTACGAGAAATGATGGTTTGCAATTTTATCTGTCTGCTATATATGCTTCGAATCTTGCCTCTGATAGAAGGTTTCTATGGAGATCCCTCATAAATATTGCTGCTAACATCAATGGACCGTGGCTCCTAAAGGGTGACTTTAACTGTATCAGATTTCCTGAGGAAAAGATTAGGGGACGTATAGTCCCAAGACGCATTATGAGTGAATTTAACAATTGTATTGATGCTTGTCAGTTGGGTGATATTCGGGCTATTGGTAATTCACTTTCTTGGACCAATAGATCTCTTGGAAATAGGCGTATCCTTTGTCGGCTTGATCGGGCTTTGGCTAATGTGCATTGGAAAAATTTATGGCCAAATGTTTTGGTCGAGTACTTGCCTGCTGGAATATCAAATCATTCTGCTCTGATCACTAGATTTCACTTTTCTGTTCCATAGGGACCGAAACCTTTCAAATTCTTTACGGCATGGACCTCTCACATTGGACTCAGAGATGTCATTGTTAAAGCTTGGGGACGGCCAGTTGAAGGTACTGATATGCTCGTTCTCCAATAGAAACTTAAATTTATCAACGAAGACATTAGAGAATGGAATAGAACTGAGTTTGGATCTATTCAGGCTAGAGTTCGTGTTGCTCGATCTATAGCCACAACCATTCAGAATTTCATTCAGGGTGATCCTCTTAATGAGGAACGAGCAAAGCAAGAGAAGACTGCATTGATGGAACTTAACATAGAACTAAATACAGAAGCGGAGTTCTACTTCCAAAAGTCTCGTCATCAACGCATCAATGATGGAGATCGAAACACCAAGTATTTGTTAGATAAATTAGGAACAGAAATCCGAAAATAATGAAATGGGCAAGAGAATTAGACTCGAGGCACGTAATCGTTGTCTTTAAAACGCTATTCGCTCCCTACTTGAGTAAATCTTCGAGTTTGCAAAAGAGTTCCAATGAGACGTTTCCAGGATACAACGAGCCCAATCTCTTAGATGCGATCCGTTACTTTGCAACAGTAGAGGATCACCCCAGAAAACTCAATCCATTTGAGTACCACCAAAAGAAGAAAGCAAGAGGAATTCTCAAGTTATATGCAAGGAATCCGATGGATTTTCAGAGTATACAAATCTGTGTCCTAAGGCCTCCTTATATAGAAGTTTCAATATGACTGTTGAACCAACAGTCGTATTTTGGATGGCTCAGATCTTTCAAAGATCTCAACCGCTTCATCCAACGGCTGTATGAAAGGTTGCAACTTTTCGAATTCAAATTCGAACGGTTGCAAACCTTTATAAGCGGTTATGAAACGGTTGGGGCCAACGGTCAATATTTGATCAATCCGTTTTGCCCAATAGAACCGAATTGACCCACTGATTAGTGGCCCATTAGGCCCGACCCGACCCATGAATAATTTGACTGTTGGATCTGCCTGGTCAAAAAATCAAACCTCTCCTTGCGACGATGCGCACGTACGCGCCTAAAGCGCCAATACGCCTAAACGTCAATCGCCACGCACACTCGCGCTCGAATGCGGCGGCTCGCCGCTAGACACACTCTTCTCTTCTTATTGTCAAATAATAATAGAAGGTGAAAGGATCCATATATAGCCTAGGCACTTTTTATTTTTACCAATGTGGGACTATTAATTTACATATAAAACTTGAGAATATCTATTGCCTAAAACTTAATCCAAAACTAAGAAATCAAATAAAGTTTTTTTTTTTTTTAATTATTAAAATATTTATTATATTAATAATAAATATAATAATCCCCCACAAGTTTAAAATAAAATAAATACACTGATACCAAAAATATGTGCATACCATGAAAGGTACTTTTTGAGTTTGAACCTTCACTTAGTATAAACTTATCAAAGTCTTATCAGGGTGCACAGAGACCATAATTTTGAACTGAGGACCCCATATGATATGACCGGATAAATAACACACACATATTTTCTTAAGATCGAGTTTTCTATAAAGCTAGCACTATTATGGCCTTGTGCTTATACCCTGGTTTCATGAATGCTTTTGAGAAAAACCATCATCTCACAGGAAGCGGCCGCACCTCCACATTCACATAGGTAAATATGTCGAATGTGTTTCTGTTATCAAACACATTAACATAAAATGTTACAAACTTATTAAGAGTAAATACTCATCTTTCTCTTTTTCATTACAGATTCCAAGCACTTGACACCTGTCTTGGGATGGACATCTTAACAAAGTTAAAGTGCTTCTAATCATCACTCTTATGCCGTACTCTTCCATTGAACTTAAGGATTTGTTATACAAATATTAAGTTAGATTTCTAACATAGGTGATCAACTATATGGTTTTAGTCATATCCCGATAGATGTCTTCTTTACCAATTCTCTAGAAAGTCTTTTGGTAAATGGATCAGCCAAATTATTATTAGTTTGAATTGAGTCTATCCCAATTACTCCATCCTTGAGTAATTCTCTAACATAACGGTGTCGTAGACGAATATGTCTATTCTTACTATTATAAACTTTATTGTAGGCTTTTGCTCTCGTAGCCTTACTATCATAATTTATTGTAATAGGTGACATAGGCTTTGGCCACAAAGGAATTTCCAAGAGTAAATTCCGAAGCCATTCTGCCTCTTTGCCACATGCCGTTAAGGCAATAAACTCAGATTCCATTGTGAAATGAGTAATACATGTTTGCTTTTTAGATCCCCATGAGATCGCAGCACCACCGAGAGTGAATACCCATCCACTCGTTGCCTTGGATTCATCTGAATCTGAATTTCAACTTGCATCACTGTATCCTTCTAAAACATTAGGAAAACTAGAATAATGTAATCCATAATGTATACTTCCTTTTAAATATCTAAATACACAAGATATAGCGTTCCAATGATCATGACATGGATTACTAGTATATCTACTTAAATTTCCAACTGCATATGCTAAGTCAGGTCTAGTACAGTGCATTGCATACATCAAACTACCGATTACTCTAGCATATTCTAACTGATTTACAGATCTACCTTTATTATAAATAAGTTTGATGCTAGGATCATATGGTGTAGATGCAGGTTTGCCATCTAAATGATTATATTTCTTGAGAATTTTCTCTATATAATGAGACTGGGTTAAAGTAAGCTCATTATCATTTCTTACTATTTTGATCCCTAAGATGACATCAGCATTACCCATATCTTTCATATCAAAATTGGAAGAGAGAAAAGATTTGGCATCCATTATACTATCTAAATCAGTACCAAATATAAGCATATCATCTACATTTAAACATATGATAACTCTCTTATTTGCAGAAAATTTACTATAAACACATTTATCATATTCATTAATTTTGAAATCGTTAGAAACAATAACACTTTCAAATTTTTTATGCCATTGTTTAGGAGCTTGTTTTAAACCATAAAAAGATTTCATTAATTTACAAACTTTATGCTCATGTCCGGTCATTACAAAACCTTCAGGTTGCTCCATATAAACTTCTTCTTCTAATTCACCATTTAAGAATGCAATTTTTACATCCATTTGATGAATTTGTAAATGATAAATAGAAGCAAGTGCTATTAAGATCCTAATAGTTAAAATTCTGGCTACCGGTGTATAAGTATCAAAAAAGTCAATACCTTCCTTTTGTCTAAATTTTTTGCCACCAATCGGGCCTTAAACTTATCTATAGTTCCATCAGCTTTAAGTTTTCGTTTAAAAATCCATTTACAACCTATAGGTTTAGATCCTTTAGGAAGATCAACCAGTTTCCATGTTTTATTATCTATTATAGATTCTATTTCATCATTTATTGCTTCCTTCCAAAAGACAGCATCTTGCGATTTCATAGCCTCATCAAATGTTAAAGGATTATTTTCGATATGAAAAGAAAACATAGTTTCCTTTACTTGTTCTGATCTTGTTCCCTCTACTATAAACATATAAAAATCTGAACTAAAAGATTTTTCTTTTCGCACTCTTTTACTTTTTCTGAGATCCGTATTTTCTATATTTTCAGAATTTATAATTAATTTTTCTTTATCAAAATTTTCATTAATTCTAGGAATAGAAGAAAATTAATGTTCATAAAATTCAGCATCTCTAGATTCAATTATACTGTTTTGATCAATTGCACCTTTAGATTCAGTTACCAAAAATCTGTAGGCTTTACTAGTTAATGAGTATCCAATAAATACGCATTCAATGGCTCTATTACCTAATTTGGGTCTTTTAAGATCTGGTAATCTAACCAATGCTCGACACCCCCACACTTTGAGGTATTTAAGATTTGGTTTTCTTTTCTTCCATAACTCATAGGGAGTTATACTAGAACTCTTCTGTGGCACTCTATTTAAAAGATGACAAGCAGTGAGAAGTGCTTCACCCCACAAGTTTAAATTTAAATCAGAATTTAAAAGCATAGCATTTACCATTTCTATTAAAGTTTGATTTTTTCTTTCTGTTGTACCATTTTGTTGAGGAGTGTAAGGTGCAGTCGTAAGATGTACAACCCCCACATTTTTACAAAATTCACTAAAATCATTTGAAGTGTATTCTCCTCCTCTATCAGATTTTAAAGTTTTAATTTTAAAATTTAGCTGATTTTCAACTTCTTCTTTATAAGCTTTAAATTTTCCTAAAGCCTCATCTTTATGTTTTAGCAAATAAACATAAGTATATTTAGAATAGTCATCAATAAATATTATAAAATATTTTTTTCCTCCTCTAGTTAAAATACTATTTAAATCACAAATATCAGTTAGAATGAGTTCTAAATTTTGAGATTTTCTTTCTACTTTATTGAAAGGTTTTCTAGTGATTTTAGTTTGAACATAAATTCTATATTTTTCATGAATATTTTTCTCGCATCTAGGAATTAATCTTAATTCTATCATAGAGTTTAAACGATTAACATTCACATGCCCTAATCTATCATGCCATAATGAAAGAGAATCAACAATATATATATATATATAGAAGAAGGCATTTCATTGATTACATTCAATTTGAGCATCCTATTACAGACATATCCTTTCCCCACAAATACACCACCCTTAGTGATTACAACTTTATCCGATTCAAAGACTAACTTGAAACCATGCTTATTGAGTAAACTGGTCAAAATCAGATTCTTACGAATCTCAAGAACATACAGTACATCGATCAAAGTAAGGGTCTTATCAGAGGTCAATTTGAGATTGATTTTTCCTGAACCCTTAACCTTTGTAGTTGAAGTGTTCCCCATGAAGAGCTCTTATCCATTTGTGTCCTCCACATAGTTGGTGAAGAAAGATCGGCAGTTACATACATGCCTAGTGGCACCAGAATCGATCCACCAGTCTTTTTCGCTTCCAACTATGTTGATTTCAGAAATCATGGCTACAAACTTTTCTTTAGTCACATTCGCTTGAGATTCTTTCTCCCTTTTCGAAAGTCTGCAATTCTTTTTGAAGTGACCGGGTTTACCACAGTAATAGCAACTGCCTTTTTTCTTCTGGCCCTGATAACCTTGGCACGTATTTTTCTTGTTAGCCTTATCAAAATTGAAGTTGTCTTTCCGCTTTTCATGTGATTTGGACGTACCAACCTCCACCATATGAGCCTTTGAAGTTAATTGAGATTGCTCATCTTTCTTGTTGCGAACACGAAGTTCATCTTCAACTTAAAGATGGTGGCACAACTCTTCAAAAGAAAGTTCTTTCTTTTTATGTTTGAGAGTATTTCTACAGTCCTTCCATGAGGCAGGCAATTTGTGGATCAATGCATGATTGTGAAAAATGGGATCCATTTTTATGCCCTCTTGATTAATTTGACCGATAATATAATGAATCTCATGAACTTGATCGAGAATCAGTTAATTATCAGTCATTTTAAAATCTAAATACTGACTTACAATGAATCTTTTTGTACTGGCATCTTCTGTTTTGTACTTTGTCTCCAGTGCCTTCCAAAGTTTCATTGCAGACAGCATACTCTGGTACACATCGAAGAGTGAATTTGCTAACATATTGAGAATGTGTCCTTTACAGATATAATCATCTTGCCCCCATTTCTGACGATTACGAACTTTGGTAAGAGATTCTCAATCATAATCTTCAGGCTCCGCGGGTTTTGGAGTGGTTAGGACATAAGCAACTTTCAAGGTCGTCAATACGAAATGTATCTTTTGTTGCCATCTTCTGAAGTTGTTGCCATCGATTCACTCCAATTTGACGAAGTCGTGAGTCATCACTTTCAGATTTGAAGCCATTATAAAATAGAATAGCATTTTAAAATTGTTAGATAAATTAGGAACAGAAATCCGAAAATGATGAAATGGGCAAGAGAATTGGACTCGAGGCACGTAATCGTTGTCTTTAAAATGCTATTCGCTCCCTACTCGAGTAAATCTTCAAATTTGCAAAAGGGTTCCAGCAAGACGTTTCCAGGATACAACGAGCCCAATCTCTTGGATGCAATCCGTTACTTTGCAACAGTAGAGGATCGCCCCAAAAAACTCAATCCGTTGGAGTACCAACAAAAGAAGAAAGCAAAAGGAATTCTCAAGTTATATGCAAGGAATCCGATGGATTTAAGAGTATAAAAATCTGTGTCCTAAGGCCTTCTTATATAGAAGTTTCAATATGACTGTTGAACCAACAGTCATAATTTGGATGGCTCAGATCTTTCAAAGATCTCAACCTCTTCATCCAACGGTTGTATGAAAGGTTGTAACTTTTCAAATTCAAATTCGAACGGTTGCAAACCTTTATAAGCGGTTATGAAATGATTTGGTCCAATGGTCAACATTTGACCAATCCGTTTGGCCCAATAGAACCGAATTAACCCACTGATTAGTGGTCCATTAGGCCCGACCTGACCCATGAATAATCTGACCGTTGGATCTGCCTGGTCAAAAAATCAAACCTCTCCTTGCGACGATGTGCACGTGCGAAGTGCAAAGTGCGTGTGCACCTAAGCGCCAATGCGCCTAAACGCCAATCGTCACGCACACATGCGCGTACACGTGCGAGAACGCGGCGGCTCACCGCTAGGCACACTCTTCTCTTCTTATTGTCAAATAATAATAGAAGGCGAAAGGTTTTATATATAGCCTAGGCACTTTTTATTTTTACCAATGTGGGACTATTAATTTGCATATAAAACTTGAGAATATCTATTGCCTAAAACCCAACCCAAAACTAAGAAATCAAATAAAGTTTTATTTTCTTTAAATTATTAAAATATTTATTATATTAATAATAAATATAACAGTATTATCATGCTACGGTCAATACTAGAAGAGTTGTGAATAATCTGTATGAGATGATGGATGAGGTTGGGAACAGCGTTGTTGATCCGGGTCAAATTGGGGACTATCTTGTTCAGCACTATAAAAATAGTTATACTTCTTCCAGCACTAATCCTGTTCCTGCCTTTCCTTTTAAGAGACGACTTACTCCTGAAGATGCCATAATGCTCTCACGACCGATTTCTAATGAGGAAATCACCAAGGTGGTGTTTGCTTCACCAAATGGAAAAGCACCTGGACCTGATGGCTTCCCTGCTAATTTTTTCAAGGTCTACTGGGATATTGTCAAGGAGGATTTCTCTCGAGCGGTAAGAAATTTTTTTCACAAGAAAAAACTTTTAAAGTCTATTAACTCTACTTTTATTAGACTCATCTCGAAAGAAAATGATGCCAATACTGTTGACAAATTGAGACCTATCGCCCTGTGTAACTTTGTTTATAAAGTTATCACAAAAATTATCTCAAATAGACTTGCTTTGGTGCTTTCGAATCTTGTGAGCCCGAATCAATCCGCCTTTGTGAAGGGAAGGCGTATCACGAAAAATATTTTACTTGCTCATGAGATGGTTAGAAAGTTCCACCTCACTAGTGGTTTGAAAGCTTTGTGTGTAAAAATTGATATCCGAAAAGCTTATGACCAAGTGAGATGGGATTTCGATATTGAGATCCTTAGACAAATTGGTTTTGATGACATCTGGATAGCATGGATTACCCAATATATTACTACCCCCACCTCCATCCTTGTTAATGGGTCACATCATGGTTTCTTTAGTGGAACATGTGGTCTTAGACAAGGAGATCCTTTGTCTCTTTTATTATTTACTCTTATAATAGAGAAGCATTTACTTGTATTCTTGAACAAAAGATTGACGAAGGGAGGATTCGTATCCCTAACTTGCTAGGTGGGCCTAATGTTTCTCATCTCATATTTGCAAATGATCTCCTTCCCTTTTTGGGTAATGACGTTGGTGTTGGTGCGCATTTTTTCTGGGTTCCTCTTGATTCTCGTTGAATCAGTAGCCCAATTCTATCCAGATAGACTCTAGCGATAAGGTGTTTGGAATGTTAAAAATAAATAAAGAAAGGGGGTTTTCTAGGAAGGTTCCTAGTCTGATTGCGATCGCCAACAGCAGATATTTAACGATGCTACAACATGTCAGTGATCACGCTGTGAAGCGGGTGTGGGTTACTTCTATACTGAATCATCCACCTACGAACGTCAGTAGCAATGTTTCTCTTTGTGGTCTAGATAGTTTAATTTTCCTTTTCTTCCTCTATTATTGTTGTGGCTTTGGTCGATTCAGATTTCTCAGTTCTATTATTATTTTTTACTATAGGGATTTATTATAGTGAGTTATTTTAGTATCCTAATGCTATCGGGAGTCTAATTGTCCTTAGTTTCTTTATGCCGTTAGGAGTTCAATTGCTTTAAGTCTCCTACTTGTACTGGGAGTATACATGTATCAGTTCCAATAATATTCTGATTAAGTTAAGCAGGCTAATTATATCGGGATTCTGATTAAAGCAAGTATGCGAATTGTACTGCAATTCTAATCAAAGCAATTATAATAATTCTATCATAATTTTAATGAAAATGAAAAGACTGATTTTTCTACGAGATCTCTAATTAAGGCAATAAGTTTAATTTTCTTCTAAAATATCAATGAAAATGGAAAGACTGATGTTTCTACGATCTTAATAATCGACAAATTAATTATGGCAAGATATAAATAATCATGAATAAACTAAATTTCCTAAAATTCTGATTTGAAAGGATTAATTAACTAAACTAAAGGAAAAGGAATTTTGATTATAACATTCTAATAATTATATCAAAGCCTAATTAATGCGATTAATCAATTATATCTTGATAGAAGCTAATCAGAGCAATTAATTAATCCTAAAATTCTAAAAAAAAAGGGGAGTTTGGGCCTGTTATGCTAAGGAGGGTTGGCCTCGTTCCCGAGTACCCTCCATAAGCTCCCTTGGGCAAATCGGGTGGCTGAGATTAAAGAGAAGATTGGATTTTTGGATTATAAGGTGATATTTTTGGATTTTCGGATTGTTTTCGGGATTATAATGATGACTTAAATTAAGAAAAATAGAATTAAACAAACTAAACTAATTTGAGATTTTAAAAATACTAAACTAAGGAATTAAAATTAAAATTTAAAATTCTAGGACTGAATTCGGGTCCGAAATCAGAAAAAATCAGGTCGTACGATTAAGGATTGGTTCTGAACTCTAAGAGTTAGAACCAGAAATTATTGATAGGACTATAAATTGTGATTTTAGAATAGGATTTAGTCTTAGAAGCCGGTGAATTAGACCATCAGATTAAGGGCTGTTTCTGGGCTCTGAGGGTTGGAACCAGATATAGAGATTTTCAGTCCGAAAAGGGGTGCTATGGTCTGAGACTGAAGATTCAAAACTAATACTAAATTTAAAGACTAGAAGCTACGATCGGAAGCTAAAAATTAAATTCTTACCTAGGGTCTAGGCTGCGGAGAAGAATCATCGAAAGCTCGGAGTTTGAATCTCAAAATCATGACTAGGTTGCTCTATGGGTTCGTTCGCGGAGCTCTCTAGTTTCAAAATTTGTCGTCTCTTCTCTCAAAATTTGCAGCCTCCTTTCTCTCTTCGAGAAAAATGCTTTTATAGGTTTTCCTTCAATTGCGTGCCACTTTTCAGGCATTTAATTAAATTACGTGCCCGTTTTCTGGCACTTAATCGCTTTGAGTCGATCACCGACTCAGTGAGCGACCGGCTGACTTGCTCAGCGAGTTTTCTAGTCCTAAGAAAATTAGGGCTAATTGCGCGCGTGTTGTTGTGCGCTCAATCTGATTAAGCGTTTTACCTGAAGCATTTAATCAAGGAAACTTAGGGGTCAAGGATAGTAAGACTAGGTCGAGCATAGGCCAATTGCGCGCCGGTGGTGGGGCGCTCAATCCGATCGCGCGTTTGGTTTCAGGTGCGTAATCGAGTCTTGAGATAGTCTGAGAAAGGAAGTTTGGTCTAAAGGGGGACTGATTGCACACTTGTGGTTTTGCGAGTGAGATTTCAGGCGCAAAATTTGGGGTTGTCCGGGTTTAGTCTCTAGTATGAAATGCAAGACTATTATTTCAGTCTGCATTCCGACTATATACCATTATTTCAGTATATAGTCTCCCTACGCTGCGATCTGAGCCACAGAGCTATTGTTTCAGCCTGTGTTCAGCCATGTACTATTGCATGGTCCCACATTAGGGTTAAAAGGGGTCAAAGGTTGACCGAACACATTTTTATATTCTGAGAAAGTAAAATAGAGGTGTCTACAGATGCCCCTCTTCGACGCACTTTTGCGAAGTAAGATCGCGTCGAAGAAGTAGGCACCCCTCATTCGAGGTGCTTTCTCGTTTCTCTTGGGAAATCATAAATGTGAATTGGGGATGTTGACATGACATACTTGGCTTTCTTATCTATCAGCGCAAGCTTAAATGAAGCATTCGGGGCCCAGTGGTAGTGGTCGAAAGACACTTTTCGGATCTGTGGGTGAATGACACATCCCGCCGCATGGCGCCGGCTAACAGAGGGATATGACGCGATCGAGGTATCAGGGGGCGTCATACAAATGTCCATAAGGTCCAGGGACCGGTAATATAAAAAAGAGTGTAATATAATCTTGAAGGCTTTAACAAGTCATGTAAGATCGGGCGCGTCATTGCTCACACCAATGCGTGTCAAGCGTTCCTTTTCCAATAGGCGTTTGTAAGTTCTTAGATTAAATATATTTGTTATTCAGTTTCCCAGGGGAAGGGGCCAGTTTGGGCTGGTAATTGAGGTGAATTTTGTTGGGGTCTTGTGCTCAATTGAATTCTGCGCAGTGGCGCGTGCGCTTGATTCTTCTGGAGTCGGCCTTTTAAGTTGGGAATTCTAGTCCTAAGGTATCTGAACAAATGATTCTGAGCAATGGCGTATGCGCTCGATCCAATTCTGCGCAGTGGGATATGCGCTTGATTGTAAGTTCAGGGGTCTTTAAATTAGGAATTCTTGTCCTAAGGTATCTGAACAAGTGATTCGGCGCAGTGGTATATGCGCTCGATCCAATTCTGCACAGTGGGATATGCGCTTGATTGTAAGTTCAAGCGGTCTTAGGAGTTAAAGGTCAGCTTTATTGCATGTGGGTAATGAGGCATTTAATCGATTTTTTGTATTTAGAGAAGGGTGAATTAGGTCTATTTACTTTGTTACTTTTTTTCTTCTTTTTTTTTTGGGTAGTATTTTTTTTTTTTTTTTTTTTGGGAATAAAAGATTTTTTTTAGAAGTAAGGGGTTTTGAGATTTTGAACTTCTAGGAATTTTAACTTAAGATCAATTCGGTGGTAAAACGGCGGAAAATGTGGCTATCGAGACGTCGCTAAGCAGATCCACCGATACGGGATTTGTGGACCCGACCGTTTATGTGGTTGTCAAGACGACACTTGGCATGCTGGAAACTCTGTCTAACCTTCTCGACAAATACTGATGATTGTCTCTTATGGGAGGACTACAGTAATTCACGAGTCGAGAGAGATGGGTTTTGAAAACTTTTTGACTTAATCATAGATAATTATATTTATAAGTAATATCGAGTAATTGAAAAGTGAGTAGCACTTACCTGGGGGTGATACTTACCTGAATTGTGCGATGGGACCTGTGATATTGTAGTGTCACGGTGGTACTTTGAGTCGTTAAGGTGTTGTTGCGATGGGGCTTCGGGGATTTCTTTTCTTCCTTTCTTTGTTGCTGCGGCAGTGGTTGGTGGTCGATGGCGCGATGTCGTGATAGGATTTTGATGTGAAGATGGGACATTCGCGTTGGGGGCTTGTCATTGGTCGGATGCGATGGGTCATGGGAGAAGTTCCAAGTCTTCCTGCATTCCTGCTCCAGTGGTGTCTGGGGACTATTTGTAGCGAGCAATTTGGGAGGAGGCTCTTCATTTTAGCAATGGGGCCTGATCGAGCTCTCTTCCTTTCTTTTTTTTTCTTTTTGGCGCAGCCGGTGTTGTTTGAGCTTTCCGGGTAGTGGTGTTAGCAGTGGGAAGCGGGCGGAGCATAGTTAGCAGTGGGACGCTAGTAGGATATTTGCGCAATAAGTGTTTTGCTTCTTTCTTTGGCAGAACTTGGGTTATGTGAGATTACGTTGTGGTTGCATTGTGTTGGCTTAGTTTTGACGGTGTATTTGCATTTTTGAGGGATTTGCTTTCGACTTTTCACGATGGGATTGGATATCGGGGTGGTATCATGTGTGTGCGTGTGCTATCGCGGTGGGACGTACTTGAGTGGTTGCACGATGGGACAAAAGGGTTTTGAATGTGGTAGGTCAGGGGTGACGGTGTTATCCGAGGCATACATGTTTTGTTTGTGAGAGGACCAAGGGCGTGGTCAACATTTTGGTATGGTTTATTGATGGGAGTAGAGTGAGCGGCTGTCCCTTCTTCGATGTGGATAGCCTATAAGGCTCCGCGATGGGACAAAGGGAATTTTCCCTTGAAGCGAGATAAAGTTTTGTGTAAAATTGAGAATTGTGCGCCTGTTTCTAGTCACGGGATCTGATTGCGCGCCTATTTTCAAGAGTGCGATTTAAGGTTTAAAGGGATTTGTTACATGTGTGAACGGATGCGTGTGATCAGATTGCGCGCTCTAATCCTTGCACACGATCGAGGCGTCACCAGGTCACTGTGCAGGTGACGTTTCAGTATTGCGCGGCTCGTGTGAGTCATTTAATGCGTTTGCGCGAGATACAGTAAGCGCGTGATCAGAGAGTCAGCAGGTCACTGTGCGGGTGACCTTTCATATTGCGCGATATCGGTGTGTCGTTTGATTGGGTTGTGCGGTCTATGGTTAGTGCGGGATCGGAAGGTCGCGCCGCCTGCGCGGGCGACAGTCTCATTGTGTGCCTGGTTAGTGGCGCGAGTGTTTGATTGAGTGTATCGTGCGTGGTGCGTGGGGCGTGATCAGATTAAGCGCCCGTGTCTGGGCGCGTAATTGAGGTCGTACTCTATATAAGCAAGGGGGGCTTCATTTGTTTCTCATTCTCTGGTTTAGTCTCAAGTTTGACCCTTCTGGGTGTTACCGTTCTAAAATTTGTGTTTTAGCGATATTAAGTGATCTAACCGTTGGATTGGGATGGGGTTTCTTCCTATATTCGTTATATCTCGTGATCTTCGCCCTAAGGTGATGCTCGGGGTCAGCATTGTTTTAGGAATGGGCGGTATTAGGAATGAGGGCACCAGTCTTCACATCGTTTCCTTTTAGGGAGAAGTGAAGGTAGCGTTGCGGAGGCAGCGACGGAAGAGGTGAAGAAGACAGGAGAGGGGGTGTTGTAAATGGAGTGATGTATTACCTAACCAATCCTTCATCTCTTCTGTCGGTGGCTCGTTTGAGCACTCCAAGTCTAGTGGCAATATTTCTGAAGCCTCCAATTGGACGTTATGCTCCTCGCTTTGGCTCAGTTTTTGTTTTGGGTTGTAAGTTAGGTTTTAGGTTTTCGTTTTGGGCTATAATTCAAGTGGTATGTCTCCGGTGAAACTTGTAAAACATTAAATTATAAATAAAGGGGCATTTTTTTTTGTTTTTTTATTATGCTTGTATATCTGTTTATTAATGGGTTGTTTGGACTTATCTGATTTATTTTTATGTAGTTAGGATTTAATTTAGCTTATAGTTTTAACGTTCGTTCTAAAATTATTCGGAGTTTATCTATCTTATTAGGTCTTGCTTGGAGGGTCCACTTGGTTCTACTTGATTTGTCAGGGCATTTTTTTTTGGGTGGTCTTAAACAGGTCGAGGTCTCATTTTGGAGAGTTTTTTTTTGTTTTGTTTGAGGTTTTTTTTGTTTTAGATGATACTTGTTAAAATGTGTGAGTTTTCAGGGATTCTAGATGGTTGTGTGGTGTTTTATTTTTGTTGGTCTATCTAGACTTGGGAGCTTGTTGTGACGGGGCCAATACTCGAGCTTGCAGCATGGTGCTTGGGGCACGACATGTGGTATCAGGAGGGCACGCGACATGAGGCCAAGAGGGCCTGGAGACGTGCTCGCGCTGCGAGGACACAACACGATGGCATGTGGGTAAGACGTGGGAGTGACACGGTTGCGACACGGACTCGACACAGCCAAGATAGGCTAGCGATGCAAAGGTGTTGCGGTATGTCAAACCAATAGGTTTGAGGTTCTCCTGCCATTCTGGCTGAATGACTATTTTACCCTTCTATGTGGGAGAGGAACTGGAGAGTTGCCTTCCACCCACACGGGCCTTGCATTGCCAGAGGGGGTGCAAGTGTCTCCTAGGCCTAAAAGGGTGGGCCTAGGACGTCGACGCAGCGATGCCGTGTGTCACCCAATGCGAGGCTGAAGTTAGGCCCCAGACTACGCATCGCGGTGCATACTGTTGGGCAACCTTGCGAGACGAACACAAGCGCTGTGTGGGACTCAATAGAGCACTCTAGCATGAGGGCTGTGTGGGACTCCGTTGAGCACGGCAGCACGACGAGGCACAAGACTGTGTGCTTGGTTCGGTATGTGATGAAGACATGATGGCATGGGGAGCTGCATGCCAAGACTGTTGTGAAGCGAGCTACTAGTGCAGTGCACAGGGTGAAGCATGAGAAGGCCAAGTTTAGCACAGTGGTGCAAATTGAGCGTGTCATAAGGGGCACGATAAGTTATGGGGTAGGCCGCGAAACAAAGGTAACCACGTTGGGGGAGTTCCCGTCCTCTAGGCGGTGGTATCAGAGCTGATGTGTAGATGGGTTGGCTTCATTGCATGCGGCAGCAAAGCACCACGGGGGTTGAAAGCGCGTCGAAGGACGCCCCACGACAGTTGGTATCAGAAGTAGGCTGACCTAGCATAGCGTGCATTAGGTGCCGCACGGGACTAAGGTTGCAGAAGTGCGACCCCGTGACATTGTGCTTTTTAAAAGGGGGCAAGTGTTGTGTGGTTATTGGTTCATCTTGTTTGTCATAGATTGTGGTTTTTCAAAGGGGTATGTGTCTGGTTTTGAATTCAATTAGATTGGAGGGGTTTCAAATGTGTGACATTTGTCATTTTGTAATTTAAGGGGTATAGTTTATAAATGTGTGAGTCTAGGGCTTTTGGCTTAAATCATTTTGTTCTCTTATTTCATATTTAGGTTTAAACTTTTGGGGCATATATTTTGCGTTGTTGACTTGGGGCATTTTTTTTTTATTCATTGATGTCTTCTGTTCCTCTTTACTTCGTATCTCGATTATTGGACCCGGAGAATTGTGTTTATTGAGTGGATTATGAGAATGGACGGGATTGGGAATTCGGGGTGATGCTAGGGTTGGTGCTATCAATCCAACTCGAAGTGTCACCCCATCGGGAGAAGAGGTGGAGCAGAAGAAGGTGGTAGAAAGGAAATCCAAGGATAAGGCAGGGTCAGGATTCTCATAACCAATGCCTATTTTTCCTCAGTAGGCTTTGTGGATTCAGTGTTAGTTGCTCCTCTTTTTTAGTGTTTCCAAGGGGAGCTTCCAAAGGTGGGTTCCACAGGTCCTGAGTGGCTTTCTGTAAGCCACTCTTTCTTTTCTGCCAGTTCGGGGTGAGGGAAAGAGATTATCATGGTTTAAATTCGTTCAGGATGCGTTCCTCCTCCAGGCCTCTTCGAGATCTCTAGTTTCTCGAATACATCTAGATTCGGGCATTGCCTGAACGTGTTGATTTTAAAATCCTTATTTTAAGTTGTATATTCAGAGGGTATGCCCTCAGTGTATGTTGTGATGATTTTTATTAATCTATGAAGTGATTATGTTTTTAATTTCATTTGTAGTTATCCAATAATATTTTTTTTATTTAATTTATAGTTCATCCGTCTTGTGGTGGGTGTGATTTTTTGTTTTAATTTGGTTTGAATTAGTTTGTTTATTTTAGATTTGGGGCGTGTTAAGGATAGTTTTTCTTTAATTTGTTTAATTTAGAGTATATAGAGGCAAGGTGGGCATCTTTTTTATTTCAGTTAGAGTGTGTAAAAGATGAGAGTCGTTTGTTTTTTTTTAGGTTTAGTTGAGGAATATGAAGGAAAGGGGCATTTTTTTTGGGTTTTAGTTTTAGTTTAAAGCATTTTCTTTTGGTTTTTGGGGTGTCCATTTCCTTAATTTAAGAGTGTTTTGGGTTGGTCTCATCAAGGGCGTAGTTTAGGTTGATAGTGAGCGTCAAAAGTCTCCTCATTTTAGGTTTGGGCTTACTGTTCTAGGCATGTAAAATTTTCATTTTCTGAACAATTGCGAGCCTCTCTACAAGCGCTTGAATTAATTGCGCGCAAGAATGGAAGCGCACATTCCAAAGGTTGGAAGGATATTAAGCGCCAGTATACAGGCGTTTAATTAAGTTACGCGTGTAGTTTTGTGCGCGGGATTAGGGTGGTGGCCGGTCACTGTGCAGGTGACTGTTGGCATTCGCGCGCGCCGTTTCGGGTGTTTTACGTGATTACGCGTCCTGTTGGTTGTGTGCAATCAGGTGGTCGGGTTATTTTGAGCGGGCGACGGACTGTTTACGCGCTCAAGATGTGGCATTTGATCTGAATTATGCGCATCGTGGGTAGCACATGATTCGATTAAGCGCGTGGATTTAAGCGTGCGATTCGGGCGAGTCCTATAAATAGTTCAAAACTTTTCATTTTTCTTCGCGTTATCCGTTTTAGTCTTCGATTCTCTAGGTTCCTAGTTTTTCTATGCTCAGGTTTTCGTGTTTTAGCGATATCTCGTGATCCAATCGTCCATTTCAGGCACCGTTTCTTTCATTCTCTCTAATTTTTTGAGTTCTTTGTTTTGGGAGGCGGTCTTGACATTCACTTGATGTAATTAAAGATTATATTGTCACAATAGTCATGATAATTATTAAAAAAATTCTTAGAAGAGACTAGTGAATAGATCTCCTAAAAATTAATTCCTTCTGTATGTTTGAAGCTTTTGGCAACGAGCCTTGCCTTGAAGTGCTCAATGAGACGATTTGAGTCTCTCTTAGTTTTGAAGGCTCACTTTTAATCAATTGCCTTGTGATCCTTAGGTAAGCTCACAAGATTTCAAAATTTATTCTTAATTATCCATAAACAGTAACTCCTCTCTCATGACCTCCTGTCAATGTTGGGATTCATTAGTATCCATATCCTGCTGAAAAGGTGAATGGATCATCCACGTCAATGCTTAATCCAAAGCTTCCTGGAGATATGCCTCATAACAATTTGGGATTGAAAGCTTTCATTTCCTTTCAGATCTCTTGATTGGAAGTGGTGAAATCGGAGATAGAGGATGCGAATGAATAAGATCTTGATATGTTAAGGAAAGCGTCTCTAGAATGAACTTAGTAGGGGCAACTTCTTCTAAAATAGGTGGTGCAATGAAGGAAGAATCAGTCATCAGTAATGGTAAAACATCAAACTCAAGATCCTCTATGAAAGGATATGGCTCTGCTAAAAACTATCACTAGATTCACCATGCTCCAAGAAATGTGCTATATGAGTTTTAACAATATCTGTAGGTTTAATAGGACACTATAACCTCTAAGCTCTAGAATGATATACACAATCAATAAAGTGACAATTGATGGTACGCGGATCAAGCTTCTTAATGCTAGGATTGTAAAACTTACCCTCAGTTTCACACTTCCAAATGTGCAAGTGTCCGAGCTTAGAATCTTTAGAAGTCCATCTATTATATGGTAGGTGCATTACTAGAAACTTGATTTTAGTTATAAACAACTATTTTCAATGCTTCACCCCAAAATTCCTCTTTCAGAATAGAGTGACTCAAAGAAATCATTCTATTGTGGAGTCCCAGGAGATGAGTATTGTGGAACAATGCCTTTTGACCAAGGATTAATATTTTGGGTATCATTTCAGTTTCGGAGGGGACCGAAACCAAAATTTTGGACCGAAATTTCAACTGAAAACCTAAATTTTGGACGAATTTTCGCCGAAATTTTGGGTCCCATACAAAAATCACTGAAATTTCGGTCCAAATTATTTTTTCGGTGGGGACCGAAACCGATAATTTCCACCGAAATTTCGGTCATTTCGACCGAAATTTTGATCCATTCTTTTGACTACTAGTACTCAATGAATGGTCCATAATTAACACCATCTGGACCCATTCACCTCCTTCGTCAGATCCATTACCAGATTGAATGACTTTGATCTTCTTCACAATAATTCTTAAAGGCATTTAAGGCTTGATCCTTACTTTTAACATATGCGTATTGAGTGATCATCGATAAAAGAGATAAAATATCTCTTGCCCTTATGGGAAAAAAATAGAAAATTGTCCAAATATATCTATATGGAGTAACTCTAGGACCTCAGAGGCTCTTGAAGCCTTAAAATTTCTCTGCTATAAACTTTGCAACAGCTAAAATCAGAGAAATCTAGTAGTTGAAGTATACTAGAATTAATAAGGCATTTAATTCTCTTCCTGGAGATTCTTTTATGTCAGAGAACTGTAGAATCCTCCTTTACTAAAGAATGTTTACACTCGAAAGAAGTGAAAGTACCCGTCTCAACAACCGATACTGACGTACAAGATGAATCAATAGATAAAATATATAAATCATCATCTAAATAAATAACCAAATCTGAAGGACTCAAAGTAAATGTATAACCATTGTCTGCCAATCTATAAAGAGAAATAACATTTCATCTAAATAAAGGAATAAAATAAGTCTCATGTAAATCCAAAGTGTGTCTGGTATCCATTGCCAAACCGCATGCACCAATGTTTTATGCCCGCATCGCCTAGTCGTTCCTACAGAACAATGTATCCTCCTGTCTGAGTCTTCTCCTACTTCTGAGGACCTGTAGAGAATGTCTAAAGTGCACAAATGCACCAGGGTCAACTAACCATGAGTTTGGAAGAATATCCTTGAAAAATGTCCATGAAATGACAAATGCTCTGAGAATACCTTCTAGTGGTTTGGCTAACCATTTCTTATAATAAATGTACTTGATGTTGTAGTGTCATTCTTTTCTGCAAAACCAACAACCCGTCTCACTGTCATTATGTCCCTAGTGTTGTTGTGCTTTCCCGCTAAATTTTTGCCTTTCCTTTACCCTTAAACTATAATTTATGGTGTAGTTTCAGACCTTTTTAAAAATTATTCTTACTGGTAGGGGTAATAATACAGTGAGTTGATTCTTGTTTGTCACCCCTTAACCTCGTCCCATCATTAGCACGCATCAGTGTGAATTTATTCAAATCCCAATTTTATTTTTGTGAATTGTAATTCACTTTAAAAATATTGAAGGGTTTTAAGAGTGAGGCAGCACCACTGTATACAATCAATTCTTCATCAATGTTGAGACCATACTCTTTGATCCCAAAATAAATCAGAGACTTTCAGAAGATCTCTAACATTTCCACTACAATCATACCCCAGATGCATTGGATCATGCATGTAATCATATACAATGGTCTTCTTGCTATCAACACACTATTTCTTAATAAGGGACATTAATTCAAATGTCGTTTCTGTGGTTAGATTTCCATCCATGAAGGAGGCATTGATAATGGCCCTAATGATGGTCATAGCTAATTTGTTAGCCTTAACCCATTTCTCAAAATAGGCTTTATCAGTAGCATTGGACTCTTGCGTGGCATCTGCATGTTTTAATAAGGACGAAGGATAAGTCAAGAACCCCAAGTATGACGTCAAGACCCATTTTTCAATATTGTAGTTGGATCTTAAAAATGGCTCTACTCCTGCTAAGTGTTTGATAATAGATAACAAATCTATCACTGCATACAAAACCTACTACTGTATAATTTAAAGAACTTGAGATGACCTCGCAAGATCAAAACTTTGTCTTGAAATGGGGGTTATAATTCAAACATGTGAAGTGTAATATCATGTGCAAGTGCCAACTTCAAGGAGCACACACTGCACCATTAAGGCTCACCTTTGGGCAGATACCTTGATGTTTCTATTTGCCTCCAAAATTGCAATCACAAATGCCATAGACCTAGCCACTAATAATTTGGTTGGAATTATATATTTTCTATACTTTTGGGTAAGAGGGTTATGCTATTTAACCACCCCATACATGGCCATCCTTTTCACATTCATCACATAGATGTTTAAAAAACCTTTAGTCTAGACATAAATACTCAATGTGCTGATGTCAAAGTGGTCTTAAGAAAAAGTCATCTAAAATTGAGAGACTATGATGTTTATAAAATTATCTACCTTTGGGAAAGAACCAATTCGTTTACATCATATCCCACAATGATCACTTGGTCTTCCCTAAACCCAATGAATCTATCGATGCCATATCTCACAAACTCAAGCAAAAAGGGTTCTAAAATACACACACACAATACGTATCGATCCTTCACAAAAGAAGCAACAAATAATCTCACTATAATGATTTAGCATTAAGGGTGAAAGTTTCATTGTCATGCAAATACAACATATATTATAACACAAAGACTGAATGACACATGTAGTTTCATTAATACATGAGTTTTCAATTAAATCAAGCATGAGGATCAAAAGAACCAACATATTTAAGAAAACAAATTTCTTATTGAAGTGAATACCAGAGTTCGTTAATGAACCCTGGTCTAAAATTGGATCCGTAGGCCGGTCAACAACACGTGTGATTAGGACCTCACCGGTGAATCTGAAAGCTTTTGCTGATGATGTGAGAGTAATTCTCCATTCTCTCTTTGGATGAAAGGGTTCCAATATATATAAAAGAATTCCAACGGTACAGTAAATTACAGCCACATAGTATGAGTGAATAAGAGCTACATATTGGGTATCATATCCTAACCGTCTATGATGATGTGCCTAGAAGGTTCTAGTGGGCTAGACTTATGTGTTGAGCTTATACACCCCCTCAAATGTATGGGGAGCTCTTCGACCATTAATTTGGACTAAAGGTAATTGAACCGTTGTGAGGACAAAGGTTTCGTGAAGATGTCAGTGAGTTGATCGACAGTGGAGATGTGTTGAATCTCAAGATCTTTGTTGATCACCTTTTCGCGAATAAAGTGGTAATCTACCTCTATGTGTTTGGTGCGGGCGTGAAACATTGGATTTGATGCAAGCGATATGGCTGAGACATTATTGCACCAAAGGATCGGTATTATGCGAGTTGGGACACCAATTTCACAAAGAAGGATATTGATCCACGCAAGATTTGCAGCAGTGTGGGCCAGTGATCGGTATTCAGCCTCGGTGGAAGATCGAGCAACAGTGCGTTGTTTGGTGGCACACCAAGAGATCAAATTTCTGTCCCAAGAAGATGCAGAAACCTGTCGTTGATTGACGATCAGCTTTGTCGCTAGCCCAATCTGCATCGGAATAAGCAGTAATTGTGGAGGGGCCAGGTTGAAACTTGAGCCCATAGTGAAGTGTTCCCTTGACAAACAGTAGGATACGTTTGACAGCATTGAAATTGCTGATCGAAGGACAATGCATGTGTTGGCAAACATTATTAACGGCGAAAGATAAATCTGGTCTGGTAATAGTTAGGTATTGGAGAGCACCTACAATGCTTTGATAGAATGTAGGGTCACTGAGTGGTGTGAGGTCATCAGCATTGATGGAGCTCTTGGAGGACATTGGTGACCGATGAGGCTTACAATCAGCCATGCCAGCGCGATGGAGAATATCAATAGCATATTTTTGTTGAGAGAGATTAATCCCTGTCGGAGTTTGCAAGACTTCAATGCCAAGAAAGTAACTGAGTTGTCCGAGGTCCTTCATGGAGACGGTGTTGAGTCTCATGCTTGGTACCGTGTCTTGTCAGAGTTTCAGTGGGAGCGGTTGGTGTCTTTTGGTTTTGGGACGATTCTGGGGTCAGAGCCCTTTCAGGTCGATCGAGGCCTCATCGCGGCGATCATAAAGAGGTGGTGTGAGAGGCATCAGGCGCTTCTCTTTCCAGTTGGTACGTTATTGCCGACCCCGGAGGACTGGGTCCACATCACCGGTCTTCGTTTTGAGGGCGAGCCGATCACAGGGCGGATGGACGTGTAGTATTTGGAGGTGTGTGAGGAGATTTTGGGAGTCCCTTATAGGTCGGGTGGATCGGGGCCAGGTGTGGTTCGGGTCACTTGGTTCTTCGATACGTTTGCGAGTGGCTTCACCCCTCCGAGGCGTCATTAGGAGGTGAGGGCGCTTTATGAGGCGCGTTGTGCGGTAGTGGCAGGTCGGGAGCTCGTGACTAAGCCAGGGTTGGCTGCAGATAGGGTACTCCAAGAATTCTTGATGCACTTCCTGGGTGTAGTGCTCTTTTCGTCTTTGACTCGGGGGTGCATCACCGAGTTGTTTTTGATGATTCTCGGGGACTTGGATCGGGTCCCCACTTATGCATGGGGTGCGGCTGCGTTGGTGCATCTCTATGAGCAGCTCTACCGTCAGGGATAGGGCATCGCGTCAATCAAAGGTTTCCTTCCATTCCTCCAGGTGAGTTTTAGTTAATTGGTATTACGGTGGCTTTAGTTTCATTAATTTTTGTTCATAGTGGTTCTTAACTGTCCTTTTTGTGTTGTTACTGCTTTTTTTTTTAGTTTTGGGTGTATGATCATTTCGCTTTTCTTCGTCCGGGGGTTCCAGTGGGGGTTAAGTTCACGTTTCCATGGATGCACGTGTGGAGGGAGGCGTTGAGGGGTCGTCGCTGATCTACTGATCTTCAGACCGCGCGAGGCCTCTTCGAGGACATTCACGCAGGGCAGGTATATATCATGTTTTTGTTTCGCTTTGTTTTGTTTGGGGTTCCTAGGATCTGAGGTTTCATTGATGGACTGGCTTGCTTATTTGGATATAGGTGATCTGGAGGCCCTATGATGATGAGGAGGATGCAGGTGAGGCAGTGATTGAGTATGGTCGGCCCTTCTTCGACGTGGACATATGGGTCCATTATTTTGAGAGGGTGGAGAGGATCCACACCTCTCGAGCGGTACGACAGCTGGGGCTCGCTCAGGGAGTCCCTCCAGAAATTAGCCACAAGGTGGCGAAGAGGATGACCGACCCTCCTGGCCAGAATTTTGCGGAGTGGATGGCCCTCCAGATAGCCGATTTTAATGCCGGGGGGACTAGGGTCACAGAGGCGCGTGACGAGGCAGACATGCGAGAGAATAGGAGGTGGTTTAGCGCATTGGGTGGTGGGCGCCTCTTCACACGTCCTTTCCATGGCAGTGGTTCTTTTACGATCGGTGGGCCGGAGTCAGCGTCAGCAATGAGGCAGAGGTTGGCCGCATTGGAGCAGGGGCATTGGATGCTCTTCACAGGGAAATGGAGCAGATGGGGAGCACTCCTCGTCCTGATGAGGAGATGTTGCACTCCCTAGCCCTCTCGATTGCTCAGGCCAGGGCGGCTGAGGATGAATCGGGGGCTCGGCTAGCGGGGACTCGAGAGTTCCTAGTGAGTTAATTTATTGGTTTAATTTGTTCATGTATTATATCGACTTATTCTACTGGTGTTTTGATATGGCTGTCTTGTTTTATGATGGACTGTCTAAGAGAGTTCGAGGTCGCTCATCAGGCAGCTCTGCTGGAGGTCTATCATAGTCAGCAGTAGGCCGACCGCGCGGTAGAGGCTAGCCTACACTCTGAGATTGAGAGATTGGTGAGTATTTTGGATTAGATTTATTAATTATTGATGGTTCGGGGAGTCTTGCTAATATTGGGATGTTGGCGATGTTTGCAGACAGCAGAGCTTTCCGCCGCGGGGGCTTCTGCTCAGGCATTTGATCCTTCTTCGGTTGCCTCCTCCAGTCAGGAGGATCCAGCGATGGCTCATCTTCGGGCCGAGCTGGATCATTGGGTAAGTTCTCACTTTTTCAGTTTACTTGTGTCATTGTAATAGTTTGTTAAGTGTTATTGTCGTGTTTTTTTTTTAATAGTTTACTAACATCGCGTCGGTGTTTCAGCGTCAGGTTGCTAAGGACCTTCGGACGAGGGAGGTGACTGCTGCCTCTTTACGCCCAGAGAGTCAGGTATAATTTCTAATCTTTGGTGTAATTCTGTTTAGGTTGCTTTGTTATGATTTTTCTTGACATATTTTGTGTTGGTTTGCTTGGTTTGTCGTGCAGGCTATTCCGGACTCGGCTCCCAAGGCTCCTCCTCAGGGGTCTATTCCTATCCCTAGTCAGGTATGTTTTGGTTGGTGTATTTATAGTTTATTAGTCATCGTAGAGTTATCTGATGTATTAGTTTGTTCTTGTTGCAGCCGCCTACATTCACCACTCCTTCCGTGCCGCCCGCCGATTCCGTGACCACTGCGACGGTCGAGCGCCTTCTGGAGGAGAGGGCGGATCTGGTATAATTCTTTTTTTCAAAGTTTCACTTTTATGTTTATGTATATATTTATCAATTTTCTTATAACTTGGAGCGGTTACATAGGTCTGTCAGCTTGAGGAGGCGCTTTTAGAGGTGGTGCAGGCGCGTGCCACTCCCGACCCGAGGCGGACCCTTGGGGAGAGGTAGAGTCATGAGGATCTGTTGGTCGAGCTGGTAGTTGCACAGCAGACTCAGACTGAGGCATTGGAAGTGACGTCTAGAGGTTCCGCGAACTTCAGGTGTCGGGATTGTATTTTCAGAGGACCAGTCTACGGACCTGCAAGCCGATGATATCGAGGACAGCGGTGCTCGACCATCCCAGCGACAGCGTAGGGAGTAGGTGTGTGCATGTGTATGTTTTTGCCTATTGTGAGTGCACATTGTATATACAGGGGGTATGCCCCCAGTGACAATTGTAAAAACAGGAAAGAAAATTTTGGCATATATATATTTTAAGATTTTGGGTTTAGGTGTACCTGGCTGGCTCCTTTTCTCTTAGTTACCTCTTGCATCTACTTTTGCTTTTGTTCTTGGTGCCGACAATCATCATCGGGACTTGGATGCTTCCTAAGTTAGCCCGGTGGTGGTTGAAGATCGCTTTGTATCTGCACATGTAAAGATAACGCTGTTAGTAATTTCTGTTCTCCCCCTTGCTAGTTGTCAAGAGGGTAAGTATCTCAAAACGAGGTCTGGTGACAAAGGTGGACACATGCTCTCTTTTTTTTCTTCTTTCTTCCTTTTCCTTTTTTTCTTTTTTTTTTACTCTTTATTTTTTTTTTAAGTAATGCAATAGGGAAAGCAAATAACTAACACAGCAACAAGGAATAAATATAAAAATGCCCCAGTGTAGGAGCGTGGTAGTATCGGCAATATAGTATCTTCAGTAGCTTTCTTTGCACAGTAATTTTGACATTCTTTAACTTTTGGTGGACGAGTCAGTGATTCTGATATGATTCTCCTTCTGATCCAAAAAAAAAAGCCCCAGCATATAGATGCAATGGAGCTTTTCTGGACTCTCAATGAGCATTGTGGGTCTATGTGAAGTCATGGGTATTTGGTGAGTTAGTTTTGAAGAAAACGTTCATCAATACTGTCATCAAACTGGGGGGAGGTCTCTTTGATTAGGTCAGTTGGACACGGGGTCTATCTTAGGGTGGTGGTCATCTTATCCCGTGGTTATTAGGGAAAAGTATGATAGGTATAGCAGGTGATTGCATCAGTCATCATTCATCAATTTTCGGTTTCATTTCTTAGAGTATCCTGCGAGGCTTCCAACTTATCATCCGAAAAAAAAGTAGAAAAAGGATAAGGCTCAATGATGTGGAGGAATAGATTGTACCTAACGCTTCATAAAAGAGATGAGTAACAGTCTTCTTCTCGAGGGAATGGGGGGTGTCATGATTGAACTCTTCGTCATGTTTCGGTACCATCAAAATCTCGCATTCTATGATTAGCAGGAGTTTGTCCTCCTCTCACCACCTTATGATGACATCTTGTAGTATAGGGATATCAGGGGTGCCCTCGCAGCTTGCTTATACACTTATGGTGAAGTTACCAGAGATGTCCTCACGATCTGCTTATGCTTCCCTGAACTCATTGACTTGTTCATTCGTCGTAATGCTCTCGCTCAACTTTTGATGTGTAGATATATTTTGAAAGCATCCTGCTAGCATAAGAATAATGAGTTTTAATTGAACCTAGCATCTTTATTTTTTTTTGCTCTAACGTCCCCTCCATTGGCGGGGGGAAAGGGATGAGGATTAGGTGTTACTTATGCTTTTGGAAGAGGTTTGGTATGTCACTAGTCCTTTGGTTAGATCGCTTGAATAAGAAGGTGGGCAATAAATGGGAGGTCTCAAGGACATTCTAGGGATTGAAGGCGTACGACCAATGAAAGGGTCGTGACGACTACGGGGGTGATAACTATAAGTATGTAATCACGGGATGTGATGATCACAGGGTTAAGGGTAGTATTTTCTAAGGTACATGGTGTTCCAAGGGCTAGGGAGTTCTTTCCCATCTTGGTTGGTCAGTTTGTAGGCATTTCCAGGGTACGCGGCTGTTATGACGTAAGGGTCTTCCCAGTTTGGTTTTAGTTTTCCTTTCGGATGGGCATGCTTAGAGGGTATGATTTTCTTCAAAGTAATTCTCCAATATTGAAGGTTCGCTCGAGGACTTTCTTATCATAAGCCCTGGCCACTCTCCTCTGATATACTTGAGCGTGATCAGCTGCCCTTAGGCGTGTTTCATCAAGCTGCTCTAGCTGCGTGAGTAGGAAAACTCTCCTCTCATCTAAGGATAGCTCATCATCGAGTTGAATCTATAGGGATGGTACTTGTATCTCACATGGTAGGACGGCCTCCATCCCATAGGTAAGGAGGTAGGGAGTTTGGCCAGTGGTCGTACGAATAGAAGTTTGATAGGCCCAGAGTGCTTCTGGCAATCGTTCAGTCCAGTAGGCTCCATTGCTCATTTCTACTGTGTGTTTTAGAATTCGGATCAGCATTTTATTTGTGGCTTCTGCTTGTCCATTTCCTTGAGGGTAGAACGGTGAGGAGTGGCATAGATCGATGCCGAATTTCTTGCATAACTTCTTCACCTTCTCTGCAATGAACTGCGGTCCGTTGTTAGTGAAAAACATCCTGGGTACTCCAAACCTAGTGATGATATTCCAAACAATAAACCTTATAAGTGTGGAAGCAGTGATTCTGACGTAGGATTCTACTTCTGCCTATTTGGTGTAGTATTCGGTTGCTGTAAGAATAAATGTGTGCTTGTGAGTGTTCCCAACTGTGTCCGTGAGAGGTCGGATGACATCGAAGGCCCACATCGAGAACGGCCACGGTGAGGTCATAGTGTTTAATGCAATTGATGGAGCTTTGATGAGTGCGGTGTGTTTTTGGCATTGCTTGTAGAATTGGACATAGAGGTGGCAATCTCTTATCATTGTCAACCAGAAGTAACCTTGTCGTGTAATTTGATCGGCGAGTCTCTGTCTACCGACGTAGGCGCTGCAGGCTCTGGCGTGTGCTTCTCGGATGATGTATTGTCCTTCGACGGTCGTGACGCATCGTAGCAGTACTTCTTTGGTGAAGGCTTCTTTGTATAATATTTTGTGAAGTATGCAAAATCTGGCGCATCGGTTCCTTATAGTCTTCTGTTCAATCTTTATGGCGTAGGGAGTAACGTGCTGATGTTTGAGGAAGTTCTAAATATCGAAATACCATGGTTGTTCATCGTCGGTTGGTGATCTTTCAAATCTGAACATAGCGACTTCAGTTCCTGACTTGACATGCTTTTTCGGAGTGATCGCTTCCTTTGGTGCCATGCTAGTGGGAAGGATTGGTAATTCTCTCTTGACGGTCCATGCTACCTCGTGGGCGGGTACTGTTAATTTTTCTATGAAGAGGGTCTTGGTACTTTGTCCAAGGGGTATCTGAATGACCAAGGCTAGTGTAGCTAGGGAGTCTGCAAGCTCGTTTTCTAATCTAGGGTTGTGCATAAAAGAAATTCTTTCAAATTTGTTTACTAAATATTGGGCGGTTTTTAAATATGCCATCAGTCACCTTTCCTTAGTTTTTCATTCTCCTATGACTTGTGAGATTATTAGTTTAGAATCATTGATCATTTTTAACTGTTTAACGCCTAATTGTAATGTTGCTCGTAGTCCAGCTATGAAGGCATCGTATTCGGCAACATTATTAGTGACAAGGAAATCTAATTGGAAAGCTTTAGATATGACAACTCCTTTCAGGCTCAAGAGGACTATCCCGATGTCTTTTCCTTTGTGATTTAGAGCGCCGTCAAAATAAAGGGTCCATGAAGTCTTATTGGGCTCTTCGATGTGGATTGTAAGTAAGTCTTCATCGGAAAAGTCTGCGTGTATAGGTTCATCATTCGGGAGTGGGAGATCTACAAGGTAATCAGTGATTGTCTGCCCTTTGATCGACTTCTGCGTGACATAAGTAATATCGAACTCTTGTAATAGCATGTGCCAGCAAGTGATCTTTTCTGATGTTGCGGACTTTTTGAATACGTACTTCAAAGGGTCCATTTGGGCTAGTACTAGTATCTTATATGCTCCGAAGTAGTGTCGCAATTTGGTTGAAGCCCATACCAGCGTGAGGTAGGTCTTATCCATGGGAGTGTATTTTCATTCGTACTCGACCATCATCCTACTGAGGTAGTACATGGCTTTCTCTCTCTTGCTGTCTTCTTCATATTGTCCCAGAATTACTCCCATTGCTTTATCGTTTGCTAAGAGGTATAGGATTAGGGATATTTCGGGAATTGGTGGCGATAGTATTGGCAGGTTAAGGAGGTACTTTTTGATGTTATTGAAGGCTTGCTAGCATTGGTCATCCCATTTATACTCAGTTCCTCCTTTAAGTAGTCTCTAGAACGGATCGCATCTGTTGGAATGCTAGGAGATGAATCTCCTAATGAATTTCAATCTTCCTATCAAACCTCGTAATTCTTTGATATCGTTAGGAGGTGGCATCTCGAGGATAGCTCTAACTTTAGCAGAGTCGACTTCGATCCCTCGCTTGCTAGCTATAAAATCGAGTAACTTCCCGGAAGTGACTCCGAAGACACATTTCCTTGGGTTCATTTTCAGCTTATATTTCTTAGCTCTTTGTAGTACTAGTTGGAGTGCTCCAACATGTTATGCCCGTGTTTGGGACTGCACTAATATGTCATCGACGTAGACTTCTATACATTTATGCATCATATCATAAAAAAAGCCATCATGGCTCGTTGATATGTGGCTCTTGCGTTCTTGAGCCCAAAAGGCATGACAACATAGCAGTAAGTGCCCCATAGCATGGTGAAAGAAGTCTTCTCTTAGTCGAACTCCGCTAATTTGATCTGATTATATCCTGAGAAACCATCCATAAAGGATAGCATCTCATGCCCAGCAGTGTTGTCGACTAGGGTGTAAATGTGTAGAAGTGGGCAGTCGTCTTTTGGGCATGCCTGGTTGAGGTTTCGAAAGTCAATGCAAACCTGCATTCTGCCGTCTTTCTTAGTGGTAGGCACTATGTTGGCGACCCATTTAGGGTAGAGGACGACTTGGCTTTATGTAATTTGTCAACTTCCTTTTTAACTTGAAGGGTTGTTTGCGGGTGCATCCTACAGAGTTTTTGCTTTACGGGTTTCGCATCGGGCTCTAAGACAAGACGATGTTCTACTAAACTTGGGTCAGGCATATCTTTGTAGGACCATGCGAAGGAGTCAAAGTGCTCTTGCAAGACTTGTGCAATTTGTTGGCGTTCTTTAGAGTTGAAAGTTGCGCTAATTAGTAATTTCTTGGGTTTCACTTCAGTGCCAAAGTTAATTTCTTCTGTAGGTTCCGCGGCAGCTTGAGTTTGCTCGTCAAAATGCTTGATAACCCGTTGGAAGTCTTGTGCCTCCTCTGTGACTAGTGTTCCTTCTTCATCATCGGTAAATTCATATAGTGCGAAATTACTACACTAGGGATTTGATTTTGCGAGAGGTAACCCTTCATCGGTACAATTTACGACTAAGAGATCTTTGGTAAGGTGAAGGTCAAGGGTATTAATTCTTCTCACGAAGTAATGAAGTATCTCAGCGGGTATGATCACCGGCTTGTTGTTTAGCCAGGATGCTTTACGTCCTCGTACGGGAGATAGGATAGTAGTGTCAGGAGAAAAGTCTCCTTGTTGATCGGACAATGGATTCGGGATGAAGGGTTCCCTTTCTTTTTTGAGGTTTTCTAATTTTTTTGGATTTTGTATTTTTAAATTTTTAGGCTTTTTTACTTTTTTTATTTTTTTGATTTTTGATAGTAGATATGGTACAAGATCGGTTGCCTCAAGAGGTGTCGAGAGAGTTGCTTCCTCTAATTGAGGGAGCGAGACGGCCGCTGGAGCCGTTCGAGCAATTCTTCGAGAAACGTGAACTTGTTCTGAATTTGGCATTTTTATTAATTTTTTTTTGGAGTCCTCATCTAATGAGATCTTTTGGATAAGTGATGTAGGTGACAGGGGTATCGTAGTTCGAATTTTCTCTATCACATTGATTGTTTCCTCCTCAAAGAAGCTCGGGAGATCGTAATCGATTGAACTATCATCCTCAAAAGTATGATATGGTTACTCTTCCTGCCAAAGGGGGTCTCCTAAAGGATCCCTTGCTCTTCATAATATGTTGGGATGAGCGTGCATGCTCGGCAACGAGGCTGGTAATGGTAAGAAATGCAGGGAGATTCCCAGGGGCATTCCCATCCTCCAAGGCCAAGGCAGAGGCAAATGCTATACAAGTTAAACTCTACTTGTGAGGCATCATCTTCTTCCAACATTGAGTATAGATGCTCTTCATCTTCTTGCAAGGTAGCTATGTGAAAGTCCTCGTCATCAGTGGATTCTCAATCTTTTGATTGTGGGTCGGGCTCGGGAGGTTCTTCCTCTCTCTTCTCTATGAGCTCTTTGAGATCAAACAAGGGTTTGACTCCTTCAAGGGATTTATTAATGTCGTCATTTAGGTTCGTCAAATCGTTGACTTGGGATTTAGTGAAGGATACCTCTTTCTGCCTAGGTACATTAGCTTTCTCAGTGGCCCCGTAGACAAAGTGATCATATAGCGACCATTTCAATGAGGTAGGGAACAAGTCAGCTTGTGAGCCATCCGATTGATAACCTAGCCCTATCTGCTTGCGTATTTTTGTTGGGACGACGGGTCCTACACGACCTTGCTTATTCTTAGAGAGTTCGGTGTGAGGAATGTACCCGAGTTGGTACATGAGGTCCCACCCTTTCGTCGCGGTGGAGTTGATGTCATAAAGCTTGGCGAGGTCTGGATCGACCTCTCTCCTCATCAATTCTTGTCGACGCATTGGGGGAGAACTAGGACAGGTATGGGGATGGACTTCACAACGGTTGTCTCATCAGGGATTTGGGCCTTCTAAATGTGTCCCGTATTTAATACGGAATCATGGGCTGTCGGGATGCTTGCCACGTAGTCAGTATCCATCTCCTAGAGGGGCACATCGGCGTATATATGGATGATGGAGTCCTCGTATGGAAACTTGACGCATTAATGATACGTGGATGTGACAGCCTTCATTGATTCTAACCACTTTCTTCCTAAGATGAGATTGTACATACTAGCGGAATCAGAAACATGGAAGGTAACATCTTTGGTCACAGGTCCGAGGCGAACCTTGAGTTTAATAGTCCTTTTAACAAAACGAAGTGAGCTGTCATAAGTTATGAGTGACAGGGCTGAGGGCCTGATGTCTTGTCCCGTATATTCGAGCATCTTTAACATTGTGAGCGGGAAAATATTGAGTCATGCTCCTGTATCAACCAATGCATGGGGTATAGAGAATTTTCTAATTATGACCGTGAGATATATGGGAGCTGCACTTCTGCGTAGTGACTCCTTAAGCATGTTTGCATCGGTGAACGTGAGTGTTAAAGGTTGCGCCATAACCGAGGTGATTTGATGAAGCTCATCTAGGGTCGTCTCTTCATCTACTTGTGTGTCCTCAAGTGTCCTTATCAATAGTCGGTGATGATCAGACGATTTTTTGATAAGCTCTAGTATGGATATTTGAGCTGAGATCTTTTGAAGATGCCGTAGAAGGTCGTATTATTGTCCCGGCTTGAGTGTAATCTCTTTGCCTGACCGATGAGCTTTAGGTGCAAGTGATTGAAGTAGTTGAGGTGCAGGAATTGGCGGAGGGATGATGTGAGGTGGGGGCAGCAAGTTAACCTCTCTTTCTCTTGCATTCCCATCTTGTTGTGGTGCATTCGTGAAATCCTTATTTTGAGGGAAAGGAGGAGGTGGGTAATTGGTTCCAGATTTGAGAATCGGGCAAGTTGGTTGTTGACTGAACCTAGCGTGGCTTGACGCTGATGTATTTGCGAAGCGAGTGAAATTAGAGGTCGGAGCGTGGGCCTACACGGCATCGTTCCAAGATGGGAGGTACTGCGTGTAATCCTCTTCTTCTAAGAGAGCGGAGACTAGTGTCTCATGCGGGTTGGAATGTTCTTCTCGCTCACCTTCTCTTATGTTTGGTGAACACTCAGTCTTCGTTTCATTTTCTAGGTTTGGAGTCTTCCGAGTGACACTTTCTACCCATGCGGTAATTTAAGCTGCGGTTTGAAGAACGTGATCTCCATACTCGAACTTAGAATCAGACAAAGGGGGTGGTGATGGTATCGGTTTAGGATTTGGAGGGGTTGAAGGTTCTGGCGGGGAATTACGAAGGAATGGTCTTCTAGCCCTAAAGGAGTGAACTCGTATCTGTGTGAATTTTGGATAAGGAGGCGGGTTCGGCGGGGCAACGCGAGTGATTAAGGTCAAGGGATGTGGGGGTGAAAAGACTCACAGGGGTAGTAGGAACGTTGGAGGGTTGGATGCAAGTGATTAAAGTAGAGGGTTGGAAAGAGGGTTAACTGGGGAGATCCACGGTAGTGACCTGAGCCGGTGTCCCTTGGTTGTGGTTAGGCATGGGGTTATTTATGATCCCTAAGTCTTGTTGGGGTTGGTTATCATTAGGGTTAAGATTCCTTCACGCTTCCCAATCGATTTGATTCTGATTGTTCATGTCATAGATTACGTCCCGGAGGACCCAACAGTCCTCTAAGTTGTGTCCAGCATATCGATGGAATGCATAATACTTGCTATAGTCTAGGTTCATCGGCCATGGTCGAGGTTCTTCTGGTGGGAATCGGTGGAGGTTCTGAGTGTTAAGAAATCGAAAGATGTTGGGGATCGTATCGAGCAAAAGGGGATAGTGTTCCTGCCTTGGTTGGTACGGGCCTCTAGATGGATTAAAATTCTGCGGTGAGGGTACGTTATTATAATTCAGCATGTGGGCCAGTCGATTCTATGTTGTATTATTGTTTTGATAGGTATTAGGGTACTAGTTTCTATTTTGGTATTAGCCTTGATTTTTATTCTGGCCTTGGTTTACATATCTAGGTTGATTAGCGCCCTGATTCTGGTTGGTATACCATTGTTGGTTTTGATTTTGTCCGAAGTTTCGTGATTGGAAGCTCCCATTATTAGAATTTTGTCCTTGGTTGACAACGGTGTTAACCTGTTCAGTTCCTAAGGCTTTCTTATTATTTTTCGACTTTGATTCGCTAGGGGAGCCTACTTTGGACGTAACGATGGATAAGATAAGGTCTCCACCTTTAATGTGTCGCGCTAGTCGGGATGCCCGAGAGTGAAATGCAGTGAAGTTGGGGCAATCGCTGATGACGAGTGCTCTTTTTAACGGTGCTCTAGTATTGTCAATAATAATGTCAACTGAGTCTTTCTCTTTCATTGAAGTGTCGGTCCTCGCAGCAAGCTTTCTCCGCCGGGCGATGAAGTCAACAAATTCTTCATCAGGTCCTTGCTTGGCGGCCATCAGGTCACTGAGACTGACTGTCTCTTAGATCAGGTGTTTATATTGGTCTAAGAAGCGACGGACTAAATCATCAAAGGTTTCGATCTTATAGAGCGGGAGTCCTGCAAACCAGTCTAGAGCTTCCCCTTCTAATGAACGTTGGAAGTAGTGAATGAGAAGTCCTTGGTTGTCGCGTATGGGTCGACAATCATTGCAAAAGAGTGCTAAGTGATGGTTTGCATTTCCCGTGCCATTATATTTGAAAAAATTTGGCGGCTTGAATCCTATAGGTAAATTAAATTCGACATCCCTACAAAATTTATCGAACCCGAATGAGTGATCAAGGTGCTCCCTCTTGACCATGTACTCATCAAGCATTTTAGGGAGATCTTCGATCTTAATGGTATTATCTTTGAGAGCGGCTCGTGAGTAAACCTTGTCTAGAGAGTCATCGTTGAAGAATGTGTGAGTGGGTTGTCTCCATGGTGAGGCCCAGGCTGACACCGTACTCGGGGTAGGCGGCGGCCTTTGTTATCGCTCTGGCTCTTCCAAGTCCTGTTGCACTCTAATGGTCTCGTATGCGGCAGCTAGTCCTCGAAGCAACGCTTCGGAGTCGTCACCCCCTCTTTGTATTCTCTGGACGCTAAGTTGTATGATTTGTTGAGTGGTAAGGTTTTGTCCAGTGTTACTATTGCTATCGTTGTGATTATTATCGGTGTGTGGGGTAGAGAAGAGATTCTCTTATTCACCGGCAATGTTAATTTTGGATTGCTATAGGCTGAGATCGTGACACATTAAAAAAAAGGAATCTAAATAACACGATGGGAAGGAAAATAAGGAAGTAAAATAAAACTATCTAAAAGAAAAGTTTGCAAAAGCGTCCCATCGCGATCGCCAGTCTGTTGGTGCGCGCATTTTCTGAGTTCCTCTCAGTTCCTATTGAATCAGTGGCCCAATTCTGTCTAGATGGACTCTAGCGATGTGATGTTTGGAATGTTAAAAATAAATATAGGGGGTTTTCTAGGAAGGTTCCTAGCCTGATTGTGATAGCCAGCTGCAGATATTTAATGACGCTGCAACACGTCAGTGATTACGCAGTGAAGCGGGTGTGGGCTACTTCTATACTTATTCGTCCGCCTGCGAACGTCAGCAGCAATGTTTCTCTTTGTGATCTAAATAGTTTAATTTTCCTTTTCATTCTCTATTATTGTTGTGGCTTTGGTCGATTCATATTTCTCAGTTCTATTATTATTTTTTACTATAGAGATTTATTATAGTGAGTTATTTTAGTCTCCTAATGCTATGGGAGTCTAATTGTCCTTAGTTTCTTTATGCCGTTAGGAGTTCAATTGCTTTCAGTCTCCTACTTGTACTAGAAGTGTACATGTATCAGTTCCAATAATATTCTGATTAAGTTAAGCGAGCTAATTATATTGGGATTCTGATTAAAGCAAGTATGCGAATTGTACTGCAATTTTAATCAAAGCAATTATAATAATTCTACCACAATTCTAATGAAAATGAAAAGACTGATTTTTCTACGAGATCTCTAATTAAGGTGGTAGGTTTAATTTTCTACTAAAATATCAATGAAAATGGAAAGACTAATGTTTCTACGATCTTAATAATCGACGAATTAATTATGGAAAAATATAACTAATCATGAATAAACTGAATTTCCTAAAATTTTGATTTGAAACAATTAATTAACTAAACTAAAAGAAAAAGAATTTTGTTTATAACATTCTAATAATTATATCAAAGCCTAATTAATGAGATTAATCAATTATATCTAGATAGAAGCTAATCAAAGAAATTAATTAATCCTAATATTCTAGAAAAAAGGAGGGGTTTGAGCCCGCTATGCTAAGGAGGATTGGCCTCATTCCCAAGTACCCACCGTAAGCTCCCTTGGGCAAATCGGGTGGCTAAGATTAAAGAAAAGATTGGATTTTTGGATTATAAAGTGATATTTTTGGATTTTCGGATTATTTTCGGGATTATAATGATGACTTAAATTAAGAAAAATAGAATTAAACAAACTAAACTAATTTGAGATTTTAAAAATATTAAACTAAGGAATTAAAATTTAAATTTAAAATTCTAGGACTGAATTCGGGTTCGAAATCAGAAAAAATCAGGCCGTATGATTAAGGACTGGTTCTAAACTCTAAGAGTTAGAACCAAAAATTAATGATAGGACTGTAAATTATGATTTTAGAATAGGATTTAGTCTTAGAAGCCAGTGAATTAGACCGTCAGATTAAGGGCTGGTTCCGAGCTCTAAGGACTGGAACCAGATATAAAGATTTTCGGTCCGAAAAGGGGTGCTACGGTCTGAGACTAAAGATTCAAAACTAATACTAAATTTAAAGACTAGAAGCTACGGTCGAAAGCTAAAAATTAAATTCTTACCTAGGGTTGGGGCTGCGGAGAAGAATCATCGAAAGCTCGGAGTTTGAATCTCGAAATCATGACTAGGTTGCTCTATGGGTTCATTCTCGGAGCTCTCTTATTTCGAAATTTGTCGTCTCTTCTCTCAAAATTTGCAGCCTCCTTTCTCTCTTCGAGAAAAAAGCTTTTATAGGTTTTCCTTCAATTACGTGCCACTTTTCAGGCATTTAATTGAATTACGCGCCCGTTTTCTGGTGCTTAATCGCTTTGAGTCGGTCACCGACTCAATGAGCGACCGGCTAACTTGCTCAATGAGTTTCCTAGTCCTAAGAAAATTAGGGCTAATTGCGTGCGTGTTATCTTGCGGTCAATCTGATTAAGCGTTTTACCTGAAGCGTTTAAACAAGGAAACCTAGGGGTCAAGGATAGTAAGACTAGGTCGGACGTTGGCCAATTACGTGTCGGTGGTGGGGCGCTCAATCCGATCGCTTGTCTAGTTTCAGGCGCATAATCGAGTCTCGAGATGGTCTGGGAAAGGAAGTTTGGTCTGAAGGGGAATTGATCGCGCGCTTATGGTTTTGCACGTGATCGAATTGCGCACGGGGTTTCAGGCATGGAATTCGGGGTTGTCCAGGCTTGGTCTCTAGTATGAAATGCAAGACTATTGTTTCAGTCTGCATTCCGACTATATATCATTGTTTCAGTATATAGTCTCCCTACGCTGAGATCTAAGCCACAGAGCTATTGTTTCAGCCTGTGTTCAGCCATATACTATTGCATGGTCCCACGTTAGAGTTTAAAGGGGTCAAAGGTTGACCGAACAAGTTTGTATATTCCGAGAAGGCAAAATGGGGGTGTCTGCAGTTGGCTCTACAAAAATGGTGAAAGAATCTCTTGAATACTTTCATGGATGCTCTGAACTTATGGCGAATGATAACAAAAGCTCAGTTATATTTAGTGAAGCTTGTCAAGCAAAAAAGGAAATCTTGGATGGCTTAAACTTTAAGCAAGGATCTCTTCCCATTCGTTATTTGGGCATTCCCTTATTCTCTTAAAGAATGACTCATTCTATGTGCAATCCTCTCATTCAGAAAATCAAGAATAGATTGGAAAGCTGGAAGGGACACTTTCTTTCTCATGCGGGCAGGCTTGTTTTGATTTCTTCAATTTTGAGCAGTTTTCAGGTCTATTGGATGGGAGCCTTTTTCCTACCAAAGCAAGCTATTAAAGAGATTGGGCATATCTCTTGTCGGTTTCTTGGAGAGGACCATCCTTGGCCCAGTCTTTGCATCCCATTTGTTTGAAGAGAATTTGTAAACCAAAGGAGGAAGGAGGTCTTGGCATTCACAATCTTACAGATTGGAATCGTGCTGGTATGGCTAAACTCTTTTGGTCTATTATTTCGAATGAATCTCTTTGGGCCCAAGCTATGCGAGCCAAGTATGTAGGGAGACAAAGTATCTGGAATTGTTCTTGGCCAAGTGACCCTTCATGAGCGTAGAGGGGAATACTTGCTGCTAGAGACGTTGTTTTACGACATTGCCGGATAGTTTTGAGGAATAGGGGTACTACTAGCTTCTGGTTTGATCCTTGGGTTAATGGCAAGTCCTTTATTCCTACCTATAGTAGAAGACATCTACTTCATTCAGGTCTTGATGAGAACACTATGGTCAAGGATTTGGTCCATGATGGAATGTGGATATTGTCACATCCCTCAACGACTCGATTGAAAGAAGCTTGGAAAGAAGTTCGTACTATTGATGCGCCAAATTCGGACCAACATGATAGATGGTGTTGGGAACCTTCAAGGGATGAGAAATTTTCTTTTCGATCAGCTTGGCATGCCATTAGAATCAAAGGAATGGTGGTTGATTGGAAATATTACATTTGGAATGCGGGAAATATTCCTAAGTACTCTTTCTGTGCATGGCAAGCAATAAACTTTAAGCTCATGACCCTAGACAATCTTTGCAAAAAGGGTATTAGTATCCCTTCTAGGTGTGTACTATGTTGGGTAGATTCGGAGACCACTGAACATTTATTTTTTTGTTGTGGTTATTCTTAATGGATTTGGCGATCCATCAAATCCAGGCTGGAAATCAGAACTATCAACAAACCTCCCTTGCTTAAAGAGTTGAAGGGATGTATGGAAAGGTCAAAGAGAAAAAAAAAAAAAAAAGGATCATCTGATTCGTAATGCCTTCTACACTATCATCTCTTTTATTTGGAGAGAGCGAAATGACCGTATCTTCAATAATGTGATTACTCAAAAGAAGACGATTCTTCATAATATCATTAGAGAAGTCTCCTTTCGAGTGGATTCTCAAAAATTTCCTGATGATGATGACGGTATTGGGGCGGTTTGGAATTTGCAATAGGGTGACTGTAAGGATTGATAGGGGTGATGGCAATGCCGAAGCTCCTCTTGATCTTTACTAATTGAGTTGTTTTGGATTCTTTGTAATATGATACTTCGTTTTTAATAAAATGGGTGAGGACCCTACAACCTCAAGCTTACCTATCAAAAACAAAAAAACAAAAAATTATATATATAAACAATTTTGGTCTGGGTTTTGAGCATTGAGTCTTAACCAGGCCCAGGTTAACTCGGGTCGAAGCATGTTCAACCCGGTTCGGTCTCGGGCTGGGTTTAATTGGCAAAAGAATTTGAATCCTCTGATGAGCATGTTTGAACCTTATAATGAGCATAGTTTTTGGGTTGGATGATCTTCATAAAATATTTAGTTACTTGAATCATTTGGATTGACTCAAAAATTTTATGTTATGGGTACTCCCTTCTCGTCTAAAGCTTTGGCTTGCAAATCGTACTTCAAAAAATAAGACTATTAACAAAAAAATTGCCGCTATTAACAAAAAAACTGCCGCTAATACCCTTGCCACTAATTGTCTAAATAGTTTTTTCGTTAATAGCGGTAGTTTTTTGCTACCGCTAATAATCTTATTTTTTGTAGTGTCGGTTGGGCTAGCGTGATGACTTACACGACCTCGCCCATCAATTATTTCGCCTATAGTTACTAAAATTTGGTGTTTTATTGAAAAAAAAAACTCGTTTAAAATACATTTTTTTATAAAACGTTCGAGATGTGTTTAAAACGTGTTTTTTTTTTAATAATCATATTTTTTAAAAATGATGATTTTTACATTTTAAACTCGTTCCTATGAATTTTTCTCGGAAATTTCTTTATTTTTGTCAAAAGATATTTATATTTTAAACATATTTTCATTACTTTTACTCAAACGCTTCCTGATTTTTTTCCAAATTTTGCCAACTTTTCACTTCTTCTTTTTTCATTTTTTTACCTTGCCGATTTTTTTCCCAAATTCCAAGTTGGTAACTACGGTTTGGCCTGGCATAGAGGTTTCACCCAGAGGGAAAGGCCCCCGAGCTTGAAGCTAAGCCCATTAAATAACCATTTCCCCAACATTGTCTCTAATCCGCTAGGGCTTACCTGACCCAACCCGTTTAAGGGTTACGCCTCCGCATACTATGCAGCCCTAATTAGCAAATAATATCTTTATCGGGAGCTACAACTTGCACATGAGATTTGTACCATGGCACACGAGTTAAACATAAAGATTTGATATTTTTGGGGCATGTGCCATGTGGAACACCATCTAAGCCGCCTGATTTGAAGGACATGATCTACTGATCTTTGATTTCAAAAATTGGCACGAAACACAATCTCTATCATCCGAGTCAACACAATCAACGCCTATCATCTGTTTTAATGGTTGATTGTGTTAAATCAAATGATAGAGATCTTGTTATCTACTAAACTTTGTCATCGAAGATCTTCACATCATTGCCTTCAAATCAGATGGCTTAGATGGTGTTCAGCGTGACACATACTTGATCAGTCACATATTTTATTTTTTTGATACCCTCAACTGAGTGTTGTTAGTCTATAATTTTCTACTAACAATGTTTGGATAGTGAATATTTAGATTACCAGATAGAAGATGAAGAAAAGACAAATATCTGTTAAAATGAGCTTCAAAAGCACAACAGGAAAAGACCGTAAAGAAAAGCAAAATCGTAGCTGGAATCTCAGTCTATGAAAGAACAAGAGAAGAAATCGTAAGTCCTACGATCCAGTCAAAAGAATAGAAGACACAATTGAAAGCTAGAACCAAAAAAAGAACAAAATCACAGCCTTGCAATTGAGAAGAAGAAGAATCGTAAAGCATACGATTGATGTGCGATTGCTTGCAAAGCAGACACTAAAAAAAATAGGACTATTAGCAGCAGTTTTTTACAACCAAAAACTGCTGCTATTAACAAAAAAACTATCAAGACTATTAGCGGCAAGGGTATTAGCAGCAGTTTTTTTGTTAATAGCGGCAGTTTATGGCTGTCGCTAATAGTCTTATTTTTTGTAGTGAGATAATAGAAGACTGATAGAGACTGGGGAAGGTTAGGAGTGATCGAAGGAAAATCGTAAGAAGAATACTGAAGAAGCTACAAAATCGTATTCACGATTTTGTCAATTAAAGCTATACGACTAACTTCTAAAGGCCCACGTGAGATGACAAATCCATGCAAAATCATAAATCAATGAATAATCCACATACTCCACGATTCAAGGAAGCTCTGCGAGATCCTCTGCTGTTGATTACCAGGAAAGAAGATATTCCACAACTCTAGAAGTTATAAACCAGGAAGATATGTATTAGGTAGTTTAGTTTAAGAAAAATTAGTTTTAGAAAGTTTACTTAGAATAGAGTCCTACAATTTTGTAACCGACCTCTTATGCATCTATACATAAGAGAGCCATGCGTTAGGAATAATCATCCAAAGACTCAATTTTAGCTGACAACTAAGATTGAGAAACTGGAAGATCAAAGTAGAATAGTTTTTATTTTCAACAAAGTAAAATAGTTTTTATTTCAATTTGTAATACATCCAAGGATCTTCGATCTTAATTGATGACTAAGAGAGAAGATGCAGAAAGATCAATATAGTGTAGTTTTATTTTTCAACAATTTGAATTTCTGTCTTTTTAATTCCAACTTTAGTATAAATTTAATTTTTGCAACTTTTATTGCAGCAATTAGATTATCGAAGGATTCTAGGTTTTAATTGATGACTAAGATCTAGAAGACTAGAGATTTAGGAGTAAAATAAATTTACTTTCAGCAATTTTCAATTCAGCACTTTAGTGTTAAACAAACCAAAACCATTTTTTATTCTTTAAAGGCAAGTAGAGAGTTTTCAGAAGTAACAATCTTCTTTGTGGGATCGATGCCTAACACATGTGCTATAATTTCATTGTGCGCTTGCAATAGGTTAAGATAAGGTATAGTAAAAAGTTACCAAGTTTTTGGTGCCGCTACCAGGAAAGCGGAAATATTTCTGAAAAATTAATATTTGTCTTTCAATTTTTATTTTCTTTCTAATTCTTTATTCTTTTCAAGTTTTAGTCGGAGCAGCAGATCGGAGTTTTGAACATCTCCTGACAAGGGAAACTAGAGGCCCAAATTTGTCTCTCTCAACCTGTTTTATTCTTTGAAAAACTTATATATATATATATGTTCTTTTTTATTTATGCATCACACTCGTTCTCAAAATATAAATCTTTTTTAGTGTGATCTGGAGATCGAAACTCTTGCAGAATTTGGCTTCCAGTCGTATTTCTGAAAGAGAATTTGTTCTGATAGCAGAAGATTGCCCCATTCAAGAGCACTACACCCCAGTTGTGTTGACCACGCCCCCATGCATTTCTTTACCCGAGGTTGCGAATGGTCAACACTTCGAGATCAAGCACACCCTGCTACAAGCCCTTCCAAACTTTCACAGGTTTGATCGCGAAGATCCCTATCAACATCTTAGGGGTTTGATAGAACTATGCACCACGTTAAAGATGTAAACACTTAATGATGAGGTTGTGAAACTAAGGTTATTTCCCTTCTCTCTAAAGGACCGAGCGAAAGCGTGACTTATTTCTTTTCTGCTGGGAGTATTACCTCATGGGATAGACTGCAAGCCAAATTTCTGACCAAGTACTTCTCAATTGGTAAGACGAACCAAATTCGCCAAGTAATTCAAACCTTCCGGCAACTGTTAGGATAATAGTTTCACGAGAGTTGGGAATGGATGCAAGATCTCTTACAAAAATGCCCTCATCATGAAGTACTAAACTGGTCGAGAGCGCATAGTTTCTATCAAGGTTTAACTGAGGGAAAACAGCAAATGGTAGTTGTGAGTGGAGAGACCTTCATGGCCCAGAATGGATGACAGTCCTGGGACCTTTTCGAAAGGCTGGCCGACAATTCCTTGCAGAAACAGGCCCTACAAAAAGCTGATCTCGATGTAACTTGCCACACTCCTCTTGCTAGGGGTGATCTCTACGATGTCAATTTTGATAAAGTAACTCACCACACGCCTGTTGCAGCCTGTTATATTTGCCAAAGCTGGACCCATGCCCCAACTAAATGCCCAGCTGCCCCATTGTACCAGATATGGTTGAAAAGGAACAAGTTCTAACATTCCAAAGGAGTGATTACGGGAATACCTACAACCCACAGTGGAAAAACCATCCTGGTTTTAACTACGGCTCCACGAGTGTGGCACAACAAGGATCATCTGTTGTGCAGCCACGATATCCTCCTAACTAAATTTTCCAACAACCATAACCCCCCACCCATGAGACCGCAACAACCTACTGAGCAGCAACAGTACATGCCACAGAGCAGTGAAATTGATGCCATTGTTGTTCAGATCCTTAGGGATTTGCAGCAACACTCACATCACCATTCTAAATATCTATCCCAGCTTGTTCAATTCTCTTAAACATTACATTCCCATACCCAATTGTAGACACCCAAATTTGATCTAAGGCTCAATTGATACATACTTTGAGAAAGGCGCACCCCCTAGCTTCTGACAGTATTCTCTAAACCGTTAGGAATCAACCCAAATCCTTACAACCCTTCCCAGACCCTTAGAAAGCACAGCCAGAGCTATGGATGGAAAGAGGATTGCCAAAGTTTATAAAGACATTTTCTTGAGCTAAGTCATATACCATTGGAAAGAGGATGTTCTCAGCTTTCCAACGAGACCAGAATCGCCTCAATCCGAGTTGAATATCGAAAGTTATGGTAACTTGAAAAATAAGATAAATGCGAGAATTTATACTAGCGTGTATAATATACACGTTGAGGCAAATTCTGGCAGAATTTGGCCTAGTGTGTATAATATATACGCTTGGCCTACTTTTGCTTCAGGCTTCAAGCACGGGCCCCAGACTTCCCTATTTTCTCAGGGAGCATTGTTCCCAAGCCTAGCGTATATAATATTCACGCTAAGCTTAGGAACATTTTTTTTGGGGACAATGTCCAGATTTTGAATTTGGGGTTTGACTTGTTGACCACCCCAAAGTCTGGGGTGAGTTTTGTTAAAACTGTTGCACCCCCACTAGCTCCCTTTTTAACCCTTTTATCGTTTAAAAGACTACCTATCATCTACCATTAAACCTAAGCTCCCACCTATCCACACCCTTAAAAAACTCAAAATCCTTAGATTTTCTATTACCTAATCGCTAATCTCATTGACTCTTAAGTACTCTCTTAATCAACTCCCACTCTATAAATAAAGAGCCACCCCCCCTCCCCCCCTTTGTTGAGGGCTTGAAAAAAATTCAAAAGAGAGAAAGAACTTTAGATATTTCCTCCTCCCTCTTTAGCATTTTATCCACAAAATTCCAGAATTGAGGTTCATCCCTTACCATCCATTTTCCATCATAAATCCCTTAGATATAGTAAGAAGAAGGCCTTAGCCTATCTCTCCTACCCTCTAACTCCCAAGCCTTAGAGATCAAGACCCATTTCTCAACCCACATGCTATCGGAAGCTCACCGGAGGTGCCCTCATGTGAAGGTCCACAGCGATGCTACAAGGGTCCGAGAGCTCCGGCTCTCCCCTCTATTCCTCTACCTTCTTTTGCTTTCCTCCCATCCTATAATTTGAGCCATTACGCCACCGAAATTTTGATGATTGCGGAGGGCTCAAATAGGATCATTGTGCCTTCGGGCAAGGAGAAGTGTCGTTCATTTTTCCTTTTTTTATACACTTTGGACATAAGTAGAGACCGCTTACGAGCGGGTTGATCGGGTGCCTTACACCTTCCTGATCGATAACTGGAGCCCCTACCCAAGAGCCTTTTGCAAAGACTGATAAATCGGAATCATATTTTTGCACTTTGGTGCTTACGTATTGATTTTTGAGGTATCTCGGGTCACCAAAAGCTCCAGGTGGTGACTCCATTATTTTTTTAGAGGGTGTGCATCGTCATGATGGACCCGCAAGGTCCACGGTTGCAAAGATGACGACTCCACTGGAGATAGCTTGTAGAGCTTCTCCTTAAAGTTTCGGCCTTTCTTTTTTGCATATGTTCTTTTTACTAACTTTTTAATCTTTTTTTTATATCTACTTACCCCTATGATTCTGTATTTTTTATACTTACCCCTACAATTCGGTCATTTTTCTACTTACCCCTACGTTTTTGTCATTTACGCGCTTTAACCTATTGGCGGGCCTACTTGAACACGTTTATACTTACCCCTACGATTTTGTCATTTACCGCCTTAGCCGATTTTCGGGCCAGACCTACTTGATGTAATTTACACTTCTTGCCTAGTCATTTGACTGGCCCCGCAATTTTCTTATTCCTTGAACATATACCAACAATGAACGTCAGCCCATAGAGGCGGCACAGGATTCTCACCACCCGTTTTTGAATTTTAAAAAATTTCCTTAAAACTGAACTTAAAATTGAACCAACAAGGGGACTTAATTCAATTTATTTTGCGTGGGTAGATTTTACAAAGGGGAGAAAATAGGTAGCGATACACCCATCCCAGTTTCAGGTAGAGCGGCAGCCCTAGTGGTGATGATCTCGAAAGGAATCACCCCATCTAGTATCTAAAAAGGTATTTGTGTCAGTGGTATATCGGGTGGATGATCGAGTTTAAGAAAAACCCTTAAAACCCATGGGAAAGCGCGTTAGTTGAATCGAACCGGCCTTGTATCCCTAAGTACAGTGAGGAGAGACCTGAAATAACAAGAAAAAACAGTCCCCGAACACACTGCTTTCAGAAAACCCAAAAAAAATAGACCAACTCGGGTCTGCTGCTGTTGACCAATATATATATATATATATATATATATATATATATATATATATATATATATATATATATATATATATATATATATATATATATATATATATAGATACTTTTTAGCCTAACGTGTATAATATATACGCTAAGCCAAAAATCCCCAGATTTAGGCTTGCGTGTATAATATACACGCTAAGCCAAAATTCCAGAGTTTTTGCCTTGCGTGTATAATATACACGCTAGGCCAAATCTCCAGAATTTTAGCCTAGCGTATATAATATATATATATATATCAGTTTGTTCTGGCTCAAGTAGCCCGGATCTAGGGCCTTTTTTACCATTCTCGAGCCCCCTGCTTAGCGATTTTAATACCCTCGATAATTCCCACACCATCGACACCTAAAATGCCCTCGTCGGTCAAGAGAGATCGCCCTCTTATTAACTCTTCCAAGGGATCGGGTCGTCATATGGATTTATGTGCCCTTACATAGATCAAAGGTCTTCCTTTGATTCTTCCAAGGTGCATCGGAATCCCGCCATTGGAGGCATTAAGGGTGTAAACACCGCCTAAAAAGGGAGTTCCAAGGCCTTGAAAAAACACCATATTGATCCAAGGGAGAGGAAATTTTTATTTGTCATATACAAAATCCAAAAAAAATAAAAAAAAAATCAAGAAAAATTCAAAAAAGAGAGCTTCCGAGGCCGAAACCATGGCATCGCCTTACCCTCTATCATCCCGTAGGGGAAGGAGGAGGAAGGTGTTCGGGCCTCACCCGAGAAACCCCATACCCAACCTGTCAATAAACCATGTCTTGGGCGGTTGATCCAACCTATGCCGACCCTGATTCATCCCCACCACGTTCCCCAACACATTACCACGTAGAGGAAATCCCCATTTCCGATTTCCCCACCCAATCCCGTTTCAACGTCACCGGACCCTTCGGTGCACCCATCTTTCCCTCCACCTCAACCCCAAATTCACCTCATTTGCCCCAATGTGCACTCAAAACCCACCACATTTTCCACCCCATTTTTCCTCCACATCCTCCCAAAATTTACCTCATTTTACTTCTACCTCCAATATACCCCCTCCATCCCCATCCAATCTGAACATACCATATTTTTCCACATCCAATCCACCACATTTTCCATCCTCATCCTCTCCAAACACACCCAATTTTCCCTCCACTTCAAATACACCCAATTCACTACATTTTCCCAACCCGAATCTACCTACATCCACTCAAGGCATGCCCAACTTTCCACCTGCCTTCACTTCAAATCCATCCCATTTTTCACATATCTCCTCCCAACATACACCCCACTTCCCCTCCACATCAAATCCAAATCTGCCACCTTTCCCTCCATCTATGTCATGCACAATTTTCACCACCCATCTACCCAGGTCATGCCCAATTTTCCTCACTCATCTACCCAAGTCATGCCCAATTTTCCCCACCCATCTATTCAGGTCATCTTTCCCCATACACCCCCTTCATCGGAAGGACCATCCACTTTCCCTCCCTTAACCAATCCCATGGCCATGATGGAGGACATGGTTAAAGCCTACACAGCTTAGAAAGCTTCCCAAAGCCTTCCTCATCCACCCCAACTACCTCCAGATCCCTTACAAACCTTTCAAAATCTCCACACCCCATTCCCCTAAAATCCCAATCAGTCGCCCATAGTCCATACCTCCCAAAGCTCCCACTGCCCACCATGCATCTTGGTGGGCCTTAAAGGCCCAATACCCAATCCCCAACTCATCAAGGCTCAAACCCTAGGGTCACATTCTCGAACCCTTCACAAATCCCCCAATTTCCCACTTACATTCACCCCCAACAAACCCCCATTTCCCCTAGATAATAAGCCCATCTCACCCAATCCCTCAAATCGGTATGAGCCTCATATATCCACATCCCTCGCACCCAACCCAATATAGGGATCCATCTCATACCGTCAACCATCCCTAATTCACCCATCCTCTTACCTCCCAACCCAATTAGTAAAATCCCCACCAAGCACAATGGCCTCACCAGACACCCATTCAAACCCTCCACCTACCCATCCATTTACCCCCCCCAAATCACCTAGCAAAGCTTCCCCCACATACAATGGCCTCACCAAGCACTAGCCCAAAGCTTCCAAAATCCAATCAATCCCACTCCTCCCCTAGTTATTGATATAAGCAATCAATATGAGGAGGATGAGGCCTGGAATAGTGGGGCCTATATTGGGGCCTTTACCAATTTCACCCCCTACATCCCGTGTTGACTATCCCGCAAGCGGTCCAAAGCGAATGGAAACAACCTATTGAGGGACCAGCCCCACCATCCAGAGAGTCAGAGCTGTTAAAAGAACGGATGGACAAGATCCAAAAATAGTTGATGAAGATGGGTAGAGCCAAAATCCATGCCACTGATTTTTTTGACCTTTGCTTATTTACAGAGGACCCTTACCCCAAAATTTAAGATACCGACATTTGACAAATACAATGGCACGAGCAACCCTATTGAACACCTCAAGTCCTACTGTGGGGACATGTGTCAGTACGGCGAAGACAAACGACTCCTCATCAAAGTGTTCCAGAAGAGTCTCACGGGCCCGACTTTAAGATGGTTCACCTCCCTTGAACCATCTATGATCAAAACTTGAAAAGATCTGACCCACTTATTCCAAGAACAATATGTCTATAACATAGACATTGAGCCCTACAAATTGAATCTGGCTCAACTAAAGAGAAAGCCCGACGAAATATTCAGCGATTACCTTGGGAGATGGAGAGCTTTGGCGGCCTAAGTAAGAAATCAGATACCCCACGATGAGCAACTCGAGATAATCTTGAAAATAACCCTTCCAGTCATCTCGAATTTTCTAGTATATCAGCAGCAATTCAGCTTTGCTGACCTAGTGAGAACTGTCAATCGGTGCGAGGACGCACCGTTTTTCTTTGTGTAAATATATAAATAATAATAACAATAATAATATTTTTAAAAAAATTATTTTTCTGTTAGTGTTAGTTTTAGTTTTAGTTTTAGTTTAGGGCTTAATCTATTTTTAAGTTTGTTTTTAATTTTTTTTAATTAACCATTACATGTGAGTAAAATCATAGATAGAATCTAATTCCAAACACAGTACCATCATCCTAAAAGGAGTTCAAAATCAATGATTGGATGTAGCCCAATTGCACACTTGTATTAAAATGGAACTTTTGAAACTATAAATTGCTTTGAATTGCAAAATTTAGATTTAGTTTTAGAATCATTAACCAGTGATCTTTTGAACTATACTTTTTCATTGAGAGAGACTACAATTCCGAATGCTTCCAATTTTATTGAACTTCTTGTTTGCTTAAACTGATATCTCATTTTTACTATTTTGAATCCATGATTGTGATTGTGTTATATGTTATTCTAGAACTGTTTATTATAAGTATTGATAAAATATGACAGCATTACTAGTGAACTTGGAAATGAGGAGGTCATCCTTTGATAAGTTTGAGCCAAAAAGCCAAAATCGCTGATATTTTACCTCTCGAACCCATATTTGAAGCTTGAAACCTGAAAATTTCTTTGTACCAAATTATATAAACCCCTAACCAAATTTACATCCTAAAATTCTTAGTCTTTTACCCTTGTACTTCTGAGACTTTAGAACAAAGGGAAAATAGGAGAGTGAAAGGTGTATAAAAAAACTAAACAAGGGAATGTTCAAAAAGGGTACTTATGAAAAAGAAATGAAATCTGAAAGTGAAAGTATGGGAAAACAAAAAGAAGAAAAAGAGAAGCAAAAAGGCTTCCAATCTATGAAAAAGAAAGAAATTGAGAGAAAATAAAAAGAAAGAGAAAAAGGGATTTACATGAAAAATTGGGAAGAATTGATCCAACTTTTTGGATCTTTACTAAAGAAAAAGAGAAACGATGAAAAAGAATGGGTTAGATTTGAACTGAATTCTTAGAAACGTTGAATCCACTTACCCTTCCTTTGGAACCTTTTAACTCAAGACCATTACAAGCTAATGAAAGACCTCTTTGATCTAAACTACATAGTAAGAGCCCAGTAGAGATGCTTTTGATAAGCACTATAAAATTTGATAGCATAAGAGTGAAATAGATGGATTATCTTTTCCATGAGATTTACATTGTTCATATCCTTGAATTCATCATATACATCATTTTGAGAGAACCCAACAACTTCAATATCTTTTAGAGTGTATGCCGCAGTGAGAGTTAAATGAAAATATTTTCTAAATCTATAGTTTAGAAAAATCTATAATGAATAGAATTCTGCCATTGGTACAGACACACTATACATTTTGCATGAATTGAGACTGTTAAAAATCTGAATAAGGATAACTGCTAGAATGGGAAGTAACTTAGGGATGGAATTAGATTTTTGAAAAAGATTGGCAACCATGTAATGATTGGCTAGTGTACTATTGCAGTTTAGTATTTGGAAAAAGTTTTGAAAATTTTAAAAATATTTGAAGTCTGTAAGTACCTTCACTGAAAACCTTCAGGAGACACAACTCCTCCACTAGGGATCACCTAGGGGTTAAAAGGCTTGTTTCATCTGCTAAATGCAATCGTACTCCCTACAAAAGTGACATTTAATTTATTAGTTAGGAATACATATCTTTCTCATGTTTGCTGGGGGACTAGCAAAACTTAAGTTTGGGGTGTGATTAGTCATATATTTTACCATTTTGATACCGTCAACTGAGTGTTGTTAATCCATAGTTTGCTACTAACAATGTTTGGATAGTGGATATTTAGATTAGCAGACTGAAGAAGAGAACAACACAAATCTGTGTTAAAATGAGCTTCGAAAGCCCAACAGGAAAAGATTGCAAGTAAAGAAAGGCAAAATCGTAGTTAGAATCTCAGTCTATGAAAGAACAAGAAGAAATCGTACGTCCTACGATCCAGTCGAAAGAATAGAAGATACAATTGAGAGGTAGAACCAGAGAAAGAACAAAATCACAGCCTTACGATTGAGAAGAAGAAGAATCGTAAAGCATACGATTGGCCACGATTGATGTGCGATTACTTGCAAAGTAGATAATAGAAGACTGATAGAGATCGAGGAAGGTTACAAGCGATCGAAGGAAAATCGTAAGAAGAATACTGAAGAAGCTTACTATTTTGTCAATTAAAGATATACAATTGACTTCTAAAGGCCTACATGAGAGTACAGATCGATGCAAAATATAAATTAATGAAGAATCCACATACTCCACGATTCAAGGAAGCTCTACGAGATCCACTGCTGCTGATTACCAGGAAAGAAGATATTCCACGACTCTCAAAGTTCTAAACCAGGAAGATATACAGTAGGTAGTTTAGTTTTAGGAAGTTTACTTAGAATAGAGTCCAACAATTTTGTAACCGACATCTTATGCATTTATAAATAAGACAGCCATGCATTAGGAATAATCATCCAAGGACTCGATTTTAGCTGACAACTAAGATTAAGAAACCAGAAGATCAAAGTAGAATAGTTTTTATTTTCAACAAAGTGGAATCGTTTTTATTTCAGTTTTCAATTTCCACTACAAAAAAAAATATGACTATTAGCGGCAGTTTTTGGCTGTAAAAAACTGCCGCTATAAACAAAAAAGCTATTAAGACTATTAGCGGCAAGGGTATTAGCGGCAGTTTTTTGTTAATAGTGGTAGTTTTTGGCTGTCGCTAATAGTCTTATTTTTTGTAGTGTTCAGTTTGTAATACATCAAAGGATCTTCGATCTTAATTGATGACTAAGAGAGAAGAGGCTAGAAGATCAATATAATGTAGTTTTATTTTTCAGCAAATAAATTTTTTTAATTCCAGCTTTAGTATAAATTTAATTTCTGTAACTTTTATTTCAGCAATTAGATTATCGAAGGGATTCTAGGTTTTAATTGACGACTAAGATTTGGAAGACTAGAGATTTAGGAGTAGAATAAATTTACTTTCACGATTTTCAATTCAGCACTTTAGTTTTAAGCAAACCAAAATCATTTTTTTTTCTTTAACGGCGAGTAAAGAGTTATCAGAAGTAACAACCTTCCCTGTGGGATCGATACCTAACACATGTACTATAATTCCATTGTGTGCTTGCAATAGGTTAAGATAAGGGATAGTAAAATAGTTATCACTACCTCAAAAATGTCAAGTCCTTCTTTTAACCCGTGTGCCACAGTACAAATTCCATGTGCAAATTGTAGCTCCCATCTTCACCTCTTGTCCCATCCATTTGGCGTCAGCTTTGCTAACCATAATTTGTATTTATGATTAAACTCATTTTAGCCGTTTAATCCTTTGTAACTTTTCACTACTTCCCTCCCAAGCTTTTGTTGCGTTTGAATACGGTAGCCGATCTTTTCTCTCTCACTAAAATAGCCAAATCATAAATAGTTCTGCACCTCCAATGGTTTGATTTTAGCACAATTGTGAGTGAACCAGTCACTGCCCTATACCAATGATCTTTATTGCTCCTCTCACTCCTATCTCCCTAGTTTTGATTAGCAAATAGACCATCTAAATTGATGATGACTATAGTTAGTAAAAGGACCAATCAAGCTTATTTGTTAGTATTTTTGGCAAATTCCATGATAAAAGAGGTTTAGTTGTGTTCCCGATAATAAGTGTGATGCCAAGATAAGGTGGAGCGTCTCGAAAAACAAACCAATGTGGACCTTGGATTGCTTAAACTCAACGGTAGAAGATGAAGAAATGTAATATCCCTGATATTTTCGGCATATTTTCGTTTACCTCGGTAAGCGTGCCCGGAAAATACTGTAGAATATTTTTGGACTTTTGGTAAGCTAAGGCTATGGTAAGACGAATGGCCAAAGGATTTGGTCTCGAGAGGTGTGCAAGTCATGAAATCGATGACTTATACTATTGGGTTGGTGTTGGTGGTTAACACTAGATATGTTCTCAACTTAAAGGGATAAGTTGTAAAATTTAAATATCTAGATTTTTGTATGCTTTGTTTATATATTATAAAGAGAGAGAGAGTTTAGAGAAAATACACTTCTCTCTTTCGGTTGGAAAACAAATAGGAAACCTTTTGGGCTGCATGTGATCTTTAGATCTTGGAAGTTTTAGAGTTCCTCTCTCCATCTCAACCATTGATTAGAGTAGTGCCTAAATTCTGATCAGTTTGAATTAATTGAAAGAGAAGAGTGATGTGGAGAGGGTGAAAAATCTGTGTGATTTTGTTGAGTGAAGTGGCTGTAACCACCCTTCTTTTTGGACTGATTTGAAGATCTAAAACCATTGAGCTTGGAGATCTTTTCCGGACGTGAATCGGTTCAAAGAAAGCAACGAATTAAGCTACAAGAGGTATGCCTTAAAACCTCCTTATGCAGATTTGTTTGATTTTTATTAAGAAGGTAAGTTTTGAATTCAATAGAAATGATGGTATGGCTGTGTAGAAAATAAGAAAAAGAATCCGAGCATGTTAAAATTTACAGCCACAGTACTTGAGAAAATCGACCATCGATTTTCAAAATCGACTGTCGAAATTGGAAATCGACTGTCGAATTGGAAATCGACAGTCGAAAATGGGATTTTTAGCTTTAAACAGAATTCTGAAATTCGATGGTCGAATTACAAATCGACCATCGAATTTCAAATTCGACCATCGAATTTGAAATCGATGGTGGAATTCTGTCCAGTTTCTGGCTTTTTAATTTTTGATTGGATTTTTTGTTTTATGAGCCTTTGGATTAATTTTTGGGTTGTATATTAACACTTAGGGTGTTAATATATGTAGGTTTTGGTCAATTGGGAGTCCTTGGAGAGGATTGCTTATGCATGCCTTTGAATTTGCTTGGTTAAGGTAGGGGAATCCAAACTATTATTTGCATAAATTATAAGCATAAACAGTCATAAATCAGGTTATTTTTAGAAGCATGAAATATAGAAAATTCATTACACACGGTGAAATTAAAACTTTGAACATATGATATAATCCGAAAATTGCAAACCTTGTCATAAATAAGAATCATTGGAAATCAGAACTTCAGTTAAATTTGAATCAGAACCTCAGTTAACTTTTGAATCAGAACCTCGATTAACCCGAATCGAACTTTGAAAATCGTGATATGATATGAATAATAAGCTTGGATATGTGTTAGCATTTGCATTTGATTTTGGGTTCATAAGTACGATGCCCTAGATTCCACCAACCGTGTTGACGGTAAAACTTTGGCGCAAGTTTCCCTCATAGCGTAGGGGCTTGTTGCATTTTCGAAATGGGTTCATGAACGACGATGGTCAGTAGGGTCTTCCCATCGGTCACGTAGTCTGCTCTCATGCTATAGGAAATTTGGGAGATAAAATTAAGTTATAAATTTAAGACAAGAAGCATGCTAAATCAGAACATTTTGAACACTTTAGATTTTATGATCGCTTTTGACTCGGGATTAGAACGGAGATTTAATTTGAAAAGCATCATTGAAAACCATATTTGATTCGATTAGTCTTTTGAAAAACTTTTACTTATAAGAAATGCAAATAGACCTGTCTTCCCTTATTGAGCTTGGTCATAGCTCACCTCGACTATACGCCAGACCCATTTGGGATCCGAGGATTTGGAGGATTCTGATTATATTCCTGAGGAGGAATTAGACTTGAGGAGTTCTTCCCTTGACCTTTAGATCCTGTATTTTGGTATTTTGTCTGAATATTGTTTTGAATATTGGGCCCTAGGCCTTATTTTGTTCTTTTTGATATCACTCGAGGAACCATTATTGTGAACCTCTATTTTAGGTGATCGGATTGGCCATCACCGGTGGTTCTTTTTGGTTCCTCACAGTGATATATCTAATTTTGTTATATGAAGTATTTGTTTTTGGATTAACAATGTTGCCTCTGTCTTTAGACCTTTGTTTATGTTGCCGGCTTCTGTTTGTTCCGGCTTATTGAGAAATCAATAAGTTGATGAACCGGCCTTTCCTATACCTTAGGGATTGGAAAAGTCGGGTCGTCACAAGAAATGAAGGATTGAAGATGCTAAGCCGAGCCCATTTGAAGCCATGCCTACTGTGTAAGGTGTCACGGTCGACTGTGACACCCGACATGGTAGATCTGCCCGATTAGCCACCCCGTTCACAATCTCATTTTCCTGCGCTCTAAGGTTTTGGATTCATAAATTTCATGTGTTTTAGGGTTCATAAACCCACCGACCTAGGTGATCAAAGAAGTTTTAGGGTTCAATGCTTTTACCAACTTAAATTAAGCTACTTATGCCCTAAGTAACTTTTAGGGTTATCGGTTTACTAATGACTATATATAGTTTCATATGCTCGATAAAAATATACACTTGAACTCCTGTGAATAGTGAGCTTCAAAGAGCATAGATCACTGAGCGGGCTTTAGAGATTTTATTTCTTCGGAGAGAGTGAGATTGAGTTTGAGTGCTTCACTAGTATGGTTTTACGAGTAGATAGCTATGGTGTACAATAATGATTGAAGGAGATAAAAATGGGTACACTCTGAAGGACGATTTGTGGATTTAACCGCTGTTGCTAGTGGTCTTGTAGGACTGCTGTCGAGGTGTCGTCAGTTTTTAAGGTCTACATATCATTCGGTAAACCTTCTATAATATTTATTTATTCAACCGTTGTTGCTAGAGGGGTCTTATAGGATTGTTTCCTTGAAGGGGTTTTGCCATGTTTAAAACTTGTGTGATGTGTGATTTATGGTGTGGATTCTCTATTTATTAATGTTTACGCGAATAGGTTAATCTAAGCTATTGGGTTTGGACATTCTTGGAATAGCTATATTATTTCAATTTATATCAGAGACTGATTCACTTGATTAATTTCTTTTTTGATCGAGTTCATCAAATGGCTTTTCCTGGTAAGTTAGTTTTACCTAGAGAAAGTGCGCCAATCTCTCGGCCTCCTTTGTTTGATGATCCAACTATATCTCTTAGAAGGCTAGGATGAAAGCCTTTCTCAAATCTTTTGACACTAAGATTTGATACTCCCATGAAGATGGTTGGACTCCACCACAAGAAAATTTTATGCTTGACAGTGTTAAAAGGACTGATTTGGAACCCATACTGTTATATATATGTTAGTGTAGTAATATATTTTAGTGTTTCAAAATAAAAATAATAATTATCATTATATGTCTTAATAATAATTTAATGAAAAATTTGAAACATTAAATTTTTCTCTAAAGATGTGTTTTTTCATATGTGGATTTATCTCTTCACCGTAAATTTGAAAGGACACAAGTCTAGCAAAATCTGAAAAAACACAAGTGAAATCGATTTATCTCTTTACTGTTATCTGAAAAGACACAATTCTCTAAAAAGACACAAGTGCAATCGACTTATCTTTTTACTATTATCTGAAAAAACACAACTCTCTTAAAAGACGCAAGTAAAATCGATTTATCTTTTTACCGAAAAGATATAACTTCTGAAAAGACGATCTGAAATCTTTTCACCGTAATCTGAAAAGATACAATGATTTAGAATTTCTCTATAAATAGATATAAGATCTCCGTTAAAATAAGACAAGATATACAAAACAACAGAAATAATAACATCTATTAACTTTTTTTTTTCTTCCGTTATTATTTTTTAAGAATCTTTTGTGTATCAGAAAATTTGTGGCAATTTCTTTCTCTAGAAAGTGTAATCTAGAAAAAATATATGATTTTTGATAAGATCGAACTCTATTGTATCTTGAAAGCAGATTCGCTGAAAATACTATTGCATCTTTGTTTATCCGACGGAGTGGGGGCGTCTATTGTCTTTAAGATTGCGTAATGAACTATGTGCCTCGGAGCCATTATCAATACCATTTTTTTTAACAATTTAAAGACAATAGATCATTCTAATAGCTCAGAACATAAAGTTTATGAATCAATATCTCATTAAACTTGACCGATTTGATGGGTCAAAATTTAAAAAGATGACAGCAAAATGTGTAATTTATTTTGCGACAATTCAAGATTATTTACGTCATCAACTCCATGTCCACCAATTTCTGTAGCGGGAATAACGGAAAGTACGTAGTAAAAGATCAGATTCTCGACTCAAATGATTGAAAGATGATCAGGATTATTGGGACCACATCCTCAATGCATTGAACGATAGGTTATTCAACACATTCTGTAAGTGCATTAATACTAAAGATTTTAAGATTCATTAATGAAGAAGTATCTAATTGAGGGCACAGGTATAAAGGTTTTTTTAGTCTCTAATATTTTGATTTCAAAATGATTGGAGATAAATCGATTCTTGAACAAATTCAGGAATTACAGTTTATCGTCACTAAGATAAATGTCTTATATATTTAATGAAGTGCACTAGACCCAATATAGTATTTATAATAGGGGTACTGAGTAAACTAGCAACCCAAGGTTTGAACATTGGGAAGCTATTCGTAGTGTGTTAAGATACTTGAACGGAACTATGTATTATAGTTTTACAATATAGTGGCAAACATGAACTCTTAGAGGGATTTACTGATGCTATTTAGATTCCTGACTCCTCTGATTCAAAATTCACAAGCGGACAAATTTTTACTTTTGTAGGAGGAACAGTGTCGTGGGGGTCTAAAAACAAATATGTCTTTCTGATTCAAGTATAAAATTAGAGCATATAGCATTGTTTGTAGGAGCAAAAGATGCAAAGTGGCTCTAAAGCTTATAAAAGCACTACCCATAGATACAATATTAAAAACATTGAGGGGGATAGACCTAATCCAGATATCTTTAAAGGCACAGTAGTTAAACTTCAACTTAGTAGAGTTGCAGATCACAAATCCTAAGTTCAACGAGATAAGAAACTACTCTGTGACCCTTGAAAGTGTACAAAGGTATATTACCTATTGGTCATCCTTATAGTGTTAAATTTCGGGCACATCTCTTGTAACGTGAGAGAGTGAGTTTAACTCTTAATGATTTTGTAGGCATTCATTTGCTGGGATAATAAAGTAGTTACAAGAGCACCATGAAAGATTCACCAATATGAGTATGAAAGTGAAGCCGTTTCAACAGAGATTCAATCCTCTCTCTAAGACACTCATGAAATTAGAATTCTAGCGCATGACTGTAAAGTGCAGGCCTTATATCACTAATGATTTATATCATAGTAAGTGTATATATAATTCCGATTTGTTAGACAGGTTTTAAGTTTAAAGCTATAAGCTACTTAAAGTCCTCACATACTTTAAGTTGTATGTACTAGTCAAAGGTTTAAACCGATCGGTACCTCTGATGATGCTTAATATGATCGCTCTGATACACAATTCTTTTATATTTTGAAATAAGTAGGAGATTGTTATATATTTTAGTGTAGTAATATATATTTTAGTGTTTCAAAATAAAAATAATTATTATTATGATATATCTTGATAATAATTCAATGGCAAACTTGTAACAATTAATTTTTCTCTAAAGAAGTGTCTTTTCAGATTTGAATTTATCTCTTCACCATAAATTTGAAAAGACACAAGTCTAGCATCTCTTCACCGTAAATTTGAAAAGACACAAGTAAAATCGATTTATCTTTTTATTGTTCTCTGAAAATACACAAGTGAAATCGATTTATCTTTTTACTATTATCTGAAAAGTCACAACTCTCCTAAAAGACACAAGTGAAATCGATTTATCTTTTTACCGAAAAGACACGATCTGAAATCTTTTCATCGTAATCTGAAAAGACACAATGATTTAGAATTTCTCTATAAATAGAGATAAGATTTCCGTTAAAATAATATTGGATATACAAAACAACATAAATAATATCTATTTCCGTTAAAGTAAAGACGTTGACAACATCAATCTGGATGAATAGGTTGACCCTCTAGGTCCAAGAGCATAGCCCCAAAGACATCCAAATGTGATGATGATACCAAAAGCGATAGGGATGATCCTTAAGAGATGGCTATGATTGTTAGACAATTTAAAAAATTCCTCAAAGGGAAGAAGAATCTCGTCTCGAAGTCTAACAATCAAAAGCTCAGTATGAATAAATCTCAAAAGGACTATTCTGATGAAGTCCAATGTTACAAGTGTCATGGCCTTGGAAATATTTGTGCAGAATTAATGTCCTAATCGCAAGAAGCAGAAAATCCAAGGCTATGGCTCAAACACATGAGTCTGAAACTGAAAAAGATTTTTCATCTAATGAGTTACGAAAATATGAGACTGATTTTCATGCTTTTGTTGTCTCATTAATGAGCTTGAAATTAAGGTAACCACCAATGTTGAACTATCAGATGTTGAGGTGGAAGAGTCTGACATTAATAAGGCTTATGGATAATTCTATCTAGAGTATTTGCATAACACCCTTGACTTTGACTGGTCAAATTTTGACCAACATTTGACCCTGATCTGACCCTAATGGATGAAGTCAAACCTAGGACTCCATCCCATGGTCCTAGACCTATTAACATATGAAAATGAATTTTGAAGAATGTTATGGATCATAGCAATGGCAGGATGGAAATTTCATCAATCTTATGGGGCTTTAAGTAGAAAAATTTATGAAACTTTTAAAATCAATAATCTAAGGTAGGAGATCCTAGCCCTTCATCTATTTTACCTAGACTGGACCCATCTTAGACCATTGAAATGGTCTCCGTCTTCCATTGGATGATATGATGACCTTCTAGGAGTTTGAAGCCTTAGCTTAAAAATAATCTCTATCCATTGAATGTAATGATGATCATCTAAGCACGAAGCCTTAGCTTGAAAACAACCTCTTCCAATACATTCCTTAAAATAAATTTAGGATATTCTTCTTTTAGAAACTTGGAATCTTCACTTAAGAGGTTACATTAGGAAGCTCACTTTCTTCACTTATTTTCATAAGGGATTAAGCAAGAGTCTCATTGCTCTTCTTTACTGTGCCTCTTCACCAATTGTATAGGTTTCTCCTCTCCATATGGGGGTTGTCTATGGTATTAGATGAGATTTTTTCTTTACACATTTGATAAATGGGGATTTTATGAGTTATATATGGGAAATTGTGGAAGGTGACTTTGACTGTGTTTGACCATCCATTGACCACCTTTGACTTCCTTGTCTTGCATTGACTATGTCTAACTTTTTATTGACTTTCCTTGACTTCAGGGATGATATTAACTTCCTTTAATTGAAGTTGACTTCCTTTGACCAGATTTGACTAAAGTTGTTTTTTGCTAACTAAGTTTGACCATTTTTGACTGAGTTTTATTAGCCTTTCCTCTTCGCGCGTGTCAAATATTTTCAGTGATGTGTGCCATTTCTACCTTTTTCTTCTGATTTCTACTTATAGTGTGGTCCACTTTTTAGTTAGTACACACATGTTATGTTATGGGCATAAAAAATTTAGAAGCTTGAAATTACTGTCTAGGTTTAACATGGTGATAGGATTATCATGGATAAAGCCTCCTAATCATATGTGCAAGGGTTGTATCATTGGAAAGCAGCATAGAGAAATCTTCCAAAATGAAAAATCAAGACGAGCATCATAGCCTCTTCAGATTGTCCATTCGGATGTTTGTGGACTGATAGAGCGTTTGAATTGAAGTTTGTTTATCTTTATTGATGAATTTAGTGTGAAAGCATGGCTATACTTTTTTAAAGAAAAAATTTGAGTTTTAAAAGCGTTTAAAAAATTTTAATTTCTAGTTGAAAAATAAAGTTGCTATCCTTTAAAAGTGTCGAGATCTGACCGAGGCTATGAATACACCTCACATCACATGACGCTAATGACTTCACATTGATGGTGATCATTTGCCACAGGATGATTCTATAAGCTCAACACATAAGTCTAGCCCACTAGAACCTTCTAGGCACGTCATCATAGACGGTTAGGATGTGATACCTAATATGTGGCTCTTATTCACTCATACTGTGTGGCTGTAATTTATTGTACCGTTGAAATTCTTTTATATATGTTGGAACCCATTCATTCAAAGAGAGAATAGAGAATTACTCTCACATCATCAACAAAAGCTTTCATGGTATCAGAGCCACCGACCAACGTCAAGGGCTTGTAAACAGAGCTCCCTTCAAATCCGAAAATGGCTGCTCATTTGAGCTCACTAATGGCGGCTCCATCGTCATCCACACCCAACATCACCCTTCCACTGGGGCTCACATTTTTCATCTCAAATCTCTCCTCCATTATCACTGTTCGTCTAGATGCTACCAACTTCTCTATTTGGCAGCGGCAAGTTCGCAACGCGCTTCGTGCTAATCTTCTCTTAGGATATGTGGACGGCTCGATTCTATGCCCTGCTGCTTCAGTGATCGACTCCACTGGACGGGAAACCCCCAATCCTGATTTTCTGCTATGGAATATGGTGGATAGTCATCTTCTCAGCGGCATCACTGCCACTGCCTCCGCCAACATCCTCCCCCATGTCCTAAACTGTGACCATACACATCAAGTTTGGTCTATTTTGGCCTAAAGGTACATGTCCCTCTCCCGTCCCCATATTCATGAACTAAAAACCAAGCTATTTTCCATTCAAAAAGCTAAGCTGCAAATGGGTGATTACCTCGACCAAATCAGTGCCCTCTCCAATAAGCTAGCGGCAACTGACTCACCAATCTTTGATGAAGATCTAGTATTTTTTACCCTACAAGGGCTCCCCGCTGATTATAATCCATTCAAATGCATTATCCGCACTAGAGCCGATCCCATTACCCTAGCTGAACTGAATGCCCTTCTTCTCTCTGAAGAAATTCTTCTATCCATATCCAACCGCCAATCCTCAACCACTGACATCAGCTCCGCCTTCAATACTACAAGAAAGCAAGCACCTCATCTTGGATCCATCTCCAACACCTCTCAATCGCCCCTCACTTCCAACTCCAATGGACACCAATTTCATCAGAACTTCCGGGGGCGAGGCCGTGGCTTCAACTCCAGCCGAGGACGTTGTGGTCGCTCCAGCAACAACTACACATACAACTGCATACCTTGCAAAGTCTGTGGGCGAAACAACCATGCTACTCACGAATGCTACTATCACTATGATCTTTGCTATCAAGGCTCTGCCCCATCATCATCTACACAACAACAAGCCTATGTAGTTGCAGCTCCACCTGTGGCTCATTCAAATTGGTATGTTGATAGTGGTGCCAGCAACCACATCACCAGTGAACTTTCTAATATGTCTCTGCACAATGAGTATCAGGGCAATGACAAGGTTGCGGTAGGTAACGGGGCCTCTCTCTCCATTCAAAACATCGGATCCAGTTTGTTACCTACACCTAATAATTTTCTTTCTCTTTCAAATATTTTACATGTTCCTGGAATTTCACACAATCTCATTTCTGTTCACAAGCTCACTCGAGACAATCGTTGCTCACTCATATTTGACTCTCATGGCTTTTACATCCAGGACAAGGTAACGAACCGAATTCTTTTCAAGGGCCCATGTAGGCAGGGCCTCTATCCCTTTCATGCTCTACCGCCCAGCTCATCCCCTCCTTCAAGTCAAGCTTTTGTCTCCTCCAAATCGTCGTCGGCTTCTCTATGGCATCGTCGGCTTCTCTATGGCGTCGTCGCTTGGGTCATCCTTCGCCTGAAGTTCTCAAGCATTTAGTTCAGAATTACAATATCAAATTGTCTAGTTGTGTCAATTTCTTTTGTGAACCGTGTACTGTGGACAAGAGCCATAGGCTGCCATTTCCAAATTCAATAACAAAAACTAATTTTCCTCTTCAATTAGTTCACTCATATGTTTGGGGTCCTGCCCGACACCCCTCCTTTCAAGGTTTTCGATATTATGTAGTATTTATTGATGATTTCTCATGATTTTTATGGTTGTATCCTATGCAAAAAAAATCTGACATTTTCAGTAAATTCACTGCCTTTAAATCTCTTGTAGAATTTCAGCTTAACCATCCGATTAAAATTCTGCGCACTGACAACGATGGCGAGTTTGTCAACAACTCCATGGCTACATTCCTTGAAAAACTTGGCATCATTCACCAAACGAGTTGCCCCCACACCCCTGAACAGAATGGTGTGGCCGAGCGCAAGCATCGTCACCTGTTAGAAACAACTGTGACCCTACTCCATCAAGCTCCTATGCCCCTCACTTACTGGTTGGATGCCTTACTAATAGCAGCTTTCTTAATTAATAGGCTCCCAAGTTCTGTTTTGCAACATTAGACACCATATGAGAAATTATTCTTAGTGCCACCAGACTTTGGCATACTCAGAACTTTTGGTTGCTGTTGTTACCCGTGGCTTAGGCCATATGTCCAAGACAAGCTTACACCTCATTTGTGGAAATGCATTTTTCTTGGCTACTGTAAAGCGAGCAAAGGATATCGTTGCCTCGATATGGCAACCGGTCGCGTTTACATTTCGCGCCATGTTGAATTTGTTGAGGACATTTTTCCTTTCACGACTCCTCCATCAATCCCAACCAACATCACTGACCCACCCTCACCTCAAACAACACATCACAGCCCTTTAATTTCCCATCCATTGCCCATTCCCACTCATCCCGAACCCACTCATCTGAGTCCCTCCTCGTCTTCCACTGAACCTCTACCCAGCTCACCTAGTACCTCCTCGTCTTCCATTGAGCCTCTACCCAATATATCACCCACTAATGCTAACAATTCATTGCCTCATACCAGCAACTCTGCTCCACCCTTGCTTAACCACTCTACTTCTAATCTCCCCATTCCTTCACACTTTATGAAAACCATATCCAAAAGTGGAATTACCAAACCCAATCCTCGTTATTGCTTTGTTGTTTCCTTCCACACACCCATTGAACCAAAAACTTACACAGAAGCATCACGGTCACAACAATGGCTTGCAGCCATGTCCTTCGAATTCAATGCACTAATTTCACAAGAAAGTTGGTCTCTTGTTCCCTACCCACCTAACGCCAATGTTATCGGTTGCAAGTGGATTTTCCCCTCAAACAACATGTCGATGGGTCGATCGCTCGATACAAGGCTCGACTCATAGCTAAAGGTTTTCATCAGGAAGAGGGAGTTGGCTTCACTGAAACATTTAGTCCCATGGTCAAGCAACCCACAATTCAGATGGTTCTTTCACTTTTCCTCCATTATAATTGGACCATAAAGCAACTCGACGTATCAAATGCCTTCCTCCACGGGGTACTTGACGAAGAAGTTTATATGCAGCAGCCCATCGGATTTGTCAATCCCAGCTTTCCCCATCATGTTTGTCGTCTCCGCAAAGCCATCTATGGTTCAAACAAGCGCCCAGAGCTTGGTACTCCATGTTCTCCAAATTTCTTGTTACCAATGGATTCGTCGATAGCATAACGAATCCTTCTCTATTCATATCTCACTCGGGAAAGCACATTACACTGGTACTCATCTATGTAGATGATATTCTGGTCACCGGCAGCGATTCACATACTATTTCTCAGCTCATCGACTGTATGAGCAACACCGTCTCCATGAAGGACCTCGGACAACTCAGTTACTTTCTTGGCATTGAAGTTGTGCAAACTCCAACAAGGATTAATCTCTCTCAACAAAAATATGCTACTGATATTCTCCATCGTGCTAGCATGGCTGATTGTAAGCCTTATCGGTCACCAATGTCCTCCAAGAGCTCCATCAATGCTGATGACCTCACACCATTCAGTGACCCTACATTCTATCAAAACATCGTAGGTGCTCTCCAATACCTAACTATTATCAGACCATATTTATCCTTCGCCGTTAACAATGTTTGCCAGCACATGCATTGTCAGTCGATCAGCAATTTCAATGCTGTCAAACGTATCCTACGGTTTGTCAAGGGAACGCTTCACTATGGGCTCAAGTTTCAACCTGGCCCCTTCACAATTACTGCTTATTCCGATGCAGATTGGGCTAGCGACAAAGATGATCGTCAATCAACGATAGGTTTCTACATCTTCTTAGGACAGAATTTGATCTCTTGGTGTGCCACCAAACAATGCACAGTTGCTCGATCTTCCACCGAGGCTGAATACCGATCGCTGGCCCACACTGCTGCAGATCTTGAGTGGATCAATATCCTTCATAGTGAAATTGGTGTCCCAAGTCGCATAATACCGATCCTTTGGTGCAATAATGTCTCAGCCATATCGCTTGCATCAAATCCAATGTTTCACGCCCGCACCAAACACATAGAGGTAGATTACCACTTTATTCGCGAAAATGTGATCAACAAAGATCTTGAGATTCAACACATCTCCACTGTCGATCAACTCGCTGACATCTTCACAAAACCTTTGTCCTCGCAACGGTTCAATTACCTTCAGTCCAAATTAATGGTCGAAGAGCTCCCCATACATTTGAGGGGGCGTATAAGCTCAACACATAAGTCTAGCCCACTAGAACCTTCTAGGCACATCATCATAGACGGTTAGGATATGATACCCAATATGTAGCTCTTATTCACTCATACTATGTGGCTGTAATTTACTGTACCGTTGGAATTCTTTTATTTATATTGGAACCCATTCATCCAAAGAGAGAATGGAGAATTACTCTCACATCATCAGCAAAAGCTTTCAGATTCACCGGTGAGGTCCTCATCGCACGTGTTGTTGACCGGCCTAGGGATCCAATTTTAGACTAGGGTTCATTAACGAACTTTGGTATTCACTTCAATAAGAAATTTGTTTTCTTAAATATGTTGGTTCTTTTGATCCTCATGCTTGATTTCATTGAAAACTCATGTATTAATGAAACTACATGTGTCATTCAGTCTCTGTGTTATAATATATGTTGTGTTTGCATAACAATGAAACTTTCACCCTTAATGCTAAATCATTATAGTGAGATTATTTGTTGCCTCTTTTGTGAAGGATCGATGCGTATTGTGTGTGTGTATTTTGTAACCCTTTTTGCTTGAGTTTGTGAGATATGGCATTGATAGATTCATTGGGTTTAGGGAAGACCAACTGATCATTGTGGGATATGATGTGAACGAATTGGTTCTTTCCCAAAGGTAGATAATTTTATAAACATCATAGTCTCTCAATTTTAGATGACTTTTTCTTAAGACCACTTTGACATTAGCACATTGAGTATTTATGTCTAGACTAAAGGTGTTTTAAACATCTATGTGATGAATGTGAAAAGGATGGTCATGTATGGGGTGGTTAAATAGCATAACCCTCTTACCCAAAAGTATAGAAAATATATAATTCCAACCAAATTATTAGTGGCTAGGTCTATGGCATTTGTGATTGCAATTTTGGAGGCAAACAGAAACATCAAGGTATCTGCCCAAAGGTGAGCCTTAATGGTGTAGTGTGTGCTCCTTGAAGTTGGCACTTGCACATGATATTACACTTCACATGTTTGAATTATAACCCCCATTTCAAGACAAAGTTTTGATCCTGCGAGGTCATCTCAAGTTCTTTAAATTATATAGTAGTAGGTTTTGTATGCAGTGATAGATTTGTTATCTATTATCAAACACTTAGCAAGAGTAGAGCCACTTTTAAGATCCAACTACAATATTGAAAAATGGGTCTTGATGTCATACTTGGGGTTCTTGACTTATCCTTCGTCCTTATTAAAACATGCAGATGCCACGCAAGAGTCCAATGCTACTGATAAAGCCTATTTTGAGAAATGGGTTAAGGCTAACAAATTAGCTATGACAATCATTAGGGCCATTATCAATGCCTCCTTCATGGATGGTATTCTAACCACAGAAACGACATTTGAATTAATGTCCCTTATTAAGAAATAGTGTGTTGATAGCAAGAAGACCATTGTATATGATTACATGCATGATCCAATGCATCTGGGGTATGATTGTAGTGGAAATGTTAGAGATCTTCTGAAAGTCTCTGATTTATTTTGGGATCAAAGAGTATGGTCTCAACATTGATGAAGAATTGATTGTATACAGTGGCGCTGCCTCACTCTTAAAACCCTTCAATATTTTTAAAGTGAATTACAATTCACAAAAATAAAATTGGGATTTGAATAAATTCACACTGATGCGTGCTAATGATGGGACGAGGTTAAGGGGTGACAAACAAGAATCAACTCACTGCATTATTACCCCTACCAGCAAGAATAATTTTTAAAAAGGTCTGAAACTACACCATAAATTGTAGTTTAAGGGTAAAGGAAAGGCAAAAATTTATCGGGAAAGCACAACACTAGGGACATAATGACAGTGAGATGGGTTGTTGGTTCTGTAGAAAAGAATGACACTACAACATCAAGTGCATTTATTATAAGAAATGGTTAGCTAAACAACTAGAAGGTATTCTCAGAGCATTTGTCATTTCATGGACATTTTTCAAGGATATTCTCCCAAACTCATGGTTAGTTGACCCTGGTGCATTTGTGCAATTTAGACATTCTCTACAGGTCCTGCGGAGTAGGAAAAAACTTAGACAGGAGGATACATTGTTCTGTAGGAATGACCAAGTGATGCAGGTATAAAACATTGGTGCATGCGGTTTGGCAATGGATACCAGACACACTTTGGATTTACATGAGACTTATTTTATTCCTTTATTTAGATGAAATGTTATTTCTCTTTATAGATTGGCAGACAATGGTTATACATTTACTTTGAGTCCTTCATATTTGGTTATTTATTTAGATGATGATTTATATATTTTATCTATTGATTCATCTTGTACGTCAGCATCGGTTGTTGAGACGGGTACTTTCACTTCTTCTGAGTGTAAACTTTCTTTAGTAAAGGAGGATTCTACAGTTCTCTGACATAAAAGAATCTCCAGGAAGAGAATTAAATGTCTTATTAATTCTAGTATACTTCAACCACTAGATTTCTCTGATTTTAGCTGTTGCAAAGTTTGTAGCAGAGAAATTTTAATGCTTCAAGAGCCTCTGAGGTCCTAGAGTTACTCCATACAGATATATGTGGACAATTTTCTATTTTTTTCCCATAAGGGCAAGTGATATTTTATCTCTTTTATCGATGATCACTCAATACGCATATGTTAAAAGTAAGGATCAAACCTTAGATGCCTTTAAGAATTATTGTGAAGAAGATCAAAGTCGTTCAATCTGGCAATGGATCTGACGAAGGAGGTGAATGGGTCCAGATGGTGTTAATTATGGACCATTCATTGAGTACTGGTAGTCATAAGAATGGATCAAAATTTCGGCGGAAATTATCGGTTTCGGTCCCCACCGAAAAAATAATTTGGACCGAAATTTCAGTGATTTTTGTATGGGACCCAAAATTTCGGCGAAATTTCATCCAAAATTTAGGTTTTCAGTTGAAATTTCGGTCCAAAATTTTGGTTTCGGTCCCCTCCGAAACTGAAATGATACCCAAAATTTTAATCCTTGGTCAAAAGGCATTGTTCCACAATACACATCTCTTGGGACTCCACAATAGAATGATTTCTTTGAGTCACTCTATTCTGAAAGAGGAATTTTGGGGTGAAGCATTGAAAATAGTTGTTTATAACTAAAATCAAGTTTCTAGTAATGCACGTGAAACACCATATAATAGATGGACTTCTAAAGATTCTAAGCTTGGACACTTGCACATTTGGAAGTGTGAAACCGAGGGTAAGTTTTACAATCCTAGCATTAAGAAGCTTGATCCACGTACCATCAATTGTCACTTTATTGATTGTGAACATCATTCTAGAGCTTAGAGTTTATAGTGTCCTATTAAACCTACAGATATTGTTAAAACTCATATAGCACATTTCTTGGAGCATGGTGAATCTAGTGAGAGTTTTTAGCAGAGCCATATCCTTTCATAGAGGATCTTGAGTCTGATGTTTTACCATTACTGATGATTGATTCTTCCTTCACTCCACCGCCTATTTTAGAAGAAGTTGCCCCTACTAAGTTCATTCTAGAGACGCTTTCCTTAACATATCAAGATCTTATTCATTTGCATCCTCTATCTCCGATTTCACCACTTCCAATCAAGAGATCTAAAAGGAAATGAAAGCTTTGAATCCCAAATTGTTATGAGGCATATCTCCAGGAAGCTCTGGATTAAGCATTGACGTGGATGATCCATTCACCTTTTCAGCAGGATATGGATACTAATGAATCCCAACATTGACAGGAAGTCATAAGAGAGGAGTTACTGTTTATGGATAATTAAGAATAAATTTTGAAATCTTGTGAGCTTACCTAAGGATCATAAGGCAAATGATTGAAAATGAGCCTTCAAAACTAAGAGAGACTCAAATCGTCTCATTGAGCACTTCAAAGCAAGGCTCGTTGCCAAAAGCTTCAAACATACAGAAGGAATAAATTTTTAGGAGATCTATTCACTATTCTCTTCTAAGATTTTTTTAAATAATTATCATGACTATTGTGACAATATTATCTTCAATTACATCAAGTGAATGTCAAGACCGCCTTCCTAAATGACGATCTAAAGGAAGACATCTATATGACCCAACCTAATGGTTTTGAGATCAAAGGGAATGAGCATTTTGTTTACAAATTGAAAGTCCATCTATGGGTACTTATGACATCAAGATAATGGTTTCTCAAGTTTAATGAGATTGTCTCTAGTCACAACTTCAAGGAGAATCTGTTGGCAAATGCATGTATCTTAAGGCGAGTGGAGCAAATTTGTCTTTCTAATCCTCTATATGGATGATATATTGTTAGCTAGTAATGACATACATTTACACGACGACACCAGAGGTTGTATGTCAAAGATTTTTTATATAAAGGAGATGGGTAATGCGAAATATGTGCTTGGTGTAAAGATTCACGGCTATAGAGCAGTCGGTTGCCTAGTCCTTTCATAAATGATCTACATTTGTAATAGCCCTGAAATTCCGAAAGAGAACCTGGCTGTTTCGATGTACGTGCCCGGCACGAAAATCGAGATGAATTTAAAAATTAGTAACCACCATTGCTTGAAGTAATGTTAACCTGTAGTCTGATGAAGTCACATGTAAATTTTCACGTGAATCCGAGATTGATAGAACCTCGGTGGATCGCATTTCGCCGTAACGACCGTGTAGGCGCTTAGCACCGAAACGAAAATTAGGAACGAACTGAAATATCAGAGATATTTCAGGTCATTAGCTTACAAGAGACGGAAAGGGGACCTGGGAGTTCATTTTCCTCCATCTTCTCCTTCCTATTCTATAAACCCTAGAGATTTTTGTTTAGAGCTTTGTTGGTCCTTGAAGAACCAAGAGCTGGAAGCACTGAGGTTAGTGTTTACGTAACCTTGGAGAGTGCGAAATCGATGTTGATACATCATACCTGATTAGTGAGAAGGTGTGCTGTCGCCGAGTGTGGAAGCGGAGACACAAGAGTATTTTTCTGGGTCGCATTGGCGACGAATCTGAGAGGTTTGATCCGAAACCCTCTTTCAGATCGATTTGCCGAAACCCCGAAAGGGCCCAACAAAAGGTGAGTCGATGTGGTCAAAATGGGCAAACGAATGCCTTTATATGTGTGTATTGATTGTGTATTAATGGTTGCAAGAAACCATTAATGAAAATGGATTCAAAATAGGCGAGGTAGATGACCTCCATTAATGACAAAGCTTCTATCATTATTGATCGATCAATGATGAGTGGTGATCAATCAAAGAAGGCATTGATCGATCAATCTATATAGGACAGAGAAGTGAACAGAACCTTGAGAATTCTGGAAGTTCAGTGCTTGAAGAGCATTGATCGATCAATTTAGGGATTGATCGATCAACAGGAGAGTGATCGATCAATGACAATTGGTGATCGATCAATAAAGGTATTGATCGATCACTGGTGGGTATTGATCGATCAATGGAGGTATTTATCGATCAATCTGTATAAAAATTTAATGTGAACAGAAGGTGGGAAGTTTGAATTTTTGGCTATTGATCAATCAATAGAGGTTATTGATCGATCAACAGGAGGCATTGATCGATCAACCAAGCTGGTGATCGATCAATTTTGACTGAGCTAATGTGTAAAGAAAGGGGATTATTGATCGATCAATAGAGGTATTGATCGATCAATGATGAGTAGTGATCGATCAATAGGGGCTATTGATCGATCAATTAACTCTGTTTCTGGTTGAGAGCAGAGAGAGGAATTGATCGATCAATGGGGTTATTGATCGATCAATAAGAGGGATTGATCGATCAATAAAAGTGGTGATCGATCAATCACCCCTGTTTTGTGCATGTATTAGTTTTGTGAATAAAACCTAACTGGATATTGTGCCAGTTTAGGTTCTGACATCCCTGACACTTAAAATACTATGTTTAGGGTCTAGGATCAGACCATGACTTTCTGAAAGGCTTTGGATTTGCTTAGAAAGAAATATGACCTGAGGTAGGGGAAAACCAACTTAAACTGTTTTGAGTATGATTTCATGTTTATTTCATGTCTGCGCCCTGATTTCTGTTTTAACAAGCATGTAAGCATACCATAAATTCCTACTATCTTTAAATTCTATTTTCAGATTTGTATCCCGAAACCTGCTCCTGATTTCTGCTATTTGATCTGTGAGGTCTATGTGTGTATGTAATTTGATGATTTAACCAGATAATCCCCACCGACCCGGCGATATATCCGATGCCTGGCACACTTGTGCATCTGCTTGTAATCCCTCGGCACAATTGCACTCCATGGATGAGGCATTATTGCAATCTAAAATTGTTCATGTGAACGACGATTGGTTGGGGTTTCCTATCGGAATATTCATGTTTACTCCATGCTATATAGTCACGGGAGTTTCTTAAGTTAGAAATATTCACAATTTAAGTCATTGATGATATACATGCATAACACTTATTTCTTGGTTACAAGTTCAGTATTTAATCTGTTTTTGTCCTGTTTACACATTCTGATTTGACTTCCTGCTTGAGATATCATGTCTTACATATTCATTTCATTTTAGTTGGAATTCTTCTATTGAGCTATGATGTAGCTCACCTGATTTTTCATTAACATTTTAGGTTCTGAGGCGGTAGCTCCGGCCTTTGAGTGACTCGGATTACCGGCTGACCAGGAGGCCGAGGACGAGGAGACGGACATTCAGGCGGACGAGTTCTATCCGTAGCCTGGGTACTTGAGTCCGACATTTTGTATTTTGATACTCAGGATTATTGTGTGCCTGGTGGCCACCGTCTGTATATATTATTATAGATGTTGTATTTATGTACTTTTACACACCCTATTGGAACTACTATCAGGAACCACTGTTTGGGTGATGGATGTCCATCACTAGTGGTTCTTCTTGGTTCCTATTGTGGATGTATATTCTTTTGTTATATATATATGCATGGTTAGTTATTATTCCTTTTATTTTAAATGCCTTATGTGATGACTCGACCTACTACTGTTGGACAGTGTCTGCTTGGTTTCCGCTATACGAGCAGACACTTTACGATTTATCCCGGGGATCATCCAGAGTATGATCCTGATGGCACGGATTTCCGGGTGTGGAAATCCGAGCTGTCACAATTGGTATCAGAGCCTAGGCTTTAGGTTGAACTACGGGTTCATGTTGGATTGTTTTCACAATCTATGTACTGATCAATGTTGCTGTTTTCACAATGACAGACCAGTATGGGCCCTAAGTTCAGAGGCGGACACAGTGGAGGTAGAGGAGGTCAGAGAGAGGTTCCTCTGAGGGAGGTACCCGAGGTGATAGGCACGTCGAGGGGATTGGAGTTCCTTTCGCATACTAATGCGGTTCCAGTGGGACCAAGAGGAGGTAGAAGAGGAAATGAGGAGAGAATGGAGTAGGTGTTGGAAGCATTGGCTACCAACGTCGCTCAGCAAACGGCTGCTCTAACTCAACAGGCAGCTAGACCACCTCATCAACCTAGTGGATTCGCGGAGTTTAGGAGAATAAGACCTCCTAACTTCTCAGGTCAGACGAATCCCATAGAGGCAGAGGGATGGATAGAAGAGACGGAGAAACTTTTCGAAGTGCTCCAGTATAATGACATGGAGAAAGTGCACTGGGCCACTTTCAAATTAGACGGTGACGCCAGACCTTGGTGGAAGTCGGTGTCACAGAATAGACAGAGAGAGTTTCCTCACACTCCTTGGACATGGGAGGAGTTCACGGAAGTGTTTTATCACAAATAATTTTCGAAGATTTGAGGCATCAGTGGGAAGTAAAATTTATCGAGCTGAAGCAGGGTGCCATGTCAGTAAGGGATTATAGAGCTGAGTTTGATAGACTGGCTAGGTTTGCACCCCAGCACGTTGCCACAGAACTGATGAGAGCAAGGAAGTTTCAACTTGGTCTGAGACAGAACTTACAAAAGGATGTCGCCATGTGGGAAATGGAGACATATGAAGGAGTGATGTCCAAGGCTCTCATAGCGGAAGAAGAAAACCAGAAACAGTTCTCTTGGAGAGACAAACAGGTGAGAGAGAGACCATTTCAAGGGCAGTCTCAGGACATGGAGCAGAACAAGAGGGCTAGATTTTCCAGACCCCCGAGATACCCTACGCACTCTCGACCGGCGATTTCTTCGGGTCCAAGTTCATACCAGAGAGCAGCAGTGCCTACATCTTCTAGACCCTTTCGACCATCTGGATCTTCTGGTAGTGGGGCTTCAGTGACTCAGGGACCTTCAAGGGTCTCGTCTTTCACTCCATCCGTGTCATGTACAAAGTGTGGGAAACCACACAAGACAGAGGAGTGCAGGAGAGAGACAGGGGCATGCTTCAGGTGTGGCAAGATGGGCCACTTGTTTAGGAACTGCCCAGAGGAGAGCAAGGAGCGATCAGGATCGGTGTCCACCCAAAGATCTTCTCGACCTGTGGTTCACGGTCGAGCATACGCCGTTACCGCGACCGATGCTCTGACATCGAATGATGTCATCCAAGGTATGATTAAAATTCAAGATAAGCTGTTTTATTTAATAAGATGAACTGGAAATTTAGTAAATATAGAATTTATTTGATTAAGTATAATGATAATAGTACACATATGCACACACATCTGAAACGCTTGATTTAATATTGTAATTGGCGTATAGGTGAGCTAAAAGTGTATAGGAGTTGCGACATTTGCTTCCATAGGGCTCGAGTCTTGATAGACCCAGGCTCTATGCATTCTTTCGTAAGGCCTCAATTTACGAAGGAATTGAGTGCCACTCCTGAGCAGCTAGATTTCATTTTGACAGTATCCATTCCTACGGGTAGCACAGTGAATGCACTCACAGTGTGTAAGTCAGTGGTAGTGTCAGTAGACGATCACGAGACACTGGCACGAGACACTGGCAGACTTAATTTTGTTAGATATGAAGGGATTTGACATTATTCTGGGAATGGACTGGCTATCTGCTTACCACGCGAGCATTGATTGTCTTCGAAAGATAGTGGTTTTTCGTCCTCCAAAGGAGCGATCATTCAGATTTTTTGGGGTGAAGTCTAAGGTAGCTCCGTTGATATCTGATATTCGGGCCGAAAAGATGATAAAGAGTGGATGCAGTGGATATATAGTCTTTCTACAAGAACAACGGGAGGAGATGAATGTAATATCCGATGTTCACATTGCGTGCGAGTATCCCGATGTATTCCCTGATGATTTGCCAAGACTACCACCAGCTCGGGAGATTAAGTTTACAATCAATCTGGTTCCAGACACTGAACCAGTGTCTAAGGCTCCTTATCGGATGGCTTCAGCAGAATTACAAGAGTTGAAGGAGCAACTACAAGAATTGCTTGACAAAGGGTTCATTCGACCGAGTGTGTCTCCTTGGGGAGCACCCATGTTGTTTGTCAGAAAGAAGGATGGTTCAATGCGTCTGTGCATTGACTATCGGCAGTTGAACAAGTTGACGATTAAGAATCGTTACCCGCTCCCTAGGATCGATGATCTGTTTGATCAGTTATAAGGAGCGAGGTTCTTTACGAAGATTGACTTGAGATCAGGTTACCATCAGCTACGAGTCAAAGTAGAAGATATTGAGAAGGCGGCGTTCAGAACCAGATATGGGCACTATGAATTCTTAGTTATGCCATTTGGATTGACGAACGCGCCTGCGTCATTTATGGACCTGATGAACCGAGTGTTGGTTGTCTTTGTAGATGACATCCTTGTCTATTACAAGACAAAGGAAGAACACGAAGAACATCTACACGTAGCTTTACAGACCCTTAGAGAACACAAATTATATGCAAAGCTCAGTAAGTGTGAGTTTTGGCTTGACCAAGTGAGTTTCTTGGGTCATATTGTTTCTGAAAAAGGTATAACAGTCGATCCGACAAAGATAGAAGCGGTCGTGAACTGGGAACAACCTAGAACGGTAGCAGAGGTCCGTAGTTTCCTCGGTTTGGCAGGATACTACAGGCGATTTGTAGAAGGGTTCTCCAAGCTATCAAGTCCGCTTATTCAGCTCACTAAGAAAAATGCTAAGTTTGATTAGACTGATCAGTGTGAGAAGAGTTTCCAGGAATTGAAGACGCATTTGACTACAGCACCAGTGTTGGCTATACCTTCTGGCAGAGGAGGTTTTGCTATCTACAGTGACGCATCATATAGTGGTTTAGGTTGTCCTCAACCAGCAGAAGAAGGTTATCGCATATGGCTCTAGACAGCTTAAGGAACATGAGAGAAATTACCCGACTCATGATCTGGAGTTAGCAGCGGTGATCTTTGCTTTAAAGATTTGGAGGCACTACTTATACGGTGAAACGTTTGATATCTATACCGACCACAAAAGCCTTAAGTATATGTTTACCTAGAAAGATTTGAATATACGACAGCGCAGATGGATGGAGTTCTTGAAAGATTACGATTGTTCCATCCAGTATCACCCTAGGAAGGCCAATGTTGTGGCAGATGCTTTGAGCAAGAAGTCTTCAGCTCAATTGACACATCTTATCACCCGAGTACAGCGGTGGCATCTACTTGAGGACCTAGCCTTGTGCGATACGCTGATTGATGTCAGAGGTTCAGGGGCATTGATGGCTACTATTGTGATACGGCCCACGTTGTTTGATAACGTGCGTAAGCTCCAGATGATTGACGATGAGCTTATGGCCATTAGAAAGGATGTGATCAACGGGATCAGGCCTGATTTTACCATCAAAGATGATGGCACTTTGCTGTTTCAAGATCGGATGTGCATACCTGATACGAAGGACCTAAAAGATACGATTTTGGAAGAAGCGCATAAGTCTACATATGCTATACATCCTGGGAGTACCAAGATCTCAAGCAAAGTTTTTGGTGGAGAGGACTGAAGAAAGATGTTGCAGATTATGTTTCTCGGTGTTTGGTCTGCCAGCAGGTGAAAGTGGACCATCGGAATCCAGCGGGTTTGTTACAACCATTGTCGGTGCCAGAATGGAAATGGGAAGCCATCTCTATGGATTTTATATTGGGATTGCCGAGCACCTTGAGAAAGAATAATGCCATTTGGGTCATTGTAGACCGACTGACAAAATCTGCACATTTTCTACCGTATCGGACTACATACACAGCCAATAAGCTCACAGAGCTGTACATGAAGGAGATAGTTCGTTTACATGGCATACCAGTTAGCATCGTATGTGATAGAGATCCGCTATATAGTCGCAATTCTGGCGACAATTCCAGGAAGGCCTGGGTATTAAATTGGAGTTCAGCTCAGCGTTTCATCCTCAGACAGATGGACAGACTGAGAGAGTGAATCAGATCATAGAGGATATGTTGTGTGCATGTATGTTGAACTTTCATGGTTCATGGGATCAACATTTGCCTCTGATCGAGTTCGCTTACAATAACAGCTATCAATCGAGTATTGGGATGGCGCCTTATGAGGCCTTGTATGGACGTCGATGCAGATCTCCATTAAATTGGGAAGAGGTTGGCGAGAAGCTTGTTTTGGGACCTGAGATCGTGGACAATACAACCGAGACGGTTCGATTAGTCCGCAACAGATTGAGGGTTGCCCAAATTTGCCAAAAGAGCTATGCCGATCTCCATCGGACACACATCAAGTTTTAGGTATACCCCGATGTTTTCTGAAAGCTTGCGATTCACTAGTTCAATTGAATTGCTATGAAATTGACACTTGTTTTCAGATTGGAGACAAAGTCTTTGTGAAGATATCGCCAACCAAGGGCGTGATGCGCTTTGGAAAATGCGAAAAACTGAGTCTTCGATATATCGGTCCATTTGAGATACTCGGACGAGTTGGCGAAGTCGCTTATCGGATTGCCTTGCCACCGCAGTTGGCAAGGCAATCCGACTCACGTCTTGGATTTCCAACCGATTGAGCTATAAGAGGATTTGACGGTGATTGAGGAACCGATCGCGATCTTGGATCATCGAGATCAAGTCTTGCGGACCAAGTTGATTCCACTGGTACTTGTCAAGTGGAGAAATCATTCGGATGCGAAGGCTACTTGGGAACGCGCAACGGAAATTCGCGAGCAGTACCCGCATTTATTTGCTTGACAACAAAGGTAATTTCACGGATCGATTTACGTTCATGAATTATACGTACAAACGTAAATTGCTCGAGTACTATAGGTAGCTTTTGATGCACCTTTGTTGCCATAAATACCTTTGATCCGTGACAAGAAATCAAGGAGAATGAAAATATAAAGTGATTAATTCTGGGGTGATTGATCGATCAACAGAGGTTATTGATCGATCACCAGGGTTGATTGATCGATCAATGGGGTCATTGATCGATCAACAGTGTTTAATAGTGGGGTAGAGCTTGAAGGATTGATCGATCAATTAAGGGAGTATTGATCGATCAACATGGTAGTGATCGATCAACAGTGGATTCATTAATCAATTAATAGAGTAGTGATCGATCAATTAAGGGGGTGATTGATCGATCAATAGAGGTTATTGATCGATCACCAGGGTTGATTGATCGATCAATGGGGTCATTGATCGATCAACAGTGTTTAGTAGTGAGGTAGAGCTCGAAGGATTGATCGATCAAATTGTGTATTGATCGATCAATTAAGGGAGTATTGATCGATCAACATGGTAGTGATCGATCAACAGTGGATTCATTAATCGATCAACAGAGTAGTGATCGATCAGCAGGGAGCAGTGATCAATCAATGCATCGATTTAGGGCATAAAGATGCTTCATTGATCGATCAATGAAGGCATTGATCGATCAATCCTGGGGTTTAAGTTAAGATTTGGGGTTTCCAACGATCATTTGCACGAAGCTATTAGAGTAATCGATCAAAGGCTTTTGGACTCCGACCGTTCAACCACCTTCTCGACTCATCTCCGGCCATCTAGATCCTTCCTTCCGCGTGATTCGAGTGGACTTTGCTCCATTCGCTCGGTAAAACTCTCGTTTTCATTCATTTCGGTTCTAGTTTTCATATTTTTGCAAGGATTTGACCATGGGACCTCGCACGAAGAACGCTTCGCGTAAGGTACCCATATCTCGAGCTCGTACACCCGTACCGCCCTTCGTTCCCATTCCCCAGCCACCCGTGCCACCTGTGGCACCGGTTACGAATGTGGTACCACCCATTCCAACCCCCATTCCGGCCCAAATTGAACGTGAAGTCCCCAAATCTTGGTGGGCTTCCAAGACTTTCTTGCCCGAATACGTTTTTACTTCCTGGCTTTACGAGGACCGACCCGAAATGGCTTGGGCCAAGGGTTATATCCAAAAGCTCGGGTTGAAACCCTTGCTTGAACCATTTCATGACCATTATTGTCCACGTCTCGTGAGACTATTCTTCCAAAACCTATGATGGGGTGTTAGTCACCATCGACTCATCACGACCATCGATGGGTTTGAATATAAATTCATCCATTTCCATGTGGCGGCGGCACTTCAATACTCGTCCGCTTACATTGAGAATGCGGGCTTGGATGCCCCGTACGTCAAGGAGGTCTCTTTCACTGATGTGGTCAGCAAGATGACCCAAGGTCAGCATGGGAAGGGCCAATCCATATCTCGGGCCCAATTACCCGATAAATTGTGGATGCTTGATACGTACATCAAGTGTGCACTTAACCCGTTTTTGCACAAGTCCTCGCGGACTGTGGTGGTGCAACAAGCACTATTTTCTGCTTTTGAGAACCGTTGGTTCTCTACGGCCGACTTGGTCATCGACGGCATCATCAATGCCAATGACCTTATGTCTGAGAAGGTCAAGTCGGGGGTTAAGAAACAAATCCCCTACGCCCGCCTCATCACTAAAATGGTAGAGCAGTATGCCGCTCTAAGTGAGGCATATACCTTGGCTCCTAATGAGCCACTTTTGGTCGATAACACCAAAGTCTTTTATCTAAAAGACTAGACCAAGAGTTACAACTTATTGGTTCGACGGCTTCTGGAGGAGGAGGAGGAGGGAGCCGCTGAGCCCATTCCACCCGCCGTCGCTGAGGGTGCGGCACCCACTGAGCCTATATTTGGAGAGGGGGAGGCCCCACGTGATCCACCACCACCGCCTGAGGTGTCTGCACAACCTGCCCCCACTACACCCCGTCGACCGCTACGTCACACCCCATCGCATCCCCCACCACCTTCCTCAGACGACGTCGTCGCGATGCTTCGTGAGCTGGTGGAGGGTAACCGGCGTATCCACGAGAGGTTAGATGGCATGGAGGCATTCCAGAGACAGATCCATCGTCGTCTAGATTACCATGAGGGCATGCATGAGCTGGTCATGCAGCACTTATACGCCACGACGTCCACGCCGATGATCGCCCACGCTCGTCAGCACGTGGTGGACCCTCGTGATTACCGCACACCACCACCTCGTCCCCACAGACCCACTCCTGACGAGGCCGGAACATCTGACGTCCCGGCAGGTATTACTATGCTTTAATGTGTTGTTCTTTTAATCATTATACTGTATATATATTTCCATATCCTGTTTTCCATTTATATTCCATCTGTACATCTATATCATGATGACTGTTTACTTTGCTCGCCTGCTCGTTTACTATTTTGTTTGTCTATTAAATTTTGGACCTATTACCCATTCTCTCACACAACCTCTTAGCCATTTTCAAGGATGAAAATTCCTAAGGGGGGGATAATGTAATAGCCCTGAAATTTTGAAAGAGAATCTGACTGTTTCGACGTACGTGCCCGGCACGGAAATCGAGACGAATTTAAAAATTAGTAACCACTATTGTTTGAAGTAATGTTAATCTGTAGTCTGATGAAGTCACATGTAAATTTTCACATGAATCCGAGATTGATAGAACCTCGTGGATCGCATTTCACCGTAACGACTGTGTAGGCGCTTAGCACCGAAACGAAAATTAGGAATGAACTGAAATATCAAAGATATTTCAGGTCATTAGCTTACAAGAGAAGGAAAGGGGACCTGGGAGTTCATTTTCCTCCATCTTCTCCTTCCTATTCTGTAAACCCTAGAGATTTTTGTTTAGAGCTTTGTTGGTCCTTGAAGAACCAAGAGCTAGAAGCACTTAGGTTAGTGTTTATGTAACCTTGGAGAGTGCGAAATCGATGTTGATACGTCATACCTGATTAGTGAGAAGGTGTGTTGTCGCCGAGTGTGGAAGCGGAGACACAAGAGTCCTTTTCTGGGTCGCATTGGCGACGAACCTGAGAGTTTTGATCCGAAACCCTCTTTCGAATCGATTTGCCGAAACCCCGAAAGGGCCCAACAAAAGGTGAGTCAATGTGGTCAAAATGGGCAAACGAATGCCTTTATATATGTGTATTGATTGTGTATTAATGGTTGCAAGAAACCATTAATGAAAATGGATTCAAAATAGGCGAGGTAGATGACCTCCATTAATGACAGAGCTTCTGTCATTATTGATCGATCAATGACAAGATTGATCTATCAATGATGAGTGGTGATCGATCAATGAAGGCATTGATCGATCAATCTATATAGGACAGAGAAGTGAACATAACCTTGAGAATTCTTGAAGTTCAGTGCTCGAAGAGCATTGATCGATCAATTTAGGGATTGATCGATTAATCTTGGGTATTGATCGATCAACAAGAGAGTGATCGATCAATGACAGTTGGTGATCGATCAATAAAGGTATTGATCGATCACTGGTGGGTATTGATCGATCAATGGAGGTATTGATCGATCAATCTGTATAAAAATTTAATGTGAACAGAAGGTGGGAAGTTTGAATTTTTGGCTATTGATCGATCAATAGAGGCTATTGATCGATCAACAGGAGGCATTGATCGATCAACCAAGCTGGTGATCGATCAATTTTGACTGAGCTAATGTGTAAAGAAAGGAGATTATTGATCGATCAATAGAGGTATTGATCGATCAATGATGAGTAGTGATCGATCAATTGACTCTGTTTCTGATTGAGAGTAGAGAGAGGAATTGATCGATCAATGGGGTTATTGATCGATCAACAAGAGGGATTGATCAATCAATAAAAGTGGTGATCGATCAATCACCCCTGTTTTATGCATATATTAGTTTTGTGAATAAAACCTAACTGGACATTGTGCCAGTTTAGGTTCTGGCATCCCTGACACTTAAAATACTATGTTTAGGGTCTAGGATCAGACCATGACTTTCTGAAAGGCTTTGGATTTTCTTAGAAAGAAATCTGACCTAAGGTAGGGGAAAACCAACTTAAACTGTTTTGAGTATGATTTCATGTTTATTTCATGTCTGCGCCCTGATTTCTGTTTTAACAAGCATGTAAGCATACCATAAATTCTTGCTATCTTTGAATTCTATTTTCTGATTTGTATCCCGAAACCTGCTCCTGATTTCTGCTATTTGATCTGTGAGGTCTATGTGTGTATGTAATTTGATGATTTAACCAGATAATCCCCACCGACCCGGCGATATATCCGATGCCTGGCACACTTGTGCATCTGCTTGTAATCCCTCGGAACAATTGCACTCCATAGATGAGGCATTATTGCAATCTAAAATTGTTCGTGTGAACGACGATTGGTTGGGGTTTTCTATCGGAATATTCATGTTTACTCCGTGCTATATAGTCACGGGAGTTTCTTAAGTTAGAAATATTCACAATTTAAGTCATTGATGATATACATGCATAACACCTATTTCTTGGTTACAAGTTCAGTATTTATTCTGTTTTTGTCTTATTTACACATTCTGATTTGACTTCCTGCTTGAGATATCATGTCTTACATATTCATTTCATTTTAGTTGGAATTCTTCTATTGAGCTATGATGTAACTCACCTGATTTTTCATTAACATTTTAGGTTCTGAGGCAGTAGCTCCCGGCACTGAGAGTGACCCAGATTACCAGCCTGACCCAGAGGCTGAGGCCGAGGACGAGGAGACGGACATTCAGGCGGACGAGTTCTATCCGTAGCCTGGGTACTTGAGTCCGGCATTTTTGTATTTTGATACTCAGGATTATTGTGTGCCTGGTGGCCACCGTCTATATATATTATTATAGATGTTGTATTTATGTACTTTTACACACCCTATTGGAACTACTATCAGGAACCACTGTTTGGGTGATGAATGTCCATCACTAGTGGTTCTTCTTGGTTCCTATTGTGGATGTATATTCTTTTGTTATATATATATGCATGGTTAGTTATTATTCCTTTTATTTTAAATGTCTTATGTGATGACTCGACCTACTACTGCTGGACAGTGTCTGCTTGGTTTCCGCTATACGAGCAGACACTTTACGATTTGTCCCGGAGATCATCCAGAGTATGATCCTGATGGCACGGATTTCTGGGTGTGAAAATTCGGGCTGTCACAATATTAATAAAGTTCTCAAGCATTATGATATAGATAAATGTGCTCCAAGTGAAGCACTAGTTCTAAGGAGTTCTTACACAAGAACAACAACCTAAAATCGCAACAGAAAGGGATCAGATTGATCATAAAGAGTACGCTTCAGTTCTTGGTAGTCTCATGTTTACGATGGTTTGCATTCGACCCGATATCAACTTCACAATCAATATTCTTAACAGGTACCAGCCAAATACTAGTATTGGACATTGGAAAGCTACAAAAAAAGTAATTTGTTACTTACAGAGAACTAAAGAGTTCATGCTTACTTACTGAAGGCCTGATCATGAACTTGTAGAAAAATATGCCCCAGTGAAATGCCGACTTTCCTAGATTAGTCAGAAAAAAAATCGACGACTTTGTGACAATGATTACAATCGACGACTTTGTGACTATGATTACAACCTATAGAATCACCCCAAATCCTCAACCCTAATTCCATGTAGCTTTTCATAATTCATAAAGGATTGACTTTGGTGACCACATCAATAGATTGGAACCTCAGCTACGTAGTTTTAAGCCACATGGCATATTTTTTATACATATATTTTCCTCTAATACTCATTTTGTTTGGATTTCGTGTAAACTTCACTCACCTTAAAAAAATACTACCCATCAATGGATTTGTTTCGTGAACCCAACGATCGCAATATAGATCCTATGTTAGATATAAACAGCTACCCTAACATTAGTTCACATGATGATTTTGACAACTTGGAATATCAAAATTTATTTGCCACATGGCAAAACAAGTGCACTTGTGAGCAAGCGATTTCATCCATTGATGAAGGTGAACCACATTAAACCTTTCACTTAACTTGTTTTTCTCTCTCTAATTTGACTAATAAAGTGTTGGGAATCCAACTCCCTTTCAGTCTGTACTAAACCCAAATGAAAGAGAGTTAGGTTCTAGTTGATAACCAGCTAGAAAATTCAGTTGAATTCCTCTTCCAAAGCCAGTTTCAAATATATGTTTGCAGAGGATTAAATTTCGTTAATTCTCTATTATGTAATCAAAGCAATGACCTGAAAAGTGTTCAAATACAAACAAAATTCTATTTTCCATAGCAAGCGGCTATGATGACCACTTCTACCCAAATAAGGCATCTAAATTTGTCCTTGAGTACCTTCATTTGCAACTAGAGATTCTTTCTTTGCAATCAACCTTTGCAAGTGCGGACTACTATAAGTCAAATGATGAAGATTGTTTTTCCTTCCAATGTTTCACACCCTAGATCATGATTCTACCATCAGATGGTTAGATGTTGATTCCATGTGACACGCATCCTAAAACGTGACATAAGAACCACATTTAATGGTATGATCATCTATATTTTTGAGACATGTGCCATGTGGGATCAATATTTACTGATATGGTACTGTGCCCATGATCCATTATATAAAGGATTGGAAGGTAAAAACGATATCCTCTCCTTCGCCTGACTCATAGTAATTAACAGTTTTCACGAGTGCAAACCTTAGTTTGGAAGAAAGAATATCTGATTGCAAATAACTGTACCCTTTGGTCACATGGCCCACATATTTGATCAATCCAACTATCCCAACAAGTAGCAAACTATTAACAAATAATCACACATATGAGTGCCTCACAACCATCCGTACAAATGTGCTTATCTAACGAGTGTGATTTTCAGGCTGAGTCTCAATATATGAGTTACTAACTTCGACTTGATTGTTAAAAACATTTGCCACATGGCCTAAAAATTGTGACATTCTTGACTCTCTCTTAGGGCTATCAATGAAACGGGTTGTGTCAAAACTTGTCTGCACGATGGTTCAAGGGTACATGCCTGATGTGACCTGACCTCGATCAAAATCCCTTAACTTTTCATAATCCATATATATATATATATATATATATATATATATATATATATATATGGAAAAGGTGTTCGTCCTTCATGGGAAGACGGTCACCGTTCTCCAAGCTTTCACGTGGAGCTCCATGTGACAGTTAAAATATTATTTCGATGCCACGTGGAGCTCGGGTGCATTATTTAGATCATCTTTGAAAAAAATAATAATTGAAAACTCATCTCCACCGTGTGTTTTTTAAATTGTGAAATGTAAACCACTAAAATACGTCAAACTTTGACTTGTGGGTTTAAAAAGTTTTTTCAATTTTTTTTTTTAATATTGATATATACTGTCCACTTGTGCTCCACGTGATACCCAAACAGTGTTTTAGATGTCACGCGAAGCTCCATGTGTATCTTGGAGGACCTAACCGGCTCCCATATATATATATATATAGATAAAATATTGGGTCTGATGATGCTTACTTACCCAACAAGTCAGGTTAATGTGCTCGGCCCAATTAAAAGTATAGGCCAGATGTGCGCTAACTTCACCATTTGAGAGCCTTTTTCTATCCTTGGTAGGCGGTCATGCCTCATTTATCCATTTTTAGGTGTATCTTACAAAGTGGTATTTCCTTAAAAAATAAAAAATAAAGAGGTGACTACTTTCACACAAGATTTTGTATCGTTGCACATAGTTAAAAGAAAAATTTCATATGTTTTGAGACGCGTGCCGTGTGGAACATCATTTCACACAAGATTTTGTGTCGTTGCACATAGTTAAAAGAAAGATTTCATATGTTTTGAGACGCGTGCCGTGTGGAACATCATTTCACACAAGATTTTGTGTCGTTGCACATAGTTAAAAGAAAGATTTCATATGTTTTGAGACGTGTGCCGGGTGGAACATCATTCAAGCCGTTTGATTTGAAGGCTATGATGTAAAAATCCTCGTTGCCTAAGATTGACACGAAACATAATCTCTAAGATTGACACGAAACATAATCTCTATTATCAGATTCAATATAATGAAAGCCCCTCATCTAATTCAGTGGTTCACGATTTTGAGACATGATATAAATTTATATCATGCCTTTAAATTAGACGGCCTAGTTGGTGTACCAAGTGGTATAAAGTACAAAAACTGTGAAGTTTTTCTTTGTAACTGCGTGCAAGCGTCGAACAACACAAATCTCGTGTGCAAGTAATTGCTCCGTTTTAAAGAAGGGTACCTCTGTTCACGCCCAGGCATTTTCTGAGAGCGGCCATTGTGTGAAAAATTGGGGTGAAACACAATCTCCATCATTTGATCCGAAGCAATAAATGATTTTAAAAGAGTTTGGGACAGCGCCCATTGTGTGGAAGATCGGGGTGAAACACAATCTCCATCATTTGATCCGAAGCAATAAATGATTTTAAAAGAGTTTGGGACGTGGGCACTTTTAGTGAACCTGTGACCCCGAAGAGAGGTACTCTTTAATGGGTAGCTCTATCTGCGCCTATCCCACACTGCATTGAATTAGATGTCGGAGATCTATTTTTATGGATGGTATTAGTAGCACACTATCTTCTGTCACAACCACCTCATTTACCTAAAGAAAAAATGTTGAGTGCTTTGAATCAAACGGTGAAAATTGTGTTTGTCCCTAGATCTTGAGATCATGATCCTATCATTCAACGGTCAGATGTTGATTACGTATGACACACATTTGAAAAAGTGAAAATGATTATTAAGTACAAACAAAAGTAGTTCACGTTCACTTTTTTAGGATTTGCCCCATGTGAAATCAACATCTAATCCTCTGATGGTAGGCCATGATCTCAAGATCTGTTTGTGAGGAAGATTAGGATGAAAGATGATCGCCATCATATGATTCAAAGCAATCATCAATTATTTTTTTCTTTGCTTTGGTTAAGTGAGGTGACTATAACATAAAGTGGTGTGGCAATAACACCAGTCATTTTTATCCTAATTTTCAATGGAGTACCTTTATTTCCACCCACAGATTCTTTCCATCTACCCACATAATTAGTGGGTACACGACTGAGGGAAACCAATTCTTTCCTTCCACCCATATATATAATTTTATTTTCTAACGTTCAAATCCACCCACCGAAATCTTTAGCATACACCCATATCGTCTTCTTCCCTCTTCCTCTTCCCGCTTGTGCCATATTTGATTTTCATACACCCACATCGTCTTCCCCAATCATCTTTTCGTGTTGTACAACGTTTAGACTCGTGGTTGTACACCGACATCGTCTTCTCCAATCTTCATCTAGTACTATAAGAACATGAGGAACGGACGAACTCTGTACACCCACACCTATGAAGAAACCCTTTGAGTTCTTGTTAGGGTTTGTGGGGTAACAACAGTCAACTGTTCAAGGTATTTTCAAATTTTTAGTTTATTGTTCAACATATTTAGTTGATTATACTATACACCTATATAGGGTTTGTTGATTATTCAACATATGTAGTTTTTTTTATATTTTGAGTACCTTTAAATCCACCAAACAAATCCTTGAGTTCACCCACATTAAAACACAATGATTTGGTTGAACTCAGATTTGGTGGGTGGATTTGAATGTACTCATTTTTTGTTGTGGTTCCAAACCAACCATTGATGATGTGATTGGATTGATAGGGGGTGTGTGAAATGGATGATCTTCGTAAACGGCCTATGACTTCCTATAGAAGAAGGTGTACAAAAGGCTGAATCGAATGAGCATCCGAAGAGATGTCTTCTAAAATTGATGTTGATAATTCAAGGATTTTAGTAATAGCTGTTGAAGTTACATCTGCAGCGATAATGATATCTGAAAATGAGAGTGGAAGAGGGGAGAATACTAGAAGAGAGAGTGGAGGAGGGGAGTGTGGTAGAAGGGAGGGTGTTAGAGGTTATTGGAGAGGGTAGTGTGGATGATGTGGCAGTAGAGGGGAGGGTGGATGATGTGGCAGTAGAGGGTGAAGCTGAGAAAGTGGAAGTGGGCGAAGGTGAGGGAGTTGAGAGGGTGGAGGAGAGAGTGGCCGAAAGTGAGGGAGCTCAGAGGGTGGAGGAGAGAGTGGAAGTGGGGGAAGGTGAGAGAGTTGAGAGGGTGGAGGAGAGAGTGGCTAAAAGTGAGGGAGCTCAAAGGGTGGAGGAGAGAGCGGCTGAAGGTGAGGGAACTCAGAGGTTGGAGGAGAGAGTGGGTGAAGGTGAGTGACCTAAGAGGGTGGAGGAGAGAGTGGCTGAAGGTGAGGGAGCTCAGAGGGTGGAGGAGAGAGTGGAAGGCAAAGAAGCAGTTGGAGCTCCGAAAAAGAAGAGAAAAATGAAAGTGATCGACATTGAGCTAGCCCAAATTAAAGTCGAGGATAATGTGACATCATTTCTCGAAGGCCCTATGAACACTTCGCTTTTAAGATAGTATAGAAAGCATGTTGCCCATGATCTATGGGTTAACAAAGTAAGTAAGCAACAACATTCAATTCATGCAATGCATTTATTATTTTCATTTAAAATATATGTACATAATTTTAAATTTCTTACTAATTTTATTATTAGTTGATGTAGGATCGAGGAACACTTCATTGCATCCAACATTCAACCAAACTCGATGCCTAGTCCATCATTCAAATGTATTACAAATTTAAAAATATGATCAAGATGACATGATTTTGGTTGCTAGCTAGGGTTACATTTAGGACCATCAACCGTGTCTTAGTATATATCTTAGTTGAGAGATGGCACCCTGAGACAAATACATTTCACTTTATTAACGGTGAGATGACTATTACTCTTGATGACGTGAAGCATCTCATTGGCTTATCTGTAGTCGGTAAGGCAGTTGTTGCAATTAGTACAACTGAATTGGTGGCAACGTGTGTTCAAACATTTGGAATTGGTGCCGATGATGTGATCGAATAATTAAATCACAAAGAATACAAGGGAAAAGCTTTTCGCTTGAAATAGTTGCGTGCTCGTTTGAGCCAGATACCTGATGATACATTTGATGATCAGATTGACTGTGCTGCAAGGGGATATATTCTTTATCTGCTAAGCTGCACAATCCTTGTCGATAAATCAGACAATATGGTGCCGGCTCGGTACGTAAAGGTGTTGGTCGATCTGAAGACCATTGGGGACTATACGTGAGGAGCAGTTGCACTTGCTTATCTTTATAGGTAGCTGGGCATCGCATCAAAAAAGGTCGCACAAATTTTTGGGTTCCTTATGTTGATTGAGATATACTACATTCACATAGTAATGCCTTATTAAATTGTGTTTCTAATATTTGATAAATAATTGATTTGGGTTGCTGTTAAACTATATATTTTGTATTTTCAGGCGTGGAGCTACGAGCACCTAGCTCTTTAGCGTCCAACGCTTATCCCAAAGTCGTTTGATAAACTACCTTTGGCCTTTAAATGGTAGCAACCTTCCAGTCAACCAGCGCATCCCGAATCAAAGTTGGTTCTTTTACGTGAAGCATTGGATGACTTACGAATGGATCATTTATAATTATAATTAATTATTTTATGTGAACCTATATAATTGTAATAACTCTTCTGTCTCTCTCTCTCTTGTACAGATTATTTGGGATCCATATTGTAAGACTAGATTGGAGTATCCATTTAATCCTATGACATTTTACACCAGATGTATGTTTTGTTTCGACATTGTTGAGCCGTACTACCCATATTCGTAGAGGATCGTGGTGCTCTAACATTTAGTGGGGCCACTGTGAAGGGTTATATGGAGTGGTACAAGAAGTCCTCACATTTGTATCTCGTGGATTCCAACCACCGCAGGAGTTTGAGGTCATCCCAAAGTAGAGATAATATCCAAAGTAGAGACGATGTCGACGTTGTCTCGAAGGGATGAGTACGTATTTGTATTATTATAACATCTCTCATTTATAACTGCTATCATATATAAAAATTTATATAATGTCTAATGCTCATTTTGAATGCAACGATATCACAGAGATAGAGCGTTGATGCTATTAGAGGATTCGATAGCTGTCGGTGCAAATCAAGACATTGGTACTTGATCGAGGTCATGAAGACAGTATGCAATGAGCTCCGATTTGACTTGCCCCCCTCACAGGTTCCTACCTCAAGTAATGCATCCCCTGTCGCTGAAACCACTTCAAGACCACGTCGATATCCTCCTCGGAAAAGGAGAAAGTTTTATTGAAGGAAAAGTTAGAGTGATATGGCATGTAGAGTTTTTTTGTATATGTATATTTCTTGAAGAAATCAGTTTTTATGTATTTCTTGAAGAGAAAGTTGTGTATTGCTTGAAAATATCAATTTTTATTGTAAATACAGGCATTGTTGTTAGTTGACTTATTAGTAAGGCTTACAATTGGATGGGCTTCCTTATCTTTCTCAATTTCTTGTGTATTAATGTTTGAAGGTATCATATTTTTTTGTGTAAATAAAGACATTATTGTTGAGTTGGCTTGCTAGTACGGCTTGCAAATGTTTGAGCACTTTTAAAGTTTCTTTGTAACTATAGAATTGAAACATCTTTGTTTGAGCTTTTCTCAATCCCACTATACCAAAATGAATCTTTGAAAAGCCCAACAGCCACACATTACAAACAAAATAGGAAAAGAAGAAAATAGGGGATATTGCGCTACACACACTAACATAATACACATCTAAAAAGTCACTCTAATCCTGTGGAGTGAAAGGCTATTATCTGATTCGACTATTTCATAATTCACCAACAGCATAAAGCCTATAAAAGTGTGGTTGGATTATCAAAAATAAAAAATAAAAAAGGATTAGTGGTGATTAAGAAAAAAATCTGTGGGTCTGACTGTGGGCACCCACTGTCAATATTTCACCACCGTCAAATTTTTTTTAAAAAAAATAGGCCTCGGACGGTGGGTGCCCACTGTCAGACCCAAATAGGTGACAGCAGGCACCCACCGTCAGGACATCAAAGGTTGAAAACCTCTGATGGCATCACGGTGGGAGCCTTCTATTAGTAATTTACACCTGACAGTGGGCACCCACCATCAGGAAATTTTTTTGCAGTTGACAGTGGGTGCCTACTATCGCTTGTGCTTCTCTGACAGTGGGCTCCCACCGTTAGAGCCAAATTTTTTATGGAGACAGCAGGCACCCACCGTCAGATAAACAAAGGTTGAAGTCTAATGAGGATGCTCACTGGAGTTTAACCTCTGATAGCCTGACGGTGGGTATCTGCTGTCTCCACAAAAAATTTGGCTTTGACGGTGGGAGCTCACTGTCAGAGAAGCACAAGCGACAGTAGGCACCCACTACCAGCTTCAAATTTTTTTCCTAGCGGTGGGTGCCCATTGTCATGTGTAAATTACAGACAGCAGGCTCCCACCGTGACACCATCAGAGGTGGAGTTCAACCTTTGATGCCCTGACGGTGGGTGCCTGATGTCACCTATTTGGGTCTAACTTGTGGGCACCCACTGCCAGCTTCAAATTTTTTTCCTGACGGTGGGTACCCACTGTCAGGTTCAATTACTGACATCAAGCTCCCACCGTGCCATCAGAGGTTGAACTCCAGTGAGCATCCTCACTGGAGTTCAACCCCCGATGCCCTGACGATGAGTGCCTGTTGTCACCTATTTGGGTCTGACAATAGGCACCCACCGTTTGAGGCCAATTTTTTTTTTAAAAAAATTGACGGTGGGTGCATGCTGTCAATTATTTGTATTTGACAGTGGGAACCCACTGTCAGGTATAAAACACTGACAGTGGGTGCCCACCGTCAGACCCACATAGTTTTTTTTTTTTAATCATCACTAACCTTTTTTTATTTTTTATTTTTGATAATCCAACCACACTTTTATGGGTTTTATGTTGTTGGTGAATCATGGAATAATCGAATCAGATAATACCCTTTCAGTCCACAGGATTAGAGTGACTTCATTCGGTAAAAGGTGACTCATTGAGGCATAGTCAACAGATCTTGACAGAAAGGTTTGTAACAAAACACTCTCTTTCATATGATTTAGCATACTTAATTGTTGAATTAGATAATAGCAGTTCTTTTAAACTATGTTCTAAGGTCAACTTCTTATGTGCAAGTAATGGTTATTTTATTAATTTATTTACAATGCAATCACCAAACAATATTATAATGTCTATATTATTTTTATGTGAAATAAAAAGGGTCCCACATAACTTGACTTATGTACATAGTTAATAGATTTAAGAGGTGGAAGGTTTGATCTGCATGACTGTACAGAATATTATTAAACAATTAGTTCTATTTGCACTTACCGAATTATTGAGGGCACCTATGAGAATCATTGGCTGCTTCGAATCGGATGATAGAAATCATTTTTCAAACAAATCTTAAAATCAAACAAGGTAGATATAATGGAGTCAAAGGCTATTATCTGGTTGCCAAGTCTTTCTTTTAAACTATGTTCTAAGGCCAACTTCTCATGTGCAAGTAATGGTTATAGAAATTGGTGGATAAAGAATTTTAAAAAATAAATACTTTAATACAAAATTCTTTTCTATTCATTTTTGTATCATTTCAGAGTATTTATATTCATACTAGTTACAAAAAAAGCTCCTGACATGATTATAATATTTTCATCATTTATATAAATATACACCACTCCCAAATAAAAAAATTGTCAATCGAGGTCATCCACCGGATAATCTTCGGTCACAATTTTTTAACCATCATTGCCAGAGTTGAAGTTCTTCGATCGTTCTGCGAACTGGGACACCCATCCCGTTGCACAATCATCTCGATATCGCCTCCATACAGCCGTCGATGATGGAATGAGACTATCTTTAATCAAGGTCACTGGCACGAAGTGACAATTGTTCACGTGAGTGATGTAAATCACTTTATTCGTTGTGTCCGCTGTTGTCCACAATGAAAAAAATATCATACAAAGCTGGGTGCTAAGAAGGACTAAAGGGGTACAATAGTATGCCGCTATTAGGTGTCCCATATCCAGCACAGTCATCTAGTAGGCACTCCGAGCATTATCAGTGAAATAGTTGAGGATTATATGTATCTGAATCATTCGTTCTTGGTTGTTGAAAATCGATAAATACTTCTCCACGCAGACGGTCAACTCAGCCAACAAATCTGCTCGCAGTAGCTTCCATCCATCGTAGTCCATTCTTAATCAGTGTGTAACAACTCTATACCCGCAGTATCCATCTGTCGTTACTTTTGTGGTATTAGCTACGATAGGATGCACAAACTCAGGGAGTGACTTCAGATATAATTTCATTCTAAGGCTTTCTTAAAGCTTCAGAACTTCAACGACTCCAGCCTTCTTCCTTTTCTCCTTTGCCTTCTCCTTCATATTAACTTCTTTTATTATGTGCTCAAACCTGGATTTCTCTCTTCTCAAGGACGCATCACGTTTGCTTTAGTTCCCCTTAGGCCTGTCGCATTTACTCTGCGACAATTTTCATTCAACCATGTAAGTCATAGTGGGGTCTGTCATCTCATGCAACTATCTATAAATTTGGTCCTAGACAGCAGGGTCGGACCTCTCATATCTTTCGTATATGCAATAAAAGTATTCTAACATTTCAGCACCTCTTGATGATGCACCAACTTTAAGGTGGTAGAGTTTCTTCCACCGAGGATGAATGGATTCAAGGGGAATTCTGACACCAGCCAATATTCATGAAGAGAGTTCATGCAGGCATGGAAGGCCATGTGTCTTGCACACTACATGCTACATGCGTGCACTGACATTCAATAACAGGTTGCACCTCAACTACAACTCTGTTTGCTTCAATAATTTCTAGCGCCGCTCTAGACACGTGGCCCACTACCAGCCCGTAGAAATGAGAGGAATAATGATGCCCCCTCTTCAGTTACTTTCCTCAAATGACGCTCGTATCTGTATATGTTGCAGCTCAACAACGTCATCAATCTTCTCCCATGATTATAGAAGGTCAACGATCGAAGATCTTAACTTGCGCTTGATCTGAGCATGCGCGCTCTCCTCTCGGTTAGACGATGTGTTACCGAAATGCATATATTTATTTGTTCATGCTGACACGAATCTTTCTAAGTACGATTCTATCCAAGTAGAATGCAAATAGTGGAGGATACTTTGATGATCCGTGTACCTATGGACCAAGGTACCTAACGCGACTTTGTATTCTTCTACCAATGAACTGTACATCACACAATTCCATGCCTGGTAGAAAGCATCCCATTCTTCTGTAGTATCAATATATTTTTTTATAATTCTTTAGCACACCTATATTTATGTGTCATACACAAAATGTGTTTGGCTTCTGAAAAAATTACTTTGTTGGCATTCATGAGTACTTGCTCCTGATCGGTAACGAATAAAGACAGATGATCGCTTCCCTTGAAAAGTGATTTGAATGATCGCAATGCCCACACATAAGCGTTCTTTTTCTCGAATGACATGAATGCGAAACTAACATAAAAGCTTTTCTGTGTGGACGTCACTCTGATGATGCTCAATACCGGAAGTTTGAATTTGTTCGTCTTGTATGTGCAGTCCAAAACAAATACCTAAGGGAAGATGTTTGCTAGCTCTATCGAATCCAGATGAGCGAAGAAGATGTCGATCAATTCATTTGTTTCAGGATCTTTACAATGAAAACAGACGTATTTGGTTTCTTAAAACCTAAACATCAACTGTTGGAGGTGAGTCTTCCCTTCTCTCTCAGTCAACTACATCGCATGCCTCGCATTGTAGATGACTTGAATGGTCGAATAATTTTTTCGAATCCTTCTTTCGAATATTATGCAATACATGACTAGGCTTCACCCCAACAACTGATATCTCTTTTAAAATCTCTCTCTCATTTTATTTCAACCACCCCGCATACAAATGACCTTCCCCAAATTGCCCCGGGGTTGATTGTGAACTCCGCAAAGTATGCTCAACTTCCATACAGAGCCACCTTCTTGTTTAATCTCCATTCCTCGTAATGAGAACGAACAATCTGATTTTTCGTAAAAGTTTTTCTTGTTGCTAGGGTTTTCGATTGTCCCTTCTTACAATTACGAAAGTTGCCTGCTCTCTCGCAAGCCAACTTCACCCTGACACTGCGGCCTTGAAATCCCTTTATCGAACCCCTGTATCGTTAATACATGTCTCACTTTATTTGCGATATCGCGAGCCCATGCTATTATTTTCTCGCTGGTGTTAAATAACTGATTTGCGATCATAAGGAGGGTAAGGTCCGTATTCTGTGCTTGCGTATCGTCCACATGAACATAATAACATAACATTCAAATAAAAACATAATCACTATTGAAATGAATAAACTTATGCATATAATCAATACTTAGAGACAATGCTATTTTAAAAATATATATTCCCTCTCGTAACTTACTTTGAAATGCTCAAAGATTCTTTTGAACCAAAGTCAATGCATTAAAAATAAAAAATGTATATTACTCTTTCAAAAATGTATATTATCAAATTACTTTTCATTAATGCATAGAAACCCTAAGTTTACTTAGATTGAAAAATTATATAATAAAAATTAATACAAATAGAATAAAAAATAATACAAATATATTGAAAAATAACTCTTTTATAAAACCCTAAATTTACTTAAAATGAAAAATTATATAATAAAAACTAATACAAATAGAACGAAAAATAATGAAATTATAATGAATACAAATAAAATGAAAAATAATATAAATAGAATTCAAAATAAGTCCACCACCACTACCAAACTCTAAGTTTACTTCGAATGAAAAATAATATAATAGAAATTATATTATTATAAAATGAATAATAATAGAATGAAAATGAATACAAATTTATATAATGAACAATAATATATGATGGAAAATGAATACAAATAGAATGAACAAAAAACTCAAACTCATTTACCTATACAGGAGGTTATGATTCTATTCGAGGGAGTTGGGTGAACTATAAATCATCATTATATGATAGCAAATCTTCGGAGCTATCATCCGCATCCTTTGAACCCATTTTGAAATCAAAACGAGAGGAACAAGGATGTATGTGGGTGTACCAAAAGGAAGAAGAAAACGGTCGTGAGTGTCGAACTAAGCGAAGAAGAACGAACGTGGGGAATGCTCGGTGTTCAAAGAGGTCGTAGCGCGGAAACGAGAGGAAGAAGAAGAAGAGCTCGCGCGCGTAGGGTTTGCATGCATGAACAAGTGGGTGGAAATAAAGGAAAGGGTGGGTGTATTTGGCTCACGAATTTCAGGGGGACTTTTGGATTTTTTTACTTGCACGTGGGAGCGTGGGTGGATGAAAAGAATCTGTGGGTGGAAATAAAGATACTCTTTTCAATGAGGTACCTCTTTTTAAAGCCCACACATTCTCTGAAAGCACCCACTTCCTAGACCGCTTGAAAACTATTGATTTTTTCGTATTAGATGATGAAGATTGTGTTTCACTTAGATCTACACAGTAGACGTTGAGATTGTGGTGCACCTATGAAATGATCATTTTTTTATTTCATGTGTTACAAATTCCAAAAAAATGGCCCTAAAATCACGTTTGAGGGTGATGATGCTATATTAATGAAGGTCCATTGTTTAGGGATTTGTGACACATGAAATAAAATGCTGACCGTCTACGCATGATCTCAAGATCTATTGTGTGGAGTATCTAGGTGAAACACAAACTCTATCTTCTAATATGAAGAAATCAACGGTTTGCAAGGAAACGCTGGGCGCGAATAGAGCTACCCTAGTTTAGGCGCCTAAGTAATTCGCTATATGCGGTGAATAGAGCTACCCTTTGACCAATGGTAGATGTAGTTGTATATGCAAGTTATTTCGTTGTAAAGGGACACACACCATAAACTTCCCCAGTCTTTAGCAATGAGCATTTTTCTAATAGAATGACAAAATTGCCCCTCATCAGGTTACTCGAAAGCCCAGTCAAATGTCCTAAACAAAAATCCTCCCTCAGAAAACTACAAACCCCACTCGCTTGTATCTCGGCGTTCGCCTCAAAACTTCCTCTTCTTCTCAAATTTCTTCAATTCAAATCCAACAAAACCGTAGTTGAAATCACCAAATCCTCGTCAAGTAATCGGTACGTTTTTTTTTTTTTATTATTTCATTTCTTACAATCTTATTTATCTTCTGTTTTTTTTTTTCCGATCCGAAACCCTAAATCGGAGTCGAATTTAGGGCTAGGGTTTTTGTTTTTATAACCATAGACTTAACGATTTTCGAATCGATTGATAATTTCGTATTAGAACGAATAACTGAAGCCGGTTTATTGTTATTCCTGAAGTTGATTACTATAATTTTTTTATTTTTTTGAATGTCTTTTAGATTTAGCTCCTCTTCATCTGCATGTTTGTTTATTTAGATTTCCATGTTTGAGTGTTGTTCGATGCTCAATAAGTATTTTTGAAGACTATAAACATAGTGACAAGTCGGCAAGTGGGAAGTGAATCTGCTATGGGAAAAGTTGGAAAAATCGAGCAAAATCGGCAAGGGGTCGAAAGAAATCTGAAAATCAGATATTATTAAAAAAATTTTAAAAAAATTGTAGGCTAATATTTCTGCATTTAAGCAATCAAAATGAAGCATATCATGTATCTACACATACATGCAATAACTACATAAGCCATAAATGGTATTTAACAAAAATAAGTTTATACTTTCTAAAAGATATTGTCTCTGATCACACATCATAGGTGTAAAAGTTCAACATCAACACAATAGTCAATATGTTTAGGAACATCAATTATAACCACTAATACTATAAAAGTTGAACAATGGGTCAATTCTTCTTCACCATTAATTTCTTTAATAATCGGGAAAAAATTAGAGAAAGTAGGAAAAAATTGGCAATTAATCGGGAATTTGGGGACTTGGCTGATCAATTGGATGGGAAAAAATCGGGGAATTTTTTCCCTATCACTATATATATATATATATATATATATATATATATATATATATATATATATATATATATATTATATGTTGGGAATGACATGGATTTAAACAACTTGGCGAATTGGTCGAAACGCTGTCTTTGTGGACAGTGAAATGTTTATGAGGAGTTAGTTTTTTTGATTTATTGAAATTATTATTTGATCAACGAAAATTTGTGTATTAAATTACTGAGTTGTTATCAAAACGACAATTACGTATTTTTGTTATTAAAATGACAAGTACGGATTTGATTGGATGAGAGCATAATTAACAAATCGTCTTGTTTGTTTCGAATTGCTTGCGAGTTTTATAGTTTTTGGTTCTTTATCGGTTGTTTTGTGGTTTTTTCCCCTCACAAATAATAGGATTTTTGTGGTTTTTTACTATATTTTATCATTACTAAGGTGGTCTTGTAGTTATGAGAGGGAGGTCATGGGGTCTGTTAAGAAAGCATTTTATTAGCACTTTTTGAAAAGCCTTAGTCTTATAATGAGATATTGGTAGGATCTATACCTTATCGATTTTGATATCGATGGAGTAATAATGGGAATCTTTCAATTTTGGTTTGGAATACTGACTGGGCTGAAATCGAAAGTAGTGATGGGAATTTAGTGGTTTGTGATTCTCTCCCACAAATAAGTTCACATTTTTTAAAATCTTAAATGATCTTGATATTTGAGTGGATGATGGTATTTGATAATTGTAAAATGAACTTTTTGGTATGTGAATGCTTAGTAATCCTATGATGCTATTTGGTCATATTTGATGCAAATATTCCTTTGAGCAATTCAAGTTTGATCAAACTGGAGAGATAATTTGTATGTGTACAAGGCAAAAAGTTACAGAAAAAACCTACTTAATGACAATAAGGGGATTTTTTTTTTGGATAAATTACAACTTTCTTTTGCTGAAGTTAACTTCATCTGACGTGCTAGACTAGGTTAGGTTGTGGTGCGCTCTGCTCCTGTTTGGATAAAGAGGATAATGGAACTGATCAATAAAGCTAGATTTTCTTTTTTTTAGTCTAGACTCACTTATGCAATTAGAATTCGTAATTTTTTTTTTACATGTGTTAAGACTGTTGACATTGAGGGTGCAACACTCATACATGACCAGGGGTAATACTAGCTTACTTTATTGGATACCTCAAAGATGATTTAGTTGTGGAGGTGTATTGCCTGGGCATAGATATGGGCGCCACCAGTGGCGGACCCAGGATTTTCTTATATGGGGGGGCATAAAATTAATTAGGGATAATGACTCCTGACCAACACTTCAACACTAAAATGGTGTTTAAATGATCTTACATCATTAAATTAGACTATTCATCCTCATTGAAGTGTGATTTATTTCTATGTCATGTGACACATTTTTATCAATATAAATTGTCCAAGTCACAATCCATCATTGGAAGATGTTTTAGACAAAGAATCATGCCCATAAGTGGACGTGAACTGTCTAATTGGTGAACTCCAATATCAGCTATTAAAACTAGGAACAACGGCCGTTATTAGAAAGCACGGATCAGATGGTTCAAATCTCCCCTAAAAATATGTTTTTTTTGGCCTATTGCCCTTCAATATGTGAACTATCACTTTGACATACCCATATCTTAAACCGTTATTGGTATACGATCATTTAAACATCATTTTGATGTTTAAATGGCGTTCAGGAGAGTCAGGTCCAATTAATTAGTATTTTAAACTAGAAAAATATTTTGATATTGCTTATTAAAAGATGATTGTCATTAAAAATTCATTCGTAAATTGTATCATCATTTACTTACAAAAAGTAACTCTCACTGAATTTACCTCTACATCCATCATCAGATGGTGAGATTTTGATTCCACATCATAAAGATCACAAAAAGTGAAAATGATCATGGAATGCCATTAAACATAGGATTTGGATCACTTCTTGTGGATGTGTGCCACATGGAATCAACATCTGATTGTTTGAGGATAGGCCCACGATTTCAAGTTGAATTGTCAATTTGAGATGAAAATTGATGATTCAAAGCAATTGGTGTTGTCAAGTAATAATATAATCATATTTTATGATCAATATTCATTCATATTCACTTAAACAAATCGGATGTTTTCGATAGTGCTAGCACCATCTCAGTGCCTAAGATTACAGTTTATCTAAACACAACCTATTGTAGTATACTCTCTCTGTGACAAAGTTTGGCTTCCAACGTCAAGGGTAATTCCGATATTCTTTAAAACGAGGGGCACTTTTTTTTGTTCAAGTCAGCATGGGCATGTGCCCCTGCTGGGCCTTAACTAGGTCCGCCACTGGCCGTCACTTGTGGGTCTAGGTGTTAAAGCTGCGCAGCCCCATGTTCTCAAGTACGGGGAAAGGACTATATATTTAGTATTTTGTTAATATTTTGTAGTTTTTCTGAAATACAGTTATTTTAATCAAATTTTTATACCTTCAATTGGAAGATATTTGGTAAGTGGTACTGCGGAGCTCTTATCTGATACAGATCCCATACTCATATCCACGTAGTGTTGGTGGGGGGTTAATGGTCCAGGGATCATTGTCTTAAATAAATATGTTACTGGCTCTCTGGAATGTAAAAATGATGATTCTGGAGCTGACCTTATCTTGTTTGGCTGTTGGTTTTCGTGTTGACTGCCTACGTTGTTCTTGTTCCTCTCAGAAGTCAGAAGTTGTCTAGTTCCTGAAGAGGTTTTGATTGAGCTTGATGAAGGACATCCAGGCCTTTCATTTTCTTGTTAACGTATGCAGAAGTCATCTTCTCCTAAGACTGAACTCTGTACTGTCTCAATCTGCAATATTCTGCATATTCCTAACAGAGAACTTGCTGGTTATATTTTTTTCCCTTTAGGTACTTCAGAAAGGATTTACGGTCCTATCAAATGACCTTTTTCAGACTATTTTTTTAAATATTTTTTGGTAGCCCTTATGTTGGGAAATTTATTTCATAGACAGAAAATTTTGAAATGGCCAGAATGCCAGAGTGTATTGCTGAATCCAAGGAAGAGTTAGTTTCTGTTCTGCCCTGATGAGTAATTTGAAGGAGAGAAAAACAATATAAACCTGAAGAGGTGCATATTTTATTAATTTGTAGGTGTTTGGGTTTCTAGTTTCTAAGAATTTTTCTTGCTTGGCATGTGTTGGAAATTCAGTAAATTTCGTCATATTCCTGGATCAGACGTAGCTTAACTCTTAAAACGAAACATGGCTTGGCTGTATGGGCACGGTTCTTCATTTGAAGAGTACAATCCTTGTTTGGAGGTTTGAAGACGGTTTTCTTTCCACTAAAATGCGGTTTGTCAGTTGTGATATAGTTGGCCCAGTTCTTGTGCACTCTGAATTTGGGGGACTATTTTCTGGGAATTTTTTCAAGGCATTCGTCATACCACTTCCCTCTTTCTAGTGATGTAATGTTTTAGATTCGATTCCGTTTGGTTTGAGATGATGTGGCTAGGAGATGCTAGTTTTGAAAAGCATGTGGGAGAAGTTTGAAACTCTGCAACTGTGCGACAGGTGGGCTGTGTGCTAGCATTGAAGGCACATAAGTATAGAATCAAAGATTGGAATACAAGCACTTTTGAAAGGTGAGAAGGTTAAAAAGACTAATGGAGGAGATGTTAACTTTGGATGTCAAAGAAGAGAATGTCTCTTTCTCAATTTGAGGAGAGGCAAGCTATTCTAAAGTAAAGATTGAAAAAAGGTTAGGGAGCGGAAAAGTTGGCATAGAAAAATTAAAGTAAAGTGGCTCAAGGAACCATGTAAGAACACGTTGTTTTTCTATAGAGTGGCTAGTGGGAGTGCCAAGCTAAAAGGTTTGATGGTTTAGTGGTCTGTGGGAGTCATGTTGAACATAACATGTTCATGGACAGAAACACCATGGATTTCTACTGGAAGTTATTTAAGGCAGAATCTTGGTGAAAGCTGAAGATCAATTCTCAATAGAGGGATTAATCCAATATGGAGCATTCATGTGAAGAGGAGGAATAAGAGTGATTTGGATGACGCTAAGTTGCTCGAGCTCGATGGTTTCCCATTATTCTTCTTCTATTATTTTTCAGATCACATGGAAACTGGTATGTGTGATCATTTGAGGGGTTTGCCCTCATTACAAGAATGTGAAGTATTTTCTTCTGAGCAAGTAAGGAGCTTGGTGGGAATTATCTATAAGATAATTGCCAAATTTCTTGCTGTGTCAAAGGAAAATGTTGAGCTTACATGTTTCACTTTCGTAAGTTGCTTTAATCTAGGCTCCCAAATCCTTGATGGAGTCCTCATTGCTCATTAGTTTCTGAATTCATGTGAGAAGTTTGGAGAGCTTGATAGTAATTGTAAGATCGACATGGAGGAGGCATGTAGCAAAATGAAGTGGGAATGCGTAAGTTACCTTTTAGAGAAAACAGGTTTGGCAAGAAATGGAGAAGGTTGATGAGGGGTTGCTACTCAGTAACTCGGTTCTTGATCATTATAACAGTCTCTAAAAAGAAATTTTCTTGAGTTTGTGTGCTTTTCTCAAGTCTGTGAAGTGTGTACCCTTTGACAAGGATACCCATTGTTCTTTGCTTTACCTTCGTATCCAACCCCTCAAGCCATTGACCACTAGAGCAGTTGATACATTTCTTCTTAGTGATTTTTTGGTGGGGAGCAATGGTTTTCTAATATCTCACTTACAATTTGGAGACAACTCTTTCATTTTTGGGGATCTCAGTATCTGTGCTATGAAGCGGCTCCAAGTGCAGAAGTTGATGTTGAGAATTCCATTACATTGGACATTAACGCAGAAGAGAGTTTTTTTGGAAGTCTTTGCCATGGTTTTGGTGCATCAATGGTAGATTTCCGACGATGTACTTTGGGTTGGCATTATGCATGGGTGAAGCACCTAAGATCATGGAGTGGAGTGGTGGATGATGTAAGAGGAAGCTATCCCACATTCTCAACGGGAAATTGTAACTTTTTCATTTAGTGGTCGAATAACATAACCGAGATCTGTCCTTCTTGAGCTTATCAATCTCCTTTATGTCGCTCTTCCAATGTTTGACTTGGGTCTCAAATAGTTCCAAAAAAGTTTTTCCGTGGATTGTTGGGAGGGTGAAGAAAATTCCATCTTTTAGATTGGGAGGTGGTGCATTGTCGAAAAGAGTTGGGAGGGTGAAGAAAATTCCATCGTCTAGACTGTGAGGTGGTGCAATGTTGAAAAGAGTTGGGAGGGTTCCGGGCATGGATCAAAATATCGTCCGATACCGATACGTATCGGACGATACGTATCGGTATTGGACTCGAACGATACATTGAATGTATCGTTCGATACATTCAAATGTATTGAATGTATCAAACGATACATTCAATGTATCGTCCGATACAGACCGGTACCGATACGTATCGTCCGATACAGACCGGTACCGATACGTATCGTCCGATACGTATCGTTTTGGAGCTCGGACGATACGTATCGGTAACCCGATATTTTAACCCATGGTTCCGGGTGAGAAATCTAAAGAGATGAGTTGGGAACTTCTTGGTACATTGTTGTGGATGATGAATGAACAAGAGGGAGACATTGTGTTTTTATATTTGATTTCTTATTTTAAATGTGTTGGGAGATTAGAGTAGTGAGATATATATGTTTTTAATCAGTAATTTGGGAATATATTGAAAATATAGCAAGGAGCTGGAAAAAACAATACAAAAACAGGTCTTCCAACGGAAGCCACGACCAAGAACTAATCAAAAGGAAAGTCCAAACAGAAAGTAGCAGAGAAGAAAAAAAGGAAAAAACAACAGAGCCCCAAGTCTCTGAAGCACGCGCTATCGAATCCGAAATTAACCCGGGTCCCACGGGTGAAATACGACTTTTATCATCTGATCTGATGCAATCAACGGTGCCAAAGAAGTTTGGGATGTGGGTGCTTTCAGTAAACTAGTGGTCGCGAATAGCGGTACCTCAACAATACTTTTTCCTACCCTGTGACGACTCGACTTTCCCGTATCCGAAATACTAGGAAGGCCAGCTCGCCAACCTATCGATACATCGATAATCCAGATAGAACAGTCAAACATCATAGTATAACAAAGAAGCTCCATTTCTACGAACATGCGAGTACAAAGGTAAAGCTAAAATCTAAACATAGATAAACTACCTTGTGGACATATCCCAATCCGTGTTTAACCAAAGACATGCCAGATCTTTGGCAGCTTTCACAGTGAACACCACTGGTTTTGATATCTGCTCGAAGATTCTCCCGTTCCTCTTGTGCCAAATACACCAGATGACAGCAAAAAAAATAGCTTCCTAAGTTTTCCCTCTCCTTCCAGCCATGTTAATCGCGCTCTTAGCCAGAAAATGAAGCAGAGGCATTGCTGGCATGACCCAGCTCATGCCAAACAGGTTCACCACAATACTCCACATCTTCGATGCCGTTGCATAGTGGAGGAAGAGATGAGCAGCTGACTCCTCCTCCAGGGAGCACATGACGCAGCGATTGGAAATGTCTTTCCCTCTACAGATGAGGTGGTCCGTCGTAAGCAGTCTATCTTTGAATAAGGTCCACGCAAAGAACTTAATCTTGAGCGAGATATTTGTCTTCCACAGCCCTGCTCCTTGGAATTTGATTAGTGGACGCCGCGCCAACAACCGGTAATAAGATTTGACGGTAAAGATGCCATTATTGCTTGGCGCCCACTCCCGCTGGTCCTGATTTTGAGGGTTTCTATTCATCTCATAAAGTGTCTGTAGTAGCTTAGAGAAGGCCTGTTCTTCATCCACTGTCAAATTTCTCCGAGTAGTAACTTCCCACAGTCTGCCTTTGCTAGATTCGGATACAAAATCGGCGACCATCCTCCTCGGATTCTGCGCCAAAGAATATATATTTTGGAACACCTCTTTGAGAGCCCCCCCTCAACCCATTTGTCCACCCAGAACCGGATACGGGTGCCACAACCCCAGCTGAACCGAAGCCCCTTAGCGTGTAGTGACCAAGTGCCACAGATGTTTTTCCACCAGCTAGAAGTGCCTCTGTTGGCCGAAGTATTGATGCTTTAATTGTGGTTTGATGGCCCATATTTATCAATCAGAATCCTACGCCAAAGACTCTCCATTTCCTCCACATTCCTCGTTCGCCAGAACCACTTACCAAGCAGCGAGATGCTGGTCCATCTTAGACTTCGAATTCCCAGCCCGCCACAACTTATTGGGAGTTGGCAAGTGCCCCAATTGATCAGGTGGTATCTTTTGCCCATGCCCGATCCCTCCCAAAGGAAATTACGTTGGATTTGCTCGAGTCGCTTGATTACTCTGCTCGGACATTTGAATAATGACATGTAGAAAATCGGTAGGCTAGCGAGGACAACTTTAAGTAGGACGAGGCGTCCACCACTACTTAGTAATTTTCCTTTCCACGTGGACAATTGCTGTTCGAACCGATGAATCACCGGCTCCTAAGCCGTAGCCGTTGGTTGTCTCGTCCCCAACGGCAACCCCAGGTACTTGATTGGAAAATCCTCGCTGTCGCAGCTAACCGTGTGGGCCAGCTCCTGAAGGCACAAGTTATCGGTTCCGATACCTATGATCTTCGACTTGTGGAAATTAATCCGCTGCCCGGAAACAGCTTTATAAAAAGCTAAAACCTCTGTTAGAGACTGGAACTCTTCCACGTTAGCCTTCCCGAAAAGGATCGTGTCATCGGCGTATTGGAGGATCGAGATATATCGGCCAAGGGCACCCACTCTGATCCCAGATGTGGTTCAGCTGTCTCGCCCTTTCGATGAGGGCCGCAAGAGCTTCCCCCATCAAAATGAAAAGGAAAGGGGAAAGAGGGTCACCCTGACGAATACCTTGGGAACTCTTAAAATACCCCGCCGGTGTGCCGTTGATCAATACCGGAAACCAAGGCGTAGCATAGCATCCCGCATCCATCTTCTCCACTTGTTTCCAAACCCAAACCTGCGTAACCTATACTCCTACCCTCCCCAGCTAATACGGTCGTACGCCTTTTCCATGTCCACCTTCCATAGAGCCGCCGGCTTACGATCCAAATACGCGGAATGGATGACTTCATGGGCCACAACCTCCTGATTCACAAGCTGTCTCCCCTGCACAAAAGCACCCCGAGTAGCAGAGATGATCTTCCCCATTAACGGTCTCATTCTGTTAGCTAGCACCTTAGCTATGATCTTGTAAAGGCAAATGATGAGGCAGATCAAGCGGAAATCGGCCAGGTCCTGGGCCCCAACTTTTTTAGGAATGAGAGCGATGAAAGTAGAATTGAGGCAACGGCCAATGAAGCCAGAGTTATGGAATTCATGGAACACATCCATCAGCTCCTCCTTGATTACCAACCAGAACACCCTGTAGAATTCCATAGTAAATCTGTCGGATCCCGGCGATTTGTTCTTCCCCCCTTTCTTTATGGCTCTCCATACCTCTTCTTCCTAGAACGGGAGCTTAACATTGTCACAATCCTCGGGGCTGATGGCAGGGAAATGAAGATCGTCCAGTTCAGGGCGACTCAGCCACTCGTCCTCATATAGCTTAGAATAAAATTGGACAACCTGCTCCCTAATCTGATCATATCTGACATACGTAACTCCGTCAACGACCACATTACCCAAGTAAGTAGTTTTGTTCTGCGCATTGGCAATGGCGTGGAAAAATTTTGTATTTAGATCTCCCTCTTTCAGCCATTTCGCCTTAGCCTTTTGCTTCCAAGACACTTCTTCCACCCTACATAGGTGGTAGAAATCTTGCTTAATTTGGCCCCGTTCTTGTCGTTCGCCATCAGTAAGTACCGTACTTTCTTCGAGATCGTCAAGTTCTTTCAGCCTCAATAGCAGCCCATCTTTATTAACCTGAATCAATCCATACACCTCCCTGTTCCACTTGATACTGTGTTTCTTGATCCAATGGAGCTTGGAAATAAACCGATAAGTCGCTGTTCCCACAGGCTGAAGTCCTCTCCACCAGACCGGCACCACCTCGCGGAACCGCTCGTTGAGAAGCCACATCTTCTCGAAACGGAACGGAGATGGCCCTTTCCCCCTTGCTTCACATGTGAGCACCACAGGACGATGATCGGAAATCGCCCTCGCGAAGCATTCAAGTTTGGCCGCCGAGAAAATCTCCATCTAGTCCACGTTGCAAAGGAACCGGTCTAATTTGCTCAATGACGGGTTCTCTTGAAGGTTTGACCACGTGAACCTAGCTCCAGTTAGCGGCATGTCAACCAGCCCCTAGTCCGAAATCCAAGAGTTGAAATTCCTCATGACCGCTACATCTGGAGGCCCCCCTTGTTTCTCATGCCCCTATCTTGTGGCATTGAAATCGCCCCCAAGGCAAATCGGAAGATCCCATCTTGCCGTGACCGGAACCAACTCAAACCAGAAATCGCTCCGATGGCTGTCATCTGTAGGCCCATAAATCTCGGAGAACTGCCATGCCTTCCCATTATCTTTGTTCCGAAGAACCACCAAAGCCAAGAAAATTCCCGCCTCTTCGTCGATTTTGTCGAAAAGGGTAGCTTTCCAAGCGACCAGGATACCCCTCGACGCCCCTACCAAATCGACCCCTATCCAATCCCAACTTTTTCCTGTAAGTACCGACACAACTTTGCCTATGTCACAACTACTCCATTTCGTCCCTTGAGGAGTGACGATAGCCGGCTTTAGCGAGTCAATCACTCGTCTAACTCCGGCCTGTTTCGATCCATCACAGATACCCTTCACATTCCATGAAAGCATCTTCATGAGAAAACGACTGATTGCCACCCGTCAGCTAAGGTCGGGGCCATACCCTCCCAGCCCCCCTACCATCCGCCATCCCCCATCGTAATCGCGCGAGTTCTCGCTCACCCGCCCGCCGCTTCTTCCTCTTGTCCTGGTGGCTCGCCAGGATAGACCAAAATACCTCCTGTAAAGTCTCACCTGAGCCTTCGAACGTCATACCAAGCTCCCGGCCAAGCTGGATAACTCTATCGATCTTGATAAAATTGTCCGGTTCTCCGAGCAACCCATCTTGTCCTTGTATCTCTTCTGCTACCACTGTCGAGGGAACCGAAGAACTGGGAGTGAGCACATCGTCTTCTTCCACTGAGGATTCTATATCCAAGGGCTGAGATTTAAATATCCAGGCTGGGGCCAGTCTTCTATCACCTTTGCCTTCATCATGGGTTCCCAAGTCTATTTCCGGGCCCTCGTATCCCCGATGCAGCCAAACCAATGGGCTTGGGCCCACCCACAAGCGAGTCCTAATGGAACTGACCCCGGGCTCGTGTAAAAAAGAAGACTCCACATTTGACCGCCACTTAAAACCCATTTAAATAGAGAGTCAATGTGATCTCCCCTATCCATGAAACTGCCATGTGTCGCCACACCCACGTGACCGACACCATCCGCAGATTTCATAGTAATCCCAATACGGTAGTCTTCTCTCCATTCAGTCGGTGACCTGGTTCGAGAAGGTACCTTATCGCGACGTGTCACCATCAACCGCGAGCTCGAAAAACGAGGATCCATACGTGTTGACGATCCTGCCGTTGTAGAGTTAAAGCCTTTGGCTAAAAACTTTCTTCTGCTCAGATAAACCCTGAGAGCCTTTTTGTTTCCTCTGGATTTCTCCTTGAAAGGGAAACCCATAGCTTCCAAGACCATAGGATCCTAGAATAGTCTCTGTCGCTGTCCTTGATAGTCGGTGACCACCTTGTCTCGCCAGCCCCTTCCTTTTGAGTCTGCAGATCCTCATAGGTGTGGTACGTCACGATCATGGATCAAAATATCGTCCGATACCGATACGTATCGGACGATACGTATCGGTATTGGACTCGAACGATACATTGAATGTATCGTTCGATACATTCAAATGTATTGAATGTATCGAACGTTACATTCAATGTATCGTCCGATCTGACCGATCAAATCGTCGTCCGATACGATCGTTTTGAGCTCGACGATACGACGCAGAATCTGATATTTTAACCCATGGTCACGATCTCATCCATTGGGGCCTTCGACGGTGACAGATCCATAGGCAGAAAGGGTAGCAAACTCCGGTGCCGGACTGCCATTTCTGATAGGAACCTCCACCACCGTTTGGTTTCGTTAGGTAGGTCCTCGGAAATTTCTCCCTCTACCAGTTCATTGCCATCTACAATAACAGCTCCTTTTTTCGACGCAGGACGATGAGTCAACCCGAAGACACCAGTGGAGCTCGAAGCCCTCGTCGACGTGGCCGACCCTCGTTATGGCCCCAAACTGAACGACGGGTTCGTGGCTGAGCAACTATCCGAGGTTCTCGATATCCGGCCGGGACTTACCACCCAGCCCCGGATTGGATTGGAGATCGGCTCGACTTTTTCTGTGGGACGACAGAGTATGTCTACACCGAGATGTCGGGGCCTCAGGGCTTCTTTACTCGGCTGGTGCGGAAGGACCACCCGCTCCAGCAACGCCACTTCTATGAAGACACGAACTACTTGGCTGCCGAGACAAACATCCCAGCTCCTAGGGATGTTATCTAGCGAGTCGATAGCGATGAGGATCCGGGCATGGTCTCTGTCCTAGAGATCGTCACAGCGTCGGTCAGCCAGAATGAACCGGCCACAGCGGTCTCCGATCCCTTTGAACACCTCCGTGGACCATGCATGGAGCGGTAGCCCGCGAACTAGAATCCAGATCCCTCCATTCTCTTGGTGTACTTGAAGCTCGCAACCGCCAGATTCCAAGGCCCACATTCGATCGGGCAATTTTGAATGTGAAAAGTTTTTTTGAGGCAAATGTCCGAGGCTGCCTTTTCCGACCGGAACCGCATAAGAAACTTAGTTTTTGGATATTGTAGATAGTGATGGTCTTTCTGTCACTTCCCATGTATTTAGGATCCATCTGTGTAAAAATAACAATGTTAATGTATCTTTGGTAGTATGAATTACCACCCAGTAAAAACAGAGGTTTTTGGCAAGGGAGTGAAACTATGCGGAATCAAAACGCAGCGTCTCCTCATTCTGTGTCCTTCTCTGAAGGGAGAAGACACCCCCAGCGGCGATGCGTAGCTGCTCCCCCAAGGAGTCTGTGTCTCCCCCTCTTTCTTCGACCACCTGGGCGTAGGACGTTCCCAAGCGTATTTTTTTCGGTGCCGGGACAGGAGCCTTTATCTGGTGGTGGCCTTTCCCGGCGATAGACCAGCTATTCTCCAAATCGCGCCGCTGCGATTCGTTAAGGACGGCTGTTTTAGGTATCCCCTCTGGAGGGAGGAAGCTCCCGCAGCTTCACTGTAATACCCTCGGACCGGAGGGCGTTGCACCCGATCTGGTGGCAAACCACCCATAGTTGGAAGTTGACATTACGGCACCGGGCACATATCCATTCCCCGCCCTTAGTACCAGGCACGTCTTTGATATGGAACCCCTATCAAAAACTCTAAGAAGTCAGGACTTGACGGTTATCATGAGAGCAGTGAGATATGGCTGGTTTTTTTTGGAAGCAGCTAGTAAAGCTTGGAAGACTTTCTTAAGAAATAGTATTTATAGGCTGGGAAAGGGAGGCAGGGTAAGATTTTGGGAGAATTGATGGTTTGGGAAGATTATTTTGAAGCTTGGTTTAAAATTATATGTAAACTCCTGTTACACACAACCACAATGGGATGTGTGCTCCTGAGTTCTTTTGTAGGACTCAAACATGTGATTTCATGTGTTCCATTAAGGAGAAATCTCAAAGATGAAGCATTTTTTCTAGGAGTTTAATCAAACATGATTTTTCTTAGTGAAGTCTTTCCAATATCCCCTGTAATTTGTTTTTTTCGACTTCGCAATGGACTGAGATATGGCTATATCTGCATTTTATTGGATCCAATATTAGGTCATTTAAAAAATTCGAGATCTTCATCACTGAATACATGTATGCTTTGCAGTGGGGAGGAGTTGCTGGACCAAATATTACTTTGTTGAAACAACTCATTGGATTTGGCATCTCTTTGGTGTGATTTGGGCCATGTAGTATTATAGTGGCGATCTTTTGGGTGTTTGGGGATCTATGCTCCTTCCACCGTTGTCACAAATTTCTCCTATCTTCTCTGAATTTTACCGAAATTTCACCGAAATGGGCTCCAAAGAAAATCAAGGACAGGATGCAATTGTTTACCAGAATGTTTGAGTGAGTCACGCTATTTAGTTACACGAGGACATTGAATGATGACGACCCAACTTTGTTAGTTTTTTTTGTTTTGTTTTGTTTTGAAAACCAAATTAATTGATATTGGTGTTCTACAAACAAAGTAGTTTATTGGTTTGGATGGAAGTTTAAGATGTGCGACATAATGTTTACAAGTTTAATATTGAGAGGATAGGTGCACAGAGCATGAGGTATATTTAACTTTTTTTTAAATTGGTAACCGTAGTTCTTGCAAGATCATAAGCTAAAGTATATCTAAAAATATAGTGAAGTGATCATGATAATTTCAATTCTGTTTCAGTGCTTTCTGCAATGCACCGTGTGGGCAGTGCAGGGAACACATCCAATTCATCCCGACCTCGGAAAGAGAAACGTTTAACTTATGTGCTGAATGATGCAGATGACACGAAGGTATGGTAACTTCTCTCCGTTTATTCTCTTTTGGATGGTAAATGTCGTTTTGTACTGACAGACTTCCACACTGGTTGTGTACTCTATCTCAGAATGTTGTCTCCTTTTGCAGCATTGTGCGGGCATAAATTGCCTAGCTGTATTGAAGTCATCATTATCCGATGGCTATGATTATCTGTTTACTGGAAGCCGAGATGGGACACTGAAAAGGTGGGCATTGGCTGAAGATGGGGCCACTTGCTCTGCAACATTCGAGTCCCATGTTGACTGGGTACTTTCCTTTCCTGTACTGTTGAATTGCTCGACTACGCTTAATCCTCGTCATCATCATCATCATCCTCTTAATCTCCTTTTATTTATTTATTTTCTAACAAACAAGTAGAACATATTTTACTAGAATGATTCTCATCGTGTTTAAGGTATCTACTTTCTCATGCTTTCCTTAGGACGCTCCAACTTTTTCAAGTGTTACAAATTATGGTCACTAGTGAGTGCTTATCTAGCATAAAAAAGAAAAAACTCTAGTGAATAGTATATTGTGGTCAAGAAACATACACAAACAGATTATGCAACACTTTCAATCCAGAAAAATATACAACGTGTTATATTATTATGTTCTTGACTCTTTATTGCAGTATGCCGTTTCTTTTTTTAGGAGCAGTGGACCTTGTGGCAGTTGGATTATTAGGTGGTCAGGGTAGGTGGTTTCTAGAATTAACTTTTTATTTGGGATCAGAAGTGCGATGTGGGGAAAGTGATAATGAAGAGTTAAAAAATAAGGAAAATTTACCCCCAGAAAGGTTCTAAAGCTTACAGATGGACTGTGAACATCGACGGCATTCACCCAGCCTAACTGTCGAATGATTTTCAGGGGCCAATGGAGAACATGATAAGTCAAAAGAGAAAATAAAATCCTATTACAAGCTACTGAACTACTGTAATGCATTCTCTCTCAGCAGGATGATGATGACCATCTTGAATGTTCATTAAAAGTGTCTTGTTTAATAGGGAGTCCCTGCTTCTTTTTATAGTTTTTTGGGCATGAGATTCGAGGATCTTCACCATTGTGTGACATCAGTTATCCTGTAATTGGTTCATGTTAGAATTATCTTAGATGTAATTGTAATCATCCCTCATCATGACAAATATTCTTTCAATAGGGCGTTGCCACTTGATGATATTATTTATCATACTGTTAGTGGCAATGTTCTTTCTAACTCCAGAGTGTTCATGTTCCTTTGCCTATCTGTTCTCTGCTTGTCAACATTGTTTGTCGCTAAGAGACCTAGAACAATTTTGAGTATATGCTTACGAATTGCACATACACTAAATTTATTGGCGGTGAAGACAGTTAGGTAATATGCGAAAACTATCACTAACAAGAACTTTCCACCAATTATTTAAAGTAAGCAATATCACAACACCAGATAACAATAATTTAAAGTTTAAGCCGACAGTGAGTCGGCTAGTTGTTTGCCAAGATAGGCTGCGCTTGGGTTAGCTCTTTCGGGGTAAAGAGCGGGTCTTTCGCACTTTGGTTCTTGCAGGGAACTTGATGCAGGATAAACGCTAAACCCCTAATTATGCGAGTTTGGGATTAATTCAGATTAAATTGAATAGCAGAAATATTCAAATTATCCAACTACATAAAATAATTTAATAAATTTAATTAAAACAATTAGGCTAACTCAATTTTAGCGCTCATATGCATTAAAATTTTTCGATCTAGAAAAACGGTTCCGATGAAGGAATTCGAGTTTCGTTCTAGTTTAGAGCACCAAGCGACAATTTCGGTATCGTCTCTTGACTCCTCTAGGATTCGAAGAAATTAAAGGCCTGAGGGTTAATTTAATCAAAGGTGAAGATCAAAATACATCAATTAATAAGGTGTGAACAAAATTCCAGCAACTAAGTAATTAGGGATTTTGGGTTTTTGATTTTATCAAAGGAAATAAGGAAAATAATTACCTGACAATAATTTAAAAAAGATAAAATAGAAAGATCGGGTTCCAGGGCTTCACACCAAGGATTTCGAGACTTTACACCAAGGATGTACATTGGGTTTGCACCAAGCGCACGATGAAACGAAGATTCATTCCTCGAGTTTTGAAAGATTCGCTCTTTCGGGTGAAACTCTGCACAAGTTTTCTAAGGTTTGCACAAAACAATTCTCAATTTCATTAATCATCAACTACTAAAATAAAGTCTTTACATGTCTTTATACAAGCTAAGAAAATCCTAACTAAGCATAAAGTTCGAAATAAGAAAATCCTAAAACAATTAAAACTCTAAATGACAAATTTTTGCCTAAAATTCATGTAGCCGCCAATTCGCGGACGACTTTCACGGACGTTTGTCATTTGACCACGGATGTCCGTCCTCGACGATGTGCACAAAAACAAAACGATGTCCTTGATCACGGACTTCCTCGGGCACAGACGTCCTTGGGCACGGAAGTCCTTGCCTTAATTTCCATCCAACCTTATTTTCGCAGACGTCTGTTCTGAAGCCACGTACGTCCGTCGTATGTTGACGAACTTTGCTTCCCTTTCTTCTTTCTCCCTTGTTTTCTCCTTACACATTCCATCCGCCTTGTGCCGTGAGATGTCCCCATCAGAACTGCTTTCACGTTTGATAACATAGCTTCTCGTCCCATTTTTTTTTTTGGCGAGGAGCTGTTTTAAGCATGGATCAAAATCTCGGGCGAGATTTCAATTTCTTGGCCGAGATGACTCAGTGTCGGCCCCTACTGAAACGAAAATTACCCAAGTTTCGGGTAGGGGATGGAAATTTGAAATTATCGACCTAAAAGCCAATTTATCAGCCGATAATTTCAAATTATCAGCTGATAAATCGAACTTTCAATTTCTCGGCCGCTAATTTGAAATTATTGGCCAAGAGTTTGAAATTTCACTTTATTTATTATTATTTTTTAAAGGTCTTTTACTTTGAATATTTTTTGTTCCCATACATTTACCCGAGTTTCATTCCTTTACACTTAGTTTATTATTTATTTTTCTCTTCTTTCACCTTTCATAGCTTGACGAAATTTTGCCGGTTATTGTCAAATTTTGACAAAATCTCGTCGTATTATACTAGAACCATGGGTCAAAATCTCGAATTTTCGATACGTATCGTTCAACCTCCAGGATGATATGTATCGGCGTATCGGCCAATACATTTAATGTATCGTCCTGGTATAATTTTTTTTTTTAAATCCCAAAGAATACCCTAAAATTATGGGAAAATATATTTAATGATTTTCTATTTTTTTCAAAATTTTTTACTACAAAACCCACAAATTTGGGGTTAAAAAATATAGATCTATAATATTTATGGGTAGATCTATATTTTTCCACAAAAAAATAGAAGCAAATGGACAAAAAATACAAAATTATAGGGAAAATACCTTTTGTATGATCTTCAGTGAGTCGGCGGCGTTTCCATACGATTCCGGGGGGTGGAGATCATAGATCTGGTGCTTAGAGGGAAGAGGGGAGGAGAATAGAGGAGAAAATAGGAGAAAAAATAAAGAAAATAAGGGAAATCCAAGCTTAAAAGGGTTTCCCTTCGTCACTTGAAGCTGGGGGCCCTACTGGACGATAATTTCAAATTATCCTCCTATACGGACGATAAATTGGATGATACAGACGATACGAACGATAATATGACCGATAATTTACCTTTTTTTAAGGGGGCCCGAGTAAAACCCAGTTTATTGTATCGTCTAGGTCCAAAACCGATACGTATCGGTATCAGACGATATTTTGATCCATGACTGTAACTTACTGAATCTCGTCGGACTTGGTCAAAAGTTGTCGGATTTTGACGAATTCTTGCCGGACTTTGATGGATTCTCTCCCAAAGTTACCGTTACTCACCGAATATCGTCGGGTTTCATTGTATCTAGTCGTATCTCGTCGAATCTTCCCAAATTTAGCCGGATCTTGGCGAATTTTGCCAGATTTTGTCAAATATTACCGATATCTTGCCGAATTTAGTCTCACTAGTTCAAATACGTTTCCTAATAATGTGAGAGTTAAAAGAATAAAGTTCGGCAAAGTTCAGAGCAAATTTCCCAAAATTACTGAAAATTTGACCAATTAACGGTTCGGGTGGTGAGCGAAATTGAAATCGAGATTTTGATCCATGGTTTTAAGTGATAATACTGCTCTTTGCTCTTATAAGAGCTAACCCAAATACAACCTTAAAATCTCTAAAGACAACTTCACTCTTGTGTCATTTGTGTAAGACTTAAGTCCTTACATTTTATGAGATCAAGCTTTAGAAGGTGGAGGCTTTAGATTGCTAATGAAGTGGAGGCTTAAGCCTGAAGATTTTTCTTTTTCTTTTAAATGCAATATAATTGAAAAAAATTAATAAATATAAAAAATTAAGAAAAAATAATGAATAGGAGAATATTTATAGAACATAAATTTTAAAATATTGTAACAAAAAAGGAAAATACAATATTTTTTAAAATTATTATACAAATATAAAAATTATAATAATTAAGAGAATAATTTACATAACATAAATATTAAAATAGTGTAACAAAAATGTATTTACAGTATTGACCATGGTTCAAAATATTGGATTTCCGTACGTATCGTCCACGGTATTTGGACGATACGTATCGGCGTATTGTCTGATACATTCAATGTATCGGCGATACATTTAATGTATCAGATCAGTATATATATATATTCTAAAAAATAAGAAAAAATAGGAAAAAATATTTTTATTTTTCAGGAAATTTTGGAATTTTTTAAAGTCTTGCCATAATTTTTTTTTGATCAGAAAAAAAATGTAAAAAAAGAATTAAAAAAATTTGTTCGAACTTCTAAATAGGTAAAGCTAAAATTAATTGGCAAAATCACAATAATATGAAAGTCATAGGCCCGTAGAACCTGAAATTTGAAGCCACATGGAGTTCCTAGGTGGTTTTTCTTCTAAATAGATAAAGCTTAGTCTCTGTTCTATAGATGTACGTATCCATAAGACTCGTACTCCGTCTTGTGGTCTCTTTCATGGTTACTGACCAACGCAACATTAGAGTCCCCTCATCATCATCAATAGAAAATGGGTTCTGACTAGACCCCACCATTAGTAGCACACATAGATGGGCCCCTCATGCCGACCCTAAACCTACGATCAATGTCTTCCTCATCTTGTTTCATTCTTGCTTCTCTAAGACTGACTCTCGCACAAGGAAGCACAGATACTCCAGTTTTGGCAACGTACTCGTATCGTATCCGTATCGGATACCGATACTTGAGGGATACGGCTGCATGCGTATCTTGGGTGTTTCCCCAAAAAAAAAAAAGAAGAAGAAATCAAACTACGAGTTTGAGATTTAGGTGGAAAAGAAGAAGAAAAAATCAAAGGAGCCTACCTGGGAGCCTACCAGCGTGCATCCTACCTATTTGAAATCAGTCTCTATAAGTTTTTTTTTGTTTCTTTTTTGTTTTCTTCTTTTTTCTTATGCTTATTAACCTAAAATATACCTAAAAGTATATAAAAAATAATTTTTAAATACACATCTCCCCCCTTATCCTATCGTGATTTTTTGATAATTGTTGTATCGCCTTACTCGTATCGTATCGTACCGTACCGTACCCGTGCCCCGTACTCGTGTACGTGCTTCTTAGTCTCACAGTATCAGTATCCACATCGTCATCGTCATCGTCATCGTCATCTCCCTGTGGAAGTGGCACACGGTCGGGGTGCCTAATTCTTTCGTACATTTCCTTATCTCTTTCCGTAGTTTCTTTCTTTTTTCCTTTAGCTGCCTACTCCGGCTCCAGCTCTCACATACAACATTACCTCCTTAGGAATTTTCTTACACACATCCTCACAATAATAACATGTCCCATCGCGACAGAACGCACACGTAACCAACGCCGTCCCAACACCTAACTCATTGGCATAATGCCCTCAATTTCCCATCATGACGCTAAAGCCCCACCACACCACCAAGGCCAAAGGCAAGTCCCGTCATGATCTCAAGACACCATTCAAACTAACTTCAACCCATCGGACAACCAAGATCTGCCAAAGAAAGAAATACACCATCATTTTCCCATCACGACATCAAAACAGTCAATGAGTCATCAACCCGAAATGCCCCATCGCATAATCGCCTAGTCCCGTTGCAACCCGCCGCGACACGCAACTAGAAGAGAATCCCAACCAATGTCCCATCGCGGAAAGCAAAGAGTCGAACCTCTCAAACGTCCCATCACGACAATCGGTGTTGTCCCATCGCGCAATAGTCGCCAGACTCCACCGCAACAGAAACATACGCTCGACGATAGAAGAGAAAGGGAAACCCTCGGCCGTCCCATTGCACCCAACAAATATCAAGCCCCGCCGCGAGCCTCTCATCACGCACCCTGATGTCCCACCGCATGACCACCACAGGGACAATAGCCTGCAAGCCCCATCATGAGACAAATCAGGTAAGTATCACCCCCTTTCTTTCTACTCGATATTCTCTATATAAATATAATTATCTAATATTAAGTCAAATGTTTTCAAAACCCAACTCTCCTGATTCACGAATCACTGTAGTCCTCCCATAAGAGACAATCATTAGTATCCGCAAGAAGGTTAGACGTAGTATCCGACATACCAAATGTCATCTTGACGACCACATAAACGGTTGGGTCTACAAATCCCGCTCCGGTGGATTTGCTCAGCGACGTCTCGGAAGCCACGCTTTCCGAAGATTTACCACCGAATTGATCTTAAGTTAAAAATCTTAAGAAAAAAAAACAACAAAAAAAAAACCAAATTAAAAAAAACCTCTATCTATCAAAATTCTATCCATCACTCCAATCCATTCTTTCCCCTGCGAAACTGAATACTAAGTATACTCAACTCTGAGAAATCATAAATGTCCACTAGAAAGGGACCCCTGACACACCGTTGGTGTGAGAAATGACGCGCCTGGTTTGACGTGACTTGCGAAAGCCTTCGCCACCATATTACATCATATTATTTGGTCACTTGACCTTGTTCTTAGACGTTCATATGACGCCCCCCGGCATTGGTCAAAATACCGAAAATTCGGTACGTATCGTCCTGACCTCCAGGACGATATGTACCGGGTATCGTCCGATACATTCAATGTATCGGTTTGATACATTCAAAAAACCGGTTTTTTGAAAAAAAATTCCAAAAAAATCCCAGAAAATCCAAAAAAATCTGAAAAATTATATTTATTTATTTTGTATTTATTTCAACTATTTTTGCTTTTATTTTTGACTTATTTGATGCATTATTTAGATGAATATATAAGTAAGATGCCTATTTTGTAACTTAACCCAAGTCACATACCTATTTTGTAACTTATTTTTGACTTAAGATCACATTTTTGACGTAATGTAATAGATCTTCTAACATTATGTTCGACCAGTTGATCACATGCCTATTTTATTAACAATATTTCATAATTTGATCGACGCAGACACGCATAAACTAAATTACAATGTATATTGACAAAAATAAATTATATATTGTCAAAAATAATAGCTATGTTGATAAAAATAAATTTAATTGTACATGGAAAACTTACTTTAGAGCCACATTGAATTTCGTGGTGGTTCTTGGCCCTCATGATCATCGTCATCATCGGTGCGCGAGCTTTCCGGCCTTTGCCTATAATGTTGCCCATATTGATACCCATGATTATATGTGCCCCCTTGAAACTGAGGCTGTAGCAACGAATATGGCTCAGTGTAGTAAGTAAAGGTCGGTCCTCCAAAAATCTGACCAACGAAGTCATATGGCACCGGGTAAGCTTGTTGTGGCTGGTAGTATGGGTTACTAGTTGCTGAATCTTCGGTATTTTGCAAACTGAATCCCCCGAAGCTAGAAGTCATATAACCCATATCCGTATCATCTTGTGGTGGTGGTGGTGGTGTTTGATATGATCCCGACGCTCCTCTTCCTTCAACCCTCCCCATTCCAAATGTAGGAGTGTCGACGTGTTAGCAGGTGTCGTCCCATGCCGCCATATCTCTATAAGGATCAGAGGTACCAGCATCCTCCCCTCCACCACTAGTGCCAACGTCCCCTCCACCATCATGCCCTCCACCATCATCCTCACCACTCCCATCATCACTACCGGGCTGCGTTTCGTCATCAGATCCAACCACTGAATGACGATTCAATCTTCTTTTCCGCCTCGGTGGTTGGGAAGCCTGCTACTCCGCTACTCTTTCAGCATTGTCCAACCATTCAGTGCTCTCAGTATCCAAGACTGGCTCTTCTTTCTCTTCGATCCATTCATTCAAAGGGTCATCCTCCTCGAATATATAATCCAACTGGATGTGATCAAAATAATCACCGTCTGCAAGGTAGAATATGATAGATGAATTAGTATAATATGTAAGTAAGACTTCATATAATTGAGGATCTAAAACTTCATGTAATTGCTTACCACGGTTGGTCCTCCAGATATTCCTCAACCCTTAATCGCATGTTGTAGTGGCAGTAGACTAACTTTTCCAATCGGTCCATAGTTAGTCTATTCCTTGTCTTAGTATGAATGAGAGAGAAAGTGCTCCAATTCCGCTCACAGTTGGACGAGGAACACGTTTGCGACAATACCCTCATTGCTACCCGCCTCAATATCGGACCATCACCTCCATAATGCATCCACCAATCAGCGGGTTTGTCGTGTTTAATTTGGGATTGCGCCAACGGGGTCCCAAATGACCCATGTCTCTTGCGAAACATGTCAATCTATAAAGATGAAACACAGTAAGGCACATATCAATAATAGATGATAATATCACATGACATTTGACTTATTACTTATAAGGTATGATACTATGATCACTCACATCTCTTATGGCTTGGCCTTGGTCCGCCAACTCAGGGAGCATTCTTTGGATTACATTGAGCAAACCGGTATACACTTCATCAGTGTCACTCAGCTCGAAGCGTCGCGTATACTGGAAGGCTGGATTCAAGTAGTGTGCTACACATCAAATATGAGCAATTTCATCAGTATATGAAAATAATGAATAAATAAATAAAAATCACTACATAATTGTGCAACATGTTATACCTGCTGCATGCAAGTACTGGTGAAATTGTGCATCCCACCTCTTGTCGATAATCGCCCAGTATCGTTTATATTTTGTAGGGCATTTAGTTTTTATAGCCAATTTTGTCTTATCCATTGACTCATAAACGTACCCCATCGTTGGTTTGTCATCACCATCAACCAATCTCAACACTTGCACCAATCGGTAGTGATACGATCAGTGGTCGACATTCGCCCAAAATCGCGTGTCAGAGATCGTGTCAAGAACTTCAGTGCAAGCTAGTCTCTTCGCTCGTGGGAGTCCTATTTCATGTTGATTCCATTCTTCCGACACCACCATGCTTTTCGGCTCATGCCTATATCTAGCCAAACTCAGAGGGCTAAGAATGTTGCAAAACGTAATCGCAGTCGGAGCAACTCATTGTTCGTGAAGGCTCTCATTAAATTGACCACTTGTCCTTTGTGTGTAGGAAGTAATCGTTCTTCCCTTTTGAATAGTTGCATATGCCTTGCTTCTCTTTCCTAAATCCTTAAGAATGAGGTCCACGCAATGTGCGGCACACAGGGTCCAGTACAGGTAACGTCTCTTCGCCATTAGTTTTAATCCAGCGGCTTTGTAGTTTGCCGCATTGTCTGTTACCACCTGCACAACCCGCTGCTCTCCAACCTCATGAACTACCATATCCATTAGTTTAAAGAGGTAGTCAGCAGTCTTTACGTGTCTAGAAGCATCAACTGATTTCAAAATATCGTCCCAAGAGTCAGAACCAAAAAGTTTATCAAACTCTTCTTTGTGGGACCAGTCCATCCATCGCACATAATTGTGCAACCTCTTTCATCCCATACATCCTTAAAGCTTTGTACATAGGCAGTTATCTCATCGTACTCATCTGTTAGTAAGGGCCCAGATATCTCCTATGGAGAAGGCTTTTTAACTCCTGGACCAACTTCTGCACTTGTATCAATCATGCTTTTGAATGCATGAGTGGTACTTGGCTTGTATATAAAAAACTTGGCAATAGATTTTCCAAGCTTCTTCCACATTTTTGTAAGTGAGATTGCACTCAATTTAGTTTGTTTGGAGCTTTCAGTGCGATACATGAATGGATCTATGGGGGTAGTACTACTCTAGTAGGCCTATAATCCTCCCAGATCGACCTCATAACCCGTGATCGCTCAACATCCTCATCATCCTCAACAACATGTGGCCTATGACTAGATCCACCACCGGTAGCATGCATGGATGAGCCCCTCAACCTGGACCGAAACCGATAATCGGCTTCTTCCCCGATCTCGCATTGTTGTGCTTCTCTGGCACTCTCTCTCATAGCTCTCGTTATCTGCTCATCCTCATCCTCATCCTCATCCTCATCATCCTCAGGTGCAGCTGATGTAAACTCTGGATCTGGCCTCCTGATTCTCTCATACATTTCCCTATCACGATCGGCTTCAGCTTTTTTCTTTCCCTTTGCCGCTTGTAAACTAGCTCTGATATTTTCTTTTACCTCTCTGGGTACACTGGGACACCCTCTTGTCTCTCCCTTTACATGAGCCAGATGCTCCTTTAACCGTGTGATACCTCCTCCCAGCAGTTTTTTTCCACAAAGCTTACATAGTATCTGGAGTCTATTACCATCTATTGCTGTACCGTATTGCCACGCTGGATCTGTCGAACGTATCATATTTATTTATTTATTTCACCTGCATGAATGATTATGGGACATATCCCATAATATTAATTATTTTAATTATATGTGACGGTCACATATAATCAATATGGGTCACATATAATTTAATTTATTATTAAAATTAATATGGGTCACATATAATTTAATATGTGACCCATATTAATTTTAAGTTTAAATTATATGTGACCCATATTGACCCCATTATTTTATTAATTATATGTGACCCATATGATATGTGACCCATATTACATGTGACCCTTAATTATAATTATTTATATTATTTTTGACCCATCAATTTAAATATTTTAAATGGGGTAACATAATTATTTTTGATCCATCATATTATTTTTAATTAATTTAAATATTTTAAATATTTTAAATTATTTTTTCCCTCTTCTTAATTTAAATAATTTAAATATTTTAATTATTTTAAATAATTAATATTATAGGTAAATGATAAAATTTAAAGGTAGATCTACCTAATTTAAGGGTAGATCTACACTTATATAAGGTAGATCTACCCTTAAATAAGGTAGATCTATACTTATTTAAGGTAGATCTACACTTATTTAAGGTAGATCTACCCTTAAATAAGGTAGATCTACACTTATTTTAGTATTTAAAATGAAATAAAACGATGGTAAAATGATAAACACGTACCTTCTACGTTGATCCCGTGATTTTTTGTGCGATTTGGCGCCGATTTAGGGTGCAAATAACCCAAAAATGAGAGGAAGAAGAGAGGAAGAAGAAAGGAGGAAAATGGGAAAAAAATAAGGGAAACCCGACCCTTTAGTCGGGTCAAAGGGTGGGGCCCACCGGTATTTTGAAACGTATCCGACGATAATTTCAAATTATCGTCCGATAATTTCATCCTTTTTTTAAATTTTAACTTTTACTCAAATTATCGTCCGATACGGACGATACGAACGTTATTTTGTCCGTATCGGGCAATAATTTGCCTATTTTATACAGGGTATGATACATACCCTATGTATCGTACCGCTGACCTCCAAAACCGATACGTATCGTTCGATACGTATCGGTATCGGACGATATTTTGACCCATGCCCCCGGTACCTCGATTGCGTCGATTTCCCTCTGTCTGACTGCACCTTGCAGCAGGTCGCAATATGCGGCGGGATGCCATTTGCACCCATAGTCATAAAATCGGGATTCGATAATAATTCAGCAAAGTTAAAATCCGGCAAAATTCAGCAAAGTTTGAGAAGTTCGGGAATAATTCGGAAAAATAAAAAAATAAAAAACATAATTAAGAAAAAAATATACATATATATAATATAATTTTATGATTTAGATATATATTTAAATTGTTTAAATATATTTTTTAGTAAAATAATAAATTATTAAACTATTTGGATATGAATACATGATTATCAATTCAGCAGCGTTACACATGACGTGAGAGAGAATGAGAGAGAGAGAGAGGGAGAGAGATGAGAGAGGTGGTGGGCGTGTCCAGAGGTGGTCGGCAGTTGATCGGCCAACTTGAGAGTTGAGAGAGATGAGAGAAGTTCACTGGTTCAGCCGTCCAAAGTCGAGAGGATAGAGTGGAGGATGGTTTGAGAGAGGAGAGAGGAGGGTTTAACTTTTAGCTTTTTACTTTTTACTTTTAGATAAAAATAATAAAATATAAAAATGTGCTTTTAACTTTTAAGCTATTACTAAGGTAACTTAGCATGTAAGCCTGTAAGGAGCCGACTTCTGTGATGTTCGCAAACTTCGCGAATAATTCGAAAAATTTGCAAACTTTGGTGATGTTCACGATTTTTTCAAAAATTCGTGAATAATTCGTGTTTTTTTATTCGTCTCTCAAAAAAATCGTGAATTATTTGCAAATTATTCAATTATTCGGAGATTTTTGTGACTATGCTTACACCCACAGATGAGGATACACCTCTTGACATCTACCACTGGGCCCCCGAATGCTCCATTTTAGCTTGTGCTGATAGATAAGAAAGCCAAACATTTCATGTTAGCTTCCCGACTGACACTTGTGATTTCCCAAAGAAATGAGAAGGGACCTCAAAAGAGGGGTGTCTGCTTCTTCGATGCATCCGTATTCAGCAAGGACGCGCAGAAGAGGGGCGCCTGTAGACCATGGGTCAAAAAATCGTCCGATACTGATACGTATCGCCCGATATATATCGGTTTTGGACTTGGGCGGTACGATACATTGCCTATGTATCGTACCCCCTAAAAAATAGGGTAATTATCGTCCGATACGGGCAATGTATCGCCCGTATCGGATGATACATTCAAATTATCGGACGATAATTTCAAATTATCGTCCGATAATTTGATTTATGAATTTTTTGGAAAAAAAGAGAGTATCAAAACGATACATTCAATGTATCGCCGATACATTGAATGTATCGCCGATACATTGAATGTATCGGACGATACGCGATACGTATTGAACGATACGGATGATACGTATCGTCCATATCGGCCGATACATACGATAATTTGATTTTTTAGATTTTTTGAAAAAAAAAAAAAAAAGTGTTGAAATGATACATTCAATGTATCGCCGATACATTGAATGTATCGGACGATACGCGATACGTATCATCCTGAACTTCAGGACGATACGTATCGAAAATCTGATATTTTAACCCTTGCTGTAGACACCCCAATTTTACCTTCTAGGAGTATACAAACCTGTTCGGTTAACCTTTGACCTTGCTCACGATCTCCAGAAAAGGACCGACTTTCTTCAAAGACCTTAAAACCCTGAATGAGGGGACTATATACTGAGCCAATAGTATATAGTTGAGACCCAAGCTTAAACAATAGCTCTGTGGCTCGGACTCGACCCGACCCTGGAAAATCCCGAATTTCATGCATATTCAAATGCGCATAATCGATTCCATGAGTGGATACATGTGCGCAATTGGTCCCACTGGGACCAGGTTCACCCTTCCCGCGGACCACCTTAGGGCCCAAATTTCGCGCAAGACACTATGCGCTTAATCCAATTCCACGCTAACATAAATGCGCAGAATTAGTCCCACTTGGACTAGGGCATGCCTTTCGTGCACCGCCCAAAGACCCCGATCCCGCGCAGATACACTTGTGCGGAATTGATTACACGTGTGAACCCAACACGCGGAATCGGTCCAAACATGGACTGATACTCTACTCCCCGAACCGCTCAGAGACCCGAATCCCGCGCATAACCCATTGCACGGAATTCAATTCCACGCGTCACTGGACACACGAAATTGGTTCCCAATCGAACCCGACCTCTAATTCCTTAGACCGCCTGAACTCTCAATCAAGCGCACACGCCACTGCGTGGAATTGGTTTCCGAGACTTACTGGAACAAGGATGCCTGGTTCAGAGGCCAACTTGAAGTGAATCAAGCGCATACGCCACTGCGTGGAATTCAATTAAGCTCATCGTCATATGCGCGAAATTCATCAATTCTGCACATTCTCCCACACGCGAAATTAGCCTGCTACCTATAAAAAGACCCCCTTACCTCGCCCAAAGGGGAACAATTTCAATAGCAATCCTCTCTCTCGAGCTCAGGCCTTTCCCAAGCTCGAGTTCTTCTCTTTGCGGCACTGGAATGAGGAAGAAGCGCTGAACTTCAGGTACTCTCTTCTAGTTCTTAATTTCTAGTTCTAGTTCTTAGGTTTTAATTCCTAGTTCTTAATTTCTAGTTCTTAGGTTTTAATTCCTAATTCTTAATTTTTAGTTCTAGTTCTTAGGCTTTAATTCCTAGTTGTTACGTTTTAATTCCTAATTCTTAATTTCTAGTTCTAGTTCTTAGGTTTTAATTCCTAGTTCTTAATTTCTAGTTCTTAGGTCTTAATTCTTAGTCCCTTGTTCTTAATTTTCTAAGTTCTAGATTTTAGTTCTTATTTTCAGGTTCTAGTTTTTAATTTCTAGTTCTAGCTCCTGATTTCTTACTTCTAGTTCATAGCCCTCAGTTCTTGTAACATCCCGAATTTTTGCTAACGTTGAACTGTTGACTTTCGTCGATGATGCGATTCGCTTTGACCTTGGTCAAACTTTTCACGTCTGTGACGTGGCCTTTGACCCACTTATCTCAATTGGGTGAGTACACTCAAATGCAAATCTGGGACCAGTTCCTGATGCGAACTGATATCTAAACCTCGAACTCCGAGATCGGGCCAAGTTCAATCTCAATGACCCAAACCAATGTTGGTTTATACGTATAGACATACAACATGGATGGCCTAACACTAATACATTGACCGTGTGCGAGCCTAGCAAGGCATACGCCTTAGTTTTCATAATATTATAATTAAAGATGAACATGTTAATTGAAAAGATTCCTATATATAATGACGTGAATAGATACGCAAGCTCTATGAGAGCACCCCAGGTGTGCTTTATTTTGATGGTGTCTTAAGGACCAGTACACTGAAAGTGTTGTACTATCAATGCACTGAATCGAGCCCCATCAATTAACAACCCAAGTGATCAATACCCATTGGGGAACCCAACCCATGATTGGGACCCACTGATGAAAGCCTTGAGACAGACCCGTTAGTTAACAGCCCAGCAATCCAGATCCATTAGTTAATATGGGCTCGGGATGTAGACCAACAATTGTGACCTTAGGATAGACCTGTACACCGGGCTGTGTGTACCAACTCCACACAAGATTAGACATCCATGGCTGGGGAGACGTCGTCTTCCTATGATTCGCCAATGCTCTGATGAAAGCCTTGAGACAGACCCGCTAGTTAACAGCCCATGAATCCAGATCCATTAATTTATATGGGCTCGGGATGTAGACCAACAATTGAGACCTTAGGGTAGACCCGTACATTGGGCTGTGTGTACCAACTCTACACAGGATTAGACACCCATGGCTGGGGAGACGTCGTCTTCCTATGATTTGCCAATGCTCTGATGAGCGCTTTGACCTTGTCGAGCTACCGATGCATCCGTAGCGCTTCTTGGGAGGCAACCCAAGCATTTGTAAAATAATTTATTAGAAGTGAGCCAGTTGAATTTGGTTGAGAATAGAGTCTCGAACAAATTTCGACCGGTCTAGTTAATGTGAAAGGAAGAAAATGTAGCAGAAGCCAAAGCTTTTGCTGTGTTCAGACCGGTAGAGTTCGACCGGTCGAAATGGGAATTTACACTTCAGACCTGAAGCAGACCTGGAGCAATTTTTTTTGCTCTATTTTTGAGATCGGTCGAAACAGATTTTCGACCGGTCAAGTCTATAAAAGGAGGGTTATTTAAAGCCCTTTAGACTGATCGAAATCTATTTTCGATCGGTCTTGCCCTAGTTATCCCCAACAATTTTCTTCTTCCTCGAGCCTTGTGTGTCGTTTAGACTATTGGCACGCGCCATTACACCTTCCCAACCTTCCATCTTCACATTTAAACCAACCCTTCGCCGTCTCCACCACCTTCCATTATAAAACCATCACTCACCTCATCTGTTCCATCCATCTTTTCACCTTTTTCCTTTTTATAAGCCCTTTTTCTACCATGGCCGATGAAACTAACTGGTTAGAAGTTCGGAGGGCCATCACCGGTCGTTTGCAAAGGGAGGCCACCACCATGCTAGAAGCCAAGAAGGACATCTGGAAGACTCTTCTCCTATTTGTTCTGGACGCTGAATTCCCAAATTTAGCGTCCCCTCCTTCGTCGATTTCGCCTCTTCCCCCTCTCAAACACCATTGCATCCGCTCTCCATCTCCACCTCCTCCGCCGCCTCCGGCCTAACTCCGCTACTGGGTCCGGTTATCTGTCCCCTTCTGGATACAAGTTGCGGATAACTCGGGTCCCGTAGTGGAATACCTTTTTGAGGAAGCGAATCTTTTTGAAGACCATGGTTGCATCCCGCCATACTATCAGGGTCGCGCCACTGTTTAAACTTGTATAGCTTTTTCCTAGGTTTTTATTTTTGTACGCTAGGGTTTGTACATGATCTTTATTTAATACATAAATCTTTTTATCGTATCTAGTGGTTGCTTAATATTCTGTGGATGTATGGATAGTACTGTTGCGCAGGTTTGGGGCCCCTAGCTAATATTGTTGTATTCTTTTTTGCTTTCCCGTATCTGTCATGGTAATTTTACTGCTGCATTTTGGTCCTGGTACTTCATCTAGGCCACTGTGCTTATTGATTGTTCACCTCATAGTTGCCTTGTTGCTTGTATATTACTTTTCATTTTGCGCAATGAGGACATAGCACCACTTAGGTTTGGGGGTGTGTATGTGCTGAATGTGTAATTATTACTACAAATTGTCGCATCATAAATATGACCACTGTTTTGTTGTTTTTACCCTCAATAACTTGTACAGTTTTTAAACCATCAAAAATTTATATTGCCGTAGTTTTCAAATGTAGTCAAAGATGCATGTAATTTTAAATTTTTAGATACCCATGACATGATGAAACTACGGTTACTTAGGATAATTAGTCCCAATGTGAATATTTAAGGACTAGTTCAGATCCCATGCTTAGAATTTTTTTTTCACCATTTCCCATGCTTAGGTCTGGAAATCAATGGACCAGTTCGAATATGGAATTTTAGGATTCCAAGAATCGACTAAGACCCAGTGAACTTTAGAATCTTTTCCGTCGTTCTTGATGAGTGATAAACAAAATCGGAGTATCCTTGAAATTCGTGCTTAAACTGTTAAATCTCATATGTTTTTCTTTGGTTTTTTGATTATGCATTGTTTATGCGATCGTACTAGAACTTGTTGTGTTTAAACTTGAAACAAATAGGCATCGTTACCACCAAGAAAGGAAATGATCAAAGGCCATCTATTGACTCATTTGTGCCCAAAATACCCCACCTTATACACTTCTGCCTTTTTGCACCCCTTTTGAGCCTTAGTGGAAGTTATGCCTTTATATGTTTTTAATAAACCATATTAACCATACCCCGACACCATTTGAAAGGACCTCTTGATCCAGTATGAATAAAACATGTGTGGTCTGAGTGGCAACGGATGAAACCCATAGTAAGAACAACACCGATTCTTTGAAAACCAAGCCCTAGGAGACTGCTTTAGCCCATAAATCCATTTGCGAAGGTGACAAACCTTCACAGAGTACTCCTTGTACAGTCGATAATCTAGTAGATCTCCTTGCTTGAATGCTCATGAAGGAAGACATTTTTAACATTGATGTGATGTAAGAGTCAATGATAACGAACTGCTAAAGAGATGATCACTCGAACCAATTTGAGCGGGGCAACAAGAGTAAAAGTGGCAGTGAAATCTAATACATGCATCTGAGTAGATCCTTTGCCCACAAGGCAGTCTTTGTAACACATTACAGGACCATCCTATCTACATTTAACGACAAACACCCATCTACAGCCAACTGAGCATTTATCATGAGGGAGATCAACACACTCCCATGTCTGATTCTTCTCAAGAGCCTTCATTTCTTCATGCCATGTCTGATTCTTCTCAAGAGCCTTCATTTCTTCATGCATTACTACAGATCAGTAGGGATGTTGAAGAGCTCACCAACAGACCTGGGGATAGAAACAAAGAGAAGCTCTAGCAAGGAGGCACAATATGAAGGAGATAATGTCTGGTAGGAAACATATTGATTAATAAGGTGACCAATGAAATAGCTCCTTTAGCCTTTACGAAGTGCAATAGATGAGGAGAGGTCATCAACAATGGGCGAAGGCACAACGTTGTTGGTTGAGTGGATGGGGGCAATGCAAAGAAGCTGCCAGGGAGTTATGGGATTTGTAGACGTCCGAATAGGTGTTCCTTATGAGCATGGCTTGCTGGTTGGGTCCTGGAATGGGGCTATCTGGTCTCTCCATTAGCTTGACGGTTGGTTTTTGGCCTTGTTTTGGGGCCAACTTCTCGCTATGTTGTTGGTCTTATGAGACCAAGGTAGTTAAGGTGGTGTGGCGAGGTCATGGCAAAGGGGCTCACCACGCCATAGCTAGGTCACGACGAAGCTATTTATTATTATTTTTAAAAATTTTAATTTTTTAATTTTTAAAATTTTTATTTATTAATCAATAACTCTTTTTTTATTTTTCAAGAGGAAGAAAAAAATCCTATTTAGCAGCATTTGTTGATTCTAATATTGTGGATTCCATGCTCTAGGCATAAACAAATATCAATAAATACAAATCAAATATTAATTATCAAATATGAAACATCAACAAATTTGCAACATTGGCAAGTATAAATAAAATTTGAAATATTAACCAACTAAAAATATATAATATCAAGTACACATGCTATAGCATCGCCAATGCTGAGGAGTCGTTGACCGGTAGCTCGCTGAGGTGTCGTCAACATTAGTGTTGGTAGCCGCCGTGAGAGAGAGAGAGAGAGAGAGAGAGAGAGAGAGAGAGAGAGAGAGAGAGAGAGAGAGATGTTTTTCTAACTTATAATTTATAACAATACTAGAACTTATAAGTATTATAAGTTATAACAATGTTATACTTATAATTTATTTATTTTATAAGTTCCAAGAAAAACAAATAGCGTTCAAAGCGACGCCATAACACTATTCCGCCTGGTGACACTATGATGCTGCTATTTAGCCATCCTTGCTATTTGGTTGTATATGGCGTTTCCCTTCGCCGTGACGACGCCATGGCGAGGCTATAGCGTCGCCTTGACAACCATGTATGAGACCAAGTGTGTGTCTTTGTTTATCCTTCTAATATATCATTTTTACCGATCAAAACATTATGTTTGGGAAAATGGTCAGCTCATCTCAATTGTATGGACCAATAGTTGGATGCAAACTCCAAGAGTTTATCATGTGTAGATTCGAGGACAAGTAGATTGTGCGAATTCATTAAAGAACTTATACAAGTAACTACAATGGTTAGAGATTATCGGCTAAATTAAATCAGTAGTCACAAACATCTCCAAATTGTCGAAATTTTGCCATTCGCCAAACAGGGGTCCATCGAAATGTGCGGTGAAATTTTCCAAAGTTTGGCGAACTGTCTTCCGAAATTCGCTGAATTTTTTTGAGAAATTAGCAAAAATTTGGGAATGTTGGATTCAAGGTTTATTTATACTTCCTATTGTTTCTTTGTAATATTCTTTTACAATGGTTGATTTGTAATGAATGTGGATTGTGGTTTATCTAATGCACCTATTTTATTGCTTAAAAATATCATTTTAAACTTTAAATAGGTTAATATATATTTATATTTTTAAATAATTTTTATCATTTTAATATATATTTAAAAATATTTAAAATTTCTAGAATCTTTCCTGAATTATCCAAATTGAACTGAAACAACTACCCACGAAAATATTGTGCTAACCGAACTTTATTACTCTCACTACAACTCTTTGGAACGAATGAGCTTCAAGCTTTCAGATAAACTGGACTTCCGATCCGTAACACTCCTAGTGAATGTGATGATTATAAACTCATTTAGCGCATGGTTGTTCCTTTTTTTTTAATCAGCGGTCATCCTTCAATTTTGAAAGTTGTATATCTTACTTAATCAGACTTTTGTCGCGTCCTAAGTTCGGATTTTCTCTCTTGCTTATGTAACATATCTTTAAGGAATCTAAAGACATGACACCTCCAAGTTCAGTAGATTCAAGTACAAGACTGCATCCAAACTGGCGCAACTCCACTGTATGAGTGGAGTTGTTGGCTTGTGTGATCAACTCTGAGAACTTGGATGGTCAATCTCAGAACTCGGGGCTTGGAATCGTTTATGATGACCCTTTGTTATGTTGAGAAGTACGTTAATCTGAGTACCTTTGCGGTGTATGAGACACTTTCAACTTATATTTTCTGAATCTTTGCATCCCTGGTTTATAACGATACAAATAGATTTGGAAATTATTTTATTTTTTGACTTGCTCTCATGCAATTTCTGGATCCAATTTTTCTTTCCTTGTAAGTTTGTTTATTTTGTATTTCCTGTGTGATTTTATCATGTTAAACTCCTGCTGCTGTGGGGATGTGGTATTTAGTGTATTAATTGATGATAATAGAAGTCACGTTGGAGTTGTGTAGGTCAATGATGCAGTCCTTGCTGGCGACAACCTCGTTTCTTGTTCTTCAGACACCACTGTCAAGGTTATTTAACTTGCGCAAGTTATTATTGTTCTTACAGCTATAACTTTATTTCTAACACTTTGATCTGTTGAAACATTCCAGACATGGAATTGCTTCTCCGATGGGACTTGTACCAGAACTCTTCGCCAACACTCTGACTATGTTACTTGTCTTGCTGCAGCTGAAAAAAATGTAATTTTTTTCCCAAATTTTTTGTGCCTTCTCTCGAATATTTGGTTGAAAGGTTTCTTTATATTTAAAAAAAACCATATATATATATATATATATATTTATATAATATAGTATAGGGAGAATGGACTTATAAATATGCTTAAAGATGTTTTTTGGATGGGTTACCATGAATATCTGATCCTTTTGTAGTGTCGTGCATTTTAGAGCAATATTGTTTCTTCTGGTGGCCTTGGTGGGGAGGTATTTATATGGGATATCGAAGCAGCTCTACTTCCAGTTTCAAAATCAAATGATGCAACGGAGGATGACAATTCAAATGGAATAATTGGTCCAGGAAGTTCTGGGTTACCCATTACAAGTCTTCGCACTATTAGTTCAAGCAGCAGCATTTCTTTGCACACAACTCAGGCACATGGATACAGTCCCACTGCTGCTAAAGGCCATAAAGAATCAGTTTATGCATTAGCAATGAATGATAGTGGAACCCTACTGGTCTCTGGTGGGACTGAAAAGGTGTACTGTGGTGTTTTTCACGTAGTTCTATCTTTCTGATTGGTTATCAATTTATATTATTATTGATTTATCTCAATGCCCTGTTTGCATTGTTCACTTTTCATTTAGCTTATTCAATAAATTAGAAATTATGGCCGTAATATTCTAGGAATTCAACTTATATTCTTTATGTAATGCTTCTTTATAGGTTTTGCGTGTCTGGGATCCAAGGACTGGTTCAAAAAATATGAAGCTCAGAGGGCATACTGACAACATTAGGGCTCTGCTTCTGGATTCGACAGGCAGGTGTGTGAGATGGAATGTGTGGTTGACAGTTTTTAATCAATCGTTTCCTAGCCAGTTTAGCTGAACTGCACTTTTTAATTAACCATCATTCTTTTTAACAAGAAAACTTGAATTAACTTGTCATCCATTCTGGTGATTGCAATTTATTTTGATCGAATTTATACCTTAATTTATTCTTATCCAATATTACTCGTTTTATTAACACTTTTTGAGACACATCAATGTAACGCGTTGGAATATGTAGGGTTTCATAACCAATGATGGTTTTGGATTTAGTTATTTAGCCTTTTATATTGATAGAGAAATGAGACAGAATTTGACTTCTCTCCAGTATTTTACTGGTTTAGAGACTATGCAATTCATTACTAAAAAGACATGCCATGAAATGTCTAAAAGCTAAAATTAGATATGCCTGATTTTGTCTTATCTAATTAGCTCACATTATTTGTTTATAATAAGAATTTGAATTGCAATCTGATTTCATGATTCAATTTAATCCTGCCCCTTAAATTTCAGAACTTAGACAGTGATAATATATTGTTAGTAAAATTGAATTTTAAAAAGAATATTCCATTCTGTTGTTTGAAAGCATGATAATTTAATGAATTGTTGCTGAGTTTGAGGCAGACTGAGTTCTCTCAGACTTCCCTAGCCATAACCTGGGTAGTTTAACACTCTAACTCGATCCCCCCTGTTTAGCTTGGCCCTGCTTTGCAACCATGACCCTAATGTTGTCCTTTGAATTTTTTTTTTTTGTGTCTTTATATTTAAAAGTTAATACTGAAGCATGGGTTTTCGTTATTGTGTTGCAGGTTTTGTTTATCAGGATCTTCTGATTCTATGATCCGGTAATATTTCCTAGTATGCCATTCTTTTAATGCGTGAAAATTTTAGTTCTTTTAAACAAACAGATTTTGCATTTCAAGTATAATATTCCTATGCTGGATTCATACTGATCACATCTTTTGGAAATTGACTCTAAAAATGCAATTTTCCATAGTTTCATGTCTATTTCATAGTTATAAAAGTATATTTGCTGGACTATATTTATTTCTAAGAAAAAAAAGAATATTTGTTACCAAAAAGATAACTTTTCATTGGTTAGGAAACTATGTTAATTTAAACCTATAAAAGCTATACTGGGATTTTTGTTGATGTTGGTAAAGCATTTCTGCAAAAGACTTCTGTATGCTTGCATTTATGTAGTCATGACTGGTCAATGCTTCTATGGGGCAAAACTGTGGTTTGGGGACAATGTTGAGGATTTTTCTTTTGATGAATAAGTTAAATGTTTATGTCGTAATTATTTAGGTTATCAAAATGCAATTATAGTGTTGGTAAGTGGGGTTTCCTTTAAAGCATTGTCGCATCGATCATCATCGACATCACTCATCACTATCAACATCACATGTCCTATCTTATGAGGTCCTATTTCTCCACTCATTTATGCTTATAGCTAAGCTTTCTGTCACTCAACAGTTCTTAATGTTATGTCTCCCTACTTCCCTCCGAGTGTTTAGTAATCTTCCTTTTCTCCTACTTGTATTGTAGCAATTCTTCAGACAAAGGCTGGTTTAGGTCTCTATGGACATTCCCAACCCATCGCATATGACATTTCTCCTTTTTCTCTTTTATTGAGATACCCTAAACTCCTCACGTACTCGTTCATATTCCTATTATTTCTTGTTACTCCATACATCCACCTTAGCATATGCATCTCATTCACATGTACTGTCATATTGATGCTTTTTTAGTGCCCAACAATCTGCACTATATAATAATGTAGGTGTTAAGCCCCTTAAAAAAATCCCCTTCGATTGAAATGGCACCGGAAGGTTCAGATTCTTCCTCCCTGCAGTATAGGCTCAAGCTCTGGGCTTTTCTTTGTTCTATCTCAAATACCAGCAATGAACCATGGTTAGTTACTGGGCATTTCAACAGCATCCGGTTCCCAGCTGAGGAAATGGGTGGCATACTTGTTCCTACCAGAATTTGACATCACACAACACACTATTTGCAGTTTCCATTTCCCCTCTTTTGCACCATTCTTGTGTAACATGTCCTCAAACCCACTGTCTGGTTGTATAATAGAGCCCTGTTACCTATTTCTATTACATTTTGACACACTGGTTTTCAATTTTGACCAAATCATCGTCTCTGTTAACTGTTTACTCAACTTCCCCTCCATGTACTTTGTTTTCATTCTTCTAACTTTCAATCCCTTTAACTCGTCTTTATCCATAGTTCAAACTTAACATTTACTTCGTTTCTTATCTGCCAATTAGCACTACATAATTAGCAAACAATATATTTTTGTATAGTTAATCTGGGTTATACAAAAATATTGTTTGCTAATGATGTAGTGCGAATTGGCAAATAATTAGCACTACATAATTAACAAACAGTATATTTTTGTATAGCCCAGATTAACTATACAAAAACGAATTGGCAAATAACGATATACACTAGCTGTATTTATGCTGTCAGTTCATCCATAACCTGTAAAACAAATAACGACCCAAAATAGGCCCTTGATGCAACCAACTCCAATTGGGAACTCAGTTGCCTCCCCACTCACAGTTCTTACACTAGTTGTGAAGCTGCTGATGAGCAAGCTAATTTCCCTCTCATGGAGTGCCTTTGCTCAGGGAAGACAAATTACGGATGGGGCTGTTATAATACAGGCGGTAGGCTCACTGCGTAAAGCTAAAATTTCGGTATAATATGCAATATTGATTAGGAAAAAGTTTATGACAGAGTAAATTTGGACTTTCTGGACAGTAAGATGGAAAGGATAAGATTTGATGGCACCTGGAGAAAATGGATGAGTGTGTTATGGGACTGATTGGTTCTTGGTCTTTGTGAATGATACTCCTAGAGTTTACTTTAAGGGCTCTAGAGCTCTCAGGCAGAGGTATCTGTTGTCCCCATTCCTCTTTCATTTTTGGGGGAAACGTTAGAGTTGGCTGTATATAAAGGAGAGGAGATCAGTATATGTTCAGGGGATTCTATATAATGATGAGTGAGATATCCATTACTCACCTCTTGTACACGGATGACAATCATCTTTTGTTATCCTACAATCCAAGAGGTGTAATAGTAAACCTATCCTTGTTGCTACAAAGTGGTTTCGAGGAAAGAATTAATTTGGGGAAAAACAAAGTTATGGAAGTTAGGGTTGAAGATGCTCAAGTGCAGAAGTTGGCCCTTGCTATGGGATGTAGTTGGGACTCACTTCCATCTTATCTTTTCTCCCCCTTTTAGCTGGCTTGCACAGAGCTCCACTTTGGTACCCAGTTGTCGAGAGGAAGAATGCTAGCTATTTGGAAAGGATCTTGCTTTCGATCTGTGGCTGCCTAACGCTTATCAAAGCAACGCTTGCAAACCTTTGTCTATTTTATGCCACTTCTCAAATGTCCAAGCGTGACTTTGAAAAGCTATAAATGATGGGAATTTTCTACCGGAAGGTAGAGGAGACAACAGGAGGTTCCATCTTGTGAATTGGGAGGATTGGCTCCACCCATATAAAGGAGGAATTTTTTATTTTTTTGATCGGTAAAAAAGAATTTAATTAGAAAACCAGCGAGGCGCTGGAAAAAAAGGAAAAATACGAAAGGGGAACAGAAAAAGACAGCTCGATCAAAAAGGCCCAAAAAGAGAGACGAAAAAGATCAAAAGAAACAAAATGCCAAGCCACAACAAAAGCCCATCGCCAGGCCCCTACGGGACAAAGGCAAGACCGAAACGAGGAACTACCCAAAATCAATGGTCTCCTAGTCCCCACCCACCCCCGCCTTGTCCAAGATAACCCAGTGAGTTATAAGATCTTTAATGGATCTCATAATCATCCCAATCGGCCAGTGCTTTCTAGAGAAAATCTTTGCGTTCCTTTCGAGTCAGATTCTCCATAAAACAACAAACAGACCAACCCTCCAAAAGGCCCCAAGCTGGCCTTCCAATAAGAAGAATCGATTGTAAGGATTCGCCCCCTAGCAATAGTCCAAGCAAAATATTTCAACTTGGCCGGGACCGGAGCCTTCCACAAAAGGGCCCAATCGCAATAAACAAGAGGTCTGCCCGAGAAAGCCCAATAGAAGGATTTAACAGAGAAGACTCCTTTCTTGTCGGCCAGCCAAAAACGAGAATCCAAGTTAGCATCATTCTTCTTAGCAGAGTACAGAGAAGACAAAAGTCTCATGAAAAGATCCAGTTCCTCATCTCTCAAAGGTCTTCGGGTACAGATATTCCACAAGGGTTCCCCCCCATTTTCAGAGGAGGGCATCCACTGAAATGTAGGGAGCCACCGCTAACTGAATGATAGAAGGGAAACACTCCTTAAGAGGCCTGAGATCTAACCAGGAGTCATCCCAGAAATTGATCCTGGAACCTTCTCCCCAGCTAAAACAGATCCACCTCAAAAATTCAGGCCAAAGACTGCACACACCCTTCCACCATGCGGAAAAATTTCTATTAATCCGTGTGTTAACCCCCCAAAGAGTGATCCATCCAGCCATACTTCTCAGACAGCACTGAGACCCACAAGGTTTCCCTCTCCGACTCAATACCAGCACGCCACAGCCACTTGCCCATCATGGCTTTCTTAATCAGCCAAAGATTTCAAATACCGAGACCCCCAGCACCCAGTGGCAACTGACAAACCTCCCAATTAACAAGATGATACTTTTTTTGCAGCACCAAGCCTTCCCACAAGAAGTTCCTCTCAATTTGTTCAAGTCTATGGATCACCGCTATAGGACAACGAAACAGAGTCATATAGAAAATCAGGAGACTAGCGAGGACCGTCTTGACCAAAAGAAGACGTCCCCACTACTAAGGAGCTTACCCTTCCACAAAGCCAGCCTACAATCGAACCTCTGAACGACCGACTCCCAAGCAACAACATTAGGAGAAAGGATACCAAGAGGGAGCCCCAAATAGGTAATGGGGAGGTGATCGATATCCCCATTCACAGCCTCAGCCAACACACGTTGGAGAAGAGGGTCAGTCCCGATACCCGTCACCTTGGATTTATGGAAATTAATCCACTGACCCGACACAACTTCATAGATCGCAAGCAAAGCAGCTAGCACCCAAACCTCCCTCAAATCACCCTTACAAAATAAGACCGTATCATCCGCATACTGGAGGTGTGTGATGAACTGGCCATGGCTGCCCACTTGAATCCCCGAAATGAGACCTAGCTGACGGGAACGAGTAATGAGCCCATCCAAAGCCTCCACCACCATATTGAAGAGGAAAGGGGATAACGAGTTCCCCTGACGTAGACCCCTGGAGCTCTTGAAGTAACCCCCCGGATAGCTGTTAACTAGAACTGAGAACCAAGCTGAAGAGACACAGGCTCTCATCCACCCCCTCCAATTTCCCCCGAAACGAACTCTCGCCAGCATATAATCCAGAAAATCCCAGGAAACCCTATCGTATGCCTTCTCCATATCAACCTTGTAGAGAACTGCCGGCTGACCGCTCCTATATGCCGAGTGGATCACCTCGTGGGCCACAACCACTGAGTCGGCCAGCTGCCTCCCCTGCACAAAAGCACCCTGGTTCAGGGAAATGATCTTCCCCATGAGCGGTTTGAGCCGATTAGCCAGCACCTTCTCTAGGATGACTAATCTGTCGAAAGTGCTTCAGGCTCCAGCCAATGAAACCAGCGGAGTGAAACTCGTGAAAGAACTCCAACACATCGCATTTTATAGTAGACCAGAAGCAGGAGAAAAACTCGATGGTGAAGGCATCGGGACCCGATGATTTATTCTTGCCACTATACTTGCTTGCCTTCCAGATCTCATTTTCTTCCAAAGGCCTTTGCAAATCAGACTGGTCATCCACAAAAATAGAGCGGAAAGGAAGCCCATCTAACTGAAGTCTAGCCCAACCTTCATCAGTATACAGATCCTCTTAGAAACTGACAATCTGTTGGTGAATCTGATCTTGATCGGTAAAAGAAAGACCCCCCACAGAAATCTGGCGAAGACATTTACTCTTACACCTTACTATAGCCAAGGAATGGAAGTATTTAGTATTGCCAACCTTGAGCTAGTGCACCGTAGACTTTTGTTTCTAACACACCTTCTTCTAAGCATTTTTCATTAAACTTCGTCTTTAAAGTTGGCCTTTTATCCCATTCTTAATCCGTAAGGCCATGGACCTATTCCAAACCATCTGGCTCAGTAAGGCGATCCAATAGAATCTGTTTAGAGACATGAACCGAACTGAACACGTCCCTATTCCAATCCTTGATCTGAGTCTTCAAATGACTCAACTTGGAAATGAGCCCATATATTGCCGAACCGGAGGGGGCACACTCACACCACAAAACAAGGACCAAGGATTTAAACTCGTTCATTGATCAATGACAAATTTTCAAACCGAAAGGGGAAAGGTCCTTTTCCCAGAGAGGCACAGTTGAGGAGAAGAGGTTTATGATCCGACACCGCCCTCACAAGCCCAAGAAGATTGGCATTGGGGAAGAGATCATTCCAATCAGTAGAACAAAGAAACCGATCTAGGCGGCATAAAGTAGGAACGTCCTAAAGATTAGACCAGGTGATTCTAGCACCAACCAAAGGAAGATCAACAAGCTCCCAGTCCTGAATGAAGGAGTGAAGACCCCTCATAGGGGCTCTACCAGGGGATCCTTGCAGCTTCCCATGAGGCCATTTGATCGCATTAAAATCCTTGCAAATACAGAGAGGCAAATCCCAACGAGAGGCCACTGCCGACAACTCAAACCAAATCCTCCCGAAATCCATCGTTCGAGGGAACACAAACCCTTGAGAAACACCCTCCTTGTTATTATCCCTATTATGGAAGACCCCTCGTAGGGGCCCTGTCAGGGGGGCCTCGTAGCTTCTCATGAGGCCATCTAATCACATTAAAATCCTTGCAAATACAGAGAGGCAAATCCCAATGAGAGGCCATTGCTGACAACTCAAACAAAAATTCCTCCCGAAATCCATCGTCTGAGGGAACACAAACCCGAGAAACACCACTCCTTGTCTTTATCCCTATTATGGAGGACAATCGAGGCCGAGAACACACCAATCTTTTCGTCCAATTTATTGAAAATAAGAAAATTCCACGCGACAAGGATACCCACGACGCACCTTGATGCACCTTCAGAATCAACTCCAATCTAGTCCCACCTATTGCCCCCGAGAACAGAGTTCACCTCCGTAATGTCACAGGCACCCCACTTCGTCTCTTGGAGGGATATAACTGCCAGATTATGCATAATTATAACTTTCTTAGCCCCAACTTGCTTCTTGAGGTCACAAATACCCATAACATCCCATGAGAAAAGCTCCATCAAAAAACCTAATAGAGTCTGCACAAACACAGAGAAGCAGGCTCAAAGCCCAATGACTCCCTCGCATCCGACATCCCCCACTCGAGTCTAGCAAGCTCCCTAGACTGCAGTTTCTTTTTCCCTTCCATCCCGCCAGAATTCCTATTCGAAATAATAGACTAAAAGTTCTCCCTCAGAACATCATCAGAACCTTGGAAAGACATCCCATGGTTTCTCCTAAACTGGATAATATTATCAATAGCTGCCCGATTAGAGACCCTGCATGGAGACCTCTTAGCTCTAGAGGAAGGAGGGTCGAAACCCCAATCCGAGCCTCCCTCAGAAGGGAAAGAACATTCCACCCAAACTCCCGAGGCACTACGCCGAAGAGTCTTGATAGGGCGGACCTCGCCAAAGGAAGATGAAGAGGAGAACTCCAAGTCCAATGCCAGAGAGGAAGTGAAATCAACAGAGTCAATCAAACGAGAGTCCAAGCCAGAAAGATGGCCCTCGTCATCATCAGAGGAGAGAAGAGGCGCCACAGTTGCAGGAAGAAAAGTATCACTCTGCAGACGAAGACCCCTCCAATAGATAGAGGACATGTGGAAGTCACTTAATCACTAGACGCTGACTCCCCTCGAACCAACATCTGCCAAACCCTTCTTGATTCGGCCTAGAGCTGAACGATTGAACAAAGCCAATCTTCCGAGCCTGCGATCTGGAGCCCACGCACATAAAATCTGGAGAGTAGAAAGGCCTAAACCATCAATTAGGGCTAAACAATCCAGGTCCATTGATTATTGGGTCGACACCAAGAAGAGAGACTTACCATGACCCGACCTCCCACCTGACAAAGCAAAACTGGGGAAGAACAATTGTGGGCGGAAAAGGAAAACCGCCTTCCACAAAGTTCTCATTGGACCCCAAACCACCATGTGGCACGACGAGCTCCTCCATAGAAAAGGGAAACACCTCAGTCGACACCTCGGGAGAAGGGATCCCATCCACCGCCCCAGAAATGAAGCCACTTGGAAGACGAGAACCACGTGTAAGCTCCACATGCATAGGGTCACACCTACCCTCCTCTATCTCCTCTATCTCCTCCATAAAGAGGTCCTTTTGAGTCAACAGCTCGTCCACTTTCAAAATTAAAAAAACATTTCGTTGGACCCTGCCTTTCTGTTGCAGAAGCAATTTGAGCCGTTGAAGGAGCCAACAGTGAAAGATCAGGCACCTGATTAGGGTTTTGCTGCAGGTCTCCCACCAACACCGCCGTTCCACCACCGGTTTCCATTGGCCGAAAGTGGGAGTCTAGCTCACCCGACCAGGTCTCCACTTCCCCCTCCTCCCGTTCATCGAAACTCGTCCAATCTGTATGGCCCCCTTAGACCGAAAACCCGCAGCACGTCGAGGCTTCCGATGTTGTGATATCGCCACGGGCACGCCCACCTCCGGGTCTTCCCTCGTCGACGCCAAGTTCAAACAAACCCCTTCGTAGACAGGGAAGCCGTTTGACATGATATCTTCACTGGAATGAGCGACACCAAGCATCGCGCCTCGTCTGTGCCCAACAGCCTCTTGCGTCGGGTACCTATGGATGGGGGTCCGCTCACCTAATTCGACTTTGATGAAAATCCGGATGCTCTCGCCATCGATGCAGACAACACAGCTTCTGGGAATATACTCCCACCCTACACCAGCGGCCAAGATCCGGGCATACCTTGTCTTCGAAAGATCATCAGAGCTCCTATCTAGCAAGATGAAACCCTCACATCTGGAGCCGATCTCCCTGAAGACTTCATTGGGCCAACCATGCAACGGGAGGCCGAAAAGACGAAGCCAAATGCCCCCATCGAGTAGGCTCGGCAAAACTGTACTAGCATCAACCTTCCAGTGACCATAGAGCACTGACACCTCCTCAATGAGGAACACTTTGTTTACAGAACTCCTTAGCAACTGCCTTGCTAGGGAAGCGAAGAAGATGCTTAGTAGTAGAAAGTGTAGAAAATGAAGGGTGTTCAAAAAATCCCATCGCTTATGTAACCATCAATAAATATGAATAGGAAGAAGAGCAGCTTTTGGGATGTATAAAATAACCCAGAAAAATGGTAAATGCTTAGCTAAGGATGAATAGAAAGAACCCTTAAAGTCTAAAACCAGGGCCCCACCATTAGAAGGAGAACAAAACATATCCTGACTTCTCGAAAAACTCTGGCCGACATCAGCCGAAGGGGTAGAGTAGGTATCCTCCCGAGGTCCTTCAAAGACCACTTTAGCAAAGGAGGTCCTTGAGCGTAGAGGCCCAGAACCACTAGAACTCTGGCCCACCATTTTTGTAACAAAACTTGAGGCCCCTCTAAAGCTCTTCCCTGCAGTGGACCAGCCCTGTCTCAGATCTCTAGCTTGGCTGCTAGAAAACACCATTTACTCCTCCCCACTCCGCCTCGGGAATGAGGCCTCATTACTCTTAACAGGGATTCCATCACCTCTAGTAGCGTCACATCCATGCCTATGGCAGACAGATCTCCTTCGAAAATTGACGTTACGATACCTAGAGCAAACCTAGTCACCTACTCGTAACACCACAACCATCGTTTCCCTACAAGTATGAATGAATCCCTTCTTGGTAATTGATGAAGGCGGATGTTGTGAGAGAGATAGGAGGGAGGGAGGGAGTCCTATTTTTCCACTCCTGTAACCTCTCCGTAAATCTTCCCTGCCATGGATCAAAATGCCGGAAAACCGATACGTATCGTCCGAGCCCAAAACCGATACGTATCGGACGACACGTATCAGTGTCGGACCGTATCGGATGATTCATTGAATGTATTGTCTGGTATATGCCATATAAACTACTGATACGGTACATTCAATGTATTGTATCGGTGACCACCGATACTGATACGTATCGTCCGATACGTATCAGTATCGGACGAAATTTTGATCCATGTTCCCTGTGCTTGTAGTGTCTCAATCCTTTGTACAAGGTTTGCTTTCGGCCTCCGATGGACATGTCCATTCACCTCAAGCGACATTTCGTATTTTTTTCCTTTATAACTATCATTCACAAACTTTCCCTTATGTAATCCTTCCTAGTTTTATCTCCTTTTGGGTTAAAGCTATTACGGCCAACTATGGGAATGGTTATAATGGGATATTAGGGGTGGCAATGAGCCGGGCTTGGGCCTTGCTAGGGTAAGCTCAAGATCAGCCCGGCGGATTTAACTTGGCCCAAGGTCGTGTTGGGCTTATGGTCCCAAGCTCAAGCATGCCCACAATAAAATTTCAAAGCCCAAGCCTGGCCTGACAGGACACGTTTCTTCATAAATTAGCTATAAATTTACAAAAAATATTTCTATATTCATAAAAAATAGCAAAACCAATATATTGCAAACACCTAGTAAGAAGTTAATATCTACTTTTCAAAAATGTCAGTTTAATATATATATATATATATATATATATATATGAGAGCCAGACGGGCCTAGAGGCTTAAATCTGAGCCCTGCCCATTTAAATTTAGGGTTTAATGTACTAGTCCAAGCCCGGTCTGCGGGCCTTATGGTCAAGCCAGAACGCTTTTTAAACTGGGCCCGAAGGGCAATTTAGCACATTGCCATCCTTAACGGATGGAGGTGAGTGTTACAAGACCTTATCGACCTTTGGCTTTGTGGAAAGTGGTGTGCTTATATATATATATATATAGCAAGTGAAGCTCAATATACTTATCATATATGAGAGCCCGACGGGCCTAGGGGCTTAAGTCTGAGCCCTGCCCATTTAAATTTAGGGTTTAATGTACTAGTCCAAGCCCGGTCTGCGGGCTTTATGGTCAAGCCAGAACGCTTCTTAAACTGGGTCCGATGGGCAATTTAGCACATTGCCATCCTTAACGGATGGAGGTGAGTGTTACAAGACGTTATCGACCTTGGCTTTGTGGAAAGTGGTGTGCTCGGTTAGAACCTTTTTGATGAGCATATTTACTGAATGGGGCTTAGAACTAAGATATTCTTCTGGGAGGATAGATAGTGGTGAGAGACCTCTTAGTGTTGATTCCAGTGCCCTCTGAGCCCTGCCCATTTAAATTTAGGGTTTAATGTACTAGTCCAAGCCCGGTCTGCGGGCTTTATGGTCAAGCCAGAACGCTTCTTAAACTGGGCCCGATGGGCAATTTAGCACATTGCCATCCTTAACGGATGGAGGTGAGTGTTACAAGACGTTATCGACCTTTGGCTTTGTGGAAAGTGGTGTGCTCGGTTAGAACCTTTTTGATGAGCATATTTACTGAATGGGGCTTAGAACTAAGATATTCTTCTGGGAGGATAGATAGTGGTGAGAGACCTCTTAGTGTTGATTCCAGTGCCCTCTATAGAATGGCCGTGGATTCATTCAGGAAGGTGCCAATGTGGTTGGGAATATTTAGCTGCGCCGTAATCTTTTTGATGATGAAGTGGTGATCCTCTTGGCTTTCTCTGCTACAAGATTGTCACCCAAATATGGATGGTATTGACAAAGAAAAAGGACTTAGAAGAAGAAAATTTTCATGGTGAGGACAGACAGGGCTCTAAATTTGGGTTCCCCGTTGCCTATTGGCTGGTCGAACATATAAGCGGTGAATGTCCCACCAAAAATTGCTTTATTACATGGACTGATGAAAAAATGAACGCTCACAATTGACATCCTCATTAAAAGAGACAGGGTGCTGAGAAATAATTGCCGTGTGTTTGAGGATGGGGGAAAATGTGGACCATCTAGTGATTCATTGCGAAGCCGCTGTGTTAGTCTGGGGTCAGATTCTCAACTTCAATACCAACTGTTGTTTCCCAAACACTTGCACAGTCCTGGATGAGGAATGGAGAGGTATAATCAAAGAACATCTCAAGGGATGTGACCCCTGTAATGTGGGTCTTACGGCTTGAGAGGGATGACTGTTTTTCGCAAGGTTCATAGGCCTCCGGGGATGAATAAATTTGCTAGAGATAGCATCACAAACTGGGCTGCTATTGATAAGAGACTGAAGGCCCCAAGGGAAGAGATGCACGCCATGGGGAACTGCATGATGATTGACGGGGAGGACTTGAGATGGAAGTTGGCTGAAGTGAAAGCCTCTCTGGTGGAGGTCTGCGATGAGAGATTGCTGGATGCGACAGAAGTAGTGACCCTTGAAAGAGTACGCAATAGCTCACTGATCGAGTGCTCTTGCACCAAAGATGAATGAGGCTAAGCGATCTGCCGAAGCTGTGGGATGTAAAAATGCATAGGTAGGGGGTAGCGTTCCACTTAGAGGAAACAACCCTGGTTAGGGGATTTCGTGTCTAGGTACAGGCAGGGGAGGTGTCTTTTGGGGTCCCATGGTTGTTGTGTGGTCCTTTTTGGGGTCTTTTAGGTGGTTGTCAGGTTGTAGGTGGCTGTGAGGGTCCGTTCTGGGTTGTTGGGGGCAGATTTGGGCTATGTTTTCGTGTCCCTTGGTTGAGTCCCTCTCTTAGGCTTTGTTAGTTTTTCTTTAACTAAGTTGCTTGCTTTACCAATCCGAAAAAATAAAATCATACTAATTAAATAAGAATAAAGCCCTAAGTGAAACATTCTAAAAATTAAATTTTATATAAATTAATCCAGACCATATCTTTGCAACCTATCTGTATCTTGGTATGGCCAATACTAAATACGAGTGAGAATTGCATGCTTTTGGATTGTTAGAAAGCTAACTAACAGGATCTCCAGTTGTACCAATTGCATTTCATTTTGATGCTGTTTTCCACTAGAAAATAGGCTAGCATCTTGAATGATGTAAATCCAGAACATAATATATCACGAGACTCAAATCAAATCCACTTCTGCCACCCATGCCCCAGGCCTGCATCATTTGTTAGAAATTACTTTTTGGGCGTAACAAAATCACTTTAAGTATAAACTTAACAGATGCCGAAAGGGGAAAATAGATGATGATCCAACTGTTGTAGTATTTCAAATGCCATATGAAAAATTGTTTTGGTGCTTCATATCATAATCTTGCATTCCTGCATTTGTTATTTTGAGAAAAATCCTGCATTTGGTCTCCTTTTGTAGTCTATGGGATCTGGGTCAGCTGCGATGTGTGCATTTGTATGCTATGCATACAGATTCTGATAATTTTTACTCGTAACAAAATCACTTAAGTATAAACTTAACAGATGACAAAAGGGAAAATAGATGATGATCCAATTGTTGTAGTATTTCAAATGCCATATGAAAAATTGTTTTGGTGCTTCATATCATAATCTTGCATTCCTGCATTTGTTATTTTGAGAAAAATCCTGCAATTGGTCTCCTTTTGTAGTCTATGGGATCTGGGTCAGCAGCGATGTGTACATTCCTATGCTGTGCATACAGATTCTGTTTGGGCACTTGCTAGTACTCCAACATTCAGCCATGTTTATAGTGGTGGGAGGGACCTTTCTGTAAGTAATTCCCTTACTGATTATGATGCATGGCTTATTTATGTAATGATATTTCCTCCTTTTTTTCGCCTGACGTCTTGTTGTAATCTTCTTTTCTGCATGATTCTGGATGCTGTCTCAGTTGTATTTGACAGACTTGGCAACAAGAGAGAGCCTTCTACTTTGCACAAAGGAACACCCAATTTTACAAATGGCCCTGCAAGATGATAGCATTTGGGTTGCAACAACAGATTCTTCTTTACATAGGTGGCCTGCTGAAGGACGTAATCCTCAGAAAGTTTTCCAAAAAGGTGGTTCATTCTTGGCTGGTAATTTGTCCTTTACAAGGGCGAGGGCTTGTTTAGAAGGATCTACTCCTGTAAGTCACCCTTTACCTTTACTATGTTAACCAACATGCATATACATACAAACATAGTTCAACGTCATATTCATGCATTCTTTTGACTTCTCCTTTTGAAGTCGCCATCATTTCAGACCATGGATACCTACCATTTCTTTCTTTCTTTCTTTGAAAAATAGGAAGTATCCTTTAATATTCATTCTTCTATAACAATCAGGCCTTTTTTTTTAATCTAAATTTACCATATTGTGTTCTAGTGGTGCGTTAGGAACTCTGGTGCATTGTATAGATCAATTAGAAAAATAAAAATTCAAAATGCATTTTTAAACGTGCAAGTTAAACATTGACTGATTTCAATCAAGCCACAAAAATTCACGGGGTAGATGACGTATTGAAAATTTTATTTTTTAAAGATAACCTAGTCAACGTAACCTAGCTCCACGTGGCACCCAAAATAAGTTTTGGGTGTCACGTGGGATCTTGATGTGCCTCACCGTGCCTAATTGTGGCACCCTCCTTTTCCTCTCTCTCTCTCTCTCTCTCTTACCCCCTCTCCCCTCCTAAATATATGTATATATCTGTGTTTGTGTGTGTGTATATGTATAGGGTAATGATCCTCTCAATCGAGTCATGGGACATAGGTCCATGAATCGAGCTACCATTGGATGCATGCCACATCAGTTGACTTTTAAAGTCAGCTGATGTGACATGCAGCAAATAGGAGCTCGAGTCATGGGCTTATGCCCCATGACTTGAGTTCCGAGATCATTTTCCATATATATAAATATATTTATAAGAAAATGATCTCCTGACAATAGCCGTTTTGGGTGCACATGACATGTGGCATGTAATCCAAAGAAAAAACTGTGGTTTTGGGGACTTTTTTGCCCTTTAAAACCTTGGTCAAAGTTTGCCTACCCCCCACTTTACCTGGTGCATTGAAATGTTGCACCTTAGACCACATTTTGGATGGTGGAGATGCACCCTTTTCAATTTGTTTTTTGGATGGATGTCATCCTCCTGGCAACTTACCATGGCGCCTGATCCCCTAGATGGGTGCCAGGTGATCCCCACCTTGTTTGAACGCATGGGTCATCCATGTGTTCGAAAGGACATCCCTGGCCATATATATATGTGTGCGTGTGTGTGTGTGCGCGTGTATAATTTCATAGCTTGCCTTAAGTGAGTGGTCCTGCAGAAGACTTTTGTTTTGATTTCTGTTCTTGTAGTAGTTGTATGTTGCACTATGTTAGTGAGCTGTGGTATTGAGTCTTTTACAATTTTCCAGGATCCTGTTTACAAAGAACCATCATATACAATTCCTGGAGTTCCAGGAATCGTTCAGCACGAAATTTTGAGTAACAGACGACAAGTCTTGACAAAGGTAAGCATTTTCCATGGCATAACTACCGGTTGAAAGCTCTGACCCTTTAGAGTACTTGTAATGATTAATATAGTTTTGAAGCCTAAAATGTTTGTATTTTTCTCTGATAGGATGCTGTGGGCTCAGTGAAGCTATGGGAGATCACCAGGGGTATTGTGGTTGAAGACTATGGAAAGGTGTTATGCATTACGTTGCTGTCTATGCTTTAGATGACTAGATGCTTAATCAGATTAATTTTGCTCTTAGACCTGTGCATCTGCTGCAACAAAAATGCAATTAATAACTTAAAAGTCTTGCCTCCTCTCCTGTGATTCATTTATGACCATCATGTTTGCAATGGCCATCTTGCAGGTTTCCTTTGAAGAGAAGAAGGAAAAATTATTCGAAATGGTATTGGTAGCATGACTTTAAGTCGATAGTATTTTTTCTGCCCTATTTTTTTCTTTCGCACCTTACCTTACAGGATCGTTGTTTTTACTGCTCCAGGTAAGTATTCCTGCATGGTTCACTATGGATACTCGGCTTGGAAGCTTGTCTGTCCATTTGGACACCCCACAATGCTTTTCCGCAGAGATGTATGCAGTTGACTTGAACATTACAGGGGCATCGGAAGACCTAAAGGTACATGTACATGCTGGTTATATTGTCATTCAACTTACTTGAATCTTTTCCTCAAAAGCTACAGTGAGATGTCTATAATCCGTGAAAGATATACAATTATTTAATTAATAACAGGTGTAAAATGTTGTATCTAATTGTAAGCAGGTGCTCTGAGGATTCAATCTTCTCATTCTCAAAATACACAGAATTGTGAAATTTATAAAGGCTATGATAGATAGAAGTATACAGAAAGTTTTGAATCATTTACAGAGGTATTCATACCCGGAGTAGACCACTGATGCCCTATTGCTTATGCATGAGCAACGAGTAGTTGAATTCAGCCTGGACCATGGTTCAAATATCGTCCGGAATTGATACAGATTGTCCTATATGTGGGTTTTCTGGGATACCGGGTCGATACATTCGAATGGTTTGACCCATATATATTGGTATGTATCGACGACATTTACAAATGCATCCTCCAATACTGATACACTTCGGTTTTGGAACTGGCCGATATGTACCGGAAAACAGAGATTTTGAACCTTGGCCTGGACTTCTTAATTTGATCATCTGGGTTTAAAATGTTTTGCCGTTCTGTGGTGTTATACTTTTTGCCGCCTGTCGTTCGTCATAAATTGATGTAAAGAGATATCTATTGAATATTCTTCTAATTCTTCCTATTCAAAATCTTGTATCAACTTGTGGAAACAAACCTATGCTTAAATTCATGGCAGATCTGTCCAGTAATGGGATGAAACTTACGAAACATGCGTGTTTGGCACTTTTATATCTATTCCATTCAATAAAACAATCATTGGACATTAAAGTGTATGAATGCTGAAATTCTTGATTAAAGCCAAATAGAGGTTTCTGTTTGTCCTAACTAAAAAAATGTTTTAAGTTGACATTTCAAGAGCATGGCTTGAAAGTAACAGCAGGTTTCTAGGGAATGGAAAGTGCCCAAATTGTGTCACAACTGGTAGCCCTGCTCATAATCCTTTTTCTCAACCATGGAATATCTGAATCACTATCTCCGTAGTCCTCCAACCAAAGAGTGAATTACAAACAATTAGGAAGCAGTGTGTTTGCAATTCGACATGGCTGACTAGATATTTGACTAAATATATGTGAAAAGCAATAAATTAAATAAATTGGCACCTTTTTCTCCCATCCATTTTATTGTGTGGCTTCTTCCTTTTTTTCTTTCCCATCCATTTTATAGTGTGGCTTCTTCATGCTTGAATCATTCCAGGTGCTCTAATAGGACTTTCTCAGCGGTATTTAATGCTGTACTTTCAAGACGGTAAAACATAACACATTTATTCTTCAAGTGTTATATGCAACACACATTTGATGTATAGTTTTGACAGAGCCATAATTCGTTATAGCTATTCCCATTTTTTAGTCTTTGAAAAATGGTTAATTGTTTTTATGGTTGTGGTTTCCAGTGATTCTGTACTGTCTTTGCTGAAGCTTGTAATGCATGTTGGCTTCAATGGGTTTGTTTTGTTAACATGCAACCAACACTGCAGAGTGCTTGACTAAGACGCACTGTTTTCTTGAAACTATAAGCAGAGGAGAGATAATAAACTATTTTTCTTTTCACCTCTTTATTCTCTTTTTATGCATTTTTTCATTAATTTATATTGAATATCACAGGTCAATCTTGCCCAGGAGACTCTTCGTGGTCTATTGGCTCATTGGTTGGCAAAAAGAAGGCTAAGATGTGGACATCAAGCTTCAGCTAATGGTGATGTTCCATCAGGGAAAGAAATTTCCATCAGAAGCCATTCCCATTCAAGAGTTGAGGTTGATGATGGTTCTGAAAACCTGAACTCCATGATCCTTCCTTCCTTTGAGTTTTCAACAATTTCTCCTCCTTCCATCATTACGGAGGGTTCTCATGGAGGCCCTTGGAGAAAGAAAGTCACAGACTTAGATGGCACTGAAGATGAAAAGGATCTTCCATGGTGGTGTCTGGATTGTGTTTTGAATGGTCGAATACCTCCCAGAGAAAATACCAAGTAATTTTCTGACGTTTATACCTTATGTGGTTGGTATTCTTTCTTTAGTGGCTTAGTAGCTGTGCTGCCTGTGCATTGTTATATCAAGAGGGATAACAATTTTCGAAAGTTCTCATTTACATGCCCACACCAAATCATATCCTTGTTTATGCAAGATACTTTTATGTAGATGGAGCATAGCCCTTTTGAGAGCCCTTATATACCATTCAATTTCTTCTCCTTAGTATTTTCTGGATATTCCTTGCAAGTGCATATACCTAGATGAAGGGATACATTTCTCACTGAATCTGTGAATACACTAGTGGGTGATTTTTTCTGAGGGTATAAGAGCAGATTTTTGTTTTTGGGGATATCTTTGTATCACTTGTATATAACCATATCTTTCTTATCTTGTAGAATACTTAATGTCCTTAAATTGTAAAGTGAGAACATGCTGTTTAACATTATGAAAAACGTAATAGTATACATTATTATTATTTATTTATTGTGGTTGATAACAAATCAGAAAAAGAGCATAAAAAGGTACATACCAGAGAAAGGTAGTAAGCAACTACCAAAATAAAAGAGCTACCTCACCAAAGGAACGCTGGAGATGAAGGCAACTGTGGAAGACGAGGTCGCTGAGACACCCAAGGAACAGAAACATGACGGCACAATTACCATCGAAACTGATTATCCCACTCGAGGCTCAGCTCGTCCCTATCATCCCCTCCGTTGCGGTGATAAAAGTGGACCCAACAATTCAGCACAAGGTCCTTAGCTGCAGTAACCACTAGCTGAAATGGCCTACCTACCCTCCTAAAGACCCGATTATTCCGCTCGAATTATATCGACCACATAGTCGCATACCCCACAATCTGCCACAGATCACCCCCTGAAATCGGAAAAGAAGTCCCTTCCCATTGTTCCATCAAATCAGACGGTTTCTCCGGGAAGACCCACTGCATACCAAACAAAGAAACAACAGCCCCCGAGACTTTGAAAGAGAAGGGGTAGTGGAGTAGTATGTGCCCGACAGACTCCCTTCCTCGCATGCAAAGCAAACATTTATTTCTGACATTAATGCCCCTTATGTTCAATTAGCCTCTAGTTAGAATTCTGCCCCACTCTACGGACCAGCTAAATAATCGAATCTTGAGGGGGATCTTTAGTTTCCAAAAACGAAACCATTGGGGACGTTGACTGGGAAGGCTAAGAGAAAAGGTTAGGTGTTTATAGAAAGACTCAACAGAGAACACTTGATGGGGACATTTCGCGGTACAAGATGGATGACGAGCACATGGAAGATCAAAGCTTCGAAGCTCAATTTAACATGCCGAGGAGAGTGTGATGATCAGCCTATGCGTGGGGAAAAAAGAAGAAAGCGCAAAAGGAATTCAAGGATAAGATGGAGTTTTGTCTAGATTCGATCGATCGAATCTCACTCTCGATCGATTGAGTTGGACCAGCGAACTATTCCTACGATGTAGTCACCGATTGATCGACTTCCAGCTTTGATCGGGTCCAACCGAAAGATTTAGTTTTGGTCCAAGTTTCGAACGAAAGTTTAACTTTTGAGTTTTAATTAAATTGGACCGTCTAATTTCGTTTCTATACTTAGTTAGAGTTTTATTTTCCTATATAATGCTTTGTAAATAACCATTTTAATTAGGTAATTGATTAATGAATTAAGAGCTTGCTTTTGTGCAAACCCTAGAGAGCTTGTGAAGAGTTTTCACCCGAAAGAGAGATTCTGTCAAACTCGGAGAGCGAATCTTCGTTTTATCGTGCGGATTGGTGCAAAGCCGACATACATCCTTATGTGAAGCCTTGGAACCTTTATCTTTCTTTTTTTATCTTCTTAATTATTGTCAGGTATATTATCTTCATTCCTTTTGATTAAAAAAAATCTATAATCCCTAGTTGATTAGTTGCTGGAATATTTGTTTCATATTTTATTATTTAATTCATCCTTTGATTATTCCTTGATAAAATTAAACCCTTTGGGCCTTTGATGTCTTCAAACTCTGGAGGAGTTAAGAGACGATACGGAAATTGTCGCTTGGTGCCCTAAACTAGAACGAAACTCGAGTTCCTTCATCGAAGCCATTTTTCTAGATGAGAAAATTTTAATGCATGTGAGCGCTAAAATTGAGTTAAGCCTAATTGTTTTAATTAAATTTATTAAATTATTCTACGGGGTTTGGTAATTTGAATATTTTCGCTTTTCAATTTAATCGGTAATTAATCCCAAATTTGCATAATTAGGGCTTTAGCGTTTGTCCTGCATCAACACTCCTTTACAATTTCTCTTCCAAATTCTGCTGTCCCTGTGGGCGTTATTGGGAGCAACAGTCACATTTTCAGTTTTTTGACTCTTATGTTTGGGCCCGACAGCGCTGCTGACATCCAAACCAGTTTTACCTGGACTCTTAAACTTGGTATATGGATTCACGAGTCAGACAGATGTATCCAAGTCACACGTGTTGCACCCTTTGGAAACAGGTCATGACTCATGAGGCATGCCCATTGATTATCTCACCAGCTGCATTGACTCTTCTCAGTAGATATACCAAATTAGAATGGGAGTCGATGTGTGAGTGTTACCAATGTGAACCAATTTTAGGTCCATCTCTGTCCTATATAAGGATTGAAACTTATTGTCTCCTTTCTTTTTTACCCAAATATCTCCAGGAAGAATTACCTTTTTTGTTGTTTCTATGAACCAATTGTAGAAATATCTCTGTCCCATATAAGGATTGGAAGTTATTGTCTTCTTTCTTTCATATGCCTAAATATCTCAAGGAAGAATTAACCTTGTTGTTATTACTGGAAAAAAAGTAGTACGACATAATTACTATGAGATGTTCCACTGTTTCCTCATATTAACAATAAAAATAATGCACTAATTTACCAAGGAAACCATGGTTTTGGAGGTGATTGACCATACAAATATTTTCTGAAGTCATCCACCAAAAAAATTGTTTATCTTTTGGGGAGCTTGGAACACCCAAAATTTTGTCCAATGAGCATCAATCCATGATTGCCTGCAATGGAAGAAATGTAAACATCTAATGGAAACGACACCACTTGACTCTCCGACCCGGACTGTACGATCCAATTTGAAAACTGGGACATCCAATCCCACTAATCTGCCCAGTAACTTGATCCAATTCAATCCCACTAATCTGCCCAGTAACTTGATCAAATGCGACCACTCCCCTTGAATTTTGATGCAACTGGATGTCCCAAGACTGAACACTCCCTGTGGAATATTTTTGTATTTAGCAATTTTGACTGCATGGAATTATATGATTGTTATTTTTGAGATCTTTTCGCTGCACTGTCTATTCTAAATACACCCAGTTTATTATTTAGCTTTGCTTGCTATTTTGTCTCATTATTTATCTAAGGCACTTGAAACAATTATGCACTTAATTTGGTGTTGTTTCTGCAGGTGCAGTTTCTATTTACATCCATGTGAAGGTCCAACAGCTCCAGTGACACAAGGGAAGTTGAGCGCACCACGGATATTGCGGGTACACAAAGTAAGCATTTTGGGTGGCTTGCTTGGCAGCGTATTCCCTTTTTAGAGATCACCACCTATAGGCTATAAGCATAAGTGGTCTAGGGGGTTGGTTCCCCATAGTATATTTTCCTGCATTTGGTTCCTAAAATTGGAACCCATGTGCTCTTTAGCTGGAATAGGTATGACGCGACCATTACTGATTTTTTTTAAAAGGATGCATGGATACATGATGGGTAGACAGTTCTTTAAAAATTAATGACGATATAATTGAATTTCAAAGGATTCAAGAAGAAAAGAATAACGTAAGCATGGTCACAATATTCTTTATATTAGACAAAGAAGTTTGGCATGCATAGAAAATATTGCAGCAGGTATTATAAAACCTATTTACCAACTTGCACTTTGTGGTATGTTAAATGTATATATTATAGACTATATGTTATATATAAATATGCGATATGAGATGTATATATTTTAGTATAGGAAATTAGCAAAACAACATAGATACTGTTAAAAGCAAAGACCTTGCTATGATGCACAATTATACGATGCTCCTCCATCATTCAATCATGAAGCTGAGACAGTAAGCATAAACTTACACATTCTTGTCGGACCTATGTTACCTAAATATGACATCGATACTATAAGGATACTCTGTGTATGACTTACACTTACAATTGAAGCATTGGACTCACTTGCGGCACCCATTTTGATGTTCCTGGTAACATAGTAGGACCTAGTTAGAAACTTCGTACATGTTTGGCAAATATTCCCTTCGTGTGGCACTGTTATAAGAATGTGATGAGATCTCACCTTTTTTTCGTTAAAAAACATAGCCTTTTATTGACTTGGTTCTGCAGGTTGTTAATTACGTCATAGAAAAAATGCTTCTTGATAAACCATTGGATGGTGAAAAGTCCGATGGAGTGTTTGCGTCAGGACTGACAGGAGGACAATCACAACTTCCAACAATTGGAGATGGCTCATTTCGGTTAGGCTTGAAGCCATGGCATAAGCTAAAGCCATCTATAGAGATCTTATGTAATAACCAGGCAAGTAAATATGTTTTAAATATAAATGTAAGTTGTTTGTGCTTGTTTTTATGCCTTGCGCTTCAACATCTTATATTGAATCACCCCATTTTTGGGGATGGTGAAAGATTGCTGGTCCTTGCCGTTCCATGTTACTTCATAATCTCGTGCTCTTTCTGCAAAAGTATAACCATCTGAACTGTCTGCAGTAGTTGAGGACTAAAATCCCCGACAATACCACGATGTATTATAGTATTATCCTATATTCGCGGTGTTGAAGGTTGGAAAACGAAAATGAGATTCACAATGTATAGTCTGAACAAATTTGTATGGGACAATAACGATACATGTCATCATGGTATTGGAATTAAATGATTTTGGCCCATTACAAAACTTTTGAACCGTGGCAGTGGCTCTTACTCGAACTCTACAGTTTCTCAAATACCCAAGATAGGCTTTCATTTTTTCCCTATCAGTCAGTGAGTAATCGAAACATAGAGCATGTTAGCTTTTTCTGTCTTGTTAATTGTTATCATTTGAGATCTGTTTCAATACTTTCTGCACTTTAAAGGAATATATGAATGTTGGTTTTAAAGGTTTCTGGAAAGGTTCCTACCTTCATCTTTAATACTATTGCAATGGTTTCTCACTAAACACAGGTATCCAGTACATCATAACATATTTATCCTCCTTTCTTGACATATATTCCTTAGTGATCTTCTCTGGATCATGGACATGAAATGGGAAAAACTGGGATTTACATAGATTGAACTATTATCTCAAATTCTTTCCCATAACATTGTGACGTAATTTTTTCTTTGTAGTTTGCTTTTGTATATCTTAAATATTCAATAATAGAAGTGTATATCTTAAATATTATGGGTGTACTTTTGTTCTAGATTTATAATTTAGATTGAACAATTATCTCAATTACTTTCCCATAACTTGATGACATCCTTTGTGTTTTTGTTTTTTTTTTTAAAACTTTTAAGTAAAAAAGTACCCCCATATTCCAAAAGAGAATTGTATCTTTAATAGTTATGGGGTACTATTGTTCTAGAGTCAACAAGTAAAATAGGGTGGATTTATCATTTAGCTTTCAACTTCTGTATTTCACATTTTTTGCCCCTTGGATTTTTTCATTTAGGATTAATGGGGTGTCAGAGGCATCATCACACTCAATTCCCATAAGAGACTTGAGATAGCCTTGAAATCTTTGAAAGTCAGCTTTTGATTGAGTTGGCTTAAAGGCACTTCATAGCCTTAATGACCTTCCAATGGCTCCTAGGAGGGTGTTTTCCATTTCTTTTAATTATAAGCCTCTTCATTGTGATGCTTTTGCAGATCTTATCCCCTGAAATGAGTTTGGCAACTGTCCGTGCTTACATATGGAAGAAGCCAGAAGATTTGGTACTCAATTACAGAGTGGTGCAGGGAAGATGATTCCTGGACATTCCAAAAGAGGTGAGTGTACCTTGATCCCACTTGTAGCCATGTGATGGGATTTCATGCCATCGTTGGTGTATCATTTCTGTATAAGAATTGTTGTAAAACTGTTTCGAGCTGGCATTTAAGGGTTTAGTATAGATTTTAGAGTGGTTTAAAGTGCAGTTTGGTTGACTCCAGAACCGACTTGCGTTGTTTGCTATGCTGTATCGGAGTTATATAGTTCAATAAGATTCAAACATCATTTGTTGAAAAGATAAAGAAAATTTAAAAGAATTTGGGGAAAAGATGCATGCGTGCAATCAATAACAACATGCATAAGAGCAATACAATAATACACATGTATTGTACCAGTGTCATCGTTACCACCACAACCTTATGCCATCTATTTGGGGTCGTCTTCATCATTCAAAATCTTGTCCAAAACCGGTACGCATCAGACGATACGTACCGGTTTCGGAGGTCACCGGTATGATACTTGGAATGTATCGTACCAGTGCATTACATATATTTTGGTAATGTTTCGGACGATACATACCAATGTATTGGTATGTATCATCCAAAGCAGGTACATATCGGATGATACATACTGGTTTTGGAGCTGGACGATACTACCGGAAAACCGGTATTTTAAACCATTGTCGGGTTTACTAGTCCTATTTCTCCAGTCGTTTCTGATCAATGCTTCGTTCTTCATATCCTTTCTCATGACTTCCCTCCTTGTCTTCATTGGTCTTTCTCCTCTCCTACTTGTGCATGTAGTGTCTTAACCCTTCCTATAGGGTTGGCTTTGTACCTTTGATGAATATGTACAAACCACCTCAGGCGTCATTTGATTTTTTCCTTGATGGGTTCCGCTCTCAAAGTCTCTTACATACTCGTTCCGAATTTTATCCATTCTTGTTACTCCACACATTTATCTCAGCATACGCATATCGGCCACATGTACTCTATCTTTTTGTCGCTTTTTCATAGCCCATCATTCCGTACTATAAAATATGGCAGGTTTAACCACCATCTTATAAAAACGCCCTTCAATCTAACTTGAATTGGGTCACTCAATACTCTGGTTGCTTGCCTCCATTTTATCTAACCTATATTAATCTTATTTGAGACGTCCTCTTCAAATCCATCATCTGATTGTAAAGTGTCTAAATAGCGAATTCTATGAAAATTTGACACCAAATAATTTTCTATTTCAACTGAATCCTCCTCTAAGCTAGCATGTTCACTAAATTTGCACTCCATGTATTTTGTCTTTGTTATGATATATTTTATAACTGGGTGTCCGCCACCTTTTTAGAGTACCTGACTAAGTCTTTCCATAATTCCAGCTTATCATTTATTTGTTTCTTTCTTTGGACAATTAATATTATGTCATCTGCAAATAACATGCACCATGAAAGCTCTTCTTATATATCTATGGTTGATACATCTATGAATAAGGCATCAAGGTAGATCCTTGATGCAGCCCAACTCTGACAGGGAACTGACTCGGCTCTCCACATGTCGTTCTACCACTAGTTACCGCACCTCTCATGCATGTTTTGGATAATCTCAATATATAAGTTCGTGGTGCATTTCTTTCTCGGCATCGACCAAATTCTCTGTCTCGGCACTCTATCATAAGCCTTATCCAAATCAATAAAGATCATATGTAGGTTTCTCTCTCTCTCTCTCTATCTGAATATCTCCATATGTTCCCTCAATAGGAAAATAGCTTCCCTTGTTGATCTTCCCGATATAAATCCAAACTGGTTCTCTGATACATTTGATTCTTTCCTTAGTTATGGTTCTACTATTCACTGTCAAAGTTTTATAATCTGGTTCATTAGTTTAATGTCTTGATAGTTGGCACAGTTTTGGATGTCTCCTTGTTCTTATAGAAAGAGATCACACTGCTCTTCCTCCATTCTTCAAACATTTTCTTCATTTTTAGTATCTTATTGAATAATTTAGTCAACTAATGCAATCCATACTCTCCCAACACAATCCATTCTTCTATCGGTATTTCATTTGGTCCTAATGCTCTTCTTTTCTTCATCTTTGTTAAGGCTGCTTGTACTTCAGCTTTCATCTTTGTATCGTACCAATACACTTTGTTAAAACTGATGCATAGGAGATGAATACAACATCTCAATGTATCTGGGTGACATGGATTCAGATACCTGACACTCAGATATTGAACCATACCTTTTTCGGTTCAGATCCGTCCCTTTGGGCGCTTTTTGAGGCCTTTCTCTTTTCTTGGTGCCCCCTTGCCTCTTTCTCGTGATGGTGCTCCCCCTCCCGGGTTATTGTGAGTTTTAGGTAGATGTTTCTCTTCCCCCTTGCCTCCAGCTGGGTTTGGTTCGGTTTGACCCTCATGGTCGAGGTTGTATTTATTTATTTATTTTCTTATAAATTTCCTTGTTATTGATGAAAAAAAAATATAAAAACCATGTGAATTGGTATCACCTAGTTATTAGCCGACACCTACCACATCGAAAAGTGTTGGGCAGTGAATAATATGCATCAGTGACTTGAGATTGGTATCCATTGGTATCGGCGATACATAATGGGCTAAAGGCTGACGGACACCACTTCCGGTGCCTCAGCTTTTGAACTTAACCCTGGTATAACCATTCCTTCACCCTTTTCTTGTAGATGCTTGTGGGGCTTGCAGTCATGGCTGGTGATGGAGGTTCGTCGTCTGCCAAGAGTGTATGATAGTAGGTGTAATGATTCTTCAGGGTGCTGCTCATAATCAAACTATTTATTATGTCCTTGTAAATGTTAGGAATTTGATGTGATTGAGGCAGCTTTATATCATTCAGAATAGCTTCGGAAATCAGAAGGGAAGTCTTTAATGGCTTTTTCAGAGTTTTGTGGGATACCTTCCAATTTCGTGATGGTGTCGTAGATGTGATCATTATCATATGGATAGATGAACATTCTCGCAGGTTCCTTGGCTGAAATGAAGAAATGACTCGGAAAGTGAAAAAGTTGGAAGGCTGGAGGATTATGAATCGAACCGTGAAAAGCTTCAGTGAGTAAGATTTGAATCATGAAGAGGTTGGTATGAGAGTGAAAATAGTGATGATGTCGAAAAGCAATGTGAACTCGCAACGAGGTAATTACCTTGAAATAAATTAATTTTAGTATGTCTATTCTCTCAGTTGAATTCAACTTTGCATTTTTTTTTTCTTTTTCAAGTGTACTTTGAGTTGAGTATGGTTTGTGGGCTGTGCACTGTGCACATCCATGGCATAGACCTTTGAGACGGTTGAAGACACACTAGATTTGCCCAAGTCTGAAAGGCTGCAATTTGGATGGCATGGCTGCACAGTGTGTTCTGCCTCCGTTAACCAACTCTTTTAATTTATTTTTATAGTTTCCATTTTTTTTTGTTTTTTTGGATAATGGGGTATCCAGCCTCTTAGAACGCTTGTCAAAGTCCCGGGTACATGCAATATCCACACATCACACAATAATTTCCTGCGAGTGGCCATAGTGATCAAATTTGTGGACCTTTTGAAAAGGTTGGGAATAATTCGCGAATTTATGAAAAAATGAATAAAATCCAAGTTAGTTGCAAATTTCCGAATAAAATCCGAATTATTTGTATATTCACGAGTTATATGTGAATTTTACGACTTTTTCCCGGTTTTGGTCAATATCTTTTATTTATTTACATTTTAAAATATTCTAATTAATATATTTTATAATTTTTCTTTCTTATTTTTTTCGGAATTTTGACCGTATGCATCCTGACTTTTGTCTTCCTGACTTTTTTCTAATTTTTTTGAATTTTTTCCAAGCTGATTTATTTCCGAACCCTGACTTCTTGAGGGGTGAATCGTGATTACTTTGAAACTTCTTGATTCTTGGGGCGTGGTCTTGGCCACTGTGCCAATTCCCGTTGGTTTATAGCAACTCGTAAACCAACTCTTTTATTTATTCTTGAAGTCAGTAAAATGTGTTACGAGAGTATGGTGTACGGTGCCCGAATGTTACGTGTTACGCATGATTTCTTCATGATGTGTCAAAGTAGGTGCAAAGTGCCCGACGGCTAGGATCGGCACCTCGATCAATCTCTCCCCCATTTACGGGGAATGAGCTGATATTTTTCAGTGCAAATTCATTGATAGGTCAAAAAGTATATTTTCACTTATTTCATTGCTCATAAATAGGTGTGGTGTGCCTACTGAGGCAGTGAGGGATCATTTCGGCAGGAGATTGACCTGATCACTGCCAGCGGTGCCAATATTGTGTATTTATTATTATTATTATTAATTGAAAAGAATCTGACAAAATGTACGGAAAGTATTAGAGAAGGGATGTGTAAGTGTGTTATAAACTTAAAACTATCATGGAAGACCCACCAATACACTTTTAGATGTTATTTTTAATAAAAATGAAACATTTTAAAAATGAAATAACTTTTTTTTCAAAACTGGAAGGTCCTGCAGATATCCGATACGTATCAATTGAGACTATGCAGTATCGGCAGATACTTGATACTGATATAACCCTGATACTGGTATCACAGTGGCATCGGTATCAATTGGCCAAAATACTGATATATATCACTAACACGTATTGGTATTGGCCGATACTTGATATCGTGATTTAGTGTCCAGCTACTAGTTGCAGTTCAAACTTATGCTATTGAAATCCCTTTAAAACAAAGACTGTAATTTTGAGACCTGTCCCTTGTTTCAACACCTATTTGGTGCAAAAGATTGGAGCGAATCTTCATCTATGTCATCTGATTCAACGGAGTCAAAGGCATTGACATAAATTAATGGGTTACTAGTGATAGAGCTACGTCTTTTCATGCCAATCTTTTGTCTAAAGATATTTAAAGCAATTAATTTAAACCCTTATTATTTAACTGCAGCAAAATAACTCTAGCTTTAACTTTTAGGGTACCTCTAGGAGCGCCCACATAATCTTTGAAAGCATCCATGTCTGAAACTCTTTCAAAATCATTGAATGCTTCAGATCAGATGATAAAGATCGTTTTTAAGTCCTATCTTCCACGGAATGGTTCTTGAGATCATGTTGATGGTCAGTTTTTTATTCCACGTGTCATGGATCCTCAAAAAATGTCCCTTGAATCCTATTGCACACATTACCCTCAAACGTGATTTTTGGGGATCTATGATATGTGGAATAAAAAATTGACTGTTTTATGGGTGCAAAATGTATAAAGATTTTCTCTATGGAAGATAGAGTTGGAAACGATCTCCATCATCTGATCTGAAGCAATCAATGATTTTGAAGGGGTTGCACATGTAGGCGGTTTCAAAGATTGCGTAGGCCCTAATAGAGGTGCCCAAACTTTTATTCTTTTTTTATATTTTTAAAGAGTACCTTTGAATCTTTGAGTTCACCCACACTGAAACACATTGACTGCGTTGAATTTGATGATGAAGATTGTTTATTGTCCCAATATTTCACTCGATGGATCTTGAGATCATGGGCATACCATTAGACGGTCGCTTTTTTATTTCATGTGATATACACTAAAAAAATGACCTTAAAATCAAATTTGAGCTTACACGTGATGTTAAGGTAACTTTTTTCAGATCTGTGCCATGTGAAATAAATAATTATCTGTTTGATGGAACGCCCATGATCTCAAGATCCATCTTGTGAACGACTGGGAGCATAAACGATCTCGGTCATTTGATTCAACACAATCAATGTTATTCAGCATAAGTGAACTTAAAGAATCAATGGGTGGATTTAAAGGTACTCATTTTTAAAATTCTTCTAAATAAAGTGAATTATGGTTTTCAGATTAAAAAAAACCTAGGTTTTATAATTTTCTAATCTCTTCATCATGTTCTTCTAATTTAACCAATTTTGTTCCAACTTGTAACTGTAACTTTTTTTCGTTATTGAATAATTTTCTAAATCTTAGTTTTTTTCTTTCATCAATCCAATTTTTTATTTTATTTTTTCGTTTTTGAATCACAAATTTTTGCTCCCGCTGAACGATTTCCGCATTAGCAACCATGGTTAAGAGCTTCCAATTATTATTAGGGTAGCTCTATTCGCGCCCATGTGTTCTCTGAAAGCGCCTGCCTCCCAGGCACTAGAAAAAAGTTGATTGCTTTATATGATATGATTGAGATCGTTTGCTACCCTGATCTTTCACAAAATTGATATTGAGATCATGGATTACTTATCAGACGGCTAATTTTTTATTTCATGTCACAAATCTCTAAAAAATATCTCTAAAATCATGTTTGAGCGTGATGTGTGTCATATGATTCAAGGGCAGTGACGGAATCAGGATTTTCATCTAGGCGGGGCGCAAGATGAATTAGATTTGATTTTGATTCATTTCGGAATAACTTTCAGAAAAATTGTTGGGATTAAAAAAAATATAAAAATATATATTTATAATTTTAAAAGATATTAAAATATATAATATCATATTTAAAATACATATTATCATAAAAATTGTGTTTCGTGCCAATTTTTTCAATTTAGGATCTTTTGATCATGGCTTTCAAATCTGACGGCTTAGATGGTCTTTCCTACATATGATCTTTTGATCATCGATTTTAATTTTTTTCATAGGATCTTCTGTTCATCGACAATTGATTGATTTGACTTATACGATGAATATCTTTTTTCACTCCAATCTTCCACACAAAGGATCTTGAGACTATGAGTGTACCATCTGATGGTCAATTTTTTAATTTAAGTGGCACAAATATCAATAAAGTGACTAAAAAGCTATGAGGCACACATCACACCAAATTTGGGCTACGTTTTGGGATGTATGCCACGTAGAGAAAACTAGCGTATGATGGTAAATCCGTAGTCTCAAGATCTTTTGTGTGAAAAATTAGGCTTAAAACATATCTTGATCATCAAATTCAAAACAATCAACTAGTTGTGGCATGTAAAACTTGAGTTGAGAAGAAAGAATCTCGAATTTTAAGGATTGCAAATAAATTAGGAGTACCTTTAAATCCCCCCCACCAAATCTTTGAGTTCACCCATGCTGGAACACTTTTGATTATATTTAATCGGAAGATGGAGATTGTTTATCGTCCCAATCTTTCACACGATAGATCTTGAGAACATGATCGTACCATCCGACGGTCGATTTTTTATTTCATGTGGTACACACCAAAAAAAGGGACGTTAAAATCAATTTTGAGCGTGCACGTGATGTTAAGGTCAATTTTCTGAGATGTGTGCCACGAGAAATAAAATACTAACCATCTGATAGCAGGCCCATGATCTCAAGATCCATCGTGTGAAAGATTGGGAGGATAAACAATCTCCATCATCTGATTCTACCAAGTCAATGTGTTTGAGCGTGGGTGAACTCAAAGATTTGGTGGTGGATTTAAAGTTACTCATAAATTAGTCGCCTTCAAATATTAACTACAATGGTGGGCGAAAAAAAATCAACTAAATTTTAGGTGAAGATTTTATTTGATTTTATCTCAAAAAATGATTAAGAAAGTGGACCCCACACTATTGTCAAATAGAAATCTTTTATTCCATGAGAAAAGCAGAAGGGTACCTTTGTTTGCGCCCACATCCTAGACCCCTTTATAACCATTGATTAAGCTCGATAAGATGATGGAGGTCATGTTTCATCCCGATATTCCACACGAGATCTTGAGATCATGATGTATCTATCAGACGGTCAGTTTTTATTCAAAATGTCACAAATACCAAAAAATGGTCTTTGAATCATATGTCAGATATCACGCCCAAACGTCAATTTAGGACCATTTTTTCCGATCAATGACACATGGAATAAAAAATTTATCATCTGATAGGTGCGCCATGATGTCAAGATCTATTCTCTAGAATGTCGGGTTGAAACACGATACCCATCATTAATCTGAAGCAATCAATGGTCTTCAAAGAGTCTATGACGTGAGCGCTTTCAGAGATGGCATTGGTGCCAAGAGAGATACCCAAGGCAAAATTATGGAGAATTTTTTAGCTGACTCCTCTTTGATAAACAAAACCGTTATTATTATTTTTTCTTTTAAAAGTCAATGCGGGCGGATGCCCCTAGTCGCCCCTACATGCATCCGCCACTGTTCAAGGTTGCTGGTAAAAGATGCTCAAGGGTGCTGGTAAAAGATGGCAGAAGAGTTAATGTTGTAGGAGATAGCAAAAGCAGACATGGTGAGAGGTATATAGAGAAATGAAACTCCAAGAAATGGCCCTTGAATCATATGACACCATTACGCTTAAACGTGCATTTAGGCTCAATTTTGAGGATTTGTGACTCATGGAAGAAGAAATTGACGGTCTGATAGGTGTATCATGATATCATGATCTATCATGTGGGAAATCAGGGTAAAAAAACAATCTCCAGCCTTTGATCCGAAGCAATCAATGATTTTCAAGGGGTCTGAGACGTGGGCACTATCAGAGAATGCGTGGGCCCAAGCAGAGGCACCCTAAAGTGATTGCTTATATATTAAAGTGAAGTGTGCCCTAAAATCTCAATTTTTTTAAGAGATTCCAGCCAATGGGCTTGGGTCAAGCTTAAAGGTCGCTGGTTCAAGCCGAGCTAACTTATGTGTCTGAAAAAACATGGACGGTTGTTCATAATCTTGTTGTGGTTGATAATTGATATAGGGGGCCGACTCTTCTGACTATCATTTAAACATCAAATGGTATTTAAATGATCTTACACCATTTATTGGCTAATAATCTTGAAAATTGATTCTGTCAAAGTGATATACCATCAATTGAAGGGCTATCGGGCCAAAAATCATACTTTTAGGGAGATTTGAACAATCTGATATGTGCACTCTACTACCAACGATTGTTCTTAATTTTGATGACTGATATTAAAGTTCACCGATCAGATGATTTATATCCACTTATAAACATAATCCTTTGGATGGAATATCTTCCAATGATGGATCGCCACTTCGGAAATTTAGATTAATCATAAATGTGTGTTGTGTCACACAATGATATATCACACTTCAATAGTAAGAGATAAAAAGTGGCATTTTAATGGTGAAAGGTCATTTAAACATAACAGATGTGAACATTTTGAACGGACTTCAAATTTTGCTATAGGCTTTACCGACTTTCAGGGATTTAGAACGGATATGAATCGGCATATTACTAGCGGTCCCAGACCGATACTTATCAGATAAATCGAATGTGTATCAACTAAACAGGCCAATATTAAATTAACTTTTTAAATTATTTTAGCATATTAAATTATATTTTAGTGATTTAAAATAAATAATTGTTTTTACCTAAACGGCATTTTTGTTATTATATTTATGACCGATACATATTTTATTTATATCGGCAATATCACCTGATATAACTTGATATGAGCCAATATTTAGACACAATGTAACGGCTAGGCTGCGATCACGAGGAATAATATGAAACGGATGGGGAGATCAGATTTCACGCTCATCTTTGTCACTGTTGTTTGACCGGTGATTTTGTTTCCTTAAACCAATACATATCGGCTGATCTGTATCGGATATGGCCAATATATTAAACCATTCGGGCTTCCATGCTAGTGCTATATAAAAGGAATAATGGTGTTTAAATGATCTGATACTATTAAATTATTATTATTTATTTATTTTAAAATCGTTTTTATCTCACAATAAAATTTGCTTTACTATTATGTTATGTGGCATATGTATATTCTGTTATGTGGCATACGTATGTGATCAATTCAAATCATTTGTAGCATTTATCAAGAATACTAACTAGCCCAAGTATAGAAAATATGACAATAAAAAAATACACAAAACAAGCAGATGATGATGATCTAGGCCACTTTTGGGGATGTGTGCCATGGAATCAACATCTGACCCTCTGATAAGCGTGCTATGGTCTTAAGATCTATCGTCACTATAAAAAATAACAAAAAAACTATTAAAATTATTAGCGGCAAGGGTATTAGTGGTAATTTTTTATATTCATAGCGGCATTTTTTGGCTGTCACTAATAATCTTATTTTTTGTAGTGCGTGGAGAAGATTGGAAAAAAAAATAATCTTTATCTTCTGATTTAAATCAATTAATGATTTTCGTTCGTGAGAGAACTATGTAATCTTATTATTAAATGGATGAGAATAGTCATAACCTGTAAAATATAAAAACAATGATGATATTAGGAAAAGGGGCAATGGTCGAGTCCTACTTAGTAGAATCAGATTTCGAGTTCTATCCCATCCGCTGCCCTTGAAAATAGGAAAATCTTGACAGCACATTTGCTATAAAAAGTGAAAATCAAGAAAGTCAAGATTCTCCGATTTCCAAAGGCATTGATGGGGTAAGACTGAAAATCCGGTTCTACTAAGTAAGACCTAAACATTCCCCCTAGAAAAAGTATGATTTCCATGTCCACTCTTGTTTTTCGCAATCAAAGGGTTGTAAGGTCCTCACATCTTATATCTTTAATGGTATATGGTCTCATTTAAACACCAAAGTTACGGTATCGTGAATAAGTTTGATTGTATAAATGGTTCCATCATCGATGTGCTCATCAGCATCACATATTTCCTAGATTTGCTCCCCTTAGAGGCATCATAAGGTGTCCGTGGGTGGAGGTGCAGATGGGTCGTCTCAACCCGACCCTAGGGTACCTATTGGGTTGGGTTAGGTTGAAAAGCCCAATCCGTTTATTAAACAAGTCGGATTGGGTTCGGGTTGTGTGGTTTCTAAAGCCAACTTCATATGTCCGATGTCTCCCTCCTTTCAATTTTAACCTAGTTTGCCCGATCCAACCTGACCACACCCGGTATTCTTGCTAAATGGGCCAGGTTGAGTTTGGGCAAGTGTTCCAATAAACAGATCAGGTCAGGTTGACCCCAAACAGGATCAAACAGACAGATCTGTGCTATCTTGAACCTTTTGGATCCCGTGAAAAGCTGACCTTACAAGATTCCAAGACCCTAGAAATTTGCGACTGTCAACTCTTAACTTTACTGGGTGCTTCATAAACTATGAAGGCTCTAAAGGTCCCAAGGCATGAACCATTTAGCAGTACATGGCCAAGAATTAGGGGTAGAAAAAAATTGAAAACCGATAGAATCCAATCGAGGAAAATTGACCCAAAGCCGAACTGTAACTGATCTAAAACCGAAAAACTGAAATTGGCCATGGATTGGTTCGGTTTCGGTCTTAGGTGCCGAAAACCGTAACCAATTGAGTAGGGAGAGAAAACCGACCCTAAAATAAAAATAAAAGAAGTCTCTTTAAAGTAATTAAATAATAATAATTTGAAAAGGGACTAACTCTTACAACCGTCATTTAAATACCAAATGGTGTTTAAATGATCTTACACTATCTATTGGCTTAGGAACTTGAAAAATCATACCATTAAAGTGATATATTATCAATTGAAGGGATATCAGTACAAAAATCGCTCTTTTTGGGAAATTTGAACCATCCAATCCATACACCCTAATACATAGGGTTGCTCTTATTTTTGATGGTTTATATTAAAGTTCACTGGTTTATATCTACTTAGAAGCATGGTCCTTTGGTTGGAACATTTTTTCAGAGTGAATTGCAACTTGAACAATTTAGATTAATCCTAGATATATGCCACATAACACAATGATAAATCACACTTCAATGGTGTGATGTGAGATAAAAAGTGATACTTTAGTGGTGTGAGATGATAACTGTGATTGAGCCATTATCCCATTATAAAAATAAAAAATCGAACCGAAACCGATTTAGGTTTGGCAAGTCCAACTACTACCGGAGCACAGGTCTGCCAAGTCAGCACCCTTGACCGTTGAATACTTTCTCAAAAATTCTGCATGCGCCGAAAATTTCTGACACAAAACACATTGGTACTTCTAACCTTAAACCGTACCCTAAAACACAAACAGTATATATATATATATATATATATATATATATATATATATATATATATATATATTAAAAAAAATTAACTGCCCAAATCTCAATAGTTGCACTCGTTCTGATACTGACTAAATCGTAGTAGGATGCCACTGTTGCGCCCACGCTTTCTCTCAAATTTTCAAACTCATTAATCGCTTTAGATTAGATGATAGAGATCGTATTTCTTTCGAATCTTCTACAAAATATATCTTGAGTGACTAATTGATATATATTGGTGCCGATACGTATCAATATTTAACTTGGTATCGATATTGGTATCGGCCGATACGTTTCGGTATCGGTCCTCCAAGGCCCAATACCCGATATGATACTAATATCGATTTTGTTATCTTAATTATAACGGTCAATTTTTTATTCCATGTGCCACATATCTCAAAAAATGAGCTTAAGTTTATGTTGGAGCGTCATGTGTCAAATCATTCAAGGGGCATTTTTTTAAAATTTGTGACACAGAATCAAAAATTGATCGACTAATAAGTATTCTATAATCTCAAGATCTATTGTGCGAAAGATCGGGGTGAAAATTGATCTCTATCATTTGATTAGTAGGAGTTAATGATTTTCAAGGGGTTTGGGTCATGGGCAGTTTCAAAGAACCGAGGATCAAAATTTCAGCAGAAATGACTGAAATTTCGATCGAAATTATTGATTTCGGTCCCCACCGAAATGATAATTTGGATTGAACTTTCGGTTCAAATTTGTATGGGATCCAAAATTTTGACCGAAATTTCGGCCAAATTTTTGGTGTTCGGCCAAAATTTCGATTCAAATTTTTTATTTCGTCAAACTCGAAACTGAAATTTTACCCAAAATTTTGATCCTTGAAGAGACTGCGTACGCGCAAACATAGGTTCCCATCCTAGTAATGCAAAGAAGCCGTTGCTAGAGTAAAATGTCGCTATGTATAACGTTTCGTTCATTTAATATAATTTTCAGATTTAGTATCGGCCCAAACATTGTGAAAAGGATAGCGGTATTTGCAACTCAATATTTGCATCCCTAAATAAAGTTTTTATATCCTAAAACTGTTAGCTGCCTTGAAAGAGACGTGATCATTTTTCGGCCCAATCTTTCACATAACTGATCTTTAGATTATGTATTACATATCACAGTTAGATGTTAAAAATACTGGTACCTTAGAAAATTGTGCCAAAGGGTTTATAATAGGCAGCACACCGACATACTGTTTATTTGCAAGATCAAATATCCGATACGCTTGTATCTGATCTGACGGTGGATTATTTCATGTGACAACTAATAATATCAGGGATTGTTATGTATCAGTCAATTTCGTGACCGTAGTGACCGATATGAACTGAGGTGGTTGAGATCATAGTTACCAAATTTGCCAATTTTTTTAAAATTTCGCAAATAATTTTTGAGTTTAGGGCTCTGCCAATTAATCCCGAATTATTTGCGAATTTTTTCAAAAAATTTGTGAATGTTCAAAAATTCGTGAATATTTACGAATTTTCACAAAAAATCGCAAATATTCATGAATAATTCCGAATAATATCCGAATTTTGTCAATAAATTGTGAGTTTTAATTTTTAAATATTTTTACCTTTTAATCTTATTAATTTTATATTTTACCCAATCCAATTTTTCTCGAAATATTTCTCGAACTTGCCATATTTTGCCGGAATTTTTCGATTAACCTGGCCCAATTACTACCGAATTACCACTACTTGGTGACTATGGTTGAGTTGGCCCATAAATACCTAAAAATATTTGTATTTATTCAATTTAATGCTTAAATTAAAGCAATTTGAAATAATAAATAAATGAATTTGTTGTTCATAGTGCTGAACTTATCGGCCATATTATCTCTGTCATCATCTCGGCCCCGAAAAACTACAGTTTGTACTCACATTTTTCTCTTTTCATCTATATTAAAAACTAACTATACATACACATACTTTTAGTTTACTTGTATATATATAAAAAAAAAAAGCCTGTATACATAATTTTTTTTCTTCAATGTACATATTTTGCAACTAATATATACCACTAATATAACTCGAAAAAAAAAAAAATCAAGACAAGATGATAATAAGGTCATCCTTAATCCGTTGGATCACCAATTCCACAATATCTGCACCGTCGATTGTACCGTTAACCAACGCCGTTACCGTCAATGTCATTATCCGGTCATCATCGCTCACAATTCCGGCTGCCAAGATTTCGGCCCTGTGCCTCTCAAACACATGGAAAATTCGGCTAACCGCACCGGGTCGCGACACTGAACGAATACCGAAAAATGCAGTGGTACCCGAAACTGTTACATCGACGGAAGAATTGAAGTGGGTGTGTAACGGAATGCTTCGGTTGGCCTCGACTGTTTTTTTTTTAGTTTCTAACCCTTTGATTGTTTCTTCTAAATCTTGAATATATGTGATTGTATTGTCGATGATCAGTGCCCTTGGAGCCTGTGTTTTTTGAGAAAAAAATTAGTCCTTAATTATTGGGTTTAGGGGTTAGGAGAGAGTATAATGCATTATGGATTTAAACATCTAAGCAAATTCAACTTACACCCAAATATGAGATTTCAAAAAATAATAATAATAAATAATTGAGAATGATAAATTAAGGGATAATGGCCCCTGATTTGGCGTTTAAATGATTTTGTATCATTAAAATGTCACTTTTATCTCACAATTGAAGAGTGATTTATCATTGTGTGACGTGGCACATATCTATGATCAATCTGAATTGTCCAAGTGGCAATCCATTGTTGAAACATATCCCAGCCAAAGGATCATGCTTCTATGTGGATGTAAACCATCCGATCGATGAACTTTAATATCAGCCATCAAAATTAACAACAATTGTTGGTATTAGAGTGCACAGATGGGATGGTTCAAATCTCCCAAAAAGTTTGATTTTTGGATCCATAGCCCTTCAATTGATGACATATGGCAATGCCGGTATGAATTTCCAAGATGATAAGCCAATCAATGGTGTAAGATCATTTATATAAAAAGGAAGCAAAACCCATTTTTTTAAAATATAAAATTTGGCACCTTAGGTACTAAATCTGGAAGCATGGACTGTAAAGCTGCATAGAACACGCTCATCTTCTCCCTCCTATGTCTCTCCATTTGCACATCTTTTTCAGGGCTCTTTAAACCCTTACCACTCGTCCGATTTCGTCGCGATGACGATGCCGGGGCCTTATCTTTTCCGGTCGTCTTCTCCGGAATTGGCGAAAATTGAGATAAGGGAGGTATTACTGAATCACTGTAGCCTTCCATTATACTGAAAAACAGTTGAGATACGTCTTCTTCCATGTCTCGTTATAACGAGCACACCAATTTAAAGGAAACTATAATGAATTTTAAAATTATAAATATGAGAGAGAGAGAGAGACAGAGAGAATTAATTTGTTGTTTTATAGTTTCACTTATGAAACACTTTGTAGACACTCAGTCCACTCAAAAGATTACTTTCACGGATTTTCGGGGGCTTGAAAAGCTAAAATCCATTATCATAAAATTAGATGGTTAACAGGCCTTGTGATAAATAGCCCATAAATGTGTGTGTGTGTGAGAGAGAGAGAGAGAATTTGTTGTGTTTTCTTGTTTATAGTTTCACATATGAAACACTTAGAAGACAATCAACTGAAAAGAATATTTTCACGGATTTTTGGGGCCCTGAAAAGGAAAGTCAACTATCATAAACTAGATGGTTAAAAGGCCCTGTGATAAATAGCTCAGAAATGTGTGTTTGTGCGTTTGTCTGTGAGAGAGAGAGAGAGAATGTGTGTTGTATTTTCTTGTTTATACACTCAATCCACTCAAAAAAATACTTTCACGGATTTTTTGTGGCCTTGAAACCTAAAATCAACTATCATAAAATTAGATGGTTAAAAGGCCCTGTGATAAATAGCCCATAAATGTGTATATGAGAGAGAGATAGGGGGATGAATCAGGAAACAATTTCTAGATGCTCAATCCACACAAAAACAAAAACAAAATCCCGGATTTTAAGGGCCTTGAAAAGAGAAACTCAACTATGATGGAACTAGATGGCTATATGACCCATCACAACGACCTTATGATGTCTCCCACGAGATCAAATCTACATTTTTAGTTAGGGAATTGGCCTCATCATAAGGTTTTTTAAAAGGTCATGAAGGGCCCTTTTGCCATACAAATCACACGTATCCCAAGGCTCTCCAAATATGTGAAAATCAATTTTGACTCTATGATTCAGTAAAAGGCGTTTCGTAAGTGTTTATGCAATAATGGCTATGAGGCCTCCTTATCTTTCAGTACGAGAGAAATGATACTGTAGATGTTAGGCACTGTATCACCTCGGTGTCCTGCTCTAATTCTGTTACCCAAGGTCAACATTTTGACGCTGGATAAGAAGCATTGAGCTATTGGCCAATTGTTTAGTGTCCACTAATGATGCCGATCCAACGGTGGTAAATCACGTTATGATGGAGGTGAATCAACGGTAGAGTGATACAAATCGAACCGTAATAAAATGGGTAGCAGTTTTTATAAAGTGTTATCTATAGCATTGGATCATTAGCACATATGGCTAAACGGTAATGTGAAATGGTGGTCTTTATAAATTATTATGGTCGCCTGGTCCGCTTCCATGTTTCCTTAAAAGGAAACTGCACCGATATTTTCTGAACCGATATTTTCCATAAATAGAAAGCGGAATGTGCATTAGCAAGTTGGAGGCATCATAGCTTATTGATTCTCTGTAAGTTGAAATGCTTCATTTGCCCTTAGACTTTTTGAGGAATGACAAATATGAATTACTAATTTTTTATTTTGGCAATCTTGCCCCCACAGATGTGGACAAAGTTATAAATTTCCGATTATCATCATTTCACTCGCCCGAGACTGATACATGTATCGGTTTCGGTTTGACCTTAGTCAATATCAAGAGCGGACTTGGTAAGGATTTAAGCTTTTGCACTATACTTGCACCTCAAATGTAAGCTATTGCACTATTTACAAGAAAAATAAGAATTAAGGAAAAGGTGCAAGTTACAGAAATAGTGCAATTACTTGCACCTCATTTAAAATCATTCTAAAAGGTTAAGGATCAAAATTTTGGGTTGAATTTCGATTTCGAGCATGACCGAAACGGAAATTTTGGCCGAAAATCCTTCCCCCCCCCCCTAACATACAATTTGGATTGAAATTTTGGATTTCGATTTCGTTTCGGCCATGCTCAAAACTGAAACATTTCAGCTGAAATTTTGATCCATGTAAGAGACTAAAAGACGTGCAAGTTCTGAGTTGTTCAATATTTTGAAGTTTTGAGTCATTCTTTCTCTTGAAAGCGCAAGAAACGAAGTGACAAGCAGAGAAAACGGTATGAGAAGAAAGGTTTTGCTTAGTTTGTGATCAAGAAGAAGAAAAGAATCGACGATCAACAATCTACCGTTTATGAATCTATTGCATGCTGCAAAGATAATGAAGAAGACTTCTCTGGGATTACTAGATTTTCACATGTCTCAATTCTAAACTCCAACATATTTTTTAGGCTTTAAGTGGGATGCAATTACATACTGCTCACCTACGATAATGTCCACTTTAGTATTATTATTTATCTTGGTTTGAAATGGGGTGCAATTATTAAAATGGTGCAATGACTTATATTTGAGGGTGCAAGTAATGGCTCCCTATTTAAAAATCAACTTATATATATATATATTGGATATAATTTAACATTGATAGTGCCCTTTTGTTAATAGTGGTTTATTTTTTAGGGTAGCTCCAAACACGTCTATATGTTATCTGAAAGCGCATACATCGGAGACCCCTTAAAACCTATTGATTGGGTCGGATTAAATTATGGCGATCTTGTTTTAGCCAATGTTCGACAAAAAAGATCTTGAGTTCGTGTCGCACCTATCAGACAGTCAATTTTGATTCCACATGTCACATATCTTCAAAATATAGCCCTAAAATCACGTTTGTTCGTCACACGTGCTATAGGATGCAAGATCCATTTTTTGGGGGGATATGTGACGTGTGAAATAAATACCTGACCGTCTAATTTGTGCGACATGAACTCAAGGTCCATTGTGTGAAAGATAGGGGTGAAATGCAATATCCATCATCAGATACAAAGTAATCAACAATTTTTAAGGGGTCTCCGAATGGATAGGCGCGAGGAGTGCAATCATTAAAATGATGTGGTAACTTATATTTGGGGTGTAATTATTGACTCCCTATGAAATATGGGCTCATATGTATAACCGTTAAGTTTCAGTTAACATTGATAGTGTCCTTTGGTTTATAGTGGTTTATCCATATCAGTATCGGCTTATATATATATATCGGCCAGACTGCTGGCCGATATAGCTGATATGTTATACTGGTTTTAAAACTGATGTGACGGTTGCTAGACCCTTGACTACACCACCTAGAACGGTTCATAGTATCGGGTTTTATAGTTATCGCCCTTTATGGTTGATGTATCGGGTTTTATGGCTATTTCTTGCGTTATTTATTGATCACTGCTCTCATGAAGGAGTTGGTATTGCTAGCTTGGAACCCTATCTCTCCCCAACCGACTTGTTAGAAAACGAGTACCTTTTTAGGACACGAGGCATGTATGGCTGTCAATGGGTCAGATTGGGTTGGGTAAAATTTTTTTGGTTGGGTGATGAAAATGACATATGGCAAACCTGACCTAATGAATCAAGGGCATAGTTACCAAATTCGGATTTTTGAGAAAATTGATCGTGATATTTTGAAAAATTGTTCTTTTTACGATTAAAAAGTGATTAATTGAAAAAATACGATTTTGCTATTTAAATGCGTTTGTTCATAATTGTTTTGCAGTAAATTCAATAATAAGGATCGAGTTAAGGGTTTTAGTAAACGGGTCAGGTTGATCACTCAATTTTTTATTTTTTTTCACTATTTTTTTTCATATATTTTTTTTCCCGATATTTTCCCCTTTTTTTTTTCATATTTTTCCTTTGCCCATTTTTTCCCAATTAATTTCCGACTTAGTAACTATGGTCAAGGAAATATGCCCGACCTAGCAAAAACTCTCTTATTTTCATAATTTTTTTATTGGAAAAGGTGAAGGTACTCTAGGTGGAGTACCTTAGCGTACTCCAACAGTCTCATGGAGGTTCAGGTGACTACCCAAATACTGTTTTGGTACCACATAGAGCTTCAACATGTATTGATCAATTATTTTTTCAAAATGAATTCAAAATTGAGTTTTAAAATTAAAAGTCAAATTTTTTTCAGTGAGTCAAGGATTTAGATTTTACGACTTGAAAAATACATGAGGGAGGTGTTTAGGCTTTTCTTGTTTAGAAATGATCTATACAACACTACCCTGTTCCACATGGCACCCAAAATATATTTTAACTTTCACATAAACCTACATATGAAGGTTGAAGTACAGTGAGTGTACTCCACCTGGAGTAGTTTTGTGACTCCATTTTCAATATATGAAATATAGGGTCTGATAGGCTCAGCCTGGCACAACACAGCCAAACCACTTAGCTGATCCAATCCGTCGGGTTAGATGTCTCATGCCTGACCCAAGCTTATGGGTGAAGTTTATGTGCCCGACCCGAGAAAAAATTAGGATCAAGCAAGTCGGATATCAAGCCAACCCGACCGGTTGATAGCCCTAATGACAATGTGATTTCATCAAGTTTAGTATTTGAAGAACATAAAAAATTTATTCTATTATACAATTCCGGCAGTCACTGACTCGTAGGATTTTTTATTTTTTTTTTCTAAACCTGTCCAACCAATTTTTGCTTGGCGATCCAAAACTGAAACTGAATGTGTTGGAAATTGGTTTGTTTATTTTTTTCGATTAATTTTGGGTTGATTTCAGTCCGGTTTGGTTGGCCATTTTTTCGATCGATTTCGATTTCGATTTCGGTGCAAAACTTGCACTCCTAATGCCCCATCAAAATGAAGATGGGTAGGCTACTCTCACCCAGAAAATGAAGATCGGTAAGGCTTCTCTCACCCGTTTCAGAGTAAGGGCCAGACAATTTTTTACGAAAATCATTACCTGATTTAAAGCAGATGATGGAGATTTTGTTTGTTCAAGTCTGTTCTCATGCTAGATCTTAAGATCACCACACACCTATCAGCAGTTAAATATTGATTCCACATGACATATGTCTCTAAAAGTGAAGGCCAACTACTTTTCGCTAGGGCGCTATTGGGGATGCGGGTGCCCACGAAGTAAATGCATTTATACATGGGTGCCGATAAAGTAAAAACGAGTGAGTGCTCAGTAAACAAAAAAAGAGCACGTGAGAATGGGGCTCTTCCAATAAAGCGGTGGGCGTAAATAGAGGTATCTTTTTGTAATATTAAACGAGTGGAAGATCAAAGCCGACTTTTACTCATTTGCATGCATTAAAATAAAAGTGCACATCTGAAACCTCAGTAGGGAGGTAGGGGGGCAATATTGTCATTGTGCAAAACGCCTATACGTACGGTACGCATTTTGTAAGTTGAGCTTGGCGCTTTCAATAATTGAAAGTCATTAGAATACTTTTTCACCTAATGGGCACCATGATGAGGTAGAATCCATTAGTGACAAATTTCGAGGAAATTTTTTCAAAATTCATGAAATAGGGGTCAGATGATACTTTTTGGAAAATTTAGGTGATTTCTCTGAAATCTAACCAAATTTTACCAAAATTAATGAAAGTTTTTTAATTACAGCTATTTTTAAAATAATAAATAAATTTTTTATAAATATTAAATCATAAAAATAATAAATAAGATTTGTATTCCCTAAAATTTTTTCCAATCGTTTATGATTTTTTTTCGAAATTTATCCAAAATGAATCGAAATGAATCCCTACCAAAATATTGCCGAAAATGAAATTTGCCACTATGGTCTAATCATTGTTATCAAAAGTGATTATTTTATTTTTTAACTTTTTAAATAAATAAATAAATATATATATATATATATATATATATATATATATATATATATATATATATATATATATATATATATATATATATATATATATATTTATTGGATAATGTCTCTGCACTGGCATTTAAACACCAAATGGTGTTTAAATGATATTACACCAATAAACTAATATTTTATCTCACACCATTGAAGTGTGTTTATTATTGTGTCATGTGGCACGCATCTATGATTAATCTAAATCTCCCAAGTGGAAATCCATCATTAGGACATGTCATAGCCAGATGATCATGCTTCTAAGTGGATGTAAACCATTTCGATCTGTGAACTTTAATATCAGCCATTAAAATTAAGAATAACCGCTATATTACAGTGCAAACTTCGGATGGTTAGAATCTCCCAAAAAATGTGATTTTTGAACCCATAACCCATCAATTGATGATTTATCTCTTTGACGGTATGGATTTTTAAGAACATAAGGCAATAAATGATATAAGATCGTGTAAGCACCATTTGGTATTTAAATCACGATCAGGAGAGTGGGTCCCATTTTTTTTACAGGGATAATGGCTCCTCATAGACATTTAAACACCATTTGGTGTTTAAATGATCTTACCCCACTAGAATCTCACTTTTCATATTGTACCATTGAAGTGTGATTTATCATTGTGTTATGTGGCACATATCTATTATTAATTTAAATTGCCCAAGTGGCAACCCATTGGTAGGAACATGTTCCAAGTCAACGGAACATGCTTATAAGTGGATGTAAACCATCCGACTGGTATAATATCAACCATCAAAATTAAGAACAATGTTGATATTAGAGTACACTGATCGGATGGTTCGAATCGAAAAGTGTGATTTTTTTACCCATAACCTTTCAATAGGTGATTTCTCGCTTTGACGATATGGATTTCTAAAATCATAAGACAGTAATTGGTGTAATATTGTTTATAAACCATTTGGTGCTTAAATGACAGTAAGGGGAGTCCCTTTTTTTAAGTAGGGACCCGAGACAACGCATCCAGATGCAATATAGAGGGCTGTGATCAGTTCATCTAGGTACCATGTGGCACCTATCATGAAGATTGGATGCCACGCCAACGTAGACAAGATCGATCAGTTATCTTAAACAAAGAAAATACGGTTGACCACTTTAGCTAAGACAATGGCAATCTTTTTTACTACCAATATACAAGATAATAGATCTTTAGATTATGGGCCTATCATCTGACAATCATATGTTGATTTCATGTGACACACATCATAAAATGTAAACATGTATATTTTTTTGTAATATGTTGCGATCGTCTACTTTTTGGGATATGTGTCACATAAATTTACCTTATGATCATCTATTGATAGGCTTTGTTCTCAAGATCTATTTTGTTAGAGAAATCAAAAATGGGGATTGCAGACTTGCACTAACCCTGCTGTAAAACTATGGTTAAAGGTGTCAAATTTAATGAAGCGGGGGTGTTAGGCTGTTAGCCCCTCACCTATCTTTGACTAATCGGTGGCGTTCGAAATCGATTCATTCCCACTGAAATATTGGGATTTCGGCCAAAATTTTGATCCATGCTATGAGGTACGACATCCTTTGTGATGCTGATACGTAACAATGATACGTATCGGTTTTTCAGCAAACCGATACGTATCAGTTCTGATACTTCCCGGTCCTCCAACTCTATATCGGTATCGGTTGATACGGGCCGATATCGGCCAATACGTATTAGGTTCGGCGGATACGTATTGGGTTCGGTGATCATTCACATAATTTACCATTTTATCACCCTTAACTTAGTGTTGTTAGAACTTAGTTTATTACTAATAAGTTACAGATGTACAAATATTTAAGAAAAGTAGTAAAAAAGAGCCCTAATGATAATCTTTGTTAAAGTGAACCCAACGAGCAATAAGAATGACGATTAAACATTAAAGACGATTCACAACTACTGAAAGATAAAAAATTGTAAGTTACGATTATGCACTACTGACTGAAATGAAGTAAAGAGAGAAATTACGATTTTTTAAAAGACGATTCTTCAGAAGGGGACAAAAGAGTAAAAGACGATACAAAGAAAAACGATAGTCCAGTATGATAGTCAAAGGATAGAAAATTGTGATTTGTGATTTACTAGATAAAAAAAGAATAAATAATCGTTATCTACGATTATAGAAGCTTTCCTACTGACATAACTGCTGCTGTTGATCATGTGAGTGAGAACTATCACCGCCATATATAGAATTAGAAGAATTCTACAATTAGAAGTTCTACTAATTATGGATCTGAAAGATTGATGAAGAAAACTCCGAAGGACTCAACTACTGAAGATTAAAGAATATTCTAGAAGCGCATCAGACTAAAGAAAGAAGGAAAGATAAAATTTGAATTAGAGTTATATTAGGATAGCCTTTATATCTTTTATTAGAATTAGAAGTCTTGTAAACCGACTCCTTATGATCTATAAATAAGAGAGCCTGGTGTAGGAGTAAATCATCGAAGAAGAATTCAGCATCAATTGATGCCTGAGGTTGGATTTTCTTTCGATCAGTAGTGTATCATAGTTAGAATAGTTTAGATATCAGAAGTTTCTCAAGAGCAATTGACGACTGCAATTGAGTGCTGAAGATTAGTGTAGATATGTTAGTCACTGATTTATACCATTTTATATACCTTTAAACCTGACTTTTGTAAGACATGGAGGTGTTTAATAACTATTTTTAGTTTGCTTTGCAGTTTAGCAATAAATATGTAGCCAATCAATGAAAAGGTGTTAAGAAGAGGAGATTAGAATCAATCAAGAGCTGAGAGAGATATGAAAGGAGTGGTGCCATGGCCTGTTACTGTGGAAGCAAGACAACTTATTGTGTGCTTGAGATGAAGAGAAACTGCAGGAATGTGGAATGGATAACTTCAGCTCGAGGTTCACTCTCAAATTGCTGCAAGGAACACTCTTGAGCAGCAATGCATACAATCATGTGGAAGGAAGCATCAACCTATCAAGCAGCTCAAAGTCTTCAGCCACTTCAAAGTCAAGCAGTTCACACTCCAAGGCAGCTTCAACATGCTTTAGAGTATAGAAGTAGAGCAGCTATGCAGCTGGAAACTTAATCCTGTTAAGCTGAAGACAAGGGAACCTTGAGTAGCTATTGAAGCCTCATTCATCCACTCAAAGCAGTGCAATCTAATCCTATCGAGGGCTGCAAGGGATACTGGAGTTTAAAACTCTTGAATGGATAGATGCATCTACAGCCATTTTCTTGAACATATGAATCTTGCATTTAATCCTCTCGAGTGGAGTATAAAATACAGCAACTGAACCTCTCGGATTGGTGCTGAAACAAAGGTATGCATATAGCTGGAATGCAGACCTGTTGAATGGATCTTTGCAGCAGTGTAAAGCTCACTAATTCAACCTATCAAGTGAAAAGAGCAGCAGCTTCAGTACCAATCGAGTGGTTCAAGCTGCACATCAGCTATCCTCTCGAACAGTCCTCTCCATCCTATCGAATAGTTCAGCCTCTATATTTAGAACCTTTCGACTTGTGGAGCTATCAACCTATCGAGAAAACCATGCATTCATCCTATCGAGCACTCCAACCCTTCATCCTCTCGAGAAGTGCAACAACCTCCCACATCCTGTCAAGTTCTAAACTACGGCTTCAGCAACCTGTCGACATCTCCCCTTTAAATCTAGCCAACCTATCGACATTTAGCTTGTAAGCTTCAATACCTATCGACCTTTAACCCTCCACTCAGCCATCCTGTCGACTTCAACAAGTTGAGCTATAGCCATCCTCCCATAACCTATCAAGTGGATACCTTGCAGCTTCAGTACCTTAGGAGATTCCAGCTTATCCTCCCACTACCCCTCGAGCAGATGTAGCAGCCAACCATCCTGTCGACTTGAGCACTAGCTAAACCTCCAACCTGTCGACCAGCAGTTCACACCCTCAACCATCTTGTCGAATGGAGCTATTTTCCCATCAGCTACAAAGTCTATCCTCTCGAGAGGATTGCTGAACCTACTCTCATCCTGTCAACATTCAAGTAGCAACAATCCCTTCAACCCCTCGAGTAGATGGACTACACCTCCAACATGTGGATCAACTACATTCATCCACTTGAACTTGCATCAGACTTTCAGCCATCTTATCAAATGAAAATCTGCAGCACCTTGGGCTCCATAAAGTCTAAAGTGTGAGGGTTATAACAGCAGCTTGGATCCAAGTTATTTGCGGCAATTTTATGAAGGCTATAGCTGGAAACACCAAGGGACAGCAGGGGCATTTTTAGGAACTCCAAGGCACAAGAGAAGTCTACACATGGGCAAAACTAATTTTCAAATCCTTGGTGGGAAGCTAACTACTTCAGTTGAGCATAACAGAAATTGACCTCTCTTCTCTCTGATTGGTTGGAATGCTAAGCACATGGATTAGCATAAACTGAAGTCAAATTTTCTCCTTTGATTGGCTGCAATTCTAAGCACATGGATCACTGCATTTGTATAAACAAGCATCCTTACTGCTATAATTCTTCAGCAAGAAAACCAAAGAATAGCTTTAGTTCTCCTTGACTCATTTAGGTGTAGTTTTAGCTTTTATTTTCTCTTTTCTCTTTCCCCCTTCTCTCCTTAATCCAGCCTGTTGGATTAGATCTAGGCAGCAGTTCAGATCTGGTTTGTAATTGTAAATTCGGTATGAAGATGTGTGGATTGATGCACTGACTATAGATCTGAGAACAAGGTTATTATAAGTTGTTTGATTCAATAAATTATTGATTTTAGAGTTCCATTAAATCTAAGGATCATGTGATTCCATTAGATGTCTATAGGATTCATGTATTTGGGAATAGCCCATTAGCTATTGATTATCATCTGATTTCCCTTGGTTAATATCCCAGTGGATGCCTGAGCTTGTAGCCTTGCATCCACAACATTTGTAGTGATTTTAATGTTTCAATTTGAATCTTTGGATTAAGTGAAGTCTATAGGATGATCTCTGACCATTCAAGTGGACAGATCATACCTTGAAGATCAGTTCAAGCCTTTGGTTTGGTTTGAATTCTTCTACCTTGCACTTAAACTTGTAGCCAAGTGAAGGATAGCTGCAAATTAACATGCCTTGATCTATTTTGCAATGAGAACTAGTCTCTAGCTATCTATTTTTCCTTATTTTATATTTTATTTTTTCATCCATCTTCCTCAGTCTTATAGATTTAGTTTTATATTTCTGTTTTGTAAATTAGATCTAGTGACACTCGAAAAACTCTTTTTCTTCTTACACTAGGCTAGAATTGCCAGATCTGTAGCAGATCTGGAGGTCTACTATACTGCCTTTTAGGTTTTAGATCACTACTCCCTGTTGGACAAACTCTTTCTTTCAAAACTTGCTACAAAAAGACCCTTTATCTTGCAGGTCTGAATATTTTAGAGTTGCTGTTTTCATCTTCTGTTTTATTTTGATTTTATTTTTCCTTTATAATAATCAGCACCTGAAATATCCATAACAAGTTTTTGGCGCCGTTGCTAGGGATCGAACCTGGGTCACCCGCGTGACAGGCGGGAATACTCACCACTATACTACCAGCGTGACAGGCGGGAACTTATGGATTGCAACTGGAGCAGATCTGCTTGAGGTTGCATTCTCTTCTCCTTTGTTTTCATTTTCAATTTTTAATTCTTTAAAAACCATCAAACTGCTATGTTTTTGTTGTATATTTTATATCTAATTTTGTGTTTGCTGAAATATGTTCTGTTGTGAGCCATTTGTAATGGGTGAGCAACTAAAGACCTTGAAGGAATTTAATTCATCAGGGGCATACACATCTCCCTTTTGCATTCAATTCTCTGTTGTTAAAGGGAATTATGAAATCAAATCATCCATCATCCAAATGCTGCCCTCATATCATGGATTGAGTAAAGAGGACCCCTACAAGCCCATTAATGAATTTCTAGGACTGTACACTACTTTCAACATTGGAGGTTTGGGGGAGGAAGCAATCAGGGTGAGGATTTTTCCTTTTTCACTAACGGATAGAGCCCAAACTTGGCTTTCTATGCTCCCAACCCACAGTATACAGTCCTGGAAAGAACTTCAATATCAAAATTTGGCCAAATTTTTCTCATGTCAAGAGCAAGCTAGTTGAGGAAGGGCATAATTTTCTTTGCTCAATCCCCAACTGAGGATTTTCATCAAGCCTGGTAAAGATTTAAGTTGCTTTTGAAGAAATGTCCCCATCACCAAATTCCTGAATGATAACTTGTCTAAAGCTTTTACCAAGGAATTGATCCCACAAGCAGGGACATGATGGATGCCTCATATGGATGTACTTACCTCCACAAGACCGTTGATGAGACTTGGGAACTTTTTGAGGTCATAAGTGAGAATTCAATACAGCAGGAGACTCTGTCTCGAAAAATTGAGACTCCTGCTAAAATGTTAAAAGAGAACACTCCTAGGGGTAGGTTGTATGAAATCAATGTGTGTACTGATCTGGAGAGAAAGGTAGACAGTTTGACACTTCAGTTTGATAAATTGATGAGTGTGTTGCAGCCCCCAATAGTTGTATAAGTATATGAGGCATGTCTGATATGCCAATCCCCCACACAGTTTATTCATGACCGTCCATCTGTTAGTTTAAACCTTGCTTTGGTCATAGAGAATGCCAATGCAACCCAATCCTATGGGTAGCAACAGCAGCAACCTGCTGGGTATCCATGGAGGAACCACCCCAATCTGAGGTTTCTACCAAGAGAATCACTCTCAACAGCAACAACAGCAACCAATGCCCCATAGACCCCAGTAGTACCAACAAATTTTTTTCTCAAATCATCAGTCCCAACAGCCAATGGCTCAGCAAAATCAGATGTCTGCATAAGCACCCCAATCTAGTACACCCTTCTTTGAGGAGCAGGCTCTATCTTCATTAAAGAACCTCAGCTCCTTAGCATAGACTGCATTCCCATAGCCAAAACATCAAAAATATTGAAGACCAGCTTTGTCATCTCTCCAATACTCTGACTAAAAAGGAAGAGGGTAGACTCCCCAGCCAGTCAATCAATAATCCTAAGGGATTGCACATGATGGGTGAATCTTCTTCCCAAGAAGATGGCAGATCACAAGGCGGTTTTTGACCCAAAAAGAGGTGCAAAAGGATAGGGTAACATGGTTCCTTATTGCAGTTTTCAGCTTTAGGCATGCTGCTTTTTTTTTTTGTAAATCAATAAAAACAAATAAAAAATAAAAGATAATATAAGCACAAATAAAAATTTCAGACTTGTTTTCAATATTGTTTGTATTCTTCAGCAGTAGTAAATAAGATCTCTTGTTGAGCCCCGGCTGATCAAAAACACATAAAAAAATATAAAAAAAATATAAAAACATAAATTTTTTTCAGATGGGTTGTTTTCTTTTGCTTTCATTCATGGACCCCCATCTAGAACTGCTGAGATCATGGTTCTTAAATTTTGGAAACATCATGAAAGCTAATGAGCAGAGGATCATATTTTGTTCTGAAAATTTAATGGAGCCTCTGAATTCATTCACATTCATGATTTTTTCACTGTTAATAGGTCTCAGCTGTGTATGAATCCTACTTCTAAATGTATGCATTCATGCTAGCATTACTTTAAAATTTATATTAATTCATACACATCCACAGCACACACAGAACTCATCACAGCACAAACCTTACCTTATCACAGATGACTGTAGGATTTGGTCTTAGGATTTTCTATTTTAGGAGTTTTATTTTTAGTTTAAATACTGCTTTTAGTTTGCTAATTTTTCTTTCTTAGGATAATGTGTATACTATTTTTAGTGTTTGTCTTCATTTTTGGATGTTTGTATTCAGTTCGTGATTTTGTTTTACTGTTTTTGTATCTGAATTTCTGTTTTGGCAGTAATTTTCTTTCATTTGTATATCATTTTTTCTATTTTTCTATCCATATATTCAGTTTTAAATTTTTTCTTTGCTGCATATAGCTTTTATGTTCATGTTTATTTTTTCTAGTTTTGCCCTGCTGCCCCTAGTTATTCACTATATAAACATTGAGGACAATGTTTATCTTAGGTTTGGGGGTATGACAGGGTGTGCCAATGGAATATTTAATGCTAGTGCAGAAGTATTGGAAATTTTTTGAAAATAAAGTGAATTCCCACCTGATTTTTGGAAAAATAGGAAATTAAAAACTTTTTAAAACTAAAATTTATTGTAATTCTAACACTTTCATGAAGCAAATGTCAAGAATTTTTTCAAAACTGGTGCTTAGTGAACTTGAAAAGAAAGAAAATTGTGAGGATATACCTCAGAAATTTGATGAAAGACCATACCCAGTGAGATTTGAGCCTGAATTTTTTTTCTTTGTAGAGTGTTTTGACAATTTTTCTGCTTTAAGGACTGATTGAATCTATTCTTGCTCACTAGAAGTTATGCAAATCCATGTTGAAACAACTTGACAGCACTCATGACATTGAAGAAATGAAGTAAGACCATCTTTTGGACAATTTGAGCTTAGAAATCCTTACCCTTTGAATTACCCTTGATACACACCATTTGAGCCTTGAAAATCCAAGTTTTTCTTTGACAAATAATTTTTCTTGTATAGTAATACCAGAGGTAGTGGACGGTCAAAATTATGATATCAAGCCCCACACACTCCAAACTTTACCTACTTTTCACGGGCTTGATAGAGAAGATCCCTATCAATATTTAAGGGACTTTATAAAAATTTGTATAATGCTACAGACCACAACAAACAAAAAAGCAATAAGACTGCATCTGTTTTCTTTCTCTCTGAAAGATAGGGCGAAGGCATGGTTAGTCTCACTACCTGCTAGAAGTATAGCCACTTGGAAAGATGTTGTATTGCTTACCTTGCAATTATTAAAGTGTTAATAACAGCAAATTAAAAGGCAAAATCACAAAGAAATGGGAATAAGGTAAGCAATCAGCCGTGCAAGAAATAGGGCTATTGAAGCAAGCTTTAAGAGGAAAGTAAAGGTATGTCCACAAGGAAATGTGCTTTAAAATGGGATAAATCTCCAGATCTATACAGATCTGACACTCTAGCCTATCCTAGTTTAAAAATAAAATAAAAAAGGAAAGAGGAGAGGTTTTTAAGGGTTGTCACTTTACTAAAACTATAGGAAATTAAAGATAACAACAAATGATCCAGAATTGATTAAAACACATATTTAAGGGAATGAAGAAAAGGATTAAAATCAAAAGGTACATAGTAGCAGCTAGGGATTTTGGTCTTTATTGAAAATCAATTGGTTCAAAGGCAATGCATAAAACTGATTTGCAACAGTCCTTCATCTGGCTATAAGCTCATATGCAAGGTATAAGAATCTAATCTAAACCAGAGAATTGGAGTAATCCTAAGGCTATGATCTATCCACTTGAATGGTCACAGATCATCCTAAAGATTCCTCTAATTCAAGGATCTTAATTAGAACAAGTAAACTATTGCAGATATTATGGATGCGAGGCTACAAACTCAAGCATCCACAAGGAGATTTAATCTAGGGAAATCAAATGCAAACAAGAGATCTATAGATTAAAATCAACTTTATAATCCACAATATACTGATTCAATACAACCTTACAGTAAAATGTGCTCAGATATGCAATCTGTGCAACATCCAATCCATATATAAAGCCTTGAACCTCTCAATTTACAGCTCTTAACTTTACCCTAACTACTAAAGGGGTTTAGCCAACCATGGTTGGTCTAAAGAGTGAATGGGGAAGAAGGAAAAGGGAAGGAATTTTGGAGGGAAGAAGAAATTCGAATTTGGCTCTGGTTCTCTCAATTTCTGGATGCTTTAGTTGTGCAATTTCTTTTGCATTTATACTCTTCCCTTCTGTCTTTAGATCTGTTTCAGCCAATCAGAACTTAAGGAAATAATTCAGTTTATTCTGAGCTGCTGATGTCACTGATTTTACTTCTAGAAGCTTTCTACCAATTGGTCCAAAATAGGCCCATTTTAGCTGCTGATGTCACTGAGGTGGTTAGAGTCCCATTTGAGCCCATTTGTTTTCCAAAAATACCCCCACGGGTGTTGGTGCGCTCTTTTTCTGGGTTCCTCTCGGTCCCCGTTGAATCAGTGGCTCTAATTCTGCCAAGTAGACTCTAGCAATGCGGCTTTTGGAAGATTAAAAATAAAGGGTTTTCTAGGGAGGTTCCTAGTTTGTTGTGATCGTCAGCTGCATATATTTATCGAGTTTGCAACACGTCAATGATCAGGCTTAAGAGCGGGTATGGGTCACTTTTCTACTGAATCGTCCGCCTGTGAACGTCACTAGCTATATCTTTTCTTAATTTAGATAGTTTAGTTTTTTTTTTATTTCCCTTTATGGTTATAGTTCTAATCAGTTTAGACTTCCTTAATTCTATTGTGAGTTTGGTTGGGTGGTAATCTATTATAGTTTATTTAATTTAATATTCTAGTTCTATCAGGAGTCTAATTAATTTTTACTATTCCTATCCTTATTGAAAGTTTAATTAATTAAGTGTCCTAATACTACTAAAAGTCCGATTAATTTTGGTCTCCTAGTCTCATTAGAAGTCTAATTGTGATCAGGTCTCCTAATTGTACTAAGAGTGCACATGTAGTAGTTCTGGTGAAACTTTAATTAATTTGAGTATGCTAATTGTACTAGAATTCTAAGCAGAGCAAGTATACTAGTTGTATTAAAATTCTAATTAAATCAAGTATAACAGTCCTACTAGAATTCTAACTGAAATAGAGAACTAATTCTACTGAAACTCTGATTTAAAGCAAATGAATTAATTTTATTAAACTCTAATTAAAACAAATAAACTGATTATATAAAAAATCCAATTGAAATAAATAAACTAATTTGATTAAACTTCTAATTAAAGCAATGAATTAACTATACAAAAAATCTAATCAAAGCAACGAATTAATCATATTAAATTCTCACTAAAGCAAGATATTAACCAATTAAATTCTGATTTAAAGAAATTAATCAATCACACTAAAATGTCATCAACTTAATTAATTAATTATGCTGAAATAAAATAAATCTACTAATTAATTATACCAAAAGCTAAAAAAAAGTAATTAATTAATTCTGAAATTCTAAAAAAAAGGGTTGGGGCCCGCTATGCTATAGAGGATTGGCCTCGTTCCCGAGTACCCTCCGTAAGCTCCCTTGGGCAAATCGAATGGCTGAGATTAAAGATAAATTGGATTTGTGATGATAAAATAGTATTTTTAGATTTTTCAAAGTCAATTTTGGAGTAATAATCATGAATTAAATTAAGAACTAGAATTACGGAAACTGAAATTAATGTTTAGGATTTTAGAAATATTAAACTAAGGAATTAAAATTAAAATCTAAAATTCTAGGACTAAATTTGGGCCTAAAATAAGAAAACTCAGACCGTATGATTAAGGACTAGTTCTAGAGTCTAAGACCTAGAACCAGAAGTTAATGATAGGCCTGGAGATTAAGATTTTAGAACGGAATTAAAGCCTATGATCGATAAATTAGACTGCCGGATTAAGGACTAGTTCTGAATTCGGAGAATTAGAACCAGACATAAAAAATTTATGGTCTGAAAAGAGTGCTACGGTCTTGGACTGAAAGTTAAAACCTATGGAATTCCTAAATCTAGAGATTAGAAGTTATGGTCGTGAATAAAAAAATTAAATTTTTACTTAGGGTCGGGGCTGTGGAGAAAAATCTCGAAGATTCAACGCTTGAATTTTGAAATCATGACTAAGTCGTTCTATGGGTTTGTCCTCGAAGTTCTCTGGTTTCGGAATCCCAAAAAAGTTCGTTCTCTCTTGAAAAATTGCCCAGCCTCTTCGTGTTCTCTTCAGTCAAAATTTAAAAATTCTTTTATATGTTTTTCTTCAATTATGCGCCTTGTTTCAGGCATTTAATCAAATTGCGCGCCAGTTTACTGGTGCTTAATCGCTTTGAGTCGGTCACTGATTCAGTGAGCGATCGGTTGACTTGCTCAGCGAGTTTCCTAGTCTTAATAGTGTTAGGGTTAATTGCACGCTTGGTAGGACGTGCGCAATCTGATTAAGCATTTCTTCAGAAGCACTCAATCAAGGAAACTTAGGGCTTATGGACTGTGAGGCTAGGTCGGGTGTAGGCCAATTGCGCGCTGGTGATCTGGCGCTCAATCTGATCACGCGTCTAGTTTCAGGCATGTGATCGAGTCTCGATATGGTCTGGAAAAGGAAGTTTGGTCTGAGAGGGGGACTGATTGCGTGTTTGTGGTCTAGCATGCAATCGAATTACGTGTAGGGTTTCAGGCACTTAATTCGGGGTTGTTTGGGTCTGGTCTCTAGTATGAAATGCAAGACAATTATTTTAGTCTGTATTCTGACTATATATTATTGTTTCAGTATATAGTCTCCCAATATTAGAATCTGAGCCACAGAGCTATTGTTTCAGCCTGTGTTCATTCATGTACTATTGTTTCAGTGTATGGTTCCCATATTAGGGTTATAAGGTCAAAGGTTGACCAAACAAATTTGTATATTTCGAGAGGGCAAGATGGGAGTGTCTATAGATACCCCTCTTCGGGCGCGGTCTTGCGAAGTAAGAACGAGTCGAAGAAGTAGACACCCCTCATTCGAGGTGTCTTTCCTCTTTTATTCTGAGAAAGAGAGACTATTTTTATTCATGCTATAAATTTCTTGAACTTCACTAATATTGCTGAAATATTATATAGCTGAATTTAGAATCAAAATATTCTGAAAGTATGATTATTTGTTTATTTAGAACTATCTGTTGAATATATCAAAGCAATAAGACATTCATATTAGTAAATCGTGAAGATCAAAGGCCATCTTTTGAAAATCAGAGCCATCTTTTGTAAATCAGAGCTAAAAAAGCCAAAAATCTCATAACATTTTACCTTTTGAACGCATATTAGGAGCCTAGAATAGAATTTCTTTATACGATAATTTTATAAACCTTTAACCATATGTACTGCCCAAAGCTTTTTATCCTTAACCTTTACAATTTTTGAGAGTTTAGAATGCTAAAGAAGGAAAGAAGAGAGAGTGAAAGGAGTATGGACGAAACAGATAAAGGATCTGCTAAAAAAGGGTACAACTGAGAAGAAATACAATTGTATAAAAATATGGAAAAAGAAAAAGAAAAATCGTAGAAAGACGATTCTATGAAAAAGAGAAGTAAAAAGCTTCCAAAATGAAAAATGAAAATGAAAAAAAAAAAAAAAATTGGGATATATGAGAAAAAAATTGGGAGGAAGTTATCCAACTTTTTAGATATTTACTGATGTTGATATGAGAAGAAAATAAAAGAAGAAGAAAATGAAGAACTAAATTCTCATAAATACATTTGAATCCTCTTTACCATTTTTTCTTTTAACCTTCTAAACCCAAAGCCTCATTATAAGCTGAAGGAAAGACCTTTGAAATTTAAGATTTACAAAAATATGAGTTTAGTAGAGATATATGAACTAGATACTATGAATAACTGAAGAAGTTATATGAACAGAATGAATTATCCTTTCTATGAGATTTATTAGTTAATTGTCCTTAGAAATTCATGAACATATATTATTGTGAGAACACAAAATTTTAATTATTTTTTTAGAGTATGCCGATAAGTGAGAATTTGAATGAAAATATTTTCTAAAAACTGCAGTTTAGAAAAGTCTATGATGAATAAACTTTTCACTGATATATACACACTCTACGCGATACTGAATTGAAATTGTTGAGTACTGATAAGAGAATAATTACGATGATGGAAAGTAAGGGGTAAATATTTATAAATTTTTTATAAATAATGAACATAATAATGAATGACTGAATAATTAGTATTTTAAATTTTAATTAAAAAAAAAAAACATAATAATAATAATAATATTTTGAAGAAAAAAAAAGGGTATTGGAAGTTTATATGTAACTTTTTCTGAAAACCTTCGGGAGACTACAACTCCTCCACTAGGGATCACCTATGGGTTTAAAGGCTTATTGCATAAGCTAAATGCAATCGTGCTCCCTACGAAAGTAACATTTAAATTTTTAGTTTTATAATATTTTATGTTTCCTTGTTTGCTAGGGACTAGCAAAGCTTAAGTTTGGGGGTGTGATCATTCACATAATTTATTATTTTATCACCTTTAACTTAATGATGCAAGGACTTAGTTTATTACTAATAAGTTACAGATGTACAGATATTTAAGATAAGCAGTAAAAGAGAGCCCTAATGATAATCTTTGTTAAAGTGAACCCAAAGTGCAGTAAGAAAGATGATTAAACGTTAAAGACGATTCGCAGCTACTGAAAGATAGAAAATCATAATTTACGATTATGCGCTACTGACTGAAATGAAGTAAAGAGAGAAATTACGATTCTTTAAAAGACGATTCTTCATAAGGCGACAAAAGGGTAAAAGACGATATAAAGAAAAGTGATAATCCAATATGAAAATCAAAGGATAGAAAATCGTGATTTGTGATTTTTCAGATAAAAAAAGAATATATAATCGTTATCTACGATTATAAAAGCTTTCCTACTGATATAACTACTACTGCTGATCACGTAAGTGAGAACTATCACCGCCATATATAGAATTAGAAGAATTCTACAATTAGAAGTTCTACTGATTACAGATCTGGAAGATTGATGGAGAAGACTCCTTAGGACTTTGCTACTGAAGATTAAAGAATATTCTAGAAGCACATCAAACTAAAGAAAGAAGGAAAGATAAAATTAGAATTAGAGTTATATTAGGATAGTCTTTATTTCTTTTATTATAATTAAAAGTTTTGTAAATCAACTCCTTATGATCTATAAATAAGAGAGCCCAGTGTAGGAGTAAATCATCGAAGAAGAATTCAGTATCAATTGACGCCGAAGGTTGGATTTTCTTCCGATCAGTAGTATATCATAATTAGAATAGTTTAGATATAAAAAGTTTCTCAAGAGCAATTGACGACTGCAATTGAGTGCTGAAGATTGGTGTAGATATTCGTAATTTCTCATAAGGAATTGACGACTCCGACTGAGGGGTGAAGGATATATTTTTACTTTGCTTTCTAGTATAGAATTTATATGCTTTGTAAATATCTCCAAGTTTTGATTTAAATTGACAACTCAGGTTGGAATTTGCAGATTAGTGTAATGGTATTTTATTTTTCATTCTTCAATTCTCTAGAGTTTGATTGACGCCCAAATTTTTGATTGATTGTTGATTCGATTAAATCTGTATTGATAGAATTTTAGTATTGATTGACGCCCAATGCTAGGAAACTAGAGATATAGTATAACGGTACTGTTTAATTTCATAAATATCTAATAGCTGGAGATTGGGATTGATGAGCTCAATCTAAAGAAGGAAGATTAGGATTTGCTTTTATGCAATATAGTTTATAAAAAAATTATTTTATTCATATTTCTCCACTAGATTAGATCTTAAAAGATAAATAGAAGTTTTTAAAATAAGAATTTAAGGAGAAGATATATATTAGAAATAGCTAAATAAATAAACTTTCTCATGGGAACGATCCTATGCTAGTACTATAATTTCCATTGTGCGCTTGCAATAGGTTAAGACTTGAAAATAAGATTAATATAAAATAAGCCGATCATTCGGCCGTTACGTATCGGCTGATTCTTATTGGTCCTCCATAAACCGGTACCCAATACCGAGTTGGACACTTTGATCCCAAATGATAAAGACTTCATTTTAGTTAGGGTTAGGGTCATGGATCAAAATTTCGGCCGAAACACATCGGTTTCAAACCCCACCGAAACGAAATCCAAAAATTTTAGTTAAAAACTGCGGCCTTCAAATTTTCGGCCGATAACTCGGCCGATAATTTAAAGTTATCGACCGAAATTTCGGCCTAACCCACAAGATTTTGGTCAAATTTTTGATCCATGCTATAAGGTATGACATCATGTGCGATACCAATACATAACGACAATACGTATCGATTTTTCAACAAATGATACATATCGGTTCTAATACTTCGCGGTCTCCCAACTTGGTATTGATATCCATATCGATTGATACGGGCCCGTATCGATCGATGCGTATAAGGTATCAACTGATATATATCTATTTGCATCGAGACCTTGCATTTATAGTTTTCTTTAAAAAGGGTCGAGTTTCACACCTACATCCAAAACGATAAACTTCATTTTAGTTGGGGTCATGGATCAAAATTTTGGCTGAAACGCATCGGTTTCAGACCACCACCGAAATGAAATCCTGAAATTTTTGGTCAAAAATTGCGGCCTTCAAATTCTCAGCCGATAATTTGAAGTAATCGGCCAATAATTTGCTAATCACCAAATTATCGCCCGATATTTTGAAGGACGATAATTTTTAGTTTTAAAACAAAACAAAAAAAAGTATGGGCCCCGAAACTTCGACCTGTCCCATCACTTTCGTCTGAAATTTTCGGTCGAAATCCCGAAATTTCGGTGAAAATACCGGATTTGGTTCCAACCAAGCCAAAATTTTTACCGAAATGTCGGTGCCCAATAATTTTTTTGTTAAATACAAAAAATATTTTTTAAATTTACATTGTAACAGTTTATTCTACAAATAAATGGCTCTCAAGTGCATTGCAAGTGCAGGGTCCACTAGTATATAAATATATATATATATATATATATATATATATATATATATATATATATATATATATATATATATATATATACCCTATAAAAAAAGGAAAGCTAGAGGACAAAATTTGGTTCTATTGGTATTTCGGTTCTATTGCTATAAGATAAAACCAATGGTTTATGGTTTATGTTAGCAAATCCTAAATAATCAAAGCAATTTATTATTGGTTTCCTATTTATGTTAGCAAACCCTCAAAAAGGAAAGCAAAGAGACTAAATATCCCCTTCTACTTTTGGTTTTTGGTTTCTTTAAATCCACCCACCAAATCGTTGAGTTCACCCACGCTGAAACACATGGGCTGCGTTGAATCAGACGATGGACATCGTTTATCCTCCCAATCTTTCGCATGATGGATCTTGAGATCATGAGAGTACTATTAGACGATTAGTGTTTTATTTCGCATAGCAAACATCTTTGAAAAAGTGACCTTAACATCACGTGCACACTCAAAATTGATCTTAAGGTCACTTTGTTGGGTGTGTCACATAAATTTCCACCGAAATTTCAGTGCCCTATGATTTTTCTTTTTAAAACCCAAAATTATCTGCCGATAATTTGAACTTGTCGGCCAATCATTTGCTAATCATCAAAATATCGGCCAATATAATGAGATCAGTTGATAAGTTCAAATTATCGGTCAATAATTTTGGGTTTTTATTTTTCGGCCGATAATTTTAGATTTTTAAAAATAGAAAATTTGGGCACCAAAATTTTGACCTGGACCACAAGATTTCGGCCGAAATTTCGTCTGGGATTTTCGACCGATATCCCGAAATTTTCGATAAAAAATCATGGCCTTCTAATTCTTGGTCGATAATTTGATGTTATTGGCCAATAATTTGCTAATCATCAAATTATCAGCCAAAATCTTGTGGTCCAGGCCGAAATTTCGGTGCCCAAATTTTCTTTTTTAAAAGATCTAAAATTATCGGCCACTAATTTGAAGTTCTCAACCAAAATTTTGATCCATAACCCCAACTAAAATGAAGTGTTTATCATTTCGGATCGAGGTGACAAACTCAGTATCGGGTATCAGTCCATGGAGGACCGATATGAATCAACAGATACGAATCAGCAGATACGTGTCTCGGCACAAACTGATACATATTGGCTGATACGGGCTTGTATCAGTCGATACTGATACCGAGTTGGAGGACCGCGAAGTATCATAACCAATACATATTGATTTGCTAAAAAACTGATACGTATCTCCGTTATGTATCAGTATCGTCCAGGATGTCATACCTTACAACATGGATCAAAATTTCGATCGAAACGAATCGGTTTTTCGAACCCCACCGAAACCGATTTCAGCCGAAAATCTCGAACGATGTTTCAGCCGAAATCTTGTGGTCCAGGCCGAAATTTCGATGCCAATTTTTTTTATTTAAAAATCCACAATTATCAATCAATAATATAATGATTTAATATCGGCCGATAATTTGATGATTAGTAAATCATCGGCCGATAACTTCAAATTATCGATCAATATCAGTATCGGCTAATACGGGTCCGTATCGGCCGTTACGCATTGGGTATCGGCCGATACATATCGGTTTGCATCGAGACCTTGCGCTTTTATTTTTTTTTAAAAGGGCCAATACGTATCGGCAGATTCGTATTGGTCCTCCATGGACCGATACCCAATACCAATACTGAGTTTGATACCAAGTTTGCCACCTTCAACACAAATGATAAATACTTCATTTTAGTTGGGGTCAAGGATCAAAATTTCGGCCGAAACACATCAGTTTTGGACCCCACGGAAACAAAATCCCAAAATTTTCGGTGTGGCCTTCAAATCCTTGACTGATAATTTGAAGTTATTGGTCGATAATTTGCTAATCACCAAATTATTGGCCACTATTTTGAAGGCCGATAATTTTTTGTTTTAAAACAAAACAAAAAAAAATTTGAGCACCGAAACTTCAACCTGACCCACCACATTTCAGCCGAAATTTTGTCTGGGATGTTCAGTCAAAATCCCAAAATTTCGGTGAACATACCATATTCGGTTTGTTGGCCAAATTATTGGCTAATATTTTGAAGGCCAATAATTTTTTGTTTTAAAACAAAACAAAAAAAAATATGAGCACCGAAACTTCGGCCTGACCCACCACATTACGGCCAAAATTTCATCCGGGATGTTCGGCCGAAATCTCAAAATTTCGGTGAACATACCGGATTTGGTTTCAGTCCCACCCAAACTGAAATTTCGGTGACCAATGATTTGCTTTTTAAATGCAAAAAATATTTTCAAAATTTATATTATAACGATTCATTCTCCAATAAACGGCTCTCTCGTGCATCGCGCGTGCAGGGTCCACTAGTATATATATATATATATATATATATATATATATATATATATATATATATATATATATATATATCCTCTATTCCCCTCATACTCTTATCCTAACTAAGCCCACTGCTTATTAGGATACCTAAACAAACAAATCTTTGGAGCAGCCGAACACAACTCTATTTTTCATGCGACTTCAGCAATCATGATCTCTCACAATCAATATAGCATCTTTGGATTGTCGCTTTACCACATGCCGCCCCCTTCCCCAATCGGCCTTCTCTTTCGAAAACTTTATTAACTTCAAAACAGCCACACAACAGTCATGGTCCCTTTCTCATCTTCCCTTGTGCAGCCACCAATCACCACTATTCCTTCAATGAGATCAAGGTTCGAGCAACACCATGGGTTGGACCACCATCATAATAGGAGCTCCAAGTCTCTGTCTCTCTGAGTCTAAACACGCAACAACAAGGATCCCAATCGTTTTTGCGGATTCAATCACAAGAAAATTTTTATTTTCAAGATCGCTCTAGTAAATCGACACTCCGATCGTCAATCTACACCAACCCAATCCGTCGTGAAACCAATCATTCATGCTACAACAGGTGAGTGCCCTCCTATCTCTCAAAATCTACACTTTTACACTTATATATGATGAATTTAGGATGATAATATGAAAATTGTAATTTCTCATCCTTATGTTTTGTATGGATTCACAAGACTGTTACGGTCAAAGAGTTGACCCTTTAGTCGAACCCTTCGGCCGAGAACAAGAGTGTATTATACCCTTTTTTGGGGTATGAGACATATACAAGAAGTCTGCCCTCAAAACCTTCAAATTTAGGTCAGTATATGCCCAGTTAATAGCAGCCAACTGCTTTTGGATAATGGTCTTCAGTCTTCTTTTGTTTTGGTGCAATCATAGCTAACGGCTCAGTTTAACCCGATGGATCTCCATAATCTGAATTGGTCCAGCCTTAGACCAAAGGGCAGCTAATGTGCAGTGAAATATGGTGATATTTCACCCCTAAAAGTTTACATTTAGCTATCCGATGAAAGCTATTTAACAAGATTTGTAAAGTTTTCTAAATTTCAGGACAAATTGGTCATTAAATGCATTAAGAAGCACAAAAGGACGCAGAGTGAAAAGAAATTGGATCGTTGAAGCAAAGCACGTATGGGACTCGGACCTTTTAATTAAGTCGATCGATCGACCCTCTTTGATCGATGCATCGACATAGTCCGAAAGATTTAAAATTTAAAATTCAAACTTTAAATCTGGTCGATTGATCGACCACTTCAGTCGATCAATCGACCAAGTTCAAATTTGAATTTGAATTTCGGAATTGAATGATATTTAAAGAAAAATCTAAGGATTCGGGAGGGGTCTTGGTCCCGTTTGCATTTTTCTGTTCTTCCGCTTTAAGTTTTCAAGGGCAGTTAGTCCCAGTTACTTGCAAATTCTTAGTACTCATTTCCTAGTTTTAGATCTTAGAATAGTTTAATTTTCTGCATTCAAGCGAGGAGTTGTACGGAACTTGGATTAAAGTTATTTATGGATTTTGTTGAAGCCCTTTTACGGTATTTTAATGTTAATGTTGATTTATTTTTCAATCATGCTATTTACTTTCATTATGTGTGGCTAATTTCATTTAAGGATAGGGATCTAATGAATCTTATCCGAGGTATTCGTTTGTTATAATATAAATGTGTGATGAAGATATTATATCTGTAAGTGGACTCTTATTTTATTTTGTTATGGATAACATTTCTTTGCCATCTGAGATATGGTAGCTAATCATACCCCGTAATCTCAGATTTGCAATGGAGATGTTATCCTAATCTCTGTTATCTCAGGATAAATTCTACAACTTTCTGAGGTGTTAGTGTTAATCATACACTCATGGGATGTTAATCTCACATCTCCTTGATCTCAGATCTGTAGTATGAAATTTACCTTAAGATCGGATTCTAAGTGTCTTATGAGGTGTGAGTGTTAATCATGCACTCATGAGATGTTAATCACATATCTCCTTGATCTCAGATCTGCACTTTAGAATTCATGGGTGTTCAGATCCTAAGCATCTTCTGTAAATCTCATATCTTAATCATAAATTTATATTTCATAAATGATAAACCTACGATGGGAGGATTTAGCATCCCAATCCTTACCTTTCATTAATTGTTTAAATCTTAAATTTCGTTAGTATTTATCTCATTTATTAAAAGCTCTCAAAATCTTAGATTAGTAGTTACTGTGGTAAGATCTGTGCTTGTTCTTTTAATTAGTTGCTATCTCTCTTCTAAATTTTCAAACCAATCCTCGTGGGAACGATCTCATACTCTAAACCCATTATCTGCAAACTGATTTGTGCACTTGCGAATATAACTTAATTTTTACAACAAGTTTTTGGCGTCGCTGCCGAGGATTTGGGCGTAGAAATTTTGAAATTTTTTGGGAAGTAGAAAATTAATTTTAGAAATTTCTGTAGGTTTGAAATCAGTAACCTTGCTACTTTTTTTTTTTTTTTAAATTTTGAAATAAAAATAAAATAACAAAGGAAAATCTTTATTGAGATCAATCAATCGAGCAAACCACTCGATCAATCGACTCCAAAAAATCTGCAAAATCTTTAGCCATAATCTTTGGATTTTTCAATTTTCAAAGTTCAAAATTTTGAATTTCTGAATTCGGGAAAAAAATAAAATAATAATAATAATATATAAAATTTTAAATTTCAGGTTCAAATTCTCAATCGATCGACCTAAACCCTCGATCAATCGAAGACTGAAAAAAAAAGACAAAAAAAAAAAACAAAAAGTAAATTTCAAACTCCAATTTTCTCGATCGATCGACCTAAACAGTCAATCAATCGAACAAATTTTTTTTTTTTTTTTTTTCAGAAATTATTAAATTTGTGCAACGTGTGTATGCACACGAGGTCCTCTAGAGATAAATCTTTAGAACCTTTCAATTCTGAGATCAAGCGAACTTGTTGTTCGAATAAAAAAGAGATCAGAATAGGGCGAGTAGCTAGAACTGAAACATTAATTCAATTCGAAATGAATGCAAACGGTTGTGAAAATCACCCAAATGAAAATGAGGAGGAACTAACCCTAAGAGAGTTGTTTGCTCCTATAACCACAAATACCCCTTCTTGCATCACATACCCTGCCACACCTGATGGCAGATTTGAAATCCGTACAAATGTGATTCAAATCCTTCCAATCTTTCACAACATGGATAGAGAAGATCCATACCAACACATCAAAGACTTCGTTGAAGTCTGTTCATCAGTGTATCAGAATTTCAGCGAGGAATCTATGAGATTACGTTTATTTCCTTTCTCCATGAAGGACAAGGCCAAAGCCTGGTTGAATTCCTTACCAGCTGGATTCATAACCACCTGTGATCATATGGTTAAGAAAGTTTTGTAAAAATTATTTCCCATGACCAAGACTAATTCCTTAAGACGTGAAATCACTGATTTTATCAAAGAAGATGATGAGAGATTCTATAAAGCTTGAGATAGATTCATGGATATTCTATTAAAGTGTTCGCACCATGGATTCTCAAAATGGAGATTGGTTCAATATTTTTATAACGGACTTGATCAGGCCAATCGACATTTGATTGAATCAATGAACAGTGGAGGATTTCTGGGACTGAGGGAAATGGAATCCTATCAATTCTTGGAAAAGTTGGCTGAAAATTCACAACAATGGGACTTCTCAAAAACTCGAAAGTAACCAACAAGAATCGAGATCAAGCAGGAAGCTCAACAAAGAAAGGAGGATTGTATGTGGTGAAAGAAACGCCAGATCTCATGACAAAAATAGATTTCCTCACTCAACAAATTGAGGAATTAAAGTTGAAGAAGAATGTGAGTGTTGTGAACGTGCAACCAGATCCGTGTTCATATTGTGCAAGTTCAATGCACACATCCGACGGTTTCCCTTCAATACAGAATTACTCAGAAGACCCTTGTGAGCAATTGAATGCATTGAACACTTACGGTAGGAATCAGGGAAATGTGTTCAATGAAAATAACCCGAACAGTTGGAAATATCATCAGAATTTCTTATGGAAACAAGAGAGTCAAAGACCTCAAGGCAGAAGTCAAGGGATGAATTTCTACCCAAATCAAAATTTCAATCAGGGACCAGTTTGACCCGATGGATCTCCATAATCCGAATTGGTCCAACCTTGGACCAAAGGACAGCCCCCCTTAATATTTTACCCTCTATTCATCTAATAGTTTACAATCGCTCCCATAGTTTTAATTTATTTTAAATTTGATGTTTAAAAATCAGAAAACTATAACATATATGGGCTTCAACCCTTTTGCAACTATGAGCACCTAGCCTGGGAGGTCCAATTTGACCTCTTAGTGCACCGAAACTATGGACCTCTGGTCTGAGCCCCACAATGTATACTTGTGATCACTTGGCCATCTATGAATTGGATGGTCAGATGCCCCCGATGATGTTTAAATCTAGACTGTGTGCCAAGTGAAAATTGACAAAAACCTACATGTACACTAGGACAATAGCTGGTGTTCCACACACCTAAGCCCAACCAAATCCTTATACAATTTATGTGTTGACGCATAAACTGTTATCATGGTTGTTCAAATTTGTACACCCCAATATAGGTTATTTTCTTCTAGTGGCTGAGATTAAAGCCCATTGATTTGATGGTTCCCATCCTCTTACATGTGAGACTTTTAAACTGAGACATGGTTCCCATCCTCTTATGGGTGAGACTCTTAAACTGAGACATGTTTCAATGATTGGCAACCACTTGGAATGTTTAGATTTATTATAGCTAAGTGTCAGGTGGCATGTCGGGGAGTGTACTTGAATGGTTTAAGATCAAAGTTTTAATAGGCCCAAGGGCCTCTATCTGAACTAAGTCTGCCTCACTTTATTAGAAAACCAGAGTATTATTTAACTTATATCGGACTCATGGCCATCATTCCTTCCATTCAATTTGAACTGGGCCAAAGGCCTTAGCCCATTATTGGTTTGAGTTGGGCCCAAAGACCCTTATGTTGTGCGTCAGACCAGACTCTATCCCTACGCAATGAGTCTAGCACGTTTAGTCATCTGCATTCTTATGGCTCGGACCTCTTTGATTTATTTGTGTGCAAGGCCTAAGACCCCGATTAACTATCTGTACCCTTTAGTCAAATAATTAATCGCTAAAATATATATGGGTCTTCCCATGTGGGCCCATCTAGTCTATAGACCCGTAAAGGCTCATATACCATATGTAAACTTTTTAAAAACTCCTAAAAAATCGTGAGCCGAACCTAGAGAGTAGGTCCAACCGACTTCTTAGAATTCTTAGCCTTAGATAGATAACCCCTCCACTTAAGGTGTGGAGATGTGTATACGCAGGATTGTACAATAATACAATTTTGACCAAAATCTTGGATCATTCAGTTAATGGTTTAAATGATCAAACCAATAGTGGCAATCATAGGATATCTAAACATCTATTATACTGATGACCTCGGTAGGGTTAAATTATTCAAAACTTGATCACGTTCACCTTAAAATGTGTGTATCGAATATTCGATAACTTATAAGTGATTGACTAGAAATGGTGGTTGACTGAAATGGTGGTTGACTCGATCACGTTTACATATGGTATATGCTATTAGAACCAAAGGAATGGTGGTTGACTGGAAATGCTTCATTTGGAATTCGGGTGTTATTCCAAAGTACTCTTCTTGTGCATAGCAAGCAATAAATTTTAAGCTCATGACCATGGATAATCTTTGCAAAAGAGGTATTTGTATTCCTTCTAGGTGCAATTTATGTTGGGCAGATTCGAAGGACATTGAACATTTATTTTTTGGTTGTGGTTATTCTCAATGGATTTAGAGATCCATCAAATCCAGGCTGTGAATCAACACTAACAATAAACTTCCGTTGCTTGAAGAGTTGAAGAGATGTATGGAAATGTCTAAGGGGAGAAAATGGAATGACCATTTGATTCGTAATGCTTTTTGCACTGTCATTTCTTTCATTTGGAGAGAGCGAAATAACCGTATCTTTAATAATGTTGTTACTCAAAAGAAGACTATTCTTCATAATATTAGAAAAGTCTCCTTTCGGGTGGATTCTCTAAAGCTTCCTGATGATGATAACTGTATTAGGGCGACATGGAAGGTACATTAGGGGGACTTTGTTGATTAATAGGGGTGATGGCGATGCCGAAGCTCCTATAGATCTTTAAAGTTTGATTTGATTTTGATTCTTTGTAATATGTTGCTTCTCTTTTAATAAAATGGGTGAAAACCCTACAACCTCAAGCTTACCTATCAAAAAAAAAAAAAAAAAACTTATAAGTGATTGAGTCATACCGTGATTAAATCTTATCGAAATCATGTGAATAACCAATCGATTTTCATCAGATCGACAAGACCTATCTGATAAGATCAGTCTAATATTACTTTGTGATACTTATTTTAGAACTCATGTACCTTTATTGTACGTCACATTTTTCTCTCTCTTAGTGGTGAGCGAGGCGCTCGAAGTCAATCTTAAACTCCAAGCTAACCCTATAAGGTTTTAGAGTTTAATCTAATATCTACGAACTAAAGTCTAACTCAACCTTTTATAGATACCGAATTGATATCAATATTCCTAACATCTTCCTATGTTTGATTTGTGTGTTTGAATCATATTACGAAATATTACGAGTAATATTAGCCCCCTTTATCTGCATTGTGTGGCATTCATCACTTAGAAGTACGTTAGGATATATGTATGATAAAAAAATAATAATAAGATACGACACACGACTTATAAGCTTTAGTTACGATGAAGTTTCTTTTACAGTCACATGAAACTTGAAATGTAGGCGTCCATGTATGGTGCAACCTTCTATGGTAGTATGAGATGTTACATGAAATACATCCAAGTTACTACAAAATCCATATCTTAGAGAGCGTGATTTATGAAGTCTATTACACCGTAGCCCATTCTAATTAAGTTTAAGAAAAGATAGAATATGAATATGTTGAGCTACGAGATGTTAAGAAAGTGGGGACTTAAGCCCACGCAAATATGAAATCGGGGCAGGGACGTAAGCCCAAAATCAAATAATATTATGATATGTTAAGACACCCTGTGAAAGTCAGCTGGACATGAATTAAGTTTTTACACGTGTCATACTTTACGAGTTACCGTAAGGATTTAACGTCTGTAGCCAATACGGGTTTTAAAGACAATATGATAAAACAATATTTCAAAGTAAGGGGACACTGATTTTTATGCGCTCAATCTCATCAGACTGGATGGTTGTTTATGTTATGATATAGATGTTAGGTGATTATCTACACGTGGACCTCGCATGATAGGCTCGAGTCGTGATCCTGACACAGATCGTTTAAACAAGATAAGTAAAATGCGAAATACATTGTGTAGGCATATGAAATAATAATAAGATTTCTAATATGCCAAGTTAGTTAAGTTGACAAAACAAGTAGAAAAGTGATAAATATTTTACCTGATACCGATACCAATTTTTTACTACCTTGGTCCAGACGCATCTTCCCATATCTCTTTAAAAAAAGGGAGCCATTACTTGCACTCATAAAGTTGGCCCTTGTACTAAATCTAAAAGAAAGACTTACAATTTTGTCTACTTCTACACCACCTATATAGTTTAATTTAAAGATATTGAGATTATGATGAAATATAATTTTCATCATGTGATTAAATGTAGTCATGGGCTATTATCTGATTCAACAGTTGATTATAATAGATCATATGATGAAATATTATTTTTTGCTCTAATCTTATACACCCAAAGATCTATGGATCATGAACTTCAAATCAGACGGCCCAAATTTTATTTTCATATGTTACATGCCTTTAAAGCACAAAGTCTTTGTTTAAATTCTGTGCAAAGGCCAACATTCCGAGTGCAAGTAATGGCTCCCTCAAAAAAAGCAATTTTTGTGCTTCAGGCACATATTAAGGAATATGAGATCACCAGCACATGGTCTGCACGACAAGGACCTTGGGGCACACTACCTAAATTCTAAAAGAGCCTGGAAATTCATATTTATCTCCGAGCTTGCATAGCTCACCGGCCGCATGCTGTGTGCTGGAAACCGGGTCAGTCACTCTATGCTAGAACTTTATATTAGCCTAAAGGCACATTTATTCCCGCGGACAGATTTTTTGAAAGTGCCAACATTCGAAATCCCTTGAAATCTATTAACTGCTTAGAATCATTCGATGGAGATTGTTTCTCACCTCGATCTTTCATATAATCGATCTCATAGTCATGATTTTACCATCCAACAGTCAGTTATTTATTGGCCCTAAAATTAAGTTTGAGCATAATGTGTGCCATATGATTTTAGGGCCACTTTTTAATATTTGTGTCATGTGGAATAAAAAATTGACCATCCAATGATACACTTACACTCTCAAGATTCATTATCCCGATTATCAGGGTGATTTCAAACAGTTAATGGATTTGAAAGGGTTTCGAACATTGGCACTTTCAACAAACCTGTACCCTATTTTGAACCACAGTCACCAAGTTGGGGTTCGGCAATAATTTGTCGAGGTTAAAATTCGGAAAAATCTAGCAAGATCAAAAAAATATTCAGAGGAAAAATGGAGAAAAAATAAAGATTTAAAATTATAAAAAATCAAAAAAATTTGAAAATTTCGGGAATTGTTCGCTACTTTTCGTGAATACACAGATTTTTTAAAAATTAACAAATAATTCAAGGAACATTAAATTCGTGAATTATTCGCGAATATTTCAAAAATTCAATGATTTTTATGACTATGTCCTAAACCACAAGAATTAAACTAGAAAACCTAATCCAAAGCCATATTTAGTACAAATGACAAACATAAAAAGATCTATATTACACAAACATTAATGTTCTTTGCACAATCGACGGCTTACATTATTCCCCAACTAAAACAATATTAATTAGACCATAAAAATAACACTAATAATCAAATTAACTAGATCTCTTATGGAGATTCAAGGTGGACAAGACATTGAGCAAGATAAAAACCAATGATCCAAGGAAAGACATGATTATGGAAGCCAGTACGTGACGGCAGAATTTGCCGTACACATTGCAGATCTTGACCCATCCAACCTTTGAGTTACCATCGGCACCCAGGAGGCCGATGGCGCCGGCTGCTCCGATTCCCGAGAAAAGAAGAGCCACCACCAAAAGGTCCAAGATAGAGAGGAACAATGCCAAGCCTTTGGTACCTGCAGAAGTGTTCATCACCGATGCAGCGAGGGACAACGCGCTGTAGATACATGCGATCGCATTTACGACGACGAAAAATCTGAGAATTAAAGGGAAAAGAAAGAAAATGTTATTAAGTTCAGTTGAGAAGAAAGCCTTCGCTTAGCTTGTGACCGAGAAAAAGAAAACAATCGATAATCAACAATCTAAAGTTTACAAATCTATTGTGTGAACCGTATACTGTTGATTCGGATGATAAGATTTTTCTCGAATTTCTAGGGTGTCGCATTTCTCAAATCAAAATGCTCATGTAAGATAATATAATACTCACTTTATTTATAGGGGTAATTAGAAAAACTTCCCTCCTTTTTAAAGGCTTCAGAGTATTAATATATAATTTTCAAACGTTTTAGGGAAAAGGACTTTCCTATTTTTTAGGGTTTGTAGATATGTGAGATAATATTGGCAAATGTGGATCTAAAAAGGTTCTTAACTAGGTATATCACTACCCTTCTTTTTTTAACAAATTACATCACTACCCTCTTACTTATCAAATTACATCACTACCCCTATTTCTTAGTAAATTATATCACTATCCTCTTAGCAAATTACACTATTATTCCTTTTAGCAAATTACATCGCTATCCTTTGATGTGGGTGATGGGCGATTGCCTATTACCCATCGCCTATTGCCCAATGCCTATCGAGGGATAGTGATGTTATTTGCTAAAAAAGAGGGGTAGTGAAGTAATTTGTTAAGCAAGAGGGTAGTGGTGTAATTTACTAAGAAAGAAGGGTAGTGATGTAATTTGCTAAGCAAGAGAGTAGTGATGTAATTTGTTATGAAAGAGGGGTAGTGATATAATTTGTTAAGAACCTTCTCAAATCTCACATTTGCTAATATTGAGATCTCATATATCTCTAAACCCCCAAAAATGGTGAAAACCTTTTTTCCTAAATAAAAAAGAGGGATGTTTTTCTAAAGTCTCCTTATTTTTATTTTTTATTTTTTATTTTAACTTGGGTGCAATCATTAAAATGGTGCAATGACTTATTTTTGGGGTATAAGTATTGGCTCCGTTATTTTTAGAGTTTGTATATACGACCCGATCATTAGCACACGACAATTGCACACATCATGGACGAGAAAATGGTTCACCCATCCATGCGATCATGTGAGGTACACTACTCCATTGCAATGTCCGTGCACACCATATGATCGTACCCGTATGTTGACTTTTCACAGCATAGGAGTCCCATGCCTGTCCATTTTTCGGCCCATAGTGATCTCACACGGGCATCAAGGACAAACTCCTCTTTAATATCATTGACTCGAAAAAAGATTTCGTTTTCATTGACAACAATAAATATAAAAAATATATTAAAAAAGAAAGAAAAAATATAAAATACATATAACAAATGATGAAATTATTCCTGTGTGCGGGGCCGGGGCCGGGGCCGGAACCGGACGTATAAAAAAATAAAAATAAATTAACAAATACATAAATAAATACTGATGGATCATATACTAAGGGCAATGAGCTAAAAAATACCCTTTCTGAGATTTGAACGGTTTGACCGATCTGTGAACTCTAGTACCAGCTGTAGTTTTTAGTTTTTAATGACTGATAGCAAAGTTTATCCACTTGTACATTAAAGATTGGTCAGAGATGCTTGTCATGTAGCAGAATATTAAACTATACTTTAATGGTCTAAGATTAAAAGTCTAATTTAATCGATATAAAATCGTTTAAACAGAATTTACAGAACCATTATTCTTTAATAATAAGGTACATTTGTGATCTTATAGTCCAAGTGGGAGTGCATCATGAGAACATGTCTCAGTCTAGAATGAAGCTTGCGATCTGTTTATTTGGTGAATAGTAATATCAGCCATTAAAAGAAAACATACAATGACTAACATAATATTGCACTGTCAACGGGTTGGATCAATCCAGTACCTAACCTGACCCGGTATTTTACCATGTTTGGCATAATAGTTACGGGTCGGGTTGAGCATGAGAAATTTTTGGTCAGGGCAGGTGGCCCATCAGGTCGGGTCGGGCATATGTTATATTTCTATTGGGTACCAAAAATTTTGGCCCGACCCGACCTGACCCGTAACTATTGTGAAATGAATAAAGGAAAGCACTCACACAAAGGCTGAAGAGTAACGCGATCTAGCGGTTGCCGAAACGTAAATAGTCTGTAACCCCGTGTCGAATTCTACTAGCTGAGACTCCTTTGCAGAGCCCATGATGGCTGCAGCAATAAGAGTGGAGACTATGGCAAGGACACGAAGGAGAAACTCCGCGGTTTGAGCCGCTCGATTGTTCGCAGCTTTGACCTGGCTTGCTCGGGTCTCCGGCGTTTGGGTTCCGTCGAAACCCGGCTTGTATTGGGACTCCATTAAGGTATTATTATCTGGTTGTACGCGAAGAAGAAGAAGAAGAAGGCGTAGAAGGATACAAAGTATGATGAAGTTGGTTGATATGAGTAGTTATTATATAGGGAGGAGGTGTTTATGGTGTGATCTTGAGTTTCCTATAAGGCTTCATAACAACCCTACTGCCTTCTAGCCATTCAATTATCTGAGAGGTTGCTTTTCACGAATTTCAAGGTCTCTGAAATTGTGATGGCTACGTTTCTAATCGTGATGCCATGATATTAGAACGATGAGTGTGCGAATACGTGTGAAAGGGAAAGTTGACTTTTTGAGTCACGGCAGTTCTTATCTTTAACAGGCTGTAAACTAACTGGTCTGCAGATACTTTATTCCTAAGGTAGGTATAAAGTAATCTGAGACCGTCTGATCGACAACTGTGATAGTGGCACCTTCAATTTGAGTATGAGTTTATATTAGGTGCTGTGTGTGCTTGCCAGGGGCGGTGCTTCTCTTTTTGTCTATAGTAGCGCCCATGCAATCTCTGAAAGCGCCTTAGTCATGCTTTAAGATGATTGAGTGCTTCTGATGAGTTTCTTTTATGATGGAGATCGTGTTTCACCCAGATATTCCACAATATGGATCTTGAGATCATGCCGCACCTATCAGATAGTCTGTTTTTTATTCTACATGTCACAAGTCCCCAAAAAAGGCCCTAAATCATGTTTGAGTGTGATGTAAGTGCAATAAAATTCAAGGGACGTTTTTGAGTGATCTGTGACATATGGAACAAAAATTTGACCGGCTAATAGGTGCAACATAATCTCAAGATCCAATCTTTGGGGGGTTGAAAAATGATACCCGTCATCTAATCTGTAGCAAATGATTTTGAAGGGGTTGCACACATGAGCGCTTTCAAAGATTGCGTGAGTGCTAATAGAGGTAGCAATTAAATAGTGAGGTTTTGACTGTCCGTCAGCTGTAGCCTTTGCATAATCTACAACCCATATTCAAAATAACATAAAGAAGAATTCACGGATTTCAAGATGCATCATTGTCCGGAAAAGCCTGCAGGCTCTGTCCAATTTTAAGGTTTAGAACAATGGAAGAGAGCCTTGATGCGATCTTATGGTTTTTTGCTAGGAAATGGACGCTCTAAGATCTTTGTGTAACTAAGCCAATATGTGTCATAGCACCTAATACTTCTGTAGGGTGGTCAACGGTATTTATATATATAATATTTTATTTACTTAAGCTTGTCGTGTGAATTAGTTGATGAAATGCTTAGACATTTTGTCCGAAACAACTGCTAAGTCAACACATCATATATATTTTTTTTGATAAGTCAACACATCATATTAAACTATTAGGTCGGCCACTGCCAATTGGGTACGTAAATTGTCAATAAAGATTTGACGTGCTATACAGCCTTAATCGGCGTTGAAAGCGTGTACGGTTGCGCAAGTAATAGATGTCTGACCGGTGAACCAAGAACGGTGCATGAGTCAATAGATCTCACACCACCAATCTTGAGTTGACTTTGTAATTGTAAGAGGTCAAAAGTTGACTTTTTATGGATTTGTGCACTCTTATATTTCTATACTTCTTTCGAGATTTGACCACTTTTTCTAGATCCATATGATCAATGAGCTTGACGTACGGGTTGGCCTCCTAATAGGTTGGTACACCGAGAGAAGTACTCCGACGCGACGTTGGATGCTCTATGACTAAATTTTTAAAAAGTTCAGAAAATTTCGAACTTTTCTCCCAATGTCCATCTTCTTCGTCAATTCTCTTATTTTCTCTCAATTTTTTTTAAATTTAATAAAATATAATAATTTTATTCAAATTTTTATCATTGTGATACATGTTTTAATTATACATAAATATTATTTTTTCCAACTCCAAATTGTTAAGGAAAAGTATCACAATTATTGTATTATTTGTTGGAAATATTGGTATGAGAAGCAGAAAAGACACACTGATCTGGCCCGAGGCACAAGAAATTTTATTGCTCTAAAACCAATTTTTGTCTTCACCATTTCAATCAAGTGGTCACCAACTGATTACTGGCAAAATGGCTCCATGATACAACAAATCAGAAGTGTGTTCGTATGATCAGATTTGAAAATTTTGATCACGCTACCAGAACATCAAAGGAGAGCGGAACTCTGAAAGTAAATCTTAAAAAATAAGCATGAGTAAAAGAAATGGAAAAACTTAGTATGAAAAATGAGGGTCTCGGGACCCTTTTATAGAAATTACGTACCGTTTTGAGAACGGATATATCCGTTGAAAATAACTGAACAGACATATCCGTTTAAGAAACTGAATGGTCGGATAAGACATAACGGTTTCAGAAATAACTGCACAGTTTGAATTTCAAACGGGCGGTTACACTTTTGTCCAAAAGTTTAATTAAATCCACCGCACCGCATCGCCACGCTATGTATACGTGCTCGTGCCCGTCTCGTCCCGACCCGGCTCGGCTCGCACTATAAAAATAAGGAGTTTCAGCGGCACTTGCTATTAAGGCATTTTTTAGTAGCGGCAGTTTTTTGTAGCGACAAGATTAATAGCGGCAGTTTTTTGTTAAAAAAACTGCTGCTAATAGTCTTATTTTTTGTAGTGTCGGCACGCGCGCGCGTGTGTGTGACTGATAGGTTGCATGGCAATGGAAGCTATAAAATTCGGTGCCCCCTGGGTGAAGGCTACAAGCCTTGAGCCAAGACTACATATTATAACTCAAACCCCCAAAAGAGTATTACCAGGTATGGGACTATTCACAATAGTCCAAAAGAAAAGAAAACTTTTAAAATCATTAAAATATCTAACAATCTCCCACTATTTTAAAAATTTTTAAGTAAAAAAAAATTACGAGACTTTTAAAATATCAAATAATCCCCCACTATTTTTAAAGATTTAAATCAGAGCAAAATAAAAATATGGGCATAAATGAAAATGTCTTAAAGACTTGAATTTTCAAGTTAGTGAAAATAATTCAAAATTTGTCAAAGTCTCTAGCGAAACTAAGTCTTGAACTAACGATCTTATACGACAAATCGAAATTATTTCACACACATATTTCACATATTTGGTGTTCAATGAAAATAGGTTAGCACATTTAGGCCCTATGCTAGTACCCTGATTTTCGTAAGTGTTTATGAGATAAAGCCAAGTCTCATTGAAAGCGGTTCTACCTTCACACTTATATATGCAAACCTATAAGAGATGTCCCTGTAACTTTAACATCTCAACATATAGTGTAATAGGACTATTAAGAGCAATGGTCAACCTCCCCTTTTCCATTACACGTGAAACACTACCCTTCCTGGGATGTATATGAGATTTATTTCTTATCAATGTAGTGTCATTTAGCCGCCACGGATTTACGACTTATTTTTCCCTTTGAACCTAAACATTGATTAAATAAATATTAGGTAGGGTTCCCATCATAAGTGGCTGTTTAGGTTTAATGGTTTTAAACCCATCCCGATTGATGTCTTATGAATCCCATCTCTGCCAAGACTTTTAGTAAACGGATCCGCCAGGTTTTCTGCAGACCTGACCCCAATTACTGAGATTACTCAATCTCTAAGTAATTATTTTACATAGCTATGTCTTAGACCAATGTGTCAATTTTTCCATTATACGTTTGACTATAAGCCTTTGATAGTGTTTCTTCACTATTACAATGTATAGAGATAGGTGGCAATGGTTTAATCATAATTGAAATTTCTATTAGTAAATTTTTTAATCATTCCGCTTTTTTTTTTAATTTTCTGTTAAGGCAATAAATTTTGATTCCATAGTGGAATGTGTGATGCAAGTTTACTTCTTTGATCCCCATGAGATCGTAGCACCTCCAAAAGTAAATATCCATCAACTTGTAGACTTTGATTCTTCCAAACCAGATATCCAACTTGCATCACTATATCCTTCTAAAACTTGAGGATATCAAGAAAATTGAAAACCATAATTAATAGTACCCTTTAAATATTTAAAAATATGCGAAATAGTATTTCAATGAACAGAACTAGGGTTACTTGTAAATCTACTTAACTTACTTACAACAAATATAATGTCTGGCCTTGTACAATGCATTGTATACATAAGGCTACTAATAACCCTTACATATTCTAACTGCTGCACACATCATCCATCATTTTTAGTTAATTTAATATTAATATCTAAAGGTGTAGTAATAGGTTTTAAATCAAAATAATTGAATCTTTTCAAAATCTTTTCAACATAATGAGATTGAGTTAAAGTTAATGTATTCTCATTTCTTATTATTTTGATTCTTAAAATTACATCTGCCTATCCCATGTCTTTCATGTTAAAAGATGAACTTAAAATTTTTTTTGTTTCTAAGACAACTTCTAAATTAGTTCAAAAAATAAGTCATCTACATAAAGACATATAATAATACCATTATTATTAAAAAATTTATAATACATACATTTGTCAGCTTCATTAGTTTTAAATCCAAAATTGGTAATTATATTATCAAACTTTTCATGCCACTGTTTTGGTGCTTGTTTTAATCCATATAAAGATTTAATAAGTTTACAGACTTTCTTTTCTTGTCTAGGTAGAACAAATCCTTCTGGCTGCTCCATATGGATCTCTTCTTTTAAATCACCATTTAAAAAGACAGTTTTAACATCAATTTGATGAATTTCTAACTTGTGAATAGAAGCTAGAGCAATTAGAAGTCTTATAGTAGAAATTCTAGCAACTGGTACGTATGTGTCAAAATAGTCAACATCTTTCTTTTGCCTATATCCTTTGGCAACCAATCGTGCCTTAAATTTTTCTATAGTTTCATCCGTTCTGAGTTTTCTTTTAAATATCCATCTACATCCTATGAGTTTAGATCATTTTGGTAAATCTACTAATTTTCATGTTTTGTTTCCCATTATTAAATCCATTTCATCATTGATAGCTTCTTTCTAAAAGCACTATCTCTAAATTTCATTGTATCATAAAAAGTGATAGGATCATCGTCTATATTTAGATATAAATGTTTCTTAGTACTTTTGGTCCTATTTCCTTTAATTAAATATATATAATAGTCTTTTGAAAGACCAGTTTCAAATCTTTGACGTTTACTTCGTCGAGGTTCAATGATGACTTCTTCATCAGTTGAAGATTCAATAACTTCTTTAGATTTAAAAGATTCTCCATCTCCATAAGTTTGACTTTGAATATTTAATTTATTAGGCAGAGTAGTAAACTTAAATTCATAGAATATAGCATCTCTAGATTCTATTATAGTATTTTTATCTATCTTATCATTAGATTCCATAACTAGAAATCTGTAAGCTTTACTATTTTGTGTATAGCCAATAAATACACACTCAATAGATCTAAAGTCTATCTTAGGTCTTTTAGGATCTACTAATCTAACAAATGCCTTATACCCCCACACTTTAAAATAAGTTAGACTAAGTTTTCGATTATTCTAAAGTTCATATGGTGTAGTTAAAGTTTTCTTATGTGAAATTCTATTCAAAATATGAGTAGCAGTTAACAAAGCTTCACCTCATAAATTTTTATTAGAATTAGCGTTGACTAAGATTGCATTAGTCATTTCTACTAATGTTATATTTTTTCTTTCGGTAACTCCGTTTTGTTGTGACGTATAAGGAGCCGTCACCTCATGACGAATTCCATGAATATCACAGAAATCGGAGAATTCATTTGACATGTATTCTCCACCCCGATTAGATCTAATGACTTTTATTCTTTTATTTAATTAATTTTCTACTAATGCTTTATAAATCATAAATTTTTTAAAAGCCCCATCCTTAGTATTTCATAAATATATATGAGCATATTTCAAAAAATCATCTATAAAAGTAATAAAATATCATTTTCCTCCTCTAATAAGAACATTGTTTAAATCATAAATATCACTGTATATTAGATCTAATAAACATGAATTTCTAACAATACCAGGAAAAGGTTTTCTAGTAATTTTAGTTTTAGCACATATACTATAGACACTACTTTCAAAAAATTCATGTTTAGGAATTAAATCTAAGTTAGCCATGCATTTCATAGACATACAATTAATATGTCCTAATCTATCATATAATAAATTAGAAAGAGCGACCGAGTAAGAAGAATGAGAGATTTTATTGATTGGATCAGTTACATTGAGTTTGAACATGCCTCCTATGACATATCTTTTTCTAATAAATTTGTCATTCTTGGATAAGATAAACTTATCCGATTCACATATAAGTTTGAAACTATGTTTGATCAATAAACCACCTGAACGAGATTCTTGCGGATATCGGGTACATGGAGCATATCATTAAGTGTAACGACTTTTCCTGATGTGAAATTCAATTTCACTTCTCCACGTCCTGTGACAGCTCGGATTTCGGCACCCTGAAACCCGTGCCATAAGCACGATCCTCCAGACCGTGCCCCATGGATATGTACGGAACATTCGTATAACAACCAATAATAAAGAGATAAGCAAATAACTGCATAAGCAGAAAAGAAATCAATATGCCCATCTGGCACATACAAAAGACAGTTCTACTTTCATGCCACTACATGAACGAAGAACCGATCCGAACCATCGGTGATAAACGGATCACCCCAGATGGTTTGCCCAAAAGAATAATATCTATCTAATTACATGATTTATCAAAATAAAGGCTTGACATACCAAGCCATACAATTTGCTCTCAAAATTGGCTCTCTATCAAAGTATACAGTAGAGTCTCCTAGAAGAAGTCCTCAGAAGGAGGCTCCAACTCATCCCCAGGCATGTAATCCGAATCACCCGGATCTACGTCTCCCGAAGCCTCGGCCGCTGCTAATAATGGACCTGCGACGTATAGTCTAAAGGGTGAGCTACATCCTAGCTCAATAAGGAACAACACAATAAACATATAAGTTAAAATCTCACATATATTCCATAATATTCTAAGCATGATGTGTCTATGCATTTTTTAGAAAAGAGTTTAAAAGATGGTAATTTGCATTCAAATTTACTGGTAATTTATATGTTTCATTTTACTATTATTTTATCATGAATGACACTGAACAGGCCTAAAGCAAAACTTAAATCTTCAACTTAAGTAATCCCCGAGTAATATAGCATCGAGCCCCGATGGAATACCCACCATCGTCGCCTAAATAAGCAGTTGTTATATGTATTCCCAGGGAATACTACCCAAGCCCCTTTCTCAATAGGCGGTGGGGTTAAATCTCATCTCAAGATCCTTGAGATGTGCTTACTGTGTACGGATAGACCTCCGCACTGGTGTACGGATTGGCCGCCGTACCGGTCACGGATATCCTGTCGAGTCAGTCGTGGGTATCCCGCCACATCGGTGGGGTATTCTAATCAAACCTCAAATAACAAAAATAACATGTACTTTACATATAGTTATTCACCGTGTAAAGTGCTATCTTATATCAGTTAGGCCTTAATAGTAGTTATTCAATCTTATTTACATCCCTGGGATGTCTAATTTACTCGCATCACACTGGTGCCTTTATCTCTTTCTCATCCCCTAGGGATTCCTCGTTTTCATTAACTTACTTAGTCTCAGTTACTCGCATCACACTGATGCTTTTATCACTTTTTTGGTGTCACACACACCCATTTTTATAAAGGTTTTTCACAGTCAAAACATTTTCAATCTGCTCTCTATATCACTACATATATGCTCTTACAATTAAAGTACATGTTCAAGGCGTTCCCTACTTTAGGTCTCTGAAGGTCCAAGTATCAAGGTTCCACGCAGCTCCTTATGCTTGCTCTCGCACGTACCACCTATGGTACATCATAACACATACAATATATCACTTAGATGCAATAGAGAATGTCCTAGACCCTCCATGAATCTCAAGGTCAAACTAGAAAGTCAAGTGAAACTACCAAAATCGATTAATCGAAATCCAAATCGATTAATCGATTCCCAAAATTGATTAATCGAGGTCCAAAATCGATTAATCGATCTCAAATCGATCCCAAATCAATTAATCGAAATCCCTAACATAGTAAAGTCAATTTTCAAATCGAGTGGTCGAAAGTCCGAAATCGATTAGTCGATCCCAAATCGATTAATCGAAATCCCTAACATAGTAAAGTCGATTTTCAAATCGAGTGGTCGAAAGTTTGAAATCGATTAGTCGATCCCAAATCGATTAATCGAAATCCAAAATCGATTAATCGATTTCCCAAGTCGATTAGTCTATTTTTCCAAGTCCTTTCTCTCCAGCCACTGGAGGTACCCAGTCGATTAGTCGATTTCTAAATCGATTAATTGACCTTCAACATCAATTAATCGATTTCCAAATCAATTAATCGAAATCGAGCATCCCTGACTTTTCAACTTCTAGACCAAAATCGATTAATCGAACCTCGATTTCGATTAATCGATTTGGCTAGATTCAGCCCCCTTTCGGGCTGTTCTTCCAAATCTTTTCATTTTCTATTTTCTTTCTTTTTCTAAGTATTTAAACTATCATTCTAACTATGCTTGACTGAATTAAACTCATCAAATCTTTATGTATTGAAATCTAATAAAACTTACCTCAATAAATCCCTTAAAGGATTGATTTGTTAGGTTTGATGGCTAGGGTTCCAGCTTTTCGCTTCAACGACACCTCTTGCGTTGAATCTAACATTCAATGCTCTATTTCTTCTTGATTTGCACTAAATCCTAGCTCAATAACTCCTCTTGGTTTCTCTCTCTCTCTCTCTCTCTTCTTAACTCTCTCTCACCAACCAAAATAAAGCAAACTAGGTTTATTAAAACCCTTTTATCCTCTTTCCAGCTTGTGTGTTAAACACATAAACCAGAGATAGGTGTACATGACCACTAACTCACACTATACACTACACTTAGGTCAAATTTACATCACATAAGTTCCTCCCTTCATGAGTCCACTATTTGACCATCACTTGGTCAACCCTACGACCAGTCGGGTATGAATCTCGAGGTCACTATTTAATGCTCAAAATTTTAAGATATTATATTCTCCCCACCTTGGGAATTTTCGTCCTCGAAAATAACCCAAAGGTGCGTTGGCGTGGTACCCCACACTGCGGTGTCATGTACCCACACACAAAAGATGACATATACATCACACAGTGCAAGAAACAGAAATAATGCAAGTACATCCCCAAAAAGCTGATTTAGATGTCATTATCAAATTTTCAAATTTTATAAGTTTCCTTTACTGTTCTCGATAATTACAATTGAGAATTTAAATACAACAGTACAAAGATATCCAAAAAGTGATCACAAAATAATACCATCATCAGGCGCTCACGCTGCCCCCTCTCCTAGCCGATCTAGTGCTGGAGCGGGCTGCTTTGCCTAGGCTGGCTACTCTGGTGGTGGCCTGTCAGAAGCAGGCCGCGCCGGGAGCCGAGCTGCATGTAAGCGAGAGGTACTCGCGTGGAAAACGGCACCCGTATGAAAAGCTGTCCGGCCCGCAGTCCACGCCTCCTCCTGCATGAGGTACTGCTGGTAGTCCAACGGATAGATGTACCGTAGGGTGTGGTACATCAAGAATTCCATCCGCCGGTTCATCCTCTCGTTGTTGGCCTCCATTCGAGCCAACACATCCTCGACGATAGGCGCCGAGCGAGCTGCTCGCCGGCGGTAGGAAGAAGTAGGTGTGGCAGCTGCTGACTGCGATGACGGCGTAGGTGATGCGGTGGTATGGGAGGGTGCCCCCTCAGCTGGTGGATCGATGGGGTGTGCTTCCCCCACAGGTGGGTCCTGATGTGGTGGTGGGTGTGGTGGTGGTGCTACTAGTGCTGCTGCTGCTGCGGATGCTGGTGCTGGGCCCCGAGCTGGTAGGGTCCGCTTTAGCAACCGATAACTACAACCCCATGAAGCGATCTAGTAATGCTTCAGGTTGTCCGTAGCTCGCTCCTCATGAGGCGAGACAACATATCCTGGAGTGTCTGAGTAACACTCCAACATGCTCGAAATGAGGTGAGCATATGGCATCTTTTCTTTGGGCCTCAAATTGCCCTTCATCAATTTCCCCTTTATATAGACCATCCCCTCTAGGATGATCTTGGTAGCATCAAACCAACGGCCACAGAAAGCCGCGTACAAAGCCTGTTGAACTAACTCCACTTGCTCAGTGTCATGACGCATCGGGTAGAGGTTGCACTTGATTATGGAATCAAGCATCCACATGTAATGGGGGAGATCGACCCTCCTAATGGACGATCCCGACCCTTTCTTCCCATTGGTTATCCGGGTCATGATTTCTTCGAATCTCACCTCTTCCGGAAAGGGTGGAAAGAGGGTGGTCTCGGGTACGAAGTCCAAATAACATTCTAGGGCTTTGTGAATGTGGCAACGGGTGAAGGTGTAGTCGCGACCATCAATCGTGGTTGTAACAATGTCGTCGGTAGGACCCTCCACCAAGCCTTGGTAAAATAGGCGGACCAATCTAGGATAGTAAGACCCGTGGATTGGCTTTAAGAGATTGCCGAGGCCCGCCTTCACCAAGTAATTCCGAGCCCATTGGGTCTCACCCTCAACGTCGGGGTTGGTAAACAATTCCACATCGAAGATAAACTCATCTTCGAAGGTCTTAGCCGCCCACCATTCATTTGGTTGGGGGACGTTTTCGGGTGGTGGTGGAATTGGTGAAGACTTGCGCGACGACGCGTTCGTCGAACCGGATGTGGTATCCGATGCCGACGGCGATGGGGTCCTCACAGGTGATGGGATAGGTGGTGGCGGTGCGATGTTCTTACGCCGGACCGGGAGCTTGGATGTCGCCTTCTTTGAAGACAACTGGGTTCTAGGCGGCATTTTGGTGAAAATATAACAAAAACTAGTGTTTAATGGTTTAAATTGAAGAAAGAACTCGGATCTAGGGTTTACCTTAGGTATTCGATCCGAATGCAAGCGATTTTGGTTCGAAATCGATCCAAACTCCCCAAAACCCTAGCTGGTATGCTTGCTCGAGAAGGAAGATGAAGTGGTGCGCAAGAACCAAAACCCCAAGATTTTCAAATGGGGAGAAATCCCCCTCGTTTAATATATATAGGCCATGATTCGATTAATCGATTTCTAAAATCGATTAATCGAGTTTTAAAATTTAGTCAAGCCGCGCGAAATCGATTTCCGAAATCGATTAATCAAAACTCAAAATCGATTAATCGAATCCATTTCGATTAATCGAAATCGTGGTCACTTAAAATTTCAACTTTTCGAGCTCACTGGCGCATGCCAGTCGATTAATCGAGTCTTTAAGTCAATTAATCAAAATCTCAAAATCAAACTGGCCAATTGAGCTGAACCCTTCAGACTCAAGGCATCAGCTACTACATTAGCCTTGCCTAGATGGTACTGTATAGAACACTCATAGTCCTTGAGAAACTCCATCCATCTGCGCTGCTTCATATTTAGTTCCTTCTGTGTAAATAGATATCTGAGGCTCTTGTGGTCGGTGAAAATCTCGAAAGTCTTACCATACAAGTAATGTCGCCAAGTCTTTAGCGCAAATATGACCGCTGCTAATTCCAGGTCATGTGTCGAGTAATTCTTCTCATGCTCTTTCAACTGTCTTGACCCGTAAGCTATCACCTTTCTATGTTGATTAAGCATGCAGCCTAAACCATTATACGAAGCATCGCTATATACTGCAAACCCTCCACTGCCCGAAGGAATTACAAGTACTGGAGCTGAAGTGAGTCTCTTCTTGAGTTCTTGAAAACTCTTCTCGCATGCCTCACTCCATTCGAACCTTGCATCTTTCTGTGTAAGTCTCGTGAGTGGTTCTGATATCTTTGAAAACCCCTCAACAAAATGTCGATACTAACCCGCTAATCTAAGGAAACTACGGATGTCAGGCACGATCTTTGGTTGCTCCTAATTCACCACTGCTTTGATCTTTGCTGGATCTACAGTGACACCATGCTTTGAGACAATATGTCCCCAAAAGCTAACTTCTTCTAACCAAAATTCACACTGCTGAGCTTGGCATACAGTCTGTAGGGCTATTCTCAAATGCTTCTCATCATCTTCTTCTGATTTTGAATAGATTAGGATGTCGTCAACAAATACTACGACACAAGAGTCTAGGTGTGATTTAAACACCCTATTCATCAGATCCATGAATGACGCCGGGGCATTTGTCAACCCAAATGACATCACTAGGAATTCATAGTGTCCGTACCGAGTTCTGAATGCAGTCTTCTGAATATCCTCTGCCTTGACTCTCAACTGATGGTATCCGGATCTCAGATCAATCTTGGAGAAATACCTTGCTCCTTGCAGTTGATCAAACATGTCATCTATCCTAGGCAAAGGGTATTAATTCTTAGTTGTAAGTTTGTTCAATTGCCAATAGTCAATGCACAGACGCATTGACCCATCTTTCTTCTTTACAAACAAGGCCGGTGCTCCCCATGGAGACACGCTTGGCCTAACAAACCCTTTGTCCATTAACTCTTGCAACCGCTCTTTCAATTCTTTTAACTCAGCAGGAGCCATTCTGTATGGTCCTTTAGAAACAGGCTTCATTCCTGGTGCTAAGTTGATGTCGAATTCCACTTTTCTCTCTGGAGGTAATTCGGGTAACTCCTCCAGAAATACGTCAGCGAAGTCTCGTACTACGGCTATCTCGGAGATAACATTCTTCTCGTCTTTATGGTCCTTCAAAAATGCCAAGTATCCACTACACCATTTTCTTATCAATCGCTCGGCCCTAACTGCCGAGATAAGTGGCATATGCGTCGACCTCTCTCCTCGAAATCAAAATGATCTCCTCGTATTGGGTCTTAAGATGACGATCTTATTCTTGTAATCTACCGTCGCACAGTGAGTCGACAGCCAATCCATGCCAAGGATCACGTCAAATCCTTGCTTGTCTAACAGAATTAGGTTCGCCGGTAGTTCAAAGACATCTCCATCCATGACTTTCACGATCACGGAGTTGCAACCCTTTTCGATAGCAACCGATTTTCCAATAGGAACAGTCACGGTTAAAACGACGTCTAACTCCTCTGGGTTGACTTTCATCCTCTTTGTGAAGCGAGGGGTAACAAATGAGTGGGTAGACCCCGGGTCTATCAACACTCGAGCTTCGTATGTCACGTCGCTTCCTTCTTATAAATTTGTAATATACCTAATCATGCATACACACATATATATATATAATGTCTATCATCATACTAGAATTTATTACATGCAAGTTCTTTTCTATTTTCTATATAGATGCACCTTCTCTATCTATAATTTTCAAGAATTGAAATTCTTTATTTAAAGGAAATCTCACCTTGGATCACATCATTCGTATTTTGAGCCTCTTGAGCTGTGACTGCATAGGCTCTCCCTTGGATGATCGGCTTCCTTGCTTGTATGGGTCGTGGCATAGGAGCTGAAGCCGTCTTCCCTTTGTTCACCTCAGGGCAATCCTTGATCAGGTGGCCCACCTTGCCACATTGAAAACAACCCCGAGTTCCCTGCCTACAGTCAATCGTTCTATATGACTTGCCACACTTGGCACAAGTTTCCCGTGGTGTGGAAGAAGCTGCTCGCGAGAAATCCTGTGCAATTGTAGCTCCGATATTGATAGCAAGGCTCTCGTAGCGTATCGGTCTCCCCGATACAAGCAATGGAAATTTCTGCTGGTTGGTCTGCTGCATCGGTCTCCCATAACTTCCTTGGAATGGTGGTCTTTGATTGTTTGCTATAAATCTCGGCTTTTCATTCACCGGCTCGTAATTCCCTGTCCTACTTTGGTCCACATTCCACCTTCCTTGCTGCTCCCTCTAGCGGTACTTGTTATTATTTTCTTCCTCTACCACCAAGGCCTTGCTCATGACCTCTCCATAGGTCCTTAGCTGGAATGGTGCTACTCCTCCCCTCACATCCGGTCTCAATCCTTGTTGAAACCTCTTCGCTTTCATCATCTCTGTGATGACGTAGTCAGGCGCGAAGCGAGCGAGTCACATGAACTCCACTCCATACTCTCTAACAGTCATCTTCCCTTGCACAAGCTGTAGAAATTGAATCTCTATTTGGTTCCTCACCACTTTCGGGAAGTACTGTTTATTGAATTCCTCTATGAACTCATCCCAAGTCCATGGCAATTCTGGAGTCTCCTGAGCCCTAGTCCGTGAAACGGACTTCTACCAAGGCCCAGCCTCTCCATCCAACATATAGGCTGCCCAGCAAATGGTCTCGTCTTTCGTACATGTGAGCACACTAAACACCTTCTCCATTTCATTCCGCCAGTTCTCGGCTGCCATGGGCTCTGCCTGCCCCGAAAAGCTAGGTCTCATCCTCCTAAACTCAATAAAAGCAGAAGACACTGGCAGTATCGGAGCCACTGCAGGTGTCGGTGGCTGATGCTGCTCGTGGGTAGTATGAGCTGCCAAGGATGCTGCCTGTTGGGCCATAGCATTCGCCATGGTCTCCATTGTGTGCATCATCCTCTGACGCTCCTCTCTATCTTCTTTTCTTTTTCTAACTCTTTCCTGTTCTCTCTGATCTCGATCCTGAGTCTTTGCCTAATCTTGGATCCCTTGGCCACCACTGTCGGAAGCCCCTCTATCTTCTATAGGCACTCTATTTGCGTCCGAGATAAAATCATCTCGACTACGCAAGCTTCTACTATGGCCGCTCCTGGGTCGGCCCCTTCCTCTAGAAGACATAACGGTCTGCACGTGAAACTAAGGTTTCATTAGCAGAAGTCTCTACGCTCTGACGAAATAATGATTGTCAGAATTTCTAAAAGAAAAAGCTTTGATACCAACTGTGAAAGCTCGGATTTCGGTACCCCAAAACTCGTGCCATCAGCACGATCCTCCAGACCGTGCCCCATTGATATGTACGAAACATTGGTATAACAAGCAATAATAAAGAGATAAGCAAATAACTGCATAAGCGAAAAAGAAATCAATATGCTCATCTGGCACATACAAAAGACAGTTCTACTTTCATGCCACTGCATGAACAGAGAACCGATCTGAACCATCGGTGATAAACGGATCACCCCAGATGGTTCGCCCAAAAGAATTATATCTATCTAATTACATGGTTTATCAAAATAAAGGCCTGACATACTGAGCCGTACAATCTGCTCTCAAACTGACTCTCTATCAAAGTACACAACAGAATCTCCTAGAAGAAGTCCTCAGGAGGAGGCTCTAACTCGTCCCCACGCACGTAATTCAAATCACCCGGATCTACGTCTCCCGAAGCCTCGACCGCTGCTAATAATGGACCTGCGACGTATACTCTAAAGGGTGAGCTATATCCTAGCTCAATAGGGAACAACACAATGAACATATAAGTCAAAATCTCACATATATTCCATGATATTCTAAGCATGATGTGTCTATGCATTTGCTAGAAAAGAGTTTAAAAGATGGTAATTTGCATTCAAATTTACTGATTGTTTCTATATTTCATTTTACTGTTAATTTATCATGAATGACACTGAACAGACCTAAAGCAAAACTTAAATCTTTAACTTAAGTAATCGCCGAGCAATATAGCATCAAGCCCCGATGGAATACCCACCATCGTTGCCTAAATAGACAGTTGTTATATGTATTCCCTGGGAATACTATCCAAGCCCCTTTCTCAATAGGCGGCAGGGTTAAATCTCATCTCAACATCCCTAGGATGTGCTTACTATGTACCGATAGACCTCCGCACTGGTGTACGGATTAGCCGCCATACCGATAACGGATATTCTGCCGAGTCAGTCGTGGGTATCCAGCCACGTCGGTGGGGTATTCTAATCAAACCTCAAATAATAAAAATAACATGTGTTTTATATATAATTGTTCACCGTGTAAAGTGCTATCTTATATCAGTTAGGCCTTAATAGTAGTTATTCAATCTTATTTACATCTCTGGGATGTCTAATTTACTCGCATCACACTGATGCCTTTATCTCTTTCTCATCCCCTGGGGATGCCTCGTTTTCATTAACTCACTTGGTCTTAGTTACTCGCATCACACTGTTGCCTTTATCACTTTCTTGGTGTCACACACACACACCCATTTTTACAAAGGTTTTTCATAGTCAAAACATTTTCAATATGATCTCTATATCACTACATACATGCTCTTACAATTAAAGTACATGTTCAAGGTGTTCCCTACTTCAGGTCTTTGAAGGTCCAAGCATCAAGGTCCCACGCGGCTCCATATGCTTGCTCTCGCACGTACCACCTATGGTACATCACAACACATATAACACATCACTATAGATATAATAGAGAAGGTCCTAGACCCTCCATGAATCTCAAGGTCAAACTAGAAAGTCAAGTGAAACTGTCAAAATTGATTAATCGATTCTCAAAATCGATTAATCAAAACCCAAATCGATTAATCGAGGTCCAAAATTTATTAATCGATCCCAAATCGATTAATCGAAATCCCTAACATAGTAAAGTCGATTTTCAAATCGAGTGGTCGAAAGTCCGAAATCGATTAGTCGATCCCAAATCGATTAATCAAAATCCAAAATCGATTAATCGATTTCCCAAGTCGATTAGTCTATTTTCTCAAGACCTTTCTTTCCAGCCACTGGAGGTACCCAGTCGATTAGTCGATTTCTAAATCGATTAATCGACCTTCAACATCGATTAATCGATTAATCGAAATCGGGCATCCCTGACTTTTCAACTTCTAGACCAAAATCAATTAATCAAACCTCAATTTTGATTAATCGATTTGGCCAGATTCAGCCCCCTTTAGGGCTGTTCTTCCAAATCTTTTCCTTTTATATTTTCTTCTTTTTTCTAAGTATTTAAACTATCATTCTAACTATGCTTGACTGAATTAAACTCATCAAATCTTTATGTATTGAAATCTAATAAAACTTAGCTCAATAAATCCCTTAAAGGACTTATTTGTTGGGTTTGATGGCTAGGGTTCCAGCTTTTCACTTCAACGGCACCTTTTGCGTTGAATCCAACATTCAATGCTCTATTTCCTCTTGATTTGTACTAAATCCTAGCTCAATAACTCATCTTGGTTTCTCTCTCTCTCTCTCTCTCTCTCTCTTCTTAACTCTCTCACCAACCAAAATAAAGCAAACTAGGTTTATTAAAACCCTTTTATCCTCTTTCCAGCTTGTGTGTTAAACACATACACCAGAGATAGGTGTACATGACCACTAACTCACACTATACACTACACTTAGGTCAAATTTATATCACATCAGTTCCTCCCTTCATGAGTCTACTATTTGACCATCACTTGGTCAACCCTACGACCAATCGGGCATGAATCTCGAGGTTCCTATTTAACGCTCAAAATTTTGGGATATTACACGTCCTATGATCTTTGCCGTAGATGAGTTCCCCATAAAGAGATCTTGATCATCATCAGCTTTGTCATACGTCACAAACATGTCACGATTATTACACACATGTTTTGTGGCACCAGTGTCGATCCACCATTCATTGATGTCACCAATCAGATTGACTTCCGAAAGAACGTCTACAAAGTTACTTTTCATTTCCACTGCATTCGCTTGATTCTTTAATTTCTTGAAGATGCGACAATCCCGTTTGAGATGTTCGGATTTCCCACAGTGGTAGCAACCATCATTCTTCGATACTATGGTCTTATTCTCTTTGGTGAATTTCTTATTCTCCTTGGAATGAGAATATCCTCTCTTCCTCTTCTTGGATGGTCCACTAACAATCTTAGACTCAACCAAGTGTGCCTTTGATATCATATCAATATGATCTTCTGTTTTATCCCTAACTCGGGATTCTTCCTCAATACGTAAATGAAGGAGAAGATTTTTCATAGAAATCTTCTTATTATTACGCTAAATTTTTTTTCGGTAATCTTTTCATGATGGAGGCAACTTGGTGATTACTGCACCAACAAGAAAATCATCATCGAAATGAGAACCATTAGCAACCATATAATTAATAATAACTTGAAAATCATGAACTTTGCTAAGAATAGGTTTATCATCGACCATCGTAAAATTAAAAAATTGATTGGTAATATAAGAATTATACCCTGCATCTTCAGTTTTGTATTTCTTTTCGAGTGCATCCCAGAGTTCCTTCCAAGTGTTGTAGGTGTGGTAGACGTCGAACAAAGAATCCGACAGTGCATTCAAAATGTAGCCTTTGCTAGTGTAGTCGTCGTCGTCTCATTTCTACTTTTTACGGCCTTCAGCAAGGGTGGATGATTTGGTAACATTCGGACACGGAGTTGTGATAACGTATACAACTTTCAATACGGTTAACAGAAAATGTAATTTATGTTGCCACCGTTTGAAATTCGAACCATCAAAACTGTCTAACTTGTGGATATTGTTAAGCAGTGCGGGATGCAATTTAGTGGAATAAGTAATCTGGGCCATAAGTAAATTTGTTTAAAATTGTTGGAAATATTGGTACGAGAAGCGGAAAAGACACACTGATCTGGTTAGAGGCACGAGAAATTTCGTTGTCTTTAAACCAAATTTTTCCCTCACCACTTCAATCAAGTGGTCACCAACGGGTTACCGATAAAATGGCTCCAGGATACAATGAATCAGAAGTGTGTTCGTGTGATCAGATTTGGCAAATCTGATCACGCTACCAGAACACCAAAGGAGGGCGGAACTTTGAAAGCAAATCTTAAAAAATAAGCAGGGTAAAAGAAATGGAAAAACTCAGTATGAAAAACGAGGGTCTCGGGACCCTTTTATAGAAATTGCGTACCGTTTTGAGAAAGGATATATCCGTTGAAAATAATTGAACGGACATATCCGTTTAAGAAATTGAATGGTCGGATAAGACACAACGGTTTCAGAAATAACAACACAGTTTGAATTTCAAATGGGCGGTTACACTTTTGTCCAAAAGTTTAACTAAATCCACCGCATCGCTACGCTACGTACACGTGCTCGTGCCCGTCCCGTCCCGTCCCGACTCGGCTCGGCTCTGCTCCACGTTCGCGAGTGTATGTGATTGATGGGTTGCATAACGGTAGAAGCTACAAAATTCGGTGCCATCTGGGTGAAGGCTACAAGCCTTGAGCTAAGACTATATATTATAACTCAAACCCCTAAAAGAGTATTACCCGGTATGAAACTATTCACAATAGTCCAAAAGAAAAAAAAACTTTTAAAATAATTAAAATATCTAACATTATTTAAGTGTGCTTAGATCACAGGCCTACCATATGTTAGATTCGTATAACACAAATTCGAAAAATTGAGTGTGAACCAAGTTTGATAGAACACTGATTACATTCACTTTTCGAGATGCATGTCAAGTGGATCTGACAATTTGATGGTAAGGCCTCTATGTGCTCAAAAATTATTTTGTAGAAGATTGGAACAAAAAACTAATCTCCATCATTTAATTTAAAACAATCATTATATTTTTCTAATATTTAAGTGAGGTGGCTATAACATAAAGTGGCGTGGTAGTAACACCTGTCTTATTCATCGCTATTATTTTTCAATTTTAAACAAATTAACTCATAGTTTTGTATAAAATAATAATAATTTATTATAATATTTATAATCTCCAAACTTTCCGCTCAATAAGTCATCTTTCTCCAACTTACTCGAATTAAATTGAGCTGACGCTCTATTGAATGATGGCATATGGGAGCTTGGTTACTATAAGGGCATTTGCACATACAAATGATTAAACCTTGGAAGAATGAAAATTCTAATAAATGTGAAAACTTTGCTGTTACATCATATACCACAAGTTAGGAAATGCCCAAGTAATTCACAAATATTTTTAAGCTCCAAATCAGTGAAGTTGACTTGAGAATCATTGTTCATTGAGGACAGATCATTTTAGCAAATGAAATTGATGAAAGCATTATTGATGGCGCTTGGGCATAATAGCTAATAAAAACTCAAATGAGAGAGAGGGAGAATGGAGCATACGGATAAGCTTATTTGATATATATATATATATATATATATATATATATATATATGGGAGCTGGTTAGGTTCTCCAATGGAGAATCATGACCGCCCTCCAAGATTCACGTGGAGTTTCATGTGGCACTTAAAACACTTTTTAGGTATCACGTGGAGCACAAGTGGATAATTTAGATCAATATTAAAAAAAGAAAAATTAAAAAATAAATTTTAAACCCACAAGTCAAAGTTTAATGGTAATCATTAGTCTATATTTTACGATTCAAAATATATACGGTGGAGATGAGTTTTTAATTTTTTTTTTTTCAAAGATGATCTAAATAATGCACCCAAGGTCCACGTGGCACCGAAAAAGTGTTTTGGGTGTCACATGGAGCTCCATGTGAAAGGTTAGAGGACGGTGACCGTCCTCCCATAGAGGACGGATGCCTTTTCCTATATATATATATATATATATATATATATATATATATATATATATATTAAATTTCTTAAAACTAAAAGTGGTCTCCATGCCAAATGGTAGCGATTTTTGCAACTAAAAATTCTTGCCGCGTAACTCATATTTCCACCCCTCACACTGTTGACTGACTTGAATCAAATGCTAGAGATAATCTTCCACACATTTGATCTTGAGATCATGACCCACATAGCAGCCGGTTATATATTGATTTCACATGGCTCACATCCATTAGTTCTCCATTGTACAAACCATGAACTTATGATCTAATTTCTAAAAGACTGAGACAAAGAATGACCTTTATATTCCGATTCAAGGCAATCAACGGTGTGAGCAGGGAGCCTTCAGTTGCGCTGCAAGAATCTTTGGTACGGTTGTGGTGTATGACCCATATACCCTTATTGGATACAGACCAGCTTGTGATGGGCATGCCCTGATCATAATTTGTGAGTGAAAACAATAAAGGGGATCAACTTGGGCCTCAAGTTTAGGCCCACTAAAATTAAGCTCATTTATGGTGCGGCCTGTTCTTGCTCTTAATTTATCAGCTAAATTCTGAGCTCGGGCCAACCTGTTCAACATGTTAGGTTGGCCCGGGCACATAATTTCTGGTGCTCTAGGGTTGAGAATAAACCTGACCTAGGTTTTTAATTGGGTCGGACACATAAACTTGATCCATCGGGTCAGGTCAAGCAAGGAGAATCCGAGAAACCCAATTTTTCAGTTAGGGTTGGGCATATACATTTGACCTGTCAGGCAGTCGCAATTTGGCCCGATCCATTGAGAGCCGAAAATACAAGACAACTCTTGTTTTGAGGGAGAAATACCCAAGATTCACTTGAATTTAGGGCTGGCAATGAGTCGGATTGGGTCGGTCCAACAGGAAAATTGCATGTGCCTGACCCGAGCCGATGGTTCACCTAAACTGACCCGAAGGTTCAAGGGTATATGCCTAACCTGGCCTGTTACTCGACCGCCGACCTCACTTGGTAAAAAGCCCAAACTTACATTATTTTATATATAAAATATCGGGTCAGCTCAAGTTGACCTGGTCCAAATTTTGTCATGGCCCAATCTGACCTCTTAATTGACCCAACCCGACCCGATATACAATTTGGGTTGGGCAGGTTGGGCATTGGGTCGACCCAACCAGTTGACAGCCCTAATCCAATTAAAAGGTCGACGCTATTACAGAAGTGACAAATTGACAACACAGGCTGTAGGAATGCTTTTGTAACCGTTCAAACTGTGTTACTTCGAGCGGCTGCTCTACAATAAGTCAATAATTGGCAATGGGGTGCCTTGAATCACAGCCGTCCTAAATCTTTGACCACTCAATGCAAACGGTTATGTAAGTAGCAGCCACGCCAAAATGTTTGACCACATACTGGATATATTCACCTCTTTGAGGTCATCACCAGAACCGGCCGTGGACCATGGCCCAAGAGGCGGCTACCTTGGGCCCCCAAAATTTTTGGGGCCCCCAAATCTGAAACAACAATTTTTCAATAGGTATTTAAAATTTTTTGCATTTAAATATTTTTTTAGAACACTAAAAAATAAGGGGTTTTAGCAGCACTTACTATTAAGACATTTTTTGGTTACGACAAGACTAACAGTGGCAGTTTTTGATAGCGACAACACTAATATCAACAATTTTCTGTTAAAAAACTGCCGTTAATAGTTTTATTTTTGTAGTGGAGGGTCCCATACCTAGTTGATATGGGTCCTCACAATGCAAGTTGGGCCTAACTGAATTGGTGGGCTCACTTATGCGTTAAAAGAAAAATAAAAAAACCCCTACCTTTTTCGAATTGCAATTGCCCCCTCCCCTATTCACATCTCTCTCTCTCTCTCTCTCTCTCTCTCTCTCTCTCTCTTGGCTCCACACCACCACCGCGGCCCCACCCTCTATCGGCCGGCCCCACCTTGATCAGTTGATATGGGTCCTCACAATGCAAGTTGGGCCTAACTGAATTGGTGGGCTCACTTATGCGTTAAAAGAAAAATAAAAAAAACCCTACCTCTTTCGAATTGCAATTGCCCCCTCCCCTATTCACATCTCTCTCTCTCTCTCTCTCTCTCTCTCTTGGCTCCACACCACCACCGCGGCCCCACCCTCTATCGGCCGGCCCCACCTTGATCAGCCATCTATTCTCATCTCATCTCTCTCCACTACAGAAAATAAAACTATCATTGGTAGCCAAAAACTGCAGATAGTAATAAAAAACTGCCATTAATACCCTTGCCGCTAATAGTCTTAATAGGTTTTTTTTATCAATAGCGGCAGTTTTTTGTTCTAAAAAACTGCCGCTAATAGTCTTATTTTTTGTAGTGCTCTCTCTCTCTAGGCTCCATACCACCACTGCGACCCACCCTCTTCAGCTCTTTTACTGACCAATCTCAAATTAAGATTTTTATGGTTTTGAGGTATTTTCTCTCTCTTAGTCTTAGTCTTAGTTTCTTTCTTAATATTTGTATTGATAATAAAAATTAGCAAAACCCCACAATAATTGAATTTATTTAATTAAATATTGATTTAATTTTTATCTTAATATTTAGTAATTAGGGGGTTTTAATGGGGTGCGGCAAACGAACATGCACCAATTGATAGTATAGATAAGGGCACTTGCGATAATGAAGGTTCTAATCACCATTATCAAACAGCTAAAATAAAAAAAATTAAAAAAATCATAAGACTGAAATAAACATCAAAATTACGAAAAATACCCATTTCAAAGAGTTGCATCAAGAATCATTTTTTAATAAAAATAAAACACTAAATGACCAGATTGATGGGTTTTTAACACGGGGGACAAAAAAAACAAGGGGTTTAATATAAAGAGTGAGGCACTCTTTGATATATAAAAAAAATACAGTAAAATAATAAACTTGACTATGTGATGATGATTAATGGGTAAGATTCTTACTTCTGAGATCACCCACAATAGTATTTGGTGATACAGAGATGGCGATGCGGGTATTGAAGTTGGTATTTGTGAAGATTGGTAATTCAAAGGGGAGAGCCATTGAAGAAGAAGAAGGAAATCTGCACACTTGGCGAGACCTATTCTTAAACTGGTATTTTTTTTTTTTTTCTTTTTCTTCTTCTAAATTTTAGGGATTCAGTAGAAGTTGTGGCAGTGTGGCTGTAATCATGGCACATGTATTTATTAAAATATTACTGTTTCACAAGTGATTCTTAGCAAAAAAGTGATCCTTGGTGAAGCTAATCACTTAAATTTAAAGAACCTATGACCAACATTCACTCCAATTTATTCAATATGTTTGAATATGCATATTTTAATTTAAATGATTCTAGCAGGTATGTCTGTATATGTAAAGCCTAGTGTGCCTAAACCCTATTCACGATTCATAATATTACTATCAACATATATGAATTTAATGATATGTAGGAATTCCAATTCAATTGGGACTACTGAAATAACAGATAAGAAATTGGTTTTAACAGATTCCAAGAACAACTGTTCCGAGGATATTTAAATTGCACAAAGACTGATTATGATCGGGCTGCCCTAAGCTTACCGATAAAACTACAAAACCAAATTTTGATGAGCTGTTACAACAATATTTCAGATTGTTGAAAATCCATTTTAATGGATTGTTGAAACAGTTGCATCAAATTGCATGATCAGTTTCACTTGATTTAAAATGTAGATATTATACTAATCTGCAATTAGATGATCCCTGATTCGAAAAACAGAAATAAAAGTGATTAGGTGTTGTATGAGACCAGAATTAAAAGGATTGGTAAAGATTACTCTACTCCCAATAACTGTTAAAACAGAGAAATTCAATGGCAAAAGGCTTCGGCTGTCAAGCGTGGATAGGACATTTGAAGAATGGGTACTAGGCATTTAAGTCAACTTGGAGTCTCCCATGTAATCTCTTATGTCATCATAAATCAGTTCCAACAAATTCCTTTTATGCGTGTTCCCATTGTCAAAAATTTACATTTATGTTTATATTTTTTTAGAATATAAGACCTTATTTTTTTCCTTTTCAAATGTAGATGAACAAGCTCGAAAATGCCAAAAAGTTATTACTTGGGTTCTTCGATCCATCGGGTACGCTCTACTATTTATCTTTACTCTTTTTGTATTACATTTTTTTTTAATATATACTTTCATTATATTGTTCGTTGCATTTTCAAATTATACATAGTTGAATGAGATATATAGATATATCTAATTTAGAAATGTGAATATTGTTTTATTTGTCAAAAAATAATTGTTGCGATTTTTTTTTTTCAAAGTAACATGAAAGAGGAGGTCCGTTTAAGAAATCGCCTTGGCCCCTAAAATCTCAGGGCCCGCCCTGGTCATCACAGCCGTTCAAACTAGCTTGTTGGGTGGCGTTGACCCATCATAGTCGTTGTTACTTATCTCTGGTGCAACTGGAAGGCCTCAGTGGCGGGGTCCATGCCCCGTTGGACAAATCAGGATGTGAGTTCTTTGTGGATATTGAAGAGGGTGACGGGCTGATTTGGAAGCCTTTTATCAATGAAATGATGAATTTTTAGTAAGTTCCCTGTACCAATAACTAAACACTCTACCCAATATATGGTGAATTTTTATAGCAATTACTCCATTCATGGGTTGGAATTGGATATGGAAAGTTGATGTTCGTGAGCGGGTTCAACTGTTTGTATGGCTGCATCTTTACTATTGACAACACATTAATCACTGATCATAGGGGCCATCTGTTTATTCACTGCTCTTTTATATCACAGATCTAGCTAGGCTGTCATCTTTAATCTCTTCAACATCTATTGGGCTCCTCCTGATACATTCATAAGCTCATGCTGAAAGAGCTGTATGGATTTATCGATCCGATCATCTAAATATATATCCTAAAATTTATGTGTATGATCAACTAAAAACAATAAATTAATAATATATGCGCACATTGAATGTGAGCCATTAATAATGGGTTGCCGATCTTCAATGATTTTCTCACTTTTAATATCTCCTAGTATAATTGGGATGTTTTTGCTAATAGAGAGGATTGAATTGTGTCAAACAATCGTTGGGACCAAGCACCCCTTATATTTATAATCAAAGAGTCATTTCTTATTAAGGACTTAAATTACTAATTATATTATTATTAGAAATCGCAATCATACAATAACTAAAAGACTTACCTATTAGTTGCTTATTCTCTTCAAACTCATTTAATTAGCAACTACACATCTCAAGATTGATCTTACACCATTCACTGGTCAACGGATTGACCATAGTAATGACCACCAAAATAGAAACTTCTAATAGTCTCTCACTTGGCCAAACTATGTCAATAAACTGCGATTACCAAATGTTAGCTAACTTTCTTTGAATGGTAAGTCCTAATCAATCTCAATCAAAGTCTTTATAATTAGTCCGGTCCAATAAAAATTTCAATATAGAATCAATGTAGTCAATATATCATGTTATCGATACATGATCGTTCATTAGTTACCGTATTGGAATTCATCACCGACATTGATTCCAACTAGTATGATTTCACATAGAGTACAAGTTTACAAACTGAATGGTGATTACATGTAAACTCAATCTATTAGTGGTCCTACTTTATTGCCATCTACTAACACCATATGTTCCAAAATTTTATTTGCATAAAATGAAAAAGTAAATAAATAATTTTTATTTCTGAATCAATTAAACAAATGTATTCACTCTTGTATATCCACTCTCAAAGGCTATCAAAATTATCCGTTAATCCCATGCGCGCAATATGCTCTGAAAAGAGCTTGGGAGGTAAGCCTTTAGTGAGAGGGTCAGCTAATATGAGTGTCGTACTAATCTTTTCAACAGATATAATTTGATTCTGAACTTTCTCCCTTACAACAAGATATTTGATATCAATATATCTGGAACCGCCACTAGTCTTGTTGTTATTGGAGATAGCTATCGCAGCGAAATTGTTACATAAGATTCTCAGTGGCCTTGAAATACTATTAATAACTCGAAGCCCCAAGATAAAATTCCTCAACCATATCGCCTCACATATTGTCTCAAAACATGCAACAAATTCTGCTTCCATAATAGACGAAATAGTCAGTATTTGCTTAACGCTCTTTCAAGATACAAGTCCACCTGCAAGCATAAATATATAACTTGATGTGGACCTACGGGTGTCTTGACACCCAGCATAGTCGGCATCAGAATAACCAATAACTTCAAGGTTATTCGACCTTTTCTACGTGAGCATGTGTCCTTTAGTCCCTTGTAAATAGCGAAATTTTTTTTTGGCTGTTTTCTAATAGTCCAAACCAGGATTATATTGATACCTACCAAGAATGCCAACTATATACGTTATGTTTGGACGAGTACAGACTTGTGCATACATGAGACTCCTAATTGTCGATGCATAAGGAATTGTCTCCATCTGTTTTCTCTCAAAATCGATCCTGGGACTCTGAAGTAGACTAAATTTATCACCCTTAATGACATGGGCAACAGTAGTGGAACAATTATGCATGTTGAACCTTTTAAGAACTTTATCAATATAAGCTCTTTGAGATAATCCCAATATGTCACGGGCTCTATCTCGATGAATCTCAATTCCTATCACGTAGGAAGCTTCATTAAGATCTTTCATATTAAAACTCTTTGATAAAAGTTCTTTGTCTCATGTAGCATGCTCAAATTACTACTCGCAAGCAATATATCATCAACATACAAAACAAGGATGATAAACTTGCTCCCACTGAATTTAAGATATATGCATTGATCCACATTATTTTCTTTAAAACTAAAATTTGAAATGCGTGAAATTTTACGTACCATTGTCGAGATGTCTGCTTTAAACCATATATAGATCTTTTGAGTCTACAAACTAAATGACTCACCCCCTCAACCTGAAAACCCTCAGGTTGTGTTATAAAGACATCTTCATGAAAGCCATCATTCAGAAAAGTAGTTTTAACATCCATTTGATGCAATTCTAAGTTAAAATGAGCTACTAATGCCATAATTATCCGAAAGGATTCCTTTCTAGAGACAGGAGAAAATGTTTCTTTATAGTCTATTCCCTCATTTTGAGTGAAACCTTTAGCGACTAACTTAGCCTTGTATCTTTCTACATTACCTTTGGAGTCTTGCTTGGTTTTATATACCCATTTACCGCCTACAGGTTTAACTCCTTCAGGGAACTCGCAAAGATCCCAGACCGAGTTATGTTTCATTGATTCTAACTCATCTTTCATGGCTTCGAGCCATTGAGTGGATTTGTCGCTCTTTAGCTTGGTTAAAGGAAACATGATCTGTTTTCTTTCCAAAATCATACTCACTCTCATTGAGATAGACGATATAGTCATCAGAAATGGCTGACTTCTTTACTATCTCTGATCTACGCAATGATTGATCATTTGCAGTCATCATGTGAGCAAGAGTCTCCTCAATGTGGGGTGTTTCAATAGGTATACCCGCATGTGCATCAACACTATCTTGAATGACAGGTATTGGTGCCACCTTTTCTTGGATAAAAGGGATATGAATTATAACCCGATTCTCTTCAAAAGTAATTTTTCTAGGCTTAATACTCCCACTGATCTCACGATCCTCAAAGAATTTTGCATATCTAGTCTCAACAATCCAGGTACTATGAGTGGGGTAATAAAATCTGTAGCCTTTTGACCTATCAGGGTAACCAATAAAATGACAATTTATAATTTTATGATCCAATTTTCCTAATTGTGGGTTATACACCTTTGCTTCAGCCAAACAGTCCCAAATGTGTAAATATCATAAAGTCGATTTTCTTCCTACCCATAGCTCATAAGGAGTTTTGGGAACAACCTTACTAGGAATCTGATTCAAGATATGCACCGCTGTTTTCAAGGCTTCTCCCCACAAGAATAGAGGCAACTTAAAGTTGCACAACATGCTTCCCACCATATCCATAAGAGTACGATTTCGTCGCTCAGCTACACCGTTCTGTTCAGTTGTTCTGAGCATGGTGTATTGAGCGACAATGCTATGCTCTTGTAGATATAAGGCGAATGGTCTTGGATTATGACCTGCTTCAAAGTATCTACCATAGTACTCTTTGCCTCTATCCGATCTCATAATTTTAATCTTTAAATTGAGTTATAACTCAATTTCGTCTTTGTAGATTTTAAACATATCCAGGGCCTTAAATTTCTCATGAATGAGAAATATATAACCAAAACGAGAATAATCATCAGTGAAGGTAATAGAATACTTTTGATCACCAACAGCAGGAGTTGGGAACGGTCCACAAATATCAGTGTGGACTATTTCTAGCAAACTCATGCTCCTGATAGCTCCTTTCTTATTAGTCTTTGTGAGTTTTCCTTTAACGCAATCAACACAAGTATTAAAATAAGAGAAATTGAGCACATTGATTATATCATTTTTAATTAACCTCTCCATTCTATCCTTAGATATATGGCCTAAACGTTTATGCCATAAAATGGAAGAGTTGTCGATTGCTCATTTTCGTTTCTTACTAATTTTATCATCCACATGCATAGAAATTAAAGATTAGGCGTAAGATGAATCCAAGTTCAACTGATAAAGATTGTCCACTAATGAGCCACCACCCATAATATCGGAATCAAATAATAGAGTAAAAATATTATGTCCAAATTTAAATTCAAAACCTAATGAATCCAATTTAGAAATTGAGATAAGGTTTCTAGTGATACTTGGAACGTAATTAATATCAACTAAATCCAAAATGAGACCACTATTTAAAATAAGACGGAGAGTACCAATGGCCTCCACGTCTGCTTCTACTCTATTTCCGAGTTTGATGGGTTGTTCACCTTTATTTAGCTTCCTACTGGATCGTAATCCATGTATTGAATTACTTATGTGAATAGTTACACCAGAATCTATCTACCAAGTATTATGTGAAACATCAACAGAAACTGATTCAAAACACATAAAGACTAAGTCATTACCTTTTTTAACTAGCCAATCTCTGTATTTATGATAATTCTTCTTATAGAAGTGACACTTGATTCCAAATGTGCATCCGCTAGTTTCTTCTTGTTTGGTTTTTGGTGAAGAAATTTTTATGTTCTTTCCTTTATATAATCTTTTCTTTCATTTGAAAATTTCTTTCGATGGTCCAAGAGCGGCGTAATGAGCATTTTCAGATTTTTCAGCCCGAAGTCTTTCTTCTTCTTAGACATAGTGAGCGATTAGCTCGTTCATCTTCTATTTATCTTTTTGTGTGTTATAATTAATTTTAAACGGGCCAAATTGTGCAGGAAGAAAAGTCATAATAAGGTGAACAAGATAACCCTCAGAAAAATCTATATCCATTTCTTTCAATTTAGTCGCCATGTCATTTATTCTCATAATGTGCTCCCGTACATCACTATGACCATCATATTTCATAGTTCCCATTTTAACAATAATACTATTGACAAGTGCTTTAGAAGTCCCCTAAAATTGTTCCTGAATGGCTTGCATGTATTTCTTTGCATTGTGCGAGTCAGGAATACCTCCCCGGATCGCATCAGTAATGGAATTCTTTATGATTATAAGGCTTATAGGATTTGATCTATCCCATTTTTCTGAATCCGTATTGTTCACTGTCAGATCCTCAGCTGAGGCATCAGCGAAGAGTACCTTGGGTTTATCAGATCGTATAGCATAGTCAAGATCCATGCAGCCTAGAATAATTTGAACTTGTTCCTTCCATTTTTCATAGTTTGGGCCACTTAAAAGTTAAATTCCACCAATCATATTAGAAATAGGAGACGAGTTCAATGCTGCATAATAATTAAAGGCTTTATTATATTCACATACAATTAAAGTAACTATCAATTCTACAAGATTATAATTATAGTATGTGACGCGAGGGTTAAAATATGTCAAGGAATATAATAGAAATTAAAATCAATGTAGTTTTATTGAGAAATAATTTGTATCATTATAACCCTCCGTTGGATCGAGTCATAACACACTAGCCGCTTCCTCAATTTTCATAATGATTGTGGTACTAATTGCGTCATTATGACCCTCCGTTGGGTCGAGTCACAACACGCTAGCAGTACCCACACACAAAATAATGAATAGTAAAATATAACCATCACACAATTCATCACCGTTGGGCAGAATTAATCACTTAAGTTGTGACATCAACGCTCACTACACACTTTCACTAAATTTGTAACACTGCCTTTTACAAAAATAAATCCCACTTTAAAAATCACAGCACTAGGAAAGATCATCGCAGTTGGGCAGAAGAATCCTTCCAAGTCATGTTCTCAATTTCGATTTGATAATATTTTAGACGGTTATAAAAATGATTAAACAATGATAAAAAATAAGTTACTTAAGATATGCAAGTAGCCAAATTTAGCTTATGTTGTGGGTAAGTGTAAAAAATTAACAATAATCATGGATAACATTATGTAAGTATCAGTCATGGGCTAGAGCACAATCTCTAATACCCGACTTTAATTAAAGACACTCAAATATACAATAATTATCCGATGAAAAATTATCAAAAAGACATCAGGTCAAAAAAATGTCACAATAGAGAGCTTATTGTCAAAAATAGACTTCAAAAATAGATCCGAAATACCCGAGAAAGTTAAAATTCATATATACTGTCTGAAAATTGGACCTATAAATAGCCCAAAATAAGTCCGAAAAGAATAAGAAATAATATGGGTCACAATTGGGCCTGAAGGACAAATGGGTCGAGTTTAATGGGCCAAATCGGGTCATGAATCATGGGCTGGGTTGAGCGATGGACTGAACTGGGCCATGGGCTGGATCGGGTCATGACCCAAGTCCGGTCATTGATCAGGCCGGGTCACAGATGGAGTCGAGTCATGTGCAAATTTTGATTCATGGGCTGGGTCGAGGTAGGGCCTATATGACCCGTGGTTGAATAAAAGGAGACGCCTTCAAGTCGTATTCTTCTCTTCTATTAAAAATTAAAACCCATGAATCCCAACGTCAAGCTCAATCCCTTTAATAGCAAACTAATAAGACAAAATAGACTATAAGACAAAATTGATTTCTTTTCTAATTAGCTGCATACACTTTGGACGCGATGAAGCATTGCAGAAAAGGAGCAATTTCTCGTGGAGTTGGTGACCAGACATTGCACCACCTTGGCATCAATTACCAGGTAGGATATACGAGTGTAAATACATGAGATTCAACGGCCCATCCACAATTATACAAACGTACAAGAATTTCAATCACATAATAGTTTCATGAGTATTTTGATCGATCATACATCAAAACTAAGGCTCTGATACCAATTGAAGGAACTGTATGGATCTATCAATTCGACCATTCAAATATATGTCCTAGAATCTAGGCGCATGATCAATCAAAAATAATAAATCAATAATCCATAAATTAATAATATGTGCGCACCTTAAATGTGAGCAATTAATGGTGGGTTGCTGATCTTCAACGATCTTCTCGCTTTCAATATCTCCTAGCACAATAGGGATGCTTTTGCTAATAGGGAGGATTGAATTGTGTCGAACAATCGTTGGGACCAAACACCCCTTATATTTATAACTGAAGAGTCTTTTCCTATTAAGGACTTAAATTACTAATTATATTGCGATTATAAATCACAATTATACCATAACTAAAAGACTTACCTATTAGTTGCTTATTCTCTTCAAACTCACCGAATTAGCAACTACACATCTCAAGATTGATCTTACACTATTCACCGGTCAACGGGTTGACCATAGTGACGGCTACCAAAATAGAAACTTCTAACACATGCCCCTCCACAGCCTTCATAAAATGTGGTAGCTATTGTGCAAAAACCTCTAGAAAGCTTTTCCATGTTCAATCTCATTAATGAATGAATTTTACGTATGGGGAAGAAGACAGTCAATAGATCAAATAACAAATATAAGCACGAAATAGAGAAAGAGAAATAGATCATACTAGATACAAGAACAAAAGATTTATATGATTCGGTCTAAGCCTACGCCCACGGACAGTCAAAACAAAGTATTTTTACTGTCAAGAAGAAGATGCTCAAAGAGCTACAAACAATGGAGATCTTGTTCTCCAATCTTATCCAAGTCAAGAGAATCACAAAGACTTTGTTGGAAAACTTTTGAAATAAATTGTTGGAAAACTTGTGAAATGTAGACCCGAAATAATACAGGGAACCGGTCCGAGGCACGAGAAATATCAATCTTTAAACCAATATTTGCCTCCACCTCTTCGACAAAGTGGTCACCAATAGGTTACCGGCAAACTAGTTTCAGGATACAATGAACCGGTTGTGTATTCTTATGAAGGATTTGACGAATCCGATCACGCTGTCCGAACACCAAATATTGCAAGAATGCTCTGATTGAGACTTTTAAAGATATAACAAGAGAGAAGAAAGAAGACTCTATAGTGATGTATAAAATAATGATTTTAGATTCCTTAAATAGAAATCAAATGGTGTGTTAATGCACTTTTTTTCTTATGAAAAAGGTGCTACACGCATCCCTTTAGAAAAGACACCCCACTTTGAAAAGACACTTCTTTTGAAAAGACACAATATTTTGAAAAGACACACCACTTTGAAAAGATATAAATTATAAAACTTTTAAATATCTAACTGACTCACACCCCAACAACAAGACCCACCTCTGGAAAAAAAAAAAAAAAAAAACTCTCCAACTCAAAACACGCAAGACAAAACCCAACCATGCTCACTAGCCTTATTCCCAAACTTCGAGAGATCAGCCCCACCCGAACTTTTCGACCAATAAACCTTTCCCAATTGATTGATGTGACACCCCGTGTTTGTGGGCCAATTAAGTCCAGGCTAGGAGCCATTTGGACCTCGAATAGGAAGAGCCCACATGGGCACTTGCCACCTAAGACCCTTAGTGGACATCAGCCACATGCCACTTAGACCCAACAGTGAACCACAAGTAGTTTTGTTATGTAGAGCTAGTGGAACCCAAGCCCACGTGTGTATTGTGATCTAATTGAACCCAAGCCCACGAACCACTGGAACCATGACCCATTTGGGGTAGGAACCTAAAACCTCTTGGGCCACTTGAGGGCAATGGTGTTAGTAGACCGGTAACTCTTGACTCATTGGAGACAGTATGTAGCTAAGACCCATTAAAAATTAGAAGGACCAAGACTCGTTTGAAACTGGGTACTTAGCCCAATTTGATATGCACCAAAGGATGGCTTATATGTATAGTGGTGTATTAGAGCCACGCACCGAATCCCAAGCCCCCTTATACTTAACCCTTCACGTTAGCATGCAAAATCATTTGCATTGCTGTGAAGTCGGCTGCTTTTGGAAGGAGAAATCGAGGGAGGAAGAAGAACTCATCAGCTTCTCCTTGCGTGGGGAATTTGCTTGAAGGAAACCCAACCATTTGATTTCATTTTAGCACCTCTCTACCCTAGGAGGAACCCCTACATCCTACGTTGATAACCACACGCCCTGCGTTGTGTCCGATCAAGACGAGAGCATCGAACGGATCATCAAAACAGCATCGTGATGGCGTTTATTGACGTTGGCACTGTGTCTGTGGTCGCGTGCGAGAGATCTAGCGAAAGGTAACCCACACTGATCATGCATTAAGTTTTAGTTAATTATTTATTATTAATAGAAGAATGTCGAGGCCACATGCACTGACTTCATCGATCGAACGCGAAGGATTTCGAAAATCGATGTATTCTGAGTTCGATCAAGGAATTCTATGCATGTGACTCAAATTGGGGGAAAATGATATAGGTTAACTCTAGTGAATTTGGGTGTATGCAATACGTAAAATAGAGTGTTTTAAATGGGTACATTAGGAAGGAAATATCGTAAATGTAGGATGATTAAAATAGGTGGGATGTAGTGTGCCGTTTGAACCACTTGAGAAGCCACAGGGGCTATCTCGAGTAGAGACACCAAGAGGTTACAAATGACAGATTTTTGGTGTACGCTTGAGCGTGATATAGGAGCGCTCGAGCATAAAGTCATTTGAAGCCTAAGCTCGAGCGAAAAAGCTAGGCCAATTTGGTTCGGGTCAAACCTGCTTGAGAGTGTATTGGGGAGTTAAACTAGGATTACGCTAGCGTGTGCTGAGAACGCTCGAGCGTGAAGTCAACTGGAGCCTATGCTCGAGCGTAATTCGTAGGCTATTTTGGCTCGGGTCAAATACGCTCGAGCGTGTATTGGGGAATTGAACTAGAGTTACGCTTGAGCGTACTAATAACCGCTTGAGTGTTAAGACATCTGGAGCCTATGCTCGAGCGTATTTTCTAGGCCAAAGTTTTCCAGTCTAGTCCGCTCGAGCGTAAAGTGAGAGTTTGCACTGAGTCTACAATCGAGTGTGAGTCATATCGCTCGAGCATAAACCATCTAAAGCCTACTGTCACGAAGTTACTCTTTACGACGTAATCTCTCGTGGGGCAACTAGCTTTTCACGAACTAGATAAGCCTACTCGCGTTTCCAACCTGTACGGTAACGCATTAGGTTAAAAACTATGCGGATTCCCGAATGCCATTCATATAGCTATACGCAGCGACATTCCTATGGGCAGCCCCACTTAGATTTCAGGTCCGCACTGTGAGGGTGGTCATGGACCACCAACACTATGGCTCCAACGCACGATGTGATAGGAGCGACCTAACACCTATGCGAGGCCTGGATCCGCGAACTCAAGCCCACAAGGCTATTGTACGCGTTCCGTAGGGGATCACTTAGGCCAGCGACACGTCACGTGGTTGTTAGATCCTTTCCCCATATATATGGTTTAAACATCAACAATGCCAAAATGGCAGGAGGACCTCAAACCTATTGGTTTGACATACCACAACGCTTTTGCACTGCTGACCCATCTGGTTCATGTCGCGACCGCATCGTGTGCCTGCTGGCACTGCATCACGACCCAAATTGCCACCACGTTGCGTGCCCTCTTGGTCCACGACTGAAGCTCTTGGAGTACCAATGGCGAAGCCCTCATGGCTTGGTGACGCGCCGACGGTGCCCCAGCTTCAATCCACCAATGCCTGACGCACTAGTGGCACAAGTGGCCCTGCGGTTGACTCGGATGGTCATGCCGCGAGCCCACGTCACATCCTCCCCTACTTAGTTGCGTTGACGTCCCCGTCGATGCGCTTTCAGTACTTCTTTAGGGCAGATTGGAATGACGGGTGGGTACTCTCAAGTTCCCAAGTAATTTTGGCCTCTGGTAGGCCCTTCCACTTTAAAAGGTACTCCACAGGAAATTCATTCTGACTGTCATCTTCCTTGTTACTGCGTCTGTGTGCAAGGATTTCTTTAACCTGTCTCTTCAACTGTAAATCGGCATCTGGGGTGACACGAGTTGACAAACTTCTCCCTAGATTATTCGGGTCTCTTTTATATGGCTTCAAACAATTGACGTGAAAGACCGGATGCATTCTCAATCGGGATGGAAGTTGCATTCGAAATGAGACATCATTGATCCTTTTTGTGATTGGGAATGACCCATCAGACTTACGAACTAATCCTGCGTGTTTTCTTCTAAAAAATTTGAGCTGCTTCGGATTAAGTTTTACCAAAACTTCATTGCCTACGTGCAACTCGATAGGCCGTCGACCCTGATCGGCCCACTTCTTCATTCACTTAGCGGCCTTTTCCAAATAGAACCTAGTAATCTCTGTATTTCTCTGACACTCCTTGGAAAGATGGTAGGCTGCCAGACTTGACCTAGTATATCCCATTGTAATTGTATGCGGCGTTAACGGTTGCTGGCCAGTTGCTAATTCGAATGGGCTCTTATTTGAGGCTGAACTCTTCTGCAGATTATAACAAAATTGTGCCACGTCTAACAACTGAACCCAGTTCTTTTGGTTGGCACTGACAAAATGTCTCAAATATTGTTCCAAAATAACATTCACCCTTTCTGTCTGTCCGTCTGTTTGTGGATGCATGCTGGATGAGAAGTTCAGTTTTGTCCCCAGGAGCTGAAAGACTTCCGACTAAAACTTGCTAGCAAACCGTAGATCTCTATTACTGACAATCACTTGCGGCACTCCCCAATGTTTCACAACATTACTGACAAATAATTGTGCAGCCTGCTCTGCATTACAATTCAACGGTGCCGGAATGAATGTAGCATACTTTGAGAATCGATCCACAACTACCAGGATGGGCCCGAGTGTCCCTACTTTAGGTAACGCAGAGATGAAGTCAAGGGAGACGCTCTCCCATGGTCTGGATGGCACTGGCAAAGGCTGCAGGAGTCCAAATGATTTAGCTCTTTCCACTTTGTCCTGCTGGCATATAAGGCAGTCCTGACATAGTCCTCCACATCCTCGTCCATCTTAGGCCAATAGAAATGCCTTTCCAATAAGGCAAGCGTGCGATGAATTCCTGGATGACTCACCCACAATGTGTCATGACACTCTTTCAAGAGTTCCTTTCTAAGTTTTGTCACTTTCGACACATAGAAATGACTCCCTTTGGTCACCAACAGTCCTTCCTCAGTCTAGAACGGCCGTGTTTTCCCCTCTTATATCTGCTGTAGAAGGGTCCTCGAGAGTGGATCTAATTTTAACCCATCGCGCAATCTATCGGGGATAGTCGAACTAATGCGGCTAGCTACAGTTTGTTCTTCAATTTTTAGCGCTGCTAACTAAACTTTTAATGCTGCTAACTCTGCTTTACGACTCAAATCGTCTGCAACTTTGTTGGTCCTGCCAGGCTTGTACACCAAGTCCATATCGAACTCGGCCAAGAAATCTTGCCAACAGGCCTGTTTCGGCGATAATTTCTTTTATGTCTAAAAGTAGCTGGTCGCCACATTATCGGTCATCACTAGGAACTTCGACCAAAGTAGGTAGTGCCTCCACGTCCTTAGACAATGTACTACCGCCGTCATCTTCTTTTCTTGAACCGTATACCGCCGCTCGGTATCGTTTAGCTTTCTGCTCTCAAAGGCCACTGGATGCTCTTCTTTCATGAGTACTCCTCCTATCGCATAGTTGGAGGCATCCGTGTGTACCTCAAATGGCTTGGAGTGATTAGGTAGCTTAAGCACGGGGTCACTCATGACCACCGCCTTCAAATCCTCAAATGCCCTTTGGGATTTTTCCCACCACTGCCATGGTCGATCCTTTTTCAAGAGGTTAGTCAGTAGTGCTGCATGGTGTGAATAACTGGGGATGAACCTTTTGTAATAGTTGACCAAACTCAAAAATGACCGCAACTCGGTCACGCCTTCTGGCACTCTCCAGTCTTGGATTGCACAAACTTTCTCAAGGTCCATGCTGATGTTTCCTCCCCCAATGCGGTGTCCCAAAAACATAATCTGCTCTTGTACAAATGAACACTTCTCCTTTTTAACATAGAGCTGATTTTCTCGCAGTATCTTGAAGATGCACAACTATTTGGAGGTGATTGAGATGTTCTTCCAGTGTGTTACTATACACAACTATATCGTCTAAGTACACCACCACGAACTTGTCGAGGTAGGCATGGAACAACTCATTCATCAGGGTGCAGAAGGTGGCTGGGGCATTTGAGAGTGGTCGTGGACCACCAACACGATGGCTCTAGCACACGACGCGACAGGAGCTACCTAACACCTATGCGAGGCCAGGATGCACGAACTCAAGCCCACAAGGCTATCGTACGCGTTCCGTAGGGGATCACTTAAGCCAGCGCCGTGTCACGTGGCTGTTAGATCCTTTCCCCATATATATGGTTTAAACATCAACAGTGCCAAAATGGTAGGAGAACCTCAAACCTATTGGTTTGACATACCGCAACGCTTTTACACTGCTGACCCATCTGGTTCATGTCGCGACCGCATCGCGTGCCCTGCTGGCATTGCATCACGACCCAAACTGCCACCACGTCGCGTGCCCTCTTGGCCCACGACCAAAGCTCTTGGAGTATCAATGGCGAAGCCCTCATGGCTTAGTGACGCGCCGACGATGCCCCATCTTCAATCCACCAATGCCTGACGCACTAGTGGCACAAGTGGCCCTGCGGCTGACTCGGATGGCCATGCCGCGAGCCCACGTCACACTACGCTCGAGTGTAAATTTCAGGTTTATTCTACTCGGGTGAAATCCATTCGAGTGCAGATTGTGATGTGCCACTGGGATCCACTCAAGTGTAAGAGATCCACGCTCGAGCGTGAAGGCTTGTTTTTGAATTTCTACTATGCTAGAACTCGACACACATACTCCGTGTTATGCATAGGGGTATGTAGTGAATATCTGTGGCTAAGAAATGCATCTAGCTTCGTGAATTAGGTGAGGAAAAAATAGAGAAAAGCAGCTAGGAAAGAGTGCATAGAACCAACAAGTGTGTGGGGCACGACTTAAGGGAAATTTCCCTTGCCACCTATATGATTCTCGAGTGTAAGTTTATGATGCCTTTATTTAATAAATGACATTCTTAGCAAATGATGTTTATGTTTGCATGTACATGTAATTATTTAATCAAATGATGTAATTTCAGGAAATGATTTATTTGAATTTATGTACATATATATCAACTTCTCGCATATAAGATTTAAATTCCACATACATGTTTTATATGACACATTATCCTGCATCTTGACCTCGTGATATCTGCCTTGATTTTGTACTGTCCGCACCTTCGATCAGTGTTAACGTACATTCAATGTGTATTCATGTGTTATGTGTGCACATGTGCAATGAGGAATGAAGTCTCCATGAGAGGGGTGGAGTCCCCAGGGTATAAACCCTGAGTTCCTTATACGGTCTGCTCAGTTCTCTAATACGAAATGCATTGCCATGTGAAGTACTCTTAGGGTGCTAGTGTAAGGGGAGTGGAGTCTCCATGAGAGGGGTGGAGTCTCCGGGATTACGACCCTGTGCTCCTAATACGGACTGCTCAGTTCCCTAATACGGGATACTTGCACTAACACCATACGGTTTGATACGCCTTGTATTTTCGATGTGTAATTCATCCAGTTCCTAATTATTGTCAGTATATGTGCTCATGTCTCGTTCCCGTCAAACCGTTCATCATGGCATGCATTTAATTTTGTCTTCTGGCAGCATTCTAACATCAAGCATTTTGTGCATGATTTGATTTTGAGATATAATATTTGCAAAACTTAGCTTGTATTCGATATATTATAGTCAAGCATGAGTTCCTCTAAATTGTATCTTTATTTATGCATCAAGAAAGTTGAATTGGTTATGTTAAGAATGTATTTAGCAATGTATTTTCTCTACTGAGCTTAAATGCAGCTCACTCCCGACTATACGTCACAGTTGCAGGAGCCGAGCAGCCGTTGGATCCAGAGCGCATGGAAGATTTGGATTATAATCCAGCGGAGGATGAGGAGGAAGAGCAATCAGAGTGTCATTTCCCCTAGAGTGGGAGAGCCCTATCTGTGGATTTCTTTTTGGAGATTTTGAGAGGAGAGAGAGAGAGAGAAACGGTAAAGGATATGTTTTGTAATTAAATACTCATGTTTTGAGTCCATTATTTACATGAAAGTTGGCCTTCATCGGTAGACTGTAAATATTTTACATTCTTTTTAGCTCATGAGGTAGTCCTGATCAGGGGACTATGGATAGTGTAGACTGATGGTATATGGCTAGTCAGATTTATAGCTGATCTTTTGTCTTGTGTTATGCTATATCTTTGTACTCACTTTTCGCTATGCTTACTTTACTTCTGCTATTAGACTTACCAATCTTGAGAGGAAGTGATGTTAGCTTTGGATATCATAACGTCATTGTAGCTCGGATCTTGTGTGTGATCCGATGACGCGGGTTTTTACGGTAAGGAAAACTCGAGCTGTCGCAGGTGGTATCAAAGCTAAAACTTTAGGTCCTTTGGAGACCCAAAGACAAGACTCAATGCCCATGAGGCTAAAGTGTTACTTGCAAAGCTATGATATAATAGGAGTAATATTGTTAGAGTCTATAAGACTTAGGATTAGGCTTCTAGAGTGGAATAATGTGAACCTGACGTCTCGTTCATGTGACCATCGCAGGTCGACATGCCTCCATGAAGAGGAAGAACATGATTAGCCAATGTCAGAGGTGAGAACAGTGAGTAAGGCTTCGTGACAGAGCCAAACAACAATCCACTTGGCAACAACAACAATGCCTCTTGAGTGGATAACAATCTCGGGAATGTTCCCGAAGTCGAGAGGAACGCTGGCACCAACCAGCAGTTACTAGAGAATGTTGCAAATGCAGTGACACTACTTATGAAAAGGCGCTATCCATATAGTTTTTCTGAGTTTAGGAGGTTAAGACCTCTGACTTTTTACGGGCAAGCTGACCCAATGGAGGCTAAGAAATGGATGAACCTGGTGGAGAAAGTATTGCAGTGAATTCGTTGTACGGAAGAAGAAAAGGGCAGTCGGGCTTCGTTCCAATTAGAAGGGGAAGCGGACCCATGGTGGAAATCCATAGAAAGAACAAGGGCACTGGGAACACCGTGGACCTGGGCCGAATTTACTGACGTATTCTATTAGAAATACTTCCCAATCATGGAGAGGCGCTGAATGGAGATTAAATTTGCAAATCTGGTTCAAGGGAAAATGAGCGTGTAAGAATATGAGACTGAGTTTACTCGCTTATCCCGGTTTGGACCGACACTTATTGCTACCAAATTAATGAAGGTGCAGAAGTTCGAGCATGGTCTCAATCAGACCATCAAAGGGAGGATATCCCTATTTGAGGTAGCCACGTACGAGAGAGTGGTAAGGTTAGCTCTTATTGCAGAACGGGTCATAGAGGAAGAGTTATACCAGGCAAGGGATGAGCAAACAAGGATCAGGAAAGCGCAGTATTAAACGTCTAGTGCCAAGAAGGCCGACAAAAGGCCAAAATACTTGATGCCACCACCAACATCAAAAGTCCTTGGGGCAACCACTAAGTGTTTTAACCCGACCAGCTTGCCACCTATACCTCCGAGGCCATTTACCACATCCAATCCGGCAACCTCCAATTTCACTAGGACACCATCGAAAGCATCGTGTGTAGCTTCCTCCACACCATTAATTACATGTGCAAAGTGTGGAAAACCGCACAAGACGGAGGACTACCGAAGGAACACCGGGGGTTGTTTTAAGTGGAGCCAACTGGGACACCGCATCCGAGATTGTCCACAAATGAAGGGACCTGCACCAAATATGGGATTTACTCGACCCACCATTCAAGGACGAGCATATGCAGCCTTGGCACACGACACGCAGACCAACAACGACATCATTCGTGGTATGATTTACCTTGAATTGTCAGCTTAAATTATTTGTATTTTAGATGAAGAAGGTGCATAGATAGGAAATTCTTTGTAGTCGCTATGTCTCGTGTTATAACAAATGGTTAATGCTATTGATGCCATTGTATATGTCATGAAACTAGGTTACGCCCATCTTAGTAAGAGTTGCAACATATGCGGCTATCTAACACGTGTGTTGATAGACCCATGGTCTATACACTCATTTGTTACATTAGCGATGGCTAGGGAGATAGAGTACACACTAGAACCACTAGATTTTATATTGGCAGTGACTACATCGACGGGCAGTACCAAGAGTTCATACACAGTATGCCGATCGGTAATTGTCACTATGGAAAATCGTCAAACTACGGCTGATCTCATCTTGCTCGAGATGCAAGAATTTGACATAATCCTCGGCATGGATTGGCTGACCAAACTACGAGCAAGAGTGGACTGCCGAGAGAAATCAGTCACCCTATATCCCAAAAAGGAGACACCATTTAAGGCCACCAGTATTAAACCCATTGTAGGGCCCTTTGTGTCTGCAATTTAAGCTGAACGGTTGATTAACAAGGGATGTATGGGGTACCTTGCCTTCGTTCAAGGACACAAGGATGAGAAGGTGGAAATAGCCAATGTCCTTGTTGCCTGTGAATTTGCTGATGTGTTTTTAGAAGAGTTGCCTGGTTTGCCACCAAAAAGGGAGGTTGAGTTCACAATCGACTTAACTCCCGACACGGAACCGATATCCAAGGCCCCATACCGAATGGCACCAACCGAGTTGAAGGAGTTAAAGGAACAATTGGAAGAGCTATTGGACAAGGGATTCATTTGACCAAGCGTGTCTCCATGGGAGCATCGGTGTTGTTCGTCAGAAAGAAAGATGGATCCTTGCGACTGTACATAGACTACCCACAATTAAACAAGATGACCATAAAGAACCGATATCTGCTCCCTAGGATAGATGACCTCTTCGATTAGTTGCAGGGAGCAAAATTCTTCTCTAAAATCGATTTGCGGTCCAATTATCACCAAATGAAGGTACGAGCCGAGGACGTTCCCAAAACAGCTTTTCACACAGGATATGGCCATTATGAGTTCCTCGTCATGCTATTTGGGCTAACCAATGCACTGGCATCCTTCATGGACCTCATGAATAGGGTATTCAAGCCTCATTTAGACCAGTTCGTGGTTGTTTTCATTGATGACATACTCATTTATTCTAAGTCGAAAGAAGACCATGAACAACACCTGTGATTGACATTGTAGACACTCCAAGATCATCAGTTATATGCCAAGGCTAATAAATGTGAGTTCTGATTAAAGCAGGTAAGCTTTCTAGGACATATCGTTTTAGAAGCAGGTGTAACAGTCGACCCTTCTAAGATTGAAGCGATAGTGAAATGGGAACTATAAAAAACTGTCACTGAAATCCGTAGCTTCCTAGGACTCGCCGGCTGTTACCGCAATTTGTTGAGGGATTCTCAAAAGTTTTAGGACCGCTCACACAACTTACCCGAAAGAATGCAAAATTTGAATGGATCGACAAATGTGAGGAGAGCTTCCAAGAGCTCAAGAAGCGATTGACCTCCGCACCAGTGCTTATCAAATCACCAGTGCTATTTACGGATGCATCTCACATGGGACTAGGTTGTGTGTTGAACCAACATGAGAGAGTAGTAGCTTTTGGGTCAAGGTAGTTAAAAGACCATGTGAAGAACTACCCTATTCATGACCTTGATCTCGCAGCTGTGATCTTCGCCTTGAAATTTTGGAGGCACTACCTCTACGGCGAGACATTTAAAATTTTTACTAACCACAAAAGCCTCAAGTACTTATTCACGCAAAAAATCCTAAATTTGAGGCAAAGGAGGTGGATAGAATTTTTGAAAGATTACGACTGTACCATACAATACCATCCGGGGAAAGTGAATGTCGTGGCTGATGCACTTAGCCAAAAATCGTCGGCATGACTATCACACCTTGCGGCAAGAGTGCATAGGTGGAAACTCCTCGAGAATCTAACAATGGTCGACACCCAATTTGAGATGAGGGAGACCAAGGCACTTTTAGCAAACATCAAGATCAAGTCGATCCTCTTTGAAAGGATCAGAGAAAATCAACACAAGGACCCAGAGTTTGACACCATCAAGCAATAAATATAGACGGGAAACACATCAGAATTTTCGATCAAGGATGACGATTCCCTATGGTACAAAAATCGCATGTTTGTTTCAACTAATGTAGAGTTGAGGAAATAGATACTAGAGGAGGCTCATAAATCATCATATATTATTCATCCAGGCAGCACTAAAATGTACCACGACTTAAAGAAAAATTTCTGATGGAAAGGAATGAAGCGTGATGTCGCTGAACTTGTAACAAAGTGCCTTGTATGTCAGCAGTAAAAGTAGACCATAGACATCCCACCGGTCTACTTCAGCCATTACCCATTCCCGAGTGGAAATGGGAAGACATTGCAATAGATTTCATACTTGGGCTGCCAAGGACACAAAAGGGTTACAACGCAGTCTAGGTGATCGTTGACCGGCTAACTAAATTAGCTCACTTTTTGCCATATAGCATAAGGTATACAGCTGACAAGCTTGCCGAGATATATCTGAAGGAAATAGTCTGATTACATGGGATACCTTCCAGCATAGTATTAGAACGGGACGCCCTTTATACATAAAAAATTTGGCAACAGTTTCAGGAAGGGATGGGATCCAAATTGGAATTCTGCTCAGCGTTCCACCCTCAAACGGATGGGCAAACAGAAAGAATAAACTAAATTATTGAAGATATGCTCCGAGCCTGCATGTTGGATTTTTAGGAATCTCAGGATAGGCACTTGCCCTTAATCAAATTCGCATACAACAATAGTTACTAAGTGAGTATCGACATGACACCTTTTGAAACATTATATGGCTGCTGATGTAAGTCACCGCTCAACTGGGAAGAGATTGGGAATCGTGTACTGTTGGGTCCACAACTCATTGAGAGCACAAATGAAACCGTCCGTCTTATCCTTGAACGACTGAGGATAGCTCAAAGCCATCAAAAGAGCTATGCGGATCTTAAGAGAACGACTCAAGATTTTCAAGTAAAACCATGTGCACAGTTGTTATATTGTGTCCCTATACGACTCATAGAGGACTAATCAGTATATTTCGTCTTAGGTGGGAGACCATGTGTTTGTGAAAATCTAGCCGACTAAGGGCATCATGCGGTTCAAAAAGCGGGGGAAGCTTAGCCCTCGATTCATTAGACCATTTGAAGTGTTGGGTCGGGTCGGCGAAGTAGCCTACCGTGTTGCCTTACCACCGCAGTTGTCGGCCTTCCATCCCGTCTTTCACGTATTAATGCTCAGGAAATATGTGAAAGATGAGACACATATCCTGAACCACCAACCAATCGAAATCCAGAGTGATCTCACGTTGGTGGAGGAACCAATTAAAGTATTGGATCGCAAGGATCAAGTATTAAGAACCAAAAAAATTCCGTTGGTTTTGGTCCAATGGCGAAATCACCCTCTTGTCGAAGTGACGTGGGAGCGTGAAGCGGAAATTTGGGATCATTATCTGGACCTGTTCGTATAACAAACTACGTCACTTTTCATGAGTTTCATGAGCTAGTGTGGCCTGGTTAAATTTGTATTGGTGAACTTGTAAAAGTCTATAACTTGTAATCACTATGGACCTTATATATCCATGTTCTTGCATAAAAGCCAGTCAGGGAAAAATGATATTCTAATAGTTAATCACAGGCCACAGATCATGATTTATAAGTGTGCGACAAGCCATAAACAATGAGAAGTATGTGTCACCACTTGTGGTGTTGAAATCCCCAATGTACCACAATGGTTAAGTGAATGTGAATGAAAACACAAATCTTAAAATTTTTTCCTTGACCTAAGACTGTATGCAGGTAGAGTAAACTCCTTGATGAGTGGTCTGAGTTCCTACTGTCCCCAACTCGGGCTGCACCACTTATGACCTGCCCGCTCGAGCGTCCACTTATATCATGCTCAAGCGTACATCGGGCTACGCTTGAGCATACTTCAGATCTATAAAAAGGGGCGGAATCCCCAAAATTCATTCCCACGACGTTTAAACTCTCTCTTCGCTCGTCTTCTTCCTCTTCTCTCTTGCCGAAGCCTTAATCTACGTGGCTCATCGCTATTTCACTACTTCACGATTGGATTTCTTCAGATTTTGGTGCTAAATCTCGTGCATCTACTCTTATTACCTGGTAAAACCCTATAAACTCTCCTCTTATTCAAATTTTAGGGATTATCTTACATCTTCATTTAAACCATGGCTTCCAAGAAGCTCACAGTGTCAAAACCCTCAAAGTCTTCTGCCCCAAAGCCACCCTATTTAAAAAAAATCAAAGAGCATCCCGTGAGTGGCTCCTGAGCTCGACTGTGAACAACCTGCCTAATGGTGAGCCAACAAAACCATCGAACCCGAATGGTCCTTCAGTCCTGACCTTTTCGAGGACAACGACACCACTGCATGGGTAATGAATTATATTCGTCGAGCAAAACTTGATTTTTACTTCAACCGTTCCACACTCACTATTACCCGCGGTTGGTCCGTTTATTTTACCAAAATATGAAAGTCGGCACCGGTGACCACGCCGATAAATTTACCACAAAGATTGATGACCAAACTTTCCATTTCGACGTCCACGACGTCGTGCAAGCCACAAATGCTCCCCTAGATTTTTACCAAAGCTTAGGACTGTACCAGCCACATCCCAATGAGGTACCCCTTGTCACCATTGCCACTAAAATGGCCGATGACGACCTTATTGTAAATGGAGCCATCCGTAGGGCACAACTGCCACCCGAAATGTGGCCCTTAGATGATATTTTTAGGAAGAATCTTTACCCGATTCAACACGACCAAGAAAGACGAGGACCCCTAATTCAAGCACTATATTCCGCGCACGATGACCGTTGGTTTAACACACTGAGATTGATCTTTGGGGGCATTATCTATGCCCACGATCACATGCTTAGCATACCGTACATTCCCTATGCCTGCCTCATCTCTCGAATGCTAGAAAATCACGAGGATGCCGACTGTGAAGAACCTTATATAATCTTGCCAAATGAAGAGAAGCGCTCTGATAACATCCGCCAATGGACATTAAGAGATTGGAACAACACCTTGAAAACCCTGCGCAATAGTGCCAGGAACCGACTCCTTCACCGCTTGCAGCAGCCCGCCCCACAACAACCAGCAGCCGAGGGTGCTCAACAAGCCCCAATTCAGCCACCCCTAGAATCATCAGGCGATGTTCTAACACTCTTTGAATTCAACCGTCAAATGGAAATCCTTTTGCACCTCCAACTCCAAACCCATGCTTAGTTGTCCCCCTTGCGTGAGGACAACTATATACTCCATCAGCGGCTTGATTACCACGAGGAAATCATTACGCGTATTCTGGAAAAGGTCTACCCGATGACCACTACACCATACTTAGCTCATGTGAGGCTATTTGTGTCTAAGTATACCTCGAAGTTCGCTCAAAGGGAGGCTGCACCGGAAGGTGGTCCCACTGTTGCAGGAGCACAATGCCCCAAGAAATAGACAGCTAAAACCTCTGGTGAGCTTAGGAGTTAATTACGTGTTTTCAATTTCCTTACCTGCCACATTGATTTACTTTTAATAAGCGTTCCTATGCTGGTTGTGAATACCAATTAACAATAGGGTATATTTTTTACTTTCAATCTCATGCCTGAACTCCCATGATCATGATAAAATACAATTAATATCCATGTGTTACTCTTAGGCACATTTTGTATATCTTTGCAATGTTCTAGACATGTCACTCTCCAATCATACTCGAAACAGTTAGAATTATTTACCCACAATCTTAGCCTTTACCAGTATTATCACCATATTGCCTCCCATAAGGCTTATAACACATGTTACACCTTAGCCGCATTTTGTATACCTTTGTAGTGAGTTGATGCTCATAGCTTGTGTCAAAATTCCACACTTTTAATAGTAGTTTGGATAAATGTTACACTTACCGACTACTTTACTCAATTTTCAAGGATGAAAATTCCCATAAGGAGGGGAGGATGTGACACCCTGTGTTTGTGCACCAATTAAGTCCGGCCCAGGAGCCATTTGGACCTTGAATAGGAAGAGCCCACATGGGCACTTGCCACCTAGAACCCTTACTGGACATCAACCACATGACACTTAGACCCAACAGTGAGCCACAAGTAGTTTTGTTATGTAGAGCTAGTGGAACCCAAGCCCACGTGTGTATTATGATCTAATTGAACCCAAGCCCACGAACCGCTAGAACCATGACCCATTTGGGGTCTATTAGGAACCTAAAACCTCTTGGGCCACTTGAGGGCAATGGTGTTAGTAGACCGGTAACTCCCGACTCATTGGAGACTGTATGTAGCTAAGACCCATTAAAAATTAGAAGGACCAAGACCCGTTTGAAACCGGGTACTTAGCCCAATTTGCTATGAGCCAAAGGATGGCTTATATGTATTTAGTGGTGTATTAGAGCCACACACAGAATCCCAAGCCCCCTTATACTTAACCCTTCACGTTAGCATGCAAAATCATTTGCATTGCTGTGAAGTCGGCTTCCTTTAGAAGGAAAAATCGAGGGAGGAAGAAGAACCCATCAGCTTCTTGCGTGGGGAATTTACTTGAAGGAAACCCAGCCATTTGATTTCAATTTAGTTCCTCTCTACCCTAGGAGGAACCCCTACCTCCTACTTTGAGAACCACACACCTTGTGTTGTGTCCGATCAAGACGAGAGCATCGACGGCGTCGACAACATTTCGTGGTCGCCATGAGAGATCAAGCGAAAGGTAACCCACACTGATCACGCATTAAGTTATAGTTAATTATTTATTATTAATAGAAGAATGTTGAGGCCACATGCACTGACTTCATCGATCGAATGCAAAGGATCGCGAAAATCGATGTATTCTGGGTTCGATCAAGGAAATCTATGCATGTGACTCAAATTGGGGGAAAATGGTTTAGGTTAACTCTAGTGAATTTGGGTGTATGCAATACGTAAATTAGAGTGTTTTAAATGGGTACATTAGGAAGGAAATATCATAAATGTAGGATGGTTAAAATAGGTGGGATGTAGTGTGCCGTTTGAACCACTTGAGAAGCCACAGGGGCTATCTCGAGCAGAGACACCAAGAGGTTACAGATGACAGATTTTTGGTGTACGCTCGAGCGTGATATAGGAGCGCTCGAGCATAAAGTCATCTGAAGCCTAAGCTCAAACGAAAAAGCTAGGCCAATTTGGTTCGGGTCAAACCTGCTTGAGAGTGTATTGGGGAGTTAAATTGGGATTACACTCGAGTGTGTTGAGAACAGCTCGAGCGTGAAGTCATCTGGAGCCTACGCTCGAGCGTAATTCATAGGCTATTTTGGCTCAGGTCAAATACGCTCGAGCATGTATTGGGGAATTGAATTGGAGTTACACTCGAGCGTACTGATAACCGCTCGAGCACTAAGAAATCTGGATCCTACACTCGAGCTTATTTTCTGGCCAAAACTTTTGGGTCCAGTCCGCTTGAAAGTAAAGTGAGAGTTTACACTGAGTCTACGCTCAAGCGTGAGTTATATCGCTCAAGCGTAAATCATCTGAAGCCTACGCTCGAGCATGAATTTCAGGCTTATTTCGCTCGGGTGAAATCCGCTCGAGCATAGATTGTGATGTGCCACTGGGATCCGCTCGAGCTTACGAGATCCACGCTCGAGCATGAAGGCTTGTTTTTAGATTTTATAAACTACTATGCTAGAACTCGGCACGCACACTCCGTGTTATGCATAGGGGTATGTAGTGAATACCTGTGGCTAAGAAATGCATCTGGTCTCATGAATTAGGTGAGGAAAAAACAGAGAAGAGCGGCTAGGAAAGCGTGCATAGAACCAATAAGTGTGTGGGGCGCGGCTTAAGGTAGGAAAATTACCCTTGCCACCTATATGATTCTCGAGTTCAAGTTTATGATGTGTTTATTTAATAAATGACATTCTTAGAAAATAATGTTTATGTTTGCATGCACACATAATTATTTAATCAAATGATGTAATTTCAGCAAATGGTTTATTTGAATTTATGTACATATATATGAACTTCTTGCATATAAGATTTAAATTCCACATACATGTTTTACATGACACATGATCCTGCATCTTGACCTCGCGATATCTACCTTGACTTTGCATTGCCCATACGTTCGATCAATGTAAACGTACATTCAATGTGTATTCGTGTGTTATGTGTGCACATATGCAATGAGGAGTGGAGTCTCCATGAGAGGAGTGGAGTCCCCGGGGTACAAACACTGTGTTCCTAATACAGTCTGGTCAGCTCTCTAATACGAGATGCATTGCCATGTGAAGTGCTCTGAGGGTGCTAGTGCAAGGGGAGTGGAGTCTCCATGAGAGGGGTGGAGTCCCTGGGGTTACGGTTCTATGCTCCTAATACGGATTGCTTAGTTCCCTAATATGGGATACTTGCACTAACACCATATGGTTTGATACGCCTTATATTTTCGATGTGTAATTCATCCAATTCCTAATTATTGTCAGTATATGTGCTCATGTCTCGTTCCCGTCAAACTGTTCATCATGGCATGCATTTAATTTTGTCTTCTGGCAGCATTCTAACATCAAGCATTTTGTGCATGATTTGATTTTGAGATATAATATTTGCAAAACTTAGCTTGTATTTGATATATTATAGTCAAGCATGAGTTCCTCTAAATTGTATATTTATGCATCAAGAAACTTGAATTGGTTATTACTAAGAATGTATTTAGTAATGTATTTTTCCTATTGAGCTCGGATAAAACTCATTCCCGACTATACGTCACAGCTGCAGGAGTCGAGCAGCCGTTGGACCCGGAGAGCGTGGATGATCCGGATTATAATCCAGCGGAGGACGAGGAGGAAGAGCAATCGAAGTGTCATTTTCCCTAGAGTGGGAGAGCCCTATCTGTGGATTTATTTTTGGAAATTTTGAGAGGAGAGGGAGAGAGAGAAATAGTAAAGGATATGTTTTGTAATTAAATACTCATGTTTTGGGTCCATTATTTAGATGAAGGTCGGCCTTCATCAGTGGACTGTAAATATTTTACGTTCTTTTTGGCTCATGAGGTAGTCCTGATCAGGGGACTATGGATAGTTTAGACTGATGGTATATGGCTAATCAGATTTATAGTTGATCTTTTGTCTTGTGTTATGCTATAGCTTTGCACTCACTTTCCACTGTGCTTACTTTGCTTCCGCTATTAGACTTACCAATCTTGTGAGGAAGTGACGTTAGTTTTGGGTACCATAACATCACTGTAGCTCGGATCTTTTGTGTAATCCGACGGCGCGAGTTTTTATCGTAAGGAAAACCCTGGTTATCACAATTTCCCACTCTCTCACGCTTATTGCCTAAGTGAGATTTCCAATATCCTATTAGTTAGAATGCTATTTTTATCCAAACCTAAAATAAGAAGGGTCAAACTCAAATAACATTGGGTCAACTTGTTTAAAGCCAAACCAAGCCAAAACAACAACAACAACCTATGGAATTTAGTACCTTTTGCAGTGGGTTGGGTAATTTGGAAGGAAAGGAACATGCAAATCTTTGAGGGCAAAACAAAAAATTGTCTTCTGTGGTTCACTCGCATCATCAAAACTATTATTATATAGGCAAAAAGCGATGCAGTTTTTTCTTCCTTCTCCAAGGAATCGATCCTGTCTAATTGGATTGTTGCCCCAGTTGATACTCTGAAACTTAACTTTAATTGGTGCTCATTAGGCAATCCTGGTGATGAGGACATCAAATGCTACAAGGTGTATAAGAAGCGCATAAAGAAATTCAAAGCTTTGGAGCGTTTCGGAGGCTCATGTGCACATGTAGGGCATATGAGAGATTGATCAAGTTTTGCTAGTTTTGCAATTTTGTCTAGGTTTAGTTTCATTTTTCATCAGGATTCTTTTAATAATTGATTTGTTTTATGATCAAATATTAAGAGGTCATGCACATGTATGTGACATGTGACCATTAATTTCATCACTTTCAGTATAGTTATTGGAAAAGTGGCCATAACTATTTCAATACATGTCGAAATTATGCAATTTTTGTCTTGTTGAAAACTGCTTTGATAACTTTCATTTGACCCTTAAAAAATGGTCACATAATAAAAAAAAGGCTTACTAATAAAATTAATTAGATTAGAAAGGTTTATTGATTGATTTAGGAATTAAAATTTAAGTAGTCATTGTTGGAATTTTTTTTTATGAAATATCAAAATTCTTATTTTGTGTGGCCCACACACACTAGAATTTTATAAAACCTTGGATTGCAGTTACTTGAAAAAATAAAGGGCATTATTGGGAATTGAAGGAAACTTCAAGGTTTCCTGATTTACATGTGATTCTTATTCCTATTAGAATATCTTGATGGACGATATTCTTGGCAGGGCAAGACTCTTCATGCTATATATATAGGCAGACGTCTCCTGCTCACTACACACAACCCTTTTGGCATCTTCTTATCAAGGGAGTGTAGCAAGAGAGGCGGGTAGAGCCACCTTCATCTTTCTTCGCAGGAAAAGCGTCGACTTGAATCAACGATTACGATCTTTGCGATAAGGTACTAACATATATTTTAATTTATGAATTATTGATTTATTGTTTTGGTTGATCGTATGCCTAGATCCTAGGACAAATATTTGGGTGGTCCGATCAATAGATCCAAATATTGGTATTAGAGCTAGGTTGGCATGCTATCAATCAAAACATTGTGTTTTATGTTAGTATCTTAAGCCTTAAGGAAGGGAACTATCGTTCCTACACACGTGGGTTTAATGGTTTCAGAGTCGGTACGTAATCGGCAATGATCTTTGGTTTTGATTCATAATACAATGGCTTTCATATGTTTCAAGGATTTTCTTCTCCATAGACCTTAATAAAAATAATAAAGGAAATCCTTGATCCACTATTTTAATAACATATAGAGAAAATAGATTCCTTGCTTTTGAGTATTGTAGAACCGTTTTAAAGAATTCTTTAGGTCTTGTTCAGGTGTTTTCTAGTTTTTCTCTCACTTAGATTCTTGGACACTCAGATTCCTAACAGATTCTTAGCATACTCAGATTTCTGGCTTTTCCCATATGCATTCTTAAGTTACTCAGATTCCCGACTTTTCTTATAAAAGATGAAAATCCTTTGTTTTTAAACTCCTCTAAGAAAATCCTCAGAATTAATTCAATCAGTGATTATGTTATGACCATAGAAAAGTGATCTAATCATCGATTTGTGTGCCGTACTCGGATTTCCTTCAAAATTTACAGACAACCAATCGAGATGAGACTGAGCATATTTGAAGGAGTCTTTTTCCTAATCTAATTTAATGGTCATTACTTTTAAAAGATTTTTTTTACGAGAATAAATGGAATAAGGTATTGGGTACCTCTATTTACACCAACCAAAACACTAAAATACCCACCTAGCAAGTAGCAACACTTTGAGATGATTTGATTGATGGGTAGGCGTGTTCTATGAGAATTTCGGTGCCAAATTGTTTTTATTTTCCTTATAGTTGATGAGAGCAACTATTTGTTCCCATTTTTGGAGTAATGTACCACACAATTTTAATTGGACAAGAACTATTGACTGATTTGAATCAGACGATCGAGATTGTTTTTTGTTCCAATCTTCCTCAAAATAGACCTTAAGATCATGGAGCTCCTATTAGACGGTCAGATGTTGATTTAACATAGCACATCCCTAAAAAGTGACCTACATTATGGAAATGGGAGTTGACCAAATCTTTTTAGAGATGTGTGCTATGTGAAATCAACATCTAGTCGTCTGATTGGAAATCCATGATCTTAAGATCTATCTTGGGAAAGATTGAAGCAAAAAAGTAAGTCGGTTGCTTTTATATAGTATATATATATAATATATATAGAGTACCCTTAAATCCACCCACCGAATCTTTGAATTCACCCACGCTGAAACACATTGATTGAATTGAATTGAATGATGGAAATCATTTATCCTCCCATTCTTTCACACGATGGATCTTGAGATTATAGGCGTACCATCAAATGACCAGTGTTTATTTCACGCGACACGCATCTCAGAAAAGTGAGCTTAACATCACGTGGAAGCTTACAAGTGATTTTAAGGTCACTTTTATGGGTGCGTACCACATGAAATAAAAAACCGACTATCTGATGGTACATCCATGATCTAAAGATCGATCGGGTGAAATATTGGGATGATAAACAATCTCCATCATCTGATTTAATGCAGTCGATGTGTTTCCACGTGGGTGAACTCAAAGATTTGGTGGGTGGATTTAAAGGTGCTCTAATATATATATATATATATATATATATATATGTAGATGGCGCCAGGGGCCATTAGCAGTTTGAAACTGTTTCTCCTCCGTAGGATAGCGCCTTTCGACGGTGAGATCAGATCTTAACGGAGTAAGCGTCACAAAAGTGATGGTCAAACAGCCCGGCCAATGGCCCCTGGCGTCAGGCATCGTCCAATACCAGTCCGATGGCTATCCGATGAGCCAAAAAATGCATACCGGTGATGGTGAGTTGAGAAAAACTCACTGTCATCTTCTCCAAATGGTTTTTCTATAATTTTTTTGTTTTTTTTGTTTTTAAGCCTATGGTGAGTTGGGATATGATGTATACATTTATTTCATGTATACAACGACGCCTACAATCTGAGTTCAGATTTTGAGCTTTTCCGAGCAATTTGGTCGGACGACTAGGTGTCGTTTTCAATCGGAAAACACTCGGAATCCCACTTCCCTAAGAGAACTCACGAACCAGGTGGGTCCACGTGGCACTTGTCTAAGTGTCAAAGTAACTTGCCCAAGGAAGATCAGGTCCATTTAAAAAGAAATATAATTGGGTGTGTATTCACTGTCAAAATGTGGTCAAATGTCCCAGATTTCAATGCATCAGGTTTGCCAAGCGATAAGTAAAGTTTGACCATGATTTTAGGGGCCAATAAAGTCTCCAAAACACATTTTATCTTATATCACATGCCATGTGGCATGTGATATTTGGTTCATACGTATGGATTAAGGGGAAATTAGAAAAACAACCTTAGTTTTAAAACGTTTTAGGCTATTATACAAAACCCAAACGTTTTAGCAAAAAGGGTTTTCACTGTTTTTGGAAGTTTCAATGGTTGTGAGATACAAAGGTTTGGTCTCATGTGCAAACTAAATTTGCACGTGAATTTACGTTTTAGCCCTTCTTCTTTATTGGCCTTGATTTCCAACATGCCGATCTCTGCAATTGATCTTGAGAAAAATGGCGGCAACGGATGTAATTCCCCTTAAAATTGACCTTTGAACAGTGTGCCTCGGGGTGCATGCCTGACCCGACGAAGAATGAATAGGTGAGTTATGTAGAGGTGATGTGCTAAGTGAACCAGAAATGGTTAGATTTGAGTATGAGCCTTGGATGAGTAGTATGCACCTAAGAATGGTGTATGTGCTTAACACCCAAGACTAAGGCTAAGTGTAATAAATAGAACCTAGGAAAATTAATGTTTCATATGAAATGTGGTTGAGAAAGTTAATGAGAAGAGAGAAGGAGAGTGGGCTTTAAATGCGTGTGAGCGTGTGTGTGACCCGTTCTTGAGTCTGAAGCTAAGGGATCTTGATTGAAGAAGAATAAGAGTTCAACCTTGTGAAACCCTAGGCTGAGCTGAAAACGAGGATAGAGGAATCAGATTTAATTGAGGTATGGAATTTATGTTTTAATTATGAATCAGTGCTAAGTAAGTCTTCACTTATATTACGATCGAAAAATTATAAGGAAAGAAGATAGATTTGAGAAAGAATGGAGATGAAATGCGAAAACCAAAGATTCGATGAAATCTGTAAATTTTGATCGATCAAAATTTGATTCGATCGATCGAATTTGACCTGAGATAGTGGAATACAATTTTTGGAAAAATTCTTTCAATCGAAATAAGATTCAATCGAATAAAATGTGTTTTGATCGAACGAGTCCCTCACTCAATCAATCAAAATGTATATAACAGGGATTTTGAATTTTTGCTATAAGGATTCGATTGATCGAATTTAAAATCGTTCGATCAAATTGTGTGCCAGATATTTAGCTTATGAGGGATTCGACTGATCGAAAATAGTTCCATCGATTGAATTTGGATTTTGATCGATCGAAATTGTGAGATTCAGGATTTTGTTGTGTTGTGTCTGAGGGATTTTAAGGAGATCTTATATCTTTCTGTTTTGCATCATTTATGACGTGTGAACTATGGATTTATTGTGTTTAGGTTGAGCGTATACGCGTGTGAGGGAGAGGCTAGCTTAGTGTAAGAAATCTCCTGTGACTTTGTAATTGAGGTAGGGAAAACTCTATACCATGTACATTTGGTACGATTCATATATGGATTATGATATGATGTATTTGTCTTTGAATACGCATGAGCTTGACGAAGGTGTAAGCTAGTGTTTGTGTTTCGAAACCCATGTTTAAGATAAATGTGTTATATTTATGGGAATATCTCTAGATTCATTTTGATAATGTGAAAAGCATGTAGAATCTCTCAAGATTCTTTCTGGTATGTGTGTGTGAAGAATGTGTTTTTTTTAACTTTCAAACCTAGTTATAATTATCACATTACATAGCGATAATGTCTATATATGCACTTTGCTTTGAGGTTTATATATGAATACCTGACCGACGCGGCGGTATATCCGTGACCGACGTGGTGGGATATCTGTGACCGGTACGGCGAGATATCCATGCACCCTTTGTGATCTTGTGCGATCTTGTGAATTCTACTGGCCAACGGTAATTGTGTTCGGCACAAGTGTCCATCTTTTTAGGACCTTAAGCACCATGTGATAAATGGTTCATATGAACAACGATGGTGGGTATTCCATCGGGGGCTCGAGGCTATAGCTACGAGAATCCATAGATGAACATGTGTTACAAGAATCCATAGATGAACATGTGTTACGAGGATAAATTAAGTAAAGCACTTTTAAGTTTTTTTCCTGTGTTACGAGAATCCATAGATGAACATGTGTTAAATTTGCAAACAAAGAACTATGTCTGTGTTTTATTAAATGATCTTCGCATATGTGCATCTTTAACAGAAAAATCTTACTCTCGTCATGCCATAAGATATATGTGTGACATTAAGAATCTGTATGCTATTAGTTTTTCCCTACTGAGCTTAGATGAAGCTCATACCTCGACTATACGTCACATGTACAGATGAAGATTTAGGCACGGAGAACCAAGACAAGGATGACTCTGATTACATGCCGTTGGAGGAGGAGCAAGAGCCTCATCCAAAAAATTGTTTCATTTGTGCAAGGCCTGGGTAGGTCCGGCCTTGCAAAGTTGAATTAGAGTATGACTTAGTATTGCTTTATAAAGAATATAAGTTTTGGGGACTACACTTTTGTATAATTATTTTGTGAACCATGTTTCGGTAAGGGATGGCCCTTACCGGTGGTTCTTCTCGGTTCTTCTGCCCATGAGTTTCACATGGGATTAGAACCATTATTTTGAGCTTTTGAGATATAGAATTGGAGATTTCATTTTTCATATGATAGTTATGTCTGTTAGTTATGGTTTTCGCTTTGTTTTCGCTTTGCGTGTGGATATGCTAGGTGTTCCGCTTGGGGATCGGCCTTAGTATCGATCCGACGGTCCGAGTTTCGCTGTTAGGGAATCCGGGCTGTCACAACAGATGTGCGATCAAGCATCCACTAGCGGTTAGTTTCGGTGAGCTGCTTATCGATTTCGTCCCCCGATGTCGCCGGAGTTTCTCTGGCTGAGTCGGCCGGTTTCCTTAAAGTTTCCGACAGTGCTCTGGCCAATGTAGCAGTCTCCATTACCAAGCTCGGTAATGGCGATAAGCTTTTAAAGCCAATAAACCCTCGTACGCAATGGCTCATATGCAACGGCTTAGATGTTGTTTCCACTGAACATTAGAAATCTTAGTGCATACGTTAGCAAATCAAGTACATACCTTTCCTATAAAAGCCGATCTCCCATCAAGCTTGGTAATGGCCACTACGTAAAAAAGTCAAAAAAATCACTGCCTTAAACAATGATTTTTTCAAAAAATCACTGTCTCTGATAGTGGTTTTTTTTCAAAAAATTATTGCCCTAAACAGTTGTGAAAAAAGCAGTGATTTTTTTTTTTACAACTATACAAGACAGTGGTTTAGGAACTTCAATAACCACTAATCTTAACAGTCCGAAAAAATCACTGCTTTTGATAGTGGTTTTTTAATACAATTTTTTTAAAAATAAAATACTATTTTAAAAAAAAAAAAATTACGTCAATGATTTTTTATGCAATTTTTTTAAAAATAATATTTTTTTAATGCTTTTTTTAACACAATTTTTTAATGCTTTTTTTAATACAGATTTTTTAATGTTTTTTTTTTAATACAATTTTTTTAATGCTTAAAAAAAAATTATATAAAGAAAAAAAACTATTAATCTCATATTTAAACACATCCATTCAACACAAATGTAAATCATTCAATGCCATTAATAAAAAAAATAGATGTCAAATTCTTTTATTCAAACAAAAGGTTGCATCTCAACCTTTCAAATCAGCCAAACATTTTAAACTCTACATGCCCAATCCTTTTATTCAAACAAAAAGAAGAAGAAAAGAAAGCGAATTAACAATCCAAGGACCCCATGGCCCATTTTCAATATAAAAGAAAAAAAAAATTAAATTTGCTTCGCCTCTCCTGCCAAGTGTCCCCGACCCCTAGTGATCTGTTTGAGGTGAGCTTCAAATCGGAAAGTTTCGCCTGAAATTAAAAGGAGAACATCATTAATCAAATAATAAAAATTGAAAACTAATCATTGCATACTATTTTCTAAGATGGCCTTTGTTCACAAGATAAAAAAAAGAAAGATTAGACAGATAAATTTTCTAGTTCACAACATAAACATAGAGATCGACTATCATTTTGCACGTCAAAAAAGTTCCCTATGTGAAGGAATTTGATATTAATGCTTATGTCTTCAACTTAGCTAGATGAGCCTCAAGGAAAGGTTGACAATATTGCAACCTTGGACATAGTACCCATTGCTCTCGATCGCGCAATGGGTGATGCGATCGAGAGCAGCTGGGATAGAGAAAGTTTGGTTTGTTTTCCTTCAACTATGTAACTATAGGTAGGGATATTAGATCTCTGAAACCTTTTCTCCTAAACTATCAATTCCATGGTTTGCCAGAAAGCTAATTTCATTCTCCAAACTATGCATTCCGTGTCTTCTACAAAAATATAAGCTTAATTTAGTGTCTATAATCAGTCACATACAAATTGATGCGCCCCATCCAAATGAAGGACCTCTTGCCTGAATTGCAATAATTAGATGTTTTTAACCTTCAATCTCCAATTTCTAGTCTCGATGACAATGCAGAGTTGATTGTGACTTAAGTAGATCACTAATTGAGGGAAAATGCAAAATACACTCTTTTATTTATTTGATGCACAAAAAAAAGGTGCATGCATCATCAGGGACAAATAATGTGATTTTTTTTTTTAAATGATTCACTGACCTTATGTGACAGCCCGAATTTCTGCGCTCGGAAATCTGTGCCATTAGGATCATGCTCTGGATGATCCCCAGGACAAATCACGGATTGTATGCTCGTCTAGTGGAAATCAGAGCAGACACTATCCAGTAGTGGCAGATCGAGTCATCATATAAGGCTTTAAAAGAAGAAGAAATAAACAGTGCATATATATAAAGACAAAAGAATATACATCCCCAAAAAGGAACCAAGAAGAACAACCGGTGATGGACATTCATCACCCAAAATAATGGTTCCTAATAGTGGTTCCTATAGAATGTATAACAATATAATTAATACAACATCTATAATAATAAGTACAGACGGTGGCCACCAGGCACACAATAATCCAGAGTATAGAATTCAAAAACCCAAAATACAAGACTAATATACCCAGGCTAAGGGTAAAACTCGTCCGCCTAGATATCAGTCTCCTCGTCCTCGACCTCAGCCTCTGTCTCTGGCTGGTAGTCCAGGTCGCTCTCGGTACCGGAAGCCCTAGCTTCAGAACCTATAATTATTATAGAAAACATGGTGAGCTACATCTACGCTGAGGAGAAGAATCTCAACTAAAATTGTACTAAAAATATAAGACAGATTTGCAGGTAGTATCTCAAACAGATAATCAAATCAGAACATGCAGATAGGATAAATCAGATGACATATGCAGAGTTTTTAAAGAACAGAACAGATGCTATTACTGTATAATTTGTGACTTAAATCATGTATAATTCTAACTTAAGAAACTCCCGTGAATATATAGCACGTGGTAATCAGGTGTATGCCAATAGGAAACCCCAACCAATCGTTGTTCATATGAACAATTTTTAGAGTGCAACAATGCCTTATCTATGGAGTGCAATTGTGTCGAGGGATTATCAAAGTAGATGCAATATTGTGCCAGGGCACGGATATACTTTCAAGTTGGTGGGGATCATCTGGATTAAATACTTAAAATCAAATACACACAGACGATCTCAAGATTCAGACATCAGAACAAATAGCAGAAATTAGGAACAAGCATCAGAAGACAGAATTCAGAATGCAGGAATCAGAGATGACAGAGTTTTATTGATATACAAACATGCTTGTTAAAATAGAAATCAGGGTACAGATGTGAAGAAAACCATGAAATCATATTCAGATACATTTTTAAGTTGGATTTCTCCTACCTCAGGTCAGACCTTTCTAAGCAAATCCAAAGCTTTTCAAGGCATCACGGTCTGATCCTAGACCATAAATATAGTATACTAAGTGTTAGGGATGTCAGAATCTCAACTGGCAGAGTGTCTAGTAGTGTCAAATTAACAAAACCATTACAGGCAGAAAATAGGGGTGATTGATCGATCAATGTCCTTGCTTGATCGATCAATCCCACACCTTGATCGATCAATGACCTCATTGATTGATCAACCTCTCAAATAACTCACAGGTGATAAAAGAAAATTGATCGATCAATATCTTGATTGATCGATCAATCTTCAACCTTGATCGATCAATGCTTCATTTGATTGATCAATAGCCTCCTTTACTTCAGACTTAACAAAGGAAAATTGATCGATCAACACCTTAGCTTGATCGATCAATCCATCTCATTGATCGATCAATCTTTTCATTGATTGATCAATCAATTAAAACTCAAATTTCCCTCTTCCCGTTCTCACACTATTCTTATATAATTTGATCGGTCAATATCCAAATTGATCGATCAATCTTTGCTATTGATTGATCAATGTCCTCATTGATCGATCATTTTACTCCTTGATCGACCACCTCACTGTGATCGATCAATACTAAATTTTATCGATCAATCTTCATAATTGATCGTTCAAACACCAATTTGATCGATCAATGCCCATCGAGCATTGAACTTCCAGAAAACTGCTCTACTGTTCCCATTTAACTCTTTATACAAATTGATCGATCAATTCTTAACCTTGATCGATCAATCCCAAGATTGATCGATCAATTCATTGCTTTGATCGATCAATAATGACAGTTCTCTGTCATTAATGGCTATCACCATTTTGACCTATTTTAACTCTTCATCTTTAATGGTTTCAAACAACCATTTTTACACTTATATTCTACACATTTATTGTATTCAAATCTTAACTATATTAATTTCAGAACTCACCTATTTGATGGCCCTTTCGAAATCTCGGCAAAGCGATCTGAAGAGGGTTTCAGATTCGAAAATCAGGAATTCGTCGTCGTCACGACCCAGAATAGCAGATGCTCGGTCTGCTTTAACACACAGAGATAGCACTCCTCTTAATCAAACAATCACGATGTATAGACGTCGATCTAACACTCCTAGTTCGAGTAATCACAACCTTAGGTTCTCTCTTTTGTTTATTTCCACATGGAAGGATTCTTAAAATCCAATCCTCTAAGCTACAGATTTCTAGAACTCAAGAAGAAGGGTAGAGAGAGATTCCAACTCTTCCTTCCCTTATAAGCTACCAAAATGAAATATCTTTGATATTTCAGTTTCCCCTAATTTAAACTCCGGTGTGGAGCACTTACACGGTCTCTACGGCGTAACACGTTGCATCAACGTCTTACAAGACTCAGACTTAAATGAAAAGTCACCCATGAATTCACCTGACTACGGATTAATATTATTTCTAATAATATTAATTTATAATTTTTAAATTTATCTCGATTTCCATGCCGAGCATGCATATTGAAGCAATCGAGTTCTCGTTTAAACTTTAGGGTCATTACATTAACCTCCCCTTAGGAATTTTCATCCTCGAAAATGTCAGGGAGGTGTTTTTCAGGTGACAGTTGTGTCCGAAGGCTAACATGCATAGTAAAGCAGAACGAGCAGACAAAGACATCATGCAAAAATAAGTAGGCATGCAGAACATGATTTATATGAAAACAGATGAATAACTATATAATATACATAGATAGATATAGATATAAGCAGTAATAGATCATAAATAAAAGCAAAGTAAGTACCTGTCGGGGCATTGGAAGGTCCGACCTCGTCAAGGGCAGGTCTGCTAGCCCGAGATGGCACAGTACTGTAGTCGCGTGGATCCACGATATGTTGACGTGCATGAGCGATCATCGTAGATCGACGCCGACATCGCCATGCACGCCAAATCTTGCATCACGAGCTCGTGCATGCCCTCATGGTAATCTAGCCAGCGATGAACCTGACGCTGAAACTCCTCCATCCCGTCCAGTCGCTCGTGGATACGCTGGTTACCCTTAATAAGCTCAAGAAGCATCGCTTCCATGTCCATGGTGGAAGGAGCAGGTCCGCGCGACATAGAGGCACGGGCAGGTCGGCGTATAGGGGTAGGTCTAGGAGGTACTATCGGTCGAGGTGGATGATCAGGCTAGGCCTCCCCCTCACTAGGAACTCTCTCTGGCTGTTGGGTGCCCCCCTCAACAGCAGGCTGCGTGGGCGTTGCACCCTTCGAAATGGAAGGAACCTCCTCCTCACCCTCGGGTAATCGTTTGACCAAAAGGTTATAACTCTTGGTCCAATCCTTGAGCCGAAAGACCTTTGTGTTGTTGGTCAGTCTTGGCTCGCCGGGAGCTAAACTATACTCCTCTTGAAACGAAATATACTGCTCAACCATCTTTGTGATTAGGCGAGCATAGGGCATCTGTTTCTGGGATGCGACCTTGGTTTTCTCGGACATCAGGTCCATGGCGTTTATTAGGCTATCTATGACCAAATCCGTAATAGAGAACCAACGGTTCTCAAAGGCTGAAAAGACTACCTGTTGCGCGATGCCATTTCGCGCGGATTTGTGTAGAAAGGGGTTGAGGGCTGTGACAGCTCGGATTTCGGCACCCCGAAACCCGTGCCATCAGCACAATCATCTTGACCGTGCCCCTTAGCTATACATGGAACATTGGTATATCAAGCAATGAATTGAACTAAAATAGAAATGAAACTGCGAAAGTAAATCACTATATCAACATTTCTCAAAAGACAGTTCTGCCCTCATGCCTCTGCATGAATGGAGAACCGATCCGAACCATCGATGATAGCTAATCATCACAGATGGTTCGCCCTAAAAGAATTATCCCAAAACCCAGTATATACATTGTTTAGTCAAAACAAGGCTTGACATACCAAGCCGTACAAAATCACTCTAAGGCCCTCAAAGCTGCACAACGGAGTCCTCTAGAAGAAGTCCTCAGGAGGTGGCTCCAACTCGTCTCCGGCCGCGAGGTCCGACTCACCAGGGTCAGCGTCTCCTGAAGCCTCGACAGCTGCTAGTAGTGGACCTGCGACGTATAGTCTATAAGGTGAGCTACATCCTAGCTCAATAGGGAACAAAACACAGTTGAACATATAAATTATTACTCACATATATTCCATGATATGCCATGCATGATGTGTCTATGCAGTTACTGATGGAAACAGTTAAAAAACATCACATTTTACTGATAGTTTACTCATGTCTTTTATTTATTCATGAATGATGCTGAAAAGGCCTAAAGCAAAACTTAAACTTTCAACTTAAGTAATCTCCGAGCAATATAGCATCGAGCCCCGATGAGATACCCATCATTGTCATCTATATAGACAGTTTTAAACGTATTCCCTGGGAATACAAATAGTACCCAAGCCCCTTTCCCCTTGGGATTGGTGGCGGGGTTTCACTTGTCTCAATCAACACCCCTGGGGTGTGCTTACTGTGTACGGATAAGCTTTCGCACTGGCCTACGGTTTCGCCGCCATATCGGTCACGGATATCCTGCCGTGTCAGTCGTGGAAATCCCGCCATGTCGGTGGGGTACCCTATCAAACCTCAAATAACAAAAATATTGGTGCCTTACATATAGTTATTCACCATGTAAATGTGCTATCTTATATCAGTTAGGCCCTATCAAACATGATTCAATCTTGGATACATCCCTGGGATGTATCCATTCACTTGCATCACACCTGATGCTCTTATCTCTTTACTTCCTCATCCCTTGGGGATGGCTCATTATGATTACTTTTATTGAGGTCACACACACACACACACTTCTTCACAAACTCTTTAAGCAATAAACCATTTGAATTTAAATCTATATCACTACATACATGCTCTTGTAAAATAAGGTACATGTTCAAGGAGTTCCCTACCTCAAGTCTTCGTTTCATCAATGCATCAAGGTCTCACGTGGCTCCTTGTGTACTAGCTCACGTGTACCACCTATGGTACCACATAACATGTGAAACACATCACTAAAGATGTAATAAAGGAGGTCCAAGACCCCCCCCCCCAAGAATCTTAAAGTCAAACTCAGAAGTTAACATAAACTGGCCCAGTCGATTAATCGATTTCCAAAATCGATTAATCGAAAGTCAATATCGATTAATCAATTCTCAAATCGATTAATCGAGATTCCCATTCGATTAATCGAGATTCCCATTCGATTAATCGAATCCCAATTTGATTAATCGAAATTCTCTGCTCTATCCAGTCGATTCTCAATTCGAGTAATCGAATTCCTAAAATCGATTAATCGATCCCAAATCGATTAATCGAAATCATAAATTGATTAATCGAACTCTCATTTCGATTAGTCGATTTCATCAAGCTAAATTCTTTTCTCCACTGGAGTCCACTGTAGGTTCCCAGTCGATTAATCGATTCTCAATTCGATTAATCGAAATCCAAAGTCGATTAATCGAAACCCAATTCGATTAATCGAGATCGGGGTCCTCTGACTTTTCAACTTCTTGGCCAATTTCGATTAATCGAAACCCAATTTCGATTAATCAAAATTGCCAGATTTTGTCCCCTTCTGGCTGCTCTTCCAAATCTTTCTCCATTTATTTTCTTTCTTTTTCTAAACCTTTAATCTATGATTTTAACCATTCCTAACTACGATTAATCTCCCATAACTTATGCATTTAATTCATAAGAAATTTACCTCAATCAAATCTCAATTTGATTAGATCTAGTGGTTGGAAAGGCTAGGGTTCCAGCTTTGGCTCTAACGGATCCAAACCGTGTCGAATCCGGCTTTTATCGCTTGAATCCCCCCTTCCAATCAGTTGCAATAACTCCTCTCTTTACTCCTCTCTCTCTCTCTCTCTTCTTTACTCTCCTTCAACAACCAAAACCATTAATTTTAGGGTTATTAAACCCTTTTATCTCTCCTCTCACTTGTGTGTTGAGCACATGCACCAGGATAGGTGTATGCGACTTCTCATTCACATCACACACCACATAATCACTCATACCATCACATCTCGTCCATTCATCATACTCTATGCTAACCCTTGATCTCCTAATTGGTCAAACTTGTGACCAATCGGGCATGGATCCTGAGGTCACTGTTTAACGTGATTTTTCGGGATATTACAAGGGCACACTTGATATACGTATCAAGCATCCACAACCGGTAAGGGAGTTGGGCTCGCATGATGGATTGCCCTAATCCATGCTGATCCTGGGTCATTTTGGTAACCACGTCGGGAAACGGGACGTCCTTGATGTAGGGTGACTCTAAGCCACAGGTCTCAACGTATACCGACGTGCACTATAGAGCAACCGCGACATGAAACTGGTTGAATTTATATTCAAACCTGTCAATCGAGGTGATGAGTCGGTGTCGGCTGTTGCCCCAATGGAGGTTCTGAAAGAAGAGCCGCATGATACGAGGAAGGGTTTCAACCCAAGCTTTGTGATGTAATCGATGGCCCAAGTCATCTCGAGCCGATCCTCAAAAAGCGTAGAGGCGAAAACATACTCGGGAAGGAAAGTTTTTGGACGGGTGGAACCACATTCTCAACAGGTGCCACGGGTGGCACGATGGATTGGGCGATGGGTTCGGGTGGTGGTACGGAAGGACGAACCCAGGATGTAGGGATCTTACGCGAGCCATTCTTGGTCATCGGTCCCATAGCTCAAAAATCTCAAATTTAAAACACAAAGCAAACGAAGAGGAAAGGGAGGTTTACCGAGTGAGCCAAACACGAACTGAGCAAAATACGCGCGGAAAGGAGGTCAGGTGCCGGAAATCAGCCCCCAAAAATTGCTTGAACTCAAAAGCAAGGAAACCTCTTTGAACGATTGAAACTCTGATCGTGCAAATGAGGAAAATAAAACCCCAAGCGTTACTTAAAATGATGGGATTGATCGATCAATTCATAAGTTAAAATGCCCTAACTCGATAGCCTTTATCGATCAATATTCCTGTTGATCGATCAATTTTAAAACTTGATCGATCAATATTCAAAATTGATCGATCAATACTGAAGTTCAAGGCCTTTGCTCAATAGCCTTGATCTATCAATGCACCTCCATTGATCGATCAATATTCAAAATTGATCGATCAAAGTTTAAATTTGATTGATCAATCACTAAAATTGAGTGCCAGCTTCCAAATACAATTGATCGATCAACCCCATGTGTTGATCGATCAAACCCTCAATTGATCGATCAATTCACAAAATTGATCGATCCAACATTACCGCAAAGTGATTTCTTATCATAACACCTTCCTCAAAGCAAATGAGTTGCATTTCAAAATTTAAGACCTTACATGCATCGAAAACCGCACCCATACAAGTAGAATATACTAGTAAAAATATTCCTACATGCATACCATAGATATACCATCACAATAATGAACTCAAACTAGAATCGTGAAAAGTACCTTCCACGTCAGGTAAACAAATGTGGGTACTGCTCATGGATCTTAGCTTCGTGCTCCCAAGCAGCTTTTGAAGCTGGATGATTATGCTACTTTACGAGTACAAGTGGAATCAACTTGGTCCACAAAACCTGGTCTCTACGGTCTAAAATTGCAATCGGTTCCTCAATCACGGTCAGATCCTCTTGCAGCTCGATTGGTTGGAAATCCAACACATGAGCTGGGTCTCGCACGTACCGCCGTAGCATTGAAACATGGAATACATTATGCATACTGGCTAGTTGTGGTGGCAAAGTAACCCTATACGCGACTTCACCAACCCGTCCGAGCACCTCAAAGGGTCCAATATATCGAGGACTCAGCTTTTCCCATTTTCCAAAGCGCATCACGCCCTCTGTTGGCGAGATCTTCACAAAGACCTTGTCTCCCACCTGAAAACATATATTAATTCCATAGCTAACTAATTTAACTAGGGAATCGTAAGTTTTTTGAACTCATCTAAGTATACCTGAAACTCAATATGCATCCGATGGAGATCGGAATAACTCTTTTGGCGACTTTGAGAAACCCTCAGTCTTTCGCGGATCAACCGAACCATCTCGATTGCACTGTCCATGATATTAGGTCCTAAAACAAGCTTTTCACCGACTTCTTTCTAGTTCAAGGGAGACCTACATCGTCGCCCATACAAAGCTTCATAAGGCGCCATCCCAATACTGGAATGATAACTGTTGTTGTAAGCGAACTCGATCAGAGGCAAATGTTGATCCCATGAACCATGAAAGTCCAACATGCATGCACGCAATATATCCTCTATGATCTGATTCACTCTCTCAGTCTGCTCATCTGTCTGAGGATGAAACGTTGAGCTGAACTCCAGTTTAGATCCCATGCCTTCTTGAAATCGCCACTAGAATTACGACGTATAAAGCGGATCTCGATTGCACACTATACTGACCTGTATTCCATGTAACCGAACTATTTCCTTTATATACAGCTCTGTAAGCTTGTTGGCTGTAATGTAGTATGGTACGGCAGAAAATGTACAGACTTTGTCAGTCTATCAACAATTGCCCAGATGGCACTGTTCTTCCTCAATGTACTCGGCAATCCCAATATATAATCCATAGAAATGGCCTCCCATTTCCACTCTTGCACTGGTAATGGTTGCAACAACCCTGTTGGATTTCGATGGTCTACTTTCACCTGCTGGCAGACCAAACATCGAGAAACATAATCTGTAACATCTTTCTTCAGTCCTCTCCACCAAAAGCTTCGCTTGAGATCTTGGTACATCTTGGTACTCCCAGGATGTATGGCATGCGTTGACTTGTGCGCTTCTTCTAAAATAGTATCCCTCAGGTCTTTATTAGCAGGTATGCACATCCAATCTCTAAAAAGTAAAGTACCATCATCCTTGATAGAGAAATTAGGTCTGATCCCGTTGATCATATCCTTTCTAATGGCCATCAGCTCATCATCAATCATTTGGAGCTTACGCACGTTATCAAACAACTTTGGCCGTATCACAATGGTAGCCATAAATGCCCCTGAACCTTTGACATCTATCAATGTATCACACAAGGCCAGATCCTCAAGTAGATGCCACCTCTGTACTCTGGTAATAAGATGTGCCAACTGAGCCGAAGACTTTCTGCTCAAAACATCCGTCACAACATTGGCCTTCCCAGGATGATACTGGATGGAACAGTCGTAATCCTTTAAAAACTCCATCCATCTACGCTGTCGCATGTTCAAGTCCTTCTGGGTAAATAGATACTTGAGACTTTTGTGGTCGGTGAAGATGTCGAATGTTTTACCGTATAAGTAGTGCCTCCAGATCTTTAAAGCAAAGATCACCGCCGCTAACTCCAGATCATGCATAGGATAATTCTTCTTGTGTTCCTTAAGCTGTCTAGAGCCGTACGCGATAACCTTCTTGTGCTGGTTGAGGACACAACCTAAACCACTATAAGAAGCATCATTGTATATAGCAAAACCTCCTCTGCCAGAAGGTATAGCTAGTACTGGTGTTGTAGTCAGACGCGTCTTGAGTTCTTAGAAACTCTTCTCAGACTGATCAGTCCAATCAAACTTAGCATTTTTCTTTATGAGCTGAGTAAGCGGACTTGATAGTTTGGAGAATCCTTTTACAAATCGTCTGTAGTATCCTGCCAAGCCAAGGAAACTATGGACCTCGGTTACCATTCTTGGTTGTTCCCAGTTCACTACTGCTTCAATTTTCATCGGATCAACTGTTATACCCTTAGCAGAGACTATATGACCCAAGAAACTGACTTGGTGAAGCCAAAACTCACACTTACTGAGCTTTGCATATAGTTTGTGATCTTTGAGGGTCTATAGAGCCACGTGCAAATGCCCTTCATGTTCCACCTTTATCTTAGAATAGACAAAAATGTCATCTACAAAGACAACCACAGATTTATCCAAGTGTGGTTTAAACACTCGGTTCATTAGGTCCATAAAAGACGTAGGTGCGTTCTTCAATTCATAGTGCCCATATTTGGTTCTGAATGTCTTCTTCTCGATATCCTCTGCTTTGACTCTTAACTGGTGATAACCAGATCGCAAGTCAATCTTCGAAAAGAACCTCGCTCCTTGTAATTGATCAAAGAGATCATCTATCCTTAGAAGCGGGTAACGATTATTAATCGTCAACTTGTTCAACTGTCAGTAGTCGATGCACAGGCACATCGAACCATCTTCTTCCTGACAAACAGTACTGGTGCTCCCCAAGGAGACACACTAGGTCGAATGAACCCTTTGTTAAGCAGTTCTTATAGTTGCTCCTTTAATTCTTTCAATTCTGCAGGAGCCATCCGATACGGAGCTTTGGACAATGGCTCAGTACCCAAAATTAGATTTATCGCAAATTCAATCTCCCTAGCAGGTGGTAGTCTTGGTAAATCCTCGGGAAACATGCCAGAGTACTCACACACAATATGAACATCGGATATCACATTTGTCTCTTCTCGCTGCTCTTACAGGAAAGCCATATAGCCACTGCCTCCACTCTTCATCATCTTTTCGGCTCGAATAGCTTATATCAATGGGGCTACCTTAGACTTCACCCTGAAGAATCTGAATGACCTTTCCTTTAGAGGATGAAAAACTATAACTTTTCGAAGGCAATCGACGCTCGCATGGTAAGCGGATAGCCAGTCCATTCCAAGAATAATGTCAAATCCTTGCATGTCTAACAATATTAAATCTGCCATCGTCTCGTAATCTTTTATCAACACAATCAATGATTTACACACTGTGCCCGTATTTACTGAACTCCCCGTAGGAATAGACACTGTCAATATGAAGTCTAAATGTTCAGCACTGATGCTCAATTCTTTCATAAATTGAGGCCTGATAAACGAGTGTATAGAACCTGGGTCTACCAAAACTCGTGTACAATGAAAGCAAATATCACAATGCCGATACACCTTCAACACACACCTATAATTCAGTCACACAATTCAATCGAGTGTTTACAATGTGCATCATTGTCATAAATATATAATCACAATAATTTTACATTACTAATTTTTAGTCCATTCTACTAAAGAAATAATCTCACTTCGAAATTTAATCATACCTTGTATGACATCATTCAATGTCAGAGCATCAGTCACGGTAACAGCATATGCTCGACCTTGAACCACAGGTCGAGAAGATCTCTGTGTAGACACTGATCCGGACCACTCCTTGCTCTCTTTACTCTCCTCTGGGCAGTTTTTAACCAAGTGGCCCATCTTGCCACATCTGAAACACGCCCCATTCTCTCTCCTACAATCCTCTATCTTGTGTGGTTTCCCACACTTAGCACATGATAGGGCCGAAGTGACTGATGATTCCCTCGAAGATCCTTGCGCTATAGAAGCCCCACGGTCAGAAGAACCAGACGGTCGGAATGGTCTGGAAGATGTAGGTACTGCTGGCCTCTGGTATGAACTAGGCCCTGTAGATATCGCCGGTCTGGAGTGTGTAGGGTATCTCGGAGGTCTAGAGAATCTCGCCCTCTTGTCTGCTCAGGGACCTGAGATTGTCCCTGATACGACCTTTTCTTGTTTTGCTTGTCTCTCAAAGCAAACTGCTTCTGATTTTCCTCTTCTGTGATGAGAGCTTTGGAGATGACACTCTCATATGTCTCCATTTCCCACATGGCTACATCCTTTTGGAGATTCTGCCTCAAGCTAAACTGGAATTTAAGAGCTCTCATCAACTCAGTGGCTACATGCTGTGGTGCGAATCTGGATAATCTATCGAACTCAGCACCATATTCTCTAACTGATATCGCACCTTGCTTCAACTCAATAAAATTTACTTCCCACTGATGCCTCATTATCTTTGGGAAGCATTTGTTGTAGAAGACCTCGGTGAACTCCTCCCAAGTCCAAGGAGTGTGAGGAAACTCTCTCTCTCTCTCTCTCTCTCTCTGTTTCGTGACACTGACTTCCACCAGGGTCCTGCATCACCATCTAGTTTGAATGTTACCCAACGCACTTTCTCTACATCTGTGCACTGGAGCACTTCAAACAATTTCTCCATCTCTTCAATCCAACCCTTGGCTTCTATAGGATCCGTCTGATCAGAGAAGTTAGGAGGTCTCATTCTCCTAAACTCTGCGAAACCACCGAGTTGGTGAGGTGGTCTAGCTGCTTGCTGATTCAAAGCAGCAGTTTGTTGAGCGAAGTTGGTAGCCAAAGCTTCCAACACCTGCTCCATTCTACCCTCGTTGCCTCTTCTTCGTCCTCTTGGTCCTACTGAAATTGCATTTGTATCCGATAGGAACTCTAATCCCCTAGATGTACCAGTGATATCGGGGTTCTCTCTCAAAGGCACTTCTCTATGTCTCTCTTTGTCTCCACTGTGCCCACCTCTGAACTTTGGGCCCATAGTACCAATTTGTCATTGTGAAAATAATAATATTGATCAGTACATAGATTGTAAAAATAATCCAACCTGAACCCGTAGTTCAACCTAAAGCCTAGGCTCTGATACCAACTGTGATAGCCCGAATTTCCATGCTTAGAAATCCGTGTCATTAGGATCATGCTCTGGATGATCCCCAGGACAAATCACAGAGTGTCTGCTCGTCTAGCGAAAATCAGAGCAGACACTGTCCAGTAGTGGCAGATCGAGTCATCATATAAGGCTTTAAAAGAAGAAGAAATAAATAGTGCATATATATAAAGACAAAAGAATATACATCCCTAAAAAGGAACTAAGAAGAAACACTGGTGATGGACATCCATCACCCAAAACAATGGTTCCTATAGAATGTATAACAATATAATTAACAACATCTATAATAATAAGTATAGACGGTGGCCACCAGGCACACAATAATCCAGAGTATAGAATTCAAAAACCCCAAATACAAGACTAATATACCCAGGCTAAGGGTAAAACTCGTTCGCCTAGATATCAGTCTCCTCGTCCTCGACCTCAGCCTCTGTCTCTGGCTGGTAGTCCGAGTCGCTCTCGGTACCGGGAGTCCTAGCCTTAGAACCTATAATTATTATAGAAAACATGGTGAGCTACATCTAAGCTGAGTTGAAGAATCTCAACTAAAATTGTACTAAAAATATAAGACAGATTTGCAGGTAGTATGTCAAACAGATAATCAAATCAAAACATGCAGACAGGATAAATTAGATGACATATGCAGAGTTTTTAAAGAACAGAACAGATGCTATTACTATATAATTTTTGACTTAAATCATGTATAATTCTAACTTAAGAAACTCCCATGAATATATAGCACGTGGTAATCAGGTGTATGCCAATAGGAAACCCCAACCAATCGTTGTTCATATGAACAATTTTCAGAGTGCAACAATGCCTTATCTATGGAGTGCAATTGTGCCGAGGGATTATCAAAGTAGATGCACGATTGTTCCAGGGCACAGATATACTTTCAAGTCGGTGGGGATCATCTGGATTAAATACTTAAAATCAAATACACACATACGATCTCAAGATTCAGACATCAGAACAAATAGTAGAAATTAGGAACAAGCATAAGAAGACAGAATTCAAAATGCAGGAATCATATATGACAGAGTTTTATTGATATACAAACATGCTTGTTAAAATAGAAATCAGGGTACAGATGTGAAGAAAACCATGAAATCATATTCAGATACATTTTTAAGTTGGATTTCTCCTACCTCAGGTCAGACCTTTCTAAGCAAATCCAAAGCTTTTCAAGGCATCACGGTCTGATCCTAGACCATAAATATAGTATACTAAGTGTTAGGGATATCAGAATCTCAACTGGCAGAGTGTCTAGTAGTGTCTAATTCACAAAACCAAAACATGCATAAAATAGGGGTGATTGATCGATCAATGTCCTTACTTGATCGATCAATCCCACACCTTGATCGATCAATGACCTCATTGATTGATCAACCTCTTAAATAACTCGCAGGTGACAAAAGAAAATTGATCGATCAATATCTTGATTGATCGATCAATCTTCAACCTTGATCAATCAATGCTTCATTTGATCAGTCAATAGCCTCCTTTACTTCAAACTTAACAAAGAAAAATTGATCGATCAACACCTTAGCTTGATCGATCAATCCATCCCATTGATCGATCAATCTTTCCATTGATCGATCAATCAATTAAAACTCAAATTTTTCTCTTCCTGTTCTCACACTATTCTTATATAATTTGATCGATCAATGTCCAAATTGATCGATCAATCTTTGCTATTGATCGATCAATGTCCTCATTGATCGATCATTTTAGTCCTTGATCGATCACCTCACTGTAATCGATCAACATCCCATATTGATCGATCAATACTAAATTTGATCGATCAATATTCAGAATTGATCGATCAAACACCAATTTGATCGATTAATGCCCATCGGGCATTGAACTTCCAAAAAACTACTCTACTATTCCCATTAACTCTTTATACGAATTGATCGATCAATTCCTAACCTTGATCGATCAATCCCAAGATTGATCAATCAATTCATTACTTTGATCGATCAATAATGATAGTTTTATGTCATTAATGGCTATCACGATTTTGACCTATTTTAACTCTTCATCTTTAATGGTTTCTAACAACCATTTCTACACTTCTATTCTACACATTTATGGTATTCAAATCTTAACTATATTAATTTCAGAACTCACCTATTTGATGGCCCTTTTGGGATCTCGGCAAAGCGATTCGAAAATCAGGAATTCGTCGTCGTCACGACCCGAAATAGCAGATGCTCGGCTCCGCCTTAACACACAGAGATAGCACTCCGCTTAATCGAACAATCATGACGTGCAGACGTCGATTTAACACTCCTAGCTCGGGTAATCACAACCTTAAGTTCTTTCTTTTGTTTATTTTCAGACGGAAGGATTCTTAAAATCTAATCCTCTCAGCTACAGATTTCTAAAACTCAAGAAGAAGAAGGGTAGAGAGAGATTCCATCTCTTCCTTCCCTTATAAGCAGCCAAAATGAAATATCTTTGATATTTCAGTTTCGCCTAATTTAAACTCCGGTGTGGAGCACTTACACTGTCTCTACGGCGTAACACGCTGCATCAACGTCTTACAAGACTCAGACTTAAACGAAAAGTCACCCATGAATTCACCTAACTACGGATTAATATTATTTCCAATAATATTAATTTACAAATTTTAAATTTATCTCGATTTCCGTACCGAGCATGCATATTGAAGCAATCGGGTTCTCGTTCAAAATTTTAGGTCGTTACACCTTACAATTCCCTACATCATTGGAACAGTGTCCTACTCATCCCATGCTCACGGACGTGTCATGTGGTCTTCTTGGAATGCTCCATTATTTGAATCCATTGTCAGGTTAAGAGAGAGAGAGAGTGGTTTTAATGTTTAGAGAGATAGTGAGGGAAGAAAAGAGAGACAACGAGCCAGATTTTTAACGTTTTAGGGTTACTAAGAGAGAGAATCTTGTCTAGTGACTTATGTCATGGTTTATAATCATTGGACATTCCAACGATTTGTAAGTCACTGGACAATCTAACAAGGAAATCAACTGGAAGACATTTTTTTTTTCCACAATTAAAATCTGCAAGTACTTGCTGTAGGCCAACAAATAATGCTGGGTTGAAAATTTCTTCAAAATTGACATTTTTCGGTCATAATGAAGAAATATAGATGCTTTTTAGATAATTTTCCCAATCTTTCTAGATATTGACCACGTGAGATTGTCATTCTCTCAATTCTCTGTCGGGATCTCAAATAGACCAAATCCACACCAATCCCCTATGAAACAACAAATTGATTCAAGCGAACTATCTTGAAAATTATGGCAATTCAGCCAATTGCTCTTCATTTCACTTGTTGGGTAACAAATTGTGAACTATGAGAGGTGATAAACAATTGAACTGTGAATCAAGAAAATAAAAGATCTCTTATTGCATTAAGTAATTAGAAATGTCCGATATGGTGGGGAGATGCCAATATCATAAGTCCAACCAGTTGGAATTTAAATTTAGATTGCAGTAGAAGATGATGTGATTGCTAACATGTTGGATAAGAGGGCATTGAAAGGTTTTCTTTTATATATTAGGGCATCTCTTCCCTCTGATTAAATTATATTTTCTATTCTTTTGTTGGAAAATTTTGGATTATATAGTTAACAAATTATCATGTCGAACAATTGTTTGTGTCTCCATCCCAACATAAATCATAACTAGAGAAAGATACCAATTGCATGGGAAAAAGTAGTTGGTGGTGCCAAGAAAGTTGACCTTCACATGATAACTAACATAGGCATGAAATGTTGGCAGACTTCAATCAGTTCTGTCTAGTTTCCTCCTTCAACATGGCACAGGAAAATCACTGCCAAAAAAGGAGTACAAATTGGATTAGAAAAGAGCCTATAAGGGAGGAAACAGAAGGAACTCTGGCTCAATATTTTGACATTACCAAATGTTACAAATCCTGCATTTGCAACTAAAGAATGAGAAGGGGCTCCTTTTAATTCTAGAGGAGGAGCTGGAGACCAATGACAAGGAGGGGCATTATTAAGTCCAGCAGTCTGTCTTGCCTCCACAAATTCCTAAAAGATATTTTAATCTTCTCAAATAACAAATATAAAGTGCAAAGTGCACGGATAAAGAATAAAGGCACTTATTACCTTGATTTAAGAGACGAGTTTTAAAACAACAACAAAACTACCCTTTAAATTTTATCTCAAAAAATTGTCATTTAAACACAAGAACATTAGGAGCTTTTCATCACCAATTTACGATTGCATGTGATTTCCAGAAGTTTTACCCCAAAAATAGAGTTTTTTAGCACCAATATGCAGATGAAGGTGATTTCCAGTGTTTTCTATGCACTGTTAAAAACCCAATCCAGCATAATTTCTGAGAAACTAACCATTTAGTTTGCTTAGTCTTAAAAAATCATTTTACCTGCAAGAAGGAAGTTGCTAGAACTGTATCAATTGAGTCCTTGAATCGCATAGGAAATAATATAGTTATTTTTTCTGCCTGCCATAAAAATGATGTTGTTAATCCTATGAGTTTAAAGAAAATGCACTTCCTTGTTTGGAGAATGATCTTTATTTTATTTAAAAATTGCAGAGTTGAGAAGGATAACTGGCTCTAAACCTCAGGGAAAGTATAAAACCATTTCTTTTTTATTAGTGAGGATACAACCAAATCATATACTTTGCTAAGGATTACTCAACTTCAGTTATGCACTTTTCATAACCTAGGGGAAAGATAGTAAACTTAAAAGCTGAATTTGGAACCACAATACAGGGCTGCATAGCTGAAAGAGATTAGGTAACAGACTTCTAAGACAGCCAACATTGAGCTAAGAAGAATTGGCCAGATAAGATAAATTAGAGTACCGAGTGCATAAATAATTTTGTTCAGCCAAATACCAGCTGCTAATTATTTTCTGTCTCTAATACAAAGGAAGCTTCTGAAAGATTTCTTTCAATTTTAAAAGTGGCATTTTATTCAAAGAAGATTATATCGCAGATAAGAATGAAGTATTTGTACCTAAGGTACAAGAAAAAAGGATTCCTTAGGTCGGTGAACATGAGCAACAAGCCGATCTACATATGGGGCAACTTTCCTCAAAACAAGTTGCTTTAGGACGACTCTTAATGGTGCTCCCAGTACCACTTCTCTCACAGAAGCAATCTTCACCAGAAGAGCATGCCTTTGATCTATTTAAAACAAAAAAGAAGTATAATACGAAATGGAACAACACCTAAAGTGAAAAATCACAATTTTAGTTTCTGTAGCAGTAGCAGTTCGTAGGCTCATTCGGAAAAGACAAATTGTATTGAAAACAACAATCAAGTAAAACACTAAAGTAGATGTATTGGCACAGTATGATAGTAAAATGACCTCCTAGCTCTTGTGTGACCAAGTTTACGACCTCAACACTTTTGTATACATCTTCAATGCTAATAGCAACCTGGACATTAATTTTACAGATAACAGATAAATAAATAGCTGGAAACACACATACATTTACTATATTAGGAGTGAGGAAATGAGTGAACACATGTGCATATGCATTTCCTTTAAATACTCAGTCACACCATAAGTATATGTCAACTCCAGACAAGTTGTCATCGCACTTATCCGGTTTCTGATAGATCTATCGATCCGACCATCCAAATATATGCCCTAGAATCTAGGCACATGATCAATCAAAACAATAAATCAACAATCTATAAATTTAAAAATATGTGCGCACCTTGAATGTGAGCCATTAATGGTGAGTTGCCGATCTTCAACGATCTTCTCACTTTCAATATCTCCTAACACAATGGGGATGCTTTTGCTAATAGGGAGGATTGAATTGTGTCGAGCAATCGTTGGGACCAGGCACCCCTTATATTTATAGCCAAAGCGTCCTTTCCCATTAAGGACTTGAATTACTAATTATAGTGTGATTAGAAATCATAATCATACCATAACTAAAAGACTTACCTATTAGTTGCTTATTCTCTTCAAACTCATCGAATTAGCAACTACACATCTCAAGATTGATTTTACACCATTCACCGGTCAACGGGTTGGCCATAGTGACGACCACCAAAATAGAAACTTCTAACAATCTCCCACTTGGCCAAACTATGTCAATAAACTCCGATTACCAACTGTTAGCTAACTTTCTTTGAATGGTAAGTCATAATCAATCTCAATCAAAGTCTTTATAATCAGTTCGGTCCAATGAGAATTTCAACACAGAATCAGTGTAGTCAATATATCATGTCATCGATATATGACCATTCATTAGTTACCGTATTGAAATTCATCATCGACATGGATTCCAACTAGTATGATTTCTTTCACATAGATTACAAATTTACAAATTGAATGGTGATTACATGTAAACTCAATCTATTAGTGGTCCTACTTTATTGTCATCTACTGGTACCATATGTTCTAAAATTTTATTTGCATAAAATGGAAAAGTAAATAAATAATCCTTATTTCTGAATTAATTAAACAAATGTATTCACTCTTATATATCCACCCTCAAAGGCTATCAAAATTATCCGTTAACCCCATGTGTGCAACATGCTCTGAAAAGAGCCTGGGAGGTAAGCCTTTAGTGAGAGGGTCAGCCAACATGAGTGTCGTACTAATCTTTTCAACAGATATAATTTGATTTTGAACTTTCTCCCTTAAAATAAGATATTTTATATCAATATATTTAGAACCCCCACTAGTCTTGTTGTTATTGGAGATAGCTATCGTAGCAGAATTGTTATATAAGATTCTCAGTGGCCTTGAAATACTATCAATAACTTGAAGCCCTGAGATAAAATTCCTCAATCATATCGCCTCACAAGTTGCCTCAAAACATGCAACAAATTTTGCTTCCATAGTAGACGAAGTAGTCAGCGTTTGCTTAACGCTCTTCCAAGATACAGGTCTATCTGCAAGCATAAATATATAACCCGATGTGGGCCTATGGGTGTCTTGACACCCAGCATAGTCAGCATCAGAATAACCAATAACTTCAAGGTTATTCGACCTCTTGTATGTGAGCATGTGTCCTTTAGTCCCTTGTAAATAGTGAAAAATTTTCTTGGCTGCTTTCCAATGATCCAAACCAGGATTACATTGATACCTACCAAGCATGCCAACTATATACGTTATGTCTGGATGAGTACAGACTTGTGCATACATGAGACTCTCAACTGCCGATGCATAGGAAATTATCTCCATTTGCTTTCTCTCCAGATCGATCCTAGGACTCTGAAGTAGACTAAATTTATCACCCTTAATGATAGGGGCAACAGTAGCAGAACAATTATGCATGTTAAACTTTTTAAGAACTTTATCAATATAAGCTCTTTGAGACAATCCCAATATGTCACGGACTCTATTTCGATGAATCTCAATTCCTATCATATAGGAAGCTTCATCAAGATCTTTCATATCAAAACTCTTTGATAAAAAGTTTTTTGTTTCATGTAACATGCTCAAATTACTACTCGCAAGTAATATATCATTAATATATAAAACAAGGATGATAAATTTGCTCCCACTGATTTTAAGATATATGTATTGATCCACAGTATTTTCTTTAAAACCAAAATTTGAAATGACTTCGTAAAATTTTAAATACCATTGTCGAGATGCCTCCTTTAAACCATATATAGACCTGTTGAGTCTACAAACTAAATGACTCTCCCCCTCAACCTGAAAACTTTCAGGTTGTGTCATAAAGACATCTTCATACAAGTCGCAATTCAGAAAAGTAGTTTTAACATCCATTTGATGCAATTCTAAGTCAAAATGAGCTACCAATGCCATGACTTTCCGAAAGGATTCCTTTCTAGAGACAGGAGAAAATGTCTCTTTATATTCTATTCCCTCTTTTTGAGTGAAACCTGTGGCAACTAGCCTGACCTTGTATCTTTCTACATTACCTTTAGAGTCTTGCTTGATTTTATATACCCATTTACAGCCTATAGGCTTAACTCCTTCAGGTAACTCACAAAGATCCCAAACTGAGTTATGTTTCATTGACTCCAACTCATCTTTCATGGCGTCAAGCCATTGAGTGGATTTGTCGCTCTTCATGGCTTGACTAAAGGAAACATGATTTGATTCCTTTCCAAAATTATACTCACTCTCATTGAGGTAGATGATATAGTAATTAGAAATAGCTGGCTTCTTCACTCTCTCTGATCTACGCAATGGTTGATCATTGGCAGTTGCCATGGGAGCAAGAGCCTCCTCAATGTGGGGTGTTTCAATAGGTATAGTCATAGGTGCATCAACATTTACTTGAATAATTGGTGTTGGTATCACTTTTTCTTGGATAAAAGGAATAGAAATTATAACCCGATTCTCTTCAAAAGTGATGTTCTTATGCACAATACTCCCATTATTCTCACGATCCTCAAACAATTTTGCATATCTAGTCTCAACAATCCGGGTACTATGAGTGGGGTAATAAAATTTGTAGCCTTTTGATCTATCAGGGTAACCAATGAAATGATAACTTATAGTTTTAGGATCTAATTTTCCTAATTGTGGATTATACACCTTTGCTTCAGCTAAACAACCCCAAATGTGTAAATGTCCTAAAGTCGGTTTTCTTTCTACCCATAGCTCATAAGGAGTTTTGAGAACCGACTTACTAGGAACCCGATTCAGGATATGCACCGCTGTTTTCAGGGCTTCTCCCCACAAGAACATAGGTAACTTAGAGTTGCATAACATGCTTCTCACCATATCCATAAGAGTACGATTTTGTCGCTCAGCTACATTGTTCTGTTCAAGTATTCTCGGCATGGTGTATTGAGCAACAATGCCATACTCTTATAGATACAGGGTGAATGGTCCAGGATTGCGACCTGTTTCAGAGTATCTACCATAGTACTCTCAACCTCTATCAGATCTCACAATTTTAATCTTTGAATTGAATTGTAACTCAACTTCGGCTTTATAGATTTTAAACATATCCAGGGCCTCAGATTTCTCATGAATGAGAAATATATAATCAAAACGAGAATAATCATCAGTGAAGGTAATAAAATACTTTTGACCACCAATAGCAGGAGTTAGAAATGGTCCACAAATATCAGTGTGGACTATTTTCAGCAAACTTGTGCTTCTGATAGCCCCTTTCTTATTAGTCTTTGTGAGTTTTTCTTTAACACAATCAACACAAGTATTAAAATAAAAGAAATCGAGCGCATCGATTATATCTTCTTTAATTAACATCTCCATTCTATCCTTAGATATATGGCCTAAATGTTTATACCATAAAATGGAAGAGTTATCGATTCCTCGTTTTTGTTTCATACTAATTTTATCATCCACATGCATAGAAACTAAAGATTGGGCGTAAGATGAATCTAAATTCAACTGATAAAGATTGCCCACTAATGAGCCACCACCCACAATATTAGAATTAAATAATAGAGTAAAAATATTATGTCCAAATTTAAATTCAAAACTTAATGAATCAAATTTAGAAATTGAGATAAGATTTCAAGTAATACTTGGAACGTAAATAGTATCAACTAAATCTAAAATGAAACCTCTATCTAAAATAAGACGGAGAGTCCCAATGGCCTCCACGTCTGTTTCTACTCCATTTTCGAGTTTGATGGTTCATTCGCCTTTATTTAGCTTCTTGCTGGATCAAAATCCCTGCATTGAATTACTTATGTGAATAGTTGCACCAGAATCTATCCACAAAGTATTACATGGAGCATCAATATAAAGTGATTCAAAACACATAGAGACTAGGTCGTTACCTTTCTTAACCAGCCAATCTCTGTATTGCTGACAATTCTTCTTGATGTGCCCCTTCTTCTTACAGAAGTGATACTTGATGCCAGAAGTAGATCCGCTAGTTTCTCCTTATTTGATTTTAAGTGGGGAAGCTTTTATGTTCTTTCCGTTATATGATCTCTTCTTTCGCTTGAAATTTTCTTTTGATGGTCTAAGAGCGGCATAATGAGTACTTTCAGGTCTTTCTGCCCGAAGTCTTTCTTCTTCTTGGACACAGTGAGCGATTAGCTCGTTTATCTTTCATTTCTCTTTCTCTGTATTATAATTAATCTTGAACGGGCCAAATTGTACAGGAAGAGAAGTCATAATGAAGTGAGCAAGATAATCCTCAGAAAAACCCATGTCCATTTCTTTCAATTGAATCGCCATGCCACTCATTCTCATAATGTACTCCCGTACGCCATTATGACCATCATATTTTATGGTTCCTATTTTAACAATAAGACTATTGGCAAGTGCTTTAGAAGTTCCCTAAAATTTTTCCTGAATGACTTGCATGTATTCCTTTCCATTATGTGAGTCAGGAATTCCTCCTCGGATCGTAAAAGTAATGAAACTCTTTACGATCACGAGGCTCATACGATTTGATCTATCCAATTTTTCTAAATCCGTATTGTTTACTGCCAGATCCTCAGCTGAGGCATCAGCGATGAGCACCTTGGGTTTATCAGATCGTATATCATAGTTAAGATCCATATAGCCTAGAACAATTACAACTTGTTCCTTTTATTTGCCATAATTTGAGCCACTCAAAAGTTTAATTCCACCAATCATTTTAGTTATAGAAGACGGGTTCAATGCTGCATAATAATTAAGGACTTTATTATGTCCATATACAATTGAAGTAACTATCAATTTCATAAGGTTATAATTATAGTATGTGATGCAAGAGTTAAAATATGTCAAGGAACATAATAGAAATTAAAACGAATGTGGTTTTTATTAAGAAACAATTTGTGTCATTATAACCCTCCATTGGGTCGAGTCATAACACACTAGCCGCTTTCTCAATGTACATTAATGATTGTGATACTAATTGCGTCGTTATGACCCTCAGTTGGGTCGAGTCACAACACGCTAGCAGTACCCACAAAAAAGAAAAAAAATAGTAAAACACAACCATCACACAATATTAAGTGATCCATCATCGTTGGGCAGAAGTAATCCCTTAAGTTGTGACGTCAACGTTCACTACACACTTTCACTAAATTTGTAACATTGTCTTTTACAAAAATAAATCCCACTTTAAAAACCACAGCACTAGAAAAGATCATCACCGTTAGGCAAAAGAATCCTTTCAAGTCATGTTCTCAATTTCGATTTGATAATATTTTAGACGGTTAGAAAAAGGTTAATCAATGATAAAAAATAAGGCACTGAAGATATGCAAGTAGCCAAATCTAGCTCATGTTGTGGGTAAATGTAAAAAAATTAATAATAATCATGGGTAACATTATGTAAGTATCAGTCATGGGCTAGAACACAATCTCTAAAACCCGACTTTAATTAAAGGCACTCAAATATACAATAATTATCCGATGAAAATTATAAAAGAAAAAGCATCAGGTCAAATAAATGCCATAATAGATAGCTTATTATTAAAAATAGATCTCAAAAACAGATTCGAAATGCCCGAGAAAGTCAAAATTCATATATACTGTCTGAAAATCGGACCTATAAATTGTCCATAAATGACCTGAAAAGGGTAAGAAATAGTACGGGTCACAATTGGGCCTTAAGGACAAATGGGTTGTTTTTAATGGGCCGAATCGGGTAATGAATCATGGCCCGGGAATGGACTGGATCGAACCATGGGCTGGACTGGGTCATGACCAAAGTCCGATTATCGATCGGGTCAGGCCATAGACCGGATTGGGCCATAGGCCTAAATGGGTCTATGAACCGGGCCGGGTCACGCCACAAAATGGGTCGAGTCAGGCATTTGTATGGGTCCATCACGTGGACTGTACGATGGGTCGGGAGAGGTACTCATTAGACCCATCACGCAAAAGAAGATAACGCACAAAAAGCGGCTCTTATTTCAGAAGTCGTCTTCTTCAAGGGAACTAGTAACCAGAGACGATTTGGGTACCTCCTTCAAGTTGATTTAAATATTCAAATTCAACTAGGTACATGTCACACATTAAAAAAATATTACTTTGGTTATTAAAATCAAGTAGGTAAAACGAAGTCCCGCTTTAAACGTGGCCGAGTCACTAAATTGCGATAGCAAAAAGCCATCTGATTCTCAGAACTGGGGCTTGAAATCTTGTGACTCGTACTCGTTTTTCCCATAACAGTCCAAAAAAATTGTACCTCATCTACATATGTAATTAAAATAATTTTTTCAATATTATACAAGATAAAACTCATGTAATAAAGTTTTGACCGATCAAACACCAAACCTTGGCTTTGATATCAATTGATGGATCTTTATTGATCTATTGATCCGACCATCCAAATATATGCCCTAAAATCTAGGCGCATGATCAATCAAAATAATAAATCAACAATCTATAAATTAAAAAATATGTGCACACCTTGAATGTGAGCCATTAATAGTGAGTTGCCGATCTTTAATGATCTTCTCACTTTCAATATCTCCTAGCACAATGGGGATGCTTTTGCTAATAGGGAGGATTGAATTGTGTCGAGCAATCGTTGGGACCAGACACCCCTTATATTTATAGCCAAAGAGTCCTTTCTCATTAAGGACTTGAATTACTAATTAACTAAAAGACCTACCTATTAGTTGCTTATTCTCTTCAAACTCACCGAATTAGCAACTACACATCTCAAGATTGATCTTACACCATTCACCGGTCAACGGATTGACCATAGTGACGGCCACCAAAATAGAAACTTCTAACAGCTTCTTCAACATCTTCATGCCACAGGCCTGCAAAAGGTATAGACACCAAGAATTTTAGAATATAATACAAAACTAATGTAGTTCTTGTCTTCTAGACTACCACACTAGAACTCGAGAAGTGTTTGTGTCTTCTACACTTCTAGTTTGTAGCCTTCTCTCACAGGATACAAAATCTTATGGACTTCTATATATCTGAGATTCCAGTCAATAGAAAATATAAAACATAAATGTGCCACATGTCTAATGAATAGCCAGATTAATACATCTAGTCTGTGGCTGCTAGGAAAGCTGAAGAACTTGGTAAAGTGATCAGGTTATAGCAATGGCAGTATCATACCTGCCTGAAGAATCCAGTGCATTGGGACAACATTATTTCTAGCCCAGCATAAAAAACTCAAAACAATACACTTCAAATAATGAATCTTGAAGAAGTCGGTACGCATGCATTCAATTTGTAATATGGCTAGTTCAAGTAAATGAGGCAACTACGGTCTGTACAAATTTATCATCTACTGTTCTACATATATGTATTAACTACATAAATCATCCAGATAAAAAAAGCATGCTGAAGCTATATAATGAAGTCACCTTTGTACGAAAAATAATGCAAAACAAAAGATATAAGTGCATCTCTATTTCCAAATAGAGAGATTTTACTATAAAGGAGAATAATTCGTTTATTACAAGTGTAAGTTTTAAGAAATGACCTCTCATACTATTCCTCAAAATTATTGGAAGACTGATTGGGATTTTCAGGTGAAAGAAAGAATTACGTTTCTATTCAGATATATCACAGATGTTACACAAAGAGACAAAATATGTGACGACCCGACTTTTTCAATCCTCTCGGTATAGGAAAGGCCAGCTCGCCAACTTATTGATTTCTCAATAAGCCACATATCAAACAAAAGCCGACAGCATAATATAATTCTAAACATAAGCAAAACTAATAAAACAAGAACAAAAACTCAAAGCTTATACAAAAATATATCTCTAAGAGGAACCAGAAAGAACCACCAGTGATGGCCAATCTGATCACCTAAACAATGATTCTTAATAATGGTTCCTCAAATGATATTAAAAATTCTTACAAGGCCTTGGACCCATAATTAAAAATAATTCTAACTCAAAAAGTACCAAAAGACAAGACTAGATCACGGAAAGAACTCCTCCGCTGGGGTCTCAAGCTCCTCCTTAGGGATATAGTCAGAGTCCTCTAGATCGAGATCGTCTGAGCCTAAATCAGTCCCAGCACCTGTGACGTATAGTCGAGGTAAGCTAACATCGAAGCTCAATAAAAGAAACTTATCTATTTACATTTTATCATAAGTAAAGGCTGTCAAAGACAAAAATCGGATCAATTATGGTTTTTCAAAAGATGCTTTGCAGACTAAATTCCAATTCTAAATAGTGTATCAAAAGAAAAGTTATCATGTCCAATGTTATGATGTTTTCAAATTCTGATATCATGCATGCATCTTGTCTTAAAATTATAACTTAATTGTATCTCTCAAATTATATACTAGCATGAGAGCACGAGTATCACCGATGGGAAACCCTACTCACCATCGTCGTTCAATGAACCTTTTTTTGAAAAGTGCAACAAGCCCCTACATAATGAGGGAAACTTGCGTAAGGCTGAAATGCCGTCAACACGGTTGACAAAATCTAGAGTTTCGTTCTAATGAACCTCAAATCAAATGCGGATGTTAAACATATCGGATTTTATATAGATAATACATTTCAGATTTTCTGAGTTCTAATACACAATTCACATTCAAAGGTGAGGTTCGAAATTTCCAAAATTTATGAGTTCTTATTTATGCCACATTTTCAAAGTTCTTAATCATGTTGTGTCTAACAAAATTTCAGAATTTATGCTTTAAACAAAAATAACCAAATACTTAAAATAAAATGCAACCAAGTCTTAGGGTTCTCCTACCTCGACTTGAATTGGTTTAAGCTTACACCAAGAAGTCCTCTTAGGGGATTCAAATTGGGACTTACAAGTATTAACCCCATAACAGTGTCAAAAAGGGGTCCATCAATCCATACAGAAACTAACAAAGATTCATACAAGCCATTTCCAAGGACCAAAAAATAGGGCATAATTCGATCATCGAATTCCAAATTCAATGGTCTAATTTGAATTCGAGCTTCGAATTCACCCAAAAGTGCATCAGTCAGATTTTTTCCAAAATTTGATCATCGAATTTCAAATTCGATGTTCAAATTTGAATTCGACCCTGGAATTTGTCCAGGTCAGTGCTGTTCAATTTTTTCTCCTTTCTTGCAATTTTTCTTCCAAAACACTAACCTGCTATCTATTCTCTATGCACCATTTATCTAAAATAATCTAGGCATAATTAACTTAATCAAAGGAAGTTTTAAAGCCTACCTCTTGAAGATCGATTTCTTTTAGCTTCCGTTGATCCAATTCTAAGCACTGGATCAAGTTGCAAGTTTCAGTTGGACTCCAAAACTTAGTCCATCTCCAACCTTGCTGTGAGAGCAATGGTTGCCAAGACTATTCACCAAAAGTGTCCACTCTCCCCTAACCCTCCTTCTCCATATCTAACTAATCAGAAGCAAACCACAAAGCTTATCAATGGCTAAGATGGAGAGAGGGATTTTAATCTCAAAGGATCAAGCAAAAAAGCAAAAGGGCTGCAAGAGTTATAAGCTTTGGTTCTCATGTGAGGAAGGATAGAACTTCACCCATACTCTTCCCTCTCATAATATTAATAGCATACCCAAAATATCATGATATTTACCCAAAATATCATGATCTTTTAGTTACAACACATATCCACTTAACTTGCATTAATTTTCAGTGTTAAACACACCCACCCACCTTAGTATATATGTTAACAACCATAGGACCTCCTCATATTCAAATCAGGAATCCCATGACCAAAATTTATCATTTAGGTTTACATACCTGAATCCTCATAATATCATCACTTAACTTTTTTGGGCACGCTTATCGAGGTAATCGAAATCAGGCCAAAAATATCCAAGATATTACAAAATAAATGTATAAAAGCATAAAAATTACAATCAAATAAACAAAAAACAAATCAATACCTCACTAAAACAACATAAATGGACTCAAATTTACCAAAAAGAAAAAATATTCACATAAATATATTAAAAGGAATTTTTATAGAAAATTTAAGCAAAAAATCTCAATCAGAATGCACAATCCACAGATCTAAACAACCTCAACATTTGAAATAGAAGGAAAGAAAAATGCATTTGTTACCTTGGGAAGTTGATTTTGAGAGTCGAAATCTGCTATGATCGCCCGATTATCGTCAAATTATGTGAAATTAAGCATAAGAAACATGAATTCCGTTGAAGCAGATGTAAAATCTATAAATAAATAAAGAAGGAAAAAAAATCAGATAAAAACAGATCGCCAATGAAAATTGACCTTATGGTAGAAAAATTAGGGCCACTGATTCACTTTGATTGAAGATTTGAATGCAGACGATCAGATTTCGAGGCCAAAATCGAATCGAAGAATGGGTGTTCAATTCACATTGGGTTCAATGTCCTCATCCAATCATCTAATTTTTGAGGAAAAAAATGGTCGATTCTACATTTGCATGTGAATCGATTATAAGAAAAAATTGTATCATCAAAAAACCCTAATCAATTAGGCAAAGAGAGAGAGAGAGAGAGAGAAAGAGAGAGGGAGGGAGATTTTGTAAGAAGAGAGCTTACTAAGAATTTGGCACCAAAAAAATGAGGAATCGAACTGGAAAACCACAAATCTGATTCTCCAAGAGCCGGAAAACCACAAATTTTCGTTTTCCGATTACTGGAGCACGATGTCGACGCTCTCTAAAACCCATCAACTGCTCTCTCCGCTGATCTCCGACATCGATCCCTTGCTTTCTCCGCCCTTGCCGCTCCGAACTCGAAACCCTAACTTGCTAGAAAATTCCTTTGTAGATTCCCCATCGTACACAGATTTCATTTTCAGCCCATTTTTCGGCAAAAACAGAACCTTCAACAACCTCGATGAGACTCTCGTTGTCGCTGGAACCACATCGCTTTCCAGATCGGCTTCTTCGGGCATTGAGTATTTAAAGATTTCGTTGTCGGATTTCATTAGAGAGAAGAAGAGGGAGATGGAGGCTAGGGTTTTGAAGAAAGAGAGAGAGAGAGGGGCGGAGCTGGTTTCAGAATAGTAAAAAAAAAATTAATCTGTTTTTTATTGGGCACGATATCTTATAGCGTGGGATTAGGGTTAAAAAAGTAAACCACTGTTTTAATGTATTAAACTACTGTTTTTGGCTGGGCACGATATCTTATAGCGTGGGGTTAGGGTTAAAAAAGTAAACCACTGTTTTAATGTATTAAACTACTGTTTTTGGCTGTTGATTATTATAATATTGCTATGGCAGTGGTTCTTTTGGACATTACAAAAGTGATTTTTTTATCGTTTTGACGTAGTGGGCGACTGCTACATTGGCCAGAGCACCCCGAGAGCTTTAAGGAAACCAGTCGAATCCGCCAAAGAAACTCCGACGATATCGGGGACGAAATCAATAAGCTAACTACTAGTGGATGCTCGATCGTACATTCGTTGCCGCCATTTTTTTCAAGAATCAAGCTTAGTTGCAGAGATCGTTATTTTCGAAATCAAGGCCAACGAAGAAGAAAGGCTGAAACGTAAATTTATGTACAAACTTAGTTTGCATGAGAGACCAAACCTTTGTATCTCACAGCCATTGAAACTTCCAAAAATAGTGAAAACCTTTGGGTTTTGTATAATAGCCTAAAACGGTTTAAAACTAAGGTTGTTTTTTTTATAGTGCCCATGGATTAATCTATTCGTTGAGACTCATATTCCCTTTTCCCTTCATAAAATTTGTCATTGAGTTATTATTGAATCCAATTACTATTTTAGGACAAAGCTAGGGGCCTAAATGGGTTGGTGGACGCATACCCGACCCGTCCCAATTTGAACCGACCTGATTGGATCTCAACTATCAAACGGTTTTGCATCCATTGGATAGAAGAGGATTTTGAGTGCAAGTCATCCTATAAAACGGAAACTATGGAAGTCAAGCTTCTCTTCTATCCAATACTCAAAAACTAGATGAACACAAATCAGGATCATGCACTTGGACCTCATGATCAATTCCCTGATTCAAGATACAATCACTTTTTTGAAACTATGTCCGATCAAAGATATAATTTATAAAATATGAAAATTTGAATTAATAATTTGCCAAATGATTTGGTATAATTTGATAACAATAATGATACTACAGCAAAGTGGAAGTGAGTTATCAGAATGTAAAACCCCAAAAAAAACATAAAAAAGTAACATTATCATTTAACAAATTTAACTTACATAATTAAACTCAAAGAGAAATAAAAAAGTAAAACTAATGTACAATAATTGCAAGTAGTAGATAAATAAGAGATATTAAGAGCTAAATTATTGGGCACTTTAGAAAAACAACCTTAAAAAACAAACGTTTTAGCGAAACAACTCCAAACTTAAACGTTTAAAAAAAATAATACTTTCACGGTTTTCAAAACTTTAAAAACCCGTGACAACACTATTTTTAAAAAAAATAAAAATTAAAAACGGTGCATTCACAAATTTTTGAAGTTCTAAAAATTGTGAAAGCACCATTTTTTTTTGAACGTTTAAGTTCAAGATTGTTTTGTTAAAACATTTATTTTTCAAGGTTGTTTTTCTAATTATCCCTAAATTTATTCCATTGGACTACGCTGCTAGCTACGATTCTTCAATTATTTCACACATGTGAAATGGGTGTAATGTTTGAGTCGCATCCATCAATAGCAACAGCTTGTTCGCTACCACTGACAACACCGCCTTCAGAGTCCTCAGATGCTGTTGTCTCTCCTACACTGTCATCAGAATCTGTCGCCTCTCCTGAGTAGAGATACTTCTTTTTCTCCTTTTTCTCCTTATTTAGCAATATCTCAAGTCTCCATAAATATTTCAGGGCTCTTCTCATTCTTTCTTCATAATCTTCGTGAGAAATTTCAGAATACTCCTTGTGTATAGCAATAAGTGGATTTTTGAGGAACAAATGCAATAGTTATGCAATCGTTCTTCCGATGCATCCATGTAGGTCGGCAACAGATGCATCGCGTTTGTTCAAAAGTCATTCACCAATGACTTCAAACTCCAAACTTAGTAGGAGAATGAAGAAGTCATCTTCTAAACGAGGACGACCAGCACATGTATCAACAATCAACCAAAACCGATCTATGCCCTGCATTTGATGGGATCCTTCTTTAAACAAACAAAAATCCATGATGTTTGCATTTGAAATGAGATTTTTATATTTCAAAAGAAGTATGCAAAAGATTTATTAAAAAAGTTTAGAATGGAAGATGCAAATCCTATTTGCACTCCAATGGAGGTTACTTTGAAACTTTAAAAAATGATAATGAAAAAAAAGTTAATGAAGCTCTTTATCGGAGTCTTGTTGGTAGCCTCATGTACTTGACCGCCACAAGACCGGACATTATGTTTGCGGTTAGCATGATTAGCGGTTTCATGAAATCACCTAGAAGAAGTCATTGGAATGCTGGAAAGAGAATTTTGCGATATATATGTGGTACCATTAATGCTGGCATACATTACAAAAGGGTTCAAAATTTATTTTTGGTTGGATATTGTGATAGTGATTGAGGTGGAAGTGTAGATGATAGCAAAAAACTTCCGATTATAATTTTAATATTGGTTCGGGTTCAATTTCATGGACTTCAAAAAAACAACAGGTAATTGCTCTCTCTACAACCAAAGCGGAGTACATTTTATTAGCAGTGACGGGTTGTCAAGCACTTTGGCTAAGATGGGTTTTAGAAGAACTTAAGCATCCATCAATTGAAGCTACAACTTTATTTTGTAATAATCGTTCACCCATTGCACTAACCAAGAATCTCGTCTTTCACTACAAAAGTAAGCACATTCGAATTAAGTATCATTTCATCCGTGACTTGATCAATGATGGTGAAATTGATGTGAAATCTTGTCAATTAAAAGATCAAATAGCGGATTTTTTACAAAGGCATTGGAGAAAGAAATGTTTATCAAAATTAAAGAAAAGCTTGGCGTTCGATCAGTCTAGCTCAAGGGGGGCTGTTAGAATTATAAGGTAGACCGACCCATTTGACTCATTTTGTCTTTTGGGTCATTGGCCCATTTGGAGTTATATTGGTAAATCTTGGAATTATTTTTTTGTTATAGGAAATTGGTGTAATTAATGTGGTGTCTTGAGAATATGGAATATACTTTGAGAATTTAATTTTCTATCTTTTTCTATGTTAGGTAGTTGCTTTGAAAGTGTATGTTTATTTATTCTCGATTTTATATTTTGGGCTATTTTTATCACTCATATATTTTCATTTTACAAGTCATATGAATGAAATTTGAAAGGTTCTAAGTAATATATCATTTTAGTCTTCATTTTTTGTATTTTTCTACACGAGAACAACTTTTTTCTCTTTAGAGTGCCATCTTCTTCCAATCCTAGTTGGTGTAATCCAACAAAGTGGTATCAAAGATTGAGATTCATGGCTTTCAATTTGTTGCAACCTCAAATTTCTCGTTTCACCGGTAAGAACTACAATCAATGGAGTATTCAAATAAAGGTTTTATATGGGTCTCAAGATTTGTGGGATATTGTTGAGACCGGATATGTAGAACCAGAGGATCAAGCGGCTCTCACACAAACTCACCTCAATGAGTTGAAAGAAAATCGCAAGAAGGACAAGAAGGCTTTATTCTTCATCTATCAAGCTATGGATGAAATTATTTTTGAAAGAATTTCATCGGTGTCATCGGCAAAGCAAACATAGGATACTCTCAATACTTTATACAAAGGCGAAGATAAAGTCAAATTGGTGCGGCTCCAAACTCTTCGAAGTGAGTTTGATTCTATAAGAATGAAGGATTCGGAAGCGATTGAAGATTTTTTCAATAAGATAATTTCTCTCGTTAATCAATTAAGGATTAATGGTGAAAATATTTAAGATCAAAGAATTGTAGAAAAAATTCTTAGAAGCTTGACTCGTAAGTTTGAATATAGTGTTGTTGCAATTGAAGAATCTAAGGATTTATCTACTTTGTCTTTGGAAAGTTTGTCGGGATCACTTCAATCCCATGAACTTCGCACGAAGTAATTTGATTCTTCTCCTCTAGAGCAAGCTTTTCAAACTTAAATTTCCTTTAAGGAAAGTACTAGAGGTGAAAGAGAAAGGCTTTCTAATCGCGAACGAGGAAGGCGTAATGGAGGAAGATATCAAGCAAGAGCAAGAGATGAAGATGAGTCATCTTTGTCATTAAGAGGAAGGGGAAGAGGAAGAGGTCGATCTTCTCTTTCTAATGTTCAATGTTATTATTGTCAAAAATATGATCACAGCATAAAATTTTATAGAAAAAGATTGGCGGAAGAAGAAAAAAAAGAATCAAATTTTATTCAAGAGAACAATCAAAGTAAGGAAGATGACACTCTCTTTCTTGCTTGTAATGTTCAAGAAGTTGCATTCAATGAAGATTGGTATCTTGATAGTGGTTGTAGTAACCACATGACGAGAAACAAAGGCGTATTTGTTACTTTGGTTGAATCTATTCAAAATGAAGTAAGGACCGACGATGATAAACGACTTTCCGTAAAGGGAAGTGGTGATATTGTTATTCAATCAAAGAGGCATCAAACGCATCTCAATTGTTTTCTATGTACCCGGTCTCAAGCACAATCTTCTAAGTGTTGGACAACTCCTTTTGAAATGACACAATATTTATTTCAAAGGAGATGCATGTGAAATCAAGGATATGAACAATGCTCTCATTACCAAAGTAAATATGACTCAAAACAAGATGTTTTTGCTTAAATTTTAAAATAAAGTTCTACCTTGTTTCAATTCCATCATCCAAGATAAATCATGGATATGGCATCTTCGGTATGGCCACTTGAGTTTTAGCTCTTTGACTCTTATGTGTAAAAATCACATAGTGAGAGGCATGACAAATATTGATCGCAAAGACCAAGTTTGTGAAGGATGCACATTCGGAAAGCATCAAAGAAATTCTTTTTCGATTGGGAAAGCTTGGAGGGCATCAAATCCTCTTGAACTTGTTCATTCGGACTTATGCGGGCCTATGCACACCACTTCTATTGGCGGTAATCGTTATTTTCTCAATTTTATTGACGATTATAGTCGTAAATCTTGGATTTATTTTTTCAAAGAAAAATCAGAGGTATTTGGTCACTTCAAAATATTCAAGGCTTTGGTTGAAAAATAATGTAATTTTATGTTGAAAACTTTGCATACCGATCAAGGTGGTGAATATGTTTCTCATGATTTTGAGAATTTCTTAAAAGATAATGACATTCGACATCAATTAACTACTCGGTACATACCTCAGCAAAATGGTATTTCCAAAAGAAAAAATAGAACACTTATGGAATTGGCTAGAAGTATGTTAAAAGCCAAAGGGATCCCAAATATATTTTAGGCCAAAGCCGTTTCATGTGCTAACTATCTTTTGAATTGTGCCTTATCCGAAAGTGTTGAAGCCATGACACCACAAGAAGCATGGAATGGACACAAATCATGTGTTGCGCATTTAAAAATATTTGGTAGCATTGCATATTCTCATATGTCGGATGAAAGAAGAAAAAAATTGGATGGTAAATCCGAAAAATGCATTCTTATTAGTTATAGTGAAACTTCAAAGGCATATAAATTGTTTAATCCCATCACCAAGAAAACTATCATAAGTAGAGATGTAAAATTTAATGAAGAAGAATCTTGGGATTAGAATTTTCAAGAAAAGACACAAAAGTCTATTTGTGTCAACGAAGAAGAATTGAAAGATGCTCAAAATTATGAGCATGAAGAAGATAGAACTTCCTCTCCATCTTCATCTTCACTATCTTCATCATCATCATCATCGTCATCGTCATCAAGTTCTAATTCTTCTTCAAAGAAGACCAAAAGTATCAATGAAATTTATAATGTATCAAGAGACTATTTGATAAAGATGAGATTAACTTTGCACTATATGCCGATGCCGATCCAATTTCTTTTGAAGAAGCATCTCAAGAAGAAAAGTAAAAATATGCAATGAATCAAGAAATTGACTCCATAAAAAGAAATGAGACTTGGGAGTTAACGGAACTGCCAAATGGGCACAAATCCATTGGTGTAAAATTGATATATAAAACCAAGTTAAATACAAAAGGTAAAGTCGAAAGGCACAAAGCTCGGTTAGTGGTGAAAGGCTATAAGCAAAGACATGACATAGACTTCAATGAAGTTTTTGCTCCCGTTGCTCAGCTTAAGACTATTAGATTGGTCTTAGCATTGGCGGCTCAAAGAAATTGGAAGGTTTATCAAATGGATGTCAAATCAGTATTCTTAAATAACATTCTTGAAGAAGAAGTTTATGTTGATCAACCTCTCGGGTATGTGAAAAAGGGTAAAGAGCACAAAGTTTGTAGATTGAAGAAAGTACTTTACGATTTAAAGCCAGCACCAAGGGCATGATATAGCCGTATTGATGAGTACTTCATGAAGAATAGATTCAAAAGGTGTCCTTTTGAACACTCTCTCTACATCAAAGAAAATACTCAAGGTGAGTTCTTAGTTGTTTGTTTATATGTTGATGATTTAATCTTTACCAGCAATAGTTCAAGCATATGTCATGAATTAAAAAAATCCATGATGCTTGAATTTGAGATGACTGATATGGATCACCTACATTTCTTTCTTGGTATTGAAGTAAAGCAAAATGAAGATGAAATTTTTATATCTCAAAAGAAGTATGAAAAAGATTTATTGAAAAAGTTTAGAATGGAAGATGCAAATCCTATTTGCACTCTAATGGAGGTTGGTTTGAAACTTAGCAAAAATGATAATGAAAAAAAAGTTAATGAAACTCTTTATCGGAGTCTTGTTGGTAGCCTCACGTACTTGACCACTATAAGACCGGATATTATGTTTGCGGTTAGCATGATTAGTCGTTTCATGGAATCACCTAGAAGAAGTCATTGGAATGTCGGAAAGAGAATTTTGCGATATGTATGTGGTACCATTAATGATGGTATACATTACAAAAGGGTTCAAAATTCATGTTTGGTTGGATATTATGATAGTGATTGTGGTGGAAGTGTAGATGATGGCAAAAGCACTTCCGATTACAATTTTAATATTGGTTCGAGTTCAATTTCATGAACTTCAAAGAAATAATAAATTGTTGCTCTCTCTACAACCGAAGCGGAGTACATTTCATTAACATTGGCGGGTTGTCAAGCACTTTGGTTAAGATGAGTTTTAGAAGAACTTAAGCATCCATCAATTGAAGTTACAACTTTATTTTGTGATAATCGTTCAGCCATTGTACTAACCAAGAATCCTGTTTTTCAATACAAAAGTAAGCACATTCGAATTAAGTATCATTTCATCCGTGACTTGATAAATGATGGTAAAATTAATGTGAAACCTTGCAAATCACAAGATCAAATAGCGGATATTTTTACAAAGGCATTGAAGAAAGAAACGCTTATCAAGATCAAAGAAAAGCTCGGTGTTCGATCGGTCTAGCTCAAGGGGGGCTGTTAGAATTATAAGCTAGACCGGCCCATTTGACCCATTTTGTCTTTTGGGTCATTAGTCCATTTGGAGTTATAGTGGTCAATCTTGGAATTGTTTTTTGTCATGGGAAATTGGTGTAATTAATGTGGTGTCTTGAGAATATGGAAGATACTTTGAGAATGTAATTTTCTATCTTTTTCTAGGCTAGGTAGTTGCTTTGGAAGTGTATGTTTATTTATTCTCGATTTTATATTTTGGGCTATTTTTATCATTCACATATTTTCATTTTACAAGTCATATGAATGAAATTTGAAAGGTTCTAAGTAGTATATCACTTTAGTCTTCAATTTTGGTATTTTTTTACACAAAAGAATAACTTTCTTCTCTTTAGAGTATCATCTTCTTCCAATCCTAGTTGGTGTAATCCAAGATTTATAACGCCCAAGATACTCATAAAAATCTTGTTGAGAATCTTCTTCAATTTAAATGGTAAGGGAAGAATCATTTGCTTTCGTAATCCAAAGGTCCACATTGAACCCATACGGCCTTCTTCCCTATAAAAGTCCGTCCATCTTTTGGAGAGGCTCATGTGCGCTAATGGAAGGAGCCATCTAACCACAATAGTAAAACTATCAACCACAATTGTGATAGTCTGTGTAACAACCACACACCATATCGACCACTTGTAATCGGATTCGCTTTCGCAAAATCTCCTATCTTTGATGGCGGATGCGTTAATTCCACCTTCCAAAAAAATGAAAGAAAAAATAGCTTCTAACAAAACTAGTGAAACAATGGCACAAAGCACGCCAATAGAGCTACAAATTGGGGTCCCACACATAAACACCTTAGGGTTCATGCTATAATTGGCCACACAAAGCTCTTTAATTTGTTGTTCCATACCTTGTATGGTCCATGCGGATGGGTTAGTATCATCAAACACATTAGCCCAAACATCTTTCAAGAAATCAATGCTTAGAGTAGAAGTCCACAACAAGTCAAGTAATATGAGCGTACAAGAAAGGGCTACCAAATGCTCTGTAGTAAATGCAATGATGACTCCAGTAAACATTTGAATGCCCATATTGACAACAACGGTTACTACGAGAACCATGCAGGCGGCCATGTTCGCTATGGTTTCACTCATCTTCGTTGTTCCCAAAGAAGTCATGAATAATCCCAAGGAAATAAACAGAAAGCAGGTTGTGACGGGGCCAATACTCGAGCTTGCAGCTTGGTGCCTGGGGCACGACATGTGGTGCCAGGAGGGCACGCGACATGGGGGCCAGGAGGGCCTTGTGACGTGGTCGCGCTGCGAGGACGTGACACAGTCGCATGTGGGTAAGACGTAGGAGCGACACGGTCGCGACACGGACGCGACATAGCCAAGATAAGCTAGCGATACAGAGGCGTTGCGGTATGTCAAACCAATAGGTTTGAGGTTTTCCTGCCATTCTGGCTGAATGACTGTTTTATCCTTCTATGTGGGAGAGGAGCTGGAGAGTTGCCTTCCACCCACATGGGGCCTTGCGTTGCCAGAGGGGGCGCAAGTGTCTCCTAGGCCTGAAAGGGTGGGCCTAGGACATCGACGCAGCGATGTCGTGTGGCACCCAAGGGAGGTTGATGTATGGCTCCGGACTTGGCGTCGCGGTGCATACGGTTGGGGAACCTCGCGAGAAGAACACCAGCACTGCGTGGGACTTAGTTGAGCATGACAGTACGTGGGCTAAGGGTGAACGAGTGCTAGTAATTTGGAATGTACACGAAGGCAGGCTGCATGGGACTCAGTTGAGCACGCGAGCATGAGGCACAAGGCTGTGGGCTTGGTTCGGTATATGAGCAAGACATGGTGGCATGGGGAGATGCATGCCAAGATTGTTGCGAAGCGAGGTACTAGTGCAGTGCACAGGGTGAAGCTTGAGCAGGCCAAGTTCAGCACAGTAGTGCAATTGAGCGTGTCGAATGGGGCATGATACAGTTGGGTGGTAGGCCTCGAAATTGAGGTAATCACGTTGGGGGAGTTCCCGTCCTCTAGGCGGGTGGTATCAGAGCTGATGTGTAGATGGGTTGGCTTCGTTGAATGCGGTAGCAAAGCACCGCGCAGGTTGAAAGTGCGTCGAAGGACGCCCATTGACATTTGGTATCAGAAGTAGGCTGACCTAGCGCAGCGTACGTTAGGTGCCACGCGGGACTGAGGTTGCAGAAGTGCGACCTCGTGACATTTGGTATCAGAGCCAAGTTCGATCCAGAAGCGATGATGCTATTAAGCAAATTGGTGCGGAGGCACGCGATGTGGTGTCAAGAGGGCACGCGACATCTATGAGCAAATTGGTGTCAGCAGTGACACACGATGTGGTGTCAAGAGGACATGCGACATCCCTGAGCTAGTTAATAGTTGAGGGCCTTGTGACAGCAGAACCAAGTTGACCCAGCCGAGGTGACAGTGGGGAGCTAGTGGAAAGGTGCAGACCTAAGAACTAGAAATGAGAAGCTAACAAGCTAGGAGGAGTTGGTGGGGTCAGTTCACTGTGATAATCCGTCAACGAGGACGTTGACATTATGGAGTGGTAGAGGATGTGACGGGGCCCATACTCGAGCTTGCAACTTGGTGCCTAGGGAACGACATGTGGTGCCAGGAGGACACGCGACATGGGGGCAAGAGGGCCTTGCGACGTGGTTGCACTACGAGGACGCGACACAATCGCATGTGGGTAAGACGCAGGAGCGACACTGTCGTGACACGGACGTGACACATCCAAGATAGGCTAGCGATGCGGAGGCGTTGCTGTATGTCAAACCAATAGGTTTGAGGTTCTCCTGCCATTCTGACTGAATGACTGTTTTACCCTTCTATGTGGGAGAGGAGCTGGAGAGTTGCCTTCCACCCACACGGGCCTTGCGTTGCCAGAGGGGGCGCAAGTGTCTCCTAGGCCTGAAAGGGTGGGCCTAAGACATCGACGCAGCGATGTCGTGTGGCACCCAAGGGAGGTTGATGTATGGCTCCGGACTTGGCGTCGCGGTGCATACGGTTGGGGAACTTCGCGAGAAGAACACCAGCACTGCGTGGGACTCAGTTGAGCACGACAGCACGTGGGCTAAGGGTGAACGAGTGCTAGTAATTTGGAATGTACACGAAGGCAGGCTGTATGGGACTCAGTTGAGCACGCGAGCATGAGGCACAAGGCTGTGGGCTTGGTTCGGTATGTGAGCAAGACATGGTGGCATGGGGAGCTGCATGCCAAGACTGTTGTGAAGCGAGGTACTAGTGTAGTGCACAGGGTGAAGCTTGAGCAGGCCAAGTTCAGCACAGTAGTGCAATTGAGTGTATCGAATGGGGCATGATACAGTTGGGTGGTAGGCCACGAAATAGAGGTAACCACGTTGGGAGAGTTCCCGTCCTCTAGGCGGGTGGTATCAGCGCTGATGTGTAGATGGGTTGGCTTCGTTACATGCGGTAGCGAAGCACCGCGTGGGTTGAAAGCGCGTCGAAGGACACCCCATGACATTTGGTATCAGAAGTAGGCAGACCTAGCGCAATGTGCGTTAGGTGCCGCATAGGATTGAGGTTGCAGAAGTGCGACCTCGTGACAAGGTGCTAGTTAACTTAGACAATTGGTCAACTGCCCATGGCATGGCCGTATTAAGATCTACCGGTAGCTTTATGGCCACCGATATGATCGTCAGAGTAAATGAGTTGGGTGTGAAGAGCTTAGTAGGCAAGCACAACTTTTTACGATGAATGCTATAATAGATGTCAAATATGATAGAGAAAAAGCATACCAAACAGAAGGCAATGTATACTCCAATTGCAGGCATTGGGGCACTATAGTTGGTGGTGTCCAGCTCTCCATTGTAACACCCTGGTTTCACCATTCTTCTTCAGTTTTTGCTTCTTCTTCTTCTTGCCTACCTAACTAGTCTAAAGGGTGACGGAGGTCTTCTTTTGTCCCTTCAATTATTGTGCATTTCTACTATTTTATATCAACTCAAGTATTGTAGCAAAGGCCTGATTGAAAATTTGAACCCAAAAGCCACTAAAACCGTCTTTGTAATTTTACAAACAATACCCTTTAGATTTACGAAATTACAAATGATGCCATTTCTCCATGAGTTGAATGGAGTTGTGTCAAGTTTTAAATGATCAATTACTGTGACGGTCAGCGTTTTCCTTTAGGGTCTGTTTGGCAAATTTCTGGAAAACATAGGAAAAGATTTTGTAAATCCAATGGATTCTAGCTCTTTGGGAATTCATAGGAATTCATTGTTTTACGGTGTTTGGATTGTGTAATTGGTACATAGAAAATAGAAAAGGACCATTATCGATAGTATATCTCACATACCTAATAAATTTAATTTTTTATTATGAAAAAAATTTCGTGAGAGAACGAAAAATTAGGAAAGAAAAAAAGTGAATTTAAGAGAAAGAGACAAATTTGAGAGAGAAAAAAATTAACAGAGAAATTAAAAGAAATATGTAGAGAGAGAAAATTTAGGAGAAAGAGACTCAGAGAGAGACATCTAAAAAGAAGAATGATAATAAAGAGCTACGAAAAAGAGAGAGAGAGATATATAATTTTTATTTATTTATTATTATTAATAAAAAAAATTTCTTTTTTAAAAATTTTTAAAATTTTTAAAATTTTTATATTTAATTTTATTATTATTATTATTTTTTACTTTATTTTTAAAATAAATAAAAAAATATTAAATAAAAAGTAAAAAAATAAAAAATAAAATCACTCTCTCTCTCTCTCTCACCCTCTCTTTCTTTTGATAAAATAATTTTAAAAAATTATAAAAATGAAAATAAATTAAAAAAAATAATAATAATAAATAAATAAATAAAATTTCTTTTATTTGTACTATTTTATTTTATTATTTGATTTATTATTATTATTATTTATATATTATTATTATTTATTTTATTATTTATTAATTTTATTTTATTATTTGACTATTTTATATTTTTAAAAATTTCTTAATTTTATTTTTATATTTTTATTTATTTTTTATTTTTTATTCTATTTTTGTATTTTTATTTTATTTTTAAAATTTTTTTAATTTGTAAAATTATTTATTTATTTTATTAAAAAAAATTATTTTTTATTTTTAATTTATTTTATTAAGAAAAATTATTTTAAAATTTTAATTTATTTTATTAAAATTAATTTAATTTATTTTTATTTTATTTTAATTTTTACAATTTTTAATTTTTAATTTTTATTTTAATTTATTTTTTATTTTTCTATTTTCATTTTATTTTAAAAATTTTTTTAAATTTTTTAAAATTTTAAAAATTTTGTATTATTATTATTATTTTTATATTTATTTATTATTTATTTATTTTATTAAAAAAAGGTTTTTTTATATATATATATTTTTATTTTTTTTATAATTTATAATTTTTATTTATAATTTTTTAATTTTTATATTTTTAATATTTTTAAATTTTTAAAATTTTTATATTTATATTTATATATATTTTTTATTTTTTATTTTTGTATTATTTTATTATTTTTATTATTTTTAATTTTTATATTTTTATATTTATATTTTTTATTTTTTAATATTTTTTTATTTTTTTATTTTTATTTTATTTTTTAATATTTTATTATTATTATTTTTTTAAAGTCTTATTTTATTTTTTATTTTTATTCTTTTTTTTATCTTTATTTTTTTTACTTTTTATTATTTTATTTTATTCTTATTTTTATTATTTTATTTTAATTTTTGTAGTTTTTTCAATAGTTGATTTTGTTGCAATTTATTTATTAAAAAAGAGAGAGAGATAGAGGAGAGAGAAAGAGAGAAATTGAGAATGACAAAAGTTTTCTGATGAAATCCTCTTATTTTAGAGGGATTTGTCCGTTTCCAATGGAAAAGAAAATTTTGAATTTTCCTATGATTTCCAGTGACACAATTTTGTTGCCAAACATAGGAAAGTATCACATTTCCTATGATTTCTTTTCCTTTCCCCCTATCCAAACAGGACCTTATAATAAATACAATTACGGATACCCTTTTCAAATACAATTATGAAGAGGTTCTGTATTTACAATCCCAAAGTCTTCCTTCTCAACCTGGGTTTGACTTGCTTAAATGATTGACTACTTCAAATGAGATGATGGAGATTGTTTTTCGTTTCAGTAGATTGTCTTTCACCCCAATCTTTCACATAATGGAATCTTAACATCAGGAACCTCTCATCAAATGGTCAAATTTTGAATATGATCATGGGCATGCATTAAATGAAATGACGGGAAACAGCAGACCATTCAATAGACTGCTGATGTGGCGTGATGCAAAGCAGTGGAGCCGAGCAATGCAAGTCGGGGCAGTGTCGTGCCACGTAAGCATTCGTTGAATGGTCTGTTGTTTCCCGTTTGTTCTTTATAATTTTTCGTAGAAAAGGACATTGTTATATGGCGGACGGAAAATGGCGGACCATTCAATGGACTACTAATGTGGCACGATGCAAACACAGTGGGACCCATCAAGGATCAAAATTTCAGCCGAAATGACCTGAAATTTCGGCCAAAATTCAGCCGAAATTCAAATTTTCCCCTTGTAGCCTGATATGCTGTCCTTTGTAATATAGACCTGTAAGGGTCTTCTTCTCTCTTCTTCTTCAGATAACACAGTATGTTCTCCACTTCTGACATTATCTGCAAGTACAACGCATTTGCATTCTCTCTATCTTTTAAAACCTCCTTCCTTCCCCTTGTTTCAATTGGTTTCCCAAATAAATAATAAAAACGGCCCGGAATCTTGGGCAAAACTGCGGGAAATGAAAAGTCTTGGTTTGCAACTTCTCCACTCACATCAGCCCTGCATTCCAGATGGGTCACTTTGTTAACAACGATTTTAATGACTTGGGCATTTCTTTCTTTAATGGGATTGCCTCTCCTCAACAATATTACTGGGGCTATGAAGCAACTCTTTGCTACCAAAGCGTTTCATGGCCACTCCGTGGAAAGTCAGCTTTTGATGGGATTTAGTGGCTAAAAAGGCTGGCTTCATATATGATGACGCCACTACTAACACCCCATGAAAAGGCTACTTCAGGTTAAGGTAGTACAACGAAAAAGAGATCAACTCTGGTCACCTGCACAAATGAATGGGACACACTTGTTTTGCAATGTGGCATACATCTTTTTTATGTTTGTGATACCAAGGTATCTAGCCACATAGAGCACCCAAGTCTCAGGGTATGTGTGACGACCCAACTTTTCCAATCCTTAAGGTATAGGAAATGCCGGTTCATCAACTTATTGATTTCTCAATAAGCCGTAATTCAAACAGAAGCCGGCAGCATAAACATAGGTCTAAACAAAGGCAAAACCAAAATAAACAAGAACAAAAGCTCAATCAAAACAATATATCACCCTGAGGAATTAGGAAGAACCACCGGTGATGGCCAATCCAACACCTAAAATAGAGGTTCCTAATGATGGTTCCTCAAGTGATATCCAAAAAGACAATAATTTGCCTAGGGTCCAATATTCAAAGAATAATTCTAAACAAAAGTACCAAAAGACAATCTAAAATCAGGGGAAGAACTCCTCAGCAGGTGTCTCCAATTCCTCCTCAGGAATATAGTCGGAGTCCTTCGGATCAAGATCGTCTGCTCCTAGGTTAGTCTCAACACATGTGACGTATAGTTGGGGTGAGCTAACATCGAAGCCTAATAGAGGAAACATGTCTATTTGCATTTTATCATAAGTAAAAGTTTTCAAAGACAGAAATCGGATCAATTATGGTTTTCAAATGATGCATTGCAAGCTGAATCTCCAATTCTAAATAGAAAGCTAAAAGCTGAAACAATGTATCTGATGTTTTCAAATTTCTGAATTAGGCATGCTACTTGTCTTAAATTTATAACTTAAAATAATCTCTCAAATTACAGACTAGCATGAGAGCGGAAAAGTCATCGATGGGAAACCCTACTGACCATCGTCGTTCATGAACCCTTTTTCTGAAGTGCAACAAGCCTCTATGTAATGAGAGAAACTTGCGTCAAATAGAATTATCGTCAACACGGTTGGTAGGATCTAGGGTTTCGTTCGTATGTGCCTCAAATCAAATGCAGTGCTAAACATATCGTATGTTATGTAATTAATACATTTTTCGGATTTTCGGAGTTCTTATTCAAAGTTCACATTCGAAAATGAAGTTTGGAAGTTCAAATTTCTGAGTTCTTATTTATGTCATAATTCAAAGTTCTTATGCATGTTGTGTCATTCAAAATTTCAGAATTTATCCTTAATACAAAATAACCTATAATTATAATAGAATGCAAATCAGGTTTTAGGTTCCCCTACCTCAACATAAAGCGATCCAAAAATAAGCAAGGCAGTCCTCACAATGGACTCTCTATTTCAAATCCTACAAGGATTAACACTACAAGTGTTAATAGTGGTCCAAAAGTCAAACCCGAAAGCTTGCCGATAAACATTCCGACAAAAATTCAAAGGCCAGAAACAGGGCAAAATTCGACCCTCGAAGTCAAATTCGATGGTCGAATTTAAATTCGACCCTCGAATTTCTAAAACATGCATCAGGCTGAAAAACCCAAATTCGACCCTCGAATTTCCCAGGTTTGTGTTTATTAAAAATTGGATCTTCAGACCCGTTTGCTCATTCAGCCACAGTTTGTTTATCTCTATAAAAATCACTAAGAATCTACTCTAAGCAAAACTAAAAATATTTAACTCAAAGAGGTTTAAAAGCCTACCTCTTGAAGTTTAGTCCTTCGATCCCGTTGCACCAAATTCAAGCACTGGAACTAATCTTCGAGGTTTAATAGATCTGGGCCTCCAATTAGTCCATTCTAACCTTGCTTCCAGAGCAACAGGTCTGACCCACAGAGAACTATCCTCTCCCCTATCCTTCTCTTTCAATGGCTTAAACCGATCAGAAATAAAATATAAGGTTTATTAATGGTTGGGATGGGGAGAGGGATTCACAATCACTAATGATCTAAGATCAAAGACAAAAGGCAAGGGTTGCAATTCAAGACTCAAACGAGAGAGAGAGAAGTGAAACTTCTCCTCAAAGCCTCTCTCTTTATAATACTAATAATAGCAACCAAATATCTAGATTTTTAAAGTTACAAACCTATCTACTTAAATTGCATTAATTTTCGGTGTTAAACACAAACATCTAACCTAATGTATAAGTCATCGAGTATATGACTTTCACAAGTCTAAAGCTAAAATCCTTTGGTCACCAATCTCGTCATATACTAAGCTATCCAAAATCTCATAAATATCTTGTAACTTTTTCGGGCACGCTTACCGAGGTAAATGAAAAACAGGTCCAAAATATCAGGGATATTACATTCTCCTCTCCTTTGGAATTTTCGTCCTCGAAAATATAAAATCGACGGAAAGCAGAAAGTGAAAACGCAACGCACAAGCAAAACGAAAACCAATAAAAAAATACAGGAGTTACAGTGGAATGGCCTCACAGGGCACGCAAGTCAAGGGATGGAATCCGTAGGCATGCTGGGACCTGCGCCTGATGTCGAAGGATGGTGCATTGACGCCCGGATATCGGCCATGTACGTGGCATAGTCTGTGGGGAATGCATGCTGCATCAAATATGTCAGAGCCCCGCCATGAACGTCCAACTCCCGACGCATGGAGCTGGTAAGCTGTGTGAGCTCCTGAATCTGCTGGCTCACTGCAGTCATCTGGCGAGTGAACTCGAATAGGGTGAGTACGTCAGCCTGTGGGGGCTGGTCGAGTGCAGGAGCGTCAGGCTCTGGTGCTACGTGCTCTGCATCCTCCTCTTCATCCTCATCTGGTACTACCCTTGGGAGCTTTAAGCAGCCGATTGTAGGTTCGACCCCAATTGATGAGGTTATACAGCTTGAGACAGTCCATGGACCATGGCTCAGTAGGGGGAATCTCATATGCTAGGCCAGTACGATAATTTTCAATCACAACCGAAATTAGGCGAGCATATGGGATGCCTTTCTTCAGTTTCTTCACCTGCTTGCCCATCTTCTCCCTAGCTTTAATAATCCCCTTAAATATTATTTCTGGGGCACTGAACCAACGTTCCTTAAAAGCGGTGAATAAAATCTACTGAATGGGACCTTGGTGCTCAGATTTATGGCTGAATGAGTAAAGGGTTGCCTTGAAAATCATGTCTAAGATCCACATAGAGTCGGGCATTTGGAAACGGGTGATAGCCTTACCAGACCCATGACGACCTTGGGTCATTTGTGCCATAACCTCATGAAAGGGAACAGATTTAGAGAAGGGAGGACACAAACCCATAATCGATGAGTGTGAGGTCGGGTAGCGCATTGCCACAGCAATGTCCTCTAGGTCGAAGGCATAATCACGCCCATCAATCGTGGTGTAAATTTTCTTCCCATCCTCTTTGTGCATGCGCTGATAGAACAAGCGCACTAGACGAGGATAAAAATGGTCACTGAAAGCGGTACATAGAGAGGTCAAATGGGCTTTCTCCAAATAGTCGGGAGCCGATTGAGTAGTGGTTTGTTGATCAAACAATTCGGGATGAAAGACCCACTCAGTAGCAAAGCCCTTGATGCTCCAAAATTCATTTAGTTGTTCACAAATTTGTGGAGGCATAGGTTGCACAGGGGTTGGATTCGGCTGTGGTGGTGGCTGAGCCGACTGTGAGGGTTGGCTTGAAGACCCACCTTTAGACGCCAGTCTTTTCGAGGTAGGGACACGGGTGGTAATTTGTTTCTTGGGCCCCATGAATAAAAAGCAAGAAATCAACCCAAAAATACTAAAAAACAAACATAAAAGAAAGCCACAAGAAAGAGGGTCTTACCTTGATAGAAAGCTCACAATTGAAACCGTGGCTAAGTAATCCAAGGTCCTTGCAAAATCCGTGCAAATCCAAGTTAAAGTCCCTCTGATTTCGGCCAAAAAGTGCAAGAGAACCCAAGAAAATCCGAAAATCCTCAAGAACTCTAATCTCGGACCTCTGTTTGCAACAAGCAAAAAAAATGACCAAACCCCCAAATCTGGGTTGTCATAACCCGATAAATTCGACCCTCGATTTCAAATTCGATGGTCGAATTTCAATTCGACAGTTGAATTTGAAATCGACCCTCGAATTTCCCAAAAGTTTGCCAGGCTTAAAATTGGCCTTAAACAGGCTGGGCACTGTTCATGCAAATTCGACCCTCCCTTTTGGAATTCGACCCTCGAATTTCTCGATACCTGTTTGCCTTCAAAAATTCAAAATTTTTGAAATGCAGGCTATAGCTTTGGGTTTGAATTGACGTCCCTCGAGTCTTGTTCATGTCCAACATGAAATTTGACTCGAATGCAAATGCAAAACCAAAATTTTTCTTAGAAAATTAAGCAAAGCAAGTTAACAAAAATTTTCATGTCCATTAGTGAGTAACATCCACTTGTAGATATAACTCCCAAAAATTTTCATGTCTCCATGAAATATAAACTGTTAAGTAGTGATACAGAAAATTAGGCAGGCACATAAAAAAAAACACATTGGATCCCAAAATTGTATATGTATATATAAAAAATAACAAGTACATCCCAAAAGATCCAAATTCTATACAGCCTATAAGCATTTTCTCAACAAGGTCAATCAAAAAGGTGCGGGAATTGTTCTGGAGCTCAGCTTCGCGCTCCCAAGTGGCTTCCTCTGGTGTATGATTCCTCCATCGGACGAGAACCAAAGGAATCCTCTTAGTGAGTAGGATCTGCTCCTTGCAATCCAAAATCTGAACTGGGTCCTCGATCACCATCAAACCATCCTGAAGCTCGATGGGTTGGTAATCAAGCACGTGAGTCGGGTCGAGTATGTATCGACCCAGCATCGACACATGGAAAACGTTGTGCATGCTAGATAATTACGGTGGTAACACCACTCGGTATGCAACCTCTCCGACTCAGCCTAATATCTTAAAAGGCCCAACGTACCGAGGACTCAACTTTCCTCTTTTGTTGAATCGCATAATGCCTTTCGTAGGCGAAATTCGAACAAAAATATTATCGCCGACCTGAAAACCAATTGTTAGTGACAATTTCATCGCGGAATACGTATTAAGTGTTTAATTGCATGTTAACGTACTCAAGCATACCTGAAAATCTACATGTCTCCACTTGAGATCGGCGTAGCTTTTCTGACGACTCTGAGCTACACGTAGTTTCTAGCGAATCAACCGAACCGTCTCGGTCGTACGCTTGACTATCTCAGGTCCGATAACTAGCTTCTCACCCACTTCTTTCCAATTTAACGGCGACCTGCATCGCCGCCCATATAAAGCCTTGAACGGTGCCATACCGATGCTAGCTTGAAAGCTATTGTTGTAAGCGAACTCGATCAGAGGTAAGTGTTGGTCCCATGACCCATGAAAATCCAACATGCAAGCTCTGAGCATGTCCTCTATGATCTGATTCACTCGCTTAGTTTGGCCATCGGTCTGTGGGTGAAACGCTGAGCTGAAGTAGAGACGAGAACCCATTCCTTCTTGAAATCACTGCCAAAACTGTGAAGTAAACAATGGATCCCTGTCAGACACAATACTAGCCGGTATACCGTGCAGTCGAACGATCTCCTTGAGGTATAACTCTGCAAGTCTACTGGCTGTATACGTAGTATTGTATGGTAGAAAATGAGCAGACTTGGTTAACTGATCAATAATGACCCAGATGGCATTGTTCTTCCTCAGTGTTTTCAGCAAACTTAGGATGAAGTCCATCGAAATGGCTTCCCATTTCCACTCAGGTACAGGTAAAGGTTGCAATAAGCCCGCTGGATTCTGATGATCAACCTTAACCTGCTGACAAACCAAGCATCGCGATACGTACTCAGCGACGTCGCACTTCAAACCTTACCACCAAAAACTCTTCATCAAGTCTTGATACATCTTGGTGCTACCAGGATGTATGGCATACATGGATTTGTGAGCCTCTTCCAGAATGGTGTCCCGAAGCTCAGTACTCATCGGTACTCATACTCGGTCTCGAAACAACAAGGTCCCATCTGCTCGAATGGAGAAATACTTCTTGCTTCCACTCTCCACATCTTGTCTGATCGCCATCAGCTCATCGTCGGTCATCTGAAGCTTCCTGATATTCTCGAAGAGCGTAGGGCGCAGTACAAGTGTAGTCATCAATGCTACCGAGCCTTTCACATCAAACCGTGAGCCGCCCAAAGCCATATCTTCCAATAGCTTCCATCTCTGTATCCGATTAACAAGATATGACAACTGTTCTGAAGACCTCCTACTGAGAGCATCAACAACGATGTTCGCCTTTCCCGGATGGTACTGAATCGAGCAATCATAATCCTTCAAAAACTCCATCCAACGTCGATGCCTCATATTCAAGTCCTTCTGAGTGAATAGGTACTTGAGGCTCTTATGATCGGTGAATATATCGAATATCTCACCGTAGAGGTAATGTCTCTAGATCTTCAAGGCAAATATAACTGTTATTAACTCGAGATCATGCGTCGGATAATTCTTTCATGGTCCTTCAGCTGCTTAGAACCATATGCAATGACCCACTCGTGTTGATTAAGCACACAGCCTAATCCGCCATAAGAAGCATCACTGTACACTGCGAAGCCTCCACTGTCGGAAGGTATAGCAAGTATCGGTGCGGTAGTCAATTGACGCATCAGCTCCTAAAAACTCTGCTCACACTGCTCTGTCCAGCCTAACTTTGCATTCTTTCTTGTAAGTTGTGTAAGCGGACCAGATATCTTTGAGAAACCTTTGACAAATCTCCAATAGTACCCTGTCAGACCAAGGAAACTTCAGACCTCTATAACTGTCATAGGCTGTTCCCAGTTCACCACAGAATTAATCTTTGTAGGATCCACTGATACACCAGTCTTAGAGAAAACGTGGCCCAAGAAACTAATCTGATCAAGCCAAAACTCACACTTACTGAGTTTGGCATACAGTTGATGGTCCCTGAGTGTTTGAAGAGCCACTCGTAGATGCTGCATATACTCTTCTCTAGCTTTCGAATAGATGAGGATGTCATCTACGAAAACTACCACAGATTTGTCTAGATGTGGCTTGAATACACGGTTCATCAAGTCCATAAAAGATGCAGGCACATTTGTCAACCCAAATGGCATCACTAAGAACTCATAGTGGCCATATCGCGTACGAAACATAGTCTTGGAGATATCTTCCGCCTTGATCTTGAGCTGGTGATAGCCTGACCTCATATCAATCTTCGAGAAGAACTTTGCACCTTGCAATTGATCAAACAAGCCATCTATCCGTGAAAGTGGATAACGATTCTTAATTGTCATCTTGTTGAGCAGGCAATAATCGATGCACAGACGCATCGATCCATCCTTCTTTTTCACAAAGAGTATCGGTGTGCCCTAAGGAGAAACACTCGGTCGAATGAAGCCTTTATCTAACAGCTCCTGTAGCTTTTCCTTGAGCTCTTTCAATTCCATCGGCGCCATCCGATATGGAGCTTTAGACAACGGTTCTATACCCGGCGCTAGCTCGATCGCGAACTCAATCTCTCGATCAGGTGGTAATCCAGGTAAGTCTTCTGGAAGGACATCAGGATACTCACAGACCACCGTGATAAGAGCCAAGTCGCTCTTCTTTTCTGTAGGATCTTATAGGTAAGCAAGATAACCGCTACAAACATTCCTCATCATGCGCTCGGCCTTAATAGCTGAAACAAGCGACGCAACCTTCAATTTAACTCCACAGAATCGGAAGGATTTTCTCTTTGGCGGTCGAAAGGTCACAATCTTTCGTAGACAATCCACGCTCGCGTGATAAGCTGCCAACCAATCCATCCCGAGAATTATGTCGAATCCTTCCATGTTCAACGTAATCATGTTGGTCACTATCTCGTGCTCATCAATCATCACGATGACTGACTGACATGTTGTATCTGTGTTTACCGAACTTCCCGTAGGAATCTTCATGTCTAAAATGAAAGCAAGGGGTTCGGGAGTAATACCCAACTTCTCGAAGAAAAGAGGAGTAACAAACGAATGTGTAGACCAGGGATCTATCAAAACTCACGCTTCAATTTTACTCAAGTCGCCTCCATGACTCATCAAAAGGGTACCTTTTATTAAGAACGTTTGTTAATTATATGCAATGATACCAATTTTTTTTAAAAAATTTATTTTAATGAATTTAAACATCAAATAATAGAACCAATGCAAAAATTGACATTTCAACTTTAATGATACCTTGGATCACCTCGTTTAACATTTGGGCATCCTATGCAGTCATCGCATAGGCTCGACCTTGAACTGTAGGTCGCATCGATTTCTGCGTAGCGACTGACGTAGTCTTTTCCTTGTCTGTCGTAGGATAGTCCTTGATCATATGACCAATCTGTCCACACCTAAAGCATCCCCTAGTGTTCCTTCAGCAATCCTCTGTCTTATATGGTTTCCCACATTGTGTACATGCTGGAGTAGGAACAGGAGTAACAGCTAGTCCCCGTGATGACCCTTGAGCCACAAAAGCTCCACTCGCAGTAGTACTCCCAGCTCTAAAAGGTCGCACAGGTGAAGAACTCTGCGGTCGCTGATAGGAAGACGATACTAGTCCTGAAGCAACAGCCAGCTTGGAATAGAATGGCTGAATAGGATAGTGAGAAGGTTTAGAGAACCTCGGCTTTTTGTTCACCTGCTCAAACGCAATCGACTGTCCCTGGCCAAACTGGTTTCTATTTCCCACTGGTTACGCACGATCATTGGGAAATACTGATTGTTGAACGTTTCCACGAACTCTGCCCAAGTCCATGGAGTGTTAGGGTAGTCCTGCTCCCGTATCCTGGATACAGATTTCCACCAAGGACTGGTTGCACCTAGTAGCTTGAAGGTTGCCCAACGTACATTCTCAACATCAGTACACTGTAGCACCTCGAAAATTTTCTCCATTTCATCAAGCCATTCCTCGGCTTCCATTGGATCCATTTGACCCATGAAGGTAGGAGGCCTCATCCTCTTGAACTCCACGAATCCTCCTGGCTGATGTCTGGCTGCCAGTAGCCCTGTCTGTCGATCTATCGTCGTAGTCTGTTGAGCCATATTATTGGCCAAGGCTGCCAACACCTGATCAACATTTCCTCCCTCAGGCCTAGCAGCTCCCAAGGGATCTGCATTATGGCCAAATGCGAATCTCTCTCGGCCATGTGAGGTGCCTATGCCCTCATCAATTTCCTCGATACGAGCCATACGAGGTCCTTCTCTACCTCGGCCACTGCCTCTGAACCGAGGAGGCATACTGATCTATCATTGTTGAAAAACAATAACAATAGATCAGTATTGATTGTCAAGACAATCTAACCCTTAGTCCTAAGACTCTGAACCTAGAGCCTTGCTTTGATACCAACTATTACAACTCGACTTTTCCAATCCTTAAGGTATAAGAAAGGCCGATTTATCAACTTATTGATTTCTCAATAAGCCGTAATTCAAACAGAAGCCAACAACATAAACATAGGTCTAAACAGAGGCAAAAAAAAAATAAACAAGAACAAAAGCTCAATCAAAATAATATATCACCCTGAGGAAGCAGGAAGAACCACCGGTGATGGCCAATCCAACACCTAAAATAGTGGTTCCTAATGATGGTTCCTCAAGTGATATCTAAAAAGACAAAAGAATTGGCCTAGGGCCCAATATTCAAAGAATAATTCTAAACAAAAGTACCAAAAGACAATCTAAAATCAAGGGAAGAACTCCTCAGCAGGCGTCTCCAATTCCTCCTCAGGAATATAGTCGGAGTCCTCCGGATCAAGATCGTCTGCTCCTAGGTTAGTCTCAACACTTGTGACGTATAGTCGAGGTGAGCTAACATCGAAGCCCAATAGAGGAAACATGCCTATTTGCATTTTATCATAAGTAAAGGTTTTCAAAGACAGAAATCAGATTAATTATGGTTTTCGAAAGATGCATTGCAAGCTGAATCTCCAATTCTAAATAGAAAGCTAAAAGCTAAAACAATGTATCTGATGTTTTCAAAATTTCTGAATTAGGCATGCTTCTTGTCTTAAATTTATAACTTAAAATAATCTCTCAAATTACATACTATCATGAGAGCGAAAAAGTCACCGATGGAAAACCCTACTGACCATCGTCGTTCATGAACCCGTTTTCTGAAGTGCAACAAGCCCCTACGTAATGAGGGAAACTTGTGCCAAATAGAATTACCGTCAACACGGTTGGTAGGATCTAGGGTTTCATTCGTATGTGCCTCAAATCAAATGCAATACTAAGCATATCGTATGTTATGTAATTAATATATTTTTTGGATTTTCGGAGTTCTAATTCAAAGTTCACATTCAAAAATGAAGTTCGGAAGTTCAAATTTCTGAGTTCTTATTTGTGTCATAATTCAAAGTTCTTATGCATGCTGTGTCATTCAAAATTTCAGAATTTATGCTTAATACAAAACAACCTATAATTATAATAGAATGCAAATCAGGTTTTAGGTTCCCCTACCTCAATATAAAGCGATCCAAAAACAAGCAAGGGAGTCCTCACAATGGACTCTCTATTTCAAATCCTACAAGGATTAACACTATAAGTGTTAATAGTGGTCTAAAAGTCAAACCCGAAAGCTTGCCGATAAAATTTTTGACAAAAATTCAAAGGCCAGAAACAGGGCAAAATTCGACCCTCGAATTCAAATTCGATGGTTGAATTTGCAATTCGATGGTCGAATTTAAATTCGACCCTCGAATTTCCAAAACATGCATCAGGCTGAAAAACTAAAATTCGACCTTTGATTTTCAATTCGATGGTCGAATTCCAAATTCGACCCTCGAATTTCCCAGGTCTGTGTTTATTAAAAATTGGATCTTCGGACCCGTTTGCTCATTCAGCCACAGTTTGTTTATCTCTATAAAAATCACTAAGAATCTACTCTAAGCAAAGCTTAAAATATTTAACTCAAAGAGGTTTAAAAGCCTACCTCTTGAAGTTTAGTCCTTCGATCCCGTTGCACCAAATTCAAGCACCGGAACTAATCTTCGAGGTTTAATAGGTCTGGGCCTCCAATCAGTCCATTCTAACCTTGCTTCCAGAGCAACAGGTCTAACCCACACAGAACTATCCTCTTCCCTATCCTTCTCTTTCAATGGCTTAAACCGATCAGAAATAAAATATAAAGTTTATTAATGGTTGGGATGGGGAGAGGGATTCACAATCACTAATGATCTAAGATCAAAGACAATAGGCAAGGGTTGCAATTCAGGACTCAACCGAGAGAGAGAGAGAAGTGAAACTTCTCCTCAAAGCCTCTCTCTTTATAATACTAATAATAGCAACCAAATATCTAGATTTTTAAAGTTACAAACCTATCTACTTAAATTGCATTAATTTTCGGTGTTAAACACAAACAACCAACCTAATGTATAAGTCATAGAGTATATGACTTTCACAAGTCCAAAGCCAAAATCCTTTGGTCACCAATCTCGTCATACACTAAACTATCCAAAAACCCATAAATATCCCATAACTTTTCTAGGCACGCTTACCAAGGTAAATGAAAAATAGGTCCAAAATATCAGGGATATTACAGTATGTGCAACACCCACACATCACACGTACCAGTCAGTAGGGATAAATTCCTGTGAGTGGCCAACAAGGGGTGGGATTCGAACTTAGAACCTCCGCTTCTTGAGGCGTGGTTCTGGGCACTGTGCCAATTCCACATGGTATGCATCCCCGGGAAATCCAGTTGTCCAAATGATAAGCCATCATATAAAGTTCACTTGGCCTAAACATAAAGGCCATCAGTGGAAATCCAGTTGTCCAAATGATAGGCCTACATTCGGTACGAAAAACGGTCCATATCAATGAGCCCAGATCAAATGGTTAGGATCCTTTGATGGGTACAATTTTAGGCTAACAATAGCTCATGACACTTGCAACTTGGACGACTTGGATTTCTCTAAGATGAGTGCTGGGAAAATAAGTGCACGAGTGACCATCTCATCTATTGATTCAGGTGATGGCCGCTTACTCTCAAACAAGAACATATACTACGGAAGAAGGAACTTCAAAGAGTAATTTTATTAATTGTTTAGAGGTGGAGAGACTACCTTAATCTGATGACATCTTGATTTGTGTGCTCTATGAAATCTCTGAGAAAGGGAATACTCATTTGATCGTTGTAATCAAGAATCACCTGCCGCCAAATTGGGTGAGTTATCAATCACCAAGAAATAACGAAAATAAATTGGAACATAGATAACAAAAACAAATGGATCGAGTTAATGACATCTGCAAAATAACCTCAAATGAAACAATGTGTCGATGTATTCTATATATATTGGATGACAACCATAAAAAGTGAGAGATGTTACTGCAACAAAATTATTTACTAATCGCACAAAATATTAAAAAAGAAGATTGTATTAATTGGTGTGTGGATTGTATTAGTTGGTGTTTCATCAATAATTTCATTTTTTTATAAAATATTTGATAGGTAAGATGGGCTCAAACCTGCGACCTTGAGGTTGCAATATTGTCAACTCATCGTTAACTTCATTAATTGGGATACATAAATATTTTTTCATCAATGCACATAGAATTAATTAATATGTGAGTATCAACTGGTGTGTGATAGGTAAATGTCCTTGTGATACTAGCAGCTCTCTAAAATATTACTGGTAGCACCTCTATAGCATTGTTGACTGCCACTGTTGTTAAATGCGACTACATATGTGCATATGCGGTCGCATATGCTATTTTGGGAGGCTGGATCACATATGCCATGCTAGCATATGCGATCCAATGCAGTATGTGATGGCATACTGCTCCAACGGTCATAAATATGACCATTGGACTTCTTTCTTCCAAAATGGGGGCCCCTCTATCTCTATAAATAGAAGGGCTCTCTTCCTCCCTCTACCACAACTCATTTTGCCCATTCTATTTCCAATCTCTCTCTCATTCTCTCTCTCTCACTCCCATTTTTTTAAAAATTTTAATCTTCTTCAAGCAAGAAGGAGGGTCCCTTCCACAGCTCCACCGGCATTCTAAAGTTCCTTCCCAGACTCCTATCCTTCCTCCATCGCCAAGCAAGTAGAGAAACATCAAATCAAGATTCAAAAAGGAAGATTTAAGTTTTTTCTTTTGTATGGGAGGCTTGAATATTTAATTTTAATTTTAATTTTTAATTTTACATCAAGTCCTCTTTCATTTTCCAACTTCTTAAATTTATATTACTGTTATATCAAATGATCCTCTTAGACTGAGGTTTAACAATCCGGGTTGGAAGTATGATCATTATTAAAGTTTTACGGAGAAGACCAAGATCAATTGTACCATGTGTCCCTATGTTAGCGTAGGGGAAATATCGTGACGAAAGCAACACTTGGCTTACCAAGCCAGATCGAATGCTGAAGCATGTCCAATGTAACTCCCAAGATTGTAAGGGAGATTTACAAGGGAATGAAAGATTTTAATGACGAAAAATAATGATGATGTAATTTTAGGAGACTATTGGGAAGGGGGTAGTCAACATTATCATTATGAGGAGGAAGTGGAAGATGATAGATCCACTCCGTCCACCACAGCCCGTAGTAGTAGACCACCGACTCCACCTCATAAAAGAGCTCGTGGTAGTGGTAGTGGTAGTGGTAGTGGTAGTGGTAGTAGTACAAGTGGTAGAGGTGGTATAGAAAGATTTTCCCTTGTAAACCACATCCCGATGATGAGATCGATGCACGAGACAAAGGTGGACTGGTCCAAACTACCATAGAAAATCGGCTTAAAGATAAAGATAGACCCATAACTATTCAACATGTGGCTAAGTGGATGTACCAAGCCGGTATTGCCTTCATTACCGTTCAATTAAAGAGCTTCCGAGTTATGGTTGAAACTCTAGGACAATTTGGTCCGGGACTTATATCGCCCTCATATCTTGAAATAAGATGCACTTATCTTAAAAAAGAGGTTGAAGCGACCAATAGTTTTCTTGACGAGTATAGAGAGGATTGGAAACCATATGGTTAAACGGTTATGGCCAACAGATGGATGGATAGTGTGACAGCCCGGATTTCGGCACCCCGAAACCCGTGCCATCAGCACGATCATCTTGACCGTGCCCCTTAGCTAAGTATGGAACATTGGTATATCAAGCACAGAATTGAAATAGTAAATGAAACTGCAGAATTAAATCGCTATATAAACATTTCTCAAAAGACAGTTCTATCCTCATGCCTCTGCATGAATGGAGAACCAATCCGAACCATCGATGATAGCTAATCATCACAGATGGTTCGCCCAAAAGAAAAATCATGAATTTATACATATACATTGCTTAATCAAAATAAGGCTTGACATACCAAGCCGTACAAAATCTCCCCAAAAACCCTCAAAGCGGCACAACGGAGTCCTCTAGAAGAAGTCCTCAGGAGGTGGCTCCAACTCGTCTCCGGCCGCAAGGTCCGACTCACCGGGGTCAGTGTCTCCTGAAGCCTCGACAGCTGCTAGTAGTGGACCTGCGACGTATAGTCTATAGGGTGAGCTACATCTTAGCTGAATAGGGAACAAAACACAGTTGAACATATAAATTATTACTCACATATATTCCATGATATGTCATGCATGATGTGTCTATACAATTACTGACGAAAACATTTAAAAAGCATTATATTTTACTGGTAGTTTACTCATGTCTTTTATTTATTCATGAATGATGCTAAAAAGGCTTAAAGCAAAACTTAAACTTTCAACTTAAGTAATCCCCGAGCAATATAGCATCGAGCCCCGATGAGATACCCATCATCGTCATCTATATAGACAGTTTTAAACGTATTCCCTGGGAATATAAATAGTACCCAAGCCCCTTTCCCCTGGGGATTGGTGGCGGGGTTTCACTTATCTCAATCAACACCCACAGGGTGTATCTGTCACGGATAAGCCTCCAGACTGCTACGATTTCGCTCAGATTTCACGATATCCTGCCATGTCAGTCATGGATATCCCGCCACGTCGGTGTGGTACCCTATCAAACCTCAAATAACAAAAATATCGGTGCCTTACATATAGTTATTCATCGTGTAAATGTGCTATCTTATATCAGTTAGGCCCTATCAAACATGATTCAATCTTGGATACATCCCTGGGATGTATCCATTCACTGTTATGATTACTTTTATTGATGTCACACACACACACTTTTCTCAAACTCTTTAAGCAATAAAACATTTTAAATTTCAAATCTATATCACTACATACATGCTCTTGTAAAATAAGGTACATATTCAAGGAGTTCCTACCTCAAGTCTTAGTTTGATCAATGCATCAAGGTCCCACGTGGCTCCTTGTGCACTTGTTCACACGTACCACCTATGGTACCACATAACATGTGAAACACATCACTAAGGATGCAATAAAGGAGGTCCAAGACCCCCCAAAAATTTTAAAGTCAAACTCAGAAGTCAACATCAACTGGCCCAGTCGATTAATCAATTTCCAAAATCGATTAATCGAAAGTCAATATCGATTAATCGATTCTCAAATCGATAAATTGAGATTCCCATTCGATTAATCGAAACCCAATTCGATTAATCGGAATTCTTTGCTCTATCAAGTCGATTCTCAATTCGAGTAATCGATTTCCAAAATCGATTAATCGATTTCCAAAATCGATTAATCAATCCCAAATCGATTAATCGAAATTATAAATCGATTAATCGAATTTTCATTTCGATTAGTCGATTTCATCAAGCTAATTTCTTTTCACCACTGGAGTCTACTGTAGGCTCCCAGTCGATTAATCGATCCTCAATTCGATTAATCGAAATCCAAAGTTGATTAATCGAAACCCAATTCGATTAATCGAGATCGGGGTCTTCTGACTTTTCAACTTCTTGGCCAATTTCGATTAATCGAAACCCAATTTCGATTAATCGAAATTGCCAGATTTTGTCTCCTTCTGGCTGCTCTTCCAAATCTTTCTCCATTTATTTTCTTTCTTTTTCTAAGCCTTTAATCTATGATTTTAACCATTCCTAACTACGATTAATCTCCCATAACTTATGCATTTAATTCACAAGAAATTTACCTCAATCAAATCTCGATTTGATTAGATCTAGTGGTTGGAAAGGCTAGGGTTCCAGCTTTGGCTCTAACGGATCCAAACCGTGTCGAATCCGGCTTTTATCGCTTGAATCCCCCCTTCCAATCAGTTGTAATAACTCCTCTCTTTACTCCTCTCTCTCTCTTCTTTACTCTCCTTCAACAACCAAAACCATTAACTTTAGGGTTATTAAACCCTTTTATCTCTCCTCTCACTTATGTGTTGAGCACATGCACCGGGATAGGTGTATGCGACTTCTCATTCACATCACACACCACATGATCACTCTCGTCCGTTCATCATACTCTATGCTAACCCTTGATCTCCTAATTGGTCAAACTTGTGACCAATCAGGCACGGATCCCGAGGTCACTATTTAATGTGATTTTTAGGGATATTACAGATAGGGTCGGTACGTCACTAATTAATATTTAGGTTAATTATCCTACCGGTGCAATGTTCCTAAAGTCGGTGGATACTTCGGCCGAATCCCACACAACGGAATATAGTTTTAGCCTCCTCGATAAAGTTGTGGAGGAGGTTGGAGGAGCATGTTGTCAAAGTTTGTATGGATAATGTCGCGAATTATGAGGCCGCGAGTCAACTTTTTATGCAAGTTCCATTACTTAATTTTAGAAGATATAGGCAAGGTCCACATTAAGAATCGTAGCTAAGGTTAAGAGAACATAAATATTCTCTTATAAGCACGCCCAACTGCTCACCATATGAGCAAAGCATTTGGTGGAAACATTTTTGTGACAGCCCGGGTTTCAACACCCCAAAACCCGTGCCGTCAACATGACCCTCAAGGCTGTCCCCCGTAAATTCTCATGGAACACTCAGTACATCCACACACAACGCAGAGTAAAGCGTACAAGTCATGATATAAAAAGAGATCACAAAAAAAAAAGATCTCCACAATTATCATATAACCAACTCCAAAAATAACCCAAAAGACGGTTCTAGTCCTATGCCAATTGCATGAGCAAGAGAACCGAACTGAACCATCGGTGACATCCAAAGGTCACCCTCCGATGGTTTGCCAAAAGAATATAACAATTTGTATATTACATCACTTTCAAGTTTAAATGGCCGAACGTACCAAGACTTACAAAACAATATCAAAGTGGCATAGCAGAGCCCACTAGAAGAAATCCTCCGGAGGAGGCTCGTTCTCCTCAAGAGGCACGTAGTAAGAATCCAATCTATCCTGGTCCTCCGCTATTGAGTCCTCACCTGCACCTGTGACGTATAGTTGGAAGAGTAAGCTATATCATAGCTCAATAAGGAAAACAAATATTACATGCGTATTTTCAACATCAACATATCTTTCATGATATTGCACATTTCATATCTTATTAGAAAGAAACACATGATTTAAATGTATTTTTAAATTGATCAAAACTGATAAAAGATGCATATTTCATAATCACGCTTATCATTATTCAAAACACTTTCTTAATTCACACTCTTAAAATATTCACTTAAATAATTGTTTGATCAGCTATAGTGTTGAGCCCTAATGGAATACCCACCATCTTCATTCAATTGAACGCTTTTCACATAGATACAAGCCCACAAAAATGGAGTGACTTGTCGGACGAAATATTACCTTATATGGTAATCAAAGACTGGATATCCCGTCGGACCGGAGTACAAGTTGTACAGATATCCCGCCGTATCGGTGGCGGATATCCCGCCGCGTCGGTCACGGTTATACCACCGTGTCGGTCATGTATTCACATAAAACCTTAAACCAAAGTGCTAAAACTACATATAGTTATTCACCGTAAAATTGTGATAAACATAATAGTTTCGAAGTTCTTGAAGTTTATACCTACACATATGTTCATATCAACCTGATGTCACATTCACATACATATATCTGAGTTTCTTGCCAAGAGCACATGCATACTTATCAAAATTTGTAACACACACACACATGATTTGTATTAGTGATCACTCACACATGTCGAATCGTACGTATTCAAAAGCATGGTAAATTCATGCTAAAACGTGTTCATAAATCACATACACATCACAGCACTACGCACATGTTTGCTGAAATCAAATACACATGTTAAATAGTTTTCCTTACCTCACGCTAAGCCTTTAGGCTTCCATAATTCAAGCTTGCTTCACATCCACTCAAACTTTGGTCACACCTAACATACACAATTTCATGATCGGAACGTCAGAATTGACGTAAAACAAGGAGATACACCATATCCGCAAAGTCCCCAAAACCAAAACAGAAGACAATTTTAACTATCGAGAATCGACCAGTCAAATCCCAATTCGACTGGTCGGTTTCCCTCAGGAAACCAGACCCTCCTTTCACACCCAATTCGACCAATCGATTTCTCTCAGGCTACCTGAGAGCGCAAAGCCGAAATTCGCGAGCAATACCCGCAACTGTTTCTTTGAGATGCGAGGTAACAATTAAACTTGCATTATCTGGACTGCTATTGTATCACTAAGAGATAACTCACGGTTCCTTAAGTTAGGCTCGTAGGTCTTTTACACCTGCATTATTAGAAGACAACTTAGCTGTCAAATTCGATCGATCAAAGTGATGATTTGATCGATCAAACACCTTTTCGATCAATCAACCTGACAAGTTGATCGATCAAACATTCATATCAGTAAAGACCTATTTGATCGATCAAACTAAGTATTTGATCGATCAAATATGAAATCTAATCGATCAATTGTGAAAATTGATCAATCAACTGTTTGAACTATATTTCCAAAAGCAGGAGACCAGAGTTCAAATCCCCTCCCTCCCTTGAGGCCACCCTAGGGATTTATATCCCGTGCTGACCCGGCATGTGCTGAATATGGGGTGTGCATGTGCCCCTGGGATTAGGCGGGTGCTCTAAGAGGCTTGGATACCCAGGTTATCAAAAAAAAAAAATGTTTGAACTATATACTATTTATGAACCTATCCGATCGATCAATTGGGTAAATTGATTAATCAAATTTGAAATTCGATCGATCAATTTAGAGGATTGATCGATCAACCTATCGGGTTAGGGTTTTTTCATTTTCAAATCTGATCGATCAATTAAGCATTGATCAATCAAATCTATCATTTAAGTAGAACCTGGGTTTTTAAATAACCATTTTAAACGATCGAGAGAACTTAATCGAGCGAGAGCACTTTGTCTCCCTTGCATGCGAACTTGATTTCCGGCTACTCTCGGCTGCCAGAGCTTCGCGTTCTTGATTCCTTGGATCGCATTTCGAATCCTTAGCATGGTAAACCCTAAAATTTTTAATTCCTTTAGGGTTTTTATATATATTTTCTCTTTTTTTTAGACCATGGGACCGCGTACGAAGAACGCGTGGCGTAAAGTCCCCACCTCGTGGGCTCGTGTGCCCGTGCCCCAAGTTGAACCGGTAGTACAACCCATTGTACCACCTGTGGCACCACTCGTACCACCCGTGCCGCCCGTTCAACCACCCCAACCACCACTTATCGAGCGTGAATTCTCAAAAGAGTGGTGGAATGCCAAGACTTTCTTGCCCGAATACGAGTTCACCCCGACTCTATTCGAGGATCACCCCGAGATGATGTGGGCGATCGATTATAGCGGTAAACTCGGGCTTAAACCCTTGCATAAGCTCTTTCACGACTACTATTGTCCGAGAATAGTACATCTATTCTACCAACACCTTCGACGGGAAGGTAGTCGTCACCAAATGGTTACTAAAATCAATGAGTTGGAATATAAATTCAACCAATTCCATGTCTTCGCCGCTATGCAATGCCCACCCGGGTATGTGGAGACGTGTGGTTTGGCGGATGCAATGCCCATCCGGGATGTCATTGCTAAGATGACACATGGGCTTCATGGATCGGGCCAATCTATTAAGAGGGCCCAACTACTCGACAACTTATGGATGCTTGACACCTATGTCAAGTGTGCCATTTACCCATTTTTGCATCGGTCAGAGTGTACGAGAGCATCGTACAACAGTTCTTATTTTTGACCTTTGAGAACCATTGGTTCTCCGTCGTCGACGTCGCCATTGATGACTTGCTCGATGTCATCGATAGGATGTCGGAGAAGAAGGCCATCGCAAAGAAAGAGATACCTTATGCACGATTGATCACACGCATGATGGAGCAGTACAACTCCGTGTGTGAGGCCTATAGCGTGGCTCCCGAGGAGCCAAGAAGGAATGACAATATTAAAAAATTTCAACTCAAAGACTGGACCAAAAGCTATAATCTTTTGGTTAAGAGGTTACCGGATGAGGAGGAAGTTCCTCCAGTTGAGGTTAGAACAGAGGTTGTTGAGAGAGCTCCAGATGCAGGGGAGGCACAACCTGACCGTTCACCTCAGCCCGAGGTGTCTACTAGACCGCCCCCCACTCCTTCGCGCCGATCTACCCGTGCCACTACCTCATGCCATCCCGAGCCTTCCACTTGAAACTGTAATCGCCATCATGAATGAAAACAACAAGCGGGTGCACGAGAGGCTGGATGAGATGCAGGCATTCCATGGTCAGGTACACCGACGATTGGACTTTCATGAGGGGATGCTCACACTACTGATGCAGCACACTTATTCAACCATTGCTACCCCCATGATCGGCCATGCCCGCCTGCATACAGTGGCTCCTCGTGACTACAGGGCCGAGCCATCCAGACCCAGCCGACCAGACGTACCTACGGAGCCAGGTTCATCATCCGCTCCACCGGCAAGTAATCACTATACATTTTATGTTATTTTATAATTATATGTGTATATAAAACTTCTGTTTTCCATATTCAATTTCTGTTCTGCATGCACGATTGTTCCTGCATGATTTCTAATTTGACTGTTTTGTCTGCTATATTTAATCTCTGTTTGCATGCTCTGCTCTCTGTACTCCTTGAATGTGATATACCTCTTCTTTGTATTCTGTACTATCTGACACCTTTGCTTTAAATTTATTAAATACTGTGTGAGTGTTATGTGTGCGTGATTGTTTGAGTCACTGTACAGTGTTCTTCCAAGCACGTGACATTTGGGATGGATGCATTCATGTACGGATGCAATCCTCTATGGCATCCTCGGATGTTACACGCAGTATATCCAGGTTACTACGGATCTCGACCCTTCATACGCATGCTTAGCGGAGTCTACTAATTGTGATCCAATCTTACTGTTAGAACTGTCTGTTTCTATTTCGTTCTAAGCGTTAGGATTAGGGAACACCGTAGACCTGTCTAAATCTGTCAGATATTTTTGAAGACGAAAATTCCTAAAGGGGGGAGAATATAACGACCTTAAAAAAATTCTGAGACTTTCTGACTACTTTGGTATCCGTGCCTGGCACAAAAATTGAGATGAATTTAAAATTTTAATAATAAGATTATTAATATCAAGACTTTTAGTCCGTGAGCATGTGAAGTGAGATGTCACTTACGACGTATGTCTGAGATGCGACTAGAGTCTTTGGAGAATATGATACGCTGGAGTAGTGCGTGTGCGCTCAACACCGGAGCGAAAGATTTTGAAAAGGAAATATCTGAGATATTTCCTTTGATAGCTTATAAGAGAAGAAAGGTTAGGAAAGCCTGATACTTCTTTTCTTTACCTTGAATCCTTGCCTGCAAGCTATTACCTGTGTGAGAGAACAATGGGAAAGCCAAGGCTCGAGAAACCTAGTTATGGAACCTAGTTACGGAACATTTGATCAAGAACACGATGGAATCGACGTGTGTATGTCGAATCTGCTTGGGGAAGGCGATACACGTTTGTGTGTGGACGTGGTGACACTCCTTTGGTTCATCGAAGAACTCACCTCGACAGACACTCGAGTTTCGGATCCGAAGAACCGCCTTGGGCGGAGGTTTGACTTGGATCAAGGAAGCAACCATCAAAAGAGGTGAGTTAGTACGGATTTCATAGGAGATTTACATGTCTTAATTATGGATTTAAAGAATGCTTGAATGATTCGTGGGGAATCATAAAGGCTAGGGCTGAAATGGGTTTAAAATCAACAAACCCCATTAATGACAGGAACTGTCATATCCAATCAATCAATTTAAGTAATTGATTGATCAAACTGTAATCCGATCGATCAAATTTGAGATTTGATCGATCGAATTGTATAACCTCCATTTGAAACAGAAGGGTGATTTTTTTCTTGGAAGTTAGAGCCCGATATGATTGATCGATCAAATTGGTTATTTGATCGATCAAATCTGGAACTAATTGATCAAATATGAGAGTGATCGATCAAGTGTGAACTGATCGATCAAATTGGGAATTGATCGATCGATCTATGAAATTGATCGATCGATCAAATCGAGGATTTGATCAATCGAATTTTATAAACACCCTATGGAACAGGAGGTGTTTTTTTGAATTTTTTTACTTTTATAAATTCGATCGATCAAACATAAGGATTGATCGATCAATTTGAGAATCCGATCGATCTGAGTTTCCTCTGTTTTGTGAAGGTGAAAAGATTAGTCGATCAATTATGAGAATTGATCGATCAACTTGAAAATCCGATCGATCAAATGAGAATTGATCGATCAAATATTTTATGTTCTGTCTGTTTAAGGAGTAAGGCATCCGATCGATCAAATGATGAGATTGAACGATCAGATGTGAATCCGATCGATCAAATAGAGGAATTGATTGATCGAATTCCCTGTTTTATCCTGTTTTGATTTTCTGGGAAAAACACTGCTGGGCAGTGTACCAAATTATATTCTGACACTTCTGACACGTAGTGTGCTATACGTATGGTCTAGGTCAAGATCAGGACACTTTAAAAATCTTGGGATTTGCTTAGAAAGATCTGTTCTGAGGTAGGGGAAATTCAACTTAACTTGTATTCGATTTTGACTACATGGTTTCCTAGCATGTGTCTGATTTCTTCTGTTTTAAAAGCTTTGTTATCTGATTTTACCATTTGTTTTTGCTATCTGATTTTGAGGTCTTTATGTGTATTGATTTAAAGTTCATGTGACGAATTTCCCTGACGTGGCAGGATACCCATGACCGACACGATGGGATATCCGTATATCTGATTTGTAAACCCTTGGCACAAGTTGCTCTCCTTTGTAAAGTCTTGATTCAATTATCTGCAATTGATCATTGAATGACGATGGTCGGGGTTAACCATCTGCACACATCTGGCTACCACGTGCTATATTTACGGGAGTTATTTAAGTATAGAATTTAAGTCAATAACTACTGTATGCATGCATTTGACAACTCTAAGATTAAAGTCTATTTCTTATAATTCTGCATCTTCTCTGTTTACTAAAAGTTTCGTATTCTGATTATCTGTGTGCATCTGCTCATTCTGTCTACATTCTCTGATTGGATATCTGATCTGCGTTATATTCTGCAAACCATGTTTTACAATTAAGATGCAAATTACTTGAGTTTCTTCTATTGAATTTAGATGGTTAGCTCACTCTGATTTTAATATCATAGGTGCTGAGGCTAGAGTTCCCGGTACTGAGAGTGATCCCGACTATCAGCCAGAGCCAGAGGCTGAGGAGGAGGACACTGACGCCCCTGCTGACGAGTTTTATTAGCAGCTTGGGTATTAGTCTTGTTTTAGGTCCTATATTTATTTTTGTTTTAGATTATTTGTGTCCTATATATATATATGCATTTTTTTACTTTTTTATCGAGGCCAGGTGTTGGAACATTCAACCCAAGCCTGGCTCAGATCATTCCGGATCACCACATATATGTTTAACCTGACCAAAGTACCGGGACGGGTTGGCTTCATAAAATATACCACTTTTTCCGGGCTAGATACAGGCCAAAATCGGGGCTAGACTAGCCCATTGAGAGCCCCAGATGTAACATAAAGTGATGTGGTAGTAACACTAACCTTAGCAAAGGATGACTACTTTTTCTTTTTTTCTAGAATAACAAAAGAAATTTCATTAACCCATGTCAAGAGTTACATTGAGAAAAAGAGAGCAAAGGACAGCATTTGTCCAATTGACAAAATCATGTTAAAGACACCCAATTCTAGCTAATCCATGCGCCACTTTGTTAAAGTTAGGCTTGGTGTGCATGCATAAACTGGAAGAAAACAATAAGAGAGCTTGCTTTTCTAGCGTAGGCCTCTCATCTTACGGCCTTGGACAGGCGTGTGGAAGGTTAAAGCTCCGCTCAGGAACATTTTGTTCGCTTGGTTTGCGGCGTATAACCGTATCAAGACTGTGGATTTCTTGATCAGGCAGGGAATTTAGATTCCTAATCGATGCATCTTGTGCCTTTTTATGCCTGAGTCTGTTGATCACCTTTTGTTCCATTGTTTGTTTTCCCGTACCATCTAGAACGCAGCCTGTTCCCATAGGAAGTTGATGGGCTGCTTGCGGAGCTCGTGCAAGAATTTATTAGCCGAGTGGTGCCATGATTGTAGTAGGTTCGGTCACCCGGTCACCTCTGCGATTCCAATCACTGTCTTTGCAGCCATTTGGAAGGAACGAAATCTTCAAATTTTTGAAGGTAGATTTAGATCGTCAGCATCTATTCTAGAGGAGATACTCAGCTGCATTCACCTTTCGGGGTTTATATGGGGCAAAATTTGGCTAATTGAGGGGTGATTGCCAGTTTGTCCTCAGATTACCAGTTAGCTTCTTTGCGATAGGGCCCTTTTTGGGTTTGTGCTTTTTCTATTATTTCTTTTCTTTTTTTGTTCTTCGAGCACCTCGCTCGGTTCGATCTTCTTTGTATTTTTTCTTTCGGTTGAATGAAAATTACATAGTTACCAATCAAAAAAAAATTCCTCCATCAAAAACTTCCCCTGTATTAATGGCTGCAACTACACTGTTGAAGTCGCTTTCCAATACAATATCTGAGAATCCTTTCCCCTTGGCATAGTGGAGCTAGCCCCTCCAAGTCCAAGCAAGCTCGGGCTTCATGATGTTCAGCACTATTAATATGGCATATAGGCTTTAGCCATAGCCGACAGAACCAAACCCAAATGATCTCTAATAACCACGAACGCTAATGCCAGCTTTGACCTCGTCTAACTTCCATGATCCATCTACATTTATTTTTATCCTACCTTCATCAGAGGACTCCAGTTGGCATTGTTGTGTCCAGTTGAAAGATGGGTTTAGGAAGTCTTGGAGGAAAACTATCGCATTTTTTATAGCTTTCACAGGATCTCCCATTTCACCATGGCATACCGCATTCCTGTGATTCTAGACCGCCCAAGCACAAGTAGGGAAAAAATTAAGTTGGTCATCTCTGCTGGCAACCAGGAACTGTTTGACCCATACATAGAAATTAGAGGAAATTAGAAAAACATCCCTCCTTTCAAATCGTTTCAACGTATTGTTCGGAAAAAAAGTTATAGGAAAAAGGGTTTGCAGGGAAATTAGAAGTTCAGAGACCCGTGAGATCTAAAATACCAACTTATAGTTGTGAGATTGCGAAATTGCCATTCTATATAAAGGGTATTTTTAGCTGAAAAATTTAGGAGAGAGAGAGAGATAGAAAGAGAGGGTAAGGCTGTAGTGTCGTTTTAGGAAGAAAAAAAATTCGAAGAAATAGGTGGTCTTTCGATACATTCTTTGTGACATTGTAGAGACTAATCAAATCGGATACATTATTTGGTTTCTTTTTTCATGGGATCAACATAGTAAGGCCTCGTTCCAGAGCTAGGAAATTGTAGGAAATGGTTTTTCCGACCATTTTCGGAGCTTTTCCTTTGTTTGAGAGTTTTCTTGTGCTACGAGTTTTCAACCTACTTTCCTGAGAAAGTGACCTTCGATTTTCTTTGCATTTTGGTCAGGAAAGCTCATTTTTTGAGCTTGAGCTACAATGGAACACAACCATGGGTCTCACTGAATCGGTTCTTCACCACTCCTTCAATTTTCTTTTAAGTGTTGTTATTTAAGATGAGAAGTTTACAGCCACACTTTATGTTACTGCCACACCTCTTATCGCTATTTTTATGTTACAACCACAATTTATGTTACAGCCACACTTTTCAATTGATATGTCTAAATGGCAGGGCAGGTTGGCACATGGTTGAGACTCAACCAAAGATCCATTCTTCTTCGATGTCTTATATGAGGTTTATAGCCATCAGATCAAACTACTTTTTGGGTTCATATAGTATTTTGTTTAGTTGTCTAGTTAAAGGCTCTTGATCAAATCATAGAAATTATTATAAACAACATAATTTTGGGGCTAAATCAAAATCTAAACCATGGTCCATGGACACATTCTGGTTTTATAAGGTTTTACTCTACCTTTAAGGGTGAATCGAAGCTCATATAATCCATCTGTAAATAAGAGCTTTTATTTGGTGCCTGACCCAAGCGCCAAAGGTGGTACGTGAGGACCGAAACTGAAATTTTGGACCGAAATTTACCCTCTCATACAAAAAACCCAAAATTTTCAGATTTTATTTTTGTTGCGGTGGGGATCGAAATTGAAATTTCGGTCATTTCGGCCAAAATTTTGATCCTTGCTCACAACTATTTATGAGCACATAAATCACGGCAAGTTTACTTTTGACCTTTAGCTGATTTTGTCCTAAAAAATATCAACGAATATACAATGGTTAGCAATTTGAGATTTAGCACTTTAGTCAAGTTAGGGCTGTGAAGTGTGAACGGGTTGGACATTTTTTGAATAGGGCGCGACAATAACACTTCTAATCGCCATTTTTTAAAAATTGAATCATAAGGATCGGATTAAGGGTTTCAGTAACAGGTCGGGCTGATATCATATTTCTTTCATTTATATTGAATTTTTATAATAAGGTTCACGGTCGTACATGGACGGTATTCCATTGGTAGGACTATCATTCGATAGAGCGACTCGATATTTTACCGGGTCGGGCATTATGAATGAGACATCCAACTCAGGTCGATTAAGAGGTTGGGTCGGGTAGGGCGAAAATCAGGTCGTGCAGGGTCAATATGACCCAAGCCGATATTTTACATGTAAAAAATATGAAAAATAGGTAGGGGTGTTATTGGGTCGGTTCTAGCCGGTTTTCATGCTAAACTAAAATCTAACTGATAACTATCGGTTTCTAGTTTCTCAAATCAAAATCGAACTGATAGCTATCGGTTTTCGAGTAAGTCCCCGTCGATGTACACGTTAAGAAAACATTTCGAGAATCTGACTGACCAAAGTATTAAACTCATTACCGATTTAAATCATATAAATTTTGACGATCATCCGATCAATATAACCGCTTTGATGAAGGTCATAAATACGTGCAGCTATAGGGCATAAAAGTACACAATGCACTTTCTTTACACTTTCTTGAAAAAGTGTAGAACACAAGAAAATGTCAACTTTCCTAAGAAAATAAGTTTCTGAGTAACTCAATAATAATCACTCAGAAAATGACTTTCCTCATAAAATGAGTTTCTAGGCAGAAACTGAAGTAGCCATTTTCCTCAGAAAATGGGTTTTTCGGCGGAAAGTGCCGAACGAGCCCTAAGTCGTTTTGTTAATAGGGTAGAGAGAAGCTTTAGAATGAAAGAATCTAGTGGTCCTGTCCCACACTTGATCCAGTTGGTGCCAAATGGTTTCAAGCTGGGCATAATTACAGAAATAAGACCGGGAAGAAAGTGTTTTGCGCTATTATATCAAAACGGAAAAGTTTTGCATAATCTAGATGCATCGTATTTCAATTTCCTTGAAATCCGTGAATACTAATTTGAAATCCGTGAGAATTCAAAATTTTGAACCCAGAATATTTGTACAGTACTGATTACATAAAAGTTTTTGAAATAATATAATACTGTAAAAGTTTTATAACATGAATCCTCTTTTGGCTAAGTGCCCTTGAAGCTGATCCATTAAAACATTAATTTGATGTTTGAGGGTCGTTACTGATGTGGGCTTCTCTTCTACTCATTAAATAAATGTTTCAGCTATTTCCGATTTAGTGATAGCTTGTGAGCCACATTATTTGTCTTGGCCAGAGCTCAAACTTCTGACGCTGCCTTTTCCCAAAAAAGATGCTTTTCCTGACTCTTGAGAAATCGTGAGATCCCTTGCCTGATTAGTGAGATCCCATACCCCAATCCTTTAAACTTATATCCTTTGCCTAATTAGTGGGATCCCTTACCCAATCCTTTAAACTTATATCCCTTGCCTACTAGTCGAGTTAGTGAGTTCCCTTATCCATTCCTTTAAACTTACACTACCTGCCAGATATCGAAATATCAATATTACGCTTTCTTTTTCGTTTAGCAGCACATTTTTCACATAAATAATTTAAAAAATGACACATTTTTACGAAGCGATTATCTACTTTGAACAAATGACATATTTTCATGAATTTTTTTTCCTATTTTCTCCTGTACCCTATTAATAAGTTTAAGTTTAATTAACGTTTTCTCTCACATCTCTTAATAAGTTTAAGATAAGCATGGACTTTTTTCTTTTTGTTATTTTTTCTCACAAATCAAAATGAGATTAAGGGATTGCATTCTTTACGACGGGAGAAATTTTTAACGGTTGAGAGATCACGGTTACCGCACGGTGACAATGGGCACAATAACAGCATAGTCACCATGCGGTAATCGCGTGGTAACTGCGTCATCACCATGCAGTAACAGCATGGTAACAACATGTGGCCGCTTCGTAATGTTCAACCGCTTCATAATCGAACGGTTAAATAATTTGATCGGCAAGAAATCGAGCGGTATGGGTAAAAATATGTCATTTTTAAAATAATTTGTGCGAAAAATGAGTCATTAATTGTTGAACGAAAAAGTACGGGTAATATTGATATTTTGATATCTGAAAGGTAATTATCATCAGTTAAGACGGTTGGGTCACGAATCTCACCAATTTCAATAGTAGACAAGGGATCCCGCCAACCTCAAAGTGAAGTAAGGCATCTTACAAATATCCTTTTGAGTTAAATACCCACCAGGGTCCCAACTATCCCCCTATTTACCCACCGGGGTCTCAACTTCATAAAACGACCCAGCAGGGTCTAAGACCCTCAAACTTTTCACTTTTTGAGTTTTAACTTCAAACGGAATGAACACGTGCATAATAAAAGGAGACAATTGACAATATTTGAAAAAGAGGAAATGTCGAAAATGTCATAACTTAAAGACAGTGAAAATAACAAAAATACCCTTCATTTAAAAAGAAAGAAGATGAAGCGGGCATTCATTTTTTTGGCTCTTCATTTCAAACCCACTGGCCTGCTAAGCTAAGTCATTCCCAATCCCCACCGGTTCTCGTTGCCGTTGAAGAGAGAAGATTGACATCGGACATTGCAAAGGTGGACTCTTAGTCTCCCTTTCACTCTTCGTCTTCCCCATTTTGCAGGTGGTTTTTTTTTTTTCCCTTTTCGTTAAACTCAAATCTTTAGGATTTGAAGTTATAATTTGTGTGAGTTGGAATTGAAGTAGAGTTTTATCCTAAATCGGTACAAATACGGACATTATTTTTGTCATTTTTCTAAGTTTATCAATCTTCGTCTTCTCCATTTTGTAGGTGGAGTTAATTTTTTTTTTCCTTCTCATTAAACTCTAATCTTTAGGGTTTGAAGTAAAGTTTTACCCTAAAAATCGGTAGAAATGCGTTCATTATTTTTGTCAATTTTTTCAGTTTAAATGAGAAAATTGTTGTTTTAATTAGGTAAAAGAGATGTTTATAAATGGCAAGAATATTTTTTTGTGTTTCCATTAATTTTTTTTCTTCTTGATCGTTGGAAAAACAGTTAAAAGATTTATTTATTATTTTATGACTGGGTATCTTATGAGTCATTTACTGACTCTTATAAGTCCAAGGATGACTCATATAAGTCATGTAGGATTTAAATATGATAGTCAATGAAATCAGTCATATTATACACTGATAATAGTAATGTACCAATGTGGATTTCACATTACTAGGTCACATAAGAGTCATTTTCTGACTCTTATAAGTCAAAGGGCGACTCATGTGAGTCATTTAGGCTCCAAATCTGATAGTCAATAACAACAGTCAAGTTATAGTATGATAACAGTGATGTACCAATAAACATTTTTTATGACTGAGTCTCTTATGAGTCATTTACTGACTCTTATAAGTCCAATATTGACTCTTGTGAGTCGGGTAAGATCCAAATCTGATAGCTAATGAGATCAGTCATGTTATAATCTGACAACAGTGACGTACTAATATGCATTTTAAATGATTGAGTCTCATAAGTGACTCTTATAAGTCCAAGGAAAGCTCATGATAGTCAATGAGATCAGTCATGTTATACACTGATGACAGTGATGTACCAATCATTATCTTCTTTAAGACATTAGGGTTTAAGAATTTATTTCTTTTCTTATTTGTCTTTTATATAAGACGCATCGTAGAAGTATGCAACAAAATATAAGGATCACCAATTGATTGTTCGTGATTGTATTCTCCGTACCAATCCGGGTTGGATAATCTTTATATATATATAGGGTTTACATGTAGTTACGTTATGGGTACTGACACAATTATACTAGTATGTCACTATAATGAGCTATTTAATCTTTATAGAGTTAGATAATACATTATATATTAATATATGCAGGTTTCGCATGCAGGTGCATTATGAGTACTATCACAGTTATACTAGTATGTCACTATAATGGGCTATTGAAAGTCCAAGGAAATAATATGATGTATAGTGGCAGAAAATATAAATAGAAACCGATAAGTCGGGATGCAACATATAACGAATTTATAGGAAAGATGTATGACTTGTGTAATTCAATGTCGGAGTAGATGGAGCTAAGGTTTAGATATAGATACCCGACTACTGAAGGGAGTTTTATTTTTGACATAGATATTGAGAGCGACTTTTATGACATGATGACCCTATGCCCTATTGACTCTCCTCACATTATTGTATATATCTTTAAAAAGATCGTGGAGTCAAAAATGCTCAACAAGCATAAAAGAAAGGAAAGTCTGGAGACAGAAATGCTAGGGAGGTATATGCTAGTAGATTAAAAGTAAATGTAATTAAATTTATTTAGTAGTCAAACATTCAATGCTATATGTTATTTATTTGATAGTGAGAAACCCGACGGCTCGCGGAGTAAAGGTGTTGGATGTAATGAATGACACAACCTTTACTTAGAAACAGTGGGGAAATGGGAGAAAACAGAGACATTTAGGTAAGTCGATGAAGTTATATGTTTGAGATTTTATTTAATATTAATTGAGAAATTGTCAATAAGTTGACTGATATATACTGGTATTCTTTCAATCATAGAATTGTTCATAACCGCATGTTTCCTAATTCAAGAGTCCATCAAACTCATCGATCATGCTATCAATCCGACCTACGATAGTGAGCATTTTACATAATTTTTTATATGGTTTGCAATTATTTCTTATACACATAGTACTTAACCTCTCGCAATACTTATGGTTTAATTTTTCGTCCCCTGTTACCGAAGAAAAGCGTGAACGGAGTACCAATTTTAGGTAGGTTGGTATCCCATTTTCTTCGAAAAAAGATGAGTTTTATTAATGAGGACTCACATCCTTTGATTGATACTTATGAGTAATTTTACAGTTCCGAGTATTCACGTCTATTTCCACATCCCGTCTTCGATACTCGTGTAGAGGAGAAAGTAATTTAAAAGGGAAAAGTATATGAAGACTCAAATTCGGTAAAAAATTCTCCGCCAATTCAGAGGTGACTATGAATTGAGTTTGTGCATAATCATGTGTAATATTATAGTCATATCTCACATATGAGTGACACCTTGTATATATGTTTTACTTAAAGGAACAAGAGTGCTCCGCCATCGAAGACATGGGTTTTCGATTCAATTAGTACCCAGAATAATAGTATCGAGGAACTATCAGGAGACAATGAGATTATTGAATATACGGGCTCAGATAGCGACTCGAGTTATTCAGTTGAAGTGAGATTCTAGGGACGAATTATTAGGAATAAATCAAAAGATGCAGACTTCGAAATTGAAGATGATAACTTAGGAGAGAGTTTCGCAAGGAAGCCAAGATTTGATACGATTGGAAATACATCTTTGACTGTCGGAAAAACTTTTTCTTCTTGAGAAGAATTTATCACTGCCTTGAAGAATAATGTTGTGCCAGGAAACTTTCAATTGAAACAAATAAAGACAACTAAGAGGATTGATGTTGCTAGATGTGTGGACAATATTTATACATGGCATATTCGCGCGAGTAGGGGCAATATCGATGACAATTCTTTCGTAATTAAAATAATGAATCCCGAGTACAAGCACGGTCCACTTAGTGTAGCTATGCAAAAAAAGGGAGGTCATCGACAAGCCTCAAGTGATTGGGTAGCTTCTAAAATAATGAATATGTTAAAGGATGCTACTGATTATGTGTCTGCCAAAATTATCTCTGAAATCCAAATAAATTAGGGGGTTATAATAAGTTATTATAAAGCGTAGAAGGCGAAAGAGATAGTGTTGGCTAACATTAGAGGCGGTTGGGAGTCATTTTATGCTAATCTCCCTTCATATATTACAGAATTGCGTAGATCCGATCCTGACGCCTTCACGAAACTATAATATTTGTATGATGACTCATTCCTTAGATTTTTTTGGGCATTCAATCCCTCTATCGATGCATATAGAAGAACGTTGAAGCCCATAATTTTGATTGACAGAACACACTCAAAAGGTAAATTTCCCTGCCTGATGCTAATTGCGACAGCTGTCGATGGTAACAACGGTTTGTTCCCCATTACTTTTGCTGTAGTTGAAGGTGAAATAGAAGATGCTTGGAAATGGTTTCTTCGATCTCTTTGAGAAGCGATCATGGATGATGATACAACAATTATCATAATTTCAGACCGTGCAGATACAATTAGATCGACGGTTGCAAAAGTATTTCCTAATGCCACTCATAGCTTTTGCTTTTTTCACATTGCCAAGAACTTCAAGGAGAAGTTTTGGAATCTGACTTTGTGGAGTCAACTCTGGCCTATTGCTCGGGCATATATCGTAAAAGAACATGATGAGCTACTGACAAAACTTGACGGTGTGAGCCCCTGCTGGTGCAAAATATCTTCGGCAGAGTGAACCATGGAGGTGGTCTAAAGCGTTGTTCCCTGGTTGTAAATACGATCTTCTGACTACAAACATGTCTCAGTGCTTGAACAAAATCCTAGTTCATGCTAGAGGTCTACCAATAATAGCCCTTATTGAAGCAAGGAGGAATAAAGTTATCCAACTTTTTTATGATAAAGCTATAAAAGGTCAGAAGATGTTGAAGAGTTTAACCCCATACGCATCCGATATCTTGGAAGAGGCTGACGAAGCAGTTAGGTTTGGTCAAGTTCTACCATCATCACCCAATGTTTTTGAGGTATCAACGTCGACATATAAGTACAATATATATTTAGATAAGAGGTTAAGTTCTTGTCATTGTTTTGACATTCTGGGCCTCCCTTGTATCCATGCCATGGATGCCATTCATTGAAGTAATGCAGATCCGTCAATATATTGTGAGGAATGGTATATATTTGCACGGTATTGTGAGACGTATAACAAGGTAATCGAACCGACTCTAGATGAATCTCAATGGCACGTCAAGCATGCTCGTCCTGTTGTTCACCCGCCTCACTGCAGGAACCCCCTAGGTCGACCACAGAAAAGAAGGTTGAAATCCGTACTTTAAAAGAAATGGAAAATACATTGTACAACTTGTAAGCAAGAGGGACACAATCAGTCAACTTGTGAAGGACCACAGTCAAAACAATGCAAAACAAAATAATTATTTTTTCCGAGTGAGATATTTCTTCTAATAGGTAGAGTGTTCAATCTTAAAAATGGCGAGGAATGTATAAAATATTATAATAAGTACATCGAATTGTAATGTAGAGCTTCTATGAGTCTTGTATCAATCATTGGACGGTAGCTAATGTATCTTGTTATTTGTATGGATGATCCACTATTTTTTCTTTATCTCTGATGTCTAATAAATGTGTCATTTGTTGGAATGCTTACAACTTATATTAGTCCAACAAGCTTTGTAAGCAGTTCTCTTATGTCTCATTTAAATTGCTTAATATGTCTCGCATTGGTCCTTTAATGTATATTTAATTCTTGAAGTTTACTCATGCAGCGGATAAATAAAGTTTAAATTTTAATTTTAAGTATGATATAAGTCCTTTATTATCTGACAGAGACAGTCTATTCTCTCATACTAGTTCTTACAATGTGATCAACTCTTCCTGTTCTTACTCACTCATATGGCTTAAGGTGGATTTGGTTTCAGATATCCAGGGCTCTTTAAAAGTAAATTGAGAATGACTGGAAAGTTGACGAGGAACACAATCGTTGGTATTGTTGAGGAGTAAAGGCAAAAAAATACAGAAATAAATTATGAATTTCGATAAGTGACAAACTTGTTATAATAAGTAGGGTGTTGAATGAGAAATGTGATGAGGAATGTTAAAAATATTATAACAAGTATATCATTGGACAATGTATAGCTTCTCACTGTACGACCATCGTACTTTGTTATGTTATTGGATAATCCGTTGTTCTTCTCTGATGTGTAATATAAGTGGATCTATGATGTGTAATATATGTGAATCAGATAACTTTACTTATGTAGTTGAAAATATAATTCAATGTTATTAGATAATCCTCTAATGTTCCCACATCAGTACGTTATAGTATTTTGTGATTCCGCAAGATGTAGTTCAATGCTGACAATGAGTCTGATATCAGTCCTGTACTCGATTAGAGGAGTATATTATTGTCTAATATCAGTCCTCTATTGTGCTCAAATCAGTATTTTATAGTATTTTATAATTGCTTATAATGTAGTTCAATGTTGATAATGAGTCTGATATCAGTCATATACTGTCTGACATCAGTACACTATTGTCTGATATCAGTCCTCTATTGTGCTCACATCAGTATTTAATTTAATGCTGATAATGAATCTGATATTAGTCCTTTACTGTCTCACATGAGTACAATATTGTCTGGAATCAGTCCTCTAATGTGCTCACATCACTACTTAGTTCAATGCTGACAATATTATCTGATATCAGGCATGTACTGTCTGATATCAGTCATGTATTGTCTGACATCAGTACACTATTGTTTGATATCAGTATTCTATTGTGCTCACATCAATACTTAGCTCAATGCTGGCAATGCGTCTGATATCAGTCCTTTATTATCTCACATGAGTATAATATTGTCTGATATCAGTCCTCTAATGTGCTCACATCAGTACTTAGTTCAATACTGATAATGAGTCTGATATCAGTCATGTACTGTCTGACATCATTACAATAGTGTCCGATATCAGTCCTCTATTATGCTCACATCAGTAATTTATAGTATTTGTAATTTCTCGTAATGTAGTTCAATGCTGACAATGAGTCTGATATCAGTCATGTAATGTCTGACATCAGTATATTGTTGTATGATACCAGTCACTTAATGTTCTCAAATAAGTCCTTTAATGTATTATAATGACTTATATCAATCTTGTATTAGTCATCTAACATCTAAAAATCTTCTTATTTCTGTTTTGCAGTTTGGATTTAAAGCTAAAAAAAAATGATAAAAAGACTGAGGAAAGGGAAATGGAAAAGTCGACGAGGATGACAAGCAATCCATAAAAGGTGCAATTAACTGTTGGAAAGTGGCCCGATGGTACCGTCAATTAAGCAGTGCCAAGAAAGAGCTCCTCCTCTCATCAAGTTATTTCCAGCATTTGTGGTTGATTAGCGAATCCGTCATGCAATCTGGGCAGCATGTATACGCTATTGTCCGAGGATTCGATTCGGAGAATGAGATATTCATGATAGGAGAGCATGTTGTTCCGTTCATCCAAAATGACGTGAGAAAGATTTTAGAATTGAAAGTTTGGTCCCCTTCCTCATCGGCCAGTCCTTCAGTGCTGACAGCTCCTGAAGGTGCACGCACTTTTAGAAAGCACTTATTTGGCGGAGTGGCAGTCAAGAAGTTGGTCACGAGGGCTCTGATTGAGTCAGCCCTCACTTCACCTCTCCTATCCGATGACGATTTCATTCGGCTCGGGAAGTTGTATATGTTAGCAAACTTCCTCCTTCCCGACGTTCGCCATACGATCGATTGGGAGTACATCAATATCGCAAATGATCTTCGCACTTTTGATCCCACAATTGGGGGGATGTGGTTTACGCCTACTTGCTCGATTCCGTACATGCAGTCACGCGTTCTATTGGCAGGGCGAGGTCTTCTGTGCTAGGCTGCACAATTCTTTTACATGTATGAGCATTTGAGCATGTTCCTCAAATTTCGTCGAGATTCGTAAAGAACGTCAAAAACGAGTGGCCGTTGTTATTAAAATATATGCCTTTAAAGATTTCGCTTTCGGACGCGAACTTCTACTAGCGGAAGTTTCAAAAATTTGAGGTATGATTCTACATTCCTCAATCAATTAATGGATATGAAAGGTGTGATTTTATAATATACATATTATGTATGTCTATTATGCCTTGTTTGACTCATATACATATATATAATATCATAGGTTGTGTCGGAAAATCTAGAGCCACCTAAAGGGATGGAAAGGAAAAAAAAACAAGTAGAAGAAGGAGATGACGTGCCTAGAGAGGAAGAAGGAAATGAGGAAGGTGAAGAAGGAGAAGATGACGATGATATTGATGGGTATAGAGTGAGGCCAAGAGTGGCAACAGCCGGCACCGGTGTTGGAGAATTTGTTGTTATTACCGAGCTTCTTGCAAGATTTGATGCATTAGAAGCTGTGGCGAGGTCTATTGGCCCCCTTCGCGCGATTGTTGAAAAGCAAGGGCACTCGATCAAAGTTTCGAAACAACAGAAGAGATTATTATATGAACGTGTAAGTAGACTTGAGGCCGCATTACAGCCAAAGGGAGAGGGCCAAGAAGATAGAGTTGAAGAGGGATGTGAGAATGTGACAGTCGTAGAAGAAGAGAGAGAAGAAACAACTGCGATACAGGTTGAAGGGGAGCAGGTATTTATTTTGAATTAAATATTATTGCCCATTCAGTCCTCTAATTTACTCTACATTTTCATGTATTAATTGTCAAAAATTGTCCTTTCAATAACTTGAGATTTATATGAATGTAGGTTGCAACGAAAAAGACACGCCCAGCTGCGATTGGACTTGCTCAGCAGCATCTTGTACGCATAAAAAGCTAAAAAAATAGGTTGACATGACTACCTAGTCAATCGAGAAAAGGCTAAAGAGCAAATTGATAGGGAAAGGGAAAGTACAGGAGACTGTAGCCAATGAGTTTGTAGTTTCCTAGAAAACGACGGAAGGATTATCGGAAGACTGCCTCGGTGGATGAGGCCCATCTGGCTGCCCTTATGTGGCGTAAAATTGACGACGCAAAGAAAAAGGGGGTTATAACGATGGAGGAAATAAATGACTTTGCCTCTTTTTTGGGGGGCTTGTCAGACTCATGTGATATGTAATTATCAAGTTGAAATTTAATTTGGTAATTACATGTTAATGAACCACTCACAAATCTTATACTTAGTGTCATTTACAGATTGATAGTGCCTAAAGTCGAAGAGCTGCAGATTACAGTCAAGCTCATTAAGAGTCTTAGGTCAGAAACCCAGGTGGAGGATAACGTGCTAAATGCAATTTTGATGGGCACATACTGCAAATGCGGTTCACATACTGTGTATACTCTGCCAGTTGTGTTTGCGGTGAGTACTCATCTCGCATACTCATTTCTTTGAGTCCTACAAGATGTGATTGGTAATCGTTAATTGAGTGCATCTTCATGTAGGAACTGCTGAAGGAGGAGGTGATAAAATTTGAGGAGGCCCAGAAAAATGACAAAGTATACAGTGTAATTACAGACGAAGGATAAAAAATTGCGGTCTGGGAGGGCAATGAAAGATTTTATCATTCTTGCCTTCTGTTTCTTAGCAAATCCTACTTCAGAAATGTGGCTGCCCGTGTAACGGTAACTGTAATTCGTTCTTTCGAAGAAACTTATTATTCACTACTTATGTAATATGATTAACCATTCGCTAATGATAATTTGGACATTACATTTATAGGTTTTAATCCCGTTGCATAGTAATTTTGGCTCGCACTATACGGTAGCTAACGTCGACCTTAAAGAGAAGGCAGTTTTTCTACTAGACCCGTCGCCCAAGCTAGAATTCGGCATGTGAAAACAACAGTCGCATGCCTTAGTAAGAAATAAGTGGGTTATTTAATTTATTAATTTATTTCTCATCTACAAGTCATGTACTTAGTGTTTATGTACTCGATTTATTTCAGGTTACTCATCTCCCGCAGCGTTTATACCTGAATGGAATGGATGACATGCTCGACGAAGCCCTTCCGTGGCCCCTATTATTCACTAAGGGCCTCCCAAAACAGGCACGACGGTCGGCGGACTGTACACTATTTTTCCTAAAATATGCCAAAAATATAATGGCCGGGAGAGAAGGTAAGTTCCAATTTTGAGCAGAAGAGATAGTTGCTTTTCGAAAGCAATGCGTGTCAGATATTCTCATGTATAAGCCTGAAATCAGTTAATAATGTTATGCTAATGTTAACAAATTGATATGCTGAAGTTGTGAATTTGTGAATCTGTGAGATCATGTGTTAAAGTCGCTAAGTTGTGAAGTTGTCAATTTAGGATATTGTTATGAGTAGTCTTGGCAGAAATAGATATGTTTATTTCATTAATTTAGGTATTTGTGAATGGATATTAAATGACTTAGATGTTTCACTGCCTACATATTGCAGGTACTTATGATATTGATGCTGCTTACATTAGTCACGTTAAAGACTGATAACGGTGTCTTGGATAATAATTTTTGCATGACAGGGTCTCATAAGAATCATTTACTGTCTCCTACATGTCCAAGCATCAAGCATGACTCATGTCAGATCTGTATGCTCCTAATATGATAGACAATGAGATATGAGTCATTTACTTATTCTTATAAGTCAAGTTATAGTATGATAGACAATGCTAATAGTCATGTTAAATACTGCGAGCATTGAAGTACCAATAGGGATATTGCATGACTTGGTCTGGTATGAGTCATTTACTGACTCATATAAGTCCAAGTAAGTCTCATGTTAGACTCGTAATCATTTACTGACTCATATAAGTCCAAGTGATATACCAATAGGAATTTGTCATGGCTGATCAGAAATGAGTCATTTACTGACTATTATAAGTTTAGGTTAGACTGACGTGAGACATGTCAGATCCAAATATGAATTTCGATGATAATAGTCATGATGAACACTGAGAGCATTGAAGTACCAATAGGGATATTGCATGGCTTGGTCAGATATGAGTCATTTACTGACTCATATAAGTTTAAGTGAGTCTTATGTTGGACCTTTAGGCTTCAAATCTGATAGTCAACTTCGAGATACCAACTTATGATTTTATATGACTTGGTCATATATGAATCATTTAGTCACTCATATAAGTCCAAGTGAGTCTCATGTTGGACCTGTAGGCTTCAAATCTGATAGTCAACTTTGAGGTATCAGCTTATGATCTTACATGACTTGGTCACATATGAGTCATTTACTCACTCATATAAGTCCAAGTGAGTCTCATGTTGGACCTATAGGCTTTAAATCTGATAGTCAACTTTGAGGTATCAGCTTATGATTTTACATGACTTGATCACATATGAGTCATTTACTCACTCATATAAGTCTAAGTGAGTCTCATGTTGGACCTGTAGGCTTCAAATTTGATGGTCAATTTTGAGGTACTAGCTTATGATCTTATATGACTTGGTCACATATGAGTCTTTTACTCACTCATATAAGTCCAAGTGAGTTTCATGTTGGACTTGTAGGCTTCAAATCTGATAGTCAACTTCGAGGTACCAGCTTATGATTTTACATGACTTGGTCACATATGAGTTATTTACTCACTCATATAAGTCCAAGTGAGTCTCAGGTTAGACCTGTAGGTTTCAAATCTAATAGTCAATTTTGAGATACCAACTTATAATCTTACATGACTTTATCACATATGAGTCATTTACTGACTCATATAAGCCCAAGTGAGTCTCATGTTGAACCTGTAGGCTTTAAATCTGAAAGTCAACTTTGAGGTATCAGCTTATGATTTTACATGACTTGGTCACATATGAGTCATTTACTCACTCATATAAGTCCAAGTGAGTCTCATATTGGATCTGTAGGCTTCAAATTTGATAGTCAACTTTGAGGCACCAGCTTATGATTTTACATGACTTAGTCACATATGAGTCATTTACTGACTCATATAAGTCCAAGTGAGTCTCATATTAGACCTGTAGGCTTCAAATCTGATATTCAACTTTGAGGTACCAGCTTATAATCCTACATAACTTGATCACATATGAGTCATTTACTCACTCATATAAGTCCAAGTGAGTCTTATGTTGGACCTGTAGGCTTCAAATCTGATAGTCAACTTTGAAATATCAGCTTATGATTTTACATGCCTTGGTCACATATGAGTCATTTACTCATTTATATAAGTCTAAAAGAGTTTCATGTGACATATCCGCTCTCAATATGATAGTCAATGACATCAATAGTTATAGACTGATAGCGATAATGTACTAATAACCATCTTTCATGACTGGGTCAGATTTGGTATCATTTACTGACTATTATAAGTCCAACTTAAACCGACGTGATCCAAATATGATAGACGATGATATTAGTTGGGATGAACACCGAGAGCATTGAAGTACCAATAGGGATATTTAATGACTTGGTTTGGTATGAGTTATTAACCGACTCATTTAAGTCCAAGTGAGTCTCATATTAGACCTGTATGCATCAAATCCATTTCTCAATGACAGCATTCAAGTTTTATTATGATAACGATGTACCAATAGGGATTTTCCATGACTGGGTCAGATTTGGTGTCATTTACTGACTATTATAAGTCCAGCTTAAACTGATGAGATCCAAATATGATAGACGATGATAATAGTCGGGATGAACACCGAGAGTATTGAAATACCAATAGGGATATTGCATGACTTGGTCTGGTACGAGTCATTAACGACTCATTTACGTTTAAGTGAGTCTCATATTAGACTTGTATGCTTCAAATCTGTTTGTGTCGACATCATTCAAGTTTTATTATGATAACGATGTAGCAATGGAGATTTGCTATGACTGGGTCAGACTTGGTATCATTTACTGACTATTATAAGTCCAACTTAAACTGACATGATCCAAATATGATAGGCAATGATAATAGTCATGATGAACACTGTAAGCATTGAAGTGTTAATAGGAATATTGCATGACGTGGTCTGCTATGAGTCATTTACTGACTCATATAAGTCCAAGTGAGTCTCATGTTAGACCTGTAGGTTTCAAATCTGATAGTCAATGACGAGGTAATCGGTTTATAATTTTGCATGACTTGGTCACATATGAGTCATTTACTCACTCTTATAAGTCCAAGAGAGACTCATGTGAGACATGTCTGCTCCCAATCTGATAGTCAATGACATCAATAGTTATAGTCTGATAGCGGTAATGTACCAATAACCATTTTTTATGAGTGAGTCTGCTATGAGTCATTTACTAAGACCTGTAGTCCAAGTAAGTCTAAGGTGAGACCTGTAATCCAAATATGATATGAATTTCGATTAGTCAAGTTAGTCGGCTATAAGTGATGTACAAACGGGGATTTGGCATTACTAGGTCGCATATGAGTAACTTATTGACTCTTATAAGTCCAAGCGGGACTCATGTGAGATATGTAAGCTCCCAATCTGATATTGACATTAGATTTGGTATAGCCTGATAGCAGTAAAGTACCAATTATCATTTCTCATGAGTGGGTCTGTTATGAGTCACTTACGGACCCTTATAAGTCCTGGTTAGACTGATGTGTCACATTAGTTGCATGTATATCCAAAGCAGTCAAACATAATCTGAAAATGTTTGTAGTAGTACACACCTTTACAACAATATGGTACTAGACTTCGCTTGTAACATCGTAAAATTATTAAACAATCACAAATAAAGCTAACCAAAATATGTAGATAACCCTAAATTAAGGAAGGCTTCCTTTTCCTTTACTGCTTATTGACGTAGTCATCTCAAATTGTTTTGCGAGCTCTTCAATCTCCACTGTCATTTTTACTTTTAAATCGTCCCTTTCAATATTCTCCAACATCGACGTCAGCATTGAGGTTCGAGAACTTTCGTCCAACCAGCTAAAGTACCCACATTGATAACATGTAGAGTACTTACGCCCGGGATTCTTGAGAGAGTTTGAAACAAAATATTAAATGGATTTAGGAGATAATTACAAATTATAGGAAGTGAAAATGAAAAATTAAACTCTTACGATAAACTATGTTCAGAAGAAATGACTCTTTATAAATTTCTTCCTATGATCGTTTTCTCGTTTCTTCATCAAGATAAAGTATGCGTCAATTGCCTACAAAATAAACTCACATATCACCCTAATGGATACTAATATATATGTACTTTATAAAAGTATAGGATCATCGGACTGACTGACTTCAGACGACCTATGTATATAAGATGGACGACTCTATGAATATAAGCATGTGTGCCTTTTAGAATATTGGCCTTACCTCACTGTCAAGCCAATTAGTATCATAAACTGAGAACAAGTTCTTCACTGTAATGGACAGTCTATCAGTCACGTGAATTTCACGTCTGTAAAGCCACATAGATTGTTAAAAGAAGAATTGAATTACATTAACTATAACTCAATAACTTTCAAAGGGGTGAAACCCTACTCTACAGAGCCATCATTGAGAGCATTATCTATCTCATATTTATCATTCTGTGTTAGTGGTTTCATAGGCCAGTGGAAACCATCATAGTCCTTCTGTGGGTAGAGCACATATATAAATTAACAAACGTTCAATTAAATTTAACATATATGTTTGAACATTTATGTTAGCTAATTGACCATTCACCTTCAGCGCACCCTTTGGAGGTGGTCTCTTGGTTGTAGATTTAGTATCAGACCTTCTCTTTGACCTTTCCTGCATGTATACCCTACGATTAAATACGTTGAAAACTTATACTGTTAAAAGCATAAAATTATTTAATTTCAGTATTTGCAGAGATCACCTTTCTATATTCTTCGGAGTTGCTTTTGAGGGTTCGTTTATTACCCAACGTGGAGGTACGTGTGTTTGAGAGTGGACATTCGGAAGATTGACCTTGTGGGATTGATCGACATTATGAATTATTCGGTGGTAATGGGGTTTACGAAGATCCCTCAAAATTATATACCGATGTCGTTTGCGGAGTAACTCGGCCTCTTAAACTAGCCCACACTCGCTTGTAACTATCTATTACACCCGCTGACTTGGTTTCACTAATGCCAAGTGGTTCATTTTTATTATTATCGGGTGTTAATGTATCTCTAGTTTCCTCTATAGATTCTTCTCTCATCTCTCCGACAATTTCTCTATCATTGTCTTCTTGCATGGACGTTTGATTGACTAGCATCTTTGAAATTCGCATCATTTCATCGGTAAAAATAACGAAAGGCATATGCTCTTTATTATCTACATTAGCAATTCTCCCCTCATCTTCTTTCGAGGATGCATGTATTATATAATCATCCTTATTGCCTTTGAATGATACACGAGGCAATTCATACTCATCTTCTACAAATGTTTCTTCACAATTTCTCTTCTCATTATCTATTATTTTAGAAGTACAACCCGTTCCATTAGTACGAGAGTCAATAGTGATCGACTCTAATTTCATGGGCATACATACATTTTGACTAGCCTTATTTCGGTTACAAGTATCCCTAGGGACTTGCATTTTTTTCTTACCCTTGACGTCACTATCCCGTAGGACTTGCACTTTTTCCTTGTCCCTGACGTCACTATCTCGAGGAATTTACACTTTTTCCTTGACCTTCACGTCGCTCTCCCGAGGGACTTGTACTTTTTCTTTGCCTTTCACTTCCCTATCCCTCGGTAGGTTAGTGGGAGGACTTATATTTTGGGCGTCATTCTTTTCAGTAAAACTACTCTTTCCTACATCTTTATTGCGATTGGGAAACAATTTGAAATCGTACTCTTTACGTTGGCCCTGTTTTACAATATTAATCTATCAATTAGATTTTAAAGACATTGTGACAAACAACAATAATTTCTACTAAGTAGCTTACCTTTAAAATTGTAATATCCAACTCTAACAATTTTAGGCCCTTCCTTAGATCACTGTTTAACTTCTTCTGTCTTCGAACTTGTTGAACAAGTTTGTTATTGGACTTCTCCAACGCTGTGATGCGACTACTTTGTTCTTTGGAGGACATTTCTAAGAGTTGAAGATGATTGAATTCGCAACCAAACATAATTATTAATCCCATCCTGGATCACCTCTTCTAGTAATTCACGATCAGTGAATTCAAATTTTAGAATTATCTGTGGATATGTTACCAAGAGGGTGAGACCAAGTTATCAGAATAAGCGACTTCTTCATTTATTCAAAGCTATAAAATGGAATTGGTTGAGGTTGATACCAATAATACCTTAGGATTATTAAGTTCCGTAAGGTAATACTTCCGATAATGACTTTTTACTGAGGTATACTTTGTATATCTTGAAAAACTATCGATAATTGAAGTCAGTGCTATGGTCAGGAAGTGCTCGTATGTCTAAATCTAAAACAAATCACAAACTAAAAATTTGTTAGGAAATATGTCTATTATACGATAAACGGTGTGCAAATAGATAACATTCACAAAGATAATGCCTAACCTGTAATACAAAGGTACATCCATCAAGCTTGGTATGCGCACCGCTCCTCTTAAAATTTAAAGTGACGGATCGAAGGGAGTTTAACAAACATGTATGAGTAACCCATCCCCATGCAATTCTGTTGAAGTACTCGATATTATAGACTAAACTCACGTACATTTCTTCAATTGTCTTAAACCTATTGGTATCATGAATGTCGCAAGAATATGCAATAAGGTGAGACGAGTAAAATCGACTCTCTTTCTCTATACTAGCAACAATCACTGTCTTTTCTATTTCACCGACACTAATATTACCTACTCGACCAAAATATTTCATGTAAAAGAAATTAATGTCTTCATTTTCGACATTTAGACCTTCCCCCAGAGTTGTAGGAATAATTCCAACATGTTTAAGACCAAGTAAAGCGGACATTTCTAGCAAGGGAAAACCAATAGTACGGCAGCCAATGGAGAGCCTCTCAGGCTGATAATTAAAATTTTCTATTAATATGTATATCAGCTCGTTGATTGTAGGAATATCTATTAGACGAAGAAGAGGCTTCACTGCAGTTAAACTAAGAGCTTCAAGCTCCACAAACAATAAAGCAACTATCAGAGTAGGCCTAAGGGTAGAGCATGAAATTTTATCCTCCTGTGTACAATTTATAATATTACATTATAATTAATTTATGAACATGTGCCAGAAAGTTTTTTAAAAAATAAATACATTTACAGTTTACCATGAGCGAATTTGGCCACAAGACCGGTCTTAGAGAAATATGGCCTCTTTGAAGACTATGACAGTCTCATAACAGCCATAACATAATTCATACAAAAATTCAATAAGTATACTTACAACAATAAACAAATTTTCCTAATATAAACTGTCATTTTTTCGAAAATTAATGATATTGACAATTTGTCGTGAGTGACTCATATGAGACCAAATCATTTAATACTGTCAAGTACTGATGTGGGAACATTAAGAAATGACATCAGACAACAATGTATTGTTGTGGGATATTGCAGGACTGATATCAAGCTCCTTCTCAGAATTAAACGACATTCTGACCTGCATGGGTCACAAAATACTGTCAAGTACTGATGTGAGAACATTAAGGGACTGATATCATATAATAATGTATTAATATGAGACAGTGCATGACTGATATTATACTCATTGTCAACATTAAACAACATTCTGACCTGCATGGGTTACAAAATACTATCAAGTACTTATGCGAGGACATTAAGGGATTGATATAAGACAATAATGTATTGATGTGAGACAGTGCAAGATTAATATCAAACTCATTCTCAGGATTAAACTACATTCTGACTTGCATGAGTTACAAAATACTGTCAAGAACTAATGTGAGAACATCAAAGGACTAATATCAGACAATAATGTACTGATACGAGGACATTAAGGGATTGATATCAGATAATAATGTATTGATGTGAGATAGTGCATGACTGATATGAAGCTCATTCTCAGAATTAAACTATATTGACCGACATGAGTTATAAAATACTGTCAAGTACTGATGTGAGAACATCAAAGGACTAATATCAGATAATAATGTATTGATGCAAGGATATTAAGGGATTGATATCAGACAATAATGTATTGATGTGAGACAGTGCAGGACTGATATCAAGCTCATTCTCAGAATTAAACTACATTGGCCGACATGAGTTACAAAATACTGTCAAATACTGATGTGAGAACATCAAAGGACTAATATCAGACAATAATGTACTGATGTGAGGTCATTAACTGCCTGATATCAGATAATAATGTACTGATGTGGGACATTGCCGGACTGATATCAGGCTCATTCTCATAATTAAACTACATTCTAACCTGCATGAGTTATAAAATACTGTCAAGTACTGATGACAGAACATCAAAGGACTGATATCAAATAATAATGTACTGATATGAGATAATTACCCCGATCAATAATTTTCTCTAAAAATAAACATTTATGAGTTTAGGGCAGCATTACTATATTTCTATCTACCTCAAACAAGCATTTAATACAAAGGTCAAGCATTTAGGACAGTATTATTATATTTCTATCTACATCAAATAAGTCATTCATTAAAATAAAGATTCAACATTTACGACAACATTACTACATTTGTGAATAGCTCAAACAAGTCATTCATTAAAAGTAAGGTTGGACATTTAGGACAGCATTACTACGACAGTATTTTATGAGCCGCTCTTATGAGTTTATCGAATGGCTGGAGATGTTCACGCAGAAAATCTTAAATGTACGTGATCGGAAGAAGATGCAACGTCGGCCAATGTTGAAAGTTTGCAAAGACGGCAGCAGCACACTTTTCCCTGTTGCTTCGTCAGCAGAGAAGAAGATGAAGGGAAGAGGGGTTGGGGCTATATGGGATCCTCTTTGAAAATGTTCGTGATAATCAGCGGCAAGAGAGGAGAGTTTGCAGATCTCTGTTCATTGCTTTATATTTTCAAAACAAGAGCTACCCAGACATATCTAGTTCAAATAATGGAGCATCAAGCAACGTCGAGTTTTTTGGTACTGCAAAATGAAAAGAAGATGCTATCTTCACAAGAAGAAGATGAAGAAAAGAGAAAACCCACTCGTCAACAGGAAGAAGATGAATAGAAGAGAAAATGCTAGCTTTCTTTGATAGGTATGGAAGGATAGGTGTTTTAGTAAATTTATGTTAGGGTATTTGGTCCTCTATAGTTTAGGATCAAGACTCTGCTGGGTCATTTCATGAAGTTGGGACACCGGTGGGTAGATTACAAAGAGTTGGGACCTGACTGGGTAATCCACCCTATCCTTTTCCCAAATCCCAAGCATAGCGTGCTTAGTCAAGCTTAGCAGATTCAAGCCGTTTCATGATATCAAATGCTAAAACATTAAGGCCCTGTTTGGCATAGACTGGCCCACTATCGGCCCAACCTTATTTGGGTTAGGTTAGGGTAGTCCCAATTAGTAATCAGGTCTAAGCTTGGCAAGCCCAATTAGTAATCTAGTGCAATTCGGGCTGGTAATAAGCCCGACTAGAATCTGGCACCAGGGCGCTGGCAGTGGTCGAGAGAGAGTGTTTTGGCTTTAAATTTTTAGGGTTTTGTACAATATAAATTCACCAACTTTTTATTAAATGCTAATTGAGGGTATTTAAATATAATACCCTCTCGTCTATCAAAAGACGAAAAAAAAAGGTAATAATACCCTCACATTAATCTATTGAACAATGAAATCTAAGGTTGCGTTTGGCAACGCAGATTTGAATTTGGGGATTTCAAATTCAAAATTTGAAATATTTAGATTTGCAAATCTCTTATTTAGATGTTTAAGCATTGTCTTAAAATTTGGCCTAATAATTTATAGATACTTCATTTGACTATTTTTTTTTATAAAAAGAATTTATATTTCATTGGTTTCTTTCATATATTCTATGTAAGTAGGGATGCAAGTTCGGTGTACCGAACCGAATCCAATTTTTTCGGTTTTCGGTTTGGTACACCACAAATCGAAACTGAATCAAAATATATCGATTTCGGTACATCGAATTCCTCCAACACATAAACTATTTCCGAGCTGAAACCGAATTTTTCGGTGTTTGATTCGGTTCGGTTTAGGTTTAGTAAAAAAAAATCGAAAATGGGTGCAACCAGTAATTTTTATTTTTTATTTTTAAACTCAAACAGAAGCAAACCGAACCGAACACCCAAAAATTTGATTTCAGTACACCGAATTCCTCCAACACATAAACCGTTCCCGGACCGAAACCAAAATTTTCGGTGTTCGGTTCGGTTTGGATTCAAAAAAAAAAAATATATATATCCAAAATGGGTTCAACCAGCAATTTTTTTTTCCGAACTGAACAAAACCGATCACCGAAAAATTCAGTTTGGATACACCGAGTTCCTCCAACACATTAACCGTTCCTGAATCGAAACTGAATTTTTTGGGTGTTCAGTTTGGTTATCTTCGGTTTGGGTTCAGAAAAAAATAAATAATTTAAAAAATAAAAAAATTAAAATGAGTGCAACCAGCAATTTCTTGGTTGCACCCATGGTGCACTATATAAAGGTGGGCTGCAATGGCAAAAAACTACCCGTTGCATTCAATCCAGTCCATTTACCACCGGTTCAACCCGGTTCGGTTCGATTTAATTCGGGTTGCCTCATGCCCAACCCAACCAGATTGATCAAGCTTAAAAATACTCGGCTCTGACGGGTTAAGTGTTAGGTCGAATCGTACCTCTAATAGCACTGAGTAACAGCTTTTTATTCAGTAAACATAGCCAATTATATGCTGGTAAAAGATTTGGATTTTCAAATAACGCCTAGGAGGTGTTATTTACAAATCCATTTTTTTACAATACAGACATGGATTTCTAAATTCCGGTGGATCTATCAAATCCAAATCCCAACACAAAAGTGGAGCCAAATGGTGTATTTGGATGTAGGAGATCCACATCCAAATCCATGTTCCCAAACGCAACCTAAGGGTATTCTTGAAACCCTTTTCTAAAATCATAGATATTGCCATGTTAAACTGAAGGATATTGCCATCACGAGGATCAAGTGCCAAGGCAACTTGGTCAAGATCAATCAAATACTCAAAAAATGTGGTATTATCCGATACATATCTACTGATAAAAATATGATTAAAGGTGCCTAAATTAAATCACGATTAATTCATATCTTACCCAATAAATCATGACTTCTTTAATATTTTTTATAATTTTTCATACTTATTTTCTAAAAAATTTAAAATATAATTTTAAATTTTCTTCTTGCCGACTTATTCCCAAACCCCGAGTTGGTGACTACACCCACCGTAGTTCAAAACCTCACCAGTTTTTCAATATATATATATATATATATATATATATATTCTATCCATGGTCAATACAGGGACAAAACAAATGCAAGACAAAACCGTATCGGGAAAACACCACTCCTACATCGGCTTCTGTGTCACCCTGATACAAACTTCAAACTGGATCACGTCAACCCAAAATGTGTCGGCCAAAACATTTTGGTGGGTAATAGGCCAATCAGGTTGAACCGAATTTCAAGTTCAGCCATATCTGCAACCCTTGAAAATGGGAAAATCTTGACCGCTCGTTATCTTATAAAAAGTGAAAATCATGAAAGTCAAGATTCTCTCATATCCAAGGGCTGCAGATGTGGCGAAGTCCACTTCCACGTGGTTGGACCTGACAACTGGCCAAAATGTTGGCTGCCCAACGGGGTAATGGCATATACCTGAGCCAATGGTGCACCCTGATCCGACCTGTCCCTACGGGTCAAGGGTATACGTCTGACCCAACCAACCCTAAAACTCGACCTGACTAGGTTCAAAACTTCTCCGATTGGGTCACGCCAACCAGGTTCAAAATCCAAAAACCCGAAAAAACCTTTACATCTCATATATGAAATATCGGGAATTGTCTGGTCGGGATGCGTGAAAACCTGCCCGCTCCTACCCAACCTTCGCTCGGTAGGGATTCGACTTTGCAATTCACAATTCGCCACTTTCCATTGAGCCTGGCTCGCTGTTGCACCTCCAATGTCAACTATTAATTTTTATTACTACCATAATAAATATAAGATTTTTATATGAAAAATAAAGGGCGCAGCAGGTTACTCTGCTAGACTGGCAAACCCTGGTTAAGCGTTCAAAGCCCTTATCAGCCATTATTTCAGTTTCAGTGAACCGGATGGAACTGAACCCGGTTTGTAGTTCGGAGGGTGCTTTAACGAATTGGGTAACCCCGGGTCAGACAGGATGTTTCAAGCCTGACTAGACCTGGTTCAATAACTGGGTCAGGTGGACCTGTTGACAATGTACTATGGCGGACAGGAAACGGCAGACCATTCAACGGACTGCTGATGTGGCGCAATGCAGCGCAGTGGAGCCGAGCAATGCACGTCGGGGCAGTATCGTGCCACGTAAGCATCCGTTGCATGTCCTTGGTGCATGTAGTTTTTTGGCCATATGAACCCCCTATTCCATTGATTGATTGAGATAAACTTACAAGTATCTATATACATCAGACTCAAATATGAGAGTTTCAGGAATAAATTGATTTGTGCTTTTCTAAAGAGGGATAAATAACTAAAAACCTGGACCTTGAGAACCAATTTTTCATGGTTCAAAGGTGGGGACTTGTTGATCTAAGGAACCCCTTCCCCTTGTAGCCTGATATGCTGTCCTTTGTAATATAGACCTGAAAGGGTCTTCTTCTCTCTTCTTCTTCAGATAACACAGTATGCTCTCCACTTCTGACATTATCTGCAAGTACAACGCATTTGCATTCTCTCTATCTTTTAAAATCTCCTTCCTTCCCCTTGTTTCAATTGGTTTCCCAAATAAATAATAAAAACGGCCCGGAATCTTGGGCAAAACTGCGGGAAACGAAAAGTCTTGGTTTGCAACTTCTCCACTCACATCAGCCCTGCATTCCAGATGGGTCACTATGTTAACGACGATTTTAATGACTTCGGCATTTCTTTCTTCAATGGGATTGCCTCTCCTCAACAGCATTACTGAGGCTATGAAGCAACTCTCTGCTACCAAATCCTGTCAAAAACTGACTTCCCTGCGTTTCATGGCCACTCCGTGGAAAGTCAGCTTTTGACGGGATTTAGTGGCTAAAAAGGCTGGCTTCATACATGATGACGCCACTACTGACACCCCATGAAAAGGCTACTTCAGGTCAAGGTAGTAAAACGAAAAAGAGATCAACTCTGGTCACCTGCACAAATGAATGGGACGCACTCGTTTTGCAATGTGGCATACATCTTTTTTTTGTTTTTGATACCAAGGTATCTGGCCACTTAGAGCACCCAAGTCCCAGGGTATGTGCAACACCCACGCATCACACGTGCCAGTCAGTAGGGATAAATTCCTGCGAGTGGCCAACAAGGGGTGGGATTCGAACTCAGAACCTCCGCTTCTTGAGGCGTGCGTGGTCCTGGCCACTGCGCCAATTCCACATGGCATACATCCCTGGGAAATCCAGTTGTCCAAATGATAAGCCATCATGTAAACTTCACTAGGCCTAAACATAAAGGCCATCAGTGGATCAGTACCAATTAATCCAAGCAGCTTAATATGGACCCTACATTCGGTATGAACAACGGTCCATATCAACAAGCCCAGATCAAATGGTTAGATCCTTTGATGGGTACAATTTTAGGCTAACAATAGCTCATGACACTTGCAACTTGGACGACTTGGATTTCTCTAAGATGCGTGCTGGGAAAATAAGTGCACGAGTGACCATCTCATCTATTGATTCAGGTGATGGCCGCTTACTCTCAAACAAGAACATATACTATGGAAGAAAGAACTTCAAAGAGTAATTTTATTAATTGTTTAGAGGTGGAGAGACTACCTTAATCTGATGACATCTTGATTTGTGTGCTCTATGAAATCTCTGAGAAAGGGAATACTCATTTGATCATTGTAATCAAGAATCACCTGCCCCCAAATTGGGTGAGTTATCAATCACCAAGAAATAACGAGAACAAATTGGAACATAGATAACAAAGACAAATGGATCGAGTTAATGACATCTGCAAAATAACCTCAAATGAAACAATGTGTCGAAGTATTCTATATATATTGAATGACAACCATAAAAAGTGAGAGATGTTACTGACACAAAATTATTTACTAATTGCAGAAAATATAAAAAAGAAGATTGTATTAATTGCTGTGTGGATTGTATTAGCTGGTGTTTCATCAGTAATTTCATAATTTTATAAAATATTTGATAGGCAAGATGGGCTCAAACCTACGACCTTGAGGTTGCAATATTGTCAACTCATCGTTAACTTCATTAATTGGGATACATAAATATTTTTTCATCAATGCACATAGAATTAATTAATATGTGAGTATCAATTGGTGTGTGATAGGTAAATGTCCTTGTGATACTAGCAGCTCTCTAAAATATTACTGGTAGCACCTCAATAGCATCGCTGATTGCCACTGTTGTTAAATGCGACTACATATGTGCATATGCGGTCGCATATGCTATTTTGGGAGGCTGGATCACATATGCCATGCTAGCATATGCGATCCAGTGCAGTATGCCATGGCATACTGCTCCAGCGGTCATCAATATGACCATTGGACTTCTTTTTTCACAAATGAGGGCCCCTCTATCTCTATAAATAGAGGGGCTCTCTTCCTCCCTCTACCACAACTCATTTAGACTCTCTCTCGGTTACAAGCCCATTCTATCTCCAATTTCTCTCTCTCTCTCTCTCTCCCATTTTAAAAAAAATTTTAATCTTCTTCAAGCAAGAAGAAGGGTCACTTCCACGGCTCCACCGGCACTCTAAAGTTCCTTCCCAGACTCCTATTATCCTTCCTCCATCTCCAAGCAAGAAGAGAAACATCAAATCAAGATTCAAATAGCAAGATTTAAGCTTTTTCTTTTGTGTGGGAGGTTTGAATATTTTATTTTAATTTTACATCAAGTCCTCTTTCATTTTCCAACTTAAATTTATAGTACCGTTATGTCTTCATCCACGTCAAATGATCCTCTTAGACTGAGGTCTAACAATCCGGGTTGGAAGTATGATCATTATTAAAGTTCTACGGAGAAGACCAAGATCAAATGTACCATGTGTCCCTATGTTAGCATAGGTGAAATATCGTGACGAAAGCAACACTTGGCTCACCAAGCCAGATCGAATGCTGAAGCATGCCCAAATGTAACTCCCGGGATTGTAAGGGGAGATTTACAATGGAATGAAAGATTTTAATGACGAAATATAATGATGATGTAATTTTAGGAGACTATTGGGAAGGGGGTAGTCAACATTATCATTATGAGAAGTGGAAGATGATAGATCCACTCCCTCCATCACGACTTGTAGTAGGCCACTGACTCCATAAAAGAGCTCGTGGTAGTGGTAGTGGTAGTAGTACAAGTGGTAGAGGTGGTATAGAAAGATTTTTCTCTTGTAAACCACATCCCGACGATGTGATCGATGCATGAGACAAAGGTGGACTGGTCCAAACTACCATAGAAAATCGGCTTAAGATATAGATAGACTAACAACTATTCAACATGTGGCTAAGTAGATGTACCAAGCCAGTATTGCCTTCATTACCGTTCAATTAAAGAGCTTCTGAGTTATGGTTGAATCTCTAGGATAAATTGGTCCGGGACTTAAATCCTCATATCTTGAAATAAGACACACTTGTCTTAAAAAAGAGGTTGAAGCAACCAACAGTTTTCTTGACGAGTATAGAGAGGATTGGAAACCATATGGTTATACGGTTATGGCCAATGGATGGACGGATAGGGTCGGTAGGTCACTAATTAATATTTAGGTTAATTTTCCTACCGGTGCTCTGTTCCTAAAGTCGGTGGACGCTTCGGCCGAATCCCACATGACCGAATATAGTTTTGGTCTCCTAGATAAAGTTGTGGAGGAGGTTGGAGAAGAGCATGTTGTGAGAGTTTGTATGGATAATGTCGCGAAGTATGAGGCTGCGAGTTACCTTCTTATGCAAGGTCCATTGACTTAATTTTAGAAGACATAGGCAAGGTCCACATTAAGACCGTAGCTAAGGTTAAGAGAACATAAATTTTATTTGATAAGCATGCCCAACTACTCACCATATGAGCAAAGCATTGGGTGGAAACATTTTACAACCCGCTGTCACCCGCTTTGCTATGGCCTTCTTAACCCTACAATGCTTATATGGTAGAAGAGAATAATTACGTTGCTTTGTAACGGGAGCCAAATGGAGAAATGAGGCATGGTTTAAGAAGAGCGAGGAAAAGTGGGTGGCTCAAACCATCATTAGACCAACGTTTTGGAATAGTGTACACAAACACTAAGAGACTCTCAACTCTTTGTAGAAGTACTACGATTGGTTGATAGTGATGAGAAGCCCCCCATGGGCTATATTTATAGCTTTATGGAGAAAGCTATAGAGAAAGTTAAATCAAATAATAACCAAAGAGTCCGACTCTATCAACCTATTATAGATATATTAAATAAAAGATGGGATAGCCAAATGTCATCCACATTATATTCGGCCACGCACATCTTATATCCCGTGGTATATTTTTCAAGTACCGATCGGGATGACGCGGATGCGACACATATGATTGATTTTCTTGATATGTTAAAGAGAATGATTCCAAATAAAAATAAACACGATAGGATAAGTAACCTATTGAACCGCTACAAGAAATCGTTGGGGATGTTCGGAAGGGATATCGTCATCCGACATAGGGATACAAAAATACCGAGTTAGTGCCTAATGTGAAAATGCAATCCTTATCCATTTATTCATTTTAAGGCTTCATGCTTTTGAAATGATAATTAATTTATTCAAATCAATGTGTAGCCGATTGATGGGCCACTTATGGAGTGGATCCAAACAATAAAGATTTGTCTGTGAAGAAATTGGCCATAATAGTACTAGGCCAATCTTGTTCGGCATTAGCATGTGAACGTAATTGGAGCTCATTTGAGATGGTAAGTGTCTTGTTAATTGTTATACTTATATAAATTTTATATAAAAAAAATTTACACCAAATTTTAACATAGCTCTAATGTATGTCTTAAATAGATTCATACAAAGAAGAGAAACAAACTTGAGCAATCCAACCTCAATGACTTGGTCTTCGTGCAATACAACTAAAAGTGTCGAGAACGTTTTCTTAAACCAAGAGGAAATTCAGGATTTTAAGGTCCCATTTCGATTGATGACTTGCCTGCCGATGATCCTTGGGTGGCAGATGCAAGGGATGAGCCAGTCTTCACGAGTGAAGATTTTACACAGGGTCATGTCGGGGAGGCCTCTTTGGTAGTGAAGGAGAAAACCCTACTCAACGTAGGAGATCGGTGGGGGGAGTTCTTCAAGCCAAAGATGAAATCCAAGAAGAAGAGGATCTGGATGATATAGACTCCATGTTGGTAAGATCAGATAAAGAAGAAACGGAGGAAGAAGAATACACTAAAGAAGGTGATAATTTGGATGATGACGGCAATGCTAGTGATGATGATGACCATGCCGGAGGTAGAGGAGCCGATCAAGTACCACAATGGGTTAAAGAGCAATGCATAGAGTACATGGTCAGAGGACAATACAACCCTTAAAGTGTAATTTTTCAAGGTTTTTAGTTTTCATATAGTTAACGTATTTTGTTTTGCTTATTTCTCGTAATGAAATGAAAATTTATTACCTTTATTGAACGGGTTTTTTTTTTATTATAAAGACCACAATGTATGTATTTTACTTGTAAGACCTTATATTATTCCCATATCTTTTCAACAAATTTCAGATTTTTTTCATTTTTTTGTATTTAAAAATTAAAAAAATTCGAAAATCAATATGCCATCGCATATCATAGCATATGCGATTTCATAACAATGTTGGCAGCATTGAATTTAGAAATGAGGCTTTGTTGAAAATCACGCTAACTAATATTCTTAGCATTGGACCTCTGGTTACCTATTTCAGCTATAGTTAGAGAACAAAAGAGAGAGATGAGAGTTATGGTTTTGCTCTATTAATTTCATCCATACCTGTCTCTAAAATCTTATTCTTCTTCCTATATAAAATCCATATGATCTAGATCAGATGCAAGAAATGATCGAAAAGATCTATGCCTTATGTGTAGGGCTGCAACCGAGCCGAGCCGAGCCCAAGCTAGGGTCAGCTCTAGCTCGGCTCTACCTTATTAAACCCGAGCTCTAGCTTGGCTCAAAGCTCTAGCTCCGCTTACGAGCTTGAGTCGAATTCGAGCCAAGTAAGTTTTTATAAATTCTTCTTGTTAAATGTCATTTATTATTATTATTATTATTATTATTATTATTATCTATTCCTTTTTTTGTTACTTTCTAATGCTTCCAAACTTCTAGGTTTTTAACCTTCTAACCTAAAGTATTACCGAAGATGGTAGTATTGCCAATTTGGTGGTTGTGATGGAACATTTAGGTTGTAGCCGATTAAATCGGTGATTCAATGATGATGATGATAGAGATGAGACTAAGTTACTGGAATATTAGTGGCAGAGACCTTGTAGCTAATGGTGGAGAATGCAGAAATATAGATGATGGCAGAGATGGAAACCGTCAATCAGGCACAGTGCCTGAAAACTGTCATCCAGACACCTATGGCTGAAAGTGAAAAATAAATCAAATATGACTTAAAACTTGTGGATCCCGAAAACGAAGACCACAACTTTCCCTTGTATAGGATTCCGATCCAAAATAGTGTGGGTTGCTGCCCTGTAGCACCAACGAACCTTGAGATCTGTGATTTTGCCAAAAATCAAGATCTCCACTGAAATCTCTTCGAATCTTCCAAAAACACTTCAAAACGACATGCTCCAATAGATAAAGTTGATAAGGAGCAAAAATAAAACAACCCCGGAAAAAATTAGCAAAATCTAGAGTCAACCCCCAGACCACCTTGACATCAGCATCACGTGACCATGATGTTGAAGGAGATGAAGTCAGCATACGGGAACGAGTTCGGAGATCACTGTCTGATACCAAGTTAAAATGTAATTAGGGTTAGAGTTTGTTGAAGAAGAAGAGGAAGAAGAAAAGAGATGGTGCAATATTTTAGGGTTATGAGATTGCTATGCTCATACCCAATTATCATTCATATTTATATCCCTTACAATCCATTATTGACACCCATACTATTCTATACACACCCGCACTTACGTAAAGAGATTAACACACACAAACACAAACCCATTTAATAACCAAATACTAGTGACACATCAGAAATTGAAGAGCACTTATTAGCCCAGTTGACCTGGATAAACCTTGAGTGTCCCCACGATAGAACACTTTCAGAGGTATTTGGTAGCTTTATCCGTAATCAAGCCACACTCGAACACCTTCTCCAAGTCTTCTTGGAGATTTCCTTGTTTAGGGCCAAAACCAGGTGAGCATATTCAAAGTGGCCTACATCATGTTTCGTGCTACAGGAGCTCCCTACTTCGATCTGTATTTATTAAGAATAGAAGCAATTGCATACAGGTGATGAGTACGTGGAGCTTGAACATTCCATGGTGTGGACCAATGACGAGCAAGAAATATTGACAGTTTGATATAAGGTCGGATTGAACATCTGAGATTAGTTTTAGGGTTAATGACTTAGTATATAAAGTAATTTTAATTTTTTTTAAGGGTATGAATAAGTATTCATACCCTTAAACAGGCAGAAGGTTTGATTTTTTTGTTAGATGTATCATTCAAATTAGTGAACTGTAGTGAATCTCCATCTCCGAGAATGTAGCCCACATTGGGTGAACTTTCATGTGTTGTGATTGTGATCATTTCTCGCATGTTTTTTTTCCTTTCTTCCCCATCCTTAGCACTAAGCATTCCCAAAAACAGGAAAATGAGGAGCAGCGTACAATCCTAATATATATTATAGTCTGACAAACTGATTGTCATAGAAAATTAACACTTGGAATTTATAGAACTTCAAAACAAAAAACCCCAAGGACCATGAACAACTATATATATAACTCTTCAAAACAATAAAGACGAATTGTAGTGATTCTTAAGTACAAAAAGGGCATGGCTCTCCTGACCATCATTTAAAGACCAAAATGGTGTTTAAATGATCTTACACCATCAATGGTTTAAGATGTGGGTGATCCGTACTGTCAAAGTGGTTGATCAAAGATTGAACTGCAAGAGGCCCAAAAATGGTGTTTCAGGGAGATTTAAACCATCTGATCTGTGGGCTACAATATCAGACTTTGTTTTGGTTTCAATGGCGGATATTAAAGTTAATCAATCGGTTGGTTCACAGCCACTTTTAGGCATGTTTCTCTGGTCTGAGACATTATCCAATGATGGATTGCCACTTGGACAATTTAGATTGATCACAGATGAGTGCCACATGGCATAATGATAAATCACATTTCAATGGTGTGAGATTAAAAGTCTACGTTTAATGGTGTAAGGTCATTTAAACACTGATTTGGTGTTTAAATGTCGGTCAGGAGCCATTATCCCATACAAAAAATGCGTCATCAAAATCTAATTCTAAAGAAGATATAAATTTTATCTTTTACCAATGAAAGAAATATATGTTTAATTTGACGCAAACGTAAGTAATGTGACAATTTCAAACAACAAATTATTTTCACAGAAAATTAAAGAAATTATGAAATGAATAGGTCCACAATCTTACTTCTACTACATCATCTTCTCCAACAACCCCAAATGGTACAATTGTGGCGCCAAATTGAGCAGCCATCCTGACAAACTCAGGCTGATCGGGCCAAAACAACTTATATTCTTCACCCTGACAATTATTTAGACACCACAATTAGAAAATGTGACTTTCAAGAATATTATTTCATCAGCATCAGACACTAGATTTATTGCGAAAGAAATTTGAGTTTGTAAAAGAAAAAGTCGTAAAGGCACTAACTACAAGTAACTAAAATTTCGAGAGTTATGCATGTCACACAAGACTTCTTGTTATTATAATTAACACAATATATATATATATATATATATATATATATATATATATATATATATGTTGCTTAGTGTAAAGAGCTAAGCTGCTTTGGGGTAGGGTGATTTGTCTCACATTGGTGGTGTTCAAAATCCCATGCATGTGTCTTATTTTTGGCATACATAAGTGCATTTTGGGCCACATATAAGACCAATTGAATGGTGCTCTATGTGCCTATTTGCCTAAGAAGCACGGACACGGATACGATACAAGTACAACGATACAAAATTATCAAAAAATCAAGATATGATACGGGGGGAAACGTGTATTAAAAATTATTTTTTTATATATTTTTAGGTATAGTTTAGATTAATAAACGTAAGAAAAAAGAAGAAAACGAAAAAGAAAAAAAAATACTTGTGACGAGGAACATCAAGATCGAGAGCATTGAAGTTGAACCGCAACAGAATTTCAACTTCAGAAAAAAAAAAAAAAAAAAAAAAAAAAGTTACTGTTCACAGAAACGTGACGAATGAAATAAAGGATTCGACGTCTGCGTGATTTTTGCTCCCTCATTGTCCCAGAGGTTACTTGGACGTCAGAGACGCCGTGATCGATTCTAATTTTGAGTTTTTGTTGCAAAAACTTTCCTTTTTAGTATTTTATTGCTATTAGAACTCTTTATTTCGAATTTAATTATTGGTGCCCTATATATTGAGGCTTGTAAAGATTTTTTAATTAGTTATTGAATATTTTGAATACTTTTATGCTTGAATATTCTTTGCCTGAGATGGGTTTGGTGTGAGGCCAAGGGGGTGATTCCCAAAAGCCATTGTTATTTTCTCTATTATCTATCACCGTCTTCTTTGAATCTTTTGCCTTATTGATCCCTGTTTGTTTTTTTCTACATCTTAACCTATTAATTTCTTGATTCCTAAAACCATAAATCTCTTTCCGAATCCTAAATCAAACAAAGCCCAAAACCCTTTTCTAAGCCATAAATCAAACCATAAGCCCATTACAAAATCATACACATATTTCCAAAGCCCTAGTTAGAGCCTGCGAATCTACATCGGATCGAAGACGAACGCCCAAGCGTGGAAAAAGCTACAGTTCTATCTCTAGGCTGATCTCGCTTCAAATCTAATAGTAGTTGTGCATCGGACTGGATCCTAACTGGATCTCGCGTGATCTACCAACCTGAATTCTCTGAACCCTAAGGTATTTAAGATAGTTTTGAGATTAAGCTTGATTTAATTTTATTTAATTTCGGCAAAATTGCAAAACATCATATTCACGCATTTTAGGGTTCCCGTCCCGCATCACTATTCTAGTGTAGAGGAGTATTTTGCTTGGTATGGTATACTAGATGAGTACAAAATTAGACTAGTGATAACAAAGTTTAAGGGTAATGCCGAAGTTTTTTGGATTCATATAAAACTCCGTGTTGAGTTTCGTCGGATTAAACCCATTTCCACATGGGAGGATATGAAGGTGATACTTATTGAAAAGTATGTTCCTTTAACACATCATCACCTCTTACGGCGTTTGAAAACCAAGACAGATAGGTGTTCTGATTGCCTTAAGTGTTAAGGGTTCAGACAGTTTGCAAACTAATGCCCCACAAAATTTCCCACTCCGAATTTATTGACTGAAAGTGAAAGTTCTAAGGGGCAGAAAAATATGAAAGTGAAAGTTCTAGTTTGTGTTGAAACGACTTCTATTTCCCTTGTGAGTAGTGATGTTGAGTCTCCCACACGTGAGGCAACCGAGTCACCCACACAAGAATCTACTGAGTCACATATGCACGATTTGTTGGTGCCTGTAAAACTCGTTGTGCATGAGTCCTTGTCAGTGGTAGAGTCGTGTGCACTTGAATCTTTGAAGTTGATCGCACCGAGCATCCATGAGCCATTAGTGTCCTTTGATTTAATCACACATGAGCTGACAGTGCCCACAGAGTCGATTGTGCCCTAAGTCGTTGATGTTAGTAGAGTCAAGAGCACTTGAGTTAGTTACATGTGAATCATTAGTGTCGCATGCACATGAGAGTATCGAGTCCACAGATACACATACACATCATAGTCTCGAGTTGCATTCTGCTTCACATTCCGAGTCTTGTTGTGAGTCAAGTTTTGAGTCTCATTCTGCATTGCATGCCGAAATTAAACACAAGATTAATTCAAGCAACAATCACTACAAATTATCTGCTGATACTTCGAGCACCGAGAGTACATGGGCCAAAGATGAAAGAGCTTGCCGCTTGAGTTCTCGTAATCTCGACCGATATCGCGATCACACTTCATTGAGGATGAATTCCTTCAGGTCTGGGAGAGTTGATGAGCAACTTCAAAAATATTTGGTAGAGTGGGTTGGCGAGCCGGGTTATCAGGTTCCTCAAGGAGAGGTTTACCGTGTGCGCCCCTCTACAATCAACCGAGATGAGGATCATACATTACCAGGAGCCGAGATTGTTTGGGCTAGTTGCAAGGAGTTCCTCCGTGCAAGTTCCGATACACTTGATCAGTACCATGTGCGTGTTTCATCGGTGATGAAACATTTTGAGCGGAGGAGAAAGACGAGGAACGTCAAGATCGAGAGCATTGAAGTTGAATCGCAACAGAATTTCAACTTCAGAAAAAAAAAAAAAAAAAGTTACTGTTCACATGAACAGTGACAGACGTCCGTGAATAGTGACGGATGTCCGTGATGAACAGTGACGGGCATCCGTGAAACAATGACGGGCGTCCATGATTTTGCCCCCTCACTGTTCGTAGGTCACGGACATCTGTGGACGTCATGACAGGACTTCTAATTTTGAGTTTTTGTTGCGAAAACTTTCCTTTTTAGTATTTTATTGCTATTAGGACTCTTTATTTCGAATTTAATTATTAGTGGCCTATATATTGAGGCTTGTAAAGACTTTTTAATTAGTTATTGAATATTTAAATGCTTTTATGCTTGAATATTCTTTGCCTGAGATGGGTTTGGTGTGAGGCCAAAGGAGTGAATCCCAAAAGCCATTGTTATTTTCTCTATTATTGATGGGGAATTTAGATCCGCATGTTTGCATCGTGACCGGGCCAAACGAAGTAAGTCAGCAAGGAAGAAATGGACCCATAAATGGGCTTTCAAAAGGCCCATTAAAGACCCGTGTGCACATTAATTTAGGCAATATTTTATCTAGGTTTAGTTTCTTTTCTTATTAGGATTCTTTTAATAAGTGGCTTGTTTTAGGACTAGTTTCCTTATTTGAATTATTTAGGAGTCAGGCACATATATGTGATATGTGACTGTTAATCCCATCACTTTCTGTGCAACCATCGAAAAAGTGGTCATAAGTCTATCAATATGTGTCGGAATTGTGTGATTCTTGTCTTGTTGGAAAGCTACTTCGATAATCTTTCAAACAAGACCAATTTCATGTCAATCGAACATCGTTTGACCCTTCAAAAGTGATCGCGTAATAAAAAAACGGGATTAATGTTGAAATCAATTATGACCGTTAGATTAGAAAGTTTTAATGGTTGATTAGGAGTTTTATTTCAAGTAGTATTCTTAGGGTTTCTTTTCTTTATAAATACACATTGTAATCTCTTATGAGAATTAGTATTGATGATGAATGAAAATTATGAATTTTGCTTTGTGCGACTTTTAGAGAACTTGAGATGAGTTTTCGATCGAAGGAGCGATTCTTTCAAAACCTGAGGAGTGAGCAATCATTTCTCGTACGACTTGGTGCGAAGCCGACGTACAGCCTTGGTGTGAAGCCTTGGAAACCCGTTGGTGCGAAACCGGCAAGCCTCTCTAGAGCGAATCCGGGGATCTCCTATCTTCTTCTTCTTTTTATTTTATTTTAATCAAAGGTTTAAGACCTCAAACCCCTTCCACGCGGGATTCTGCTATTTTAGGGTTAGCTTGCGATTCCGTCCCGCGTCAGTTTGGTATCAGAGTGGTTCGAATCCTTGGGAAATGGATCGGAGAATCGTGAGTCAGGATCAAGTTCTTGAAGCTCTTTGTGATTTGAACGATTACATGGTTTCCATGAGAACATTCGTGAAACGATGGAACATTCCTATCGTGCGTCAAAAGATGGCAATGGTGGAAAAACTTTGGCGCGAAGAGAAATGTAGATCATCTAAGCAGCACGGTTTCATATTCCAGCATAAGGTGCTCCTTAATAGCGTTTATTGGGAGTTGCTAAGGTCACGTCGGATCGTGGTTGAATGGCGTGAGAATATCAGTGCAAAAATTATCAAAGATTTTATTCACAATTTGTCCGAAGACGTGTTAGACGTGATTCACGCTTTGAGATCGAAGGCGAGAGATTTCGTCCCCATAGCCGTACCGGTGAGAAAATCTCTACGAGTCGAAGTTCCTCTACTCGAACCCGTGGTTGTACTTGTATCGGTGGAAGATACCGAACTTACAGTAAATCAAAGTACTTCCATGCCTACGGAAGAACCGATGACGCCCGTTGTTCACGCAGATCCAATTATCCTCCTTGATCTTGTGCCGGAACAATGTCCGGTTGAAGAGTTCATACCAGTTGCTGAGACCGTAGCAGATCTCGAAACCGTCGAAGAGCCCAAGATCATTGAAGTCCAAGCATTCATGATAAGCCATACCGAACCCGCAATCATTGAAGCACAGGCATATGTGATCGTCCCTACCGAGTCCGAGGCCATTCAAAAGTTCGAGGTCCCTGGGGAACAAGCATACTAGATAACGCTTATCAATGTCGGCCAAAGTTCGAGGTCGAACTTTTTCAAAGTCGAGGAGATTGACGGGAAATTTAGATCCGCATGTTTGCATCGTGACCGGGTCAATCGAAGCAAGGCAGCAAGGAAGAAATGGACCCATAAATGGGCTTTCAAAAGGTCCGTTAAAGACCCGTGTGCACATTAATTTAGGCAATATTTTATCTAGGTTTAGTTTCTTTTCTTATTAGGATTCTTTTAATAAGTGGCTTGTTTTAGGACTAGTTTCCTTATTTGAATTATTTAGGGGTCAGACACATATATGTGATATGTGACTGTTAATCCCGTCACTTTCTGTGCAACCATCGAAAAAGTGGTCATAAGTCTATCAATATGTGTTAGAATTTTGTGATTCTTGTCTTGTTAGAAAGCTACTTCGATAAGCTTTCAAACAAGACCAATTTCACGTCAATCGAACATCGTTTAACCCTTCAAAAGTGATCGCGTAATAAGAAAACGAGATTAATGGTGAAATCAATTATGACCGTTAGATTAGAAAGTTTTAATGGTTGATTAGGAGTTTTATTTCAAATAGTATTCCTAGGGTTTCTTTTCTTTATAAATACACATTGTAATCTCTTATGAGAATTAGTATTGATGATGAATGAAAATTATGAGTTTTGTTTTGTGCGACTTCTAGAGAACTTGAGATGAGTTTTCGATCGGAGTGATTCTTTAAAAACCTGAGGAGTGAGCAATCGTTTCTCATACGACTTGGTGCGAAGCCGACGTACAACCTTGGTGTAAAGCCTTGGAAACCCGTTGGTGCAAAGCCGACAAGCCTCTCTAGAGCGAATCCGGAGATCTCCTATCTTCTTCTTCTTTTTATTTTATTTTAATCAAAGGTTTAAAACCCTAAACCCCTTCCACGCAGGATTCTGCTATTTTAGGGTTAGTTTGCGATTTCGTCCCGCGTCAGTTTTGGTATCAGAGCGGTTCGAATCCTCGGGAAATGGATAGACGAATCATGAGTCAGGATCAAGTTCTTGAAGCCCTTTGTGATTTGAACGATTACATGGTTTCCATGAGAACATTCGTGAAACGATGGAGCATTCCTATCGTGCGTCAAAAGATGGCGATGGTGGAAAAACTTTGGCGCGAAGAGAAATGTAGATCATCTCAGCAGCACGGTTTCATATTCCAGCATAAGGTGCTCCTTAATAGCGTTTATTAGGAGTTGCTAAGGTCGCATCGGATTGTGGTTGAATGGAGTGAGAATATCAGTGCAATAATTATCAAAGATTTTACTCACAATCTGTCCGAAGACGTATTAGATGTGATTCACGCTTTGAGATTTCGTCCCCATAGCCATACCGGTGAGAAAATCTCTAGGAGTTGAAGTTCCTCTAACCGAACTCGTGGTTGTACCTGTATCGGTGGAAGATATCGAACCTATAGTAAATCAAAGTACTTCCATGCCTACGAAAGAACCGATGGCGCTCGTTGTTCACGCAGATCTAGTTATCCTCCTTGATCTTGTGCCGGAACAATGTCCGGTTGAAGAGTCCATACCAGTTGCTGAGACCGTGGCAGATCTCAAAACCGTCGAAGAACCCAAGATCGTTGAAGTCCAAGCATCCATGATAAGCCCTACCGAACCCGCAATCATTGAAGCACAGGCATTTGTGATCGTCCCTACCGAGTCCGAGACCATTCAAAAGTTCGAGGTCCCTGAGGAACAAGCATACTTGATAACGCTTATCGATGTCGACCAAAGTTCAAGGTCGAACTTTTTCAAAGTCGAGGGGATTGACGGGGAATTTAGATCCGCATGTTTGCATCGTGACCGGGCCAATCGAAGCAAGCCAGCAAGGAAGAAATGGACCCATAAATGGGCTTTCAAAAGGTCCGTTAAAGACCCGTGTGCACATTAATTTAGGCAATATTTTATCTAGGTTTAGTTTTCTTTCTTATTAGGATTCTTTTAATAAGTGGCTTGTTTTAGGACTAGTTTCCTTATTTGAATTATTTAGGGGTCAGGCACATATATGTGATATGTGACCATTAATCCCGTCACTTTCTGTGCAACCATCGAAAAAGTGGTCATAAGTATATCAATATGTGTCGGAATTGTGTGATTCTTGTCTTGTTGGAAAGCTACTTCGATAAGCTTTCAACCAAGACCAATTTCACGTCAATCGGACATCGTTTGACTCTTCAAAAGTGATCGCGTAATAAAAAAACGGGATTAATGGTAAAATCAATTATGACCGTTAGATTAGAAAGTTTTAATGGTTGATTAGGAGTTTTATTTCAAGTAGTATTCCCAGGGTTTCTTTTCTTTATAAATACACATTGTAATCTCTTATGAGAATTAGTATTGATGATGAATGAAAATTATGAGTTTTGCTTTGTGCGACTTCTAGAGAACTTGAGATGAGTTTTCGATCGAATGAGTGATTCTTTCAAAACCTGAGGAGCGAGCAATCATTTCTCGTACGACTTGGTGCGGTGACGTCTGACCTTGATTTGAAGCCTTGAAACTGTTGTGAGAAACAAGCCTCTAGAGCGTAATTTAGGAGATTTCCTATCTTCTTCTTTTTATTTTATTTTAATCCAAGGTTTAAGACCCTAAACCCCTTCCACGCGGTATTCTGCTATTTTAGGGTTAGCTTGTGATTCCGTCCCGCGTCAATTATCTATCACTGTCTGCCTTGAATATTTTGCCTTATTGATCCCTGCTTATTTTTTTCTACATCTTAACCTATTGATTTCTTGATCCCTAAAACCATAAATCTTTTTCCGTATCCCAAATCAAACAGAGCCCAAAACCCTTTTCTAAGCTACAAATCAAACCATAAGCCCATTACAAAATCATACACCTATTTCCAAAGCCCTAGTTAGAGCCTGTGAATCTATATTGGATCGAAGACGAACGCCCAAGCCTGAAAAAAGCTAGGGTTCTATCTCTAGGCCGATCTCGCTTCAAATCTAATAGTACTTGCGCATCGGACTAGACCCTAACTGGATCTCGCGTGATCTACCAACCTGAATTCTCTGAGCCCTAAGGTATTTAAGATAGTTTTGAGATTAAGCTTGATTTAATTTTATTTAATTTCGGCAAAATCGCAAAGCATCATGTTCACGCATTTTAGGGTTCCCGTCCCGCGTCAACTTGTAGAAACTGATTTCAAATAGGTAGGCTGCAAGCTAGAAGGCTCCTTTGATTTCTTCTTCTTTTTTCTTTTCCACCCTAAATCCTAAACTCGCAGTCTGATTTCTTCTTTTAAATTTTTTTTCGGGAAACGCCCAAGATATGCATGCAGCCGTATCCCTCAAGTATCGGTATCCGATACGGATATGATACGGGTACTTTGTAAAAAATGGAGTATCCGTGCTTCAGTATTTGCACAGTAGCACATGCTCAACCTAAGTTAAATAAAACATTATTCTTAAATAACTAGCGACGGGGACATCGACATCGTGGACATAGGCTATGGACCATATTGCGTGTATTGGCGTCGGAAGAAGTGGAACAGGAACCAAAACCATGTTTAAAGGAGAACACACTGCTCAAATTCGCTCGAGCAACTTGCTTTCCGCTCGAGCGAGAATGCTTCAGAAATAATGCCAAACTTTCGACCAAAAGTCTCTCGAGCGAGATATCGAAAGAATGCACAGAAATTTTTCTGAAACAAGTCGCTCGAGCGAGCATCGATTGCCGCTCGAGCGAGTCATGTTGAGTTTTGACTTTTTTTTTTCAGTGTTTTCCTAGGTTTATTTGACTCGTATGTAATCATTCTAGGGTAGTTTTGTAAATTTTATGCTTTAGGGTTTTCTGTTTTGAGACTTCCTATATAAGGTCTCTAAATAAATAATGTAATTAGTTTTGCTTGAAATGAACAACTATGAACAGTGAATCTTCTTCCCGAGAAGGGTTTGGTGTGAAGCCAAAGGTGCAAAGCCCACAATCTATCATCTTCTATCTTTATCTCTTTTGATTTATCTTTCTCTGCTATATTTTGCTCCCATAAATCTTAAATTCAGCCATCACTCTTTTAAATACCCCGAAAATCATAAACTAGCCTTCATCTGAACCGTTGAATCGACCCGATTCAATAACCTCAGACCCCATATGAGCCATTAAACCATTTTGCATCAAAACACCCTGAGAAAACTAGCGACCCTATCTTGATCGAAGAGCGACGCCCTAATCTGAAAGCGGCTAGAGTTCTATCTCTAGGATCTTCCGCGAGGCTAACGGATCTAACACACCGACGGGACCCTACTCGACCCGAACATGATCATCAATGGAAATCAGTGAAACCTTAAAGTATCGCGATCGTTTGTGTGATTTATTGCTTAATTAATTAAATTTAATTTTGGCAAATGGCATTTCATTTTCATTCACGTAGTTTAGGATTTTGTCCCGTGTCAACTACTTATGTATTTGTGGAAAATTCCACTTGAAATCAAATCACACAAAGTTGACGTAACCATTACATATGCAAATGGATTTTGCTAGTTTCTCAGATCGTTGCTAAGATTTTAATTGATTCAGGTGCTACCCATTCGTTTGTCTCTAGTTCTTTTGCATCATTCTTGGGAGTAATTCTTGAAGAGTTAAAATATATATTGATAATAGCTACACCTATTGATAGTTATTTGATTATATGTATTGTCTTTTAGTTAGTGGCGGAGCCACGTTGTTCAATGGGGGGTCCCCGGATCCCCCATCCTAAGTTTTTTTTTCTTTAAAATCTTTTAAGTTCCATCTTTTTAAGGGCAAGATCTTTTAATAAGGATCCCCCAAATCTCAAAACTTCTTAAGATATTTTAAAAACTTACTTTTTTATCCATAAATTTTTTAACAGAAATAGACTCCCAAAATTCTCTCACTCACTCTCCAAATCTCATCCCAAAATTCTCTCTCGGTTCCCCAAGCCCTTTTTAGGGATAATGACTCCTGATAGACATTCATACACCAAATAATGTTTAAACAATCTTCTACCATTAAATTAGAAATTTTGATCTCACACCATTGAAGTGTTCTTCACTATTATTACTATCTTCGACTATAAGGGGCCCCCCATCAAAAAAATCCTGGCTCCGCCACTACTTTTAGTCATGCATAGGTCTTATAGGAAGGAATGAATTACTTGTGGACTTGATTCAATAATACTTCGATAATTTTGACATTATTTTGGGAATGGATTTGTTATCTGCATTTTATGCTAGTGTTAACAGCTTTAATAAAGTAGTCATATTCAAGATTTCGGGTTAGAATGAATTCAGTTTCATGTGGAACAAGGATTATTAAAGTCTCCATTGATATCTGAAAAGAAGATAATTCGTTTAGTGCAAAAAAGGTGTCAAAGATATTTACTCTCTGTTGTTGTTAGTCCTAAAAAGAAGTTAGATTTAACTACTATTTCTATGATCAATGACTTCTATGATGTTTTCCTGATGATTTATTTACCTCCGAAAAGAGAAATTGATTTCATAATCAATCTAGTATTGGGAATTGCCCCTATATTTAAAGCACCCTATAGAATGACACCTGCTGAACTCTTAGAAGAACTGAAAATAAAATTCAATTAGATAAGTATTGTCAAATCAATCGGGTAACAGTTAAAAATAAGAACACATTGCCTCGAGTTGATAATTTATTTGATAACTACAAACAACTCGAATCCTTTCGAGGTCGGGTTATCTTCAGTTGCAAGTTAAGGATGATGATATTCAGAAAACTTTTTTAGAACTCGATGAATTCCTAGTGATGCCGTTTGGATTGACTAATGCACGTACTGCATTTATTGATTTGATGAACTGAATCTACGAGCTCTTATCTTAATCAATTGTAATTATTTTTATTGATAATATCTATTCCCCTAGTCTTAGTGACCATGAGCAGCATCTACGGTTGGAATTGCAGATTTTGAGACAATCATTTACATGATAAGTCGAGTAAAAGTGAAGTTTGGTTGCTGAAAATCTCATTTTTAGGCCATGTGGTATTATTGATCCATCAAAGATTAAAGCGGTGATAAATTGGGAAGGACCCACCTCACTGATAGAAATTTAGAGGATTCTAGGTTTGGCAGGGTATTATCATGGTTTTCTTTAAAAAAATATTGAATAGTCAGTCCTTTGACCCAATTAACTAAAAAGAACATGAAAGTTGAATGGATGAAGGATTGTGAGCAGAGTTTTCAGGAACTAAAAAGATGATTGACTTTTGCACCAATTTTGACCATTCCCTCAGGTGGTGGTGATTTTGTGATTTATAGTGATGCATCTAAGAACGGATTAGGTTGTGTGCTTTAAGATAAGAAGGTGATTCCATATGCTTCTAGACGTTTAAAGGGGAATGAGCAGAATTATCCAACTCATCATACAGAATTAGCTGTTGTAGTTTTCTCTTTGAAGATGTGGAGTTACTATTTGCATGGGGAAAATTTCGAAGGCCTAATTTTTCAAGAAGGTCCGCGCAACCATTAACTTCTCTCCAGCAATGTTCAAAACCAATTTCCTGAAATCTGCTACGATACGAGATCTTTCTGTAAAGCCACACATTTCCAAGGACATCTGGTTACACCAGTTTAATCAAGTCAATGGCAAACTTGGAAACGGAGGATATGATAATCAACGACCAATTTTGGGAAATCGCAATCTCAAGAGCCCTCAAGATTGCTTCAATCTCAGCTTCATTAATATCTTGAAACTTGCTAGCTAGGTCCACATTCAGCATGCTGAAGATCTCCTTGATCATATCGGGCAATAAGACCATACCCAGCGGAAATCAAATTTACAGCCCAATCAGTGTTGATTTTGATCTGATGAGCTTAAGGAATTAATGCGGCACGGAGCACACGCTAACCCTAAAATAGCATAAATTCCGCACGATAGGGGTTAAGGTTCTCAATCTTCAATTAAAACAAAAAAATAAAAGAAGAATAAGATAGAAGATCTTCGGATTCGCTCCAAAGAGGCTTGTCGGCTTCGCACCAATGATAACTTTGAAGAATCACTCCTCAAAGGCGAAAACTCTTCTTAAGTTTTCTACGAAATATTCATTCTTTCACAAGATGCACAAAAGCAACTTAATTTTTTTTTTATTCATTCTTCAATAATAATTCTGACGGGGATACCACTTACATGGACATTGGATTCGGACCGCACCGGTTCTATCGGCGTCGGAAGAAGCAAAGAGGAAGCTCGGAATGGATACAAACAGTGAGGAGAGCAATTCCACAGCGTAACCTCGCGCGAGAGAGCAACTTATCTTTGCTTGTGACGAAGCAACTTAAACTGCGCGATGATAATCCTCATGAGTGAGTTCTGGTAGCCGATTCGATCGCAAGAAGTGAGCCCTCGCGCTAGCGATTATAATACTCGCGCGCGCGAGCCTGTAAGACGGGATTTCATGTGAAACTTTCCTGTTTTTGTTTTATTAGTATTAGAACTCTTTTATTTCGAAATTAATTATTGGTGGCCTATATATATAGAGGCTTGTAAAGACTTTCAATTAGTTGATTGATTATTTGAATGCTTTTATGCTTGGATAATCTTTGCCTGAGATGCGGGTGTGAGGCCAAGGAAGTGATTCCCAAAAGCCGTTGTTATCTTCTCTATTCTATTTGCTCCTTTCGATCTGTGTTTGCTTCTCTAAACCATAGCCTAATTGTTTCCTTTCAAATCCAAAACCATAAACCGATCTAAAAGCCATAAGCCTTCTACAAGCCCTAATTCCCTTTTATAATCCAATTTGGAATCCATGAATTTACATCGGACCGCAGACGAGCGCCTAATCCTGGAAAAGCTAGTCCTATCTCTAGGCCGATCTTGCCTCGACTCTAAAAGTACTTGCGCATCGGACTGGACCCTACCTAGATCACGTGTGATCTATTCATCAAAATTCTGCAAACCCTAAGGTATCTTAAGATAATTTTGCGATTAAACTTGAATTGCTTTATTTAATTTCAGCAAAATCTGCATAAAATCATATTCCGCATTTTAGGGTTACCATCCCGCATCAGTTTTGGTATCAGAGCCCTAGGTTTTCTAGGTTAGGGCATCTTTGCTTGTCATATTTATATTATTGCATTGTTTTTGTGAGTTCATATTGCATTCCATATTAGAACCCTAATAGACCTTCTGATCACCATGGGCTCGAGTGCGATTCTCAATGCCCTTAACGGTATGCGAGAAGAGTTGGGTGCGATTAGTGCACGTCTGAATACCATTGAGCAAGCCCAAACATTTCTAGGAGCTGGTAATGATAGATTACGTGATCGAATCAACCAACTGGAAGCGATGGGTGGGCTTGAAAATCAACACCAAGAGCGTGAGTGTCCACACTTTGAACGTAATGGTCGCCAAGACAACCGGAACCGTAGGGATCATCGTAGAGATGACTATGACCCCAAAGTTCAACTCCTTAAGAACGTTCGAGTTGAAATTCCGACTTTCGATAGAAGAATGGACCCTACCGTCTTCCTCGATTGGCTTTCTGACATAGACCAACACTTTGATTGGTATGCCATGAATGACGACCGTTGCGTTAGACTTGCGAAAATGAAATTGGTTGGTCAAGCTCGACTTTTCTGGCTCAATGTTGAGCGCATTAGGGTGAACGCGGGTTGTCCTCCCATTACCCGTTGGGACGACATGAAGGAACGACTTACTGAGAAGTATGTTCCTTTATCATACCACCAACGCCTCCTCGACCAGTGACAAAATTTACGTCAAGGTAATATGCCCGTGACCGATTACATTGCCAAATTCGAAGAGTTCATGATGAGGGCAAAAGTATCGGAAGACCCTGAAATCACTCTCTAGATTCCACACCGGATTGCGACTTGAGTTACAAAAAGAGTTGATTTCTCACCTCGTAGAAACTCTTGAAAGATGTTATGTCGTTGTGCAAGATCTCGAATGGTATTTGAAAACTACGGTGGTGAAAAGAACCGAGCCACAATATAGTAACCAACGATCCGGTGAGGGACGATTCAATCCTCCTCCTAAACCTACACAACCCGCCCCTACCAATTTTAGGTTTGAAAAGGGAAAAGGAGTAGTCGGAGAATCCTCAAGGGTTAATTCTCAAGTCAAGTTCTATAAATGTCATGGGATGGGACACTTTGCCGCCCAATGCCCTACGAAAGAACCCCAAAGGACTCTCTTCATTGAGGGAGAGGAGGATGATGATGAGGTAGTGGTTGAAGAGGAAGTATTTGAACCAGATAGCACACCCAGTGATGAAGAGGGTGATGCTATTGGTCATGCTTTAGTTGTGAGGTGTGCCCTTGCACAGCCTCAACGAGATGAAAAGGATGACTGGCGTAGGGAGAACATCTTCCACACCTATGCTAGATTTGGTGAAAAGAATTATAGGGTCATCGTGGATAGCAGTAGTTGTACTAACATAATTTCAACTCATGTTGTGCGCCGCTTAGGGCTTACAGCTGAGGCCCACCCGAGACATTATAAAGTCGCATGGGTCAATTCTTCATCCATTCCCGTGTCGAAAAGGTGTCGTGTACCGATTTAGTTAGGTTCTGATTCGGACACCTTATGGTGCGATGTGGTATCGATGGATGTGGGCCATATCATTTTGGGAAGGTCGTGGCTTTACAACATGAACGTGACTCTGTCTGGTCGATCAAACATATGCACGTTCATGCATAAGGGCAAAAAGATCACTTTACACCCTTTGCTCCCAAAACACCACCGACCAACATCGTTGAAAAGAAGGGCGAGTCTTCTAAATCTATTAATATTGTGAGCCCTTCTGAGTTGGAGAAAGCATCGATAGAAGAGAGTGTGGTGTACGTAGTTGTCACCGTAGAGAGTGCTCCCGAGTCGATGAGCCAGTGTCCCAAGGAGGTTGAGCCGATTTTAAAAGAGTTTACAGAACGACCTTCCTCCCCTGCGTGATATCCAACACGTAATAGACTTGGTTCCTGGAACTACCTTACCGAACCTGCCCCACTATAGGTTGAATCCGGTTGAGCACGCCGAGCTGACTCGGCAAGTCAATGAGCTCCTTCAAAAGGGGTTCATCCAAGAGAGTCTGAGCTCGTGTGTCGTACCTGCCCGACTCACTCCTAAGAAAGATGGTACGTGGAGCATGTGTGTGGATAGCCGTGCAATCAATAAGATTACCATTAAGTATCAGTTTCTCATACCAAGGCTCAATGACATGCTTGACATGATGGTTGGTGTCACTATCTTTTCAAAGATAGACCTTAAAAGTGGCTATCATCAAGCCCGCATATGCCCTGGTGATGAGTGGAAAACAACCTTTAAGACTAAGGATGGTCTTTATGAGTTGATGGTCATGCCTTTTGGACTTTCTAACGCCCCGAGTACCTTCATACGACTCATGACCCAAGTGTTGAGGCCGTTTCTAGGCAAATTCCTTGTTTATTTCGATGACATCTTGATCTATAGTCACGACAAGGATCAACACTTGGCCCACCTTAGGCTGGTTTGTGAAATCCTCAAGGGTGAGAAGTTGTTTGCCAATCTCAAGAAGTGCACTTTCATACAACCTTCCGTTGTCTTCTTGGGATTCATTATCTCGGCCAATGGAATGGTCGCGGACCCTGAAAAGGTTAAAGCCATTGTGGAGTGGCCCGAACCTAAGAACATACACGATGTCCGCAGCTTCCATGGCTTGGCTACTTTTTATCGTCGCTTCATTGGAAGCTTTAGCACCATTATGGCCCCAATTACCGATTGCATGAAAAAGGGGGACTTTAAATGGGGCAAAGCGGTGATAAAAGCCTTTGCTGAGATCAAATAACGAATGAGTAGCGCACCCGTCATACAATTGCCGAAATTTTCCAAGGTCTTTGAAGCTGCATGCGACACATCGGGTGTAGGCATAGGAGGAGTGCTTAGCCAAGAGGGTCACCCTGTAGCCTATTTCTGTGAAAAACTTAACGAGGCAAAGAAAAAATACTCCACCTATGACAAAGAGTTCTATGCGGTCGTCTGATCTATTTGGTATTGGAAACATTACCTTAGACCGCAGGAATTTGTGCTGTTTTCTGACCATGAAGCCTTACGCTTTCTTGCTTCACAGAAGAAGTTGAACCCAAGGCACGCGAAGTGGGTTGAGTACCTTCAAGGGTTCACATTCGTGTTAAAACATAAGGCTGGTGCTGAAAATAAGGCCGCTGATGCACTTAGTCGGCGAGTAATGACTTTGCGCACAATGAGCACCGAGGTCGTTGGGTTCGAAAGTTAAAGGATGAGTACCCCGAGTGCCCAGATTTTGGGGTTGAGTGCACTGCTATCCTTAGTAACCCGACCAGCACACACTCCGTGTACACCATCCAGGATGGGTACTTATTCAAAAGCAATCGCCTTTGCATCCCTCGCACTTCATTGCGTGACTTTCTCATTTGGGAGTTACATACTGGAGGGATGGCCGGACATTTCGAGTGTAATAAAACTATTGCGCTCGTAGAGGATAGGTTCTTTTTGCCTAACTTAATGAAAGATGTCACCCGGGTCGTTAAGCATTGTCATACTTGCCAAGTGTCAAAACAGACCAAACAAAATACCGACTTATACACTCCTTTACCCGTGCCACATACATCGTGGCAAGACCTTTCTATGGACTTCGTGCTTGGACTTCCTAAGACCCCTTGGAAGCACGATTCCATCTATGTCGTAGTGGACCGATTTTCCAAGATGGCCCACTTCATTCCTTGTTCCAAAACCTCTGATGCATCTCATATTGCTAAATTGTTCTACGCGGAGGTAGTACGTCTTTATGGGTTGCCCAAAACCATTGTGTCTGATAGGGATGTTAAATTTACAAGTTATTTTTAGAAGATCCTTTGGCACATGATGGGCACATTGCTCCAATTCTCAACAGCTTACCACCCTCAAATGGATGGTCAAACCGAAAGCACCAATAGGAGCCTTGGAAATCTTCTTCGTAGTCTTGTCGGTGATCATGTTCGGACCTGGGGATACCATATTGCCCACAGCTAAGTTTGCATATAATAATTCTGTCAATAGGTCCATAGCCATGAGTCCTTTTGAGGTAGTGCATGGTCATTGGCCTAGGACCCCATTAGATTTGATCCCCATGTTTGCATCCCATAGAGTGTCAGAGTCTGTCGATGCATTTGCACAACATATTCATAGTTTGCATGCCGAAATTAAACAGAAAATTAATTCAACCAACAATCAATATATGTTACCTATAGATGCTCACAGGCGTTCTAAAGAATTTAACGTGGGTGATTATGTGATGGTTCGAGTTAGGCCTGAGCGGTTCCCATCGGGATCCGCAAAGAAGCTTCAATCTCGAGGTGCTAGACCTTTTAGAATTTTGGCTAAGAGTGGTCCTAATGCATACGTACTTGAACTTCCTCTAGGTACGGGGGTTAGTTCAACGTTCAATGTGGAGGATTTGGTTCCTTACTTGGGTTTCACCCCACCTCTTAAAAACCCACTCCAGCCACCTCCTAGTCCCAGCCTCAGCCCCAATCTACCCTTGCAACCTATACCTCTTCCTTCCCCAAGTAGACAGAGATCAGATGAGATAGAGCATATAATCAACGATCATGCCATCTCTACACATGATGGGGGATTCCAGAAGTACTTGGTCAAATGGGTCGGCAAACCGGAGTCCGAAAACACGTGGGTCCATGAGAATGAAGTTCGGCGTTTGAACCCCGACTTGCTAGACATCTACCACCAGCGTGTTTCATCGGTGATGAAACCTTTTTGGTCTAGGGGAATTGACGGGGACGCCACTTACATGGACATTGGATTCGGACGGCACCTGTTCTATCGGCGTCGTAAGAAGCGTAGAGGAAACCCGGAACGGATACAAACAGCGAGGAGAGCAGTTCCACAGCGTAACCTTGCACGAGCGAGCAACTTAAACTCGCTCGAGCGATGATAATCCTCGCGCGCGCGAGTTACAGCGACAACTTTAGTCGCGCGAGAAGCGTAGAGGAAGCCCGCTATACCTCTTCCTTCCCCAAGCAGACAGAGATCAGATGAGATAGAGGATATAATCAACGATCATACCATCTCTACACATGATGGGGGATTCCAGAAGTACTTGGTCAAATGGGTCGGCAAACCGGAGTCCGAAAACACGTGGGTCCATGAGAATGAAGTTCGGCGTTTGAACCCCGACTTGCTAGACATCTACCACCAGCGTGTTTCATCGATGATGAAACCTTTTTGGTCTAGGGGAATTGACGGGGACGCCACTTACATGGACATTGGATTCGGACGGCACCTGTTCTATCGGCGTCGTAAGAAGCGTAGAGGAAACCCGGAACGGATACAAACAGCGAGGAGAGCAGTTCCACAGCGTAACCTTGCACGAGCGAGCAACTTAAACTCGCTCGAGCGCGCGAGTTACAGCGACAACTTTAGTCGCGCGAGAAGCGTAGAGGAAGCCCGGAACGGATACAAACAGCGAGGAGAGCAGTTCCACAGCGTAACCTCGCACGAGCGAGCAAAATAAACTCGCTCGAGCGATGATAATCCTCACGCGCGCCATTTACAGCGACGACTTTAGTCGCGCGAGCGATTATAATACTCGCGCGCGCTAGCCCGTAAAACGGGATTTCATGTGAAACTTTCCTGTTTTTGTTTTAATAGTATTAGAACTCTTTTATTTCGAAATTAATTATTGGTGGCCTATATATAGAGGCTTGTAAAGACTTTTAATTTGTTGATTGATTATTTGAATGCTTTTATGCTTGGATAATCTTTGCCTGAGATGGGTTTGGTGTGAGGCCAAGGGAGTGATTCCCAAAAGCCGTTGTTATCTTCTCTATTCTATTTGCACCTTTCGATCTGTGTTTGCTTCTCTAAACCCTAGCATAATTGTTTCCTTTCAAATCCAAAACCATAAACCGATCTAAAAGCCATAAGCCTTCTACAAACCCTAATTCCCTTTTACAATCCAATTTGGAATCCGTGAATCTATATCGGAACGCAGACGAGCGCTTAATCCTAGAAAAGCTAAAGTCCTATCTCTAAGCCGATCTTGCCTCGACTCTAAAAGTACTTGCGCATCGAACTGGACCCTACCTAGATCTCGTGTGATCTATTCATCAAAGTTCTGCAAACCCTAAGGTATCTTAAGATAATTTTGCGATTAAACTTGAATTACTTTATTTAATTTCGGCAAAATCTGCATAAAATCATATTCCGCATTTTAGGGTTACCGTCCCGCGTCAAATTCTAATAAGAGGTTACAATGTGTATTTATAAAGAAAAGAAACCCTAGGAATACTACTTAAAATAAAACTCCAAATTAACTATTAAAACTTTATAATCTAACGGTCATAATTAATTTCACTATTAATCCCATTTTTTTATTACATTTTGAAGGGTCAAACGATGTCCAATTGACGTGAAATTAGTTTTGTTTGAAAGCTTATCGAAGTAGCTTTCCAACAAGACAAGAATCACACAATTCCGACACATATTGGTAGACTTATAACTATTTTTCGATGGTTGCACAAAAAGTGACGAAATTAACAGTCACATATCACATATATGTGTCTGACCCCTAAATAATTTCAAATAAGGAAACTAATCCTAAAATAAACCATTTATTAAAAGAACCCTAATAAAAAAGAAGCTAAACTTAGATAAAAATATTGCCTAAAATAATGTGCACACGGGTCTTTAACGAGCCTTTTTTAAAAACTCATTCGTGGGCCCACTTTCTCTTTTGACGTCTTCTCTTTATCCGGTTACGATCTCGGCGTATAGGCTTCAATTCCGCATTAGGTATCATCCAACTACATCTTTCCTCTTGGTTATCACTCACTTGGTGAAATTCGTTTGGCTTTCACTTCTACTTAAAACCATGTAATCCCAAACATATATATAGGGCACCTGATGAATAATTCAGGGACTCTTTGATCAGAGTTTTATAAATTATAACATTATTTCTTCTGAGCCATAGGGCTTAATAGATATAGTCGTGTGTGCTGTTTTGTTCATTGTGTTATTGTATGTTGCGATTTTCTTGTGGATTCATTGGATTTCCACTTCACTGCATTAGTTTTATTCAAGATTCATTTGATGTTACTATCTGAGCCCATAGAGGGTCTACAAAGAGTTAATAGTGGCAATCGTGTAGGATTCATACATAATTGAGGGCCGCAGAAGGTCCACACACAGAATCAGGAGATGTGTAGGGTCTAAAAGAAAATGGGAACCAAATATGGTCTACATATAATGTCAACATCAGAAGCCATGGGGTTCATAAAAAGCTTTATTGGGAATCACAACCAAGATGGATCGTCTAAGATTCATAAATCATCACCATAGGGAAGCGTGTTTAATATGATCGTAACATAATTAGTTCTGTTATAGAATGCTGAAATATGTAAGAAAAGAATACGACCTAAGGTACAAGTAGATCCACAATATTAAGATCTGAAATCTTACCATGATCTATCAAAACCTGGAGAAGATTAGAACTGTCCATACAGATCTACTACTAAAATCTTATAGGAGTGAACTGCATGTAGATGAGACTAGCGATATGATGTTTACTAGTGAACAGCCAAATTAGTGTTTAACGGTAGGAAGGACTATCAAAGTTAAATACTTTAATTTTTAAGGAAGTAGACATAGACAGAAGGGATCAAACTGAGAAAACTGACTGGTAGAAGGAAATAAACTGAGAAAGCTAAATGTTATAGATTACAAAAGATAAAGCTAGATTAAAAAGACAAAAGACATGTCGACGACGAATCTATTAGAATATGACAAGATTACCCGTGGTGACAAGAAAACCTCATAAGTTGCACACGCATTCATTGGTACTTACGACAAAGCGAGGATAAAACTACTGCTTGCAAACAAAATGTGCATGTAGGAAAAAAATTGAAGAAAACAATGAGACATGGAGAGGAATTGATGACCAAAACAATGAGACATGGAGAGGAATAGATGACCAATGTGAGTGAGAAAATCAAGTGTCATGCTGAAACCACTGTCATTGAATTTCAATGATTTTATATAAGGCAAGAAACCATTTTTTTAATAAATAAAAAAAAAACACAAGAAAAAAAAATCTCGTGTATATTACTGACGAATAAAATATAGCTTTCTGACCTTTTAAATCTAAATTCAGAGAGTATTTTGGTAATTTGATCCAGCAGACATGGATAAGTAGGGCAAGGGCAAAGGCTTCTGTGTTAAGAAAATAAGAAATTTTTTATAACTGAGATAAAATAAGTAGCATACCTTCCGATGAAAAGCCTCGCGTACACCCCCGGGGTAAAGAAGAACAAATGATTTTGTTGAAAACAACTGATAGAAATTTCTTGCTGAGACAGGTAATGCACCAAATACTCTCAGCATATCAAACTGGGAGGATCCTCGTAATGAAGTTTCAGATTTCTTTGAGAACAATTCTGGGTGAGCAATGCCGCGGACAATAACCTTTTTCTCCCACAAGAATTCTCCAACAAGTGGCATCAGTTCCAATCCCAACAACATGTGATTACCAACTAGTAAAATTGGACCTTCATCGGGAACCCCAGTAAGACCTTTGACTATCGTGCCATCTCCCAAAGTTGAAAGCATCACCGGACTTGTGGCTAATCGAAACAATCTGGAATTCAATGAGTTTTATAATGTATGTATCTGTCACCAGATAAAGAGAGAATATTGATGTAAATATAATGCTATATTTAATAGATAGTGTGGAAAGATGAAATTCTTACCCATTATCATCATATACTTTGGTTAGTTCTTTCACCGTAGGTGGAAGGTAATCAGAAACATAGTTACGTCGTCCAGAACGGCGGTAGATGTTGGTTCCTTTAATGATAGTCAACAAATGAATACCATTTTCCTGCACCATTTTAGATCAAACAATAAATTAAATAGCCCTTTTCTTTGAAAATGACAAGAAATAGATGCTGATGGTGTAGCAGAAAAGAGTAAAGAATTCCTGTATTCATACAGCGCATTTGTATGCATGGGGCCTATAGATAACTGCTATTGACATATATATTTAATAAGATTAACTTGCGATTAAGAGATAATAGTTTTCGGAGATTGGCTGCTCAGTCCGTTATTCACAGCGTACACCACCCCTTCGCATTAGAGGATGCAAAGGGATGAGATGTCAAATGACGAGAGGTGTAGTTATGTACGTCACCTTGATGACACAAGCAATAAGGATGAAATCTTTAAAAGATTGACCTAGGTTAAGAGTTATCTCGGATAGTCAGCTTACTTGACTAGGAGGGACATATAAGGGTGACCTTTTGGCCTTCTGACGTGGGACAAACACTAAAATCCTAATATGCGATGTGGGATTAACTTTAAAATGAATTGAATAGCGGAAATATTCAAAATCAAGTAACACATAAAATTAATTCAATGAAATTAATAAAACAATTAGATTAATCCATTTTAGCGTCGCATGCGTAAAAATTTTCCGATCTAGAAAAACGGCTCCGATGAGGGAACTCGAGATTCGTTCTAGTTTAGGGCATCATTCGATAATCGCAATATCGTCTCTTGACTCCTCGGGGATTTTAAATGAAATAGGGCTTCAAATAATTTTGATAAAAGGGAAAAAACTTGGGATTTTGGGTTTTTATCAACGAAATTAAAGAAGGATAATACCTGACAATAACTAGAGAAAAGATAAAATAAAAGGATAGATTCCAAGGCTTCACACCAAGGATTTTCCGAAGCTTCACAGGATTTTCGCACAAGTCGACGACGAGAAACGATTGCTCACTCCTCAAGGTTTGAAAGATTCACTCCCTTGGTTGAAAACTCTTCACAAGCTCTCTAGGGTTTGCACAAAAGCAACTATCTTTTTATTCAATAATAAAAAACTAACTAAAAAGTCGTTACAAGCCTCTATATATAGGTCACCAATAGTTAAAATTAGAAATAAAGAGTCCTAATACTAATAAAACACTAAAATAGGCAATTTCCATAATATTTAGAAAACCCCGTCACGACGCCCACGGACGTCCGTAGTGCCTCACGGACGTCTGTGACCTACGGACAGTGAGGAGGCAAAATCACGGACGTCCGTCACTATTCACGGTTGTCCGTCACTATTCATCGTGAACAGTAAAAAAATATATATTTTTTTTTATTTTTTTTTATCGTTCCCCGTCATTCTCCTCCACTCAAAATGTTTCATCACCGATGAAACACGCACGTGGTACTGATCTAGTGTATTGAAACTCGTACGGTGGAACTCCTTGCAAGTCATCCGCTGACGTTTTCTACCTCCTTTCTCTTTATTCTTCCATCTGCCTTCCTCTGTGTGATGTCCCCATCAATACTCTCCGGGTTGGAAAAACTCATCTCCAATGAGTTAGGGAATCTATGGATGTCACACTTCGGGAGCTCAATTCTTGGTTTGCCTTTCCACGTGAGATAGTTCTGATTCTTATCTTCATTGGCATGGAAGCTTGGAAATTCTATGACCTTCTCATTCGACCCTTTCTCATATTGCACAGGTAAGGTAAGGGATAGAAACTGGGTAAATGAGTGCGGTTGGGTCGGGTGCTCAATAAGAAATGGATCAAAGGGTAGGGTCGTGGGATCTAGAATAGGCGTAAGATCCGTTACGACAACTGTCGGAAAGTTGCTCTTGTCTAGAGGAAAATTTAGACCTTCATCCTTACCCCTTTTCGAGATTGGAAAAGATTCCACATGCTCAGAACCATCAGGAAGTAACACAAAATTGTTAGCATCAAAGACATCAAATATATTCAATATGTTAGTATGATCATGCGTATTTCCAATGTCCAATAGATTCAGATTGTTAATCCCATGCAAATCAGAATGATGACATGCTCCTACCAACTCTAATGACTCACTTGAGATGGACACATTATCAACACCATTCTCAGTAATAGGAATTGTCTTAATGCAACCTATGGCTCTGACCGGAACCTCACCTTCCTCGTCACTTGGAGTGTTACATGGTTCGTATACTTCTTCTGGTATCTCATTGTCCTCTTTCTCAGTATGCTCCTGAATGATCAAAGTCTGACTCTTACTAGAACATTGGGATGCAAAGTGACCAAAACCTTGATACTTATAACATTGCTGCGGGGCACGCTTAGAACTTTCGACCATTGGTCCCTTTCCTTTGTCAACTTGGGAAATTATGAATTTTGAGGATTGACTAGAGGCATTATTTTCCTATTCGATAGGGTTAGATTGATGCTCAAATTTGGAAGACTTAGATCGGCCATGACTGGGGGTGTCGAGATACCGTTCTAATTCTTCGACCTTAGCAAAACATTCCTCGAGATCCGCAACGGGATAAGGAATGAGTTCCCTCTGTAACTCTGGTTGAAGACCCATTCGGAATCAGGAGAGGGTAACTTTTGCTGGTTCATCGACATCGGCCTGGGTCATCAGGTCTTCAAACCGATCGATGTACTCTGTGATTGGGGAATCTCCTCGATGCAATGACTGCCACTGATCAAGAATACGTTCATCATATGATATGGGAACGTACTTTTCGTGCAATTGGACTTTCATTTCAGCCCACGTGGAAATGGGACGAAGACCTTGGATTTGCCTACGACGCTCTACTCCCAACCAATAAAGTCTAGCTTGACCCATAAGTTTGACTTTGGCAAATCTGACCTTGCGCTCTTCGGGCATGAAATATCACTCGAAGTAGTTTTCCATGCTGGCGACCCACTTAAGAAAGACCTTGGGTTGTCTTTTCCCATCAAAAGTAGGGGCGTCCATTTTGACAGATTTCATGACCTTATCGTCCAGATTGACTTGGACCTCACGTCGGGGAGGAACATCTCTCCTACGGTCACGGTTGTTGACTCTATTGTGATTCTCAGCGCTGAGCTCATTGATCTCTTCAAAACGAATTTCTAAAGCCTTATACCTAGCTTGTTGATTAGTGATGTGCTCATCCATCCGAGTTTGACTAGTGGTCACCTTAGATGCAAGATCTCTAATAAGGGCTTCTAAGCTACTGGTATCCATGATGGAATTATGCAAAATTAGACGGTGTAAGATAGATCTGAAATAGAAAGAAATAAACCCTAAAATCTATATGATGCGAAGAACCCTAAACTAAGATTGTGCTCTGATACCAAAAATGACACGGGACAAACGCTAAAATCCTAATATGCGATGTGGGATTAACTTTAGAATGAATTGAATAGCAGAAATATTCAAAATTAAGTAACACATAAAATTAATTCAATGAAATTAATAAAACAATTAGATTAATCCATTTTAGCGTCGCATGCGTAAAAATTTCCCGATCTAGAAAAACGGCTCCGATGAGGGAACTCGAGATTCGTTCTAGTTTAGGGCATCATTCGACAATCGCAATATCGTTTCTTGACTCCTCGGGGATTTTAAATGAAATAAGGCTTCAAATAATTTTGATAAAAGGGAAAAAACTTGGGATTTTGGATTTTTATCAACGAAATTAAAGAAGGATAATACCTGACAATAACTAGAGAAAAGATAAAATAAAAGGATAGATTCCAAGGCTTCACACCACGGCTGTACGTCGGCTTTGCACCAAGTCGCACGAGAAACGATTGCTCACTCCTCAATGTTTGAAGGATTCACTCCCTCGGTTGAAAACTCTTCACAAGCTCTCTAGGGTTTGCACAAAAGCAACTCTCTTTTTATTCAATAATAAAAAACTAACTAAAAAGTCTTTACAAGCCTCTATATATAGGCCACCAATAGTTAAAAAATAGTCCTAATACTAATAAAACACTAAAATAGGCAAATTCCGTAATATTTAGAAAACCCCGTCACGACGCCCACGAACATCCGTAGTGCCTCACGGACACCCGTGACCTACGGACAACGAGGGGGCAAAATCACGGACGTCCATCACTGTTCATCACGGACGTCTGTCACTATTCATCGTGAACAGTAAAATTAAAAAAAAAAATTTTTTTTTTTGGTCGTTCCCCATCACCGTCTTATTTTAGACAGGTTGGGTGGTCTAGTATAACTGACGGGGACGTCGAGTACGTGGACATTGGCTTTGGACCACATCACTTCTACCGGCGTCGAAAGAAGCGAAGAGGGAGCCCGAATAGCCGGAGTATACCGTCATCAGGAAGAAGGAGGCAGAAATCATCATGAGGGACGTCAAGATCGAGAGCATTGGAGTTGGGCCGCAATAGAATTTTCAGCTTCAAGGGAGAAAAGAAAGCAAGAAAAAAAAAATGATGAACAGTAATCGTGAACAGTGACGGACGTCTGTGATTTTGACCCCCCACTGTCCGTAGGTCACGGACGTCTGTGGGGCACTACAAACGTCTATGGGCGTCGTGACGGGGTTTTCTAATTTTACGAAATTTTTCTTGTTCATGTTTTATTAGTATTAGGATTCTTTATTTCAAATTAATTATTGGTGGCCCATATAAGGAGGCTTGTAAAGACAATTTAATGAGATTATTGAATATTTTGAATGCAGTTATGCTTGAATATTCTTCTATCTGAGATGGGTTTGGTGTGAGGCCAAGGGAGTGATTCCCAAAAGTTATCTTTTTATCGTTTGGTATCTATTTTCTTTAATCTTTGTTATATTTGCTATCTATCGATCTCTGCTTTCTTTCTAAATCTCAATATATTGATTTCGATCCCAAAATCCTAAACCCCTTTTGAACCCTAAATCAATCAGAGCCAAAACCCTTTTCTAAACCATAAACCATAAACCTAAACCATAAGCCTATTACAAAACCATAAATCCATTTCGCAACATTAATTAGAGCCTGCGAATCTACATCGGATCGAAAGCGAACGCCCAAGCCTGGAAAAGCCAGAGTTCTATCTCTAGGCCCAATCCCCCTCAAATCTAACAGTACTTGCGCATCGGACTGGACCCTAACTAGATCTCGCGTGAGCTGCTAACTTGAATTCTCTGAACCCTAAGGTATTGAGTTAATTTTGAGATAAAGCTTGATTTAACTTTATTTAATTTCGACAAAAATCGTATAAAATCATTATCACGCATTTTAGGGTTACCGTCCCGCGTCAATTTTGGTATCAGAGCCCTAGGTTTTCTAGGTTAGGGCATCTTTGCTTGTCATATTTATTTTATTGCATTGTTTTTCTTTTGAGTCCATATTGCATTCTATATTAGAACCCTGATAGACATTTGTGATCACCATGGCTTCGGATGAGGTTCTTAATACCCTTAAACATATGCAAGAAGAATTGGGTGCAATTAATGCACGTCTAAATACCATAGAGCAAGCCCAAACATCCTTAGAAATTTCTAATGGTCGGTTGCGTGATCGAGTCAACCAATTAGAACCGGAAGATGAATTCCAGGATCAACGCCAAGAGCGTGAAGGTCCTCACTTTGAACGCCATGGTCGCCAAGACAACCGAAACCGGAACAGTAGGGATCATCTTAGAGATGACTATGACCCCGAAGTTCAACTCAAGAATGTCTGAGTTGAGATTCTGACTTTCGACGGAAGAATGGACCCTACCATCTTCCTCGATTGGCTTTCCGACATGGACCAACACTTTGATTGGTATGCCAAGAATGACGACCGTTGTGTCAGACTTGCTAAAATAAAATTGGTTGGTCAAGCTCGACTTTTCTCGCTCAATGTCGAGCGCAATAGGGTGAATGTGGGTTGTCCTCCCATTACTTGTTGGGACGACATGAAGGAACAACTTACTGAGAAATATATTCCTTTATCATACCACCAATGCCTCCTCGACCAGTGGCAAAATTTACGCCAAGGTGGTATGCCCTTGACCGATTTCATTGCCAAATTCGAAGAGTTCATGATGAGGGCCAATGTATCGGAAGACCCTGAAATCACTCTCTCTAGATTCTGCACCGGATTGCGACTTGATTTGCAAAAAGAGTTGATTTCTCACCTCGTCAAAACTCTTGAAAGATGCTATGCCGTTATGTAAGATCTTGAACGGTATTTGAAAACTTTGGCGGTGAAGAGAACCGAGCCACAATATAGTGGTCAACGATCCGGTGAGGGACGATTTAATCTTCCTCTCAATCCTACACAACCCGCCCCTACCAATACGAGGTTTGAAAGGGGAAAAGGTGTAGTTGGAGAATCCTCAAGGGGCAACTCTTCAGTAAAGTGCTATAAATGTCATGGGATGAGACACTTCGTCGCCCAATGCCCTACAAAAGATCCCCAAAGGACTCTTCGTTGAGGGAGAGGAAGATGATTGTGAGTTTGTGGTCGAAGAAGTAATTGAGTCAGTCAGCACACCCAGTGATGAGGAAGGTGATGCTATTGGCCATGCTTTAGTTGTGAGGTGTGCCCTTGCACAGCCTCAACGGGATGAAAAGGATGACTGGCGAAGGGAGAACATCTTTCACACCTTTGCCAGATTTTGTGAAAAGAGTTGCAGGGTCATCGTGGATAGCGATAGTTGCACTAAAATAGTATCAACTCATGCCGTATGCCGCTTGGGGCTTACACCCAAAGCCCACCCGAGACCTTATAAAGTGGCATAAGTCAACTCTTCATCCATTCCCGTGTCGAAAATGTGTTGTGTACCGATTCAGTTAGGTTCTTATTCGAACACCTTATAGTGTGATGTGGTGTCGATGGATGTGGGCCATATTATTTTGGAAAGGTCGTGGCTCTACGACATGGACGTAACTCTTTATGGTCAATCAAACATATGGACGTTTAGGCATAAGGGCAAGAAGATTACAAACTTTGCCTCCCAAAACACCATCGAACAACAAAGTCGAGAAGAAGAGCGATTCTTCTAAATCCATTAATATTGTGAGCCCTTCTGAATTCGAGAAAGCATCATTAGATGAGGGTGTGGTGTACGTAGTCGTCACCGTTGAGAGTGCTCCCGAGTCAGTGAGCGAGTGTCCCAAGGAGGTTGAGCCGATCCAGAAAGAGTTTACGGATGTCTTCCCTGAAGACTTACCAAACGAACTCCCTCCCCTGCGTGATATCCAACACGCAATAGACTTGGTTCCCAGATCTACCTTACCGAACCTACCCCACTACAGGTTGAATTCGGTTGAGCACACCGAGTTGACTCGGCAAGTCAATGAGTGACTTCAGAAGGGGTTCATCTAAGAGAGTCTGAGCTCGTGTGTCGTACCTGCCCTACTCACTCCTAAGAAAGATGGTACATGGCGCATGTGTGTGGATAGCCATGCAATCAATAATATTACGGTTAAGTATCGGTTTCCCATACCAAGGCTCGATGACATGCTCGATATGATGGTTGGTGCTACTATCTTTTCAAAGATAAACCTTAAGAGCGGGTACCATCAAGTTCGAATCTGCCTTGGTGATGAGTGAAAAATCGCCTTTAAGACTAAGGATGATTTTTATGAGTGGACGGTCCTACCTTTTGGGCTTTCTAACACCCTGAGTACTTTCATGAGACTCATGACCCAAGTGTTGAGGCCGTTTCTAGGCAAATTCCTTGTGTATTTCAATGATATCTTGATTTATAGTCATGACAAGGATCAACACTTGAACCACCTTAGGCTGGTTTGTGAGACCCTCAAGGGCGAGAAGTTGTTTGCAAATCTCAATAAGTGCACCTTCATACAACGTTCCGTTGTCTTCTTGGGGTTTATTATCTCGGCCGATGGAATGGTCGCGGACGCTGAAAAGATTAAAGCCATAGTGGAGTGGCCCGAGCCTAAGAACATATACGATGTCCGCAGCTTTCATGGCTTGGCTACTTTTTATCATCGCTTCATCAGAAGTTTTAGCACCATGATGGCCTCAATTACTGATTGCATGAAAAAGGGGGACTTTAAATGGGAGAAAGCGGCGATGAATGCCTTTGCTGAGATCAAACAACGAATGAGTAGTGCACCCGTCATGCAATTGCAAGACTTTTCCAAAGTATTTGAAGTCACATGTGACGCATCGGGTGTGGGCATAAGAGGAGTGCTTAGCCAAGAGGGTCACCCAATGGCCTATTTTAGTGAAAAACTTAATGAGGCAAAGCAAAAATACTCCACCTATGATAAAGAGTTCTATGCGGTCATCCTCTTTGGTATTGGAAACATTACCCTAGACAGCAGGAATTTGTGTTGTCCTAGGCACGCGAAGAGGGTTGAGTACCTTCAAGGGTTCACATTTGTGTTAAAGCATGAGATCGGTGCTGAAAATATAGCTGTTGATGCACTTAGTCGTTGGGTGGCGACTTTGCACTCAATGAGCACCGAGGTTGTCAGGTTCGAAAAATTAAAGGAAGAGTTCCCCGAGTGCGCAGATTTTGGGTAGAGTACACTGCTCTCTTTAGCGACCCGACTAGCTCACACTCCGTCTACACTATCGAAGATGAGTACTTGTTTAAAGTCAATCATCTTTGTATCCCTCGCACTTCATTGCGTGACTTTCTCATTTGAGAGTTACATGCTGGAGGGATGGCTGGACATTTTGGGCGTAAAAAAACTGTTGCGCTCATAGAGGATAGGCTCTTTTGGCCTAGCCTCAAGAGAGATGTCGCTCGGGTCGTCAAACATTGTCGTACTTGCCAAGTGTCCAAATAGACAAAACAAAATACCGGCTTGTACACCTCGTTACCCGTACCACACACACCGTGGCAAGACCTCTCAATGGACTTCGTGCTTGGACTTCCCAAACTCTAAGGAAGCACAATTCCATCTTTGTCGTAGTGAACCGATTTTCCAAAATGACCCACTTCATTCCTTATTCCAAAACCTCCGATGCATCCCATATTGCTAAATTATTTTTCGCAGAGGTAGTACATCTTCATGGATTGCCCAAAACCATTGTGTCTGATAGGGATGTCAAATTCACTAGTTATTTTTGGAAGACCCTTTGGCACATGTTGGGAACAAATGCTTCAATTTTCGACGGCTTATCACCCTAAAAAACCAATAGGAATTTAGGGAATCTCCTTCGTAGTCTTGTCGGCGATTATGTTAGGACCTGGGATACCATTTTGTCCACAGCTGAGTTTGCTTACAATAATTCTGTCAATAGGTCCATAGGCATGAGTCCTTTTAAGGTAGTACATGGTCATAGGCCTAGGACCCCATTAGATTTGATCCCCATGTCAGCATCCCATAGAGTGCAGAGTCTGCCGATGCATTTGCACAACACATACATAGCTTGCATGTCGAAATTAGCCAAAAGATTAATTCAAGCAATAGTCAATATAAATTATCTGCAAACGCTCACAGGCGTTTTAAAGAATATCACGTGGGTGATTATGTGATGGTTCGTGTTAGGCCTGAGCGGTTCCCATTGGGATCCGCCAAAAAGCTCCAATCCATTGGCACTGAACCTTTTAGGATTTTGCCTAAGAGTAGTCCTAATGCATACGTGCTTAAGCTTCCTCCAAGTATGGGGGTTAGCTCAATGTTCAATGTGGAGGACTTGGTTCCTTACTTGAATTTCACCCCACCTCCTGCAAACCCACTCCAGCCACCTCATAGCCCCAACCCAACCTTGCAGCCTGTACCTCTTCCTTCCCCAAGCAGACAGAGAAAATATGAGATAGAGGATATAATAAATGATCATGTCGTCTCTACACATGACGGGGGATTCCAGAAGTACGTGGTTAAATGGGTCGGAAAATTAGAGTCTGAAAACACGTGGATTCATGAGAATGAAGTTCGCCACTTGATAGACATCTACGACGAGCATGTTTCATCGGTGATGAAACCTTTTTGGTCCAGGGGAATTGACGGGGATGTCAAGTACGTGGACATTGGCTTTTGACCACATTGCTTCTACCGGCGTCGAAAGAAGTGAAAAGGGAGTCCAAATAGCCCGAGTACAGCGTCATCAGGAGGAAGGAGGCAGAAATCGTCATGACGGGGGACGTCAAGTTATTGAGCATTGGAGTTGGGCTGCAATAGAATTTTCAGCTTCAAGGGAGAAAAGAAAGCAGGAAAAAAATATGATGAACAGTGATCATGAATAGTGATGGGCGTCCATGATGAACAATGTCGGACGTCCGTGAACAGTGACGGACGTCTGTGATTTTGACCCCCCCACTGTCTGTAGGTCACAGACATCCGTGGGGCACTACAGACGTCTGTGGGCGTCCTGACGGGGTTTTCTAATTTTACGAAATTTTCCTTTTTTAGTGTTTTATTAGTATTAGGATTCTTTATTTCAAATTAATTATTGGTGGCCTATATAAGGAAGCTTGTAAAGACAATTTAATGAGATTATTAAATATTTTGAATGCTTTTATGCTTGAATATTCTTTCACCTGAGATGGGTTGGTGTGAGGCCAAGGGAGTGATTCCCAAAAGCTATCTTTTCATCATTTGGTATCTATTTTCTTTAATCTTTGTTATATTTACTATCTATCGATCTCTGCTTGCTTTCTAAATCTCAATCTATTTCAATCCCAAAATCCGAAACTCCTTTTGAACCCTAAATTAATTAGAGCCAAAACCCTTTTCTAAACCATAAACCTAAACCAAACCATAAGCCTATTACAAAACCATAAATCCATTTCACAACCCTAGTAAGAGCCTGCGAATCTACATCGGATCGAAGACGAACGCCCAAGCCTGGAAAAGTCAGAGTTCTATCTCTAGGCCCGATCCGCCTCAAATCTAACAATACTTGCGCATCGGACTGGACCCTAACTGGATCTCGCGTTCACTGAACCCTAAGATATCAAGTTAATTTTGAGATTAAGCTTGATTTAACTTTATTTAATTTCGACAAAAATTGCATAAAATCATAATCACGCATTTTAGGGTTACCGTCCCGCGTCAATAACCCCTTAGTTGTTGAGATTGATGACATGCACGTGTAACATTTGATGACTTTCCTAGTTCAATCTACACTAGGGCATGTAATTGATACTACAATTGCTCCAGACCATTTGGGCATGTAATATTGGCAGGCTTTCTCCTGCTTGGTGTTTAATATTGGCAGGTTTACTATTCCTTTGGCTCTATCGAAGATAGGCAATCAATAGACACCCAATTATCACTTGGGGCCTCAATAACCTGAAACAGATATATGAATTAACATTAAAACACCCCAAAATGCTAAACATTATGAGCACAAGCACTATCGATCAGAACAGATTATTGCGAACTCCAGGGGGTGGATACCAAGATCTCCAAAGTCTTAAAACATTCCTGCACTTTTTCTTTTAAATCATGTTTCCTCTAGGACACCATTCTGACAGGTGCCTCAGAGTTCTCTATTATAGAAAAGTATAAGTTGAAGAAACATCATTTTTTTGGCTCCTTAAGGCCCTAAATCATGGAAAGTAAGATTTAAGAGAGAACAAATAAATACATTTTTTGTTTTCTTCCTTATTCATGAACCTACAAAAGACTTTGAGACCTTTGTTGTCCTCGGAATCCTCAGCTTCTCTTTTGTTTTTTAATTCTCTGGAACACCATCCTGGATGCTGTCCTAGAGCTCTTTATTAAAGAAATATAAGGCCTCCAAAACCTCAATTTCTTTGCTACTTGATGCCCTAAATCATAAAAACATGAATTAAGGAATTCAAACATTTTTTCTTCCTTATTCATGGATCTAATAAGGATTTTGAGGTAGTTGATGGCCTCAAAATCCTCCTCTTCTCTTTGTTATCGTTTTCCCCTTTGAGATGCCGTCCTAGCTAAAGGTCGTAGAGGTTTCTAACCTAGAAAAGAGGGGCTTCAGAAACTCTAATTTTTCGACTCCCTAAGAGTTAAAATTAATGGAGGTTAAAGTTGTCAGCGTTAGGGTTAGGTGGAAGGAGATGGAGAAAATTAGGGTTGAATAGAATAATCTGAAACCCATTCTATTATTAGTAGATACAGGCCACTTACATCTCACACACATCAGTGCAATGGAAATAAGAGAAAAGAACTAAAGTACTAGTCCTAGTTACTTACAACACACCCACTAATACTATAGACAACCATAAACATGTATTGCAACACTCCCCCTCAAGTTGGTGCATAGATGCCAGTCATGCCCAACTTGGAGGTATTAGCCTTCAACTTCATTCTCTCAGTTGCCACAGTGATAATATCGGCAAGTTGGTCTTCAGATGTTACTTGAGGCGTACAAAACTCTCTAGCTTCGACCTTCTCCCTCATAAAGTGGTATGTTTGGTTCATTCATAGAAGATAGGGTTCTCAACAATGTGTAAGGCGACCTCATTATCGCCATACATAGTCATAGGAACATGAACCTGAACGCCAAAATCAGAGAGGATAAAATGTAACCACATCCCTTCTTGAGCTCCTTGAGGCATGGCCCTATATTCTGCTTCAGCACTCGAGTTAGAGACAACAGCCTGTTTTGTATTCCTTCAAGTAACCAGATTTACGCCGAAGAATGTGACATACCCTGAGGCAGATAGTCAATTACTCATTGATCCAGCATAATCTGCATCAGTAAATATTTCAGCATCGAGGTGACCATTTTCTTTGTATAGAAAACCTTTATAGGTGTTGGACATCAAGTATCTTAAGACCCAATAAATGACATTCAAACGAGTTCTAGGGAAGTGCATTTGTTGGCTCACAACACTAACAACATATGCTATGTCCGATGCGGTCATAGATAAATGAGCTTCCCAACGAGCCTCCAACACTGTTGTATATCCTTGAGTGGCTCCCCATTTTCAGTGTTGATCCTATGTTCTGATCAGCATTCCAGCCTGCTTCAGTACATCCAAAGCATACTTTCTTTGAGAGAAAACTATACCCTTCCTGATCTAGCAACTTCAATTCCTAAAAAGTATCAAGACGGTCCAAATATTTTATGTCGTACACCTGACTGAAATTATATTTGAGTTTTACTATCTCCTTACTGTCATCACCAGTGATAATAATATCATTGACTATAACAGCTGTCAGCTTCTGTCCTTTGTGAACAGGGTGTGATCATAGTGACTTCTTTCATACCCAAACTTAGCAACATCATCATTGAACTTTCTAAACCGTCGGAGAATGTAGAAAATGTATGCGTACCATCATTTAGGATAATTTTTCTCCACTTTCTTACATTTTAAACTTTATTCATAATAGATCTTCCCATAAATATGATAGATCTTAAAATTTTAATCCCAAATTTATAGATTTTGTGATAAAACTCCCAAATTTGAGGCCCTAAATGTATCAAATTAGATTTATTTTTATTAAACGAACGTAGATCTAACCTAGCCTAGATCTACTAACCTAGGTTCTTCTGGTTCCTATAACCTAGATCAACGTATTTTGGTAATTGTTTTTCTTTATTTTATTTTTTGGAATGTGCTATGGATTTATATATTTGAAAAATCATATATTAATTACTATTTGAAAAAATAATTTATATATTGTCATATATTAATTATGATTTCAAAAATAATTTTAACATTAATTATATATTTGAAAAAAGTTATAATTATTATGATAATTTCAATATTAATTATCATATGTTATATGTCACATATAACATATTATATGTCACATATTAATTAATAATATGTAACATATAATTAATAATATGTGACATATAATTAACAATATATCACATATAATTAACAATATGTGACATATTATTAATGATATGTCACATATTATTAATGCTATATGACATATTACACATTAAATGTCGCATATTTTGTAATAATGTGACATATAATTAATTAGACGGATTGGTGGATGCACTATGGGAAGGATAGACCCATACTTAAACGAATTGTCATGCAGGTTTCATCCCAAACAAGTTCCTCATCCAATTGTGAACGAAATTGGAGTACATTTTCTCTTATCCACACAAAGTCAAGGAATATGCTAACTATGAGCCGATTAGAAAAGTTAGTTTATTGTCATTATAATATGTGGTTAAGAGTTCGGAACATGGAGAGAACCAACCGGGGTAAGCAATTATTTAACTCCTTAGTTCATACATTCCATATTTTATCAAATTGAGGTGTTACTAATTTGTTTATCATATTTTGCCCTACAGATAATGAATATTTTAATCCCATCGAGTTGGATCATATTTTGAATGAGTGGATTGAAGAGAGAGAAGTTCCAGTATTGTATAGTGAGAGCACTGCATGGTTGGACAATACAGAAAGAATGGTGGAGGACGAGTCTTCTCAAGCACCTAGTAGGAAAAGAAGACTTCGCCGCAAATCCCCCTCGGAACCTGAGGAAGGAACACAAACCGGTAGTGATAATAATGATGATGATAATGATGATGGGGATGGGGATGGTGATGGTGGTGGAGAAGCGATGAAACCTATACTGGTATTGGTGGTGGAGGCGATGAGTCAGGTTCCTCTTATGGAGCTACTGCCGAATGGGACGATGAACCGTTGGCAATGATGGATACTCCTACATTTAGAGATGGAGGGGTTGAAGGAAGAGAAGCTTCAAAATCTTACCAAACCCCACAAGATGAAATGGGTTATACTATTTCTACCTTTGGGGGATTTAGTTTGTAAAACACCAAAGATCCATATTACCATAACCCATACCCAATCCCTCAACCAACCAACACCCAGTATGAAGGCTTCGTTGGTCAAATTTTTGGAGGACCGGCATATCCATATTACACTAGCCCATACCCTATGCCTCAGATTGAAGGGGGGACATATGATCATGGGTGTCAATATGGCCAACACTATAGGCAAAGCCGGCGTGATGATGATGATGACGACGAAAATCCACCAAGGAATTCAATGTAGCTTTAAGTCTACTATTTTTAGGTACTATGTTCAATGACCAATAGACTTTAATGTTATTTTCATGTCTAATGTTCATGTACTATGTTCTATGCCCCTGAATCGCTGATAATGCACTCCAAAGTATTATAGATGCCTTAAAAAAATTTGAAATCTAGATGGAAACCTTAAAATATTATTCCAGATTTTATGGACATTTTTTGGGATTTAAAAAAAAAAAATTATACTAGACCGATATATTCAATGTATCGTCGATGCATTTGAATGTATCGGCCGATACGCCAATATGTATTATCCAGAGGCCTGGACAATACATTTCAGATTTCCGAGATTTTGACCTATGAACCCACCAATAATTTTAAGACTATTTTTCATGGCACAAAGAGAGATGGATCCCTCCAACCAGAACATCCACAAACTCGAGTGCTTTAATGGCACCAATTCCAAACGAAGGCAATCAAAAGTGCACTTTCTACTCATGAACTTGAAAGTCGCTTACATTCTCACTATGGATACACCACCATCAGAACATGAGGACGAAACACTTGACGAAGGTAGAATTCATTCAAAATGGGAAAGCGACAATTACACATGCAAGAGCGATATCCTCAATTCTCTGATCGATTTTCTTGCATGCACACATATTTAGTGAGTTATTTAATTTCAAAATGCATCATTCTAAACCTATTTTGGAACAAGTGCACCAGATGCGGATTATCTTCAACAATCTTGTGGTGGAAAGAAGCACGATAGAAGAGGTTTTCAAGTTTCTGCAGCAATTATTACAAGAGTTACTCTTCATCTCCGTATTGAAGAAGAGGCACGTCTACATGACAAGGAGGAAGAAAATTTTGAACTAGTTTCAAGGCTCGCATTGTTGAAGACACATCCATCGAAGAAGAACGAATGGAAGGACTTTAAACTGAAGCCAAACAAGAAGGATTTCAAGAAAGTATAGGACAAGGGAAAGGTAAAAAAGGGTACTTGTTTTATATAAAGAAACCTAGCCAATTCAAACGTCATAGCCGAGAATTTTTGAAGAATAAAAATCAGGCAAATGTTGTGGGTGAAGATCTCGTTGCAATGATGACAGGGATGTCAAGTATGTGGACATCGGTTTTGGACCACATCGCTTCTACCGGCGTCGAAAGAAGCAAAGAGGGAGCCCGAGTACCGCAGCTTCAAGGGAGAAAAGGAGGCTGAAACCGTGAACAATGAATAGTAAAATTTTCAGCTTCAAGGAAAAAAAAATCCTACGAATAGTGATTGTAAACAGTGACGGACGTCCGTGAGTAGTGACAGACGTCCGTAATGAACAGTACCGTACATCCGTGAATAGTGACGGACGTTCGTGATTTTGTCCCCTCACTGTCAGTAGGTCACGGACGTCGGTGGGGCATTACGGACGTCCATGGGTGTTGCGATGGAACTTTTAAATTTTGGCGAAATTTGTTTCTTTGTGTTTTATTAGTATTAGGATTCTTTATTTCAAATTTAATTATTAGTGGCTTATATATAGAGGCTTGTAAAGATAAATTTAGTTAGATTATTGAATATTTGAATGCTTCTATGCTTGAATATTCTTCTGCATGAGATGGGTTTGGTGTGAGACCAAGGGAGTGATTCCCAAAAGCTATATATTTATCTTTGCTATTATCTATCACTATTTTCTTTGAATCTTTTACCTTATTGATCCCTGCTTGTTTTTTAAATCTCAATCTATTGATTTCGATCCCAAAACCCTAAACCTTTTCTGAACCCTAAATCAATCAGAGCCAAAACCCTTTTCGAAACCATAACCTAAAACCAAACTATAAGCCTATTACAAAACCTATTTCCACAGCCCTAGTTTGAGCCTGCGAATCGATATCGGATCGAAGACAAACGCCAAAGCATGGAAAAGCCAGAGTTCTATCTCTAGACCGATCTTGCCTCAAATCTGAAAGTACTTGCGCATCGGATTGGACACCCTATTCGGAACTCACGTGATTTACCTACCAGAATTCTACGAACCCGAAGGTATCGAGTTAATTTTGAGATTAAGTTTGTTTTAATCTATTTAATTTCAGCAAATCCGCATAAAAATCATATTCACTCATGTTAGGGTTACCGTCCCGCGTCAGTTTTGGTATCAGAGCCAGGTTTTCTAGGTTAGGGCATCTTTGCTTGTCATATTTAATTTATTACATTATTTTTCTTTTTGAGTTCATATTGCATTCCATATTAGAACCCTAATAGACCTTTGTGATCACCATGGCCTCGAATGAGATTCTCGATGCCCTTAACGGAATGCGAGAAGAATTGGGTGCGATTAATGCACGTCTGAATACCATAGAGCAAGCCCAAATATCCTTAGGAATTTCTAATGGTCGATTGCATGAACGAGTCAACCAATTAGAAGCGGAAGATGAATTTCATGATCAACACCAAGAGCGTGAAGGTCCTCACTTTGAACGCGATGGTCGCCAAGACAATCGGAACCAAAACCGTAAGGATCAACGAAGAGATGACTATGTTCAGCTCCTCAAGAATATCCGAGTTGAGATTTCGACTTTCGACAGAAGAATGGACCCTACCATCTTCCTTGATTGGCTTTCTGACATGGACCAACACTTTGATTGGTATGCCATGAATGACGACCGTTGTGTCACTCGCTAAAATGAAATCGGTTGGTCAAGCTCGACTTTTCTGGCTCAATGTTGAGCGCATTAGGGTGAATGCGAGTTGTCCTCCCATTACCCGTTAGGAAGACATGAAGGAACAACTTACTGAGAAGTATGTTCTTTTATCATACCACCAACACCTCCTCGACCAGTGGCAAAATTTACGCCAAGGTGATATGCCCGTGACCGATTACATTGCCAAGTTCGAAGAATTCATGATGAGGGCCAAGGTATCGGAAGACCCTGAAATCAATCTCTTTAGATTCCGCACCGGATTGCGACTTGATTTGCAAAAAGAGTAAATTTCTCCTCGTAGAAACTCTTAAAAGATGTTATGCCGCTGTGCAAGATCTTGAACTGTATGTGAAAACTTCAACGGTGAAGAGAACCGAGCCACAATATAGTGGTTAACGATCCAGTGAGGGACGATTTAATCCTCCTCCCAAACCTACACAGCCCGCCCCTACCAATACGAGATTTGAAAAGGGAAAAGGTGTAGTCGGAGAACCCTCAAGGGGTAATTCTCAAGTAAAGTACTATAAATGTCATGGGAGGGAACACTTTGCCGCCCAATGCCCTACGAAAGACCCCCAAAGGACTCTTCATTGAGGGAGAGGAGGATGATGATGAGGTAGTGGTTAAAGAAGTATTTGAGCCGGGTAGCACACCCAGTGATGAGGAGGGTCATGTTATTGGTCATGTTTTAATTGTGAGGTGTGCCCTTACACAACCTCAACGGGATGAAGAGGATGACTGGCGAAGGGAGATGACTGGTGAAGGGAGAACATCTTCCACACCTTTGCCAGATTTGGTGAAAAGAGTTGCAGGGTCATCGTGGATAGCGGTAGTTGCACTAATGTAGTATCAACTCATGTCGTACGCCGCTTAGGGCTTATACCTGAAGCCCACCCAAGACCTTATAAAGTCACATGGGTCAACTCTTCATCCATTCCCGTGTCAAAATGGTGTCGTGTACCGATTCAGTTAGGTTCTTATTCAGACACCTTATGGTGTGATCTGGTGCCGATAGATGTGGGCCATATCATTTTGAGAAGGTCGTGACTCTACGACATGGACGTGACTCTTTCTAGTCGATCAAACATATGCACGTTCATGCATAAGGGGAAGAATATTACTTTACACCCTTTGCCTCCCAAAACACCATCGACCAACAAAGTCGAGAAGAAGGGTGAATCTTCTAAATCCATTAATATTGTGAGCTCTTCTAAATTCGTTATATGAGAGTGTAGTATACGTGGTTGTCACCGTTGAGAGTGCTCCCGACTTAGTGAGCGAGTGTCCTAAGGAGGTTGAGCCAATTTTGAAAGAGTTTACGAATGTCTTCCCTGAAGACTTACCAAACGAACTCCCTCCCCTACGTGATATCCAACACACAATAGACATGGTTCCCGGATCTACCTTACCGAACCTACCCCCTACAGGTTGAATCCGGCAGAGCACACCGAGTTGACTCGGCAAGTCAATGAGCTCCTTCAGAAAGGGTTCATCCAAGAGAGTCTAAGCCCATATGTCGTACCTTCCTTACTCCTAAAAATGATGGTACATGTCGCATGTGTGTGGATAGCCGTGCAATTAATAAGATTACAATTAAGTATCAGTTTCCCATACCAAGGCTTGATGACATGCTCGATATGATGGTTGGTGCCACTATCTTTTCAAAGATAGACCTTAAGAGTGGCTACCATCAAGTCCGAATCTGCCCCGGTGATGAGTGAAAAACCGCCTTTAAGACTAAATATGGTCTTTATAAGTAGATGGTCATGCCATTTGGGCTTTCAAATGCCCCGAGTACTTTCATGAGACTCATGACCCAAGTGTTGAGGTCGTTTCTAGGCAAATTCCCTGTTTATTTCGATGACATCCTGATCTATAGTCATGGCAAGGATCAGCACTGGAACCACCTTAGGTTGGTTTGGGAAACCCTCAAGGGTGAGAAGTTGTTTGCAAATCTCAAGAAGTGCACCTTCATGCAACATTCTGTTGTCTTCTTGGGATTTATTATTTCAACTGATGGACTAGTCGCGGACCCTGAAAAGGTTAAAGTCATTGTGGAGTGGCCCGAACCTAAGAACATACACAATGTCCGCAGCTTCCATGGCTTGGCTATTTTCTATCGTCGCTTCATCAAAAGTTTTAGCACCATCATTGCCCCAATCACAGATAGCATGAAAAAGGGGGACTTTAAATGGGGAAAAGCCGCGACGAAAGCCTTTGCTGAGATCAAACAACGGATGAGTAGTGCACCCATCATGCGATTGCCGGACTTTTCCAAAGTCTTCGAAGTCGCATGCGATGCATCGGGTGTAGGCATAGGAGTGCTTAGCCAAGAGGGTCACCCAGTGGCTTATTTTAGTAAAAAATTTAATGAGGCGAAGCAAAAATATTCCACCTATGACAAGGAGTTCTATACAGTCGTCCGATCTCTTTGATATTGGAAGCATTACCTTAGACCGCAAGAATTTATGTTGTTCTCTGACTATGAAGCCTTGCGCTTTCTTGCTTCACAGAAGAAGTTGAACCCAAGGCACGCGAAATAGGTCGAGTACCTTCAAGGGTTCACATTCGTTTTAAAGCATAAGGTCGGTGCTGACAATAGAGCTGCTGATGCACTTAGTCGTCGAGTGGCGACTTTGACTCTATGAACACCGAGGTCGTCGAGTTTGATAGGTTAAAGGAAGAGTACCCCAAGTGCCCAGATTTTGGGGTTGAGTACACTGCTCTCCTTAGTGGCCCGACCAACACACACTCTGTGTACACCATCCACGATGGGTACTTGTTTAAAGGCATTCGCCTTTGCATCCCTCACACTTCATTGCGTGACTTTCTCATGTGGGAGTTACATGCTGGAGGGATGGCCGGACATTTTTGGTGTAATAAAACTATTGCGCTCATAGAGGATAGGCACTTTTGGCATAGCCTAATGAGAGATGTTGCCAGGGTTGTCAAACATTGTCGTACTTGCCAAGTGTCAAAACAGATTAAACAAAATACCGGCTTGTACACTCCGTTACCCATGCCACACACACTGTGGCAAGATCTCTCTATGGATTTCGTTCTCAGACTTCCTAAGACCCCAAGGAAGCACGATTCCATCTTTGTCGTAGTGGACAGATTTTCCAAGATGGCCCACTTCATCTCTTGTTCCAAAACCTCCGATGCATCCCACATTCTAAATTATTTTTCGCGGAGGTAGTACGTCTTCATGGGTTGCCAGATAACCATTGTGTCCGATAGGGATGTTAAATTCACTAGTTATTTTTGGAAGACCCTTTGACGCATGATGGGGACATTGCTCCAATTTTCGACAATTTACCACTCTCAAACAAATGGCTTAACCGAAAGCACCAATATGAGCCTTGGAAATCTCCTTCGTAGTCTTGTCAGTGATCATGTTAGATCCTGGGATACCATTTTGCCAATAGCTGAGTTTGCCTATAATAATTTTGTCAATAGGTCCATTGGCATGAGTCCTTTTGAGGTAGTACATAGTCATAGGCCTAGGACCCCACTAGATTTGATACCCATGTCTACATCCCATAGAGTGTCAGAGTCCGTCGACGTATTTGCACAACACATGCATAGCTTGCATGCCGAAATTAGACAAAAGATTAATTCAAGCAATAGTCAATATAAATTAACTGCAAATACTTAGGCGTTTTAATGAATATCAGGAGGGTGATTATGTGATGGTCCGCATTAGGCCTAAGCTGTTCCCATTGGGATCCGCAAAGAAGCTCATATCCCAAGGCGCTAGACCTTTTAGAATTGTGGCTAAGAGTGGTCCTAATGCATCCGTGCTGGAGCTTCCTCCAGGTACGGACGTTAGTTCAACGTTCAATGTGGAGGACTTGGTTCATTACGTGGGCTTCACCCCACCTCCTGAAAACCCACTCCAGCCAACTCATAGCCCTAGCCAAACCCCAACCTTGCAGCCCGTACCTCTTCCTTCCCCAAGCAGACAGAGAAAAGACGAGATGGAGGATATAATAAGCGATCATGCAGTCTCCACACATGATGGGGGATTCCAGAAGTACTTGGTTAAATGGGTCGGCAAACTGGAGTCCAAAAACACTTGGATCCACGAGAATGAAGTTCGCCGATTGAACCCCGACTTGATCAACATCTACCACGAGCGTGTTTTATCGGTGATGAAACCTTTTTGGTCTAGGGGAATTAACGGGGACGTCGAGTACATGGACATCAGTTTTGGACCACATCGCTTCTATCGGCGTCGAAAGAAGTGGAGCTCGAGTACCGCAGCTTCAAGGGAGAAAAGGAGGCTGAAAACGTGAACAATGAAATTTTCAACTTCAAGGGAATTTTTTTTTTTTTAATTAATAATAATAATAATTTTTTTTCCTATGAACAGTGATTGTGAACAATGATGGACGTCCGTGATGAACAATATCGGACGTTCGTGAATAGTGATGAACGCCCGTGATTTTGCCCCCTCACTGTCCATAGGTCGCAGACGTCTATGGGGCACTACGGACGTTCGTGAATAGTGTCGGACGTCCGTGATTTTGCCCCCTCACGTCCGTGGGCGTCGCGACGGAACTTCTAAATTTTGGCGAAATTTGCCTTTTTGTGTTTTATTAGTATTAGGATTCTTTATTTCGAATTTAATTATTGGTGGCCTATATAAAGGTTTGTAAAGACAAATTTAGTTAGATTATTGAATATTTGAAGGCTTCTATGTTTGAATATTCTTCTGCCTGAGATGGGTTTGGAGTGAGACCAAGGGAGTGATTCCCAAAAGCTATATGTTTATCTTTTCTATTATCTATCACTATTTTCTTTGAATCTTTTACCTTATTGATCCCTGCTTGTTTTCTAAATCTCAATCTATTGATTTCGATCCTAAAACCCTAAACTTTTTTTAAACCCTAAATCAATCAGAGCCAAAACCCTTTTCGAAACCATAACCTAAAACTAACCCATAAGCCTATTACAAAACCTATTTCCACAGCCCTAGTTTGAGCTTGCGAATCGACATTGAATCGAAGATGAACGCCCAAGCCTGGAAAAGTCAGAGTTCTATCTCTAGGCCAATTTTGTCTCAAATCTGAAAGTACATGCGCATCGGATTGGACACCCTATTCGAAACTCACATGATTTACCTACCGGAATTCTACGAACCCGAAGGTATCAAGTTAATTTTGAGATTAAGTTTGTTTTAATCTATTTAATTTTGGCAAATCTGCATAAAAATCATATTCACGTATTTTAGGGTTACCGTCCCGCGTCAAGTGATCTCCAAGGCTAACATGGTAGATAGCGATAACGAATGGTGGCTCGATTCTAAGGCCACTAAGCATGTGACATCTAATAAGAATAACTTTATATCCTATGAGAAGACACAGGATGCACATGAATTGTTCATGGGAGATTTCACTACTGTCAAAGTTGTAGGACAAGGTAATGTTCTTCTTAACTTCACCTCTCGAAAATCTGTCACCCTTAATGATGTATTCCATGTCCCTGAAATTCGGGAAAATCTTATGAGGTCATCGCACCATTATCTCCACAATCTAACGGAATTGTCGAAAGAAAAAATCGGACTGTAGTATAATTGGTTAATTATATACTAACAAATTTTGGTTTGAATTCAAATCTATAGCGAGAAGCCTTACTTACTGTGTGTTATATATTGAACCGGATACCCCATAAAAAGACCAACACACCATATGAAATTTAGAAAAATAAACCTCCCAAATTTTATTATTTTAAAGTATGGGGTTGAAGAGCGCTCGTTAGAGTACCCGATTATATACGTACTAAATTAGGTCCTAAAGCCATAGAATGTGTTTATTGGATATTCAGTTAATTGTCCTACATACAGATTTTTGGTATGCAAGCACAATAATTGTTTTGAAAAATAACTCAATTATTGAATGAAGAGATGCAATGTTTTATGAGTATTGTAGTCAAAAGCGATCACATATGCGATTATGCGATCGCATAAGCGATCCTATAAGGTATTATCGCATATGCTATAATGGCATATGCGATCTGGAATGTATGTGATCGCATACAGTGCATGCGACCGCATACACCTCCAATGGTCATAAATATGACCGTTGGAGTTTTTTTTTCTATTTTTTTCACATTTTAGGCCTCCCCAAAGCCTGTAAATAGGAGGTTCCTCTTCCTAATCCATACCACATCCATCAAACGTATATTTTTATCTCTTTGGTCTCTTTTTTGAGTTTTTAGTACTCTCTTTCTTTCGATTTCTCTCTTTCTTAAATCTTTGTTCATAATTTTTTTGCTCTCTTTTATGGGTTATCTACTTATCTTATATACTTTTATTCCGTATTCTAGACACTACAAAATTAATAAAGCACAAAATTAACACAAAACATATATTATATACTTTTGGGAATTTTTGGGGATTTTTTTGGGTTTTTGTGAAAAAATAAAAAATTATGCCATCACATAAATGCATATGCGATTCGCATATACGATGGCACTATGCCATCACATAGCATCGCATATACGATTTGACAACAATGTTCATGAGAATAAGTTTTCTAGTATTCTTAAACCTCTTATTACATCTGATTTAGGAGAATCTTCTAACTCTCCTCAGCATTTTAGCAGTGAAGATGAAGATATGTTACTTAGAAGAAGAAAGAGGCTTAGAAAGCCCACTAATTTTGGCTTAGATTTCTATATTTATCTTGTAGAAGAAACTATAAATGAGAAAACCATGGATCAAAATGCCGGTTTTCCGGTATGTATCGTCAGACGGCAAGTGCGTGTCGGACGATACGTCTAGACGATAACTATCTGGACGATACATTCAATGTATCGTCGGTTATTAGCCATATACATGGCGTCTGATTACATTTAATGTACCGTATCGTCCACCTCCCGTCTGGCGTATCGTCGTCGTGCGATATCGGTGCTGATCCATGGAGAAAACTAAGAAAATGAAGTTTATTTTGAATATCGAAGAGGATCCTAAAACATATAATTAAGCTATTAAGTCTATTGATTCCGCATTTTGGAAAAAACCATATATGATGAAATGGATTCTACCATGTCTAATAATATATGGAAATTTATAAACTTACCACCTGGATATATACCTATAGGTTGCAAATGGATAGTCGAAATGAAACATAATCCTAATTGTACTATAAATGAGTTTAAAGCTAGATTTGTTGCCAAAGGTTTTAGACACAACCATGGTTTCGATACTTTGATACCTATGCTCCAGTGGCTAGGATTTCTTCAATCCGGATATTATTTGTACTTGCCTCCATATATAATCTCAAGGTTCATCAAATGGATGTTAAGACAACCTTTTTGAATGGTGAACTTGAAGACGAACAGTATATGGAACAACTAGAAGGGTTTATAATGCAGGGGACACGAAAATAAAGTTTGTAAACTCATTAGTCCCTATATGATCTAAAACGGGATCCTAAACAATGACATGAAAAGTTTTGTAACATTATCTTATCATGTGGATTCAAGATTAATGAATCAGATAAATGTATTTATAGTTGAATGTCAAATGGTAAGAGTGTGATTGTTTGCCTATATGTGGACAACCTTTTAATTTTTGGTTTGATTTAGAGAGTATTGAAAATACAAAAAGGTTGTTGGATTCAAAATTTGATATGAAAGGACATGGGTGAAGCCGATGTTTCTTCTTGGAATAAAATTGTTCAAAAAAGATAATAACATTAAATTATCTCAATCACACTACATAGAAAAAGTTTTAAAGAAATTTAAACATAATGGCAAATTAGCACCCACCCCTTTTGATTCAAGTGTATAACTAAAACCCAATGATGGAAGAAGTTTAACACAATTAGAATATGCTAGAGTAATTAGTAGTTTAATGTACGCTACTCATTGCACTATACCTGATATTACTTATGCAGTAGAAAAATTAAGTAGATGTACCAGTAATCCTAGCCATGAACATTCGAAAGCGATAAGTAGAGGATTAAGTTATTTTATAAGACCAAGGATTACACGTTGCATTATTTTAGTTATCTTACAGTACTTGAAGGATACACAGATGCTAGTTGGAACAATGATTCAGATAAATCCAAGGTCAACGAGTAGATGGGTATTTACTCTTAGAGGTGCCACAATTTCTTAGCAAATCCATTACACATGCGACTATGAAATCGGAATTTATTACTCTTTCGGTAGGGAGAAAGGAAGCAGAGTGGATAAAAAAATTATTATTGGAAATTTCTATTTGGACTAAGCGTATGCCACATATATCTCTATTTCGTGATAGTGAAGTTGCATTATCTAAGGCTTATAGCAAGATTTATAATGGAAAGTCTACGACATAGTTATGTTAGTCAATTATTTCGTGAAGGAATAATTACTATAAATTCAGTAAGGACCGGCCAATTTAGCAGATCCCTTTACAAAAGGCATTCCAAGAGATATGGTAATTAAAACATCGGAAGGAATGAGTTTAAAGCTTAATAAATTATATCACTTACGGTGATAATGTAATATCCCTGATATTTTCGGCATATTTTTGTTTACCTCGGTAAGCGTGCCCGGAAAATACTGTAGAATATTTTTGGACTTTTGGTAAGCTAAGGCTATGGTAAGACTAATGGCCAAAGGAGTTGGTCTCGAGAGGTGTGCAAGTCATGAAATCGATAACTTATACTATTGGGTTGGTGTTGGTGGTTAACACCAGATATGTTCTCAACTTAAGTGGATAAGTTACAAATACAAAAAATCTAGATATTATAGTTGCTTAGGTTTGGTTATAAGAGAGAGAGAGTGCAAGAGAAGATTAACTCTCCCACTCTCTTTGGAATCTAAGCTTCTAAAGACCTTGCTCGTTTGATCCTAGATCTAGAGAGATTGAGACCTCCTCTTCACATCTCAACCATTGATTAGCTTTGAAATTGTCTTAGGATCAATTTGATATATTGAAAGAGAAGAGTGATGTGGAGTGTGAGAAAATCATGTGATCTAATGGCTGTGGTCGCTTCTTTATGATGGATCAAGTGAAAATCAACCATGGAACTTGGAGCTTGGAGCTTGGAATCAACGGTTTAAACTACAAGAGGTAGGTCGATGAAACCTCCTTGTGTTATTTTGTTTATGTTTTGTTTAGAATTAAAGAAGACATGGCTGGGTTCAATAAAAATCGTGGCCCCAGATGATGTGCAGATTTTTCCCATTTTGGAATTTTTTAGAAAATCAGGTGATCTGATGGCTGTGGTTCAATGTAAAATCTGATGGCCACAGACTGATGTGCAGATTTTTCCCATTTTGGGACTGTTTAGAAAATCTGTGTGATCTGATGGCTGTGGTTCAATCTAAAATCTGATGGCCACAGACTGATGTGCAGATTTTTCCCATTTTTTGGACTGTTTAGAAAATCTGTGTGATCTGATGGCTGTGGTTCAATCTAAAATCTGATGGCCACAGACTGATGTGCAGATTTTTTTCCATTTTTGGGACTGTTTAGAAAATCTGTGTGATCTGATGGTTGTGGTTCAATCTAAAATCTGATGGCCACAGACTGATGTGCAGATTTTTCCCATTTTTGGGACTGATGTGCAGTTTTGAATTCAAGGGTCGAAATTGAATTCGACCATCGAATTTCAGATTTGACCCACAAATTCTGTTTCTGTCCTGTTTTTGGCATTCAGAAAATTTTATTGGATTTTTAATCTGCAAGTTTTAGTTTGATTTTTTTTGTCTTATATTAACACTGAAAGTGTTAATATATGTAGGTTTTGACTGTTGGGAGTCCTTGGTGAGGAATTTTGAAGCGCTTTGTTAAGGTAGGGGAACCCTACACATTATTTGTATTCTATTATAAGTAGGGACTGTTTTGACTATTTCGCTTGAGAAGCATGTATTTGAAATCTGTTATGGACATCAGAACCTCAGCATGGATACTTTGCTAAAATTAAGAACTTTGTAATTCGAACCTCAGAACCTCAGTTAATCTTTGAATCAGACCTTTGAATCAGAACTTTGAAAAATCAGTATATGATATGAATAATAAGCCTTGATATGTGTTAGCAATTGCATTTGATTTGAGGTACGTCAGAACGATGCCCTAGATTCTACCAACCGTGTTGACGGTATAACTTTGGCGCAAGTTTCCCTCATTGCGTAGGGGCTTGTTGCATTCAGAAAAAGGGTTCATGAACGCATTTATGGTCGAGGGTCTTCCCATCGGTATACACTTTGCTCTCATGCTATAGGAATTTGAGAGATATAATTAAGTTATAAATTTACGACAAGAAGCATACTAATTCAGAAGATTTTCGAACACATCAGATTTATGTATTCAGTTAACTCAAGATTAGAAGCGAGATTTCGTTTGCAAAGCATCATTTGAAAACCATGTTTGATCCGATTACTCTTTTGAAAACCTTTACTTATAATGAAATACAAATAGATTTGTTTCCTCTATTGGGCTTTGTGTTAGCTCACCTCGACTATCGTCCACAGTCTTGAGGACCGATTTGGGATCCGAGGATTTGGAGGATTCTGATTATATTCCTGAGGAGGAATTAGACTTGCCTGCTGAGGAGTTCTTCCCTTGACCTTTAGATCCTGTATTTTGGTATTTTGTCTGAATATTGTTTTGAATATTGGGCCCTAGGCCTTATTTTGTTCTTTTTGATATCACTTGAGGAACCATCATCGTGAACCATTAGTTTAGGTGTTGGATTGGCCATCACCGGTGGTTCCTTTTGGTTCCTCATCATGATAGATTTGTTATTACAAGCTTTTGAATTATGAATTATCTCTGCTTTGCCTCTGTTTTAGATCATTGTTATGTGCCGGCCTCTGTTTGAATACGGCTTATTGAGAAATCAATAAGTTGATGAACCGGCCTTTCCTATACCGTAAGGATTGGAAAAGTCAGGTCGTCACAGATAACCTGACCTATTTTCTGTAGTCCAGAAACTAAAGGTTCAATGGGAAAAAGAAATCATAAGAAATGATTGCACATTATTAAAGTGTGAGCATAAAACTCAAACCATGACAAGTAATATTGTGATACTTGTATCGTAAGAAAGGGGTTGAGTTAATTCTCTTAATCAATCTACAACATATAATGTTGCAAAATCTAAGTTACAAGGGCATTTCTGAGAGAATTGACCTATATGAGTTTGGAAGTGTGACCGCTTTGAAGATAGATAGAGGCTTTTCTTAGAAAAACTCATGAACACCGGGGCATAATTACAAGGCCATAAAAAGTGTTGGCTTCAAGAACAAACTGAAACTTATATTGCTTATGTGAGTGATATATTTGGTTGATTATACCAACAAAATTATTTCAAGAAGATTGATCACTAAGGTTCTTTATCAACTTTGATGTATTATCACTAAGTGAAAGTTCAATTCCTTCGGATGCCTTCACATTTGCATATAGCAATCAAGAAGTGCTCAAGACATATTTGGTACATATATATTGCCATTGGTATCTAAGCTGAGGTTGTCTCTGATTACCTTTATTTTGAAAATAGGGAAGGAATGTTGGATAACAAAATAAATATTTATTATTATTTTAATTAATAATATTAATTTATAACTTTTAAATGTTTCTCTTGTGTAATGGTTCCATTTGAACCTACAACCTACTAGTCAAAAGTAGTTTGAAACTTTGAAATCTGCAGGAGGGAAATAGTCCCACCTCACTTGTTTACTAGAACATTTCCTACCATATATAGAAACTCACCCTTCATATATAATTGGCTTAAAGGTGGAAAAAATGCCTATAATGGCAGTTTGTCTCCGCAATCACTCATGCGCATGCGCGCACGCATGTGCGATGTGCGAATGGCGCAATTGACGCTATTAACATGCACTCAGCACGTACGCATCGTCACGAGGAGCTTGAGGAGCCTTCTTTATTTGCTTTAAGATAGTCTGATCGGTTAACTAGTTGACTGGACGCGGGCATTGGGCGGTTTCTCACCTTCAAGATCCGACAGTTCATAGAGCAGTTCGGACATAGCCGTTTGTGACTATTGAATAACCAAAAGAAGCAACTGTTCATTGTGTACCGTTGGATCCTTGTAACCGTTGATCGAATCGAACGACCCTCGATTCCAAGGGACCAACAGACACAACCGCCCCTGAAAAAGGGTGCATTGAACACTATAAATAAAAGGTCAAAGAGGTTTTAACACTTGCAAATCTCGAAATCCATCTTTGTGTCCTTGAAATTTGTGTACCTGTTAGAGCCATTCTGCGCATTCATTTCGTTGGGGTTGCACACTACAGTGCAATGTAGTGTGTGAGAGATCGATGCATCACCAAGACTTCAATGTATTCTGGAGGAGAATTTATTGTTAACCCTTTACATAGTGGGGGCAAATATTGTAACGATCTAATCGTGCCTTAAAGCCAATTTTCAGTCTATTTCCATCATTTTGTGTGTAACCCACCAATAATCCTAACCTTAATCATAATCAACCAATTGTTGTTCACCCTTTACATAGTGGAGGCAAATATTGTAGCGATCTAATCGTGCCTTGAAGCCAATTTTCGGTCTATTTCCATCATTTTGTGTGTAACCCACCTATAATCCTAACCTTAATCACAATCAACCAAATTAATCTGGTCTTAGAGCGAAATCCCAAACCCTAATCATCGCCTGATGACGCCATAAGCAACATCATCATTGACGTCAGGCTGACGTCACAGCTATTACGAAGGTATGCCAGAATCGATCAGAACTGGAAGATCTTTGATAGCTTTTCGTGGGGGTCAATACTCCTCTGGACCGAGAGCAACAGGGACCCCCAAACCCACCTTCCTGCACCGTCTTCTTCAACACCTCCTTTCTCGGCGACTAAACTAGTCGACCGAAATTTGAACCAGTCAATCACAGCTTCCATTTCTTGACTGGTTTAGGTTCTTCAGGGCTCGTCTCACCCATTTCAATGTGAATCTCATTCACTGTTGTGACAAAATCATCTAAATGTGATTGAGATCCAAGTTGTATTGATTTATAGTGCACGGTGGTCGTCGGGATCATATAAATCTCACTGGATTTCTCTATTAATGTCTCATACACATCAGATTGGTGAGATCTTAACTGTTTAAGCCAATTTTTCACCTTGAGATCTCTATATTTTCTACAATGCTTATATTTTTTTATGGGATCGACCACCGATATAGATTATTTGTTGGTTTTGAATATGATCATGGTGTTATGTGCTTGGAGTTCGTGCTAAAGTGGTTGAAGAACCACCTGTTGGGTTGTGCATAGATTCTGTATGATCATGGGTTGTGCATAGATTCTGTATTTACGGGTGTGGAGCTGTCTTAAGGTTTTAAACCTTGTGGAGGGTTGTCGAACCCATTTTTGTGACCATAATCTGTTTTTGTAACCGCAGATTGATTGTTTATCCTTCATAGTAGATAATGAAAGATACTAAAGGTGCCCCTTCTTATGGTGGATATAGCTCTTTGATGCGGGACAAGGACCCTAAACTACGTGAATGCAATGATTTAATTAATTGCTGAAATTAAACTAAATTAATTAAACAATAAACTTAAAAATAATGCAGATACCTTCGGGTTTCGTAGTTTTCCATTGAAAAATCACGCTTGATTAGAGTAGGGTCCGGTCCATGCGCTAGATCCGTTAGCTTTGCAGTATAGATCGGTCCCAAAGGTAGAACTCTAGCTATTCCAGATTAGGGCACCGCTCGGGATTCAATGATGGAATTGCGAGGGTTCTAAGGGTTTTGATTTGGGTTGGTTTAATGGCTTGGATGAAATTTGGGCTTGAATCAGATCGATTCGGGGACTCAGATGAGATCTAGGATTTATAAACTTCAGGGTATTTAAAGATTGGATGGTTGAATTTAGGATTTTCATATTGGTTCGAATCAATGGCCTTGATGGAGGCTAGGTTTATGGTTTTGGGGATTTTAGAAAAAAAGGTACCGGCTGGATTTAAGGTTTACGGGATCAAACAAAGCAGAGAAAGAAAAATAAAAATGAAGAGATAGATAAGAGATAGATTTTGGGCTTCACACCAAACCCTTCTCGGGAAGCGAAGATTCACTCTTCAAAGAAACTCATCTCAAGTTCCACAAGCAAAAGCTCTTTCATTCAATAATCAAACACTCCTTACATTGTTTTTTTAATGACCTTATATAGAAGGTCTTAAAATAAAACCTTAAAATAAAATAAACAAAAAGAAAGACAAGTTTGCCTCTAAAAATTTAAATTCGAATTCTGGTCACAGCATAGTCATCGATCGACACTTGGTATTCGATCGATTGACTCATATATATATATATATATATATATATATATATATATATATCGCCAGAATTAGTTCCTCACAGGCCGCAGTCAATCGATCGAATTCCAGGTTTGGATCGATTGACTGTGCATTGCCCTAACATGTTGATTCTGCTCCTTTAAGCCTTTCTGAAGCTGATAATTTGTTGCGGTCCAATTCCAATGCTCTCGATCTTGTCGTTCTCCGTCATTCTCCCCAACTGAAAATGTTTCATCACCGATGAAACACACATGTAGTACGAATCAAGTGTATGGGGACCCGAACGGAAGAACTCGCAACTAACCGAAACAATCTCGGCATCTGGTAACGTCTAAGTATCATCTCGGTCGATTGTATGGGAGCGCACACTGTAAATATCTCCACGACGAACCAAGTAACCCGGCTCGCAAACCCACTCTACCAAATATTTTTGAAGTTTCTCATCAACTCTCCCGGACCCGAAGGAATTCATCCCCGATGACGTGTGATCGCGATATAGGCCGGGAATACAAGAACGCAAATGATGAACTCGCTCATGAATGGCCCATGCACTCTCAGTAGTCGACTCACCAACCCTCATCTCATAAACTAGAAACTCTCTGCCACAGGTGAATGCCACAAGATCATCTAAAATCTCCTCAATGACCTCTTTTCTCTGCCTGCTTGGGTAGGGAAGGGGTATCAGCTGCAAAGTTGGGACGGGATCGTGAATAGGGGCGTTTGGAAAGGATTGTAGGGTCGTGGGGTTGAGCCCAAAGAAGGAACTAGGTCCTCTACATTGAACGTTGAGCTAATCCTTGTATCAGGAGGAAGCTCAAGAATGCACACACTAGGACCACTCCTTCCCACAAGTCCAAAAGGTCCAGCACCGTGGGCCTGGAGCTTCCTTGCGACTCCCGATGGAAATCGTTCAGGTCCAATCCAAACGATTGCATGATCATTTAATTGGAATTCCATAAAAGCCTTAGGTAACAACATCGATATTTTGAGAGTTTCATTGCATAAATTAATTTCAAGCTTAATTTCGGCATGCAATGCTGAATGAGACTCAAGAGTTGGCTCACCATAAGACTCAGAATGTGACGCGGTATGCGACTCGAGACTAAGATGTGTATGTGTGTCTATGGACTCGATACTCTCATGTGCATGCGACGCTAACGATTCACATGCAGTGTGTCACGGGGTCGCACTTCTGCAACCTCAGTCCCATGCGGCACCTAACGCACGCTTCGCTAGGTCAGCCTACTTTTGATACCAACCCATCTGCACATCAGCTCTGATACCACCCGCCTAGAGGACGGGAACTCCCCCAACATGGTTACCTCTGTTTCGCGGCCTACCATCCAACTTATCGTGCCCCTTACGACACGCTTATTTGCACTACTGTGCTAAACTTGGCCTGCTCAAGCTTCACCCTGTGCACTGCACTAGTACCTCGCTTCGCAACAGTCTTGGCATGCAGCTCCTCATGCCACCATGTCATGCTCACATACCGAACTAAGCCCACAGCCTTGTGCCTTGTCGCTCGCGTGCTCAACTGAGTCCCACGCAGTTTGCCTTCGTGTGCATTCCGAATTACTAGCACCGTTTATCCTTGGCCCACATGCTGTCGTGCTCAACTGAGTCCCACGCAACGTGGTGTTCTCACGAGGTTGCCCAGCCGTATGCACCGCGATGCGTAGTCCGGAGCCATACATCAACCTCCTTTGGGTGCCACACGGCATCGCTGCGTCGACATCCTAGGCCCACCCTTTCAAGCCTAGGAGATACTTACGCCCCCTCTGGCAACGCAAGGCCCCGTGTGGGTGGAAGGCAACTCTCCAGCTCCTCTCCCACATAGAAAGGTAAAATAGTCATTCAGCCAGAATGGCGGGAGGACCTCAAACCCCTTGGTTTGACATTCCGCAACGCCTCCTGCATCGCTAGCCCACCTTGGCTATGTCTCATCCGTGTCGCGACCGCGTCGCCCCCGCGTCTTCCCCCTCCATTCGACCGTGTCGCGACCCCGCAGCGCGACCACGTCACAAGGCCCTCTTGGCCCCCATGTCACGTGCCCTCCTGGCACCACATGTCGTGCCCCAAGCACCATGCTGTAAGCTCGAGTATTAGCCCCGTCACAAGTGGCCTCTATTAACACTAGTGACTCATGTGTGATCGAATCAAGTGACTCATGTACACTCAGCTCGATTAACTCGTGTGTGCTCGTGTCAACCAAAACCAAAGGTTCAGGAGCACTCGACTCTATCACCAACAAGGACTCGTGCACAACGGGTTCTACGGGCACCAACAAATCGTGCGTATGTGACTCAGGAGATTCTTGTGTGGGTGACTCGGTTGACTCACGTGTGGGCGACTCAACATCACTACTCACAAGGGAAATAGAATCCTCTTTAATACAAACTAGACTCTCATCAGCTTCTTCCATCCCCTCTTCACTCATCACAGTTCTAGGGTCATACACTTCCTCTTCTACTTTCATATTTTTCGGCTCCTTCGGACTTTCGCTTTTAATCCATAAATTCGGAGTGGAAAATTTTGTAGTGCATTGATAAGCAAAGTGTCCAAATCCGTGACACTTGGCACAATCAAGACATTTGTCCATCTTGATTTTAAAAACCGTAGAAAGTGAAGGTGTGTTACAGGAACATACTTTTTGATAAGGTTCACCTTCATGTCCTCCCATGTAGAGATGGGTTTACTCTGAAGAGATTCAGTACGGTGCTCTATGAGAGTTCAAAAAGTTTTGGCATTACCTTCCAACTTGGTTTTTGCTAGCCTAATTATGTACTCATTTGGAATGCCATACCAATCAAAATAGTCTTTTACACTAGATAACCATTCCATAAAGGTTTTAGGACTCCCCCATCCCTCAAAGTTTGGAACCTCATTCCGAATAGATTTTAGAAACCTATCGGCAGGGTCGTACTCGGGTTCACAATGGTGAAGATATCCCCTAGCACACAAGTCAGCTTTGATGTCCCTAAGGGCATCAACAAGCTTGCTCATGTTCATGGTCATCATGGCTTACTAACATGGGTTCTAAATGACATGCAATTATGAACCAACAAAGAGAAGAATTTTATCAAACACTAGATGTGAAAACTTTTGAACACAATAGAAATAAATGCAAAGAAAAAAGGAATGCAATAAATCAATGAATATCAGTCGATCGATTGATATTGATAAGTCAATCGATTGATATTTAATGCTCTGTCTAGATAAACAAATAGCACTTTTGGACTGGTAACAGTAATGACTTGTCAATCGATTGAAAAGAATTGTAATTAACTCACTTCTGTGCTTAGTCACTTGACTGAAATTAATAAATCGATCAATTGAACTGGAACAGAGGAAAAGTTACAGAATCAATCGATTGAATAAAAGTACTCAATCGATTGACACAAAAAACGGTGAATATGCCACACAATATGCCCTAACCTAGAACTTAAGCTTTGAAACCAAAACTAATGCGGGACAAGGACCCTAAACTATGTAAATGCTATGATTTAATTAATTGCTGAAATTAAACTAAATTAATTAAACAGTAAACTTGAAAATAATGCGGATACCTTCGGGTTTCGTAGTTTTCCATTGGAAAATCACGCTTGATTCGAGTAGGGTCCGGTTCGTGCACTAGATCCGTTTGCTTTGCGGTGTAGATCGGTCCTAGAGGTAGAACTCTAGCTATTCCAGATTAGGGCACCGCTCGAGATTCAATGATGGAATTGCGAGTGTTCTAAGGGTTTTGATTTTGGTTGGTTTAATGGATTGGATGAAATCTGGGCTTGAATCGGATCGATTCGGGAGATGGGATCTAGGATTTATAAACTTCGGGGCATTTAAAGATTGGATGGCTGAATTTAGGATTTTGAGATTGGTTCGAATCAATGACCCTGACGGAGGCTAGGTTTATGGTTTTAGGGATTTTGGAAAAAAAGGTACCGTCTGGATTTAAGGTTTACGGGACCAAACAGAGCAGAGAAAGAAAAATAAAAATAAAGAGATAGATAGGAGATAGATTTTGGGCTTCACACCAAACCCTTCTCGGGAAGCGAAGATTCACTCTTCAAAAAAACTCATCTCAAGTTCCACAAGCAAAAGCTCTTTCATTCAACAATCAAAAACTCCTTACATTGTTGTTTTAATGACCTTATATAGGAGGTCTTAAAATAAAACCCTAAAACAAAAATAAACAAAAAGAAATACAAGTTTGCCCCTAAAAATTTAAATTCGAATTCTGGTCACAGCACAGTCAATCGATCGACACTTCGTATTCGATCGATTGACTCATATATATATATATATATATATATATATATATATATATATATATATGTCGCCATAATTAGTTCCTCACAGACCGCAATCAATCGATCGAATTCCAGGTTTCGATTGATTGACTGTGCATTGCCCCAACATGTTGATTCTGCTCCTTTAAGCCTTTCTGAAGCAGAAAATTTATTGCGGCCCAATTCCAATGCTCTCGATCTTGTCGTTCCCCATCACTCTCACACTTTGCAAATCACCACAGTTAAATTTGGTGGTAGAAATTATCTCGAGTGGTCCCTATTTGTCACTATGTTTCTTTGAGCTAAGAAGAAATGTGACTTTGTTTTTGGAACCATACCCGAGCCCGCAGAGACTGATAACAATTATGAGGATTGGAAGAGTTCGGACCTTACAATGATGATGTGGCAATATCATTATATGTTGCTTTATATCAATAAATCTTTCTTGAGGGCAAAAAATGCAAAGGATCTGTGGGATTCCTTGCGAGATGCCTTCCCTGAGAAAAGCAACTTAGCTAAAAAGTCGTAGCTTATTAACAAAATCAGTGCCCTTCGTCAATGAGATAGGTCCATGGATCAAAATCTTGGTTTCGGTTTCGGTTTTGCTCATGACCCGAACCGTAAATTGGTCAAAATTTCGGTAAATTTCTGTAAATTTCGGATTTTTTTGAAAATATGTTCCGAACTTTACTGAACTTTGCCGAACTTTATTTTATTGATTTTTTAAAACTTTTTAACCTTGTTAGAATACATATTTACACTAGTGAAACTAATTTTTTATCACACAATGGATCTTGAACTCATGCAAAATATATCAGACAGTCAGATTTTGATTTCACACTGAATAAATCTCAAGTGACCCGAGAACCCTTCTCATGATACGCCCATGATCAGGGTCATTTTGGGGATGTATGACACGTGGAATCAAGATCTTACTATATGCTAGTTGGGCTATGATCTCAAGATCTACTGTGTGAAATATTGCGTACCTTTATATATATGGGTACCTCTATTACCGCTCACGCAATCTCTGAAAGTGCCCATATGTACAACCCCTTTAAACCCTTTGATTGCTTCTTATTGGAAGCCATTACTTGCATATGCTTTTCAAGTGATTGCACTGGATTGCATTGAATTTAAAAGAAAGTCTTGCAAGTTTGGCGACCTCTACTATGTAAAAACACCATTTAAGCAATTTGATTTGAAGGCCATGATTTAAAGATATCGATTGCAAGAGATTAGAACAAAATATACTTTTTCACATTTGATTAAATGGAATCATAGGCTTTTATATAATTCAACAGTTGACTACAATAAATCATATGACAGGTATCATGCTTTGCTCCAATTTTATATACCAAAGATCTATTGATCATGAACATCAAATCAGACGGCCCATATTGCATTTTTACATATCTCACATCCCTAAGATACCATGTCTTTCTTTAAATCACATGTGCAAGTAATGGCTCCCCTTCTTATTATATTTAGGGAGCCATTACTTGCATTAGCTTTTTAAGTGATTGCACCAAGGTTAAAAAAAGACTTTATATTTTAGGGACATGTGATACGTGAAAACGCAATATGGGTCGTCTGATCTAAAGTTCATGATCTATAGATCCATAGTGGATAAGATTGACACGAAATATAAACTTCATCATGTGATTAAATATAGTCAAAGGCTATTATATCATACGGTAATTTGATATCAGACGATAATTTGAAAACGCAATCTGGGTCGTCTGATCTATAGATCCTTAGTGTACAAGATTGGCACGAAATATAATCTTCATCATGTGATTAAATATAGTCAAAGGCTATTATATCATACGTAAATTGTATTTTGCTCTAGTCTTATCTACAAAGGATCTATAGATAATGAACTTTGTATCAGACAGTCTAGATTGCATTTTCACATGTCACATGTCCCTAAAATAAAAAGTCTTTCTTTTACCTTGGTGCAATCACTTAAAAAAACATGTGCATATAATGTATTGTATCAAACCCATCTTCGCTACAACTTTTTAGCGAAGTTTCTATTCTCAGGGAAGGCATCTCGCAAGGAATCCCATAGATCCTTTGCATTTTTTGCCCTCAAGAAAGATTTATTGATATAAAGCAACATACAATGATATAGCCACATCATCATTGTAAGGTCCGAACTCTTCCAATCCTCATAATTGTTATCAGGCTCTGTAGGCTCGGGTATGGTTCCAAAAACAAAGTCACATTTCTTCTTAGCTCAAAGAAACATAGTGACAAACTGAGACCACTCGAGATAATTTCTACCACCAAATTTAACTGTGGTGATTTGCAAAGTGTGAGAGTGACAGGGAACGACAAGATCGAGAGCATTGGAATTGGGCCGGAATAAATTTTCAGCTTCAGAAAGGCTTAAAGGAGCATAATCAACATGTTGGGGCAATGCACAGTCAATCAATCGAAACTTGGAATTCGATCGATTGATTGCGGCCTGTGAGGAACTAATTCGCTAAAAAGTTGTAGCTTATTGACAAAATCAGTGCCCTTCGTCAATGAGATAGGTCTATTAATGCTTACTGCACTGAGAAGTGTAGTCTGCGGGAAGATCTTTCTCAATTTGAGGTTCAAGTGTGCAAGACATGTTCAGAAGAGATTCGTGATGACATAGAACAGAGAAAAAAAAGTGTTGACTTGTTGAGAGGGGTTAACGACGAATATAAGAACATTTGAACATTTGTTCTAATGTTTTTAGAAGGGAAGATTGTCCATCCCTTGGTATTGGTTTCTCCCTACTTCAGCATGAGGAGAGTCGCAGATAGTTAAACTCCCGATATAGTAGTGTTAGAGAGATCCGCTTTACCATCTTTCTCCTCAACTGGTCATGGTGGTGGATGATCTCTAGTGGTAAAGGAGGCAAAAAAGGGCATACCAGAGATAGGTGTTGGGATGTACATGGGAAACCTAAGTTTCCTCCTGGCCATGCCTTTCTGTTTGCTTTTGATGAGGGGGCCCCTTCGGTGACCCCACCCGCTCCACCTACTACAGTCCCAGCTCTTCCATCTACTAATGTGCTGAGCCTACAAAGAGAGTTCTATGAGCTTCAGGGTTGTATCCAGCATATGACTACTTCTCAAGGACAAGGTTCCTCTTCTCGCGTGGTTGAGTCAGATATCTATGGCTTCACATGTGACCACTTCTTCTGAGCCCCCTGGATCATTGATTTTAGGGCTACAGATCACATGTCTAGTATGTCTGATATGTTTCATTTTATCTCTCGTTTATCTGGTTCATGTCATATTTGCATTGTTGATGGCTCCGTGGTCCCAACCAAGGGAAAGGGAACTATCTATGTGAATAATTTACCCCTTGAGTCTATTCTTTTGTTCCAAAAATTCTAATGAACTAATTATCAGTCAGTAAACTTACCAGAACGTTAAACTACGATGTAAATTTTTTCCTCTCATTGTGTCTTTCAAGACCTGACATCGAGGAGGATCCTTGGACGTGATATTGAGAAGGGGCTCTAGCTATTTGAAGATGTGAAGAAGAGAAGTCACTCTGTGCATCTATAGCGGCAGCTGGTTTATCGATTGATGAGGCTCGTTTGTGGCATGCTCATTATGGGCACATGCATATTTCCCATTTGAAGCTTTTATTTCCTGAACAATTTTTAAGTTTTGATAACTTATTTAAATGGGAAGTTCGTCAATTATCCAAACATGTTCGCACTTCTTATCCTTTAAGTAGCAGTAAAAGAAGCGTACCTTTTAAGATTGTTCATTCGGATGTTGGGGACCTTCCCTTATCCCTACTTTATCTGCTTATTGTTGTTTTGTTTCTTTTATTGATGATTGTACCCGTTTTTCCATGGTTTTTTTTAGGCACTCCAAAGATAAGGTTGCCTATACTTTTCTTTGTTCCACAAATTGGTTCTTACTCATGTCAATGGTAAAGTGAAGGTTTTAAGGACTGATAATGGTGGCAAATATACCTTCTATCATCTTAAATCCTAACTCTAAAACCATGGGATTGGGCAATCAACTTGCCCTTACACTCCACAGCAGAATGGAGTATCAAAGAGGAAAAATACACTCCTCGAAGCAGCACTCTCACTTTTCTTTGATATGAGTGTTCCAAAATATTTGTGGGGGAACTGTTCTTAAGGCCACTTATCTTATTAATCGTATGTCTTCCCCCTTTCTTGATGGGAACTCTCCTTTTCAGCTTCTATTTCTGATCAAAGACCCTTTTCTAGTTTCACCTCGGGTTTTTGGATCTTTATATTTTGCTCATATGCAAGTATCCATAGGTCCAAATTAGATCCCGGGCTACCCATTGTATTTTCATTGGATATCCCTCTACTCAAAAAGGATATCAATGTTTTGACCATAGATGTGACCCTCTTTGAGGGGACACCATTTTATACTCCCCAGTGCCCTCTTCAGGGGGAGAGAAGTTCAAGATTGGTTGAAGAGAGCGTTAATGAGTCTCTCCCAATTGTAGATGTGGCCATGTGGGAGATGATGACGAAGAGAATAGTGAAGAAGAGAAAAATGGTTAAGGAGTTGAAATCTCGTTTGACAGATATGGCAATGAATTGGTGCATGAAAGAAAAAAATTCAAGAGAAGAGCTTCCGTCTCAGACATCTGTTCAGGATCCCTCTTCCGATGAAGGTCCTTTCTCCTCTAATCTGGTTCTTCCTATTGCTACTTGAAAAGGATCTAGATCCTGCACTCTTCATCCGATCAGTAAGTATGTGTCATACCAAAATTTGTTTGTTTCTCATTATTCCTCCATTTCCTCTTTAGATTCTATTTCCCTTCCTACCTCTGCTTTGTTGCAGCCACAGTGGAAGGAAGGTATGGTTCAAGAGACGAGAGCCCTTGAGCAAAATAAAACATGGGAGGTTGTAAACCTTTCATAAGGAAAGAAGATAGTTGGTTGCAAGTGGGTCTACAGAGTGAAGTACAGACATGATGGATCAATAGAAAAATACAAGGCTAGATTTGTGACAACGAAGGTTTACCCAAACACAAGGAATTGATTATCAGGACACATTTGCTCCAATTGCAAAGTCAAACACCATAAGGGTACTATTGTCACTCGCAGCATTAAAAAATTTTCCTCTTTCCTAGATAGATGTGAAGAATGCATTTCTTCATGGAGATCTCAAATAAGAGGTGTATAAGGCTCTTCCTCCTGGTTTTGTTAAAGAGGGTGAAGAAGACAAGGTCTACAAGCTTAGAAAGTCCATATATGGGTTGAAGCAGTCATCTCGTGCTTGGTTTCAGAAGTTTAGTGAAGCTATAATGGGGTATGGATATCAAAGAAGCCATTATGATCAAATTTTGTTTACAAGAAACGGTGAGTGTACTACTGCCATTCTTGGGTATGTGGAAAATATTATCATCAGGGAAGATGATAGCAAAGAAATACTTTGTCTGGAAGATTATCTTCGCAAGACCTTTGAAATCAAGGATTTGGGTCCTCTCAAGAACTTATTGAGAATTTAGGTGGCAAGATCAGGCAAGGGGATTGCATTGTCACAAAGGAAATACACTTTGGATCTCTTACATAAAACAATGATGTTAGGATGTAAAGCTGCAGTTAATCTCATTGAGCATAATCACAGGTTGAATGGAGAGGTTGGTACACTGCATATGTCGTGAGTGTGGTGAGCAGTACATGAATTCACCTTAAAAACACTCACCTGGATGTTGCCTACAGAATCCTTAGATACTTAAAAGGGAGTGGAGTCCAAAAAGAGGAGTTCTGCATGGGAATCATGGGTACTTAGACATTGAGATCTTCAATGATGCTGACTGAGCAGGGCCCCTCGATGAGAAGATCCCCCATTGGGTACTGTACCTTCTTGGGTGAAAGTTTGGTGACCTGGAGGTCTAAGAAATAACACGTGGTATCCAACTCTAGTGCAGAGTATAGAGCTATGACCCAAGGAGCTCGTGAGCGCGTGTGGCTAAGACATATTTTTTTTATCTTGGTGCTCATCCTTCTTGGCCCATGATTCTTTATGGCAACAATGAGATGGCTCACCACATTGCATCAAATCTTGTGCATCATGAGAGAACATAGCATATAGAAGTTGACTATCATTTTATTAGGGAAAAGGTTGAGTCCAAGGAAATCACTATTCCAAGTTCGCTCTGAGGATCAGTTGGCAGATATTCTCACAAGGTTGTAGGAGGAAAGCGATAGTTTGACACCACCTCCAAGTCGAGCATGATTGATATATATGCTCCAACTTGAGGGAGTGTTGGTGATGTAATTAGTTAGATATGTGTGAGTGCATTTAGTAATAGTGGGTGTGTGTGGAGTAAGTATATAACTTACTCTAGTTTATGTGTTTCCGTGCATTTGATATCCGTGATGTAATGTAAATAGTATATAAACTATTAATGCATTGAGGAGTGCCCTAAGCCTAGCAACTCAACCCTAATTTCTCTCCATCTTCTTCTTTCTTCTTCCTCTCCTAACCTTAACCCTGATCACAATCAATCAAATTAGCTTTGAATTAAGTTTTGCCAAAGGAGCAAAAGTATCTTGAAAGTTTATGTTAGGTGTCTACGTGCTTTTTCCACAGGCCTAGCTTTATATCTTTCAATGGTGCCATAAGGATGGCACTTCACAATGTACACCCACTTGCACCCTACAACACTCTTGTCTTCTGAAAGATCGATAATTTCCCTAGTATGATCATGATCAAGGGCCTTCATCTCCTATACCATTGCCTCTTTCCATTGTGGTTGAGCTAATGCTTCAAACACAAAGTTAGGGATAGTGATAGAGTCTAAAACAGAGATGAAGATACAATAGGAGGCAGACAGGGTATGATACGACACAAATTTACATATGGAATGTCTTGCACCTTTTTGAAGGGCACTTAAGAGATCCAGATCATAATGTTGACTCTCTTGGAACTTCTTCTGGAAGAGACATTTGTTTTCTATCGTGATGGAGAGATGTAGAGCTTAAGGTAACACCTTTCGTACAAAGATCTTTTCTTTCCCAAATTTATCAAGCCAAGCCACTTTTCGATCACTTGCACTGGAAAGTTCTTCAATTTCAACATTGACATCACCTTCATCCTCTTGTATAATCGGAAATGGAACCGGTGGACACAAATGCTCTGTTCTTTATTTTTAGACTTCTCCCCATGAAGAGGGTACTGAGGAGACTTGGTGAACTTGGATGATTTGAAAAAGGTAATACGCATAGTAACAAAAAAATTTCAGTCACCGGATCATAACATTTATAACTGTTTTGGAATGGAGGATACCCAATGAAGATACATAGGACAACTTTGGGAGAGAGTTATAAAGCCTGTCTAGTTTCTACGGGCTTTACTTAGACATATGGAGTGGACTAACTGCTACCTTATCTCTAGTTGCTAACTCAACTCTTTATAACTATTTTATCGATTGCAGTCAACCTTGTTTCCCCCCTTTCAATTAGATGTTAAGAACAACTTCATCATAATCTCGTTGAAGAAGTTGATATGGACTAACCCTCTGGTGTTCAGCTTAGGGGGAGAATGGGAAAGTGTGCAAGCTGAACCATGGTTCAAAATTTCTACCGAAATGTTTCGGTTTCGGGCATGGCCAAAACCGAAATGAAATCCGACATTTAGATCCTTGAGTTGAACAAATACTTATATAGGATTATGAAATCATCACACGTATGGTACGAGCGATTTGACCGCATTGTTCTTAGTTTGGGATTCCAGTGTAACGATGCCAACCATACTGTCTTCATTCATTCTCAATGAATGGGAAACACTAGCCTTCTAGTATACGTAGATGGCATCATTATCACTAACAGTGACTCATCCTTCATCTCCTATGTGAAGGAAACTTTGAGTCAAAATGTTTGAAGTTAAGAATCTTAGTCCTCTTCATTACTTTTTGGGCATTGAAGTTGCACACATTTCACGAGTCATCTATATATTGCAAAGGAAATGTCTTGGATCTTCTCAAGGAGACATGAAGCTTGGATGCCAGCCTGCTTCTTCACCCATGGAACCAACTCATTATCTTCATGTAGCAAAGGGGGACACCTCATTCCTAATCTATAGAGTACGAGCGATTTGTTAGGAAGTTGATCTACCTGACTATCAGTGGGCTCGGTATTCCATATGCTGTGACTCTTGTGAGTGTTATTAATCAGCTTATAGACTCACCTCGTGTGCCCCACCTCAATGTTCACCACTATATTTTGCGTTATCTGAATTGCAATCCTGGTCGTGTGGCTCTATATACTAGACATTGTCATCTTGGTATTGTTGGTTACTCTAAAGTGAATTGTGCTAGTTCTACCAATGATTGCTCCTCTACATCCGGTTTCTACACTAATGTGAATTTCTAGGGCACAATCTCAACACTTGGAAGAGAAAAAAGTAGCTGGTTGTCTCCCAATCTTACATGAAGCCAGAGTACAGAGCCATTGTCGTTAGCTTGGTTTTCTCAACACACATTCTATACCCCATTGTTGTAACAACCAAGCAGCTATTCGTATTGCCTCTGACTTTGTAGTTCATAGGAGCACTAAGCATACCGAGGTGAACATACACTTTATTAGGGAGAAGAATGCTTCTAGTCTCATCTCTACTCCCTACACTCACACTTTTTTTTTATCGATAAAAAGGATTATATTGAAAACAGCAAGGCGCTGAAAGGATAATAGAAAGACGCGACCAAAAAACAGAAAAAAGTACAAAGCAAAACCAGAAAAAAAAACCAGCCCCATACCCGGCCCCAATAGACCAGGTCATATCAACCAGAGTCCCACAAATAGTGCTCCACATAGTCCCCCCCCCCTCTAGCCACCCATAACCAAACAAGGTCTCTAACGGCTTTCATGATCATCCCCACCGGCCTGCTCTGCTGCTCGAATATTCACAGGTTCCTCTCCCCCCATATAGACCACAGCACCGCGAAGAAAGCAGCCATCCAATAACCCCTGCATTGATCCTCCACAAGGGCCGACTTCCATATCAGCCACTGACAGTAGGGAGTCGAAGGTGTAACCCAAGACATGCGAAAAGACTTAAGCACAATGGACTTCAAACCCCGAGCCACCACACAATGCAAAATCAGATGTGGCGCATTCTCCTGTGCCCTTTTGCGCATAACACACCTATTCGGGCCGACCATCCCTCTTCGCATAAGCTGATCAAAGGTGAGGATTTTCTCTCTGAATAAGGTCCATGCAAAGAACCAAATCTTGGGAGGGATGGGCTCCTTCCAAAGGCTAGCACCAGAGTACCAGATTAGGGGTCACCGAGTAAGCATGCTATAGTAGGACCTGACACTGAAGAGACCATTGCTGCTTTTAGTCCATAACATCCGGTCCTGACCGTGAGTGTTACACTTAGCTTCACACAGCATCAGCATCAGCTTAGCAAACGCTGCCACATCCTCATCCCATAGGTATCGCTTAGTTACAACATCCCACAGCCCACCACCATCCATATCCGTAACAAACTCATCAATCCTACCAAGCGGATTTACAAAGATGTCATAGATATTTGGGAAGGTAGCTTTGAGAGGTCGCATGTCCACCCAAGCATCCTCCCAAAAGCGGATACGAGTGCCACAACCCCAACTAAAACGCAATCCTCTGGCGAACAGACCCCAAGTGCCACATATATTTTTTCACAAATTGGATTCTCCTCTATTCACCACGACATTTATACCCCAGTTGCCGAAAGAGGCCCCATACTTTTCCACCAACACCTTGTGCCATAGGTTGTCTCTCTCTTCCACCCTCCCCGCACACCATAACCACTTTCCCATCATAGCGATATTGGTTCATTTCAGGCTACGAATGCCCAGCCCACCACACCCGATAGAGAGCTGGCAAATGTCCTAGTTGATGAGGTAGAAGCGCTTCTCCAAACTCGATCCTTCCCATAAGAAATTTCGCTGGATTTGTTCGAGGCGGTTGATCACCCCTTTTGGGCACTTGAGCATCGACATGTAGAAGATTGGTAGCGACACAAGGACAGTTTTAACCAGCAGAAGGCGACCACAACTACTGAGCAGCTTCCCTTTCCACGAGGACAGTCTTCGCTCAAACCGTTGTACCACCGGATCCCAGGCCCTAGCGTTAGAATATCTTAGGCCGAGGGGCAGCCCCAGATATTTAATAGGAAACTTTTCAACTGCGCAGCCAACTGTGTGTGCCAAATCCTCCAACAGACACTCATCAGTCCGAACACCAGTAATAGACGATTTGGAGAAATTGATCAGTTGACCCGACACCGCCTCATTAACAGATAAGACATCGACCAGGGTGCTAAATTCTGACACATCTGCATTCCCAAATAACATGGTGTCATCAACAAATTGAAGGTGCGAAATGTGAGTCCCAAAGTTGCCCACCTTAATACCGGAAATAAAATTCAACTGTTTGGCATGCACCAGTAGCCCCGACAACGCCTCACCCACTATATTGAATAAGAAAGGGGATAAGGGGTCCCCTTGGCGTAACCTTCTAAAACTGTTGAAGTAGCCCACCGGTGTGCCATTAATAAATACCGAAAACCAAGCCGAAGAATAACACCCCCTCATCCATTTTCTCCAAGTCGTGCCAAACCCCATCCTGCTCATCATGTAATCCAAAAAATCCCAATCAGCTGATCATAAGCTTTCTCCATATCAACCTTCCAAAGTGCTGCGGATCGGCGATCCTTGTGGGCTGAATGGATGGTCTCCTGCGCTACCGCAACCAAGTCTACTAACTGCCTGCCTCTAACAAAAGCACACTGATTGTCGGAAATGATCGTAGGCATCACCAGAATTAATCTATTCGCAAGAACCATGGAAATAATCTTGTATAGACAATTCGTGAGGCTGATTGCTCGTAGGCATACCCCCTACTCCCTACACTCACACTTCTCATCAACTTCTTGCACTTGGGCCTTCTCATACTCAAAAGTTGTTGGTCAAGCTGGGTGTGGTAGATGTGTATGCTCCAGCTTGAGAGGGGGTGTTGGTGTACATTTTGATACTTATTGGTGTGTAGTTATTTTGTAGTATGTTGTAGTGTGTTGGTGTCTTGTATAGAATCTAATGTAAACAAACCTATATAAGTTTATAAAATTGAGAGAAGGGTATGCTCTCTACAACCCTAACCCTCCTTCTAACACCTTCAAACCTATATCCACATCACTTACTTCTAGCTCCAATACCAAGTTAGACAAAATGCCTTGGAGGCATGACATTTGCTCCAACATACCGGATTTCAACGTATGTCAAACCCATAAGGTGAGATGAAAGGCAAAGAAAGAACATCAATTGGCTAATCATAAAGGATGTCAAAACAAAACTGGAGCACAAGATGCATGATGGATACACAGTGAATCAATTGCAAAAATGAAAAGAAAATGCCTTTGCATGCCACAATCTAATAAGACATTATGGGGAAAATAAAACTTGAATTAGATCAAATTGACAATAATTTTCTGAGATAAAGTTGTAGAAGTTTAGTCCCACGTTGGGTATTCATAGCCTTGTCTCTCGTCTTATAAGATCCTGGGCCCCTCCACTCATAGCCAATTGGTTTTGAGATGGATGTCCAAATTTATCATGGTATCAGAGCAGGCCTTTCTCCACTCCACGTCACCCAGTTCAATTGTCCACATGATTTAGCTCAGTCCATCCAACACGTGCGGGGGCATGTTGAAGTTTAGTCCCACATCGGGTATTCATAGCCTTGTCTCTTTTCTTATAAGATCCTGGGCCCTTCCACTCATAGCCAATTGGTTTTGAAATGGATACCCACATTTATCAAAAGTTACATCTAATAGACCATGTGATAAAGTGATAATTATACTTTGACAAGTTTGATGAGATTACAAACCACATTTAAATTTGTAGGATAGCTTCTTTTTATACATATGAACAAAATCACAACCAAAGAACACACATTTATCCTTACCTACCAATAATAGAGTGTGACCATGGTCACTGAAGTAGCGAACTCTGCAATTTTGTAATGTCGTCCGAAGCCGTTCAGCTTCATATCTACTGGGTAGCATGTTATCCTTTCCACTAAAATAAAAATAAACGATCACCTAAAATGACACACAAGAGACACGTTGCAAAATAATTGATATAGCACTTCGTTGATGATAAAAGGAAAAAATGAATAACCCATGTGTTTAATAAATTTTACAAAAACATGATGCTGATCAGAAAGATAGGAGAAATAGGCCTCGCAAAAGTGACCCCAACGATGATGATGTTAAGTAAAGAAATTGTGAACAAATGTAGGAAGAAACATTTGATGCCAAACTGAACAAGTACGTCTTCACAATTTACAAACTCTGGGGAAAATCTTGCATCAGAACATCCAATAGCAAAAATAAAGAGTTCACCTTGACAATCTTCACAATTTACAAAATCTGGAGAAAACATCCAATAGCAAAATAAAATGTTCTCATAGAGAAGAGTCATATGAGCAAATCATATACAGATACATCAAAAGTAAAATATGAGAGTTTACAACAAAATAAATTATGCATGGATTTGTACTCGAGTCGAAAAATTGATGTGAAAGGGAGAACACAAGAAAAAGACGATCACGGAATCATGACACAACAAAAACTGAGCAGTAATGCATACAAAAAGAGGAGATACCTGGCAAGTACTAATACTTCTGCTTTGACAGCATGGAGACGAGAATTAGAATAAGAGGCAGCTGATTTAAGCAGCTTTAGCTTCCATAAAAGTGTGTCCTTAGGAATAATATCTGACAAACCCTACAAAAACAAAATTTATATTTTACGACTAAAGAACCATGCAATTTCAGAAGATATTATTTCCAAGAGACAGCTATCTTAGTCGTCAAAATTTTTTAGAGTGATATCAGAGTCACCAAAACTTTGAATGCACAAATCACAATTACTACATAACAAAAACCAGGTCACTTACCTACCAGTACCAGTGACGGTTACAGTCTGAATATTAGTACTATTGCATGCCAACCTCAAAAAAGAGAGCATGCTATAAACACTTGTTTAAAAAAGTTATACATGAGCGATTCTGAAAAGGTAAAGCAAAAGTAATCTAATATTTCATTTACTTACACAGCCCTATCATTTCATGCTATGGGAAATGAATGCAGGCGAATGAGAAATTATAAAACAAGAGACCTCCAGGAAATTAACATAACAAAAAGAAAGCTAGTATAAATTTCCAATCATATACTTTTGTTATTGCGTATATTGTGGACTTTGTATATTGTAAGTACCTTGTACCCACACATATCAAACATGGGTACTCCATCCAAAATGCATGTTTGGGTAACTTACAAAGAAGTGACCAAAATGTATCTATAACCTAGGGAAAGGACTGGATTAGCGGATTGAACAATCAACTCAAAACTGTTAAGGAGACTGACTATGAATTAAAACAAACCATAGCGATTAAGGGAATCAACGGTCTGTCTTAGGTATGTCCAGTGGAAACTTGAGACTGCCTCTGTATGAAGGATGGAAGCAATAGAAGCACAAGGAAGGAGGAAGACCAATAAAGGCATGGAGAGAAGTATTGAGAACGACATGAAGGTTTGTAAGGAAGCCCGGAGGAAAAAGAGGAGAAAAGGACACAAAGAACTGAGCAAGGCCTGTAACAACCAGCAGCTTATGACATCTCCAGCGTGCTGTGACATCTGCGGTCTTGGTCAACGATGATTTCCGCCGACGGAAATTTTAATTTTATGGAAAATTGCCCTTTTTAGTTTTATTTATATTAGGATTCTTTTCTATTTCGAATTAATTATTGGTGGCCTATATATAGAGGCTTGTAAACACTTTTATTTAGTTGATTGATTATTTGAATGCTTTTATGCTTGAGTAATCTTTGCCTGAGATGGGTTTGGTGTGAGGCCAAGGGAGTGATTCCCAAAGCCATTGTTATCTTCTCTATTCTATTTGCTAATTTTGATCTGCGTGCTTCTCTAAACTATAGCCTAATTTCTTCCTTGTGATCCCAAAAACCCTAAACCCTTTTGAAGCCCTAAACCACACAAAGCCAACGCCTTTCCAAACCATAAACCGATCTAAAAGCCATAAGCCTTTTACAAACCCTAATTCCCTTTCACAACCCAACTTGGAATCCGTGAATCTACATCGGACTGAAGACGAGCGCCTAAACCTGGGAAAAGCTAGAGTCATATCTCTAGGCCGATCTTGCCTCAACTCTAAATGTCCTTGCGCATCGGACTAGACCCTAACTGGATCTCGTGTGATCTACCAACCTGAATTCTCTGAACCCTAAGGTATTTAAGATAGTTTTGAGATTAAACTTGATTTAATTTTATTTAATTTCGGCAAAATCTGCATAAAAATCATATTCCGCATTTTAGGGTTCCCGTCCCGCGTCATGATGGTTCCTCACCCTTTCATTAAAAGCCAAAAAACAGATAAAATGTAAGTGTACATGGGAAACAAAAACATAAACACTTCAGACCAAATAGGAGCTTCAGCTATGCCATCACCCCCGACTGATTTGAAGGAAGAAACTAATATCAAACGAGCTTCAGCAATGTCATCACCGAACTCTATATTGGAGCAACAGAACAACAATTGTGCTACCCTACTGAAATCAGAGTTCACAATATTGCATAATTCTTCCAGGTAGGATTGCTGCCAGCATCTTTCGACTTCATCCTCAGCCCCCATAGTAGCCAAGTGCCCGGCAGCCTTATTGGTATTACTGCTGCAACAACGGAAGAATATACTAGTTAACCTGAGTTTCAGATCACCAATATCCCTCATGATATGTAATATACTTCCATGAGTTACTGCCTCTAGCCAAGTCAACAGCAACCATAGATTCCAGCTCCACCATAATACTCATTGATGACAGCTCTAAAATTCTTTGTAAAGAATGCTTCAAAGCTCAAAGCTATGAACGAGTCTTTGACTTTAGAAGATCCACATCTAGCTAGCATAATACTTACCTTCATACAATTTACTGTCAGCTATTTTGATGAATCTCCCATAATAGCAGTTTAGTCAACTCATATATGTAGCTAATCATGAAGATATGAGACTATGCCTCCCCCCGCCCAACACCAAACCATAAATAAAAGAGATAATCTAGCCAACTTTTCCATACAAATTAGTGGAGCTTTAACAAAACTCTAGATAAGAAAATCAAACAAGCAACAAGTAAGCAAACATAAAAATGTTCATGTGAAAGACCGAAAATAAAAAAACATGAGATCAATGCAAAGGAAGAGTTTTCTCACTGAAAGGCTTCGTAACAAAGCAAAGAGGCTTCCTGACAACTGTTCAAGTGTTTGTAAAGGAGGAAGCCCACTCTCAACACTGGCCATTGCCAGTTTTACTGGGTCACCTGAAGTCACGTAGGAATATGAATATTATGATAAGACTATATTAAAATCAGATGAAGTACCCATTGATCACGGTTCTCAATGAACTTACAATAGCTTAATGTGAATAAAAAGGGAAGTATAAAGTTTATACTTTCCTTTTTATTCACATTACAGCTATTGTAAGTTCATTGAGATTCATGATCAATGAGTACTATAAATTATAAACTAAAGCTGTACAACTATGAATGAACAAGACTCAGTTTATGAATTCTGATATAAAGGTTGACATAACATGGAATTTATACCAAAATTTCAGAACAACCTTAAAAAAAATACTAGAAATAGACGAATCCATTCTTGACTGAATCAATATCTTATGCCTAGAAAACAACTTTGTCAAGATCCAATAAACCCCCATCCCCCGTTCTGCCAAGGAGTATATACACAAACTTTATGAATAAAGAACTTCTCATCCTATTGCAATCAAATAAATTTTTTGAGTCCATCTACAATACAAAAGATGAATTCTGCTTCCAAACATATCCCTAAAAGATGCTTCTAAAATAAGGCCTTTCAGGAACACTTTTAAAGAACAAAAGTGAAAAATGACAGCTATGTAATATTATAAGGAAAAGGCATGGCATTGGGTTTCAACTTACAGGAAGATTCCACGGATAATTGCATTGCACTTGCACCATGGGTGTCCAGGAACAAGCTATCTAATTGGTTTGTGTTTCCTTTGTATTTCTTTTGGTTCTTTAATATTTCAATTTTTATCGATAAAACAAATATTGACTTTGACATGTGTCACGACAGACCAGTGACAATCATGCAGATTGATATTTTCTATATGTAAGAAAAGAAAGATTTAGATACTAGCACAAAGTTTCTATATTGGAAATTAATGTGTGCTGGTGAAACTTGAAGACGACTTTTTCGAGCATTGTTACATTCTCATTGTGCTGGTGTGTACGTAAATTTCAGATTAAGTTGGCGTGTGTGGATGTAAATGTGTTTACATAAGTGGGTGTCTTAATGTTAGAAGGTGTGTGAGCATGGGTTAAAATATCGGGTTACCGATACGTATCGTCCGAGCTCCAAAACGATACGTATCGGACGATACGTATCGGTACCGGTCTGTATTGGACGATACATTCAATGTATCGTTCGAGTCCAATACCGATACGTATCGTCCGATACGTATCGGTATCGGACGATATTTTGATCCATGTGTGTGAGTATCATTGTAAGGGGATATAAATACTAAAGAATAAGGAGATTATCTAACTCATTGCCCTAGCTTTTCCTCCATCTTCTTTCTTCTTTTTCTTCTTCCTCTTTCAACCTAACCCTAATTTCATCTAACCATAACAATAACAACTTTAACTTGGTATCAGAGCAGGCCGATGAGATCGAGTAGTTGCTGGCGTCACCATCTTTGTGCTGAAGTCATGCTGACATCAATAGGGTCAAAGGTCTGACCTCAAAATGCAATTTTTCTTCAATTCTTGATCGGCTTTTGTCCTGGACCAATGTTTCCTCTTTGTGGATCATGATCTAATAGCTCCTTTGTGATTCAATGCAAAACTTAGGAAACCTTACCTTTCACGTACTTTTGTGCAATCGTCACACGTGGCCTCGATTCCAAGGGGCTTCCGCTAGGAATGGAATCAGAATATCCTATGTTGCTTAATGGTTCAAGTCTCATAAAGTTTGGTGAAGATTTGAGGAAGTTACAGCATTTTTCAGGTTTCTCGCCCAGTTACACATATTTCAGGGCACACGGGCTTGTGGTCTAAGGATGATGAGCTAAAAGTAGTACACTCTGATCAAAATTCCATCACTTTTCAAATGGTTGTGGTCTCATATAGATCTAATTTGTTTTGAATGAGATAGTTCAGATTTTCTAGTGTACGGTCGTCGTTTTGTCATATACAGAGTTTTTTAGTGTTGTTTCTCACTGACACTTTGTTGATTGGACAGAGTTGGAGGGTCATAAGTTTGTTGGTGTGTGCAGCAGTGTCTTATCGTTAGAATCTATGGGTTGCGGTTGTAGGGAATTTTCTGAGATATGTATGCTGTTGAATGAAGGTTGATCTAAAAACCATTTGCAGGTCTTTTGTGCTGAGCTCTTTGAGTAGTTGTGTCGTTGATTTCTTGAAGTGTTATGTAGCAGTGAACAGTTTAGGTATCTCAACTTTGGGTGAATCTCCTATGGCTGAGTTAAAGAAGGATGTGTATCACTGCAGTACTCTTGGGCATGAAGATGTATCTACTCATGGTGAGACCGGTGTTGTTGGGTCTGCTCATGGCTTTGTATCTCCTCGGTTTGCATGGATCATTGACTCTGGTGCAATGATCACATGACACATATATCTTCATTGTTTCAGTATTTGTCTCCTATACTTACACCATCTAGCGTCCGTGTGGCTGATGGATTTCAAGTCCTAGCGGATGGTACAAGGACTACCCATGTTGGAGTTACCTCTAAACTCTACACTACATATTCCAAAAATGTCAGTGAATCTCCTCTCTATTAGTAGTATTACTAAAAAATCTAAATTGCAATGTAACCTTTTCCCCTCACATTGTATGTTTCACGACTTGTCAACAGAAAAGGTACTTGGTCGTGGTCGTGGTCGTGACAGGAGAGGCTTACATTTGTTTGACGATGTTCCGATTCGGAGACCGGTAGTTGTTGTTGCTACTATGACCATGGAGGAGGTTCAGCTAAGGCATATGAATCTTGGGCATCTTCCTCTAAAGTTTTGGCACCTTCTATTTCCACAAAAACTCCAGTCGTATTGACGGGGAACGCCAACGAGAGCCTTGGATTTGGGCCGCAACATATTTCTAGCGTAAGAAGAAACGAAAAGGGAATTAGAACCAGGCTTAAAGGAGCAGAATCAGCATGTTGGAGCAATGCACAGTCAATCGATCGATTTCAGCACCTGAAATCGATCGATTGGCTGCAGCCTGTGAGGGACTTAATTCTGGCGACATATATATATATAAGTCAATTGATCGAATACCAGGTGCCGATCGATTGACTATACTGTGACCAGAGACCATATAAATAAATAAATATATATATATATGCACTCAATCGATCGAGGCCTTGCATCGATCAATTGATTTTTCGTGAAAATGGGTTTTTCTTCAGAATTCGAAGTTGAGTTTTTAGGGGCATACTTGTCTTTTAGTTTTTGTTTTAGGGTTTTCTTATGTTTTAGAGACCTCCATTATAAGGTCTTTTAAAAAAATAATGTAATTAGTTTTATTTTGAATGAAAAGAGTTCTTACTTGTGTGCTTGAGATGAGCCTCTACGAAGAGTGAATCTTCGCTTCCCGAGAAGGGTTTGGTGTGAAGCCAAGGGTGTGAAGCCCAAAATCTATCTTCTATCTGTCTCTTTATTTTTTTTTTCTTTCTCTACTTGTTTTGATCCCATAAAATTTAAATCCAGCCATTATCTTTTCCCAAAAATTCCCAAATCAGAACCATTGATTCGAACTAATCTCAAAATCCTAAATCCATCCATCCAACCTTTAAATACCCCGAAGTTTATAAATCCTAGATCCTATCTGAGTCCCCGAATCGATCCGATTCAAGCTCCAACCCGAATCAGAACCCTTAGAACACTCGTGATTCCATCATTGAATCCCGAGCGACGCCCTAATCTGGAATAGCTAGAGTTCTACCTCTAAGACCGATCTACACTGCAAAGCTAACAGATCTAGCTCACGGACCGAACCCTACTCAAATCAAGCGCGATTTTCCAATGGAAAACTACAAAACCCGAGGGTATCCGCAATATTTTCAGGTTTATTGTTTAATTAATTTAGTTTAATTTCGGCAATTAATTAAATAATAGCATTCACGTATTTTAGGGTCTTGTCCCGCATCAGTTATGGTATCAAAGCCATAGGTTTTAGGTTAGGGCATATTGTGTGACATTTTGATTTATTGCATTTTATTTCGGTCTTGTTTGTGCACATCTAGTGTTTGATAAAAGTACTCATTCATTGTTGGTTCATATGTGCATGTCATTTTAACTTAATGGAATTTTATTTCATTTGAGTTCATCAGTGTGCACGTCTAGTGTTTGATAAAAGTCCTCATTCATTGTTGGTTCATAATTGCATGTCATTTAAAACCCATGTTAGTAAGCCATGATCACCATGAACATGAGCAAGCTTGTCGATGCCCTTAGGGACATCAAAGCTGACTTGTGTGGTAAGGGATATCTTCACCATCATGATCCCAAGTATGACCCTGCTGATAGGTTTCTAAAATCTATTCGGAATGAAGTTCCAAACTTTGAGGGATGGGGGGGTCTTAAAACCTTCATAGAGTGGTTGTCTAGTATAAAGGACTATTTTGATTGGTATGGTGTACCGAATGAGTACAAAATTAGGCTAGCAAAAACCAAGTTGGAAGGTAATGCCAAAACTTTTTGGGCTCTCATAGAGCACCATACTGAATCTCTTCGAAGTAAACCCATCTCCACATGGGAGGACATGAAGGTGAACCTTATCAAAAAGTGTGTTCCTATAACACACTGTCACCTTCTACGGTTTTTAAAAACCAAGACGGACAAATGTCCTGATTGTTCCAAGTGTCACAGATTTGGGCACTTTGCTTATCAATGCACTACAGAATTTTCCACTTCGAATTTATTGATTAAAAGGGAGAATTCTAAGGAGCAGGAAAATTTGACAGTAGAAAAGGAAATAGAAGAAGCTGAAGAAAGTCTAGTTTATGTTAAAGAGGCTTCTACTTCCCTTGTGAGTAGTGATGTTTGGTCGCCCACACATGAGTCAACTGAGTCACCCACGCACGATTCGACCGAGTCACCTACGCACGATTTGTTAGTACCCGTAGAGCCAGTTGTGCATGAGTCCTTATTGGTGGTAGAGTCGAGTACACTTGAATCTTTGAAGTTGGTCGAACCGAGCATACATAAACCATTAGTGTCCTTTGATTCGATCACACATGAGCTGATAGTGCCCACAGAGTCGGTTGTGTCTAAGTCGTTAATGTTAGTAGAGTCAAGAGCACTTGAGTAGGTTACATGTGAGTCGTTAGCGTCGTATGCACATGAGAGTATCGAGTTCATAGATACACGTACACGTCATAGTCTCGAGTTGCATACCATTATACATTCTAAGTTTTATTGTGAGTCAACTTTTGAGTCTCATTTCACATTGCATGCCGAAATTAAGCTTAAAATTAACTTATGCAATGAAACTCTCAAAATATCAATAAAGTTACCTAAGGCTTTTATGGAATTCCAATTAAATGATCATGCAATGGCTCGGATTGGACCTGAACGATTCCCATTGCGAGTCGCAAGGAAGCTCTAGGCCCACGGCGCTGGACCTCTTGGACTTGTGGCAAGGAGTGGTCCTAGTGTGTGCATTCTTGAACTTCCTCCAGATACAAAGATTAGCTCAACGTTCAATGTGGAGGACCTAGTTCCTTCTCTAGGCTCAACCCCACGACCCTACAATCCTTTCCAAACGCCCCTATTCACGATCCCGTCCCAGCTTTGCAGTCGATACCCCTTCCCTACCCATGCATGCAGAGGAAAGAAGTAATTGAGGAAATTTGAGATGAACTTGTCGCATTCACCTGTGGAAGAGAGTTTCTAGTTTATGAGATGCAAACGGTTGATGAGTCAACTATCGAGAGTGCATGGGCCAATCATAAGAGAGTTCGTCGCTTGAGTTTCGGTATTTCCGACCGATATCGCAATCACATTTCATCAGTGATGAAGACTTTCGGGCCCGGGAGAGTTGATGAGAAGCTTCAAAAATATTTGGTAGAGTGGGTTGGCGAGCCGGGTTATTTGGTACGTCAAGGAGAGGTTTACAGTGTGCGCTTCAATACAATCGACCGAGATGATATTCACACGTTACCAGATGTCGAGATTGTTTGGGTTCGTTGCGAGGAGTTCCACATTTCGAGTCCCCATACACTTGATCCGTACTACATGCGTGTTTCATCGGTGATGAAACATTTTCAATTGGGAAGAATAACGGGAAACGCCAAGATTGAGAGCCTTGGATTTGGGCCGCAACAGATTTCTAGCACAAGAAGAAACGAAAAGGGAATCAGAACCAAGCTTAAAGGAGCAGAATCAGTGTGTTGGAGCAATGCACAGTCAATCGATCAACACTTGGAATCGATCGATTGACTGCGGCCTATGAGGGACTTAATTCTAGCGACATATATATATATATATATAAGTCAATCGATCGAATACCAGGTGTTGATCGATTGACTGTGCTATGACCAGAGACCATATAAATATATATATATACTCAATTGATCAAGGCCTTTCGTCGATTGATTGCTTTTTCGCAAAAATGGGTTTTTCTTCAAAATTCGAAGTTGAGTTTTTAAGGGAGGGGCATACTTGTCTTTTAGTATTTGTTTTAGGGTTTTCTTATGTTTTAGAGGCCTCCTATATAAGGTCTTTTAAAAAAATAATGTAAATAGTTTTATTTCGAATGAAAAGAGCTTTTACTTGTGTGCTTGAGATGAGCCCCCACGAAGAGTGAATCTTCGCTTCCCGAGAAGGGTTTGGTGCAAGGATCAAAATCTCGTTTTTTCGATACGTATCGTCCAGCCCCAAAACCGATTCGTATCGGTTCCGAACGATACTCTCCGATTTTTTCCCAAAAAAAACATTAAAACCGATAATTTGAAATTATCGGACGATAATTTCAAATTATCGTCCGATACGGACGATACGAACGATACATTGAACGATAATTTGACTGTTTTTTCAGGGGGGCGATAAAAACCCATTGTATCGTATCGGTGAGGTCCAAAACCGATACGTATCGTCCGATACGTATCGGTATCGGACGATATTTTGATCCATGGTTTGGTGTGAAGCCAAAGGGTGTGAAGCCCAAAATCTATCTTCTATCTATCTCTTTATTTTTATATTCTTTCTCTACTTGTTTTGATCCCATAAACTTTAAATTCAGTCATTATCTTTTCCCAAAAATTCCCAAATCAGAACCATTGATTCGAACCAATCTCAAAATCCTAAATCCAACCATCCAACCTTTAAATACCCTGAAGTTTATAAATCCTAGATCCCATCTGAGTCCCCGAAACGATCCGATTCAAGCCCAAATTTTATCCGAGCCATTAAACCAACCCGAATCAGAACCCTTAAAACACTTACCATCATTGAATCCCGAGCGATGCTCTAATCTGGAATAGCTAGAGTTCTACCTCTAAGACCAATCTACACCGCAAAGCTAACGGATCTAGCGCACGGATCGGACCCTACTCGAATCAAGCACGATTTTTCAATGAAAAACTACAAAACCCGAGGGTATCCGCAGTATTTTCAGGTTTATTGTTTAATTAATTTAGTTTAATTTCGGCAATTAATTAAATCATAACATTCACGTAGTTTAGGATCTTGTCTCGCATCATGTATGATGGCTCAAAGTTTCAATGCGATGATGTCAAAAGGAAAAACATCGTCGAGCATCATATCCTTTCAGTGGTCACCATAGCACTACTCATTTTCATATTGTGCACTCGGATGTTTGGGGACCATCCTCTGTTATTGCTTACCGTGGTTATAGCTAATTTGTTTCATTCATTAATGACTTTACTCGTTTTACAGTTCTCTATTTGTTGAAGTCCAAGGACGAAGTTTCCTTTGTTTTCCTACTTTTCATAAGTTTGTCCAAACTCAATATCATGCCACCACGAAGATTTTGAGATATGATAATAGTGGAGAGTATGCCTCCCACCACCTTCACTCCTACCACTGGACGCATGGAATTGAGTGACAAACTGCTTGCCCTTATACCCCATAACAAAATAGGGTGTCCGAAAGGAAGAATAGACACTTGCTTTAAGTTTCTCGTGCAATGCTAATTGGTATGCATTATCCAAAGTATTTTTGGGGTGATGTAGTTCTCACTGCAAACTTTCTTATCAATTGTATGCCTTCTCTTGTGTTTGAGGCTGAGTGTCTCTACAAATTTTTGTGCCCTCAAAATCATCTTTCCCGTTCCTCTTGTGTATTCGGGTCTTGTGTTTTGCTCATATTCCTTCGTCTTCTTGTGATAAACTCTCTCCAAAGGCTGCAATATGTATTTTTCCTTGGTTATCCTCCCCCCACCCCCACTCAAAAGGGGTATAAATGTTATGATCCTTTCTCTGAAAAAACCTTTGTCACTATGCATGTCACCTTTTTTTAATCTACTCGTCTCTATCCTCCTCCACATGCCCCTGTTCAGGGGGAGTTCTAAGGAAGAGAGCACTATGTCCGTGTTACCTTGTATTGAAAATGATGATATTGATGATGAGAATTACGAGATATCAAGGGAACAACAAAAAGAGATTGGTACTACAAATGTATTTGAAAGGTTTGGGAAAGGCAAAATCTTCACCCGAGGCGAAGCCTTCAAGAAGAAGACGACCTCTCCCCAAGCTATAAATCAAGTGTCCTCTTCTAAAAGAAGTCCAAATCAATAGCCTTCTCATGAAACAAGTCCACCACAGATGAATTGCATCTTCCAATTTCCCTACAGAAAGCCTTCAGTTCATGCACCAGGTATCCCATTAGCAAGTTTGTGTTATTCCAAAATCTTTCAGCTTCTCATGTTGCCTTTGTATCTGATGAAGATTCCATTTTCACTCGAATGTGTTTATTTGATGCCCTATCCCAATCACAGTCGAAAGAAGTCACGATACAGGAAATGGAAGCACTGGAACAGAACAAAACTTGGGATGTCGTAGAACTCACTGCTAGAAAAAAGGCAGTTGGATGCAAGTGGGTCTACACTGTGAAGTATAGACCAGATGTCTCGGTAGATTAATACAAGGCCAGGTTGGTTGCAAAAGGGATTCACATAGACACAAGGCATTAACTACCAAGAAAACTTTGCCCTAGTTGCAAGTGGAACATTATTCGCGTACTTCAGTCCCTTGCGGCCTACAGAGATTGATCTTTGTACCAGCTGGATGTGAAGCATGCAAAGTATATATGGCATTCCACAATTTTTCTCATCGGGGGAGGAAGGTAAAGTCTGCAGACTAAAGAAGGCAATCTATGGCTAAAACAGCCACCTAGAATCTGGTTCCATAAGTTCAATAAAGCAGTTATGAGGTTTCGATACAAAAGGAGTCACCTATGACCAAAAATTATTTGTGAAGAGTGGATGATGACAACAATGAGATAGTAAAGTTGTAGTGTTATTTAAGTCGAGTCTTTGATATAAAAGACTTGAGTCCATCACTCCATTGAAATATTTTATGGGGATTTAAGTGGCTAGATCGAAGAAGGGTATTGTCCTATCTCAAAGTAAATCGACTCTTGATGTACTAAGACAAACAGGGATGATGGGGTGCAGACCCACGGTTACTCCTATGGAGCAGAATCATCGTCTTAATGTAGAAGAAGGTGAACTCCTTCAGGATGCACGTATGTATTAACAACCTGTAGAAAAGCTCATTTACCTCACTAGACTCATCTGGATATTGCATATCTCGTGTAATGACCGAGACTTTCATCCTTATTTAAATGGTGATTATGATTTGCTTCGATGCACTTGATTGATTATTGCATGTTTGTTTTATTTAATTATGGCCTATGATGGTTATTTAATCTAATTAATGGACCCTAAGAACTTTTAATTAAATGTTAATAAATTTCGTGTGCCGTTAGTATTTTTATGTAATGGACCTTTAGAGCCCATGAGCTAATTAATAAAGCCCAATACAAAAGATAAGTTAGTAAAGAACTTTAGTAAGACCCATTAGTAATTTAAAGGCCCATGGGATTAATAAGGACCCATGTAGGAAATTCTATTTAGAGTTAGATTTAAATAAGGAAACCTAGATTCTTATAAATATGGAAGATTAGCTAGATTAATTTACAGAATTTTAGAACCCTAGAGAGAAAAAGAGAGAATTCTAGAAAGAGAACTAGAAGAAGACTACGAGAACCCTAGAATTTTCGGTTCAAGAATTCGAAGAACGCGAAGGAATCTACGACATCAACGAGGCTTCGACATCGAGGTATGAAGAAATCATGGGATCTTACCATAGAGTTTTTATTATGAATAATTATGAGTTTTCTTTTTTGAAAATTGAGGACGGTTTCTATATTTATATTCTCTTTCATGAAATTACATTGACTTAAAACGAGTTTCTTTGAGATTGAGGACACGAATCTTTGTTTTAAAAAGTTTAAGTTTACTTCGTAAAGATTTCTCATGATTTCTAAATATTAATGATCAAGGGTTTTCGTTTTTAAAGCATAACTATGAATACTAATGATTATAGCATATCCAAGATGTGATTTTAAGGGCTTTTGGGTTTTTAAACGAAGAGGTCGATCAAGACTAGAGTTAGATTTGATACATGATTGTTTAATATAGTTGGGATTAAATTTTAGACCTTTTATAGGAGTTCATATTGAAACTATGTCGATTCGAGGCGAAAGAGGATGCAGTGCAGGAATCCGCAGTGCATGAATCCGCGGTGCATGAATTCGCAGTGCAGAATTCGTTTCTATGCAAATTCAATCAACTGAGTTTAAGGTTAATATATGTATGCTGTTTTAATTTAACTATATGGTGCTATTTTCAAAGTTATGATTCCACTTTATGTTTCTAGTATAAGTCATGTGTTTTAAGATTCTTTATCAACGAAAGATAATAGCATATATGTTTGAATTCCAGCATACGTATTCTCATGCACTCATGCATACAAGAGGAAAGATCTAAAACTCCTAATCATAGGAATGTTAGAGTTTTACTTTCTTTTTATAATTAAGGTATGAAAATTCAAGATGCAAGACTCATGTATGTTTAAGATGCAAGATAAACAAGAGAAAACATGAACAAGATAAGATGTAATGCATGCATCACATGCATAGCAACTACAAGTATCATCCTACCGCACGCCATAATCAACTCGGATCCAGTGTTTGACTAACGGTTCTAGCTCCTACGGGGGGTAATCTTACAAGTACGCAATCATTGCAAGATCACGACAAGTCATGTTGTATGTTACATAATTGCATTAAACAAGATAAAGAATAAGTCAAGTTAAACATGAATGCATTAATGAAAATCGTAAAAAAGTATTTTATGAGTTTTTTCACATGATTATTATAAGCTTGTTTTCCCTATGCACATGCAAATAAGGCTTGACGTTTTATTTTTATTTTTAAAGTTTAAAGGAAGTTTCTCTTTTGACGATGCTTTTATACGCACACGTACACTATGCTCCATGTCACTTTTAGTGCCTTCCTTTTACGATGAATAATGACCTTATGTTTTCAAAGCATTTATATGCTGATTGATGGGTTTGATTTCTCATGACTGGTTTCATATGGAGTTATCTCACATCCATATGTTTACATGTGGGTGGCCAACGAAAATAGAGCGGGTACTTTCTTTAAGGCATATGTGATCGAGCTTTTGAAAGGAAGGAGTTGAATTTTTGTGATCTTTTGAGATCATAGTTTAATAAGGTGATGTAATACAACGAGTAGTACAAAATGAATTATTAATGTTGAGTTTTTAATTAGAATTCTTATGAAGAACTTTATTTGATGATTAAAGTTTATTGTATTTATTCCTTATTATTTATGACTTATGGTTATTTGAGGTCGTACATTAGTTCGACCTACACGCAGAATGTTATTGTATGTGATAAGATGTTATGAAACTGGGGACGCCACATGTTGGGAGTGTGGTGAGCCAGCAAATGAATTCCCCCAAGACCACTCACTTGGATATTGTTTATACTATTCTGAAGTATTTGAAAGGAAGTCCAGGAAAATGTCTACTTTACAGTAACCATGGGAATCTGAATATTGAAGTCTTTATGATGCAGATTGGGCTGGTTAACAAAGTGATAGAAGGTCCACTTCAGGTTACTGTACATTTCTAGGTGGAAATATTGTCACGTGGAAGAGTAAGAACCAATAAGGTGTCTCAAACTCGAAGTGCTGAAGGTGAGTATTGTGCTGTCACAAGGAGCACGAGTCGGTTCTTACATATTTAGGAGTTGATGTACGACTCCCGATGATTCTGAACGACGACAATGAAGCGGCTGTTCACATACCAAAAACTCTAGTGTATCATGAAAGGAAGAAACATATTGAAGTGGAACGCCACTTCATACGGGAAAAGGTATAATCGAACGCGTTTAGCATACCTCAAGTGAGATCAAAAGATCAACTAGAAAATGTTCTTACCAAAGATGTGCGAGGAAAACAATTGTATGACATTACCTCCAAATTGGGTATGATATATATCTATGCACCAACATAAGGGGAAGTGCTGGTGTGGGCATAGATTTCATATTAAGTTGATATGTGTGGATGTAAATGTGTTTACATAAGTGGGTGTCTTAGTGTTAGTGGGTGCGTGAGTATCAATGTAAGGGGACATAAATATTAATGAATAAGGGGATGAGTGACGGGGACGCCACATATATGGACATTGGATTCGGACCGCATCGTTTCTACCGGCGTAGAAAGAAGCAGCATTATGGAAGCCAAAGCTAGGGAAAGATGGAAATTCTAGAGAAAGAGGATGAGGAAGAACTTTAGGAACTGCAAAATTTCGATTTGAAATTTCGATAAATCGAATGTCAATGGCGATTTTCATAGACCTATGAATTTCGATCGATCGAATTCGTGCCGAGTTTTGTTTAGTCGTTTTAGAAGTCTAATTTCAAACTTTTGTTTAAAGGGTTTAATTGTCTTTTATTTAATATTCGTTTTAGGGTTTTCTTTTATTGTAAGACCTCCTACATAAGGTCATTAACCTAAACAATGTCAGTTAGTTGATTGATTATTAAATGAGAGCTTTTGCTTTGTGAAGAGAGTCTTCTCCCCGCGATGGGTTTGGTGTGAGACCAAGGGAGTGATTCCCATATATTTCCTTTATCGTTGTCATTGATTTGCGTGGTTTGCTTATATTTGCTATCTCTAAATCTCGACGTGCTTCTCTAACCATAGCCTAATTACTTCCTCGTGATCCCCAATCCCTAAACCCCTTTGAAGCCCTAAAGCACACAAAGCCAACACCCTTTCCAAACCATAAACCGATCTAAAATCCATAAGCCTCTTACAAACCATAAATTCCCTTCTACAATCCCATTGGGAATCCGTGAATCTACATCGGACCAAAGACAAGCGCCTAAACCTGGAAAAAGCTAGAGTTCTATCTCTAGGCCGATCTCGCCTCGACTCTAAAGTACTTGCGCATCGGACTGGACCCTACCTGGATCTTGTGTGATCTACCCATCAAAATTCTACAAAACCCTAAAGGTATCAAAGATAATTTTGCGATTAAACATGATTTAATTTCATTAATTTCGGCAAAATCTACATAAAAATCATATTCCACATTTTAGGGTTGTTGTCCCTCGTCAGTTTTGGTATCAGAGCCCTAGGTTTAGGGCATCTTTGCTTATCATATTTATTTTATTGCATTATTTTTCCTTTTTGAGTCCATATTGCATTCCATATTAGAACCCTAATAGACTTTGTGATCACCATGGCCTCGGATGAGGTTCTTAATACCCTTCGAGCTATGCGAAAGAAATTGGGTGCGATTAGTGCACGTCTGAATACCATAGAGCAAGCCCAAACATCCCTAGGAGTTGGTAATGATAGATTATGTGATCGAATCAACCAACTGGAAGCGATGGGTGGACTGGAAAATCAACACCAAGAGCGTGAGTGTCCTCACTTTGAATGTAATGGTCGTCAAGACAACCGGAACCTTAGGGATCATCATAGAGATGACTATGACCCCGAAGTTCAACTCCTTAAGAACGTCTGAGTTGAGATTCTGACTTTCGATGGAAGAATGGACCCTACCATCTTCTTCAATTGGCTTTCTAACATGGACCAACACTTTGATTGGTATGCCATGAATGACGACCGTTGCGTTAGACTTGCTAAGATGAAATTGGTCGGTCAAGCTCGACTTTTCTGGCTCAACGTCGAGCGCATTAGGGTAAATGCGGGTTGTCCTCCTATTACCCGTTAGAACGACATGAAGGAACAACTTACTCAGAAGTATGTTCCTTTATCATAACACCAACGCCTCCTCGACCAGTAGCAAAATTTAAGTCAAGGTGGTATGCCCGTGACCGATTACATTGCCAAATTTGAAGAGTTCATGATGAGGGCAAAAGTATCGGAAGACCCTGAAATCACTCTCTAGATTCCGCATCGGATTGCGACTTGAATTGCAAAAAGAGTTGATTTCTCACCCCGTAGAAACTCTTGAAAGATGCTATGCCGTTGTGCAAGATCTTGAACGGTATTAGAAAACTACGGTGGTGAAGAGAACCGAGCCACAATATAATAATCAATGATCCGGTAAGGGACAATTCAATCCTCCTCAAAAACCTACACAACCCGCCCCAACCAATTCTAGGTTTGAAAAGGGAAAAGGTATAGTCGGGGAATCCTCAAGGGTTAATTCTCAAATAAAGTGCTATAAATGCCATGGGATGGGCCACTTTGCCGCCCAATGCCCTACGAAAGAACCCCAAAGGACTCTCTTCATTGAGGGAGAGGAGGATGATGATGAGGTAGTGGTTGAAGAGGAAGTATTTGAACCAGTTAGCACACCCAGTGATGAGGAGGGTGATGCTGTTGGTCATGCTTTAGTTGTGAGGTGTGCCCTTGCACAACCTTAACAGAATGAAAAGGATGACTGGTGTAGGGAGAACATCTTCCACACCTATGCCAGATTTGGTGAAAAGAATTGTAGGGTCATCGTGGATAGCGGTAGTTGTACCAACGTAATATCCACTCATGCGATGTAGCCAGGGCTTACACAGAAGCCCACCCGAGACCTTATAAAGTTGCATGGGTCAATTCTTCATCCATTCCCGTGTCGAAAAGTTGTCGTGTACCGATTCAGTTAGGCTCTTATTCGAACACCTTATGGTGCGATGTGATGCCGATGGATGTGGGCCATATCATTTTGGGAAGGTCGTGCCTCTATGACATGGGCGTAACTCTTTCAGGTTGATCAAACATATGCACGTTCATGCATAAGGGCAAAAAGAACACTTTACAACTTTTGCCTCCCAAAACACCATCGACCAACACAGTCGAAAAGAAGGGCGAATCTACTAAATTCATTAATATTGTGAGCCCTTCTAAGTTCGAGAGAGCATCGATAGATGAGAGTGTGGTGTACGTAATTGTCACCGTAGAGAGTGCTCCCAAGTCAGCGAGCGAGTGTCCCAAGGAGGTTGAGCCAATCCTGAAAGAGTTTACGGATGTCTTCCCTGAAGACTTACCAAACGAACTCCCTCCCCTGTGTGATTTCCAACACGCAATAGACTTGGTTCCCGGATCTACCTTACCGAACCAGCCCCACTATAGGTTGAATCCGGTTGAGCATGCCGAGTTAACTTGGCAAGTCAATGAGCTCCTTCAGAAGGAGTTCATCCAAGAGAGTGTGAACCTGTGTACCGTACCTGCCCTACTCACTCCTAAGAAAGATGGTACGTGGCGCATGTGTGTGAATAGCCGTGCAATCAATAAGATTACGGTTAAGTATCGGTTTCCCAAACCAAGGCTCGATGACTTGCTTGACATGATGGTTGGTGCCACTATCTTTTGAAAGATAGACCTTAAAAGTGGCTACCATCAAGTCTGCATCCGCCCCAGTGATGAGTGGAAAACCGCCTTTAAGACTAAGGATGGTCTTTATGAGTGGATGGTCATGCCATTTGGGCTTTCTAACGCCCCGAGTACTTTCATGCGACTCATGATCCAAGTGTTGAGATCGTTTCTAGGCAAATTCCTTGTATATTTCGATGGCATCCTGATCTACAGTCATGACAAGGAACAACACTTGACCCACCTTAGGCTAGTTTGTGAAACCCTCAAGGGCGAGAGGTTGTTTGCAAATATCAAGAAATGCCCTTCATGCAACTAACTATTGTTTTCTTGGGATTTATCATCTCAGCCAAGGGAATGGTCTCGGACCCCGAAAAGGTGAGAGCCATTGTGGAGTGGCCCGAGCCTAAGAACATACACGATGTCCATAGCTTCCATGGTTTGGCTACTTTTTATCGTCGCTTCATCAGAAGCTTTAGCACCATCATGGCCCCAATTACTGATTGCATGAAAAAATGGGACTTTAAATGGGGCAAAGCGGCGACAAAAGTCTTTCCTGAGATCAAACAACGAATGAGTAGTGCACCCGTCATGCGATTGCCGGACTTTTCTAAAATCTTTGAAGTCGCATGCGACGCTTCGGGTGTAGGCATAGGAGTGCTTAGCCAAGAGGGTCACCCTGTAGCCTATTTTAGTGAAAAACTTAACGAGGCAAAGTAAAAATACTCCACCTATGACAAGGAGTTCTATAAGATCGTCCGATCTCTTTGGTATTGGAAACATTACCTTAGACCGCAGGAATATGTGATGTTCTCTGGCCATGAAGCCTTACGCTTTCTTGCTTCACAGAAGAAGTTGAACCCAAGGCACGCGAAGTGGGTTGAGTACCTTCAAGGGTTCACATTCGTGTTAAATCATAAGGCCGGTGCTAAAAAAAGGGTGATGCACTTAGTCGACAAGTGGTGACTTTGCGCAATGAGCACCGAGGTCGTCGGGTTCGAAAAGTTAAAGGATGAGTACCCCGTGTGCCCAGACTTTGGGGTTAAGTACACTGCCCTCCTTAGTAACCCGACCGGCACAAACTCTGTGTACACCATCCAGGATGGGTACTTGTTTAAAGGCAATCGCCTTCGCATCTCTCGCACTTCATTGCGTGACTTTCTCATTTGGGAGTTACATGCTGGAGGGATGGCAAGACATTTCGAGCGTAATAAAACTGTTGCGCTCGTAGAGGATAGGTTCTTTTGGCCTAGCCTAATGAGAGATGTCACCCGAGTCGTTAAGCATTGTCGTACTTGCCAAGTGTCAAAACAGACCAAACAAAATGCCGGCTTGTACACTCGGTTACCCGTGCCACACACACCGTGGCAAGACCTCTCTATGGAGTTTGTGCTTGGACTTCCTAAGACCCCTAGGAAGCACGACTCCATCTATGTCGTAGTGGACCGATTTTCCAAAATTGCCCATTTCATTCCTTATTCCAAAACCTCCGATGCATCTCATATTGCTAAACTATTTTTCGCGGAGGTAGTGCATCTCCATGGGTTGCCCAAAACCATTGTATCTGATAGGGATGTTAAATTTACGAGTTATTTTTGGAAGACCCTTTGGCACATGATGGGCACATTGCTCTAATTATCTACAGCTTACCACCCTCAAACGGATGGCCAAACCGAAAGCACCAATAGGAGCCTTGGGAATCTCCTTCGTAGTCTTATCGGTGATCATGTTAGGACCTGGGATACCATCTTACCCACAGCTGAGTTTGCATATAATAATTCTATCAATAGGTCCATAGGCATGAGTCCTTATGAGGTAGTGCATGGTCATAGGCCTAGGACCCCATTAGATTTGATCCCCATGTTTGCATCCCATAGAGTGTCAGAGTCTGCCGATGCATTTGCACAACATATTCATAGCTTACATGCCGAAATTAAACAGAAAATTAATTCAAGCAATAATCAATATAAATTATCTGCAGATGCTCACAGGCGTTCTAAAGAATTTAACGTGGGTGATTATGTGATGGTCCGGGTTAAGCCTGAGCGGTTCCCATCGGGATCCGCAAAGAAGCTCCAATCTCGAGGCGCTAGGCCTTTTAGAATTTTGGCTAAGAGTGGTCCTAATGCATACGTGCTCGAGCTTCCTCCTGGTACGGGGGTTAGTTCCACGTTCAATGTGGAGGACTTGGATCCTTACTTGGGTTTCACCCCACCTCCTGAAAACCCACTCCAGCCACCTCCTAGTTCCAGCCCCAATCCAACCTTGCAACCTATACCTCTTCCTTCCCCAAGCAGACAGAGATCAGATAAGATAGAGGATATAATCAGCGATCATGCCGTCTCTACACATGACGGGGGATTCCAGAAATACTTGGTTAAATGGGTTGGCAAACCAGAGTCCGAAAACACTTGGGTCCACGAGAATGAGGTTCGCCGCTTGAACCCCGACCTGCTAGACATCTACTACGAGCGTGTTTCATCGGTGATGAAACCTTTTTAGTTTAGGGGAATTGACGGGAACGCCACATACATGGACATTGGATTCGAACCGCATCGTTTCTACTGGCGTAGAAAGAAGCAGCGTTATGGAAGTCAAAGCTAGGGAAAGATGGAAATTCTAAAGAAAGAGGATGAGGAAGAACTTTAGGAACTGCGAAATTTTGATTTGAAATTTCGATCGATCGAATGTCGATGGCGATTTTCATAGACCTATGAATTTCGATCAATCGAATTCGCGCCGAGTTTTGTTTAGTCGTTTTAGAAGTCTAATTTCAAACTTTTGTTTAAAGGGTTTAATTTTCTTTTATTTAATATTCATTTTAGGGTTTTCTTTTATTGTAAGACCTCTTATATAAGGTCATTAACCTAAACAATGTGAGTTAGTTGATTAATTATTGAATGAGAGTCTTCTTCCCTGCAATGGGTTTGGTGTGAGACCAAAGGAGTGATTCCCATATATTTCTTTTATCTTTGTCATTGATTTGCGTGGTTTGCTTATATTTGGTATCTCTAAATCTCGGCGTGCTTCTCTAACCATAGCCTAATTACTTCCTCGTGATCCCCAAAACCTTAAACCCCTTTGAAGCCCTAAAGCACACAAAGCCAACACCCTTTCAAAACCATAAACCGATCTAAAAGCCATAAGCCTCTTACAAACCCTAAATTCCCTTTTACAATCCAATTGGGAATCCGTGAATCTACATCGGACCAAAGACGAACGCCTAAACCTGGAAAAAGCTAGAGTTCTATCTCCAGGCCGATCTCGCCTCGACTCTAAAGTACTTGCACATCGAACTGGACCCTACCTGGATCTTGTGTGATCTACCCATCAAAATTCTACAAAACCCTGAAGGTATCAAAGATAATTTTGCGATTAAACTTGATTTAATTTCATTAATTTCGGCAAAATCTGCATAAAAATCATATTCCGCATTTTAGGGTCGTTGTCCCGCGTCAATGAGGTTATCTAACTCATTGCCCTATTTTTTCCTCCAACTCTCTTCTTTCAACCTAACTGTAATTTCATTTAACCCTAACTTTAACTACTTTAACTATTGAAGAGCCAAAAGTTCCATATTAGATATGTCAAAGAATAATATTAAAAAATGAAACTATTCTGGAGGAATAAACAATAATACTAACATGCAAAGATACATTATATCTACTAATCATCCCCACTCAAAATCCCCAACCCCTTTTCCCTTTTCGAACTAATGATGTATCAATGTGGATCATCGAGAATTTGTACCGAAGAAACCTGAAGCAACTTGTAATCCAAGATTTGTAAAGAAGTCAGCAACCTGAAGCTCAAAATATATATCCGTAAGTCAAAGTGTCGTCATCATCACAGATTATCCCATCTATTTGGACTAGCTTTGCGAGTCCTATTCCTCCAGTCGCATCTGATCAGCACTAAGCTCTCTCGATAAGTCAAATCATAAATCCGATAGTGGAAACATGACAGTCTATCTCAATGTGCTTGTTCAACACTATTGAAAGTTGTCTCAAATGGGATCACGTGAGTTATGTCTCATGTGATCAAATAGTGTAGGCACACACTCCATGGGATTCCTCTCATGGATTTCAGTCCTGAGATAAAACTCGTTGGCAAATAATAATGTGCCTCAACAGTTTTGGGCTTGCTGCCCTTATTTATACTCGAGATGTTACCGTATGTAAAGTATTAAAATATACTCCTTTACATACGGTAAAGTCGTATACGGAGTTGCTTCTCATTTAAAATAAAGTAGATTTTTGGTTTTGCCAATGTGTGAAATATACTTTTCCCACTGTTTGGCAATCAAAGGATAAAAACCGAGAGGTTTCCAAAATGTTAAGTTAATGTCATGGAAAACAGCCAAGAATTAAGACCACATCTCTGTATGGACACAGCAAGGAAGTAAAGTAATTGTAATCACCCCTTCCATTAAACTCACAGTGAAGACACTAGTCTCCATCAAATTGTCCTAAACTGATAAAGGAGTAGGCAGAGTGCACGTGGATGTAGAAGAAAGTAATATAAATATAGAAGTTACAGAAGAACATATTATAATTATTGGTGAAACTCATATAAATCACTTGCCACTTTTTTTTGTTGCCCACCACCATTTTTCTTTTTTTATTTACTGATTACCATGAGTTATATAAAAGAAATAATATCAACCAAAACTCCATTGATTACAACAAAGTACAACGGAAAGCAAGGAGGATGTGCAAAATTCTATTACATAAAAACCCAATTTGATTCCAATTCGCATGAAACCAATTTATTTATCACTAACATAAACCCTTTGATGATGTCCCAGTCTGCAAATGAAATTAATCCGGTTCTGAATATTTCCATAAGGGCTCAGCAACTAGTCGAGGATGAACGAAGAATGGAACATGATTATAATAATGCGACCACCATTTGTAAATAAAAAATAAAAAAATTAATATGGAAGCTGACAATAGTGTAGAGGGTTTGGAGAATTTGATTACATTATCAAACATATTTAGCATATGATAAAGAGTAAGAATAAAAATTTTGCATTACTTTTGAGTTCTTGATTTAAAGAACATGCATTAATTAATTACTTCCACCTATAATATATTTCATGATATGGAGAACATCAATTAGAGGAAAATTGAAGAAATATAGTTTGTACCCATAATGAAGCTAAGTAGATAAGGGACGGTCACGTGAAGCTCGTCAGGCAAAGACTCCAAGATAGGAAACAAAGGCAGCAATTGAGACTTGCCAAATGAAGTTGCTAAGAGAAAAGGCAAATAATTCAGTGAATACCTTGGAACTCAAGTCAAAGAAAAAACCACCGAAAGAAATCTTACAAAAAAATCAAATTGCAAGTATATCTGCACTAACCTGAATTGGATAATATCAATATCAGGTCAATAGTAGAATTACGAGCAGCAACAGCAAGTGCTAGGCATGCACCAAAAGAATCCCCGACTAGATAAATCGGTTTATTTGGTGATAAGGCATGCTCATGCCTCACAGCGTCTTCAGCCAATTTCATTAGACCTTCAAACAAGAAATCCCACTTTTGATATAAGACAAAACAGAACAATTGCAAATTTGCAATCTAATTCTATATCATTCCTTATCTGAGATAATTTTGCTTGGGATTTTTAAGACTTTAAAAATTATTTATTCTAAGAAATATAGACAAGTATATAATTCTCAACCTAATTACTTTGTTCCAAAAAAATAAAATTGTACAAAACCATTCATGGCATAAATGGTCCTTTAACATGGATAGAATGGACAAGCATTACTTACTAGCTAATACAAGCATTGCCTGTTCAATAGTAACTTCATATCAAATGAGACATTCAGAATAGAAAACTTCAACAAAACTTGCAGCAAAACTGAGATTCTTAATTCCCTTTGAGAAATTGACAAAGCTTTTAAAAAGAACAGCATGTACAAAACAAAAGACGGTCCAAATGTGTCCTCTAGTGAATTGTGTCTCAAATAGGGTATCTCACCGTACGATGTTCACAATTTGATGCCTTTTCTCTTTCCTCATACTTCGTGACTTCTCCGCTAAGGCCTTCATTACAAACTGGCTTTCTTACCAGCAATAAATCAAGAGAGATGCTACATCCACACCATATTTTCCTAATGGCACACCATCTGATAGAAGAGCTTGTATTAATTGGTGTGTGCATTATTAGTTGGTGTGTGATCAATAGTTTCGCTAATTGATGTCCAATGTATTTTATTCATTAATTGTTGTGCTCGGAAAATTATTTGGTTTGTGATGAATAATTTCATTAATTGGCGTGCAATAAGTAAATATGTGGAAGTAGCAGCTCTCTTAGTCAATTGTTGTCACTGTAACTCACAAGCCCTCCAATGTTTTATGATCAGTTTTTAGCCAATAGCATCCGTTTAGAGCCAACTAGCTGCAAATGTTTCCACCAAGTCCTGGCTATTACACACTTGCACCCAAACACCTATATACACCATGCATGTTTTCATGGCATAAATGTAATTTGAGCACTTATTTACCTCCCAGAATGTGCAACTCTATCTACATATCTAGGCCAATGATCGAAGTCCAGTTAATTGAAGGTGATACGAACTGACATAGGTGTTAAGAAAGTCGCAGAAAGGTTAAAAATAGCCTTTGAGTTTATTAACAATATAAATAGCCTAGATATATCTAAAATGAAAGAAAAATTCCTATCAACACATGATACAAATTTAAAATGTCTATAGTTGACCTGCACCAAGAAATTATAAAATGGACTAAAGTGTCGTTTGGGAATGCAAAAGAAAGAACTTCATAAAGAAATATTTCAAATAAAAATAAAGTTTATAGTCAACACAAAATGTATACATATGTTATAAAGATCCATCCGTATAATAGACACCTTGCAGTTTGCTGATAATGGCATAAATATATCTTTTCAATTGCTAATGTATCTCGTTGACATCATACTTGGGAGACCCTTTAGCCATGTGCGTTTTGGGATTTTCCTCCAGTTATTATATCAAATTACAGTGCAGGGCAAGATATCAACTTCTGCAATAGTAACATTGGACATAAGGAGAAAATAATCAAGGTCTGCTGTAATCAGGAGAAGGTAATCTGGCAACCCGAACCATCCGGTAAGTTTAAAACAAAATCAGCCTGGCAACTGATTTGCTCTAAAGGTATCCTTAGTGACAGGTGGAACTTGATTTGGAAAAGCAAAATCCCTCCAAAAATTAGTAGTTTTTCTTGGAAAGTCCTACAAAACGCGCTATCAACAGAAGAAAATATTCAAAAACGAAAGATCCCTCTCTGTTTGATTTGTCATCTTTGCAGTAACACTGTTGACACCACAGCTCAGAAAAATTGGGAATCAAAATTACACACAGATCTCCATCTAATATCTTCGGCTCTCTTCCAAGATATCGTCGCAAATTCAGATCAATCGCAAATGCATTCCATGGTTGATACACTGGGAGCAATGAGATACAAGAAATCAGAGAAGGTTCGATGAGGCAACCCCTAACTATCTCACTGTTATTAAAAAACAGAGCGCTGGATTAAGGATGTTGACTATTGCATCCCAAATCATAGATTTCAAAGCAGTAAGCAGATCTCAGTCTTACATTCATTGGGAGTTGCCCTAAGTCAAATCCCACTCTCAAGATACTTCCTATTATACGAGAGCCCCATGAGGTCCCCAACTCTTTGACCTTCAGTATCGATGGCTGCTCTCGAGGCAACCCTAGCTTCTTTCACGTTGTTTCTAATACGGAAGCCGAATTTCGTATTCTTGCAGAAGCCATTAACATCTGCCCAATTGAATGCAGCAGCATACACATTCAATCAGACTCTCATTAACTCATTCAGGCTCTTCAGGGATCTTGTTCTATGGATTGGAAATCCCAAGTTTGGCTTAACAAAGCCCTACTCTGTATTGCTAATCGTCAGATCAATTGGAGTGCATCACATGTCTTTCACGAAGGGAACACGGTTGCTGATTCGCTAGCCAATCATGCAGTGAATAGCCCAAGTAACTCAATTTATTCATCTTCCAATGATCTCCCTTCTACTGTTAGCCAATGTTAAAGTGGAGACAATCTATCTCTGCGCAATTTTTTATTTGTAGTTTCTTATCCTTCTTAGTCTTCTGGGTGATGGAGATGCCGAATCTCGGAAGCACTAAGAAGTCTGTTGTTGTACCTTTGGGGTATACCCCTCTTATCTTGTTCTTTTTCTTTTTAATTAAATTGCTTGATTATAAAATATTAAAAAAAAAAAGTATATAAAATACATCATTTGTGTTCATAGCCTAAGGTCAATACAATATGTCTTCTTTTTTTTATTTTGCAACTAGCGACATGATTATCCATATTCCATTGACGGACCTCACAGTTGTTATTTGGTGCTAATTATGTCATCAATAAAATAGATCGTACACACACTTGAAGCAGTAAATTCTGTTAAGAGTTTCCCAATTTAGAGCAATCATATTAATGCTTCGACACCTAACTTTAGATCCATGCACCAATAAATAAATAATCAGCAAGAGAATCAAATGTCTAAAACGTAATTTTTTCTATATGAAGTATAAAATAATAAAATTCAAGACCTTCAAATGGCGTCCGGTCATAGACAGGAATATGCAAGCAACTAACTCCAAAAACCCTGCACCCCAAAGTAAGCCATAATTAGAGATTTCATAAAAAAATAATGAATTAAAACTAAACCAAATGGTTGTGATTTACGTATGGCAGAGTATGGGTGCACAGACAACAATTTATAGAAGAACAAACCTTAGATACTTTATTAATACTACAGACAAAGGTCATTAATATTTCCAATACTAGGAAGAAGTTAAATATAGCAAATTAAATTAATATTTGCCCACTATTATTCACATAAGTTACATATATTGGAATTTGCAAACAATCATAGTAAGCTGCATCAAAGATGTATTATTGTTTTCTTCTCATGTACTTCGCTTCCAATTTTTCAGATATTATCAACATTATATCAATTGTGCCAAAAATGCAGAAAGATAGAAAATGTTTCCAACAATAAGAAGTTATATACACAAGTATTGAGAATACATAGAAAAAAATAATGGACAACTAAATTCATATTCACTCCATACATTTCATTTATTGGAAAATCAGAATAAGATGCACAAAATATGTCACTATTTTATAGGCATGGACTCTGTTCTACACTGAATATGTTCGATAGCAAGTTTTCAAATTGTCTTCAAGAAGGTTTTTATGTTCTTTAATATCTTCAAAATTCTTCAAAAATTACAAGATAAATGTAGGGCATTGGTCAAAATAGATAAACGCAATCGGCTGTTTGCCTTGATAAGTTTCATCCTTGATATCTTAAGTCATTTCAAGGTGTCCAATGAAATAACCAAAATCTTTGAATAAATTTAGCCATTTTCACTCAGCCAGCTATGAACACAGCCAACTAAAACCATAGTAAACCCTTTAAAAAATTAAATTAGTTAGAGGAGGAAGACGAAGATTAGGGATAGAGAAGTTTAGGGATATGAGGATGAAAGATTAGGGATAGAGAAGTTTAGAGTTAGAGAAGGAAGACGAAGAAGAGGGAGAAGAAATTAGGGGTAATGAGTTAGATTCCTCGCACCCTCCTTTATTATATATAGTACATACCACTTACAAAACAAAATCATGTTTAAAGCACCAATACATATATGCAATATTCTACTACCACTATCTTCACATCAACTCACTAAAGCATATGACGCATGACCACTCCCCTTCAAGTTGGTGCATAGATGTCCATCATGCCCAACTTGGAGGTGATCTTATATAATCTTTTTTTCCCAATAGCCTTTGTGAGGACGTCAGCCAACTGATCTTCTGATCTCACTTCTAGTATACATACATCATTTGACTCGACCTTCTTGTGAATAAAATGACAGTCGACTTCTATGTGCTTGGTTCGTTCACGGTACACAAGATTTTAGCCTCATTGTCTCCATAAGGAGTCATGGGGAGTGACGCGGGACAACGACCCTAAAATGCGGAATATGATTTTTATGCAGATTTTGCCGAAATTAATGAAATTAAATCAAGTTTAATCGCAAAATTATCTTTGATACCTTTAGGGTTTTGTAGAATTTTGATGGGTAGATCACACAAGATCTAAGTAGGGTCCAATCCGATGCACAAGTACTTTAAAGTCGAGGTGAGATCGGCCTAAAGATAGAACTCTAGCTTTTTCCAGGCTTAGGCGCTCGTCTTTGGTTCGATGTAGATTCACGGATTCCCAATTGGATTGTAAAAGGGAATTTAGGGTTTGTAAGAGGCTTATGGCTTTTAGATCGGTTTATGGTTTGAAAAGGGTGTTGGCTTTGTGTGCTTTAGGGCTTCAAAGGGGTTTAGGGTTTTGGGGATCACGACAAAGATAAAGGAAATATATGGGAATCACTCCCTTGGTCTCACACCAAACCCACCGCAGGGAAAAAGACTCTCTCTTCACAAAGAAAAAGCTCTCATTCAATAATCAATCAACTAACTCACATTGTTTAGGTTAATGACCTTATATAGGAGGTCTTACAATAAAAGAAAACCCTAAAATGAATATTAAATAAAGACAAATAAACCCTTTAAAACAAAAGTTCGAGTTTAGAAGTCTAAAACAACTAAAACTCTTCTGCACGATTTCGATCGATTGAAATTGGAATTCGATCGATCGAAATTTAAATTCAATCGATCGAAATTCATATCTCTATGAATATCGTCGTCGACATTCAATCGATCGAATTTTACTTTCGATTGATCGAAATTTTTGATCGATCAATTATATGATTCGATCGATCGAAATATTACTCCAGAAATTTGTATTTTCCCCTCGCTGTTGTTCAATCTTGACGTTCCCCGTCATTCTCCTCCACTCAAAATGTTTCATCACCGATGAAACACGCACGTGGTACTGATCAAGTGTAACGAAACTTGCAATGTGGAACTCCTTGCAACTAGCCCGAACAATCTCGGCTCCTGGTGACGTATGATCCGCACTCGGTTGATTGTAGCAGGACGCACGCGGTAAACAGCCTTGATAAACCTGATAACCCGGCTCGCCAACCTATTCTACCAAATATTTTTGAAGCTTCTCATCAACTCTCCCAGACCTGAAGAAATTCATCTCCGATGAAATGTGATCGCAATATTGGTCGGGATGACGAGAACTCAAATAGCAAGCTCTTTCATCATTGGTCCATGTACTCTCGGTAGGCGAAGTATCAGCAGATAATTTGTAGTGATTGTTGCTTGAATTAATCTTGTGTTTAATTTCGGCATGCAATGCAGAATGAGACTCAAAACTTGACTAACAACAAGACTCGGAATGTGAAGCGGAATGCAACTCGAGACTATGATGTGTGAGTGTATCTATGGACTCGATACTCTCATGTGCATGTGACTCTACATCACTAACCACAAGGGAGATAGAAGTCTCTTTAACTCAAATGAGACTTTCGTCAGCTTCTTCGATCTCCTCTTCACTCATCACGGTCTTAGGGTCATACACTTCCTCTTCTACTTTCATACTTTCTGGCTCCTTAGAACTTTCGCTTTTAGTCACTAAATTCGGAGTGGGAAGTTTTATGAAGCATTGGTAAGCAAAGTGTCCGAACCCTTGACACTTAAGACAATCAGGACACTTATTTGTCTTGGTTCTCAAACTCCTTAGAAGGTGACGGTGTGTCAAAGGAACATACTTTTCAATAAGTGTCACCTTCATATCCTCCCATGTGGAGATGGGTTTAATCCGACGAAACTCAACACGAAGTTCTATATGAATTCAAAAAACTTCGGCATTACCCTTAAACTTTGTTGTCACTAGTTTAATTTTATACTCATCTAGTACACCATACCAATCAAAATACTCTTCTACACTAGACAACCACCCTATTAAGGTTTTAGGGTTCGCCGTACCCTCAAAATTTGAAACCTCATCCCTAATAGATTTTAGAAACTTCTCGGAAGGGTCGTACTCAGGTTCATGACGATGAGGGTATCCCCTAACTCTAGTTTCATCACGACTTGTGGAATTTTGCCAATAATTTGGACGCGAACACCTTATGGTGAACACGGCTTACTAATACGGGTGTTAAATGCCATGCAAACATGAAACACAATGGATGAGGAATTTTGTCAAACACATGACGTGCACACATAAAAACTGAAGGAAGATGCAATGAAAATTAAAGTGACACACAATATGCCCTAACCTAGAAAACCTAGGGCTCTGATACCAAAACTGACGCGGGACAATGACCCTAAAATGCGAAATATGATTTTTATGCAGATTTTGCCGAAATTAATGAAATTAAATAAAGTTTAATAGCAAAATTATCTTTGATACCCTTAGGGTTTTGTAGAATTTTGATGGGTAGATCACACAAGATCCAGGTAGGGTCCAGTCCGATGCGCAAGTACTTTAGAGTCGAGGCGAGATCGGCCTAGCTATAGAACTCTAGCTTTTTCCAAGTTTAGGCGCTCGTCTTTAGTTCGTTGTAGATTCACGGATTCCTAATTGGATTGTAAAAGGGAATTTAGGGTTTGTAAGAGGCTTATGGCTTTTAGATCGGTTTATGGTTTGGAAAGGGTGTTGGCTTTGTGTGCTTTAGGGCTTCAAAGGGGTTTAGGGTTTTGGGGATCACGAGGAAGTAATTAGGCTACAGTTAGAGAAGCACGCAGAGATTTAGAGATAGCAAATATAAGCAAACCACGCAAATCAATGACAAAAATAAAGGAAATATATGGGAATCCCTCCCTTGGTCTCACACCAAACCCATCGCGGGGAAGAAGACTCTCTCTTCACAAAGCAAAAGCTCTCATTCAACAATCAATCAACTAACTGACATTGTTTAGGTTAATGACCTTATATAGGAGGTCTTCCAATAAAAGAAAACCCTAAAACGAATATTAAATAAAGACAAATAAACCCTTTAAAACAAAAGTTCGAGTTTAGAAGTCTAAAACAACTAAAACTCCTTTGCATGATTTCGATCGATCGAAATTAAAAATCGATCGATCGAAATTCATATCTCTATGAATATCGCCGTCGACATTTGATCGATCGAAATATTACTCCAGAAATTTGTATTTTCCCCTCGCTGCTGTTCGATCTTGACGTTCTCCGTCAGGGAGTTTGACATCTAATCGAAGATTCGCAATGATAAATTTGAACCACATCCCTTCATGAGCACTCTAGGACATGGCTCTATACCCTCCTTCAGCACTGGAGTTGAAGACAACGTGTTGCTTTTTGCTCTTCCACGTGACAAAGTTCCACATAGAAATGTGATGTTACATGAAGTATACCTCCAATCACTCAATGAGTCTGCCTAATGGGCGCATCAGTAAAAACTTGAACATCCAGATGTCCATGATTACTATAGAATAGGCCCCTTCCTGAGTTTCCTTTCAAATAACTCAAAATCCTATACACAAGATCCAAGTGAGTGGTCTTGGCATACGCTGGCTCACCACACTCACAGCATAATCAAAGTCTGGATGCGTCATTAGTCAGATAGATGAGCTTTCCAGAAGTTGTTGATACATATGGCATCGTTCAGGAGTTCACCTTCTCCTCCATTAAGTCAATGACTCTGCTCACTAGGAGTAACCGCGGGTTTACATCCCAACATACCAGTTTGCCTTGATACATCAAGAGTGTACTTCCTCTAGGACAGAACTATACCCTTCTTCGATCTGGTCACTTCAATCCCCAAGAAGTATTTAAGCGGGCCCAAGTCTTTTACATAAAAGACTTGACCCAAATAACATTTCAATTTCAATAGTTCCTCATTGTCATCCCGGCAATAATGATATTATCAGCATATACATCACGTGTCGTAAGGTGAGTACCTTTCTTCGCAAAGATTGTATGATTGTAGTGGGTCCTTCTGCATCCAAACTTTATAATTGCTTCATTGCGTTTTTGAAACTAGGCTCTAGGTGACTGTTTGAGCCCATAGATAGCTTTTTTTTTAATCTACAAACTCTCCCTTTCTCTCCTTGACGGGAAAACCCTGTTGGTACCCCATATACACATCGTCCTTTAAATCACCATGAAGGAATGCATTCTTCACAACCAACTAATATAATGGCCAATTTTTGTGCGTTGCAAGAGACAGAGAACTGGAATTGTATTTGAATAGCAAACGGGTGCAAAGATGTCTTGATAGTCAATGTTCGGTGTCTGTGTCAACCCCTTTAGGGAAGTTCTTCACAACCAACCTGGCCTTGTATCTTTCTAGACATCCATCTAATCTATACTTCATAGTGTAGACCCCCATACACCCAACAACCTTTTTCCTGAGGGAAGTTCTACAACGTCCCCATGTATTGTTATGTTCCAGGGGCTCTCATTTCCTTCGTCATGTCTTCCTTCCACTGTGACTAGGACAGATCATTAGATACACTAATAGGAATGGTAATAGAATCCAATGAACACTCAAAAGACAAATAGGATGCAGAGAGGCTCTGGCATACACAAACTTACCAATAGGATGATGAATAAAGCACTAGGAAGGTTCAAATCATATTGTGAAAGACTTGCTTCAGTCAATGGTCTGAGAAGAAGAGGCCTATTGTTTCATCATCTTAAAGGTTTCTCTCCAGAAAAAAAATACTAGTCTTTCCCAAACTTGTCAAAGGCAGTTCTGTTTACTATAGTAACAGCCTCTCTCTCCCGACTACTTGGTGCACTTGAGCTCTCTCGACCTTCAACTTCAACTTCATCTCTCTGCTGCCCACTTGGTGCACTTGAGATCTCTTGACATTCTACTTTATCAACAACATCGTCCGAGAGATTCGGTAATACAAGGTCTTTGCTCTCTTCGATAACACTCTTTCCCTGAAGAGGGAACTGTGAACTCTCCCCCTGAAGAGGGCAATATGAAGGAGAATAGTATGGTGTAGACTCGAAAAAGTAACATCCACTGTATCGCAAACTTTCCTAGAGGTGGGATCAGAACAGTTATGCCCCTTTTGATGAGGAGGACAACCAATGAAAACACACCGTGTTGTTTTCGAAGAGAGCTTATCATGATAGGACAAAGGAATATGAACAAAACATGCAAAACCAAACACACGAGGAACTGGAAAAAGGTGATTTTGAAGGCACAACAATTTGTAAGGAGATTTTTTTTTTTTTTTTTTTTTTGAAACGGCAACACAGATTAATATATTAAAAAGCCAAAAAGAACAATACAAAATACATACCTTTAAGGGTAGTAAGGTACTACCCAAAGGTAAAGAAAGGCGAAATTAAGAACCCGAAAAGACTCACCCCCAAGGCTAGGAGACAACAGATCCAAAGAGCCTAGCCCCAAGAACCATCGCCGGCGAGAGGGACCCGGAGAAAGCACTACACAGCAGTTTTCCCAAAGTCTAAGGAAATGCTGGAATCTGTCGTTGAATACCCTATCTTGCACGCCTTCCAGCTGATGACTAAGTCTCTAGCATTTCTGATAATCAATGAGAACGATTTCGCTTTGCGAGTGAAGATTCTGTTATTTCTTTCCAGCCATATAGCCCAGAAAACCGCATATATAGTCAATGGCCATAGGTCTTTCCTCTAATCTTCAAACTTTATCTCTTTCCATACTTCCATCAATTGCAACGGCCATTGTAGCAATACCCACTCCTAATGCATATTTTAGATCCGCCTGTTTGAATCGTGGTCAGATAAAGAGGAGACGTCAAAAGAGAAAGTGGACCCACGAATGGGTTTTTAAAAAAAGGCCCGTTAAAGACCCGTTTGATCAGAAAGAAGAAAATCCAAAATTTATTAGGGTCTTTAACTTTTAATTCCGTCACTTTTATGTTTGGCCTATTTTGAAGTGTCAAACGAAGTCGGATTGATGCAAATTTGGTCATATTTAAAAGTTTATCGAAGTAGCTTTCCTAACCCCTATCTTGCGGGATTTACGTTATTTTAGGGTTAGCATGTGATTTTTCCTGCATCAAATTGGTATCAAAGCATCAGTTTAGTTTTAGGGTTTTTTTTTTTTTTTTTTTTTTTTTTTTTTTTAAATCATTATTTCAGATCTGTCTAGCTTTTGTCTGAAAATTTGTTTGGCTTTTGTCTGAAAATTTTCATCTACCTTTTTGTTTGTAATTTGGGTCTGGCTTTTGTCTGAAAAGTTGTCTATTTTTGTCTGTCTTTTGTCTAAAATTATTCGTCTAGCTTTTTTACTGCATTTTTTTAAAAGCTTTCGTCTTTTTTTTTCTGTCTAGCTTTCGTCTAACTTTTGTCTTACATCACTTAGTTTCATAATTGTATGTCATTTCAATCTTATTGCATTTTATTTCATTAGTGTGCACATCTAGTGTTTGACAAAAGTCTTCATCCATTGTTGCTTCATAGTGTCTTTTTTAGTATTGTGTCTGAGTTGTATTTGTGTCAAGCATCATGTATGGGTCACTTACAAGTCAACGTGACTTCCTTACCCGTCATGAAAGGGTACTAGCCAAACAAGAAAACCGCTACACTCCAAATTCTTGGCAAAGTCTCAAAAATCGCGATGAGACAAGAGTTAGGGGATACCCTCATCATCGTGAACCCGAGTACAACCCAGCCAAGAAGTTTCTCAAATCTATTCGAGATGAGGTACCAAATTTTGAGGGATGGATGAATCCCAAAACCTTCGTGGAGTGGTTGTCTAGTGTAAAGGAATATTTTGATTGGTATGGCGTACCAAAGGAGTACAAAATTACGCTAGCAAAAACAAAGTTGGAGGGTAATGCCAAAAATTTTTGGACTCGCGTAGAACGTCATACTGAATCTCTTCGAAATAAACACATCTCCACATGGGAGGACATGAAGGTGAGACTTATTGAAAATATGTTCCTTTAACACACCATCACCTTCTTCAGGGTTTAAAAACTAAGACGGATAAGTGTCCTGATTGCCTTAAGTGTCAAGGGTTTGGACATTTTGCATACCAATGCCCCACGAAATTTCTCACTCCGAATTTATTAACTAAAAGAGAGAGTCCTAAGGAGCCGGAAAATAGGGAAGTGGAAGCAGTGTACGACCCTAGTATCGTGCTGAGTGAAGAGGAGATAGAAGAAGCTAAAGAAAGTCTAGTTTATGTTAAAGAGACTTCTATTTCCCTTGTGAGTAGTGATGTTGAGTCACCCACACGTGAACCCATCGAGTCACTTGCCTATGAGTCATTGGTATGCGTAGAGTTGGGTACACACGACTTGTTGGTGCCCCTTGAATCGAGTATATGTGAGCTCAACGAACTGGGTACATAAGAACCATTAGGGTCCATTGAATCGAGTACCCCAGAGTCTTTGGTTTTGGTTGAAGCAAGTACACACGAGTTAATCGAGTCGAGTGTAGATATACGCACACCTTTCTTAGGCCTAGCAACAAAACCTTCAGACCCATTCCTTGATACCCATCCACCTGAGCTCAATCCTATCTACTCATTGATTTCCAAATACCCGCCTGAACAATATGTGAAGAGGTTCGATGGAAAAGTTTTGGGAGATCCATATTTTGTTACTAAAGTAAAGACACACCAAGCATATCGAGAGCATCTTCTTAAGTGGAAAGGTAAACCGAAAATTGATAACACTTGGACTGTAAGGAGAACGCAATTTAAAAAATATCAGACATACCTCATCCAGTGGAAAGGTAAGCCGAATAGTAGAACACACATAAATTTTCTCCCAATGTCCATTCATCAAAGGTCATCAGAGTCTGCATCCACTATTGCATATTGCATTCATGAGTTGCATGCTGAGATTAAGAAAATAATTAATTTAAAGAATGAGAAATACAAGTTCTCTGCAGATTTTCACAGACGGTTCAAAGAATTCCAAGAGGGTGATTTTGTGATGGTTCGGAATAGACCCGAGCAATTCCCGCAAGGAGTTACAAAGAAGTTACAAGTTCGCGGTGCTGGACCCTATCAGATCTTGAAGCATGTTGGTTCTAATGCTTACATCTTAGATCTTCTGTCGGATTTAGGGATTAGCACAACTTTAAACGTGGAGTATCTTGTTTCATTCCATGGCCCTTCAACCATCCCTGCCAATCCCTTTGAGCCTTCTACATCTGATGAACCAATAATTCTCCTACCCACACCACTACCCCTACCTACTTGGCAAACTCGTGAGATCATCGAAGATGTACTGGAAGATCAGATTGTGTCCACCAACTAAGGGGGACTTCAGAAGTATTTGGTCAAGTGGAAGAACAAGAGTGATTCAGATAAGACATGGATTACATAAGAGTTTCAGCAGATTGACCTGGATCTCTTGGAGCTCTATCACAACGAGTATTCATCAGGAATGCATCCTTCTAACCTGGGGAGAGTTGATGGGGACATCTGATTCAAGCCGCTTCCGATCGAGGTTCCCTATATATTGTCTGTGATCACGACCGTGAAAATCCATGCCAACCAAAGTTTGAGGTCGAACTTTTCAAAGTAGAGGGGATTGATGCGTATTTTAGATCCGCCTGTTTGAATCGTGGTCGGATAAAGAGGAGACGTCAAAAGAGAAAGTGGACCCACGAATGGGTTTTTAAAAACAGACCCGTTTGATCAGAAAGAAGAAAATCTAAAATTTATTAGGGTCTTTAACTTTTAATCGCGTCACTTTTATGTTTGGCCTATTTTGAAGTGTCAAACGAAGTCGGATTGATGTGAAATTGGTCATATTTGAAAGCTTATCGAAGTAGCTTTCCAACGAGCCAAAATTTGAACAATTCTGACAAGTATTGAAAAAGTTATGATCAATTTTCGGAAGCTACACATAAAGTGAAAATTTTCAAGAATCCTAATTAAATTAGGATTAGTCTCTTTTATTATTTTTAGAAAGTAAGAGTTGTTTCTTTTATTAGAAATAGGAATAGTTTCCTTATTGTTTTAGGACTTTATTATTTTACAAGAATTAGGATATTTCTTTTATTTGAATTAGGAATTAGAGTTATACTAGGAGTTCTAATTTTATGCATTGGTTAGCCTATTTAAACGCTTGTAAACACTTTTATTAGAAGTTTTTGGTTAATGAAAATTGCTTATGCAAATTGAGAGTTCTAAACTTTCGTGAGGGTGTGTGACAGGGACGCCACATACATGGACATTGGATTTAGACCAGTAGCCTCAGAGGAGAATAAAGAATGAGAACAACGCGAGAGCCTCTCATGAAAGCGTAGCCTTAAAGTCAGAAGCGAAAGCCCTTGAAGTCACGCGAGCGATGATAGTCCTCGCGCGCGAGCCACAGGTGACGACTTCAGTCGCGCGAGCGATCACTTAAGGTCGCGCGAGCGAGCTACGGCACGACTTCAAACGGAAATTTATGCGAAATTTCCTTTTTTGTGTTTTATTAGTATTAAAACTCTCTTATTTCAAACTTAATTATTGGTGACCTATATATAGAGGCTTGTAAAGACTTTTAGTTAATTGATTGATTATTTGAATGCTTTTATGCTTGAATAATCTCTGCCTGATATGGGTTTGGTGTGAGGCCAAGGGAGTGATTCCCAAAAGCCATTGTTATCTTTTCTATTCTATTTGCTATTTTCGATCTATGATTGCTTTCTAAAACCTTAGCCTAATTGTTTCCTTGCTTTCCCAAAACCATAAACCCATTTGAAACCCTAATTCAAACATAGCCAACACCCGTTCCAAATCATAAACCGATCCGAAAACCATAAGCCTATTACAAACCGCAAATCCCTTTCACAACCTAACTTGCATTCCGTGAATCTACATCAGACCGAATACGAGCGCCGAAGCCTGGAAAAAGCTAGAGTTTTATCTCTAGGCTGATCTCTCCTCGACTCGAAAAGTACTTGCGCATCGGACTGGACCCTACCTGGATCGCGCGTGATCTACCCATCAAAATTCTGCAAAAACCCTAAACGTATCAAAGATAATTTTGCGATTAAACTTGATTTAATTTCATTAATTTCGATAAAATCTGCATAAAAATCATATTCTGCATTTTAGCATTGTCCCGCGTCAGTTTTGGTATCAGAGCCCCAGGTTTTCTAGGTTAGGGCATCTTTGCTTGTCATATTTATTTTATTGCATTGTTTTTCCTTTTTGAGTCCATATTGCATTCCATATTAGAACCCTAATAGACCTTGTGATCACCATGGCTTCGGATGAGGTTCTTAATACTCTTAGAGTTATGCGAGAAGAATTGGGTGCGATTAGTGCACGTCTAAATACCATTGAGCAAGCCCAAACATCCTTAGGAGTTGCTAATGATAGATTATGTGATCGAATCAACCAACTGGAAGCGATGGTGAGTGTCTTCACTTTGAACATAATGGTCGCCAAGACAACCGGAACCGTAGGGATCATCGTAGAGATGACTATGACCCCGAAGTTCAACTCCTTAAGAACATCCGAGTTGAGATTCCGACTTTCAATGGAAGAATGGACCCTACCATCTTCCTCGATTGGCTTTCTGACATGGACCAACACTTTGATTGGTATGCCATGAATGACGACCATTGCATTAGACTCGCTAAGATGAAATTGGTTGGTCAAGCTTGACTGTTCTGGCTCAACGTCGAGCACATTAGGGCAAATGCGGGTTGTCCTCCCATTACCCGTTAGGACGACATGAAGGAACGACTTACTGAGAAGTATGTTCCTTTATCATACCACCAACGCCTCCTCGACCAGTGGTAAAACTTACGTCAAGGTAGTATGCTCGTGACCGATTACATTGCCAAATTCGAAGAGTTCATGATGAGGGCAAAAGTATCGGAAGACCCTGAAATCACTCTCTCTAGATTCGGCACCGGACTGTGACTTGATTTGCAAAAAGAGTTGATTTCTCAACCCGTAGAAACTCTTGAAAGATGCCATGCTGTTGTGCAAGATCTTGAACGGTACTTGAAAACTACGGTGGTGAAGAGGACTGAGCCACAATATAATGGTCAACGATCCGGTGAGGGATGATTTAATCCTCCTCCCAAGCCTACACAACTGCCCCTACCAATTTGAGGTTTGCAAGGGGAAAAGGTGTAGCTGGAGAATCCTCAAGGGTTAATTCTCAAGTAAGGTGCTATAAATATCATGGGATGAGACACTTTGCCGCCCAATGCCCTACGAAAGAACCCCAAAGGACTCTCTTCATTGAGGGAGAGGAGGATGATGATGAGATAGTGGTTGAAGAGGAAGTAATTGAACCGGTTAGCACACCCAGTGATGAGGAGGGTGATGTTATTGGTCATGCTTTAGTTGTGAGGTGTGCCCTTGCACAACCTCAACGGGATGAAAAGGATGACTGGCGAAGGGAGAACATCTTCCACACCTTTGCCAGATTTGGTGAAAAGAATTGCAGGGTCATCGTGGATAGCGGTAGTTGTACTAACATAATATCAACTCATGTCGTACGCCGCTTAGGGCTTACACCTGAAGCCCACCCGATACCTTATAAAGTCGCATGGGTTAATTCTTCATTCATGCCGGTGTCGAAAACGTGTCGTGTACCAATTCAGTTAGGTTCTTATTCGGACACCTTATGGTGCGATGTGGTGCCGATGAATGCGGGCCATATTATTTTGGAAAGGTCGTGCCTCTACGACATGGACGTGACTCTTTCTGATCGATCAAACATATGCACGTTCATGCATAAGGGCAAAAAGATTACTTTACACCCTTTGCCTCCCAAAACACCATCGACCAACATCGTCGAAAAGAAGGGTGAATCTTCTAAAGCCGTTAATATTGTGAGTCTTTCTGAATTTGAAAAAGCATCGTTAGATGAGAGTGTGGTGTACGTAGTTGCCACTGTTGAGAGTGCACGCGAATCAGAGAGTGCGTGTCCCAAGGAGGTTGAGCCGATTTTAAAAGAGTTTACGGATGTCTTCCCTGAAGACTTACCAAACGAACTCCCTCCCCTACGTGATGTCTAATACGCCATAGACATGGTTCCCGGATCTACCTTACCGAACCTGCCCCACTATAGGTTGAATCCGGTTGAGCAAGCCGAGTTAACTCGGCAAGTCAATGAGCTCCTTCAGAAGGGGTTCATTTAAGAGCGTCCGAGCCTGTGTGACGAGCCTGCCCTACTCACTCCTAAGAAAGATGGTACATAGCGCATGTGTGTGGATAGCCGTGCAATCAACAAGATTACCGTTAAATATCGGCTTTCCATACCAAGGCTCGATGACATGCTTGACATCATGGATCAAAATATCGTCCGATACCGATACGTATCGGTATCGGAGGTGGACGATACGGTACATTAAATGTACCGTATCGCCCATGTATATGGCTAATACCGGACGATACATTCAATGTATCGTCCGGTATGTTACTGTTCCAGTACGTATCGTCCGATACGTACCGGTTTTCGGCCCGGACGATACGTACCGGAAAACCGGCATTTTGATCCATGCTTGACATGATGGTTGGTGCTACTATCTTTTCAAAGATAGACCTTAAGAGTGGCTACCATCAAGTCCGCATCCACCCCGGTGATGAGTGGAAAGCCGCCTTTAAGACTAAGGATGGTCTTTATGAGTGGATGGATGGTCATGCCATTTGGGCTTTCTAACGCCCCGAGTACTTTCATGCGACTCATGACCCAAGTGTTGAGGCCGTTTCTAGGCAAATTCCTTGTTGTTTATTTCGATGACATCCTGATCTACAGTCATGACAAGGAACAACACTTAACCCACCTTAGGCTGGTTTGTGAAACCCTCAAGGGCGAGAGGTTGTTTACAAATCTCAAGAAATGCACCTTCATGCAACGATCTGTTGTTTTCTTGGGATTTATTATCTCGGCTGATAGAATGGTTGCGGACCCTGAAAAGGTTAAAGCCATTGTGGAGTGGCCCGAACCTAAAAACATACACGATGTCAGCAGCTTTCATGGCTTGGCTACTTTCTATCGTCGCTTCATCAGAAGCTTTAGCACCATTATAGCCCCAATTACAGATTGCATGAAAAAAGGGGACTTTAAATGGGGCAAAGCGGCGACAAAAGCCTTTGCTAAGATCAAACAACGAATGAGTAGTGCACCCGTCATGCAATTGCCGGACTTTTCCAAAGTCTTTGAAGTCGCATGCGACGCATCGAGTGTAAGCATAGGAGTGCTTAGCAAAGAGGGTCACCCCGTGGCCTATTTTAATGAAAAACTTAACGGGATAAAGCAAAAATACTCCACCTATGACAAGGAGTTCTATGCGGTCATCCGATCTCTTTGGTATTGGAAACATTACCTTATATTGCAGGAATTTGTGTTGTTCTATGACCATGAAGTCTTACGCTTTCTTGCTTCACAGAAGAAGTTGAACCCAAGGCACGCGAAGTGGGTTGAGTACCTTTAAGGGTTCACATTCGTGTTAAAGCATATGGCCGGTACTGAAAATAGGGCCGCTGATGCACTTAGTTGGCGAGTGGTAACTTTGCGTACAATAAGCACCGAGGTCGTCAGGTTCGAATTGTTAAAGGACGAGTACCCCGTGTGCCCAAATTTTGGGGTTGAGTACACTGCTCTCCTTAGTGACCCGACCAGCACACACCCCATGTACACCATCCACGATGGGTACTTGTTTAAAGGCAATCGCCTTTGTATCCCTCGCACTTCATTGTGTGACTTTCTCATTTGGGAGTTACATGCTGGAGGCATGGCCGAACATTTCGGGCGTAATAAAACTGTTGCGCTCGTAGAAGATAGGTTCTTTTGGCCTAGCCTAATGAGAGATGTCTCTCGGGTTTTCAAACATTGTCGTACTTGCTAAGTGTCTAAACAGACTAAACAAAATACCAGCTTGTATACCCCGTTACCCGTGCCACACACACCGTGGAAAGACCTCTCAATGGATTTCGTGCTTGGACTTCCTAAGACCCTTAGGAAGCACGACTCCATCTATGTCATAGTGGACGGATTTTCCAAAATGGCCCACTTCATTCCTTGTTCCAAAACTTCCGATGCATCTCATATTGCTAAACTATTTTTCAGAGGTAGTGTGTCTTCATTGGTTGCCCAAAACAATTGTGTCTGATAGGGATGTTAAACTCACTAGTTATTTTTGGAAGACCCTTTGGCACATGATGGGCACATTGCTCCAATTCTTTACAGCTTACCACCCTCAAATAGATGGCCAAACCGAAAGCACCAATAGGAGCCTTGGGAATCTCCTTCGTAGTCTTGTTGGTGATCATGTTAGGACCTGCGATACCATCTTACCCATAGCTGAGTTTGCATATAATAATTCTGTCAATAGGTCCATAGGCATGAGTCCTTTTGAGGTAGTGCATGGTCATAGGCCTAGGACCCCATTAGATTTGATCCCCATGCCTGCATCCCATAGTTATACGATGCATTTACACAACATATTCATAGCTTGCATGCCGAAATTAAACAGAAAATTAATTCAAGCAACAGTCAATATAAATTATCTGCAGATGCTCACAGGCATTCTAAAGAATTTCACGTAGGTAATTATGTGATGGTCCGGGTTAGGCCTGAGCGGTTCCCACCAGGATCCGCAAAGAAGCTCCAATCTCGAGGCGCTAGTCCATTTAGAATTTTGGCTAAGAGTGGTCCTAATGCATACGTGCTCGAGCTTCCTCCAGGTACGGGGGAAGTTCAACGTTCAACGTGGAGGACTTGGTTCCTTATTTGGGTTTCACCCCACCTCCTGAAAACCCACTCCAGCCATCGTCAAGTCCCAACCCAACCTTGCAACCTCTACCACTCCCTTCCCCAAGCAGACAAAGAACATATGAAATAGAGGATATAATCAATGATCATGCCGTCTCTACACATGACGGGAGATTCCAGAAGTACTTGGTTAAATGGGTCGGCAAATCGGAGTCCGAAAACACTTGGATCCACGAGAATGAGGTCCGCCGATTGAATCCCGATCTGATTGACATCTACCACGAGCGTGTTTCATCGGTGATGAAACCTATTTGGTCCGGGGGAATTGACGGGGACGCCACATACAGGGACATCAGATTTGGACCACATCATTTTTATCGGCGTCGGAAGAAGCGTAGAGGAAGCCCGAGTACCGTATCCTCAGAGGAGAAACGGACACAAACAGCTAAGAGAACAACGCCGCAGAGAGTTCTCGCGCGAGCGAGCCCTTGAGGTTGCGCGAGCGAGCCCTTGAAGTCGCGCGAGCGATGATAATCCTCGCGCGCAAGCCACAGGCGACGACTTCAGTCGCACGAGCGATCACTTAAGGTCACGGGAGCGAGACTCGCGCGAGCGATGATAATCCTCACTTGAGCGAGCTACGGCACGACTTCAGACGGAAATTTATGCGAAATTTCCTTTTTTGTGTTTTATTAGTATTAAAACTCTCTTATTTCGAACTTATTTATTAGTGGCCTATATATAGAGGCTTGTAAAGGCTTTTAGTTAGTTGATTGATTATTTGAATGCCTTTATGCTTGAGTAATCTTTGCCTGAGATGGGTTTGGTGTGAGGCCAAGGGAGTGATTCCCAAAAGCCATTGTTATCTTCTCTATTCTATTTGCTATTTTCGATCTGTGATTACTTTCTAAAACCTTAGCCTAATTGTTTCCTTGCTTTCCCAAAACCCTAAACCCTTTTGAAACCCTAATTCAAACATAGCCAACACCCGTTCCAAACCATAAACTGATCCGAAAACCATAAGCCTATTGCAAACCGCAAATCCCTTTCATAACCCAACTTGAAATCTGTGAATCTACATCGGACCGAAGACGAGTGCCTAAGCCTGGAAAAAGCTAGAGTTCTATCTCTAGGCCAATTTCGCCTCGACTCGAAAAGTACTTGCGCATCGGACTAGACCCTACCTGGATCGCGTGTGATCTACCCATCAAATTTCTGCAAAACCCTAAAGGTATCAAAGATAATTTTGCGATTAAACTTGATTTAATTTCATTAATTTTGGTAAAATCTGCATAAAAATCATATTCCGCATTTTAAGGTCGTTGTCCCGCGTCAGTGTAGTTCTCTCAAAACGGACAGCGATTCTTCGATTCCCGCTTGCGGTTTGGTGCGAAGCCAAGTCTTCTTCCATCTCTATCTTCTTTAGATCTACGATTTACGTAAGTAGCGTAATCCTGATTATTTTATTGATCTCATAAAGCCCTAAATCAATATTTTGTTCATCATTAATTTTATGAGCCTTTTATTTTCGTTTGGTATCGAGAGAACCCGCTTGCGAGTTCGTTCGACGCCCTAAAACTATCAGAGATCTAGCCGTTCATAAGAACTCTAGTCTTCTAGATCCGCGATAGGGAACATACACGAAAGTAATGCTATTTTGAGCCGAAATTAAATCACCTAATTGAATTTCTAAAAAATTTCGTGGTAATTTGTTATGAGAAATTATTTTTTTTAATTGATTAAATTAATTTTAATCCTAATCTCAGCCCTAACATTGCATTTAGTAAGTTCTCGCATCAAGTCCATTTTAAAGATTTCCAGGATCTTACTCCAAATAGGTAAGGAGATTTACCTCAAGAATAAAAGTAGGCATTCTGTTAATGGGAAGATTTGCAATAAGAACGCAACCCCCATAAACGTTTAGGAACATGCATACCAATTAATAGGGCACGAGAAACATCAAGTGCCAATTTTTTCTCTCAGCCACTTCATGTTGTTGTGGAGTGTAGGGACAAGTGGATTGCCACTCAATGCAATGACTGTGAAGATAGGACTGAAAATGGTGAGAAGAATACTCTCCACAATTATCAGATCTAAGAATCTTCACAATGGCATAAAATTGAGTTTGGACCAACATGTGAAACATATGAAATATAGAGGCAACTTCATCCTTGGACTCCATCAAATACAATATAGTCTAACAGGTGCAACCATCAATGAATGAGACAAAATACTGATAACCACGGAGGGAAACGATATGAGACCAACTTGCGAAACACATGAAATACAGTGTGAGATGGCCCCCAGACGCCAGAATGCACAATATGAAAAGGAGGATTACTTCTGTTACCACTAGAAGGATACGAAGTTTTATGATGCTTTGCCATTTGACATGCCTCACATTAGAACATGGAGACATCGACAGAGCTGAGTTTTCGTAGAAAGAGGATACACAAGATTTGCAGGGACGATGACTAAGTGAACCTCCACATTGGACACAGCAGTAGCAATGGTAGAAACCGGTCTCTGTATGTGATGATTCTTGAATAAATACAGTCCTCTTTCCTCATGACCACGACCAAGTACCTCCTCTGCAGACAAGTCCTAGAAGACACAATAAAAAGTAATCACGCTGCAATTCATTTGTTTAGTGACTACTAACTGAAAGAAGGCTAATTGACATCTTTGGAACATGTAAAGTGGCTTCTAAAGAGAGATTACCAGGTTGTGCAGTTCCTTTCCCAATAACTGAAACATGGGATTCATCAGCTACACAAACATTACGTGGTGTCATCATAGGGATAGAGACTGGAATAAAGATATACTAAACATAATCTCTTGCTCCTGAACAATAATCCATGAGGACGGAGGGGTCACAGACACGGTCGATCCAATTATAATTGTCTCAGCAACATCCGACTGAGCACCAAAAAGTACCTCTTTATCATCAGGAGAGCTGATGTCATACAGGTTCATTACTTCTGCCACAGGAGATTCACCACTCAACCTCACCTCCAGTTCATTCATGATGAAACTACCTCAACAAATACCAAACACTGCAACACTGCAGAAACTACGACTAAATACAGTCAACACAGTGGACAATTAGTTGTGCAAACCAGCACTGAGGAAGATTTCACACACCATAGTTATAATCCCAACAAGGATTCAACACCCACAACTGCATCTCAATTACTTCTGCAATACTCCAGGGTAAAAGGAAACCGGCCCAACAGCCCGTCAAGTATCAACACTGCAACAACTATAACATCCACCAACATATGATGTGATACAGTACCATTGCAAGCTGTCTACAGCCCCAAACTACTCAACCAACCAACAATTGATAAGCCACATGGCAGGAAATTCACAACAATACTGTTGAAAAGCAACTGGGATAGTCCAACACACGTCAGCATAATCCCCAGCTCAAAACACGCAAGAATATAGCCATTACACAGAACATACTATCAATAAAACCACCATATCTTCTTCAATACATCATGGAATCTGAAGAGACCAGAACCAAATGATTCCTAGTAAAAAAAATTGATGCATACATGCAGTATAAACGAGACCTTTCTGCAGCGAAGATCTCGAGAACCTTGATTTTTGTTTTATACGCGAGATTATAGTGTTTTCAAAGAAATCGATAAACAAGGGATCAAACCGTGAAACCGAGAAACCAACTTTCTTCAAAAAAAACTTTCGAAACAATGCTTAAATGGCTTTGAATCGTCATGACCCAAGAGTAAAAGTTACTCAGTATAAGTATTTTACAACAACCATGCTGAAAAGAACGAATTTTATGGTGAACAGTTTGACTACTGACGTTAGCGCTTGCTAGGTGACATCAGCAACACAATCGAGCTGAATCAGACCTGCTCAGATACCAAGTTAATTTTGGTAACCTAGATTTATGAGGGTGAAAGATTAGGGATAGAGAAGTTTAGGTTTAGATGAGGAAAAAGCAGAGGAAGAATAAGGATAGTGAGTTAGATTCCGCACACCCTTCTTAATTTTATATATACCGCTTGCAACACAGAATCATGTATAAAGCACCAATAAATATATGCAATATTCTACAAATACTATCCGCACATCAATTCACTAAAGTATACAACACTTCTTCATTATGTGCATGTGTGTATGTGGGCATCAAACGGGTGTCCAGTGAAATGAGTAAAATTTTCCAATAAAAGTAACCATTTTCATAAAGATCAGCAATCAATACAGCCCACTGAAATCCTAGTAAAACCCTTTAAAAAAATAAAATTAGTTCAGAAATAAGCACTTCTCAGTTATGTCCATGTGTTTATGGGGGCATCTGTTTGCTTCTGATGTTGCATTTGTGAGGGCAGAACAACTGGCATCCCTAGGCCTATCAAAAAAAACAAAAACAAAAACTTACTTCCCAAGAGCTTTATGATGCGAAATGAGTCCCAACCCAACACCATCAATCCCTGCAGACCATAATCCACAAAAATATCAGCACCATTTGACAAATGTTATGAAGACAGATTCTAGCAACTAAATTTCAACACCTCCGAGTAATGAAATAAAAAGCTGCTTGAAATTAAATTTCCCAAAAACCCATTTAATAAATACCTATCTAACTAACATTAGCAACTAAACACATCAACCATATCTAGTAACAAGGATAAGGACAACGGTCTCAAAGTACGTATCTCCCAGCCCAAAAACTTATAGACGGTACTGATACAATGTGAATGGAACGTACACCAAATAATAGTCTCATGGGAAAAATTATAATATATATATATATAAGCACTATATTTATTAGGAAAATAAGAAATACACTATACATATACATAACATCCTATTAATAAATTGTGAAAAAAAATATCCCACCCTTTCACCTAATATCATCAATGTGAGGTAAATTCACCCCAAAGAGTGATGCAAGCAATGCAATTTTAACACAAAATCTTCAATGCCATGAAATAAATAAATAAAACAGCTCAAAATGAAATTGCTAAAACTTGTTTACTAATAAGATTCTGATGCGGGACGGTAACCCTAAAATGCGTGAATATGATTTTGATACAATTTGGCCGAAATTAAAAATTAATTCACGCTTAATCTCAAAATTAACTGAATACCTTAGGGTTTTAGAAATCTGATAGGCAAATCACGCTAGATCCGACTAGGGTCCAATCCGATGCGCAAGTCTCGTTAGATTTGAGGTGGGATCGAGCCTATAGATAGAACTCTAGCTTTTCCAAGCTTGGGCGTTCGTCTTCGATTTGTTGTAGATCCACGGGTTCAAACTAGGTTTGTGGAAATAGGTTTATGGTCTCGTAATAGGCTTATGGTTTGGTTTAGGTTTATGGCTTCAAAAAAGGTTTTGGGTTTTGGGATCAAGAAACTAATAGATTTGGGGTTCAGAAAAAGGTTTAGGGTTCGATTGAATTAGGGCTTTGAAATATGGGATCAAACTTAGGTAAAAGATTAGAAGGAAACTGAGATTGATAATAGAAAAGATATAAAGATATATTTGGGAATCACTCCCTTGGCCTCACACCAAACCCATCTCGGGAAGAAGAATATTCAAGCAATAATGCATTCAAAAAATAATTAAATTGCCTTTACATGCCTCCTTATATAGGCCACCAAAGTAAAACTTGAAATAAAGAGTCTTAATAATAATAAAAGACTAAAAAGGAAATTTTCGCAAAATTTACTGCGTCCGTGACTATGAACGACAAGGGGGGTCAAAATCAAGGACGTCCGGCACTGTTCATCACGGATGTCCGTGACACTGTTCACCATTTTTTTTTTTGCTTTCTTTTCTCCCTTGAAGCTGAAAATTCTGTTGCGGCCCAACTCCAATGCTCTCGATCTTGACGTCGCCCGTCATTCTCCCCGACTCAAAATGTTTCATCACCGATGAAACACACATGTTGTACTAATCAAGTGTATCGGGGCCCGATCGGTGGAAGTCTTTGCAACTAGCCCAAATAATTTCGGCTCCTGACGTCGTATCATCATGATCTCGATTGATTGTAGCATAACGCATACTGTAATCCTCTCCTCAGCGAGCCAAATAACCCAGCCCGCCAACCCACTCTACCAAATATTTTTAAAGCTTCTCATCAACTCTCTTGGACCCGAAGGAATTCTTCCCCGATGAAGTGTGATAGAGATATCGGTCGGGAATACGAGAACTCAAGCGACAAACTCTTTCATGACTGGCCCATGTACTCTCGATAGTCGAAGTATCAGCAGATAATTTGTAGTGATTGTTGCTTGAATTAATCTTCTATTTAATTTCAGCATGCAATGCAGTATGAGACTCAAAAGTTAACTCACAATACGATTCGAATGTGAAGGGGTATGCAACTCGGGACTATGATGTACATGCGACTCACATGTAACTGACTCGATACTCTCATGTGCATGCGACGCTAACGACTCACATGTAACTGACTCAAGTGCTCTTGACTCTATCATCATTAACGACTTAGGCACAACCAACTCTATGGGCACTATCAGCTCATGTGTGATCGAATCAAGGGACACTAATGACTCATGTACACGTGGCTCAATTAACTCGTGCACACTCGTGTTAACCAAAAGCAAAGACTCTAGGGTACTTGATTCAATTGACACTAAGGGTTCTTGTGTATGCAGTTCAATGGACTCATGTGTACTCGACCCAACATCACTATTCACAAGGGAATTAGAAGTCTTTTCAACACAAACTAGACTTTCGTCAGCTTCTTCCATCTCCTCTTCACTCATCACGATACTAGGGTCGTACACTTCTTCCACTTCCCTATTCTCCGGCTCCTTAGGACTCACTCTTTTACTCAATAAATTTGGAGTGAGAAATTTTGTGGGACATTGGTATGCAAAGTGTCCGAACCCTTGACACTTAGAGCAATCAAGACACTTATCTGTTTTGGTTTTCAAACTCCGTAGAAGGTGGCGATGTGTCAAATGAACATACTTTTCAATAAGTGTCACCTTCATATCCTCCTATGTGGAGATGGGTTTAATCCGACAAAACTTAAATACGGAGTTCTATATGAATCCAAAAAATTTCAGCATTACCCTTAAACTTTGTTGTTACTAGCCTAGTTTTGTACTTGTTTGGTACGTCATACCAATTAAAATAGTCATCTACACTAGACAGCCATTCCACGAAGGTTTGAGGATTCATCCATCCCTCAAAGTTTAGAACTTCAACCCGAATAGATGTTAAAAACTTCTCAGTGGGATCATACTCGGGTTCGCGATGATGGAGGTATCCCCTGACTCTAGTCCATCACGACTTTTAGGACTTTGCCAAAAATTTGGAGCATAGCGACTCCCATTCTTAATCGCACATATTTCGGCTTTGATGTCCCTAATGACATCGGCAATCTCGCTCGTGCTCATGGTGAACACGGCTTTCTAACACGGGTGCTAAATGGCACGTAAACATGGACCACAATGGAAGAAAAATTTTATCGAACACTAGATGTGCACAAACAAAACTGAAATAAAATGTAATAAATTAAAATGTCACACAACATGCCCTAACTTAGAAACCTAGGGCTCTGATACCAAAACTGACGCGAGACGGTAACCGTAAAATGCGTGAATATGATTTTGATGCAATTAAGCCGAAATTAAATAAAATTAATTCAAGCTATATCTCAAAATTAATTGAATACCTTAGGGTTTTAGAAATCTGATAGGCAAATCACGCTAGATCCGATTAGGGTGCAGTCTGATGCGCAAGTCCCGTTAGATTTGAGGCGGGATCAGGCCTAGAGATAGAACTCTAGTTATTCCAGGCTTGGGCGTTCGTCTTCGATTCGTTGTAAATTCACGGGTTCAAACTAGGGTTGTGGAAATAGGTTTATGGTCTCGTAATAGGCTTATGGTTTGGTTTAGGTTTATGGCTTCAAAAAAGGTTTTGGGTTTTGGGATCAAAAAACTAATAGATATGGGGTTCAGAAAAAGGTTTAGGGCTTGATTGAATTAGGGCTTTGAAATATGGGATCAAACTTAGGTAAAAGATTAGAAGGAAACTGAGATTGATAATAGAAAAGATAAAAAGATACCTTTGGGAATCACTCCCTTGGCCTCACACCAAACCCATCTCGGGAAGAAGAATATTCAAGCAATAATGCATTCAAAATATTCAAAAAATAATTAAATTATCTTTATAAGCCTCCTTATATAGACCACCAAAGTAAAACTCAAAATAAAGAGTCCTAATAATAATAAAAGACTAAAAAAGGAAAATTTCGCAAAATTTAGAAATCCCGTCGCGACGTCCGTAGTGCCCCACGGACGTCCGTGACCTACGGACAGTGGGGGGTCAAAATCACGGACATCCGTCACTATTCATGGACGTCTGGCACTGTTCATTACGGATGTCCGTGACATTGTTCACGGACGTCCGTGACACTGCTCACCATTTTTTTTTAACTTTCTTTTCTCCCTTGAAGCTGAAAATTCTATTGCGGCCCAACTCCAATGCTCTCGATCTTGACGTCCCCCGTCAGATCATCAACACAAAAGTTTCAATGGACCAAGATACTGGGATCACAATATGGACACAAGCTATGTAACTTTAACAAAAATATTCATTGAAGTCAAAAAAAATTATTCATTAATTGTATATTCACTAAAAAATAATCACAAATTAATCACGACTTTTTCAAAAAGTAGAGATTTTTTTTTTTAAATCACGAATTAATCGGTACACAAATAATCACCATTTAATTGTGATCTTTTTTAAATGTCCTCAATTTGCGGGACTACATGGAACACATCTCACACCACACGGTATCAAAAAACCAATACAAAAATTAATAAACAATAAATAACAAAATAGAAATTGACAGCTATATATATCACTTATAATGGAAACCACATGGAAGAAGACCGATACAAATAATCACCATTTAGTCGATGACTGCAAGTCACCGACTTTTTCCAATTTTTTAAAAAGTCGGAAACTTTTGCGACTATCATAGACGGTACTGATACAATGCGAATTGAACATACACCAAATAATAGCCTCATGGAAAAAAAAATTTATATATATATATACACTATATTTATTAGATAAATAAGAAATACACTATACATATACATAACTTCCTCTTAATACAATGTGAAAAAAAGTTCAATGGACCAGGAAATGGGATCAAAATGCGGACCCGAGCAATATAATTTTAACACTATTTATTGAAGTCAAAAACCAGATCGAAATGAAATTCCTAAAACCTGTTGACTAAGATTCATCAACCTGAAAGTTATGGTCCATGTGACCCATTAGCCATATTTATTTCTGAGATGCACCAGGATATTGGCATAGCGACAAATTCATAGTTCGGGAACAAGTCACAAAGGGAAAAAACGGAAAATTTAGGGAAAAAAATGAGAGAATTATTGAAAATCAGCAAACTCAGGAAAATTATGGGAATTTTAGGGAGGTCAAAAAAAAATTTAAAGAATATAAAATCAGGAAAAATTCAAATAAATATTACGATGTTCCCTATTAAAAGTCATTTTATTCGTTTGATGGATAAATCGAGATTAAAATGCAACTTTTCAAATAGTCTCCCATTATTTTAACTTACGGAGATTGAAATCAAAAGATAGACCAATGTGATTTTAATAAAAATCTCCAAAACAATGACATCGAAAGCTGGTTTGAAATGAAACTCAGAAACCGTTTACTAAGATTCATCAACAGATTCAACACGAAATCTTCAATCCATGTGATGCGGAACAAATGCTAAAACCCTAATGATGCAAATTTGGGATCAACTTTAGATTGAATTGAATAGTGGAAATATTCAAAATCACCCAACACATAAAATTAATTTAATGAAATCAATAAAACAATTAGATTAATCCATTTTAATATTCACATACATGAAGATTCCCGATCTAGAAAAACGGCTCCGATGAGGGAACTCGAGTTTCGTTCTAGTTTAGGACACCAAGCGATAATTAAAATATCGTCTCTCAACTCCTCAGGGATTTTAAATAAAAAAAGACTTGAAGATATAGTCCATAAAAGAGGGAAAATCAAAAGTAATCAAGAAATAGGGTTTCGGAATTTTTTTTGTGATTTTATCAACGGAAATAAAGGAAGATATTACCTGACAATGATTCTAGAAAAGATGGAAATAAAATGATAGAGTTCCAAATCTTCACACCAAGGATTCCGAGGTTCACACCAAAGTTGTAAGTCAGCTTTGCACCAAGACATACGAAAAACGATTGCTCACTCCTCAGGTTTGAAGGAATCACTCCCTCGGTTGAAAACTCTTCACAAGCCTTCTAGGGTTTGTACAAAAGCAAGCTCTCTTCTCATTCAATAATCAATCATCTCCTTAATAATGTCATTACAAGCCTTTATATAGGCTAAAAAAACTCTAAACAAACATAAAACTCGAAATAGAAGAGTCCTAAAATAAATAAAACTCAAAATGACAAGTTTTCACCACAAAATCCGTTATTCCGTCAAATCTCGAACATATTTCACGGATGTCCGTCAAGTGTCCACGGACGTTTATCGTCTACAGTGTGCACTAAACCAGCGAGTGGTTCTTTCCACGGACATTCGTCAATAGGTCACGGACGTTCGTCAATAGGTCACGAATGTCTGTCAAGTGTTGGCGACGCTGCTTTTTTTTCTTCTTTCTTTCTTGTTTTCTCTTTGCGTTTTCCTCTGTTTTGTCTTGTGGGATGTCCCTATCACCGTGTTAGCTCATCATTCATACATCAAATTACAAACCAACACAACGTACACAAAAGTGATAGTCACCGAGCCAAGATTCAGGAATAAGTCGAAGAGGAAAATTCAAAACTATTAGGCAAAAAAATGGAAAGTTCAGGGGGAAATTTTAAATTTAAGAAAAAAAAAGTAACTTCAAAAAGTATTAAAAAGTAGCGAGTTAATCACAAATTTCACAATTTTTTTCAATAAGTCAAGATTTTTTTTTAAAAAATTACTTTTTAATTGCTATAAGATAATCACGATTTAATCGCGGATTTTTCAAAAGTCGACAATTTTTTATTTTAAAACAAAAAATCATGATTTAATCGGTACACAAAAAATCACAATTTAATCGGTACACAAATAATCACCATTTAATGTGATTTTTTTCAAAAATCATCGATTTTCGTGACTGCATAGAACACATCTCACACTACTACACAATATCAACAACCCAATACAATCCATCAAAAAAAAGTAAACCAATACAAGAATTAATAAACAATAAACACGAAAATAGAAATTGACAGCTATATATCACTTACTATGAAAACCACAGAAGGAGAGCAACACGCATGGGACGCATGGGACGCATAGAGATGCAAGTTTAAACTGAAAGCCGAACCTAACCAAAAAACAGTCCAAACTGAACTTGTCTGAAGCGGACCGAAACCAATTAAAAACCAAACCAAGCGATTCCTGTTTTGTTTGGTTTTGGTTTAGGGTGGCAGAAACCAAAAACCGATTAGGTAGGATTAGAAAATTTGAAAAAAAAAATGAAAAAGTTTATTGAAAAAAAAACAAATCAATTAGTTTTGGTTCGTTTTCAGTTCAGGCTTAACCAAAAACGGAAATTTTTGGTTTCCGTTCGGTTAACCGAACCTGCATCCCTACTTACGCACAGCAAGTGTCCAAGTGATAATAATAATAATAATAGGCAAAGGGTAGTATGCGTCCCGGCACACAGGATGGCCCGGGCGCCTGGTCGCATTTCACATGCCAGTGTGCCACGTGGCATGATTAACCCAAAATAACTCCCCTTTTAGGTTGATCAGCCATGGGACATGTGTTCTATATATATAGATATATTATTTTATTTATTTTTTTGCTTTCCGTTTGATGGGGTCAAAGATAAGGTAAGGCCCCAAAACTTTGGTGCATTGATTATCCCCAACTTTGACCACATTTTTAAAAGTGGAAAAGTTATAAAACCATTTTTTTTTAGAATGGATCTGATCGACCTCGCCTAAGTTGCCGTGACCCGATCCTGGTGATGGACGCTACATGATGGCCAACTATTAATGGGTATAAACTATAGAGGTTTGTCTACACCCGGGCACATAGTCCCCGGCCTCATAATAATAATAATAATAATAATAACAACAGGGATTGGGGACAATGAGCCCGGCACACAGGTCACACCGTCCTGTGCGCCCAGTGGCCATATCACATGCCATGGGCATGATCAACCCAAAACAAATACCGTTTTGGGTTCATCAGCCATGGACATATGATTGAAAAAAATATATATTATTATTTTGACCTTTTTGTCTTCGGTTTGATGGGTCAAAGATAAGATAACGCCGCAAAACTTTAGTGCATTGATTTTCCCCAACTTTGACCACATTTTTATCGGTGGAAAAGTCATAAAGACAATTATTTTTTACCACTGGGATCTGATGAACCTTGCCTAAGTTTCGTGGAACCCGATCCTTGCGATAAAGGCCACATGATAGCCACCATATGGTGAGCGTAGAGATATCTCGATGCCTGGGCGTATAGTCCCTCGCCTCATAATAATAATAATAATAATAATAATAATAATAATAATAATAATAATGATGATGAACAGCCAACATTAAATCCAACAGCTAAAAATTACCGGGCAAGAACATCAGAACAGGGGAATTCTTGATCGGACGGCCACAATCGACGGGGCAGAACCAGCGAGGGGGCCCACCATCAGGCCTTATCATCTCCTTAGCTATATCAAGATAATCTTTCACACTGCTACTCCCATCTCCATCATCATACAACGGTTTCAACTCTGAATCCGTTGACGAATCCTCAACTCGAGAAACCAGTTTCCCGTGCCGGTCGTCTGTACCAGTAGCAGTTGCAGTCGCCGACACTTCGGAAGACACTGAGGGAACTCGAAATCGAACTCGAACTGGGTCACGGAAAACGGGGCACCGAGTTATGGAAGGTAGAGATATTGAAGGCGGGCGAGAAGCGGCGAAGAAGACGAGCGCCATGTGTAAAAGCTCGAAAGCCTCGAATATCGAAACCGAGAGAGACTGAAATGAGGATTTAGATTTAAAGGCAGAGAGAATCAAAGCTCGGATACTGATACCAAACCGCGCTTGACCGTTACCGGTAAATTTAAAAGAAGCCTAGATTTTATTTAGGGATTTTGGCATTTACCCTTAGTTATTTCGAAATTGGATTCCCCCCGGGTTATGCCTATTTGTATTTTGCCCTTTAGAATGCATTTTTGTGCAAAAGAGCTCTTGGGCATAATCACCTTTTACTTATGCCTAACCCAAAAAATTTATGGGATATTATCACCGACGTAGTACATAACTAATTAGACGTTTGTTGGCGCCAAAATCATTATCTCCATATCCTTGACAACATTATATATTTACAAGGGTTGTCATTAGGCTACATCAGCTTATATTTACAATCATATCATCAGCCATTAGGCTACAGCAGCCCATATTTATAATCTTGCAATCAGACTATATAGTTCATATTTACAATTGTGTCATCAGTGTACAGCTTCCCATATTTATAACTCCGCAATCAAGCTATAGCAGCTCATATTTACAACCCTACAATAAAGTTATAGCAGCTCATATTTACAATCGTGTCATCATTCTACAACAGCCCATATTTACAATCATGTGATTAAGCCATAACAGCTCATATTTACAACCTTGCGATCAAGCTATAACAGCTCATATTTACAACTGTGTCATCAAAGTAAATTAGTCATTAACTAAATAGACAATTCATATTCAACATTAACTAAACACAATCAAGAAAAATTCGTAACACCTATTTTCCTTCACTTTCCCCTAATGTTGCAGTCACCTCCAATTTCTTAGAAAGTTCTTCGACTTCGACGATAACTTTCAATCTAAATTCCCTTGAATCAATAGTAGCTTTCACGGATATATTGCCTCCTGTTGCACTGGTGTTGACATCCGCTATATCTTTTGCATCTTTCACTCCAGTATCGATCCATCTAAAGAAGTCACACGTATAGCACCTAAAATATTTTCTATCTGGGTTCTTAGTCGTCTGATAAGTGAAATTTTTGGATGACTAACCACAGCGACAAGGTGGACCAAATTTAGTCATCTTCCGATTCGGACAGTCCCTTACCCAATGACCCGATTGTTTACATTAGAAGCAAATGTCCATGATACTATTTTAACAATTACGACAAAAAAAAAATCGACAAGTACAACCAAGATATATAAACAGCCAATTAGAGCAAGAAACAACAGCAAGTACAACAAAGTTTCAGTCAAAATAAAGCAAGTTCAACAACATATATAAATATAGAAATATGAAAGAAATCATAAATAGCTGCACATATATGAACTGATTCCTATATCAGAAATCTAAAATAGTTGTATATAGATTGCGTTTTAACCTCACCCAAAAAGGAATGTTTGTTACATGTTTAACGGAACAAAAAAAAAAACAGTTTAATCCATGTTTGCTCACTGTTTAAAGAAACCCAAAACAATATATATAAACACAAAAATTCTGAAATTTAGGCATGTAGTTATCATTGTTTGTGCAGACCATTGTCCCTTGCCCCATAGAGCGCTACATCCCCCACGTTCACTTCTTGACAGAGACCCGCATCTACTTGTTGATGCAGGTACATGGGGCCTAAGTGTAGCACCTTTGCTCGTAGCTTTTGGGTCCTTACAACTACGTCGGTTATTTTCATACTTACTACAATTGCTACATCTCTTTGAAGACTTCACCTTCCCTTGAGACTTTGGGCCTTCGTCGTCTGCCTACACACTATTTTCTTGGGTCGCCCTGGAGGTCGACGAGCATGCGATGGATTGCATTTAATTTCAGTGGTTGGCCAGAAACTTTTATCAAGCATTGAGTGACATACCTCTTTGTACATAAGCTGGTATACATCAACCTGGTAATAGTGGGAACAAAACTCTTCTGGGTTTAAGCGTTTATGGCAAATACATGTCATAGTATGAAGACAAGACAATCCTGATAATTGTCATTCGCGGGAAGTGCAAGCTCTTCTATCAATGTGTACTGTATGTCGGGAATTTATGTGGTTCACTTCATATTCGGAGTCATCCGCATTATATACCCAACAATCATTTATCATTTCTCACATCTTCTCGAGTTTTGTGACAACAAATGGCACAACAACTGACGTCCATTTCGCTACCTCTAATCGTTTCTATTTCATATGGGTCATAATCACTGATCTGATGCTATCGACTATGTCAGTTATTGGCATAAATCGGGACTCACACTGCATCATTGAAGGATTCAGAGAGGTTATTTGTAATCACATCACATTTCCGCCCATCATCAAATTCTGATCTATCCCACTTCCCATGAACTTCAGATATCCATTGGCGTGCCTCAGGTGATTTTTTCTTAATATCATCCAAAAAATTATCAAACTCATGTTTAACAAATATGCAGGTTGCCCCCCCAAAATAGCGTCTCATATGATTTCCTTTTGAACGAGCCCTTAAAATTCTTGTAAAGATTGCGGACACAAAACATGTCCATACGAAGACATTGTGATTCTTTTAGTTGTAGCAACCATAAACTGATACGTTGATATAACCAGTAGTGTATGTTATCAGCCATGTATAACCAACAGTGTATACATATTAGTTGGATTACATATATTATACTGGTTGATATGGGCTGATATAACCTAATGGTTATATCAGGCTATATATATCAAGTACAATAAAGCAGTGTATACATTATAATGTATGTTATCAAGTTGGTAACTGATAACAGTCATGTAATGATAGCATGTATACACTGATAACAATCATGTAATGAAAACAGTGAAAAAATCATACACTGATATCATGTATACACTGATACCATACAGTGATGATATCATGTATACACTGACTAATTATGCAAGAAAGAAAATCGGCAATTACCTAAGTTTGGTTGTGGGATATATCTTGCGCACATCATTTACTAGGCCTTTCTGTCAGTCTGACATAAAGACTAGATTGTTTGGATACCCTATGGCTTGCTACAACTGCTTGGCAAACCAAGTCCAGCGCTCTTCATTTTCTTGCTCTACCACCGCATACGCCAGCAGAAATAACCCCCGATTCCCATCTTACGTCGTAGCGGCAAGCAAGTTGCACTTGTATTTTCCTTTCAAGTGAATTCCATCATGGCCTAAGAAAGGCAGACAACCAACCAAAAAATTCATACGACATGTTGCTAAATGTTGGAGAATTGGTTCGGGTTGCAAGAAAAGATAAAGATTGGAATGAATAGATACGCAGATCCGATTCGAGGTATGTTGAATATCTTTGTCTTTAAATCGAGATTTGCCCCTACCACTATGATCTAGTGGTCACCAATAGGTTATCGACAAATCGATTCTAGGATACAACGAACTGACAGCGTATTGGTGTGATCAGATTTGGTGAATCTGATCACGCAACCAGAACACCAAAATAGCAAAAGCGAAATTCTGAGAGGAAAAAGTTTTTAAAACACGTAAAAACAGAATGGAGAAAAATGTTGTGAAGTAAATGAGGGGTCTCGGGTCCCTTTATAGAAAAGAACAAGTGTAACTGAACGGGCATATCTATTGCAGATAACTGAACGGTCGGATAAGACATATTCGTTCTGTTTAAAATAACTGAACAGTTTAAAATTTAAACGAACGGTTACACTTTTGTTCAAAAGTTTAATTAAATACACCACACCACATTGCCACGCCACGTACACGTGCATGTGCTCGTGCCCGTCCTGTCCCAACCTGACTCAACTCGATACGCACGCGCGTATGTGTAACTGATGGGATGCATGGCGGTGGAAGCTACAAAATTCGATGCCCCCTGGGTGAAGACTACAAACCTTGAGCCAAAACTTCACAATATATTTCAAAGCCCCAAAAAAGGGTTACACGATGTGAGACTATCTCAAAACCACAAATCAAAAACAAAGGTTTATTTTAAAATATCCAACACTAAATAGATTAATACTCTTTGAAAAGCCTCATCCTCTTAAAGCTTATGCTTCGTGATGCTACCTGGATTTGTCCATAACAACAACAAACAAAAGGAAGGCACAAGCTTGTACGATTCTTCCAAAGATACATAAACACGACCCAATATTAATTCTTTGCCTCGTCATGCGTGATGGTACGAAATTCTAACATCGTACTCCTTGAAAAATATCTTTGCTAATTTCTTAATTACAATTTCACGGTCAATTTTAACTTGTCCCTCCACGCGTCCATAAATCTATCTGGCAATGGCCATCTTGTTTTCATCTCGATTACACCTTGAACATGTATGATTTTCGTTCTAGGTTTTGAAAGAAAATGTGGTATTGTCCTCATATACGGACGCAAGAATGCACCACAGACATTTGGGTTGTGCACACTTTGTTGTCACCTTCATCTTCTCATTCTTCACATAGAACAACTGAAAACTGTGAAGAATCGCGAAATGCAATAATGCATCTATGAAATCATAGACAAACTCATACATCATCCCTACGGTAAAAGTAGGCTTATCCATTTCCTTCACAAACTAATGTTGGAACCCTATCTCAACCTCATCATTTGAAATGTCATCTCCACTATCTGAACTACCAAATGATTCGTATCCATCTGAATCTTCATAACTAGATAAATGGTTGCATTATTTCTTTCCAATTACTCTTTAGTCTCCCCTTTTACGTCGTTTGAGAATCCCTTTTCTTCATCAGAACAATCACTCATTGAATCTATGCTCTCAAAATCCACATTAAAAGAACTATTACTATCACTGTCTTCTTCTTCACAACTTGCATCTCTCCCCCTTTTTTCATAGTCCGGTGTTATGCAAGGAGGGTCAACTTCAATGTTTAGAAGCACCAAGTTCGGCTCAACCTCCACAGATATATCTAATGTCTTTATCTGACGATATCACTCAAACATCGTCATCAAATCGGAGTCGCTTATGATAGAGATCACTTCATCTCGCTCTCCTACACCCCAAGTGTTTGTACTTGACAATCGGTGCATGAGTCCAAGGGATGCTACAGATTTGAATGACATCATTTACCAACATAAGGTAAATGCTTGATCCATATTTTATCCCTCTGAAATTATGATTTTATCCCTATGGAACTAGGATTTTATTCTAAAAAAATTAGGGTTTTATCCCTCAGAAACTAGGGCTTTATCTATCATTCGAAAAGAAAACAACAAAAACTAGAATTTACAATTTGAAAAGACAAAATGGAAATAATTGTCTTACCTTGAAAGGATGAGACGCTTGAGTTCCAGAAGCAAGGAGTTAGACAAAGAAGAAGCCCTATTGGTTTCCCAAAAACCTTGTTCTTCAAGCCATGATTGGCTTTATGCATGCATATAAAGAAACAAATTTTAGTGAAATAATCGACAAAAATCATGAAAAAAAAACCCTAAAATCTAGAAAGAAAACCCTTCCCCTTACCTTTCTAAGCCCTTAACCCACTAGTCTTCTCTTCTGGTTGGGAACGAACCCTCTCTATCTATTCGAATGCAACTGAGAGGAGAGGTGATATGACCCCGTCATCAAAGAGAGGGATAGAGAGGGAGGGTGAAGATGGTATTTGTGAAAAAATAACCCCCCACTTAAGTGACTTACGCTAACATCATCAAGTATTTACTAGCGTTTCCTCACGGCAAGGGCTATTTTGCACGCGAAAATATATTCGAAGGGGCAGAATACAAATAGATATAATCCGAGGGGCGAAATCCAATTTAGGAATAACTCAGGGGGTATATTGATCAGTCACATAATTTACCAATTTATCACTCTTAACTTAGTGATGCTAGGCTTTAGTTTGCTACTAATGAACTACTGATATGCAGATATTAAGGAAAATCAGTAAAAGAGAGCCTAAGTGATAATATTCATTAAAATAAACAAATAGCAATAAGAATAATGATTAAACATATAACGACAATTCGCCGCCTACTAAAAGATAGAAAATCGTACTTTACAATTATGCGCTACTGCTGAAGTAAAAAGAAGAAAGAAAGAAATAAGAAATCATAATTTTACGATTCTTCATAAGCGACAAAAGAGTAAAGGCAATACAAGAAGAAAAAGCGGTTGTTTGAATAGAAAATAGTCCAGTAAAGAAAAGCTAAAGAGTAGAAAATCATAATTTACAATTTTCCAGATAAAGAGAGATAATCGTTATCTACGATTATATAACTAGAAGTTTTCCAATTTACTGATATTGCTACTGATCACGTGAGAACTATCACCGCCAGGTACAGAATTAGAAGACTCTTTGAATTAGAAGTCCTACTGATTACGGATCTGAGAAGATTGATGAAGATATATGCTGAAGGACTCTGTTGCTGAAAATAAAAGAACATTCTAGAAGCATATCAACTAAAGATAGTAAGGAAAGATAAGAATTGAAGTAGAGTTATATTAGGAATGTTTTTATTTCTTTTATTAGAATTAGAACTTTGTAAACCAACTCCTTATGATCTATAAATAAGAGAGTTTGGTGTAGGAATAAATCATCGAAGAATTTCAGCATCAATTGACGACTGAGGTTAGATTTTCTTCTAATCAAAGTAGTGTAAAATAATTAGAGTAGTTTTAGATATCCAAAATTTCTCAAGAGCAATTGACGACTGCGATTGAGTGCTGAAGATTAGTGTAGATATCTGTGGTTTCTAAGAAGTAATTGACAACTGTGGCTGAGGGGTGAAGGATATATTTTACTTTACTTTCTAGATAGATTTATTTTTATGTAAAATTTACAGCTTTGTAAATATCTCTAAGTTTTAATTTGAATTGATGACTCAGGTTAGAATTTGCAGATTAGTGTAATGGTTTTTACTTTTCTATCTTCAATTTTATAGAGTTTGATTGACGCCCAGATTTTAGGAAACTATTGATTACATTAAATCTGTATTAATAGAATTTTAGTATTGATTGACGACTAATGCTGGGAAACTAGAGATATAGTGTAACAGCATTGTTTAATTTTATAAATGTCCGATAGCTGAAGACTGGGATTGACAACCTCAATCTGAAGGAGGATTAGGATTTATTTTTATGCACTTTAGATTTAAAAATAAATTTTTTTTATTCATATTTCTCCAGTAGATTAAATCTTCAAGATAAATAGAGTTTTTAAAATAAGGATTTAAATATAAAGATATAGAAAAGAGATAAATAGATAAACAAACTTCCTCGTAGGAACGATCCTATGCTAGTACTATAATTTTCATTGTGCACTTGCAATAGGTTAAGACTTTACTTTAATTAGTTAATATATACATAAAAAAGATCAAGTCATATATGCAAAAAACACTTTTATTTATAGTAGGGCGGTTAACTGGTCGATGATCGGATACCCAACCCGATATTTACCGGGTCCGGTATATAAAGTTTAGTTCTCGGGTCGCGTCGGGCATAAGATATCCGACCCGACCTACGGTTGAGGTTGGATTAGCTCGGGTAATTTTTGGGTCGGATGGAGCCGACCCAATATTATATATATATATATATGTATGTATATATATATATATATATATATATATATATATATATATATATTATAAAAATAGTTTTTTTTAGTGAGTTGGGTCGGGTTTTTTGGTCGGGACAGGTTTTCAGGTCGGGTGAGGTCAACTTTAGTACACCAACGGATTGGGTTGGTTGGGTTTGGCATTTGCAATATTTCTTATTGGGCAGCCAAAATTTTGATCCGATCCAACACGTTGACCGGCCTGTTTTACAACCCAGTAAAGTTTAGCGTAACCTACCCATAGTTATATACTTTTATTGATAGATTTGTACGTTACAAGTGAGTAGACGTTTGATTAAAAGGTCACATTCTTATTTTTTATTTTCACAATTAGAAATATATTTATTTTGACTCAAAATGAGAATTTTTTTTCTTCAATCACTAGATAGAATAATGTTGTCAAATTTTCAAAAAAAAAAATTCTAAAATAAAATTTATCCTCTTGCCACTAGACCACACTACCATCACCATTGCCACTATTGGCGCACCACCATTATAGAAAGACACTATCACAACCACCTCCACAACCTCCCCTGCCTTATTACCGCCACTACTACCCCACCACCTCATTGTCATTGCACCATCACCATCACAACCTCCTCCACCTCACCAACCACCCCACCACCATCACCAAAACTACTAGCACCACCGTCGTCATTGCAACCTCCACAATTGCCACCCAAACACCGGACACTACCACTAATATCACCACCTCTACTGCCACCACCACAATCTCCAATCTCCTTCACCTCACTACAACCACCACCACAATCACCCCTCCAACTCCACCATTACCATGGTTTTTCCACCACCACACCCTCCTCTTGACCACCACAACCAGCACCTCACCCTACCACCACCTCCTCTGCTTCACTAGCACCACTAACACCACTAGTACAACCACTATCCCACGACTACCACACCACCTCACCACCACCACAACTACCAGCTCCTCTACTTCACCAACACCACTAACACAACCACTACCCCACCACTACCATGCTACCTCACCACCAACCTACCTCCACCACCCCACCACTACAACTACGCCACCCAAATAGTGCTACCGCTACTTCTAGCACTACCACCACCACCACCCATCACCACCACAACCATGACCACCGACTTCATCAAACCTCCTCTTCTAAAGATCCATAAATACGACCTAATGTTAATTCTTTGCCTCGCCATACGCGATGGTATGGAATTCTAACACCGTACTCTTTGAATAATATCTTCGCTAATTTCCTAATTACAATTTCATGGTCAATTTTAATTTGCTCGTCCACGCATCCAAAATTCCATCTGGCAGTGGCCATCTTGTTTCCATCTCGATTACACCTTGAACATATATGATTTCGTTGTAGGTTTTGACACAAAATGTGGTGTTGTCCTCATATACGAAAGCATGAATGCACCACGGACATTTGGGTTGTGCACACTTCGCTGTCACCCTTGTCTTCTCATTCTTCACATAGAACAACTGAAAATCGTGAACAACCGCGAAATGGAACAATGCATCTCTGAAATCGAAGACAGACTTATACATTATCCTTACGGTAAAAATCGGTTTATCCATTTCTTTCACAAACTCATGCTGGAACCCAATCTCAACCTCATCATTCGAAATGTCAACTCCACTATCCGAGTTACCAAATAATTTGTAACCGTCCAGATCTTCGTAATAAGAAAAATGGTTAGCTTTATTTCTTTCTAACTGCTCTTTAGTCTCCCCTCTTACGTCGTTTGAGAATTCCTTATCCTCATTAGAACATTCACCCATTGAATCTATGCTCTTAAAATCCCAATCAAAAGAACTATCACTATTACTATCTTCTTCCTCACATCCTGCATCTCTCCCCCTTTTTTCATAGTTCAGTGTTGTGCAAGGAGGGTCTACTTCAATTTTTTGAGGCACTGGGTTCGGCTCAATCTCAGAAACTAGGGTTTATCTATCGTTTGAAAAGAAAACAATCAAAACCAGAATTTACAAATTGAAAAGACAAAAAGGAAACAATTGTCTTACCTTGAAAATATGTGGCGTTTGAGTTCCAGAAGCAAGGAGTTAGACAGAGAAGAAGCCCTATTAGTTTACCCAAAACCTTGTTCTTCAAGGCATGATTGGTTTTATGCATGCATATAGAAAACCAAAATTTTGTGAAATAATTGACAAAAATCATGAAAAAATTCTAAAATCCAGAAAGAAAATCCTTTCTCTTACCTTTCTAAACCCTTAAACCCACTAGTCTTCTCTTCACTTGATTGGGAATGAAAGCCCTCTTCTCCGTCTATTCGAATGCAATTGGAGAGGAGAGGTGATACGACCCCATCGTCAGCAAGAGGGATAGAGAGGAAGGGTGAAGATGGTATTAGTGAAAAAATAATCCCGCTTAAGTGACTAACTGTGACAGCCCGGATTTCGGCACCCCGAAACCCGTGCCATTAGCACGATCCTCCAGACCGTGCTCCAAAACTTAGCACGGAACATTGGTATAACAAGCACAATTTAACAAATAAAGCAAATAATTTTATTAAAGCGGAAAACGTTAATATGCCCAACTGGCATACGCAAAAGACAGTTCTACTTTCATGCCACTGCATGAACAGAGAACCGACTCGAACCATCGGTGATAATCAGATCACCCCAGATGGTTCGCCAAAAGAATAATCCAGTATAATTACATTGTTTTAACAAAATAAAGGCTTGACATACCAAGCCGCACTAATCTCTCAAAACTACTCTTTGTCAAAGTACGCAGTAGAGTCACCTAGAAGAAGTCCTCAGGTGGAGGCTCCAACTCGTCTCCCGGCACGTAATCCGAGTCACCCGGATCAACGTCTCCCGAAGCCTCTACAGCTGCTATCAATGGACCTGCGACGTATAGTCTAAAAGGTGAGCTACATCCTAGCTCAATAGGGAATAAACACAATAAGCATATAAATTAAGACTCACATATATTCCATGATATTCTATGCATGATGTATCTATGCAAGTGCTTGAAAAATAATTTAAAAGCTGGTAGTTGCATTCAATTTTACTGGTACTTTACATGTCTCACTTTACTATTGATTTATCATGAATGACACTGAACAGGCCTAAAGTAAAACTTAAATCTTCAACTTAAGTAATCCCCGAGCAATATAGCATCGAGCCCCGATGAGATACCCTTCATCGTCATCTAATTAGGCAGTTGTAAAAAATGTATTCCCTGGGAATACGACCCAAGCCCCTTTCTCACTAGGCGGCGGGGTTAAATATCACACAACATCTCTGGGATGTACTTACGGTTACGGATAAACCTCCGTACTGGTGTACGGATTCGCCGCCGTATCGATCACGGATATCCTGTCGTGTCAGTTGTGGGTATTCCGCCACGTCAGTGGGGTATCCTCAAAACCTCAAATAACAAAAATATCATGTGCTTTACATATAGTTGTTCACCGTGTAAGTGTGTTATCTTATATCAGTTAGGCATCAACAGTAATTATTCAATCACATGTATACATCCCTATGATGTATACATACACGCATCACACCTGATGCCTTTATTACTATCTCATCCCCTGGGGATGTCTCAATCTCATTAGACTACTTGTTCTTAATTACTTGCATCACACAGATGCCTTTATCACATTCTTGGTGCCACACACGCACCCATTTTCACAAAGTTTTTCATGATTTAAAACAACTTCAATTTGATAATTATATCACTACATACATGCTCTTGAAATTAAAATACATGTTCAAGGTGTTCCCTACCTTAAGTCTTTGAATTTCCCAGCATCAAGGTCCCACGCGGCTCCTTGTGCTCATGATCACACGTACCACCTATGGTACAACATAACACATGTAACTCATCACTAAAGATGTAACAAAGAAGGTCCAAGACCCTCCCTGAATCTCAAAGTCAACTATAAAGTTTAAGCAAAACTGTTAAAGTCGATTAATCGATTCCCAAAATTGATTAATTGAAATGCAATTCGATTAATCGATTCCTAAAATCGATTAATCGAAACTCAGATCGATTAATCGATTCTCAAGATCGATTAATCGAAATTCAAATTCGATTAATCGATCCCAAATCGATTAATCGAAGTCTCTAACATAATGGAGTCAATTCTCAAATCGAGTGATCGAAATCACAAAATCAATTAATCGATCCCAAATCGATTAATCGAAATCCGAAATCGATTAATCGAAATTCCAATTCGATTAGTCAATTTCCCCAAGTTACTTTCCTCCAGTGGCTGGAGCTTCTCAGTCGATTAGTCGATTTCCAAATCGACTAATAGAAATCTAAATCGATTAATCGAAATTCATTTCGATTAATCGAAATCGGGCTTCCATGACTTTTCAACTTCTGGGCCAAAATCGATTAATCGAAATCCAATTTCGATTAATCGATTTGGCCAGATTCAGCCCCCTTTCGGGCTGATCTTCCAATTCCTCTTCAACCTATTTTTCTTTCTTTTTATATGCCTTTATCCTATGATTTTAAGTATTCTTGACTACAATTAAACTCCTACAATCTATGCATTTAATTCAACAAAATTTACCCCAATCAAATCCCAATTTGATTGGATCTCAAAGTTGGAATGGCTAGGGTTCCAGCTTTAGCTCTAAAGGATCCTTCGCGTTGAATTCGGCTTTAAATACTCGAATCCTTCTCCCTTGGCTTGCATTTATTCCTTGCTTAGCAACTCTCTTTACTTCTCTCTCTCTCTCTCTTCTTAATTCTCTTCAACAACCCAAAATAATGAAGTTAGGGTTCTTTAAACCCTTATATCCCTACTCTCTTTGTGTTGAGCGCATACACCTCGATAGGTGTATGTGACTCTAGATCTTCACTACACTCCACCCACTTACCTCATATTCACATCATATCCGTTCATCTTTTCTCGAGTCAACTAGTGAACTCCTACTTGGTCAAACTTATGACCAGTCGGGCACGGATCCCGAGGTCACTGTTTAATGTAATTTTTCAGGATATTACATCCTCCCCACCTTCAAAATTTTCGTCCTCGAAAATAACCCAAGGTGCCTTCCTTTGGGTAACACCCCCCTCCCCCCCCTCACACGGAGGTGAGGTTGCCTAGTAAGTCACCCATGGATAATGCTAACAAGTCACATACTCAGAGTTTACAGAAATTGGACTACTGGCAACAGATAATAAAATTTGTTCTATTGATTTACTCGAATTTTTACAATTTGGTTTAATACATATGTAAGCTAACAAAATGTGCATACAAAATACAATGGAATCTAAATCTGTGTGGGTGATCCGTCTCGAGGGTGCTCAGCTGGGCTTGGCTTGTGGTCTGAGCCGAGATCGCTGCCGTGGCGTGATGTGCTCGAATGGAAGACTGGACCCCTATGGAAGGCGGTCCGACCTGCTGTCCACTCCTCCTCCTGCGCGAGGCGCCGCTGGTAGTCTAATCGGTAGATGTAGCGGAATGTATGGAACATCAGAAAGTCCATCCTTCGATTCATCCGCTCATTATTGGCCTCCATGCGGTCCAACACATCCTCAATGGTAGGGCTGGAGTGAGCTGCGCGGCGGCGGTAGGGTGAAGTAGGTGTCGTTGCGGTTGATCGGGATGGTGGTGTAGCTGATGTGGTGGAAGGTGGCACAATGGGCTGCTACCCAACTGACACTGAGGGGTGAGCTGGGGCTCCCTTAGGTGGTGGAATGACTGGTGGGGCGTCCCCCATTGGTGGTGCTCCCCCAACGGTTGGATCCTGTGGTGGTGGTGGGGGTGGTGGTGGTGCTATTGCCGGTAGGGTCTTCTTGAGAAGGTTGTAGCTACAGCGCCATGAAGCAATGGAGAATTGCTTCACGCAATCCGTAGCCCTCACCTCGTGAGGCGATACGGCATAGTCGGGGGCGTCGGAGTAGCACTCCAACATGCTCGAGATGAGCCGAGCATATGGCATCGTCTCCTTGGGCCTTAAATTACCCTTCATCAGTTTGCCCTTTATATATCTCATCCCCTCTAGGATGAGCATCGTCGCATCAAACCAACGGCCACAGAAGGCCGCGTAAAGTGCCTATTGCACTTTCTCTACGCGCTCGGTGTCGTGGCGCATGGGGTAGAGGTTGTACTTGATTATTGAATCAAGCATCCACATATAGTGGGGAAGGTCGACCCTCCTAATGGAGGATCCCGACCCCGTCTTCTCGTTGGTCATACGGGCAACGATCTCCTCAAACTTAACCTCTTCCTCGAAGGGTGGAAAGAGGGTGGTCTCGGGTGTAAAGTCGAGGTAGCACTCAAGGACCTCGTGGATATGACGACGGGTGAATGTGTAGGCCCGACCTTCAATAGTGGTCTTGACTACATCGTCGGTAGGGCCATCCACGAGCCCTTGGTAGAAAAGTCTAACCAACCTAGGGTAGTAGGAACCCCGGATTGGTTTTAGAAGGTTGCCGAGGCTGGCATTTTGAAGGTAATTGCGAGCCCATTGGGTCTCGCCCGGTACCTCGGGGTTGGGGAATAGGGTTTGGTCAATGACGTAATCGGTCTCGAAGGTTTTAGCCTCCCACCACTCATTGGTGGGTGGTGGCGGCATGGGTGTGGATTCGCGTGAAGACTCTCGCGAAGACGCGCTCGTCGAACCGGAGGTGGTCTCCGATGCCGATGGTGATGGAGTCCTCACCGGTGATGGGGTAGGTGGTGGCGGTGCGGCGTTCTTACGCCGTACCGGAAGCTTAGAGGTTGCCTTCTTTGAAGACAACCGAGTTTTGGGTGGCATTCTAGGTGTAATTTCACAAAAACTAGGGTTTATGTGGTTTGAAACGGGAAAGAAACAAAAACTAAGGTTTTACCTTAGGTATGTGACTCAACGTAGTGTGATTACGTTCTAAAATCGACTCGAAATGCCCAAAAACCCTAGCTGCAAGTCGGTCGGAGGGAAGAAGAAGAAGACGCGCAAAAGAAAAAACTTCAAATGATTTCGAATGGGAAGAAAATCCCTTCGATTTATATCTATAGGCCCCGGTTCGATTAATCGAAATCCAAAGTCGATTAATCGAGATTCAAAACTAGGTTAAGCCGCGCGAAATTGATTAATCGATTTCCAAAATCGATTAGTCGAAACTCAAAATTGATTAATCGAAACCATTTCGATTAATCGAAATCGTATCCGTTAAAAATTTCAAGTTTTAGAGCTCGCTGGTGTGAGCCAGTCGATTAGTCGAAATTCATTTCGATTAATCGAAATTCCAAAATCGATTAATCAAAATTCACTTCGATTAATCGAAATTGTGCACTCCTTCCAAAAATGTCAAAATTCCTTAAGTTACTCGATTAGTCGAACTCCAGTTCGATTAATCGAAATTCCAAATCGATTAATCGAATTGTTCTTCGATTAATCGAAATCACACAAAATTCTTCAATTTCTTCAAAATTTCCTAAGTTGTTCGATTAATCGAACCTCCAGATTGATTAATCGAAATCCAAAATCGATTAATCGAAACCCAAATCGATTAATCAAAATTTACCTTCTTTCATTTCTTGAATCCTCATCAAATTTCCAGTCACTAGCACATGCCAGTCGACTAATCGACCAAAATCGATTAATCGAATTTCCAAATCGATTAATTGATTTGAAATCGATTAATCGGTTTTGATCAGATTTTTCCAGATTTTCAAAATTCTCTGTCTATTTGATTCCTCTTGGTAATTTATGATCAGTTGATCATTGGTTCTAGAACATACATCATCACGGCATTCAACATAGGATCGCTATGTGGATAAGTTGTCCTTTGAAATAAAATGATCACATGGTCGATATTAATTTACAACACATGATTTAAATCCACAAACATGCTTGCGGGGTACAATTGACTCTCAAGTTTTCAGAAACAAGGCCGGATATTGTTCTTTTACATCTGCCTCTCGTTCCCATGTAGCTTCCTCGGCCGGATGATGCTTCCATCGGACAAGTACTAAAGGACTCACTTTTGTTCGCAACACTTGTTCTTTTCGATCCAAAATCTCCACCGGCTCTTCGATCATCGTCATGTCCTCATGCATCTCAAATGATTGACCGCTCAACACATGATCAGGGTCATTAAGGTACTTCCTGAGCATAGACACATGGAAGACATTATGTACTGGATCGAATAACGGTGGCAATCCAATGTGGTAAGCAACTTCCCCTACTCGACCCAAAACTTCAAACGGTCCAAGATAGCGGGGACTTAGCTTCCCTCTCTTTCCAAATCTCATCACCCCCTTCATAGGTGACACTTTCACAAACACGTGTTCACCCACTTTGAAGTCTACACTCATCCGCTTGATATCGGCGTAGCTATTCTATCTGCTCTGAGCGGCTTTGAGTTTTGCCCTTATCATTCGAACATAGGTGGCATTGTCTTCAAGTATTTCGGGTCCTAGAACAAACTTCTCACCTGTTTCTTCTCAATTGATGGGCGATCTACATCGTCGTCCGTAAAGAGCTTCATACGGTGTCATCCCAATGCTCGTTTGAAAACTGTTGTTATATGTAAACTCAATTAAGGGTAGGTGCTGATCTCATGATCCTTGTAACTCTAACATACATGCCCTAAGCATGTCCTCGATGATCTGATTGACCCTCTCAGTCTGTCCATCAGTTTGCGAATGGAATGCCGTACTGAAATCTAGTCGTGTTCCCATTCCTTCTTGAAATTTCATCCAGAACTTTGAAGTATACAATGGGTCACGGTCCGAAACAATGCTACTCGGAATCCCATGCAAACGGACAATCTCTTTCATATAAAGCTCTGCCAGTCTTCCCGCCGTGTACATTGTGTTGTAAAGCAAGAAGTGCGCTGACTTGGTCAATCGATCGACCACTACCCAAATGGCGTTGTATCTCTTTATTGTACGCGGAAGTCCAACGATGAAGTCCATAGAGATCGATTCCCACTTCCATTCCGGTATATGTAGAGGCTGCAATAGACCTGCAGGATGTCTATGATCGATCTTCACTTGTTGGCACGTCAAATACCGCGACACGTACTCTGCCACATCCTGTTTCAAGCCTCTCCACCAATAGTTCTTTTTCAAATCTTGATACATCTTGGTGCTTCCCAGGTGGATAGCATAGCTTGACTTGTGTGATTCATCAAGAATTGTTCGTCGTAGATCGGCGTTATCCGGAACACAGAGGCGGCCCTTGAACAATAAGGAACCATCCTCTTTGATCTAATACTCAGATGTAATGCCTTCAGTTACATCTTGACGAATCTTTGTTAGCGTCGGGTCTTTCATCTGTAGTTCATGGATATGCTCAAATATCATCGGTCTCGCTGAGATATTAGCCAAGAAGGCTCCTGTAGCTTGAGACTCAATGTTTGCATCGTATAGGGCTAGATCTTCAAACAGCTTCCATCTGTGCATACCCAAAATTAAACTAGCTAACTGAGTTAAACTCTTCTGACTCAAGGCGTCAGCTACCACATTAGCTTTGCCTGGATGGTACTGTATGGAACAGTCATAGTCCTTGAGAAATTCCATCAATTTGCGCTGCCTCATGTTTAGCTCCTTCTATGTAAATAGATACCTGAGGCTCTTATGGTCGGTGAAGATCTCAAACGTCTCACCGTACAAATAATGTCTCCAAATCTTAAGCGCGAAAATGATCGCTGCTAATTCCAGGTCATGTGTCGGATAATTCTTCTCATGCTCTTTCAACTGTCTCGACCCATACGCTATCACCTGTTTGTGCTGATTAAGAACACATCCTAAACTAGTATATGAAGCATCGCTATACACTGCAAACCCTCCACTACCTGAAGGTATAGCTAACACTGGAGCTAAATTGAGTCTCTTCTTAAGTTCTTGAAAACTCTTCTCGCATGCCTCACTCCATTCAAACCTTGCGTCTTTCCGTGTGAGTCTCGTGAGTGGTCCAGATATTTTTGAAAAACCCTCAACGAAACGCCGATAGTAACCTGCTAATCCTAGGAAACTGCGGATGTCGGTCACTGTCTTTGGTTGCTCCCAATTCACTACTGCTTCGATCTTTGCTGGATCTACAGTGACACCAAGCTTTGAGACATGTCCTAAAAAGCTAACTTCTTCCAGACCACCCTGCCATCACCACTACCACTATTGGCGCACCACAATTATAGGAGGACACTATCACAACCTCCCCCGCCTTATTACCGCCACTATTACCCCACCACCTCATTGTCATTGCACCATCACCATCATAACCTCCTCCACCATACCAACCACCCCACCTCCACCATCACAAAAACTACAAGCACCACCATCGTCATTGCAACCTCCACAATCGCCACCCAAACACCAAACACTACCACTAATATCACCACCCCTACAATCTCCTTACCATTGTTTTTTCACCACCACACCCTCCTCCTGACCACTGCAACCAACACCCCACCCTACCACCACCTCCTCTGCTTCACTAGCACCACTAGCACAACCACTATCCCACGACTACCATGCCACCTCACCACCACCACAACTACCAGCTCCTCTACTTCACCAACACCACTAACACAACCACTATCCCACCACTACCATGCTACCTCATCACAAACCTTCCTCCAAAACCCCACAACTACAACTACGCCACCCAAACAGTGCTACCGCTACTACTAGCACTACCACCACCACCACCACCACCACCCATCACCACCACAATCATGACCACCAACTTCACCACACCTCCTCATCTAAAGATCCATAAACACGAGCCAATATTAATTCTTTGTCTCGCTATAAGCGATGATATGAAATTCTAACATCGTACTCCTTGAATAATATCTTCACTAAATTCTTAATTGCAATTTCACGATCAATTTTGACTTGTTCCTCCACGCATCTAGATTTCTGTCTAGCAGTGGCCATCTTGTTTCCATTTCGATTACACCTTGAACATGTATGATTTTCCTTGTAGGTTTTGACACGAAATGTGGTATTGTCCTCATATACGGATGCATGAATGCGCCAAAGACATTTGGGTTGTGCACAGTTCGTTGTCAACCTCGTCTTCTCATTCTTCACATAGAACAATTGAAAATCGTCAAGAACCGCGAAATGCAACAATGCATCTCTGAAATCATAAACAGAGTCATACATCATCCCTACGATAAAAATAGGCTTATCCATTTTCCTTCACAAACTCATGCTGGAACCACCCTATCTCAACCTCATCATTCGAAATGTCATCTCCACTATCCGAACTACTAAATGATTCATAACCATCCAGATCTTCGTAATTAGATAAATGATCGACATTATTTCTTTCCGACTGCTCTTTAGTCCCCCCTCTTACATCGTTTGAGAATCCCTTATCTTCATCAGAGCATTCACTCATTGAATTTATGCTCTCAAAATCCACATCAAAAGAACTATCACAATCATTGTCTTCTTCCTCACAACTTACATCTCTCCTCCTTTTTTTTATAGTTTGTTGTTGTGCAAGGAGGGTCTACTTCAATGTTTAGAGGCACCAGGTTCGACTCAACGTCCACAAATATATCTAATGTCTTCATCTAACGATGTCTCTCAAACATCATCATAAAATCGGAGTCACTTAGGATAGAGATCATTTCATTTTGCCCTCCTACACCCAAGTACTTGTACTTGATAATTGGTGCATGAGTCCGAGGGATGCTACATATTTGAGTGACATCATTTACCAACATAAGGTACGATGTTCGATCCATATTTTATCCCTTTGAAATTATGATTTTATCCCTATGAAACTAGATTTTATTATAAAAAAATTAGGGTTTTATCCCTCAGAAACTAGGGTTTTATCCATCGTTCGAAAAGAAAACAACCAAAACCAGAATTTTCAATTTAGAATGACAAAAAGGAAACAATTGTCTTACCTTGAAAGGATGAGACGTTTGAGTTTTAGAAGCAAAGAGTTAGACAGAGAAGAAGCCCTATTAGTTTCCCAAAAACCTTATTCTTCAAGACATGATTGGCTTTATGCATGCATATAAATAACCAAATTTTAGTGAAATAATCGACAAAAATCATGAAAAACCCTAAAATCCATAAAGAAAACCCTTTCTCTTACCTTTCTAAGCCCTTAAACCCACTAGACTTCTCTTCTCTTGATTGGGAACGAAAACCCTCTTCTCTGTCTATTCGAATGCAACTGGAGAGGAGAGGTTATATGACCTCGTCGCCAGAGAGAGGGATAGAGAGGAAGAGTGAAGATGGTATTAGTGAAAAAATAACCATGCTTAAGTGATTAACGCTAACATCATCAAGTATTTACTAATGTTTCCTCACAGTAAGGGTCATTTTGCACGCGAAAATGTATTCAAAGGGGCGGAATACAAATAGGTATAACTCGGGGGCGGAATCCAATTTCGGAATAACTCAGGGGGTATATGCAAACCCTTTTATTTATAGTAGGGCTGTCAATAGGTCGGTGACCCGATACCCAACACGATATTTATCGGGTCTGGTATGTAAAGTTTAGTTGTCGGGTCGCATCAGGCATAAGACATCCGACCTGACCTACGGTTGAGGTTGGATCAGCTTGGGTAATTTCTGGGTCGGATGGAGCCGACCCAATGTTATATATAAAAATAGTTTTTTTTAGCAAGTCAGGTCGGGTTTTTGGGTCGGGACAAGTTTTCAGGTCGGGTGAGGTCAACTTAAATACACCAACGGATTGGGTCGGTTGGGTCAGGCATTTGCAATATTTCTTATTGGGCAGCCAAAATTTTGATCCGACCCAACACTTTGACAACCCTATTTTACCGCCCACTAAAGTTTGGTGTAACCTACCCATAGTTACGTACTTGTATTGATAGATTAGTATGTTACAAGTGAGTAGTCGTTTGATTAAAAGGTCACATTCTTATTTTTTCTTTTCACAGGTAGAAAGATATTTATTTTGATTCGAAATGAGAAGTATTTTTTTCTTCGATCACTAGATAAAATAATGTTGTTGTCAAAATTTTAGACAATTTTTTCTCTAATATAAAATTTAATCTCGCCACTAGACCACCCTGCCATCACCACTATCACTATTGGCGCACCACCATTATAGACAGACACTATCACAACAACCACCACCACCTCCCTCGCCTTATTACCGCTACTACTACCCCACCACCTCATTGTCACTGCACCATCACAACCTCCTCCTCCTCACCAACCACCCCCCCTCCCCCCCCCACCTCCCACCTCCCACCTCCCACCTCCCACCTCCTCTGCTTCACTAGCGCCACTAGCACAACCACTCTCCCACGACTACCATGCCACCTCACCACCACCACAACTACCAGCTCCTCTACTTCACCAACACCACTAACACAGCCACTACCCCACCACTACCATGCTACCTCACCACCAACCTACCTAGCTCCACCACCCCACAACTACAACTACCCCAAACAGCGCTACCGCTACTACTAGCACTACCACCACCACCCATCACCACCACTACCATGACCTCCGACTTCACCACACTTCCTCTTCTACCACTACTAAATAATCACATCTCCGTGACAACTACCTTCTCCATTATTATCACCACCCTCAAACAATAAATAAATAACTAATTGGGAAGTTTCAGTTGTTATCCAAGAAAAAAATGTATTCATCACTTGAAAGCTCAATGCCACCCAAACAAGATATAAAATAATTTCCAGGCAAAATTATCCACTAACAAATGCCTTTGGTTTAAAGTTTCCTTGGATTAAAAGGTCCAGGATCCAAACGAGTCCAATATTAAACTTGGCTTTATTATATTTGCGAGCTATAAAACTAAGGGACAACCTATAAAATTGCATTGAAAGAATTATGAGCTGCAAAGAAAATTACCTTTTATTATTTTTGAATTTTTGAAGTTGGAATTAAATAGTATTGGGAGTTCTAGATATCTAATATAGTAAGAGAGATATCTATCGTGGAGGAGGTATCGTGGAAGAGAGGTGGTATGAGCGTATCACGTTTTTGTTCCTTTATGCCAATGTGTGAAATTTTTAGTCACACACCAACTTTTGTTATTCATACGCCAATTAATAATAAATAAATAAATTAACTATACTTTCTGGTAGCTAATAAAGACCCAAACATGTGGTATTTAGCGAAAAATGAATTTCATTGACTAGGTTCCCAAGGAAGGTTAGGCTTTCAGATTTAGCAAGGTTAAAATACCTATTTTTTCTCTTGATTGCGGCTTTCAGATTTACCTATCCTAAAATAGCTATTTTCTCTCTTGATTGTGGCAAAACCCGACGTGATTGTAGCAGCTTTTGGGTTCACGTATGGCATATATAGTTCTCAGTTAGCCCCTGTCACATCAAAGTTTATCTGTTTTAGTTGGTTCCCACTTTCTAACTTCCTGCAAATAAGGATTTACTTACTCTAGTAATAACCTCTTTGATAAATCTTACAAAAAATCTTACTATACAAGGAGTTATAAAGGAGAAGAGGTACCTGCTAAAACAGGTAGCAAGATGTTAGGAAAGAGGATGGGAACCTATTAAAGTAGGTGAACTCTATTAATGCGGGAGCTAAAAGAGAACTATGTCATATGCAGCCAATATCCTTTCCAAAATTTATATCCTTTTGGGTTGAGTAAAACAAGTTCCTTGTAGGTGGACGCCAACTTTTTCTATTTGCGCACTCTTTAGTTTTCTTCTTAATTAGGTGTGTGGGAAGGAAAAGGTTTTGTGATAGTGGCTTCTTTCATTAAGAAAACACAGGTATTTTATCGGGATAAATTATTTTTTTGGGGACACGTAACTATGATATAAGGGATAACATGCACCATATTTTAGAATTACAAGAGATCGGTAAATTTCTTAGATAAACTTTCAAAATTTTATCTATTATAATCCTTGAATATCTGAAATAACAATGCGATGGGATCATTCTTTGTCACGCCCCTCCTCGGCCTCGCGATCCGTGGCAGCGCGAGGCGGCACGACATTTTCCAATTAAATCAAGTTCAATGTTTGGGCATTTTGATTAGATAAGTCATTTCCCAATTAAATCAAGTTCAATACATGTAATTTTTCATATATTTTTTTATAATAAATATCACGGGAAATGCTTGCAGTTTTTCACATAATTGTGGAAATGTTTTTGTTTCATTTTCAAAGTAGCTGCGGAAATATATTTAAATATTTTTTTATTTAAATTCTCATTCTCGTTAACCTGATCGGGCAAATTCATATTTACGACTTTATCGTAACTAATTCTACTAAGTGTGGAATTGAAAATAAAATAATCCAAGATTTTTCAAAAGTTCAAACCTTAAAAAGTTGATGTCTATACAAGCCCAAATATAAGGATACATTAATTATTTTCAAAAGTACTGGACTTAAAAGCATAAATTAAACAAAGGAAAAAATCCTATGAAAACCAAGAGTGCAGGTGTTGGTACCTCTATAGGAAAAATGGGCTCAACTATTAGCTCGATGGACGCTCCTGGATTTTCTCTCGTCCAACTCCTCTAGCTTTGACTGGGTGGCTGCTGACTGGCCTCTGAAATTTTTGAGGCATGAAATGACCGCAAGCGATGAAGCTTAATAAAGTCTTAGTTAATTCTGTAATGGGTTTCAATACAAGCAGTGTAAGATAATTCCATATGTACAAGTCCAAGTGGGGTTTCCAGCAATTGTGAGAGCATAGAAATAATCAATTAGACTAACACTAAGCAGGAATTTTAAGTACAATGACATTAAACAATTTCTAACATAGGGATAAGCATTCACCATTCGGCACAATATACAAATTAGCATGCAACATTATTTTATAGATTAATAACTAAGCATGCACATAAGATTCTACCGGTTAAAAAATGTAGAGATGTACAAGTGATTTGAGCTTTTATTGTACTAATTCTTAACCTATTGCAAGCGTACAATGGAGATTGCAACACTAATATAGGATCGTTCCCACGAGGAAGGTATTTCTCTTTTATAGTTTCGTTTAGCCTAAAAACTTATACTTTTCTTTTAAGATCCTAAACTATTGGATAAATATGAATAAAGAATGATTTGTTTAAAATTAATTGCAGAAAATAAAATTAAATCCTCCTTTTAAATTATGGTCGTCAATCAAAATCCTTCAATTCTCGGATGCTTACAAAATTAAAGTACCGTTACACTATATTTCAGTCCTCTAGAATTTGAGCGTCAATTAAAAACTAGAATATCTTAACACAGATTTAATCTAATCAACAATTCTCCTAAAATTTGGGCGTCAATCAAACTCAAGAAAATTGAAGATGAAAAAGTAAAATCGTTACACTAATCTACAAATTTTAAATCTGAGTCATCAATTCAAATAAAAAACTTTTAGATGTTTACAAAACAGTAAAAGTGCATAAAAATAAATCTAAACTAGAATGTCATAAAAAGATCTTTCATCCCTCAGTTGCAGGCATCAATTGCTTCTGAGAAATTACGGATACTCTACTTTAATCTTCTAGCTCCTAATTACAGTCGTCAATTGCTCTCGAGAAACCTTGGATATCTAAACTAAACTAAACGAAAGTTAATCGAAAGAAAACTCAACCTCAGTCGTCAATTGATGCTGAAATTTTTTTCGATAACTCTTCTCATATGTCGAGCTCTCTTATTTATAGATCATAAGGAGTCGGTTTATATTATTCTAAGTCTAATAAAAGAAACTACTAAGAATAAAAAATTCCTAATATACTTCTAACTTCTAATCCTAGTTCGTCCTTGCTTTAGTAGCAGAGGTCTTTAGGAATCTTTCTTCATCAATCATCTCGAATTTGTGATTTATCAGGCTTCTAATTTAAAAGGTCTTCTAATTATATGCATGGCAGTATAGATCTCACGTTTAGCAGCAATCGCGAGCTTATATTTTTTAATAGAATCGTAATCATGATTTCCTATCTCTGCACAACTTCCTCTCAAAACGATTCTTTGTTGCGAACAATCGCGTTTATCTTTGTATTACCTTTCCGCCTGAAGCGTTTCTTGAAGAATCTTAATTCACGATTTTTTATTTCTCTTTCACTATGTTCCATTGTCTTTTACGATTTCTAGCTTTCAGAAGTGGTTTGGATCTTCTTTATGTTTAATTATTTTCCTTATTGCTTTTTGAGTTCATTATGACGAAAATTAACACTTTGGCTCTCTTTTATTATTTAACCTTAATATTTGCACATCATCAACTTATTAGTAGAAAATTGAGGTCTAGCATCACTAAGTTAAGGGTGATAAAATAGTATATTCTGTGACTGATCACACCCCCAAACTTACGCTTTGCTAGTCCCTAGCAAACAAGAAAAGTAAATTAATTTAAAATTTTAAATGCCCCTTTTGTAGGGAGCACGATTGCATTTAGCAAATGCAATAAGCCTTTAAACCCCTAGGTAATCCCTAGTGAAAGAGTTATAATCTCCTGAAGGTTTTCAGTAAAGTTACAAACTTCAAAATATTTTTAGATTTTCAAACAAAAGCAAAGCTAAAAATTCTATTATATTTTTGGTATACTAATCAGTTAAGACATCATATGGTTATCATGTTTTTCAAAAAATACAATTTCATCATCCTTAACTTTCTATCATAGTAGTTATCCTTTATTAGAACTCAGTATTTCAATTCAGTAAAGTGTGGAGTGTGTGCGTACCAGTGAAAAGTTTATTCATCATAGATTTTTCTAAACTACAGATTTAAAAAATATTTTCATTCAAACTCTCATTATTGGCATATTCTCAAAAGGATGTCGATATTTTTGGGTTCTCTCAATATGATATGTATGATGATTTCAACAAATAATTGACTAAAAAGATAAATCTCATAGAATGGATAATCAATTCTATTCATATGCTTCCTTATTTTTCAATAGTATTTACTATAAACATCTTTACTAGGCTTATGCTGTTGTAAATCACAAATCACAAAGGTCTTTATTTGGCTTGTAATGGGGCTTTGGGGTTAAAAAGTTCCAAAGAGAGGTAGAAAGGATTCAAGGATTTCTGAGAATTCAGTTCTTCTTTCACCTATCTTCTTCTTTCCTTTTTCTTCTTCAGTAAGTATCTAGAACTGGATAACTTCTTCCCATTATTTTTTTTTTTTTTTCTGTATAAATCCCTTTTCTTCAGATATCCTCTTGAATTTTCAGCTTGGAAGCTTTTTGTTTCTCTATCTTTTTCAGAATCATAATTACGATTTCTTGATTTTTTCTTATATTTCTTATCAATTGTACCCTTTTTCGGCATATCCCTTATCTGTTATCTTATACTCCTTTCACTTCCTCTTCTTCCCTTCTTACGTTTTAAACTCTAAAAAATATAAGGGTTAAAGGTTACAAGTTTTGGATAGTACATATGGTTAAAGGTTTATAAAATTTTGGTATAAAGAAATTCGGTTTAAGTTTTAATATGGGTTCAAAAGGGTAAATATTTTATGAGATTTTGGCTTTTTGGCTTAAACTAAACAAAAGATGGCCTTAAATCATCTTCATGATTCACTAACATGCATGCCCTATTATTTTGATGTATCTAATAAACAGTTCTAGAAAAATAAATCATCATAATCATAAAATATCTTATTCTAATTATAGCAACATGAGATTTCATTAACACATAATCAAGAAGTTCAAAGGAAATTTTGAATTTTAATAGAAACCAGTCTCTCTCTCAAAATAAAAGAGGAATTATAGCTCAAAAGCTCATTGATTATATAAATTTGAAATTATAATCTAAATATTACAATTTAAATCAAAGTATAGTTTCAAACATTCAATCTGACACAGTGGTTAAGAGGGTTAAACATGAATTGTAACTGCTCTTATTGTTTTGATTATTAAACTTCTACTACGATGAATCGTAAAGTTTATGAAATCAGAATTTTTTCTTTATCATAACTCACATATGATGGTTAACTATTCATTAAAAAATTTACCATTAAAATAAAGAAACTAAGGACTAATAAACTAAAAAAAAACTCTAAACTAAACTTATATACACAGAAAGTGTATCCCCCCCCCCCAAACTTGAGTAGGATAATGTCCTCATTGTGCATAAAAACAGGGGACACCAAAAATTTTATCACCTTAATGATGCTGCTAAGGTATCAGACATATAATATGCAGAATCTCATTCAAAATTTTCACCCCAAACTTGGGTGAAATTACTTTTGACTTATTCAGACAGAAATTTACATCATAACTATATATATATATATATATATATATATATATATATATATATATATATATATATCAAACGAAATATTTACAGAAATGATAGAAAAGAAAGAAAAATGATTACATAAAAGATTAAACTTAGGAAAAATCTAGACACATCCTCACTATGACACCGGTAGCAACGTCCGAGGCAAAAGGTTTCTTTGATAAAGATCGGTCATCAGCTTCTATCCACCTTCAATCAGAGTCTCGTTCATCCCTTTCCTAGAGAGTGTCCACACCTTCAAAAGAGAGTCATCTCTCTTGATGGAGCCACAACCCCTGTCTTCCAAATTCCCTCTCCCAAACAAAGCACATCATAAATCTTCCTTAGAAGAAATACAATCCACTCGGAGAAAGTGCTTTGAAGAGTGGGAAGTGAACACATCTCTATCCTCCCATAGCCTATACTGCTCCCTTGCAAATATTCTCTGAAGAGCACGTGATGCAGATAGGGGAAGAGTATTAGCAATGGAGAGGGGTGGCGAGGGACGGTTCAACCCACCATCATCATATAGGAACTCGCACTCGGGGTAGGCTGTAATGGTGTAGAGGTTAAGAAGTGGGGGAAGATGGGTTCTTGAAATGAGGTTTTTGTTTGGGTTAGGTTTAGGGTAATAGGTAGTTTCGGTGGACAATTCAACATCCGGTATGGGTCGTTGGCGCTTCAACTTCTCTACTTTCTTTATTGCAGCCAGGAGCTTGGCCCTTTGTATCTCAAGAATCCTATCAAGTTTTCTACTAAAATTGCTTGTGTTATGTTCTTAAGCCATAAGGTTTAGGGTAAGGATGGAGGAAGAAGAAAGGTTATAGGATGGTAAAGGTAGGTGGAGGGGTATGGATTTATATGGAAGAGGCTAGAGCTTCAAACTGTCACTTTGAGTTAAATGTCGAGGTGTAGGCAGTTAAGCTTGGGTAGTTGGCAAGTGGCGAAATTGAATGCGATGTGTGTTCGCTTCCTTTATAATTTAAGTGGGCTCGAAATCCAAGGTAACCAATAAGACTGGTCACTAGAATCGCCTGTTCCCTAGGATTGTCGTTTACGATTTTGGGGAACAATAATGAGACTCTTGACGCTTCAATTTGTAATCTCTACGATTCGTTTCTATTAATCACGAAAGTTATAAATCCATACGCTAAGGTGATTATAATTCAACAGAAAGGTCCTTACGATTGAATGCACTTTTGTACACTGTAGATCGTAGGGCATTTTCTCACAAAACTTCCCAAAGGAAATATTGTACAAACATTACAAAATCTTGATATGGGTGAGTTGGTAGCTCGACAGGTCCATGAGGAACTCAAGTAGGGTAAAGGGGAGTTGATGTACCTCTCATAAAAGTATGCCCTCCTGGGGTGCCAACTGGCCATGATGATGAGTAGCTACTCTCTCTCCTATGAAGTAAAATAATTAATTGCTCAACTGGAATTTCTAACCTAAGAATAGATTGCTGAAGTGCGAGGAGTGGCTTCGATTGGTTTTGATCATGCTGATAGCAATTTCCACACATCTGCAGCATGACATCCTTAATGGCAACAGTATAGTCTTGAACTCTTATGGGGCAAAAAGGTACAATAGGGCACTGAGGATCCTCCTGAGATGGGTCATGGTTAGGACCACAAGTTTCACCTTTTTGAGATGTTGGGTGCGATTTTATACTCAACAGAGACTGAAATTTCATCTTCCAAAGCACCAACCTTGGGAGACATTTCATCATTGACTTTAATTCATAAGGTACTCCTCGCTTAGGAGGCTTATTCCTTAAAGTCTCCGAATTAGTCTCGCTCAATGAATGGTGTTGCACCGGTTCCTCGCTAAGTGTCTCTAAAAGTTTCCAAGCATCCTCTATAGTTAACATATGAAATATTCACAAGCAGCATCAATCATGTGTCAGGTTTGTTCATTAAGGCTTTCATAGAAATCAAGCATTATCTGCCAGTGCGGGACCTCATGATGAGGGCACTTGTTCAGAAGCTCGTTAAGGCGCTTCCAGCTTTCCTCAAAAGTTTCATCCGATAATTGATTGAACGTTGTGATAATCATTCGGATTATATTCATTTAGCTCATTGGGAAGTACCTTGTGATAAACTTGGTTTACAATTCTTCCCAGCTAGCAATTGAATTGTTGGGCAAAGAGTTCAATCACTTCTTTGCCCTCTCTTTAAGGGAAAATGGGAAGAGCCTCAAACGAGTGGCCTCTTTCGACAAGTTTTTAATTTTCACAACTGCGCAAATTTCTAGAAAACTCACTACGTGCATATGTGGATCATCCTCACCAAACCCATAAAAGATAGTTTGGAATTGAAATACACTAGGTTTGATTTCGAAGGTTCCGTCATCGGCCACAGGGGTAATTGAATACATGAGGGAGGAGTAAGAGGTGTCAATGTATAATACTCTCCCAAAGTCTTAGCCATAAATTGGTCTTTACTTGCCATAGTGAATGGAATTAGAAATAAAGCAGGTTAGCTAGAACGATTATTGAAAATGTCTTTTTATTTTCAGTTTATCTAAATTTTATTTTAGAAAGCAGAGAGAGAAACAAATCTGAGCCTCGAGCTTCTCTGATAAGGGGAAGTGTTGAAACCTATGATTCGCTACTCCGAGTAAATCTGCCAAAGATTTAGAAGTGATCAAAGAAAAAAATATATAAAGAAAAATAAAAAGAGAAAGACAAATATTAGTTTTCAAATAAACAAAAACAAAACAAGAAAAATTCGCTTCCCTGACAGCGATGCAAAAAATTTGATTCGAGCTTTTATCATACTAAGTCTTAACCTATTGCAAGCGCACAATGGAGATTGCAGCACTAGTATAGGATCATTCCCACGAGGAAGATATTTCTCTTTTATAGTTTCGTTTAGTCTTAAAACTTATACTTGTCTTTTAAGATCCTAAACTACTGGAGAAATATGAATAAATAATGGTTTGTTTAAAACTAATTACAGAAAATAAAACTAAATGCTCCTCCATCCAGATTATGGTAGTCAATCACAATTCTTCAGTTCTCAGATGTTTATAAAATTAAAGAAGCGTTACACTGTATTTCAGTCCTCTAGAATTTGAGCGTCAACCAAAAACTAAAATTTCTTAACACAGATTTAATCTAATTAACAATTCTCCTAAAATTTGGGCGTCAATCAAACTCAACAAAAATGAAGATGGAAAAGTAAAACCGTTACACTAATCTGTAAATTTTCAATCTGAGTCGTCAATTCAAATAAAAAACTTTTAGATGTTTACAAAACAGTAATAGTGTATGAAAATAAATCTAAACTAGAAAGCCATAAAAGGATCTTTCATCCCTCAGTTACAGGCGTCAATTGCTTCTGAGAAATTATGGATACTCTACTCTAATCTTCTAACTCCTAATTACAGTTGTCAATTGCTCTCGAGAAACCTTGGATATTTAAACTAAACTAAACTAAAGTTGATCCAAAGAAAATCCAACCTCACTCGTCAATTGATGCTGAGAATTTCTTCGATAACTCTTCTCTTATGTCGAGCTCTCTTATTTATATATCATAAGGAGTCGATTTACATTATTCTAAGCCTAATAAAGGAAACTACTAAGAATAAAAGATTCCTAATATACTTCTAACTTCTAATCCTAGTTCTTCTTTGCTTTAGATAGTTGACGCGCTTTGGGACTGCTCCTTAATTTCAGCAGCAGAGTCCTTTAGGAATCTCTCTTCATCAATCTCCTCGAATCTGTGATCTACCAAACTTCGAATTTAAGAGGTCTTCTAATTATATGCATGACGGTGTACATCTCATGTTCAACAACAACAACGAGCTTCTATTTTTGTATAGAATCATAATCATGATTTCCTATCTCTGCACAGCTTCCTCTCAGAACGATTCTTCGTTATGAATGATCATGTTTCTCTTTGTATTGCCTTTCCGCCTGAAGCGTTTCTTGAATAATCATAATTCCCAATTTTTCATTTATCTTTTACTATGCTCCATCGTCTTTTACGAATTCTAGCTTTCAGAAGTAGTTTGGATCGTCTTTACGTTCAATCGTTTTTCTTACTACTTTTTGAGTTCATTCTGACGAATATTAACACTTTGACTCTTTTTTATTGTTTAACCTTAATATCTATTCATTATGAACTTGTTAGTAGTAAACTGGAGTATAGCATCACTAAGTTAAGGGTGATAAAATAGTAAATTCTTTGACTGATCAATAAGGTACATTAAATTTTACAAGCTTATTTATAATTCAAATTACTGATTTATTTCTTCTTGTTTATTTGGGACTTTATTTGCTTATTATTAATGTCTTTTAATTAATTCGGTGTGATACCAGACACCAACTATGGTCCAAAATTCAAGATTTAAAATGTCAATGTTGCGTAGACAAGGGTTGACACTCTTTGCCATTTAGTCAATCAAGACAAGGATCAATGATCCTGTTGGTCTAACGAGACCCAATCCTTAGCCGGCATTTCAATAACTCTTTCAAGTACGAGATGCTCATACGGGCCTATTCGTGAGAACAACGATCAACTATGCGATATTTTCAAGTTCAAGATAGTATCCTCTTTTCACTTTCAAAGTGACAGGGACGCGACATCGTAGACATCAGATAGGGACCTTTTCGTGTGTACCGATGTTGGAAGAAGCAGAATGGAAATCAAAACTAGGTGAAAGAGAAAATTCTGGAAATGTAGAGGAGGCCCGAGTACCGTAGCCTCAGAGGAGAAACAGACACAAATCGCGAGGAGAACAGTGTCGAGCGAGCCCTCGCTCGAGCGGTTAAAATCCTCGCTCGAGCGATCTACAGTGACGGAAAATTTTTGTTTTTTACCTTTTCAGCCATTTATTATTTTAGGACTCTTTTAATTGCAAGTTTTATATCGTTTAGGGTTTTCTTAGCCTATATAAAGGCATTGTAAACACTCTATTAAGGATTGATTATTGATTATTGAATAAAAAGAGCTTTTGCTTGTATGTGCTTGAGATGAGCCTCTTTAAAGAGTGAATCTTCTTCCCGAGAAGGGTTTGGTACGAAGCCAAGGATACCGAGAAAGGTTTAATAATTCAGCCATCATCCCTTTTAACATCCTAAATCCTAATTTTCTCTACTCCGTGAATCGATCCTAATTTTCTCTACTCCGTGAATCGATCCTAATTTTCACATCAAATAATTAGAAGAAATCAGTAATCCCATCATTGAATTAAAAGCGCCATAATCTGGAAAAATCTAGAGTTCTATCTCTAGGATCGATCTACGTTGCAATCTAAAGGATCTAGCACCCGAATTGAACCCTGCCTGAATTATGCGTGATTCTCCCATGGAATACTACGAAAACCTGAGGTATTCGTTATATTGTGCAAGTTCTATTGTTTACTTTAATTGTAATTTAATTTCGGCAAAATTAATCATTTCATTCACGTAGTTTAGGGTACCGTCTCGCGTCAGTTTTGGTATCAGAGCCCTAGGTTCTAGGTTAGGGCATATTGGTGTGACATTTAATTCTATAGAATTTTCATTTTCATTGCATCTTATTTCAGTTTTTATTTATGCACATTTAGTGTTTGATAAAAGTCCCCATTCATTGTTGGTTCATATGTGCATGTCATTTTAATTTAATAGAATCTTATGTCATTTGTATTCATCATTGCGCATGTCTTGTGTTCGACAAAGTCCTTATTCATCTTGAGTCACATGTGTATGTCATTTCGATGCCTTTGATGTCATGCCATTTTTGTTCAAAAGTATGCATGTCTACTGTTTGACAAAATTTCTCATCCATTGTAATTCATGTTTACATGGCATTTAGCACCCGTGTTAGTAAGCCGTGTTCACCATGAGCATGAGGGAGATTGTCGATGCTCTTAGGGACATCAAAGCCCAAATGTGTGCAGTTAATAATAAGAGCCGCTACACACCAAATTCTTGGCAAAGTCTCAAAAGTCGTGATGAGACTAGAGTTAGAGGATGCCCTCATCAGCGTGAACCCGAGTACGATCCCGCCAAAAAATTTCTAAAATCTATTCAGGATGAAGTTTCATGTTTTGAGGGATGGCTAAACGCCAAAATCTTCGTGGAATGGTTGTCTAATGTAGAGGAGTATTTTGATTGGTATGGCGTACCGAATGAGCACAAAGTTAGGTTAGTGAAAACAAAGTTGGAGGATAGTGCCAAAACCTATTGGACTAATGTTGAGCTTCTACGCGAGTTAGCTAATCGTAAGCCCATCACACAATGGGAGGACATGAGGGAGCGACTTATTGAGAATTATATTCCTCTCACACACCGTCACCTTCTACGAATTTTCAAAACCAAGTCAAATAAATGTCCCGATTGTCTTAAGTGTCAAGGATTCAGACACTTTGCTTACCAATGTTCCATAAAACTTCCCACTCCAAATTTAGTGACTAAAAGCGAAAGTTCTAAAGAGCCAGAAAGTATGAAAGTAGAAGAAGAAGTATATGACCCTAGGACCATGATGAGTGAAGAGGAGATCAAAGAACCTAAAGAGAGTCTAGTTTGTGTCAAGGGGGATTCTGATTTCCTTGTGAGTAATAATGTTGAGTCACCTACGCACGATTCGACCGAGTCACCTACGCACGATTTGTTAGAGCCCGTAGAGTCAGTTGTGCATAAGTCCTTGTTGGTGGTAGAGTCATGTGCACTTGAATCTTTAAAGTTGGTCGAACCGAGCACACACGAACCAATTAAGTCACTTACCCATGAGTCATTGAAATCCGTTGGATCAAGTTCACATGAGTCATTAGAGTCCCTTGATTTGATCACACATGAGTCACTAGTGTTGGTCGAGTCCACTGCACATGAGCCACCAGTGCTGATACATGCCACTATATGTGAGTCGTTAGCGTCGCATGCACATGAGAGTATCGAGTCCATTGATACGCGTACACATCATAGTCTCAAGTTGCATACTGCTATACATTCCAAGTCTTATTGTGAGTCATTTTTTGAGTCTCATCCAGCCTTGCATGCCGAAATTAAGCTTGAAATTAATTTATGCAATGAAACTCTCAAAATATTGATGCAATTACCTAAGGCTTTTATGGAATTTCAATTGAATGATCATGCAATGGTTCGGGTTAGGCCTGAAAGATTTCCATTGAGAGTCGTAAAGGATCTTCAGGCCCACGGCGCTAGACCTTTTGGAATTGTGGTAAGGAATGGTCCTAGTGCATGCAATCTTGAGCTTCCTTCAGATATCGGGGTCAGCTCTACATTCAATGTGGAGGACCTAGTTCCTTCTTTGGGATCAACCCTACCTCCTTGCAACCAAACAACCCCTAGTTACAACTCAATCCCAACTTTGCAGCTAATACCCCTTCCCTAACCAAGCAGGCAGAGAAAAAAGATAATTGAGAAAATTTGGGATAATCTTGTGACATTCACCTACGGCAGAAAATTTCTGGTTTACAAGATATAGAGGGTTGGCGAGTCGACTACCGAGAGTGCATGGGCCAATCATGAGAGAGTTCGTCGCTTGAATTTTCGTATTACCGGTCGATATCGGGATCACACTTCATCGGGGATGATTTCCTTCAGGCCCGGGCGAGTCGATGTAAAACTTTAAAAGTATTTGGTAGAGTGGCTTGGCGATCCGGGTTATTGGGCTATGTCACAGAGTGCCAGGATTCACATTATGCGTGTTTCATCGGTGATGAAATATTTTGAGTCGGGGAGAATTGACGGGGGCGTGACATCGTAGACATCGGATAGGGACCTTTTCGCGTGTTCCGATGTCGGAAGAAGCAGAATGGAAATCAAAACTAGGCGCAAGAAGAAATTCTAGAAATGTAGAGGAGGCCCGAGCACCGTAGCCTCAAAGGAGAAACAGACACAAACCGCGAGGAGAACAGTGTCGAGCGGGCCCTCGCTCGAGCGGTTAAAATCCTCACTTAAGCGAGCCCTCGCTCGAGCGACCACTTAAGCTCGCTTGAGCAGTTAAAATCTTCGCTCGAACGATCTATAGTGACGAAAGTTTTTTGTTTTTTACCTTTTCAGTCTTTTATTATTTTAGGACTCTTTTAATTGCGAGTTTTATATCGTTTAGAGTTTTCTTAGCCTATATAAAGGCATTGTAAATACTCTATTAAGGATTGATTATTGATTATTGAATGAAAAGAGCTTTTGCTTGTGTGTGCTTGAGATGAGCCTCTTCGAAGAGTGAATCTTCTTCCCGAGAAGGGTTTAGTGCGAAGCCAAGGGTGTGAAGCCTGCAAATCTATCTTTTATCCATCTATCTATTTTCATCTTCTCTGCTTGTGTGTTGATCCTTACAATCCTAAATCAGCCATCATCCCTTTTACATCCTAAATCCTAATTTTCCCTACTCCGTGAATCGATTCGATTCAACAACCGTAGATCCTAGTAGAGTTATTAAGCCTTCTGTATCAAATAATCAGAAGAAATCAGTGATCCCATCATTGAATTGAGAGCACCATAATCTGGAAAAACCTAGAGTTCTTTTTCTATGATCGATCTGCGCTGCAATCTAATGGATCTAGCGCCCGGACTGAACCCTGCCTGAATTATGCGTGATTCTCCCATGGAATACTACGAAAACCTGAGGTATTCGTTATATTTTATAAGTTCTATTATTTACTTTAATTCTAATTTAATTTTGGCAAAATTAATCATTGCATTTACATAGTTTAGGGTACCGTCCTGCGTCACAAAGTTTCAGGATTCGTTACCAATAGTTAAGATTCATATTTCAAGATTTAGGATTTCCTTATTCAAGTGTTGTAATCGAGATTACTTCTTTTAGAAGTTCATGTTCAAGTTCCCATTTCAAATTCAAGTAATCAAGTTCAAGCCCCCATTCGGGTTCAAGTATTTAAGTTCAAGCTCCCATTTCGGGTTCAAGATTCAAGTATACTTCTCCTTAGAAGTTCAAGTTCAAGATCAAGTTCAAGTGCGATATCAAGTTCAAGTTCAATATCAAGTTCAAATTCAAATTCAAGTTCATGATCAAATTCGAGTTTATATTCGAGTTCAAGTTCATGTTCAAGCTCAAGTTCAAGTCCAAATTCAAGTACAAGTTCAAGTGCAAGTTCAAGTCCAAATTCAAGTACAAGTTAAATTCAAGTTCAAGTTTAAATTCAAGTTCAAGTTCAAAATCAAGTTCAAGATATATCACTTATATCTATCGACCAGTAACAATTCAAGCAGTTTGTTCAAGTCAGAGTAAAAGTCCGAGTCTTCAAATTTCAAGAGTAGATCCTAAGGGAGGATCTCGTCGGTTCACACTTTTGTTAAGTGTTACCTCAGTTTAGAGTCCAATAAGGACTTATCTTTATTGTCATCGATAAAGATAAAACTCGATTATCTCTAACGGAATGTAAGGCATCAAGGTGCTTGTCTTCTAATAATTCTATGAGTTCTCTTAGTTGAGTCAACTAATTGACCACTCAACAATGGACTAACATTTCTTACTCTTAACGAGTACCCTATATATATTCTTGACAAGTATCCCATGTATACATCCTGTATACATATCCTAAGGGTAATCTAGGTATGGCCGAGGAGGGAATTCTTGCCTTCTATTCTCGGTTATCCAAGTTATCGGTTCGGCTTCAAGTCACATTCTAAGGCTTCGGTTAGTTTCACTCATGTGAGCATCATGAACTCATAAGAGGATCAAGGGATATTTACTAGTGTTTTCCCCAAATATGGACCTTGGGTCCATTCCTATCTCATTAAAGACTCATTTTTAGGTCTCGGGTTCGCTGGGCTATGGTCTTATTCAGTTTATTTTAGTGATTGGGCCTCAAGGGCCAAGCACTAGTCCATGCCGGGTCTTCAGGTCAGGTATTTGGACTTAGACAGGTCCAAACCTGTGGGTTCAAGGTCCATGGGTCATCTCCTATATGTTTTGGGTCTTTACTAGATTCAATTCTAGGTATACGGGCTTTTTCGAGATCAGGCCCATAAACGGGTTGTCATCATTTTTCATGAGGGTGTTTCTAAAATTTTCTTAAAACATTTTGGACTCGGTCATGGCTTATAAAATCATCTAAGGCTCATCAGGCCATGAGTCGAGTAATAAATCCTATTTACCGATTACTTAGTATTTGGGCCTTTTTCGACCATCTAAAGGTCCAGTCCAAAAGACTTAGCTGACCAAGTCAGCACGAGTCTCATCTCAGGTTATCCTCACAACACTGCTGTGATCGGGTACTGCCCAGATGGTTACAGGTTTCGGGGTGAAGTCAAATTTTTGCCTATATTACAAATTTTTCAATAAGTGTGTCGAACATTTTGTGGTAAATCGCTTGCCATTTTCAACTCCGATCAAAATTTTGAGTCCTACAAGAACTGAGTGAAATATTATCGATGACTGCAACTTTCTCAGGTGGTGGAACTAAAAAATATGATCAAATTTGATCATGGTCAACAGATTACTAAGAGCTGTCCTCTTTTATCAGGCTACCGGACCAGATTTATTGGTCCTTAGAGTCGGGACTGTAACTCTTAGTGCTGGTATCGAAATCGCGCACTCAGCGGCTTTCTAAAAATCTCAGGGAGTTACCTATAAATTAATTTCATATTATAAAGGTCAAAATTCAAAGGATCATGATGAAATCAGGTCCATCCAATCAGAGGTCTGGTCTGGTTACCGGCAGGGTGCCATGTGACACAATTTTGCGTCACAATTTTCCAGATTTTCCAACTGTTGATTCCTACAGAATTATAGCCTGAAAATTTATCCAAAGTATTGAGAATTGTTCATGGTTTGACCTTAATTTATCCTTGATTTTTCTAAGGGGGTATTGGGCACGAAAATCATAGATCTTCTAGGGCTCTGATTTCTGGTGTAACAGGGTAGATTTACTGCCTTGTGCTCCGAGTGCCATAAAATTTAAACTATGGGGAGTTCGGGCCTAAAATTTTAACTGGGTGTTTGGAACCTGTTAAATTATTTAAATTAATTTTTCAAGAATTTTTCAGAATTTATTTCAGTTTATTATGCTCTCTATTCTGAGAATAAACTGCTGTGGGCTGCAAGGCCTACAGGTTTGGGCCATCGATGGGGTCCATCTAGTGGGCCATCTCATGCCACAACAATTCGGATCTCTATCCGGGATGATCCCAGATTTGATCCCAGATCAATTGAGATCCCGTTTTGAGTCCTTTCTATCGATTTAATCGGTATGATTTGTTTGCCAATGCTACCCTATTTGTCGGGTTTCGTTATATCTAGGGAATTCAGATTAGCTTGGAGAGCCATCTGATCAAACCTAATTTTTCGGCCACAATTCATTCTTTTCGGCCACAAATCATTTTCGATTAGATTTTCTAAAATTTTACCGATGCGGGTTCTATGGCCTAATTTGCCCAAAATTTCGAGTTTTCATCGATAACGGTCGATCACCGTTGATCATTTGTGATCAACATTTGTCATGAGTTTCCAAGGTTTGGAATCTCATCATACCACAAGTCAATAAATGGTCAAACTTCAAGTGAGAGACCATCTAATGGTTCCGATTAAGGTTTAACTACATAGAAATCCTACGTCAAGATTTACCATATACAATCATCTATCACCATTCAAGTTTCCATGATCAAGTTCAAGATTCAAGCGCACATTTTCAAAATTTACTAACCTACCCTAGCTCACCAGTGAATCAAGATTTAATGATAAAAAATCACACAAGCAAATCAATCCTATGCATCTATACTATATAGTTCAAGAAATTAAGCAATTCCAATGCAATCAATCATGACATCCGGTTGCACTATCATCGAGATCAATAATTTATCTAAAATTTCTGGGATGAAATCACATAAAAATCAGTGAATTACAGCCACTTATATGTCCAGATATCAAGTCAAAATTCATGGATAATAGGCAAGATTCAATACTACCCTATATGTAGCCTATCTAGAATCATGCAATCTAAGACCATTCATTTTTATCATGATCAAAACCAGAAAATTTTGGAAATAATTATGAGATTTCTCATATGCGTTTCATCTCAAATTCTACAAGTATCAGGTGGCAATCCCATTAATATATTATGCAAAGAAATGACATTAATGGAATCTATACTACACATAGCATTCTAATTATCACATACATCTATAGCTACTCATTTGACCATAAAATGTGTGATCAAAATTTAATTTTTCTTGAGATCACAACTAACTAATATGATCTACAAGACACATAGATATCAGCCATAAGGTCCATTAAATCTAAATAATATGGCATAGGAATATAAAGCTAAAAATGGATAGTTTCTACACAATGATGAATATAGGTCATCTTTGACCAATCTAGACCATTGGATGACCTTACATGATCATTTTGATCATATGCATGACAGAAAATCATGCTGGTCAAACAATAATTCCAGAAACTTAAAAAATTTCAAATCAAAAATCAGATTTTCTTCACAAAAATTCAAGAGATTCCAAAAAAATACTACTCTATGTAGTCTTGGTCTAGTTGACCAAATCTAGACCATTGGATGGCCTTGAATGATCATTTTGATCACATACATGGCCTCAAAATGTCATGATAAAAATATTATTCTAGAATATTTAAAAATTTCAAATCAAAAATCAAATTTTCTTTACAAAAATTCAAGAAAATTAAATAAAATTCAACACTATTTTGGCTTTAACCTAGTTAGCCAATCTAGACCATTGGATGGCCTTGCATGATCATTTTGATCACATGCATGGCCTCCAAACATGCTGGTCAAAATATGTTCAAAAAAATTTAAAAATTTCAAATCAAAAACTCAAATTTTCTTACAAAAATCCAAGGAAAAATTTAAGAAAATACTATACCATGTAGTTTTGCTCTAGTTGACCAAATCTAATCCATTGGATGATCTTGCATGATCATTTTGATCACATGTATGACATCCAAATATGCTGATCCAAATATTGTTCCAAAAAATTGAAAAGTTTCAAATTAAAAACCAATTTCTATCACAAAAATTCAAGGAAATTTGAGAAAAGCACTACTCTATGTCGGCCTTAGCATAGTTGGCAAATTTGAACCATTGGATGACCTTGCATGATCATTTTAATCACATGCATGACCTCCAAATAACCTGGTCTAAAAAATATTTAAAAATTCAAGAACTAAATTTCTAAGAACAACCCAAAAAAAGAAATCTATGAACTTAAATCTACACTATAAGACTAGAAATTCCAAACAAGAACTAAGACATTACCTTGGGTTTGATCCTTCTAACTTGCTAGTTTGTCTTGATTTGAGTGGTACAATGAGTTAGGATGGAACCCAAATTGATTTATGTGAGAGTAGAAGATGTGGGGAGTTGAGTTGTGGTGTTGGATGTTGATTCTAATGGTGGGATTTAGAGGGCAAATTCAAGGTAGAGAATGAGGCTCTAATGGTGTTTCAAGTGGAGGAAGAAGATGAAATGGTGGGAATGAGAGAGCCCCCAAGGAAATTTGATTTTTGCATTGGGAGTGGCAAACAAGGGCTGAAATTTTTTGCCACATGGCCTCCCATCTCTTCCCAAAGTCTCTCTCTCTCTCTCTCTCTCTCTCTCTCTCTCTCTCTCCATGCGCATGTGATAGTGGACCCACTTGGGTTCCACTTCACACCATACACTTGGTCAAATCTTGTCTTTTATGCTCTTCAATGCTCTCAAAATTTATGATTTTCTCTTTCTCTAACTTGTCTTGTGGTGTATGTGCAAAGGTGCATCTATCACCCTGGATTTCTCCAAGGATATTTTGTGGTGTAAGATGGGTCAAACTTGGGTCAAATGGATTAAGGGCTAGGATTTGCTAGAGATTTATATAAATCTAATTTATAATTAGGAAAATTAGATAATTTACTTGTAAATTCCCTTGGGCTTTATTTAAAATTACAAGAAAGCCTTTGTTCCGAACAAGGCACAAACACTTAACTTTAACTATTAGTGCATCAAGTTTTTTCAAATATTATGGGTCTAGGTTTGACTCAATCCATCAACCAATCCTACGATCATTATCAAAATCTAATCCGTTGGCGATGATCTCCTCATCACCACCAAGGTTCAAGCCCAATTTGGGTCAATCCTCGGGTCAAGGTCCATCAAAAAGCAGTCAGGGCTGGTCACAAGGTGCGAAATGTGATGTGTGTTTTACTAAATTTCTAACATACTCATTCCAATAAATTGTGTGTCCTATGTGTGCCACTAGGAATATGCAATATCCCATTAATTTAAGATGGGTGCTTAACAAACTTAGATGGACCTGACCTCAGGCAGTCACTTGGCACAGTCAGGTCTCACCAGGTCTTGGTCAACAGTTTAACCAACATAGAAATCGAAGGACAGGTGTTACATTCTTGAACAAAATTTTCAAATTTTTTGGATAAATCACCCGAGGTTCTCGATCCTCATTAGAACCTTATGTCGTCTATTTGTGGTCGGCTTTGTGAGTCCTATTCCTCCACTTGTTATGATCAATGCTAAATTCTTTATAACTTTGCAATCCATCATGTCCCTTCTCACGAGTTGTCTCTAGGTTTAACTAGTCTTCCTCTTCTCCTAGTTCCTTGTACTTGTAACATCTCATTCCTTTGTACAGGGTCTGCTTCTTGCCTACGATAAGCATATCCAAACTAACTCAAGCGCCATACTATAATATGTTTCTCTATAGGTACTACTCTCAAATTTCCTTCTATTTACCCATTCTGAATTTCATTCATTCTTGTTACTCTACTCATCCATCTCATCATATGTATCTTGGCCACCTGTACTTGAATAATTTTTTGTAGCCTAACATTCTGCACCATAATTGTTCTATGGTGGGCATCCGGTCATGCTTGGCAAGAAATTATAGCGCATGTCCATACGTTGTGCCACACATTACAATATGACCCTTTCACATTAATATGACCATATCATATAAATAAGTGTGTGTGTGTTGTATAACATCATGGAGATTTATAATATATCGGGGGGTTGTGTGTGCCCTGTGTGGCTTGGGTTTGCGTGGCCCAAGCTTATTGATGTGTCACTATTAATATTGTAAAGTTGTTGCTATATATATATATATATATATATATATATATATATATATATATATATATATATACACACTATAGCTTAGTCTCTATGATTGTAGACTACGATTGTCGATGATGGAATGACACTATTATTAATGAAGGTGACTGGGACGAAGTGACACCCGTTCACGTGAGCGATGTAAATCACCTTATCTGTTGTGTCTATTGCTATCCACAGTGGAAAAAAGGTCATACAAAGCAAAGAAAAACTAAAGAGGTACGATAGCATGACGCTATTAGGTATCTCATGTCTAGCACAGTCATCCAGTAGGCACTCCGAGCATGTTCAGTGAAGCAGTTGAGAATCGCATATATCTGAATCATTCATTCTTGGCTGTCGAAAATAGGTAAATACTTCTCCGCGCGGGAGGTTAAGTTAGCCAACAAATTTGCTCACACTACCTTCCATCCATCGTAGCCCATCCCTAACCAATGTACAACCGCTCTAAACCCACAGTGCCCATCCGCCGTTACTTCCGTGATATCAGCTATAATAGGGCGCACAAACTTAGAGAGTGTTTTTAGATACAATTTTATTCCGAGACTTTCTTGAAGCTTCAGAACTTCAACGACTGCAACCTTCTTTCCTTTTTCCTGTGCCTTGGCCTTCATATTAACTTCTTTTATTATGTGCTCAAACCCAGATTTATCTCTTTTCAATGATGCATCACGTTTTCGTTTGTTCCCCTTCCCCTTAGGCCCATCGCGTTTACTTTGCGATAACTTCGGCTCGACCATATAAGTCATAATGGGGTCTATCACCTCATGTAACAATCTATAAATTTAGTCCTGGACAGCAGGGTCGGACCTCTCATATCTGTCATATATGCAACGAAAATATTCTAGCACTTCAGTACCTCTTGAGGATGTACTAGCTTTAAGGTGATAGAGTTTCTTCCACTGAGGATGAATAGATTCTAAAGAAATTTTGTCACCGGCCAATAGCCATGAAGAGAGTTCATGCAAGCATGAAAGTCCATGTGTCTTACATAGTTCATGCCTGCACTGAGATTTCATAAAAGGTTGTGTTTCAACTGCAACTCTGCTTACTTCTATAATTTCCAACACGGCTCTAGACACATGACCCACTATAAGCTCGTAGAAATTGGCAGAATAATGATGCCCCATCTTCAGTTTACTTTCCTCAAATGACGCTTATATGTGTATATGTTACAGCTCAACAACACTATCAATCTTCTCCCACGATTGCAAAAAGTCAACGATAGAAGATCTCAACTCGCGCTTGATCTAAGCATGCACGCTCTCCGCTTGGTTTGAAGCTGTATTACCGAAATGCATATACTCATTCGTCCATACTGACACAAATTTTTCCTTATAAGGTTCTATCCAAGTCACATATAGATAGTAGAGGATATCTTGATGATCCGCATACCTATGGACCACGGTACCTACTGCGGCTTCGCACTCATCTATCGATGAACTATATATGACATGATTTTATGCTTGGTAGAAGGTATCCCATTCTTCTATAGTATCAAACAATATGCTACAGTTCTTTAACACACCCATGTTTATGTGTCATACACATAAAATGTGCATAACTTTCAGAAAAATCACCTCGATCGCATTCATGAGTGCTTGCTCCCAATTAGTGACGAATAGCGAGCTCACCTCCCTTGAAAAGAGATTTGAATGATTGCAATGCCCACACATAAGCGTTCTCTTTCTCTGATGATATGAACGTGAAGCTAACGTAAAAGTTTTTTTTGTGGAGGTGACTCCGATGATGCTCAATACCGGAAGTTCATATTTGTTCGTCTTGTACGTGTAGTCCATAACAAACACTTGAGGGAAGATGCTCGCTAGCTCTATCGAATCTAAATAAGCGAAGAAGATGTCAGTCAATTCATCTGCTTTAGGATCTTTATAATGTAAATAGACGTATTTGCATTCTTGAAACCTGAACATCAACTCTTGGAGGTGAGTCCTCCCATGTCTCTTGGTCAACCGCAACGCATGCCTTACATTGTAGATTGTTTGAATGGTCCTACAATTTTGCGAATCCTTTTTTCGAATGATATGCAGTACATGACTAGGCTTCACCCCAACAGCTGACATCTCTTTTAGAACCTCCCTCTCATTTTCTTTCAAGCGTCCAACATATCCCGGGGGATGGTTGTGAACTCCGCACAGTACGTCCAACTTCCATGCAGTCTTCCCTTCTTGTTTAATCTTTGTTCCTCGTAATGAGAACGGACAACCTAACTTTTTTGTAATCGTTTTTCTCGTTGATTTACTTTTTGATTGTCCCTTCATACAAGGATGAAAATTGTCTCCTCTCTCATAAGCCAACTTCACTCTAACACTGTGGCCTTGAAATCCCTTATCAGACCTTTGTATTGTAAGCACAGTTCCCACTTTATTCGCAACATCGCAATCCCACTCTATCATTTTCTTGCAGGTATTAAAGAGCTTATTTGTGATCATAGTGAGAGTAAAATCCGTATTCTGAGATTGCGTATTTACTATCTGAACATAATAACATAACATTCATAATATTATTACTATTGAAATGAGCGAACTCATAATTTTAAAGACAATACTATTTTAAATATATATATACCCTCTCGTAACTTACTTCGAAATAGTCAAAAAATCAATGGCAACCTTTGTTAACCAAAGCCACTCCATTTTGAACAAAAGTCAATCCATAAAAAATGTATATTACCCTTTCATAAATAAATTTAATATAGAAATGAAATGAAACCTACCAAATCATGTTTCATTAATGCATAGAAACTCTAAGTTTTCTTAGAATGAAAAATTACATAATGAAAACTAATACAAATAGAATGAAAAATAATATAATAAAAAATAATACAAATAGAATGAAAAATAACTCATTTACTAAACCCTAAGTTTATTTAGAATAAAAAATTATATAATGAAAACTAATACAAATAGACTGAAAAATAATGCAAATAGAATGAAAAATAACTCGTTTACCAAGCCCTAAGTTAACTTAGAATGAAAAATAATATAATGGAAATTAATACTAATAGAATGAATACAAATTGAATGAAAAATAATACAAATAGAATGAAAAAAATGTCATTTACATGTACAGGAGATTGTGATTCTGTCTGAGGGAATTTCGTCAACTCCAAATCATCATAGGATAGCAGCTCTTCGAAGCTATCATCTACATCCTTCGAATTGATACTCGGTGTTCTTAATAGCACGAAGGTAAAATCAAAACGAGAGGAAGAAGAAAGTTAGTGGGTGTACTAAAAGAAAGAAGAAGACGATCGTGAGTGTCCAACTGAGCGAAGAAGAATGAATGTGGGAGTGTGGAAATGCAAAAATGTTCAAATCAGTCGTGGCGTGGGAACAAGAAGAGGAAGAAGAGCATAGGAACGGTTGTATAAATAAGTGGGTGTACTGAAAGGAAAGGGTGGGTGTATTTAGCTCACGAATTTTGGGTTTATTTCAGTCGCACGTGGGAGCCATAGTGACAAATTTCGTTTCGATAATTTTTTAGTGGGGGGTCCTTTTGGTACATTTCGTATTAATTTCGATACATTTCGGGAAAGTTTCGGAGATTAAAAATATAAAAAATATATATTTAATATTTTTTTTTAAAATTAACAATTGATCCAAGTGGCTAAGCACTGACACCAAGCTCAAGCATAGAACTATAGAAGACAAATTGACAAAGGGTACCATTATACTTACCCCACCTTCTTCATTCGGCATGCATTGACCACCTTTAAATCAGATGGTGGAGGTCATTTTTTGTCCCCATCTTCTGCATAATAGATTTATGGACCGTGCGCGTACCATTAGGCGATCTGTTTTTTTATTACACATGGTACACATATCAAAAAGTGACCCTAAAGTCATATGACCTCCATCACGCTCAAGCATGATTTTAGCATTACGTTTTGAGATGTGTGCCATGCGTAATAAAAGATCGACCGTTTGATGGTATGCCCACGATCCATAGATCCAGTGTACAAAAGATAGGGACGAAAAATGACCACCATTTTATTCAAAGGCGATCAATACATACCAAGTGGAGGAAGTGGGGTGAAAAAACAGCTTTTGGGGTGCATAAACGATAGCCATTGAAAACTGCAGCCGTTTTCTAACTGCGTTTAGTCCCACATCGGTGAGAAAAAAGAAAAGAACACTCAAAGCCCCCTACATAATAGTGAACTCCTCATGCTTTACTTTCAGCAATCAAATAGCTAGTAGCCACAGACCAACTAATATTTTTCCATATTTAAAAGAAATAAAAATTAAACATTAAAAGGAAAATACTTGAAATTTCGAAACTAACAAAAGGTAACGAAATTTCGAAAATTTTCGTTTGACCCTCATTTTGGTGAATTTCATAAAATTTTGGCGACATTTGTCATTATGGTGGGAGGACTCAAAGAATCCGTGGGTGGAAATAAAGGTACTCTCTATGAATAGAAAGCCTTATATTAATAAATTTTAGTAAAAAATGATTTATTTTTTTTAAAGCCCACATTCCGGCGGTACCCAGTCTGAACCTGCCTATGGTTAGGCTGGGTTCATCTAGGCCCGGAAAATGACTGGGCTGCGTTTTATATTAACTAAGGATCAAAATATTGGTAAATCGATACGTATCGTCCTGACCTCTAAGACGATACGTATCGGGTATCGGCGATACATTGAATGTATCGGTTTGATACATACAATTTTTTTTTTTCGATTATCTATACAATCGATGGCGACTGTGTAGACAATCGCCATCGAATTTTTTTTTTTTTTTTCCGATTGTCTACACAATCGATGGCGATTGTCTACACAGTCGCTATCGAAATTTATTTATTTATTTTTTCGATTGTGTAGACAATCGAAAAAATAAAAATAAAAATAAATAAATAAATATATATATATATATATATATATATATATATATATATATATATATATATATATATATTATCAGACGATACATTTCAATGTATCGTCCGATAATTTCAATGTAACGCCAGTATCGTCCGATACGGGCGATACATTGCCCGTATCGGACAATAAGTACATTATTTTTAAGGGGGTACTATACAATGCCTTTGTATCGTACCGCCAAAGTCCAAAACCGATACGTATCAGTGTCGAATGATTTTTTGACCCATGATATTAACTCAACTCTAACCAAGCCGATTGAGAGCCCTACGCTGAGCTTGAAGCTTGCCAATATTTTTTTTCTGTCACATTACCCTAAAATGGCCCTGTCTTTTGAGAAAATACTAAAAACGTAGTGGGTGAGCTGTAGCCCGTTTGAAATCTCGGATTTCCAAGTTGTCTCATACTATCCTAAGACCAGAATGTCACACGTCTCGGCGAGACGGTGTGAAACAAAAATAACTCTTTTGATGATCTTACACCATTAACGAATACTTCATTGGTATGCCATGTGGCAAACATTTTGATCAATATAAATTGTCCAAGTGGCCATTCATGGTTGGAACACATCTTAAATAAAAAAGACACCTATAAATCAATTGTATACCATCTAACCAAATTTTTTTAATATTAGCCGTTGAAAAATAAGAATAATAGTAATATTAGTGTGCACAAATTTAGATACACACTTATAGCCATTCACCATATCATCACATAGATAAGATCCGATAAGATAAACTAGTATTGTGTATACAAAGAGGAGTAGTACACTTTGAATAGTGGACAAGCCTAACTTCTTATATAAATTATAATATAAATATAATATTTTTAATGTTAGATTTCGAAACGATTCACACTTTAATCTCGCCTTGCTGAGGGCTGAGACGCCGAGACGTATCGCCTCGTCTTGGGCAAGATTTTAGCCACATATTGAAATTACACAAGGCATGCTCATGTGTAGTCCTAAAATGAGTTCTATATTCACGGGAATAACCAGACCTTGGGATTTGAGAGTCTTCATCTTTCTCCACCAAATTCTGTGAATTGTTGACTAGCCAATTTCAGGGATCTTGAAATCCAAAAAAGTCAGCTGGCATTAGAATCATGACGAAGCTATCGATGCAAGCCATTCACCAACGAGTATGACGTCACCAACACAGCCGCCATAGTTCAAAATCTCAATTTTCGCATGTGTTCCATTCATGGCCCAATACAAGCATAGTCACCAGGACGGGGTTCGGCAATAAATCGGAAAAATTCAGAAAGCTCAGGAAATATTAGGAGGGAAATATAAGAAATAAGATAAATGAGATTTAAAACTATAAAAATTATAAAAGATCACAAAATTTCGAAATCTTTTTTGTGAATACATGAAATTTTGAACAATTTATACAACCTTAAATTTGCAAATTATTTATAAATTTTTGAAAATTTTGGCAATTTTTATAACTAGAAATACAAGGGCTAAACAAATACGAGACAACACCGTATCAGGAGATGGTTAATACATGCCTATATCGGCTTGTATCGCCCGATAGTCTGATACAAACTTCAACCCAAAATATTTCAGCCAAGACACTTTGATTTGGGTGGAAAACTTGAGATCAAATAAGACCATGGTTTGAAATCTATCTCGGTGCCTAGCGATACGAGATGTTTCACCCTGAGTTGTGAAAGAAAATATTCTTTTTAAGTTGTAGTTTATATTAAATGTTAGGCTAGTACACCATCATCACCGTTGTATACTTGGCACTATTTTTTCTCACTATATTCTATGTGATGATCTCATGAATGACTAGCTGGTGTTTCCAAATCTGTGTAATCTAACATCCCTTATTATTCTTATTTTTTAAATGCTAATATTGAAGATCATTGATCGGACGGTATGCAATTGATTTATAGGTGTCATTCTTTAACTAAGATACGTTCCAATCATGGACAGCCACTTGAACTGTTTGGATTGATCACAACTATTTGTCAAGTGCATAACAGTCAAATATACTTTAATGGTGTAAGATCAAACACCTATTTAAATGGTGTAAGATCATTTAAAGGGTTATTTTTGTTTCACGCTGTATCGCCGAGATGCCGAGACGTCTCGATCTCAGGGCTGCCAGAGACAACTCGAAAATCCGAGATTTCAAACCATGAATGAGACTGCTACTTATCTGTAACAGATTCTGAGACCCATAATCGCCTCTGCACAAAGATTTAATGAGTTTGACAAGTAGAAAATATAAGATGATTGCATGTAAATTTTTCCATGCAATCATCTCTGCATAATGATTCTGAGACCCATAATCATCTATGCATAAAGATTTAATGAGTTTGACAAGTAGAAAATATAAGATGATTGCATGTAATTTTTTCCAAATCAAACCCCCCATTCCATTGATTGCTTGGGATATAATTACAAGTATATACATCAGACTCTACTATCGTCAGTTCATGAATAAAATAATTTGTGTTTTCTACAGAGAGAGAAAAAATATGCTCCTTCAGAATCAATTTTTCATGGTTCAAAGCTAGGGACTTGATCTATGGAGCCCCTAGTGGCCTGATATGCTGTTCTTGGTAAGATAGATCTGTAGGGGTCTTCTTCTCTCTTCTTCTGTAGATATGATAGTATGCTCTCGACCTCCGATTTTATCTGGAAGTATAATGCATTTGCATTCTTTCTATCTTTCAAAATCTCCATCCTTCCACGTGTTTCGATTGGTTTCCCAAATAAATAATAAAAACGGCCAGGAACCTTCGGCACAACCCCAGGAACACAAATATCTTGGTTTGCAACTTCCCCATTTGTATCAGTCCTAGATTTCAGATGGGTCCTTGTGTTAGCAATAATTTTAGTGACTTGGGTGTTTTCTTCAATGGGATCAACAATTGTCTTAGCCACCAAATCCTGTCAAAAGCTGGCCTCCTAGATTTCATGGCCAGGCAGTGTAAAATGAGCTTTTGATCGGATTCAGTGTCTAAAAGACTACTTTGTACATGATGACGCCGCTGATCCCCCATTTACTCGGTTGTCGATCTACACAACTCGTTTAAAAAAACATACACAACTTATAGTTAAAACAAAAAGTATGCTTTGAAAGAATGAGTTTCAAAGAGTGAATTCGTCAAATAATCAGAGGTGAAGAGACTACCTTAATCTGACAACATCCTGATTTATTTCTTCTATCAAATCTCTGAAAAAGGGGATACTCATTTGATCATTGTAATCAAGAATCACCTGCCATCACATCCGGTGAGGTAACAAACTCACAATCATAACTCATACAGTAACAGAGGGAACAAGTCAATGATATCTGCAAAAGAATCTAAGATGAATTTATGTGGTCGAAGTATTACCGAAGTGTTGGTTCTGGTTACCTATAGGTAAACTGTGAAATAGGTTGTTAGATTTTAAAGTTACTGGGAAAGAAGAGATGCAAACTTTTAGATGTTGGGAAGTCTCTCAATTAAGAGTTTATATGTCGATGGTGTTAAAATAGGAAATTAGTAAGTTTTGAGTTAGACGTTTTGAGTTTTCAAGTTGGTGTATATATAGGAATAGGTGTCGACCATGAGGGATAGGTGTGATTTAGCAGAGAAAAAGTAGAGTTAGAGAATGAAAGAGAGAGAGAGTTTGCATAAATCATCTTTTCCTGTGCATTTATTTTATTTTATTTTTATGGTTAGCAGGTATTGAGCCTACAACCTCAAGGTTGCAATATTGTCAGCTTTCCTAGCTTTGTTAGTTCATTTCTTACCTATTTGTCTCCTCAATCTTCTTCCTACTTGGAATCCACATCTAGTGATTTTACATGTAGTGGGTCTTTTTGACGGGGATGCCACTTACATGGACATTGGATTCAGACCGCACCGGTTTTATCGGCGTCGGAAGAAGCATAGAGGTAGCCCGAGTAGCGTAGCCTCAGAGGAGGAACGGACACAAACCGCGAGGAGAACAACGCTGCAGAGAAACCTCACGCGAGTGAGCACTTAAAGTCGCTCAAGCAATGATAATTCTCGCGCGCGAGCTACGGCGACGACTTCAGACGCGTGAGGGAGAACTTAAAACTCGCTCAAGCGATGATAATACTCGCGCGAGCGAGCACTTCAGACGAGATTTTATACAAAACTTCCTTCTTTGTGTTTTATTAGTATTAGAACTCTTTTATTTCGAAATTAATTATTAGTGGCCTATATATAGAAGGTTGTAAAGAGTTTTTATTAATTGATTGATTATTTGAATGCTTTTATGCTTGAGTAATCTATGCTTGAGATGGGTTTGGTGTGAGGCCAAGGGATTGATTCCCAAAGCCATTGTTATCTTCTCTATTCTATTTGCTACTTTCGATCTGTGTTTGCTTTCTAAACCATAGCCTAATTTCTTTCTCGTGATCCCCAAAACCCTAAACCCTTTTGAAGCCCTAAACCACACAAAGTCAATACCCTTTCCAAACCATAAACCGATCTAAAAGCCATAAGCCTCTTACAAACCCTTGAGTGATTATTTGAATGCTTTTATGCTTGAGTAATCTATGCTTGAGATGGGTTTGGTGTGAGGCCAAGGGATTGATTCCCAAAGTCATTGTTATCTTCTCTATTCTATTTGCTACTTTCGATCTGTGTTTGCTTTCTAAACCATAGCCTAATTTCTTTCTCGTGATCCCCAAAACCCTAAACCCTTTTGAAGCCCTAAACCACACAAAGCCAATACCCTTTCCAAACCATAAACCGATCTAAAAGCCATAAGCCTCTTACAAACCCTAAATTCCCTTTTACAATCCAATTGGAAATCCGTGAATCTACATCGGACCGAAGATGAGCGCCTAAACCTAGAAAAAGCTAAAGTTTTATCTCTAGGCCGATCTCGCCTCGACTCTAAAAGTACTTGCGCATCGGACTGGACCTTACCTGGATCTTGTGTGATCTACCCATCAAAATTCTACAAAACCCTAAAGGTATCAAAGATAATTTTGCGATTAAACTTGATTTAATTTCATTAATTTCGGCAAAATCTACATAAAAATCATATTCCGCATTTTAGGGTCGTTGTCCTGCGTCACTTTGTTATGCACTTTGTAAATTAGTATGCATAAAAGCTCAAGGCATGTGCATGAGGACGTGGAGCACCAATATGTCCATGTAATGCAAGAAAGCAGCATATCATACTAATATAGTATAATCTGTAAATGGAATTATATGCCTTTTTCTCTTTTGAAATATTTAATCTCGGAGGAAATTTTGACTGGTTATGAGGTCTGATTCGATGACTAAGATTAGTTCTAGGTTAATGACCTAGTATATAAAGTTGTTTATTCTCTTCCAAGATGAACAAAGCGATTTCGGAGAGTGATTTTTTAACAAAGAGAATATTTGTTCCTTTTTTTACACTTATCATCATTCAAGTGTCATAAACAGTGTGAATATCCATGTATATCGCCCATATTGGATGAACCACGTAAATTTCATGTGCTATGATTGTGACTATTGTTCTCACATGTATTTCTTGTTTTTTCCTTATCCCTAGAGTTCCGCATTTACAAAAATAGGAAATTGAGGTGCAGCTTGCCATCTTGATAGTGAGTTATGATCTGACAAATTGGCTGTCATAGAAAATTAATGCTTTCAATCTGTAAAATTTCAGAACAAAAAACCCCAGAGCCATGCAAAACTATATGTCCCTCTCTCTCTCTCTCTCTCTCTCTATACATATATATATATATATATATATATATATATATATATATATATAGTGACTCATAAATATGGAAAATGCCTTGTCAAAATGTAATCTTAAAAAGGATATAAATTTTGTATTTTCCAATGCAAGAAATAGATGTTTAATTTGAAGCCAACATAAGTAATGTGACAATTTCAAACAACAAAAAATTTTCACAGAAAATTAAGGATATTATCAAAATGAATAGATCCACAATCTTACTTCTGCTACATCGTCTTCTCCAACAACTCCAAATGGAACAATTGTGGCGCCAAATCGAGCAGCCATCCTCACAAACTCAGGCTGATCGGGCCAAAACAACTTATATTCTTCACCCTGACCATAATTCACACACCAAAGCTAGAATTAGAATATGTGAGTCTCACATACTATTATGTTGCCAGTCATCAAACAGTAGATCTATTTTTTAAGAGATTTAAGAATGTAAAAGGCAAAGGAACTACCCTTCACCAAGTGACCTCAATTTTAATAGAGATGCATGTGGCAGAAGAGGTACTTCTTGTTAGTATATTTTCCATAATATATAAGAGAGATGTATATCAGTATATGTGTTTTATTTATGGTTCATGTTGAAGGGTATGAGACTACGACACACGAACATCAGCTTTGTTCACAAAAAAATTATACAAATTTCATAAACAAACCCATTGCCACAAATTCGCCATCGGAAAGAGAGAGGGTTATTTATTTGAGAGCAGTAAACTTCCACGGAGGTTTTAAGGCTGCTTTTGGCATAGCTCTTTGTCAGCTCTGTGTCAAAGCCGGATATACTTTCTTCAGTAGGCACCCCTTCTCCTTGCTAATTTCATGCAAAGCAGGATTTACCTGCTCTAGCAGCTACCTGGCTGCTCTTTGCTAACTCCCTGTCAAAGCAAATAAAATTTGCTTTGGCAAGGCGTGAAAAGGGGAGAACTGCTGGAGCAGGTAAATCCTGCTCTGTAGGGAGTCAGAAAGGAGAAGGGGGATTCGCTGAAGCAAGTAGCAGGGCTTTAACAAAGAGAAAATGATGGGGACATCCGATTCGAAGAAGCCGCCCGTAACCTATTGAAGGCGAAAGAAGAGCGTGACAGTGGTCTGAAAGAAGAACTGCACAAATTTACGGAATTCAAAAGTGTTTTAGTCGATCGATCGATCCAAACATCCGATCGATCGATTGAGGACAGAGGCTTTTCGAAGATTTTATTCTTCTTAGTCGATTAATCAATTCCAAATTTTTGATCGATCAATTGTGAACAGAGCCTTCGGTCGAATTACTAATTTATCAGTCGATCGATAATTCGATCGCGCGAGATACGACAAAATTTTGGCTTTCTTTGGCAAAACTTGTCATTTTAGTGTTTTACGTTATTAGGACTCTCGTATTTCGGGTTAGGGTTTGTTAACCTATTTAAAGGCTTGTAAAAACAACTTTTAATTTAATTGATGGGTAATGAAAATTTTCTTTTTGCAACTTTAAGAACTTAGCTTGAGTTTTCTGGGAGGGTATGATTCTCTCAACCGAAGAGCAATTCTTCGTCTCGTGTGCGGTTTGGTGCGAGGCCAACTTTTCCTCCTCTATCTTCTTCTGATCTACGAGTTACGTAAGTACCTAACCCTGATCTATCTATTCCACTATTAAATCTAAACTTAGCCTTTCCTTTTCGCACAGTAGCGAAAGAACCTGCTTGCGAGTTCGTTCGAAACCCTACAACTGTTGGAGTTCTAGCCGTTTGCTAAGAACTCTAATCTTCTAGATCTGATAGGGAACGTATGCGAAAGTAACACTGTTTCGGGCTAGACTTAAAATTATTTAATTGAATATCTTAGTATTTTCTGTGGAAAACTATTAAGAAATTTGATATTTTAATTATTTGCATTAAAATTTCTGTTAATCTCGGCCCTAGCATTTGCATGTGTTAGTTTTTGCATCAGATTTGGTATCAAAGTGATAGGGACATCACGATCAAGAGCATCAAACTTTGAATATGAAAACGTTTTAATTAATTAGGATTCTTTTAATAAGTGGTTTGTTTTAGGATTAGTTTCCTTATTTGAATCAATTAGGGGTCAGACACATATATGTGATATGTGACTATTAATTCCGTCATTTTTTACGCAACCATCGGAAAAGTGGTCATAAGTCTACCAATATGTGTCAGAATTGTGTGATTCTTATCTTGTTGAAAAACTACTTCAATAAGCTTTCAAACAAGACCAATTTCACATCAATCGGACATCGTTTGACCCTTCAAAAGTAGTCACGTAATTAAAATAGGGATTAATAGTGAAATTAATTATACCGTTAGATTAGAAAATTTTCATGATTGGTTAAGAGTTTTATTTTAAGTAGTATTTTTAGGGTTTTGATTTGTCCATTTAAAGGCTTGTAAACAACTTTAGTATTGTTTTTTTTATTAATGAAAATTTGAGAGTTGCTTTTGTGCAAACCCTATAGACCTTGTGAAGAGTTTTCGATCGAAGAAACGAATCTTTCGAAACTTGAGGAGTGTTTATGCATTTCTCGTGCGACTTGGTGTGAAGCCGATGTGCAGCCTTGGAAATCTTTAGTGTGAAGCCTTAGACCTCTATCCTCTTATTCCATCTTTTCTCTATTTATCATATAGTAATATTTTTCCTTTGCTTTGATAAATTCCAAAACCCCTAAAATATTATTAGTTTCAATCTTTTGATCTACCATTTTATTTGTTTTAATCCTTCAACCCTTATTTATTCACTCAAGAGACGATACCGTGAGTCTGTGATTATAGCTTGGTACCCTAAACTAGAGCAAAACTCGAATCCTTCATCAGATCTGTTTTTCCAGATCGGAAACTTTTAATATATGCGAATGCTAAATTGAGTTACTCTAATTATTTAATTAAATTCTTTAAACTTCTTTGTATTTGGGCGATTTCAAATATTTTTATTATTCAATTTAATTTGTAGTTAATCTCAAACTTGCATAATTAGGGTTTTAGCATTTGTCCCGCATCACAGAGACTTGTCAGTTTAGGGTTTTCGATGTTCATATAGGCTCTAGGGTTCATTTCTTTTATATTTTTTTCGTCATGCATCATTTTGTTTTTATCTTGCATAATCATGGATCCCATTAAGATAGAAACCCTCATTAAGGAACTTACATCTAAGTTAACGGTGAGTCAAGCCGACCTCCAAGCCCAACTGGCTGATCACCATAATCAATTGCAAAACCAGTTACGTGATCAACAAGCCCAGTGTGAGGCTTTGGTGACCCGTGTTGATGAGATGAATGAGGTCATCGCTGAAAATCATTATCACGTTCACATTAATGACCGTAGGAGAGATGGTCCTCACCAATGTGATACCCAAACAAATCAGGACGACAAAATCATGTCCGTGAAAATGGACGCCTCTACTTTTGACAGGAAAAGACAACCTAAAGTCTATCTCGAGTGGGTGACTGGCATGGAAAATTTCTTCGAATGGCATGCCATATATAAGGAGCGTAAAGTTCAGTTTGCCAAGGTCAAGCTAGACTTTACTGGATGGGTGTAGAACGTCGTAGGTAGTCCCACGGTCTTCTACCCATTTCCACTTGGGATGATATGACAATCCAATTGAACGAGAAGTATGTTCCTCTTTTCTATGATGAACGTCTTCTTAATCAGTTGCAATCATTGCGCTAAGGGAATTCACCGATCACAGAGTACATTGATAAGTTTGAAGACCCAATGTCCCAGGCCAATGTAGATGAGCCGGAAAGAGTTACCTTATTCCGATTTCCAATGGGTCTTCGCCCAGAACTACAAAGGGAACTCATTCCATACCCCGTCATAGACCTAGATGAATGTTTCTCCAGAGTTGAAGAGTTAGAACGGTACCTCAAGACCCCTCAAACCAAACGTTTCAATACTAGTAGGTTCGGTTATAGGTTTAACTATCCTGAGTCAAAATCTAACATAAATACCCCATCGGCTAGGACCAACTCAGTTGCTACGCCAGTGATCAGAGTTGATAAGGGTAAGGGTCCAATGCTTGAAGGCCCCAAGAGTGGTGGTCAAAACAAGTGTTAGAAGTGTCATGGCGTCGGACATTTTGCAGCACAATATCCTTCTCGAAACTTGTTCATAGCCGAGGACCTTGAGAATGAGCACGACGAGAGAAGTCTATGAACCTAAATCGTTCCCAAGTGATGAGGAAGATTTTACGAGGGAACGAATTGTGGCTTGTCTTAAGGAAGTCTGCTACCCCGTTGAGGAGGATAATTGACGCGGGACAACGACCCTAAAATGCGGAATATGATTTTATGCAGATTTTGCCGAAATTAATGAAATTAAATCAAGTTTAATCGCAGAATTATTTTTGATACCTTTAGGGTTTGCAGAATTCTGATGGGTAGATCACACGAGATCCAGATAGGGTCCAGTCCGATGCGCAAGTACTTTAGAGTCGAGGCGAGATCGACCTAGAGATAGTACTCTAGCTTTTCTAGGATTAGGCGCTCGTCTTTGGTCCGATGTAGGTTAACGGATTCCAAATTGGGTTGTAAAAGGGAATTAGGGTTTGTAAACGATTTATGACTTTGAGTCGGTTTATGGTTTAGAAAGGGTATGGGCTTGTGTGATTTAGTCTTCAAACGGGTTTAGGGTTTCGGGGACCACAAGGAGGGATTTAGGCTATGGCTAGAGAAGAACGCAGAGATTCAGAGATATCAAATATAAGCAAACCACGCAAATTAATAACAATAAGAAAAATATAGGGGAATCACTCCCTTGGTCTCACACCAAACCCATCTCAGGTAAAGATTACTCAAGCATAAAAGCATTCAATAATCAATCAACTCCCCTAATTACATTGTTTAAAGACCTTATATAGGTCTTACAATAAAAGAAAACCCTAAAACGAATATTAAATAAAAAACAAATAAACCCTTGAAACAAAAGTTCGAAATTAAACTCTTAAAATAACTAAAATTCTCGACGCGATTTCGATCGATCGATTTTGGAATTCAATTGATCGATTTGAAAATCGATCGATCAAAAATTCATATTTCTATGAAAATCGCCGTCGACATTCGATCGATCGATTGAATTTGAATTTCGATTGATCTAAATTTTCGATCGATTGATTATATGATTCGATAGATTGAAATTTATCACTCAAAAAATTTGTATTTTCCTCTCGCTGCTGTTCGATCTTGGCGTTCCCCATCATTCTCCTCCACTCAAAATGTTTCATCACCGATGAAACACGCACATAGTACTGATCAAGTGTGTCGGAATTTGCACGATGGAACTCCTTGCAATTAGCCCAAACAATCTCGGCTCTTAGTGACGTATGATCCACTTCTCGGTGGATTGTAATGGGACGCACACGATAAACCTCTCCTTGATGAACCTGATAACCCGACTCGCCAACCCATTCTACCAAATATTTTTAAAGCTTCTCATCAACTCTCTCGGACCTGAAGGAATTTATCCCCGATGAAGTGTGATCGCGCTATCGGTCGAGATGACGAGAACTCAAGTGGCAAGCTCTTCCATCATTGGCCCATGTACTCTCAGTAGGTGAAGTATCAGCAGATAATTTGTAGTGATTGTTGCTTGAATTAATCTTGTGTTTAATTTCGGGAAGCAATGCAGAATGAGATTCAAAACTTGATTCACAACAAGACTCGGAATATGAAGCGGCATGCAACTCGAGACTATAATGTGTGAGTGTATCTATGGACTCGATACTCTCTTGTGCATACGACTCTACCACCGACAAGGACTCGTGCACAACAGGTTCTACGGGCTCTAAAAAATCGTGCGTAGGTGACTCGGTCGAATCGTGCGTGGGTGACTCAACATTACCACTCACAAGGAAATCCGAAGTCATTTTGACACAAACTAGACTCTCTTCAGCTTCTTCGATCTCCTCTTCACTCATCACGGTCCTAGGGTCATACACTTCCTCTTCTACTTTCATACTTTCCGGCTCCTTAGAACTTTCGCTTTTAGTCACTAAATTCGGAGTGGGAAGTTTTATGGAGCATTGGTAAGCAAAGTGTCCGAACCCTTGACACTTAAAACAATCAGGACACTTATTTGTCTTGGTTTTCAAAAATCATAGAAGATGACGGTGCGTGAGAGGAACATAATTCTCGACAAGTCATTCCCTCATGTCCTCCCATCGTGTGATGGGCTTACGATTAGCTAACTCACGTAGAAGCTCAACATTAGTCCAATAGGTTTTGGCACTACCCTCCAACTTTGTTTTCACTAACCTAACTTTGTACTCATTCGGTACACCATACCAATCAAAATACTCTTCTACACTAGACAACCACTCCACGAAGGTTTAGCCATCCCCCAAAACATGGAACTTCATCCCGAATAGATTTTAGAAACTTTTCGGTGGGATCATACTCGGGTTCACGCTGATGAGGGTATCCCCTAACTCTAGTCTCATCACGACTTTTGAGACTTTGCCCAGAATTTGGTGTGTAGCGGCTCCTATTATTAATTGCACACATTTGGGCTTTGATGTCCCTAAGGGCATCAACAATCTCGCTCATGCTCATGGTGAACACGGCTTACTAACACGGGTGCTAAATGTGATGCAAACATGAACCACAACGGGTGAGGAATTTTGTCAAACACATGGCGTGCACACATAAAACTGAAGGAAGATGCAATGAAAATTAAAGTGACACACAATATGCCCAAACCTAGAAAACCTAGTGCTCTGATACCAAAACTGACGCGGGACGACGACCCTAAAATGCGGAATATAATTTTATGCAGATTTTGCCGAAATTAATGAAATTAAATCAAGTTTAATCGCAAAATTATTTTTGATACCTTTAGTAGAATTCTGATGGGTAGATCACACGAGATCCAGATAGGGTCCAGTCTGATGCACAAGTACTTTAGAGTCGAGGCGAGATCGGCCTAGAGATAGTACTCTAGCTTTTCTAGGATTAAACGCTCGTCTTCGGTCCGATGTAGGTTCATGGATTCCAAATTGGGTTGTAAAAGGGAATTAGGGTTTGTAAACGATTTATGACTTTGAGATCGGTTTATGGTTTAGAAAGGGTATGGGCTTGTGTGATTTAGGCTTCAAACGGGTTTAGGGTTTCGGGGATCACAAGGAGGGATTTAGGCTATGGCTAGAGAAAAACGCAGAGATTTAGAGATATCAAATATAAGCAAACCACGCAAATCAATAACAATAAGGAAAATATAGGGGAATCACTCCCTTGGTCTCACACTAAACCCATCTCAGGTAAAGATTACTCAAGCATAAAAGCATTCAATAATCAATCAACCCCCTAATTACATTGTTTAAAGACCTTATATAGGAGGTTTTACAATAAAAGAAAACCCTAAAACAAATATTAAATAAAAGACAAATAAACCCTTGAAACAAAAGTTTGAAATTAAACTCCTAAAATAACTAAAATTCTCGACGCGATTTCGGTCGATCAAATTTGGAATTCGATCGATCGATTTGAAATTTCGATCGATCGAATTGAAAATCAATCAATCGAAATTTGATATTTCTATGAAAATCGCCGTCGACATTCGATTGATCGAATTTGAATTTCGATTGATCGACATTTTCGATCGATCGATTATATGATTCGATTGATCGAAATTTATCACTCCAGAAATTTGTGTTTTCCTCTCACGGGCTCTTGTAGTTAGATGTGCTCTAGCCCAGTCTAAGGAGAGTGATGGTTGGCGGTGGGATAACATCTTCTTTACCGTAGCCAAATGTGGTGAGAAAATCTGTCGAATCATAGTCGATAGTAGAAGCTGTACCAATATTGTTTTCGAGAGTACAATTTTTCGCTTAGGACTTGCACCCGTAGCTCACCCCTTATAAAATTTCTTGGGTCGATTCATCGTCAATCCCCGTTTCACGAAGGTGTCAGGTTCCTATACAATTTGGCTCGTATAAGGACACCTTATAGTGCGATGTTGTGCCTATGGATGTCGGGCATATCATCCTTGGGAGGTTGTGGTTGTATGATATGGACGTTACATTGTTCGAAGATCGAACGTGTGTTCTTTCACGCACAACGGGAATAAAATAAAGATCAATCGTTTACCTCCTAGAGCACCTACTGTGAAATCGAATAAATCAAATGATAAAGACCTAATTGAGAGAGAGAAGACATCTAAGACCGTTCACATCGTTAGCCCTCTAGAGTTTAAACGAGGTGTTAATACAAAGGACATTGTCTATGTCCTTGTTATAGTTGAAACACCCAAAGAGTCGAGTGTTGAGATTCCGAAAGAGGTTGAATTGATAATGAGGGAATTTCGGGAAGTCTTTCCCCAAGACCTTCCGGATGAGTTGCCACCTCTACTTGACATCCAACACGCCATTGATTTGGTCCCCAAATCTACTTTACCTAACTTGCCTTATTATCGCATGAATCCATCCAAACACTCGAAGTTAAAAAATCAAGTTGATGAACTTCTCCAGAAGGGATTCATTAAGGAAAGTATGAGTCCATGTGTCGTGCCAGCACTGCTTACACCCAAGAAAGATGGAACTTGGAGGATGTGTGTTGATAACCGCGTTATTAATAAAATCACGGTCAAGTATCAGTTCCCTATACCGAGACTGGACGACATGTTGGGCATGATGGTCGGTGCCACTATTTTTTCGAAGATCGACTTGAAGAGTGGATACCATCAAATCAGAGTTCGTCCCGAGGACGAGTGGAAAACTGCCTTTAAAACCAAGGATGGTTTATACGAGTGGTTTGTCATGCCTTTCGGGCTTTCAAATGCCCCGAGCACATTTATGTGTTTCATGACAGGTGTTGAGGCCTTTCATAGGCAAGTTTCTTGTGGTTTATTTCGATGACATCCTCATTTATAACCACAACAATGAACAACACCTAAGCCACTTAAGGCAAGCTTGTATGACTCTCAGAGGAGAAAAGTTATACACGAACCTAAAGAAGTGCACATTCATATCACAAAGCATTGTCATCTTAGGGTTTGTCATAACCTCTGAAGGAATGACTGCGGACGCGGAAAAGGTCAAAGATATAGTGGAATGGCCCGAACCTTGGAACATTCACGAAGTCCGTAACTTCCATGGGTTAGCCACTTTTTGCAGACGGTTCATCCGTAACTTCAGTACGGTAACATCCCCTATCACCGATTGCATAAAAAAGAGAGAGTTTAAATGGACACCTACTGCGGTAAAAGCCTTTAAGGAGATTAAATCCCGCATGACGAAAGCTCCTATCATGCGCCTTCCTGACTTTTCTAAGGTCTTTGAGGTAGCGTGTAACACGTCAGGCATAGGTATTGGGGGAGTGTTGAGTCAAGGGGGCCATCCAATCGCTTATTTCAGTGAGAAGCTAAATGAGGTCAGGCATAAATACTCTACCTACGACAAAGAATTTTATGCGGTAGTGCAATCTCTCAAATATTGGAGACATTATTTGCTACCACATGAATTTGTCTTGTTCTCTGATCATGAAGCCCTTAGATTTTGAGTTCCCAAAAGAAGTTAAACCTGTGACATACGAAATGGGTTGATCAACTTCAAGGGTTCACCTTTGTGCTGAATCATAGGGCTGGTGTAGAGAATCGAGTTGTTGACGCGCTTAACCGTAGAGTGGCGATGTTACATTCATTGATTGTTGAGGTGACCGGATTCGATCGTCTCATAGATGATTATCCTACATGTCTGGATTTTGGAGAAGAGTACACCTCACTCCTGAGTGGACAATCTGTGAGAGAGTAAGTATACCCTATAGGACGAATAATTGTTCTTGAAACATCGCTTGTGTATTCCCCATACTTCTTTACACGACTTTCTTATTTGAAAATTACACGCTTGAGGGATTGCCAGCCATTTTGCTCGCAACAAGACTGTTGCATTGGTTGATGACCGATTTTATTGACCTAATCTCACCCGAGATGTTGTCAAGATCATCAACCAGTGTCTTGTTTGCCAACTGGCAAAACATAGGAGGCAAAACACCGGGTTATACACACCTTTACCTATGCCACACACCCCATGGCAAGATCTCTCTATAGACTTTATGTTAAGCCTTCCTAAGATCCTCCGCAAACATAATTTAGTGTTCGTTGTCGTGGACCGTTTTTCGAAAATGGTCCATTTCATCGTGTGTTCAAAGACCTCAAATGCAAGCAACATTGCCACACTTTTCTTTAATGAGGTTGTTCGTCTGCGCGGTTTGCCTAAAACTATAGTGTTTGATCGTGATGTCAAATTTGTCAGTTACTTTTGGAAGACACTGTGGCATAAAATGGGGATTGAGCTTCAGTTTTCGTCTGCATATCACCCCCAAACAGATGGGCAAACCGAGGTTGTAAATCGGAGTTTAGGTAACTTGTTACAGTGTCTAGTACGTGAGAATTATAGAACTTGGGATTCCATCCTACCTTTAGCGAAGTTTGCATACAATAATTCGATTAATCAAACCACAGGTATTAGTCCTTTTCAAATTGTGCATGGTTATACACCTAGGACACCTGTAGACCAAATCCCAATGTCAGTCCCCTAGAGGTCGTCAGAGTCTACATCTACATTTACACGTCGCATTCATGAATTGCATGCTGAGATTAAAAGAAGAATTAATGTGAACAATGAAAGATATAAAATTTCTGCAGGCTCTCATAGAAGGTTCAAAGAATTTCAGGAGGATAATTTTGTGATGGTTCGGAATAGGCCTGAGTTATTCCCTCAAGGGATTGTTAAGAAATTACAAGTTCATGGTGTTGGACCCTTTAGGATTTTGAAGTGTGCTGATTATAACGCTTATATCCTAGATTTACCTCTAGAATTGGGGATTAGCACAACTTCCAATGTGGAGGATCTCATTTCATTCTATGGCCATTCAAACATCCCACCCAACCCATTTGAACATTCCACATCCGATGTTACCTCTATTTCCCTCCCCAAGCTATTACTTCTACCTACCCGACCATCTCGTGAGATCATTGAAGATGTTTTGGAGGATCAGATTGTGTCTATCAGCTAAGGGGGACTTTAGAAGTACCTGGTCAAGTGGAAGAACAAAGCTGATTCGAAGAATACGTGGATAACAAGGGAAGAGTTTCAACAGATTGATCCGGAACTCCTCGAACTCTATCACAACCAATATTCACCGGGGATGAATCCTTCGAACCCGGGGAGAATTGATGGGGACATTTGATTCAAGCAGCTACCCTTAACCTATTGAAGGTGAAAGAAGAACGTGAAAGTGTTACGAAAGAAGAACTGCACAGGTTCGAGGAACTGAGTAGTGCTTTAGTCAATCGATCGATCCAGACATCTGATCGATCCAGACATCTGATCGATCGATTGAGGACAAAGGACAAAGGCTTTTGGAAGAATTTATTCTTCTCAGTCGATCGATCAATTCCAAATTTTTTATCGATCGATTGTGGACAAAGCCTTCGGGCGAATTACTTATTTATCAGTCGATTGGTTAACTCTAGAATCAATCGATCGATCGATCGCGCGAGATATGACGGAATTTTGGTTTTCTTTGCAAGTCTTGCCATTTTAGTGTTTTAAGTTATTAGGACTCTTATTTCGAGTTAGGGTTTGCTTAGCATATTTAAAGACTTGTAAAAACAACTTTTAATTTAATTGATGGTTAATGAAATTTTGCTTTTTGCAACTTTGACAATTTTGCTTGAGTTTTCTGTGAGGGTGTGATTCTCTCAACCGAAGAGCGATTCTTCATCCCACGTGCGGTTTGGTGTGAGGCCAACTTTTCCTCCTCTATCTTCTTCTGATCTACGAGTTACGTAAGTGACTAACCCTAATCTATCTATTCTGCCATTAAATCTAAACTTAGTCTTTCCTTTTCGCATGGTAGCGAAAGAACCCGCTTGCGAGTTCGTTCAAAACCCTACAACTGTCGGAAATCTAGTCATTCACTAAGAACCCTAATCTTCTAAATCCGATAGGGAACATACACGAAAGTAACATTGTTCCGGGCTAGACCTAAAATCATCTAATTGAATATCTTAGTATTTTCTATGAAAAACTCTTAAGAAATTTGATATTTTAATTATTTGCATTAAATTTTCTATTAATCTCAGCCCTAGCATTTGCATGTGTTAGTTTCCACATCAGAAAGGGACCTACTAAAGCAGGCAAACCTTGCTCTGGCAGGGAGCTAGCAGAGAGCTATGCCAAACACAACCTAAATCTTTGTATTGGTGACGATATCGGCCACCCTCTAAGACAATATGTATCGGTTGATACCATTGATTCTATTTTGTCTTCTGAAAAAGAAAAACTTAAAATTAAGAAACTACAAATATAGAAATTTTGAAAGAAAAAAAAGGAAACATGCCAATTGATACCACCTAATACTGGTAGGTATCTGCAGATACATTACATCATAAAGAACACCTTTAAGTAAAAAAAAAAATATATATATATATATATATATATATATATATATATATATATACAAGGAAATTTACCAAATAGGTAGAAAATATAAATAGGGTTTTCATCGAATAAAGTTGGAATCATAAAAATTAGTATCTCTTGTTTGTAAACCACATTTCAGGTCATAAATCATCAAGGTCTTGTAAAAGGTCATAAACTAAACTGTAAGAGCGCTTGTTGAATAAAGCCTGAAAAGTCGTTATTTCATGTTATGAATCATTAAAGTACTACAAACGGAGTATATAAACTAAATTGTAAGAGCTTCTGTTGAGCGAGGCTTTAAAAGTTAATACTTCATGTCCCCAATTATATAGGTCTTTTAGGAGGAGTTTGTAAACTGAACTGTAAGAACTTGTAATGATCCCAGCCTTAAAAGTTATCCTTTCATGTTGCAAATAGTTTAAGTTCGGTAAAAGGGCTTCCTAAGCTCAACTATAAGACCTCATCTTCACCCAGGCCTTAACAGTTACTAAATCTTATATAATTTGATTCTTATAAAGGAGTTGGTAAACTAAACTGTCAGAGTGTGATTTTGAACAAAACTTTAAAATTTACTTCATGTTACGTATCATATAAATCCTGCAGGAGTTCATAAACTATACTATAAGAGTTGATGTGAAATGAGGCCTTAAAAGCTATTATTTCGTGTTATGAATCACCTAAGTCTAGTAAAAGGAGTCCATAAACTAAACCATTAGATATTATATAAAATGAGGCCTTGAAAGTTATTATTTCATGTTAGGAATCATCCAAGTCCTGTGAAAGAAATTTGTAAACTAAATTGTAAGCATGCATATCAAACAAAGCCTTAAAATTTATCATTTCATGTTACAACTCATAAAGTCAAAAGGAGTTCGTAACGTAAATTGTAAGAGCTTGTGTTGAACAAAACCTCAAAGGTCAAGATGAGAGTTTTCATGAGTGTTAGCAGTCCATTTAATACAGGATTCCTTTCATCTTACCATCAGGACTCATGGCCTATAAAAAATCAATATTGGCAGTCATATAGGGTCCATACGTAGTTAAAATCAAGAGCTACATAGGGTCCACACTTAAAAGCAAGAGAGATATAGGGTCAACATAGCGGGAGCCATATAGGGCTCATAACAAGTTAATATGGGGAACTATATAGGGCCCACAAAGAATTCATATTGAGAGGTTTACAAGATCCGCAGTGTATTATCACAAGACCAATATGGATCGCCTAAGATCCAAAGGTGTATAGGATCAGGAGAGTATTATCACATGACCAAGATTGGTCATCTACAATTCATAGATCATCAACTTAGGGAACCGTGTTTTACGGTGTCGACACAATAATGACTATTGTTAAACGTTGACAAATGTAACAAATTATACGGCCTAAGATTCAAGAGTATCATTATGTTAGGAGCGTTGAAGTCCTAACAAAAGAATTCTGGACAAAAAGAATTTACGACACATTACATTGCTATTGATTTAAGTAAATCCATAACCATACAATCTATATTCTTATCATGATCTAACAAAACTTTTAGAAGATTAGAACTTGAATCTATTAGGCCAGTTGCCTAATAGGTACAATGTATCACACAAAAGGTATTACATCATCAAATAGATTATCATGCAGTAATGGAGTCCAACAGGCGTCATTGGAATTTTGAAAAAAAAGAGTACAATGTATCACTGCCCATATAGCAATGAAGGACACCGACGTCTATAAGTTTTGGACTGCATATAGAGACTCCGCAATAGGATGTTTACTAATGATCAGTCATATTTGTTTTTATTGAAAGAAAGAATACAACGGCTACTTGCACAACAAATTTGAATGTAGGAAAGAAGGTGAAAGAAAACAATGAGACGAGCACTGACCAAGGAAAGAAAGAAAATCAAGTATGGTGCAGAAATCACCGCCATTGATTTTTGATGATTTTGCATTAGGCACGAGACCATTTAATACATATATATATATATATATATATATATATATATATATATATATATATATATATATATATATATATATATATATATAATTGATGAATAAAATATAGCTTTCTGACCTTTTCAACATCTAAATTCATATAGTAATTTTGGTAATTTTGTCTAGCATATATGGATGACTAGGAAAAAGGGCTCTGTGGAAAGAACATTAGAAATGTTTTTACAAGTGAATGAGATAAGTACCACACCTTCCGATGAAGAGCCTCACGTGCACCCCCTGGGTAAAGTAGAACAAATGATTTTGTTGAAAACAACTGATAGAAGTTGCTTGGTGAGACAGGTAACGCACCAAATACTCTCAGCATATCAATCATGTTAAAGGCTTGTAATGAAGTTTCAGCTTTCTTTGAAAACAGTATTGGGTGAGCAATGCCGCGAACAATAACCTTTTTCTCCCACAAGAATTCTCCAACAAGTGGCATCAGTTCAAGCCCCATCAACATGTGATTACCAACTAATAAAATTGGACCTTCATTAGGAACCCCAGTAAGACCCTTCAGTATCGTGCCGTCTTCCAAAGTTGAAAGCATCACTGGACTCGTAGCTAATCGAAATAACCTAGAATTTAAACAGTTTATCATGTAGCTGTTACCAGATAGAGAGTATAGGTTTTGATTAATGCTATGTTCATACTAAAATGAAAATCTTACCAATTGTCATCGAATACTTTGGTGAGTTCTTTCACTGAAGGTGGAAGGTAATCAGAAATATGATTATATCGTCCTGAACGGCGGTATATGTTTGTTCCTTTAATGATAGTCAATAAATGAATTCCATTTTCCTGCACCATTTTTGTTTTAATTTACGTCATTCATGTTCATAATAGCATGATGACCAAGTAATAACATTAAAGGGCCATTTTCATTGAAAGACTATAGATGCTGGTAGTGTAGCAGAAAAGAGTCATGAAGTTTAATGTTAAGAAGGCTTGTAGGACATTGATGTGGCCTTTCAAACAGATTACATGAGCATATATCCATGATCATATATATATATATATATATAGGACAATGGAATGCTACATTAGGATGTCGCGTTCAACGCTGTCCTAGTATCATTTGAGTGTCAAGTGGCACCTAATCCGAAGATCGAGTGTCGAGTCAACATGCACAAGATCAATCAGATCCATGCCCCCCAAAAATAAATAAATAAATATCTTATCCACCACTGTCCAAAACATGGTCAAAGTTGGAAAAAATTCAATGTACTAAGTTAAGGGGGCAGAGATCAAACTTTGACCATGTTTTGAAGAACAAAAACGTCGTAAATTTTTTTTTTTGCTAGATCACATGCCACGTGGCTAATGATCGCAAAATGAGTGTCTGTTTTGGGATCACATGCCACGTGGCACGTGATCTCAGCACTAGTGTAGCTTTCATACGCTGCACGTAAGTGTAGGGATCCCTTAACTATATATATAAGAAAATTAACTTGCATTTTGTACTTGGCATAATGGGTGTTCGTTGTCTCGATGACACAAGTGAGATGAGATCATTAAAAGATCAAGATAGGTTGAGAGCGGCATATGAGGGCGGCCTATGGGCCTTGTTATTTTAGCCAGGTTGGGCAGTTTGGGTAGCTCCTAGTTGATTGAGAAAGATTCATAACCTGCATGTGTAATATCTGATGACATTCCTAGTTCGATCCACCCCTAAGGCATGTAATTGATATTGCACTTGCTCCAGATTGGTTTGGTGTGCACTATTGGCAGACTTTCTCCGGCTTGTTTATCATAGTCACAAAGTCGGGAGTCGGTAATAAATTGGCAAGGGTCTAAGTTGAAAAAATCAGCAAAAATCAGTTAAAGTCGGAAAATTTCAGGGAAAATAAAAAAAAAATCAAAAGAAAAATAAGCAAATATATCAATATATCATAATATATTCCAACTTAAAAATAATGATTTCAATGAATAAAATAGAACAAAATAAGCAAAACCTATGGGGTTTTATGAATAAAATAAACAAAGTACTACAAAACCTAAAGGTTTTTTTCCCCTAAAGTATAAGTGACGGAAAAAAGAAAAAAAATGGACCACATCACAAACATCACCACTTAATCGGCCGAGTTGTGACTTGGCCGATTAATTGGCGATAAAGTCGGGATGACTGCAAGTCGCCAACCTTTTTCGATTTTTAAAAAGTTGGAGACTTTTGTGACTATGGTGTTTATTGTTAGGAAGTTTTCTCTTACTTTGTCATTCGGTCGCAAGCAACCTCTGCCAAAGATAGACAATCTGTAGAAACCCTGGTACTTGGGTTTCAATACCTTAAAAAAAGAACACTAAGCTGATAACAAGATATGAACTAAAAATAAAACACCCCAAAACGTCAAACAGTGCAATCGCAAAGCACGATTGACAAGAATGGATTATTGAGAACTCAGGGATGGGTTTCAAGACCACCAACATATCGAAACCGCCCCGCTGCCTTTTTTAATTATTTTTCCTCTGGGACGCCCTTCTGGTTGGTGTCACAGATCTCACTACTCTGGAGCAGCATAAAGTCACAGAAACTTCAATATTTTTGGCTCCTTGAGGCCCTAGATCAAGGAAAGTAAAGATTTAAGGAAGAAAAAATTTGTTTCCTTCTTTATTCATGGACCTTTGTTGGCCTTGGAATCCTCCGCTTCTAATTTCTCTTCTACAACGCCCTCCGGAATGGTGTCTTAGGGCTCTCTGTTCTAAAGAACTGTAAGACCTCAAAAACCTCAATTTATTATAGATGACACTTCTGGTGGGTGGTATTAGGGTTAGGTAGGTGGTATTAGGTTGGTTAGAGGAAATAGAAGGTGAGAGTAAGAGAGAAGAGAGTTCGAATAATGAGAAGGCGTACTGAATCACGAGTCCCCCACTAGCATTTATATTAATAGCAAAAATTTATAGCGGCACACCACCCGTGCTACACACACGCACCAACTACTAACACTCCCCTTCAAGCTGGAGCACATATATTTACCATGCCCATCTTGACAACAATATCTCTTAAAGTTCCAGGCCTAGAGACCTTAGTCAAAATATTTGCAAGCTGCCGAGAGGAGGTCACATCAACTAGAACTGAGGACTTGTTCTTGGACAAAGTGATGTCCACCTTGATATGCTTAGTCCTCTCATGAAGAACCGAATCTGACCCGCTTCATGTCACAGTGAATAGGTATAGAGCCACCAATAGAAAACCAAAGCTTGAAAAAAAGGGAACGCAGCCATAGAACTTCACAAGTTCCATGGGCAATGGCTATGCATTCGACTTTAGCACTTGATTTAGACAGGACAACCTGCTTCTTGCTCTTCCATGCAACCAAGTTGCCTCCCCAAACGATACAATATCCCAATGTAGAGCAGCAATCAGTGGCCAAAAGACAACAATTCCGACCCAACCCTACCTAGGGTTTGCTCCTGTTGAGGTCTGAAACCTTGAGATCTGTGAAAATGGTCGGTTTCGACAGGTCTAAGATGAAACCCTTTGAAACTCTCAAATGGTTGGTAAAACCTCCATAGACTAACAATTAAAGAGGTAGAGGATAAAAATCTGATTCAAGTGGTGGTGTTTTCAGCCACTTTTGAGGTAAAAAATGTTACCTTGCTGACGTCAGCAAGGTAAGCGATGATGTCAGTAAGTTAGTCGATGATGTCACCAGTCCCTTTGTGTAGGTTCTCTGGATCCTTGCTCTAATACCAAGTTAAAATTTAGTTTGACTTGTTATAACTCAAACCCTTCTCTTATTGGTGACACACCCATTAAAACAAATGCACCCGCTTACATATAAAGAAAAAATAAATAAGACACACACACACCAACACAACGATAATTCCCATTGGCACATCAACACTCCTCCTCAAGTTGGAGATAGATATCAATCATGTCCAACTTGCCAGTAATATCATAGAGATGATTTCTTCCTATAGCATTAGTCAGGATATCTGCCAGTTGATCTTCAATAGTGAGTTGAGAAACGTAAACTCCTGAGTTTCCACCTTCTCTCTTATAAAATGACAGTCAACTTCAATATGTTTAATTCATTCCAGATAGACCGAATTTTCAGCTATGTTCTTTATAGCTTCATTATCTCCATACAACAACATTGATGCCAAAATCTATAATAATAAACTGAATCCACATTCGTTCCCTTGCACCTTGGGACATTGACCTATACTCACCTTCACAACTTGAATTTGCAACTACATATTTTTTACTTTGTCAAGTAAATAAGTTTCCCCCAAGAAAGTGAAATAACTTGTGGTAGATCTTCTATCACTAAGTGAGCCAGCCCAAACTGAGTCTGTGAACACTTCAACATCTAACCTCTTTTTCCTATAGAAAAGACCTTTACTTGGGCTTCCCTTTAAATATCTCAAAATTATATAAACAACATCAAGATGAATAGTCCTGGGAGCGTGCATGTACTAGCACACTACACTCACGACATATGCAACATTTGGCCGAGTTTTAGTGAGGTAGAAGTTTTCCACTAATTGTTGATATTTTCTGGTGTCCTTCAAGGGTTCACGCTCTTCTCCACTAATCCTATGATTTTGTTCCATAGGAGTACAGGTGATGCGGAAACTAACACAATGCAAATGCTAGGGCTGAGATTAATAGAAAATTAATATAAACAGTTAAAAGACAAATCTCCTTAACAGTTATCACAGAAAATAGCAATAGATTCAATTAAATAATTTAATTCTAGCCCGAACTAGTGTTACTTTCGCGTACATTCCCTATCGGATCTAGAAGATTAGGGTTCTTAGGGAACGACTAGATCTTCGACAGTTTTAGGGTTTCGAACGAACTCACAAGTGGGTTCTTTCGATACAGTACGAAAACAAAGGCAAATAATGGATTTAATGGTGGAATTGATAGATTAGGGTTTAAATACTTACGCGACTCGTAGATCAAGGAAGATAGAAATGAGAGAAAAGTTGGCCTAGCACCAAACCGCACATGGGACGAAGAATCGCTCTTCGGTTGAGAGAATGGCACCCTCACAGAAAGCTTAATAAAAAAACTCTCAAACTTTGCAAAAACAATAATATATTAACCATCAATAAATGAAAGTGTTTTTACAAGCCTTTAAATAGACAAAGAAAACTACGGATAAAAAAAAATAGACAAAGCAAACTCTAACTAGAAATAAAAGAGTCTTAAAAACTTAAAACACTAGAATGACAAGTTTTGTCAAAGAAAATCAAAATCTCGTCTTTTGATGGATGTATCTTGCGGTCGATCGATTGATTCGATTCGATCGACTGACCGAGAAATAATAAATTCGCCCAAAGAACCTGTTCACAATCGATTGATCGATTTTTTAGCGTCGATCGATTGACTGAGAAGAATAAGTTCGTAAGAACCTGTCCACAATCGATCGATCGAATGTTTGGGATCGATCGATCGACAAAAACATACATTAACTCTTCCTGAACTCTTTCACATTCTTCTTTCGCCTCGATAGGTTACGGGCGGCTGCTTGAATCGAATGTCCCATCAACAGGACTACAACCCAACATATCTGGCGGACTCAAAAGATCAAGGGTATACTTTCTCTGCGATAAGACAATCCCTTTTTTCGTCCTTGCCACTTCAATTCCTAAGAAATACTTCAGGGGGCCCAAATCTTTCATATAAAAAACTTTACTCTAGTAATCCTTCAGTCTTAGAATTTCATCACTGTCATCTCTTGTAACAATGATATCTCTACATACACAGTGAGAGTTGTAAACTTCACACCCCACTTTGCAAACATGATATGGTCATAGTGGCTTCTTTGAGAGCCATAACTCATCACAACATCACTAAATTTTTTTAACCATGCCCTAGGTGATTGCTTCAATCCATAGATGGCTTTCTTATGTCTACACACTTGATTTTTTCCCCTCACAAGTAAAACTATGAGGAAAGGCCATATAAACTCCCTCCTTCAAATCACCATGTAAGAATGCATTCTTCACATCTAACTAATATAGTGGTCAATCTTTACACGTTGCAAGTGATCTAAGAAGCCTAATTGTAATGGATTTAACCACAAGAGCAAACACCTCTTGATAATCAACTCTCTGAGTTTTTGTGAACCCCCTTGCAATAAGTCGTCCTTTGTATCTTTGTATCTCACGACGTTGGGCCAGGGCATCAGAAAGACAAGTAGGAATAAAAACAGAGACCAAAAAAACATGAATAAATGAGATGGAGAAAAGATATGATAAAACACATAAATGGGATGCTGAGTGCAAGATCGAGGAACTTTTCGACGAACAATAGGGGATCAAGATCAAACTGACTTGTTTGTGGAGAAGGGTTCTGGTCAGTGATTTGAGAGTAAGGCCTGCCTTGAGATGGATTCTCATCTAGAAGTTGTGCCTCCCTAAACATCTTCTGCATAAAGACTTTACCTTGGAATTTTCCTTGCCTTTTTTCACACTTGCCCGATTGGGGTTGCTCCTCTACAACCCCTCTTTATCATGCTCTTTTATCTCCTCATCACATTCTTCTACCATATCCAAAGAGGGTAGCTTACCAAGGTCCCCTTCAATAACTTCAACATCTTCCCTCCCTTGAAGAGAGGGCATTGAGAACTCATCCGCTGAACCTTAAAGTAAGGGGTATCTTCATAGAAAGTATCATCCATTAAGATGAAAAAGAGACAAGTCACAGTGTCAAAACATTTGTACCCTTTTAGTGTAGGAGGGTACCTAATAAAAATACTTCGAGTAGCTTTAGAATCCAACGTATTATGATGAACAACAGGAATATGGGCAAAACACAAACAACCAAACACATGATGTGGCACAAGAAAGAGATTTTTGGTAGGACACATAACTGGATGGGAGACTTACCCCCTAGAATGGGAATAGGCATACAATTAAGCAGACGTAAGGATAACATCCCCCAACAGAATCTAGGGACACTGATACAAATCAGAAACATGACACCTCTAAAAGATGATAGTTTTTTCTTCCAGCTACCCTATTATATTGTGGAGTGTAAGGACATGTGATTTCCCACACAATTCCACGCTCACAATGATACGATTGAAGATGATGAGAAGAGTATTTACCACCATTATCTGATTGTAAGACCAGCTACTCGATGTATCTTTATTAGGTACCCTCCTACACTAAAAGGGTACAAATGTTTTGACATTGTGACTCGTCATTTTTTCATCTCAATGGATGATACTTTCTATGAACATACCCCTTACTTTAAGCTTCAGCGGATCCAACGTATTATGATGAAGAGCAGGAATATGGGCAAAACACAAGCAACCAAACACATGATGTGGCACAAGAAAGAGACTTTTGGTAAGACACATAACTGGATGGGAGACTTACCCCCTAGAATGGGAATAGGCATACAATTAAGCACATGATAGTCAAGGCGTCGCCATGGCGAATAGCGTCGTAGATCGCCATACATGACCAAATGGTGAGGGGTTTATATATAGCGACGTTATGGCAGAATGGCGCCATAGCATAGCCATATACGCTATTTATAATAACTTATGTACTCTATCATTATAGTATAAGATAAGTTATATAAGCTATCAGGTATATAAGCTATCAGTTATATAGTTATATTATAAGTTATAAAATATAACTTAAAAGTTATTTAACTTATAAAAGTCATATAAAAGGGCTGGGATTTGGGATTTAGGGTTATTCCCAATTAGAGAACCAGCAGCTCTCGCTCTCCCTCTCTCAATCTCCAGCAGCTCCTTTGACAACAACCAGGTACGCCATTTAATTATTTTTTCTATTTTGTTTTATTTTCTGTTCGGATTTAGGGATATCAGTTCTTTTTTCTGTTTTTCTAAAGGGTTGGGAGTTGGGATTTAGGGTTAAGCCCTATTAGAGAACCAGCAGCTCTCCCTCTCTCGATCTCCAGCAGCTCCTTCGACTATAACAATAACAAGGTACGCCATTTTTTTTTCTATTTTTTTTTACTTTATGTTCTGATTTAGGGCTATTAGTTTATTTTTTTCTCTGTTTTTTACATTTACGTTATGCTTGACTCCTTCACTTCACGACGACACGACCACGACAGGCTCCTTGACACCTTGACAACTCCTTGACGGTTTGACAAGTACGCCATTTTTTTTACATTTACTGTTTTTTGATTTTTTTTCTGTTTTTTTTTTTTGCCTATTTTTTGTTTTTTGTTTCTTTTTTCTGTTTTTTTGTTAGTTTTTTTTTCAGTTTTTTTTTTAGTTTTTTTGTTGTGTTTTTTTTTTTTTTCAGTTTTTTCAGTTCTATATTTGCTTATATTTGATATTTATATGTGCTCATGTTACAAATTTATAGATGTACCATATTTGATTTCTATTTATTGGTATTTATTTATGCTTGATTTTTCATAGTTAAATTTTTTGTCATCTATTAAAATATAAATTTTTTAAAAATAGTAAAAAAAATAGAAAAAGGAAGTAATAATGATTAATAAATATAAATAAAAAATTAAATAAAAATAACAAATAGCTTCGCCATGGCCTAGCGAGCCCCTTCGCCATAACCTCGCTACACTGGCTTAACTACCTTGATTAAACAAAGGAAAGGACAACATCCCCCAACATAATCTAGGGACACTGATACAAATCAGAAACATGACACCTCTAAAAGATGACAGTTTTTTCTTTCAACTACCCCATTTTATTGTGGAGTGTAAGGACGTGATTTCCCACACAATTTCATGCTCACAATGATACGATTGAAGATGATGAGAAGAGTATTTACCACCATTATCTGATTGTAAGACCTTCACTTGTGCATTGAATTCATACGAACTAGCTGAAGGCAGGGTTGGAAAAAAGTAGGACCTTCATATTTAGACTTCATCAAGAACAACATAGTATAACATGTGCAGTCATCAATAGATGAGACAAAGTAACAATAACCACGAATAAAAACAATAGGGAAAGGTCCCCACACATTGGAATGAACAATTTCAAAAGGAACACTTCTTTGATTACCACGAGTAGGATAAGGAGCTCTGTATGTTTTGAAAATTTGCACACTTGAAATCTCTAGATATTGCTATCCATGGTCTGGAATTTTTGAGAAAACAAAATCCTCAACCTCGAAAGAGGGACAGGGCCACAACGAATAACCCACAAATGTATCTCAAGAACTTAAGTAACAATAGCAACAGCAGGCTTCTGAACAATTCGATTGTCATGAACTCTTTGATCCTCAAATATATAGAGCCCTCTATCCTCTCTACTAGGGCTCTCAATGGACCCAGGCCAACCTGGATTTTGGCCCGTACCCGGCCCGGAAAAAGTGATACTTTCTATCAACCAAACCAGGCTCGGTATCTGGATAGAGATAAACATGTTGCAACCCGGATCAATCTGAGCCGGGCTTGGGTTGAGTGTTCTAACACCCGGCCTGGATATAATATATATATAAGTAAAAAAGGCACTTGCAAATTCATTCAATAAATAACGGTTTATGTTAGGGTTCTCAAGTCTCTCTCTACTCTCTTAAGAAATAAGCTACCTACGCCCTCTCTCTCATCTCCTCAATCTCAATCTCTCTCACTCTATCGTTGGTGCCACAGGCTCGCAGAGATGCACAAGTAGACAACACACACTCTCTCTCTCTCTCTCTCTCTCTCTCTCTTCTCGCGCGTGCACGCCAGAATAGGTGCAAAACCCCGACGGTCGGTTGGGTCGACGGTCAACGACCTCCCACAAACCCCTCTCTGCCTCCCACTAAAATGAAATATTTGAATAAAAGGATGTACCTGAGTCTCTATAATGTTAATATAATTATTTAATTAAAATTTTAACCATCTTCAAACTTTTATTAGAAAAAAACAACCACAAAAAAAAAACAGACCAATCAAATTTTATTAGAAAAAATAGCCTAAAAAAATAGATGAACCAAATTTTATTAGAAAAAAACTGTCGGAAAAAAGTCCAGAAAAACGCCCAAGCCCGACCCGGCCTGGTAGGGGCCAAGCTTGGGGTGAGTACATCGTAGCTCGAGTTAGGGTCGAGCTGAAAAATTTGGGAACGCGGCCCAGGTAGGTTAGGGTCAGATTGTACCCTAGTCCGACGATAATCCGGCCCATTGAGAGCCCTACTGACGCGGGACAACGACCCTAAAATGCGTGAATATGATTTTAATGCAGATTTTGCTGAAATTAAATAAATTAACTCAAGTTTAATCGCAAAATTATCTTTAATACCTTTAGGGTTTGGAGAATTTTGATGCGTAGATCACACGAGATCCAGATAGGGTCCAGTTCGATGCACAAGTACGTTTAGAGTTGAGGCGAGGTCGGCCTAGAGATAAGACTCTAGCTTTTCCAGGCTTAGGTGCTCGTCTTCCGTCCGTTGTAGATTCACAGATTCCAAATAGGGTTGTGAAAGGGATGTACGGTTTGTAAAAGGCTTATGGTTTTCGGATTCGTTTACGGTTTGGAAAAAGGGTATTGGCTTTGTTTGATCTATGGATTCAAAAGGTTGAGGGTTTGGGGATCGAAGGAAACAACTAGTCTAAGGTTTAGAGAAGCAAACACAAATCGAGAGATAGCAAATATAATAGATCGAAGAAAATTGAAGACAAAATAAATAAAAAAATATATGGGAATCACTCCCTTGGTCTCACACCAAACCCATCACGGGGAAGAAGACTCTCTTCATAAAGCAAAAGCTCTCATTCAATAATCAATCAACTAATTACATTGTTTAGCTTAAGGACCTTATATAGGAGGTCTTACAATAAAAGAAAACCCTAAAACGAATATTAAATAACAGACAAATAAAGCCCCCCCTAAAAGTTTAAGTTCGAATTTAGACTTCTAAAACAACTGTGCACGATTTCGATTGATCGAAATTAGTATTCGATTGAACGAAATTTCGTTCGATCGAAATAACTGTTCGATCGAATGAAAATTTCATTCAATCGAAAGTAGTATTCGATCGAATGAAAATTTCATCTTTGCCCTTTACGCCTAGTTATGAAATTTTCGTCCTTTACACCTGGTTCTTATTTTCGTTCCGCTTCTTCTTTCTACGCCAGTAGAAACGATGTGGTCTGAATCCAATGTCCATGTATGTGGCGTCCCCGTTACCTACTCTCTACCATAACCAATCACCTTTCCTATTGACAAGTCTTGAAAAAATGCAATAGGAGGGAAACAAGGTGGCACTACAATTTTGTATTTTTGTAAGACGTTTAACTAAAAGAATGTTAATAAACATTTTTTGAACATAAAGTAGATTGTAAAGAGAGAGAACCAGCTTGAACAATATAACGAGGACGCTGACATCGTGGACATAGGCTACAGACCATATTGTGTGTACTGACGTCGGAAGAAGCGAAACGAAAATCAAAACTAGGTTTACAGGAACAGAATCAGCATGCTGGAGCAATGCACAATCAATCGATCGATCAGGAAATCGATCGATCGATTGTGGCCAACAGAAAATTTAAGTTTGGTGAAGTTTTGTTTCCTAATCGATCGATCGAAGGCTATTTTTGATCGATCGAATGTGAACAGAGAATTTATGCGCTTTATATAAATAGATATATATATATATATAAGTCGATCGATCGAGTAACATGTTCGATCAATCGATCACTTTGTGACCCAAGACGTTTAAATTATATATATATATACTCGATCGATCAATTTTTTTCGTAAGGGGCTCCGCCAAAACACAGAATTTGTAATTTTGGAGGCAAATTTGTCTTTTCTGGGGGTAGGGTTTTCTTTTGTAAGGCCTCCTATATAAGGACTCTAAATAAACAATGTAATTAGTTTTTTATTAATGAGAAAAGCTTATGCTTTCTACTTGAAATGAGCAACTACGAAGAGTGATTCTTCTTCCCGAGAGGTTTTGGCGTGAAGCCCACGATCTCTTTCTATCCTCTATCGTTTCCTTTGATTTTCTTTTGTCTGTGTAGCGAACTCCTTCAACCAATCATAGCCATTATCCTGTGTTCATTGACCTACAAGCAAGCGCCCTAATCTGGAAGCGACTAGAGTTCTATCTCTAGGATCCTCCTTCCACGAGGCTAACGGATCGGACCCTACCCGAACCCAAACGCGATCATCCAAATGGAAAACTACGAAACCCTAAAGTATTCGCATTTATTTTTAGATTTATTGCTCAATTAATTTAGTTTAATTTAGGCAAAATATCCATTTCGTAATCATTCACGTAGTCTAGGGTTTTGTCCCGTGTTAGTATTGCTATCAAAGCTTAGGTTCTAGGTTAGGGCATTTTGTGTCATTTTAATTTTATTGCATTTTAATTTTTCTTTGCGTTTATTTCTATTGTGGTCAAAAGTATGCACATCTAGTGTTTGGTAAAACTCCTCTTTCATTGTTAGTTCATATTTGCATGCCATTTTAGAACCCGTACTAGTAGCCATGATCACCATAGATATGAGCGAGATTGTCGATGCCCTTAAGGGCATGAAAGTTGAATTGAGTGCGATCAATGATCTGATGACTGCCATGAAGCAAGCCTAAATAAACGTTGAAACTTCCAATGGTAGGTTGCTAAACCGAATCAATCGGTTAGCAGGGGCTGATGAGCACTTCGAGCAACGCCGTGAGCGTGATGGAAGACGCTTCGAACGCAATGGTTATCAAAATGGTCAGAATCGAAACCATCGGGTAGATCATCGTGGTTATGACTACGACCCTGATGGAAAACTCCTCAAAAATGTTCGAGTTCAATTTCCAACCGTTGATGGAAGAATGAACTTTAAAGTCTTCCTTAATTGGTTATCCGATATAGACCAACACTTTGAGTGGTTTGGCATGAGCGACGAGCGATGTGTTAGACTCGCCAAGATACTCATCAACCAAGCCCGACTTTTTTGGGTCAACGTTGAGCGCATCAGAATGAATGCAGGTTATATTCTCATTACTCGCTGGGAGCACATGAAGGAGCGACTAACAGACAAGTACGCCCCTTCATCATATTATAATCGCTATGCCCGTGACTGAATACATTGGCAAGTTCGAAAAATACATGATGAGAGCCAAGGTATCTAAAGATCCTCAAGTCACTCTATCTAGATTTCGCACCGTATTGCGATTTGACTTGCAAAAAGAGTTAGTCTCTCACCCCGTTGAGACTCTCGCCAAGTGTTACACCGTCATTCAGGACCTTGAACGATATTTGAAAATAACGATGGTGAGGCGATCTAAGTCTCATACCGATCAACCTCATACTGGAGAGGTGAGGCTTGGTGCAGGAAACCGACCTCCCAAACCCACACAATCCAATTCAACCAATGTGCGGTTTGACAAGGGAAAGGGTGTGGCAGGAGAATCCTCGAGGAGCGGCTCTCAAATCAAATGTTATAATTGTCAAGGGTTGAGACACTTTCCTGCTCAATGCCCCAAGAGAGACCCACAAAGGAATCTCTTCATCGAAGGAGAGGGAGATGAGGATGAGGGAGTTTTTGAGGAATAAATCTTTGAGCCAAATGTCACGCCTAGTGATGAAGAAGGTGATGACAGTTGTTGTGCTTTAGTTGTGAGGTGTGCCCTTGCACAACCTCTATGAGACGAAAAAGAGGATTGGCATAGGGATAACATTTTCCACACTTTCGCCACATGTGGGACGAAAAATTATAGGGTTATCGTGGATAGCGGGAGTTGCACCAACGTGGTGTCAATACACACCATCATCCGCTTAGGGCTTATACCAGAAGCCCACCCGAGGCCATACAAAGTCGCATGGGTTGACTCTTCATCCATTCCCGTATCTTAGAGGTGTCATGTACCAATTCAATTGGGTTCATATTCAGACACTTGTGGTGCGATGTGGTGTCGATGGATGTGGGCCATATCATCTTGGGAAGCATGGCTCTATGACTTGAACGTGACCATTTTTGGTCGATCTAACATTTGCACGTTCACGTATATGGGCAAGAAAATCACTCTTAATCCCTTGGCTCCCATAGGACCATCGACCAACAAAGTCGAAAAAAGGGCGGTCAATCTAAGACAATCAACATTGTGAGCCCTTCGGAGTTTGAGAAAGCGTCGTTAGATGAGAGCGTGGTGTACGTTGTCGTCACCGTTGAGGGTGCTCCCGAGTCTATGGGCTAATACCCTAAGGAGGTTGAGCCGATCTTGCAAGAATTTACTGCTGTCTTCCCAGAAGACTTACCCGATGAGCTCCCTCTCATGCGTGACACTCAACGCGCCATAGACTTAGTTCCCGAATCTACCCTACTGAACCTACCCCATTATAGGTTGAATCTGGCTGAACATGTTGAGTTGACTCGGCAAGTCGATGAGCTCCTTCAGAAGGGGTTTTTCCAAGAGAGTTTGAGCCTCTGTGTCATGCCCGCTCTATTCACACCTAAGAAAGATGGTACTTGGCGCATGTGTGTGGATAGCCAAGCAATCAATAAGATTATAGTTAAGTATCGGTTTCCCATACCGAGGCTCGATGATATATTGGATATGATGGTTGGTGCCACTATCTTCTCCAAGATAGACCTTAAAAGTGGCTACCATCAAGTTCATATCCGCCCTGGTAATGAGTGGAAAACCGCCTTCAAGACCAAAGATGGTCTTCATGAGTGGATGGTCATGCCTTTGGGCTATCTAATGCCCCGAGCACCTTCATGAGACTCATGACTCAAGTGTTGGGGCCGTTCCTAGGCAAATTCCTTGTGTATTTTAACGGCATCTCAATTTACAGTCATGACAAGGAGGTTTGCGAGACCTTGAGAGGAGAAAAACTATATGCGAATTTCAGGAAGTGCACATTCATTCAACGATCCGTTGTCTCGGCCGACGGGATGGTTGTTGACCCCGAGAAGGTTAAGGTCATTGCAGAGTGGCCCGAACCTAGGAATATTCATGAAGTCCGTAGCTTCCATGGTTTGGCCACATTCTATCGTCGCTTCATCCGAAACTTTAGCACCATCATGGCTCTCATTACCAATTGCATGAAAAAAGGAGAGTTTCAGTGGGGAAAAGTCACGACGAGAGCCTTTGTCGAGATAAAAGAGAAAATGACTATTGCACTCGTCATGCACCTACCAAACTTTTCTAAAGTCTTTGAAGTAGCATGTGACGCGTTGGGTGTAGGGATAGGCGGAGTGCTTAGCCAAGAGGGCCACCCTGTGGCCTATTTTAGTGAGAAGCTTAACGAGGCTAACCAGAAATACTCCACCTATGACAAGGAGTTTTATGCGGTCGTCCGATCTCTTTAGTATTGGAAGCATTACCTTAGGCCGCAAGAATTTGTGTTGTTTTCCGATCATGAAGCCTTACGCTTTCTTGCTTCCCAGAAAAAGTTGAGCTCGAGACATGCGACGTGGTCGAGTACATTCAAGGATTCACATTCGTGTTGAAGTATAAGGCTGGTGTTGAGAACAAGGCAGTTGATGCACTTAGTCATCAAGTGGCAACTTTGCAAACTATGAGCACCGAGGTCGTCGGATTTGACCAATTGAAACAGGAGTATCCCGACTGCCCAAATTTCGGGGTGGATTACAATGTTCTCCTTAACAATCCGACCAACACTAATTCCAAGTATACCATGCAGGACGGGTATTTGTTCAAAGGCAATCGCCTATGCATCCCTCGTAGTTCTTTGCGCGATTTCCTCATTTGGGAGTTACATGCCGGAGGGATTGCCGAACATTTTGAGCACAACAAACCATCGAACTTGTAGAGGATCAATTTTACTGGCCTAGTTTGATGAGAGATGTTTCGCAGGTTGTGAAACAATGTCGTGCATGCCAAGTAGCAAAACAAAGTAAACAAAATACCGGCTTGTACACCCCATTACCCGTGCCACACACCCTGTGGCAGAACATCTCGATGGACTTCGTGCTCGGACTTCCTAAGACCCTGCGCAAACACGATTCCATCTTTGTGGTGGTGGACCGCTTTTCCAAGATGGCCCACTTTATACCTTGTTATAAAACCTCTGATGCGGCTCATGTCGCAAAATTATTTTTCGGGGAGGTTGTGCGTCTCCATGGGCTATCAAAAACCATCGTATCCGATAGGGACGTTAAGTTCACTAGCTAATTTTGGAAGACCTTGTGGCATATGATGGGCACCATGTTACAGTTCTCTTCGGCTTATCATCTTCAAATCGATGGTCAAACCGAAGCCACTAGAAGCTTAGGTAACCTCGTTCGTTGTCTTGTTGGTGATCACGTTAAGACTTGGGATTTCACCTTGCCAATGGCCGAGTTCGCATATAACAATTCTGTCAATAGGTCCATAGGCATGAGTCCATTTGAGGTCGTATATGGTCATATGCCTAGAACACCACTAGATTTAATTCCCTTGTCTGCATCACATCGAGTGTCTGAGTCCACGGACGCATTCGCACAACACATTCATAGCTTGCATGTTGAAATTAGACAGAAAATTAATTCAAGTAATAAAAATTACAAAGTAATAGCGGATGTGCACAAGCGTTTCAAAGATTCCAAATTGGGGATCATGTGATGGTTTGGGTTAGGCCTGAATGATTCCCTTCGGGAGTCGCAAAGAAGCTTCAAGCCCTCAGCGCTGGGCCTTTTAGAATTGTGGCAAGGAGCGGACCTAATGCTTAACTTCTTGAGCTTCCTCCAGATATAGGGATCAGCTCAACGTTCAATGTGGAGGATTTAGTTCCTTCCTTGGGCTCAACCTCACCACCTAGCAATCCCTTCCAAACTACCCCTAATCCAAATTCCAGCCCCACCCTACAGCCTCCACCACTTCCTTCCCCACGCAGGCAAAGAAAATATATCAAAGAAGAAATATTGGATGATCTCGTGGTGTCTACCCATGGTGGAGGATTTCAGAAATATTTGGTAAAGTGGATGGGCCTATCAGAATTGGAAAAAGCATGGATAAGTGAAGACAAGGTTCGATGCCTAGACCCAGACATGCTCAATCGATATCACGACTCCGCTTCATCGATGATAAAGCCTTTTGGATCTGAGAGAATTGACGGGGATGCCGACATCGTGGACATAGGCTACGGATCATATCGTATGTATTGGCGTCGGAAGAAGCGAAACAGAAATCAGAACCAACCTAAAAGGAGCAGAATCAGCGTGCTGGAGCAATGCACAGCCGAACGATCGATCAGGAAATCGATCAATCAATTATGGCTAGCAGAAAATTTAAATTTGGTGAAGTTTTGTTTCCCAGTCATTCGATTGAAGGTTATTTTCGATCGATCGAATGTGAACAGAGAATTTATGCATTTTATATATATAAGTCAATCGATCAAGTGCCATGTTCGATCGATCGATCACTTTGTGACCCGAGACGTTTAAATTATATACATATATATATATACTCGATCGATCGAGGCCTAGCATCGATCGATCGAGGCCTAGCATCGATCAATCAATTTTTCACGTAAGAGGCTCCGCCAAAACACGGAATTTGTAATTTTGGGGGCAGACTTGTCTTTTTATTAATGAAAAAGAGCTTATGCTTTCTGCTTGAGATGAGCAACTACGAAGAGTAATCCTTCTTCCCAAGAAGGGTTTGGCGTGAATCCAAGGGTGTGAAGCCCACGATCTCTCTCTATACTCTATCTTTTCTTTTGTTTTTCTTTTGTCTGCATAGAATCCAAGGGTGTGAAGCCCACGAACTCTCTCTATACTCTTATCTTTTCTTTTGATTTTCTTTTGTCTGTGTAACGAACTCCTTCAACCGATCATAGCCATTATGATGTGTTCATCTTGAAACTTAACCCTCAATCTCATCACGGCCATTTAACCAATCTGAACTGTTGAATCGACCCGATCCCATAAACCCTGGAAGAACCTGGAACCGCACCATTGAACTACGAGCAAGCGCCCTAATCTGGAAGCGGCTAGAGTTCTATCTCTAGGATCCTCCTTCCGCGAGACTAACGGATCTAACGCAATGAACCGGACCATACCCGAACCCAAATGCGATCATTCAAATGGAAAACTAAGAAACCCTAAGGTATTCACATTTATTTTTAGATTTATTGCTCAATTAATTTAGTTTAATTTCGGCAGAATGTCCATTTCGTAATCATTCACGTAGTCTAGGGTTTTGTCCCGCGTCACAATACCTTTACCAACAACTGGAATGAATGATCCATCAGCAAAATGAAACATTGTTCTGACATGGGAAACAAAGTATGGAATAGAAATGATACACCTGTCATATGATCAGCAGCCCTGGAGTCAATGATCCAGGAGATTCAAGAAGAAACAGAGGTATGTGCATAACTAGAAACATCCTTCTCATCAACACCGGCAATACATCTACCACCAATCACCACTTGGTTTCCCTCCATAACTGAGATACCTCAATAATAAAGATGTCTACACAACAATCTCAACAAAGAACAACAATAAACGTCTTCAGGGGCAATTCAGCAAATACCTTGCATGCAACACAACATACACAGCTCCAAAGATCTGCACAACTGCAATGCCTCAAGGAAAAAATCAGGGGTTCTACAATCCTTTCTCCAGGTCAGACGACTTCCACAAGCTTCAACAGAGGAAACAACAGAGTATTATGGTCACAAAAAACACCAAAACTTTCAGAATACTCATCCGAGTGCCACAAAATCACAATCAACAGAACAAAAGATGGAAAAATGTTCCAAATACTTGCAGTTTACAGCACAAGGTTTGAGCAATCACTGTGCACATAATCCACGACAAACCCATTGCAATAACCAGCCAAAAAACTAAGAAAATTGCTCAAAAAACGTCGCAACTTATTCAAAACATGTCCAAAATTCCCAAACGGATTTCAAACAATCCGGAATGAAGAGAGCTTCTAAAACCATCAGATCTTCACCCATGAATCATCCAAGTAAGGGTGCAAATCCCATAATTTCGAAACTGGCCCTTCTTTCGATGAAAAATGAAAATAAAAAACAATCAAAACTCAAGAAATCAACAAAAGAACCCCAGATTCTTACTAACCGGTAGATTCCGACCAAAGCCCAAGTAGGGTTTGCTCCTGTTGAGGTCTGAAACTTTGAGATCCGCAAAAAGCGAGGCTCCAACAGATCTGAGATGAAACCCTTTGAAACTCTCAAATGGTTGGTCAAACCTCCATAGACAAATAATTAAAGAGGTAGAGAATAAAACCTCGATTTAGATGGTAGTGTTTTCGGTCGATCCTGAGGTCAAAACTTTGACCCTGCTAATATCAGCATGAAGTGTGCAAGTCAGCCGATGATGTCAGCAGCCTGTTTGTGTATGTTCTCTAGATCCTTGCTCTGATACTTAGTAAATTTAGTGTAGCAATTATGGTTAGGTTTAGATGAGGAAGAAGAAGAATGCTGAAATTAGGGTTGAGTTGTTATATCTCAAACCCTTCTCTTATTAGTATTTATATCACTTACTTACGAATTATTATTAACACACCCATTAACGCTAATGCACCTGCTTACATATAAAGAAAGAACAAATAACACTCACATACACCAACTTAATGATAATTTCCATTGACACCAACAATTTTTTATATAACTTGGGTGTGCTCCCAAGTTAACCTACATGGTGAAACTGTGTAATTCTTTTAGTTTTCTAAGTCCTTAATAAAGACTGCAAAACTCATGAAGACACCTCAGGTAATTTTGTCCCGAAGGTCCTTGAAAATTGTGCCAAAGTGATGGCTTCACTATTGAAAAATAGCCTAAGGCTTTCTAAAAGTACAAACTTGTATCTTTTTCAAGCCATATCTTTCTGTACACAATATTTTGGTGTGTCGGCTTTTTGGTTTGAAGATCGCCATGAGATCTTCAACTTCATGTTTTGATCTAGAGCCAGATCTGGCGTGATGACCACGAAAACCAGGCCCAAACTATGGCCCATAAATTGTTCGACAAAATGCCTAGCAAGAAACTCTAATATACCAACTCGTTACATGATTTTGAGTTAGCTTAGGTTTAGTGGGTATTATGTTTAGGAGTTAGGTTTAGTGGTTAGGATTTAGGATTAAAAAAGAAAGAGAGACAGAAAGGAAGAGAATAAGAGAGATAAGAAGAATAGATTACATAGGGTGGGAGAAGTTAATTAGGGTTAGGGTTAGGTTTTGTGATGGGGACATCAAGATCAAGAGCATTGGATTTGGGCCGAGTGATTGTCCAACAGCTGAAGCGGAAAGGGAGCCAGAATGGAAGAGCCGAAAAGAAAAAGAACGCGAAAGTTAAAAGGACTACAGAGACAATCAGTCGTGATCGATCCCAGCTTTCGATCAATCGATTGTGGACAAAAGACATTGTTTTGGCATTGTAAAATTTTCTCAGTCGATCGATCGACCCATATTTTCAATCGATCGATTTCGGACAGAGACTTCGGATAAATTATATGTTTATAAATCGATCAATCGACTCTGGGATCAATCGATCAATCACACGGATTTTGGCAGAATTTTGTTATTTTGGTCAATATTTCATTTTGTGTTTTATTTACTTTATGATTCTTCTAATTTCGTATTAGGGCTTTGGTTAACCTATATAAAGGCTTGTAAACAACATTATTGGTAGTTGATTATTGAATGAAAATTTGTGAGCTTGCTTTTGTGCAAACCCTAGAAGACTTGTGAAGAGTTTTCGATCAAAAGAGCGAATCTTTCGAAACCTGAGTGAGCATTCATTTCTCATGCGACTTGGTGCGAAGCCGACGTACAGCCTTGGTGTGAAGCCTCAGAACCCTTGGATCTATCTTTCTATTCTATCTTTTCTCTCATTATTGTCGGGTAATATCTCCCCTATTTGCTTTGATAAAACCCAAAAATCTTAATTAATTTATATCTTTGATCCTACCCTTTTATTGCCTTAATCCGTCGAGCCTTATTTACTCAACCCTAGAGGAGTTAAGAGACAATACCATAATTGTCGCTTGGTGCCCTAAATTATATCGAAACTCGAGTCCTTCATCGAATCCGTTTTTCTGATCGAAAAACTTAATGCATGCAAATGCTAAAATGAAATTGTTTTAATTGAATTCATTAAATTATTTTGTGTTTGGGTGATTTCGAATATTTTCATTATTCAATTTAATCTATGGTTAATCCCAAATTCGCATCATTTAAGGTTTAACATTTGTCCCGCATCAAATTGGTATTAAAGCACAGTTTTAGTTTAGGGTTCCACGATTCATTCCTTCTATTTCATTTTGTGTTGCATCGTCATGGATTCTAGTAAAATAGAAGCTTTAATTAGAGATCTTGCATCCAATTTGACTGCAACTCAAACCACCATTTAAGCCCAGATGGCTGAACAACACAGTCAAGTGCGACAACAGTTGTGTGATCAACAAGCTCGGTATGAGACTTTAGAAACTCGTGTTGAAGAGATCAATGAGTTTATAACTGAAAATCACAATAGAGTCAGCACCAATGACCGTAGGAGGGAAGGTCATCATCGACGTGAAGCCCAAACCAATCAAAATGGATGCTCCTACTTTTGACGAGAAAAGACAACCTAAGGTCTTTCTCAAGTGGGTCACCGACATAGAAAACTACTTCGAGTGGTATGCCATGTCTGAAGAGCAAAAAGTCCGATTTGCCAAGGTCAAACTAATGGGTCAAGCTAGACTTTACTGGATGGGTTTAGAGCATCGTAAGCAGTCTTAGGGTCTTCATCCCATTTCTACTTGGGCTGAAATGAAGATCCAACTAAACGAGAAATATATTCCCCTTTCATATGATGAACGTATTCTCGACTAATGGCAATCGTTGCGCTAAGGGAACTCACCGGTTACAGAATACATCGATAATTTTGAAGACTTGATGTCCCATGCCAATGTAGATGAACCGGAAAGAGTTACCCCATCCCGATTCTGAATGGGCCTTCGCCTAGAATTACAGAGGGAACTCATTCCTTACCTCATTACTAATCTAGAGGAATGTTTCTCTAGGGTTGACGAATTAGAGAAGTATCTCGACACTTCCAGTAATGATCGATCTAAATCCTCAAAGTTTGAGTCTCGACCTACTCCTACGGAAAAGGCAAATAATGCCTCTAGTCAATCCTCAAGACTCGTGAATCCTCAGATTGACAAAAGAAAAGGGCAATTGATTAAGAGTTCTAGGCACGTACTGCAACAGTGTTATAAGTGTCAAGGCTTTGATCACTTTGCATCCCAATTTCCCAGTAAAGCTCAAACCTTGATTATCCAAGAGCATGTGGGAAAAGAGGACAACAAGTTAAAAGAAGTGCACGAACATGTTGAAATGCCAAGTGATGAGGAGAACAAAATTCCTGTGAAAACCGTAAGTTGCATTAGGAAAGTTTCTATTCACGAAGGGAGTGGTGGTAGTGTGTCCATACCGCATAGGTTGTTAGGGTCGGAAGGGACACGTCAGCATACTAACTTGCATGGGATTGGCCATCAGATTTTATTGAATGCTGAAAATACACCGAACATCACTAACACAACGAATTTATTTAATGATTTTAATAATGGCAATTGTTTGCTAATTCATGATAGTCTCGAGCATGTGGAAGTTCTCCCGACCTTGAAAAGAGGTAGCGATGAAAGCCCACAATTTCTTCTAGGCAAGAGCATTCATCTAATAGTTGCGGTGGAAGTTCTTACACCGATTCCAAGTTCTGCAACTATGCCTTTTGATCCATTCCTTGCTACCCGAACAAACGAGCCAAGTCCATTTAACCAATTCATAACCTGTACCCTACCTGAGTTGTATGAGAAAAGGTTGAATGAGGAGATTCTAGAGTATCCAAACTTCACTACCAACGCGGATAAAAATCAGGCGTACCTCACAACATGGAAGGGCAAGCCAAGAGCCGAGCATCCAAAATGTAACATACGTGGGTTCTACAACTCATCTGGGATGAGTTCTCCCACCCGAGGAGAATTGATAGGGACATCAAGATCAAGAGCATTGGATTTGGGCAGAGTGATTGTCCAGGAGCAAAAGAAGTGGAAAGGGAACCAGAACAGAAGAGCCGAAAAGAAAAAGAAGAATGCAAAATTGGTTAAGAGCTCAAATTCGAAGGTCTGAAGAGACACTCGGTCGATCTATCGATCCCAGCTTTCGATCGATAGATTGTGGACAGAAGACATTGTTTTAGCGTTGTTAAATTTTCTCAGTCTATCGATCGACCCATATTTTCGATCGATCAATTTCGGACAGAGACTTCGAATAAATTATATGTTTATAAATCGATCGATCGCCTCTGGGATCAATCGATCGATCGCGTGGATTTTGGCAAAATTTTGTTATTTTGGTCAATATTTCCTTTTTAGTGTTTTATTTGCTTTAGGATTCTTCTATGACGGGGGACGCCAAGATCGAGAGCATTAGATTTGGGCTGCAACAGATTTTCAGCTTCAGAAAGGCCTAAAGGAGAACACAAAGGTGTGCACAGTGGATTGATAGATCCCAAGCTTCGATCGATCGATTCTGACCAGAGGGGACTTAAATTTTTGGCGAATTTCTGTTTTCAGTCGATCGAACAAACGTTTTTTTTTATCGATCGAAAATGACCAGAAACTTATATGCGATATATATATATATATATATATATATATATATATATATATAAGTCGATCGATCGAGCACAATTTTCGAACGATCGATTTTTCGCGTAAGTGGGTTCCGCCAAAAAACGGAAATTGTAGCTTTAGGGCAAACTTGTCTTTTTTTAGTTTATTTGGTTTAGGGTTTTCTTTTTGTGAGGCCTCCTATATAAGGTCTTTAAACAAACATTGTAATAAGTATTGATTAATGAAAAAAGGGTATTACTTTGTGTTTAAGATGAGCAACTTCGAAGAGTAATTCTTCTTCTCTCGAGAAGGGTTTGGTGTGAAGCCAAGGGTGTGAAGCCCACAATCTCTATCCATCATTTGTTTTATCTTTTGATTTTTCTTCTGCCTCCGTATTGACCCAATCAACCTATTTCAGCTATTATCCTATGTTTATCACGAGAACCATAAACCCTAGACCTCACCATAACCATAAAACCAATCTAAGCCTTTGAATCGACCCGAACCAATGAACCCTGGAAAGAATCAGTGATCCCACCTTAACTACGAGCGAGCACACCCTAATCTGGAAGCAACTAGAGTTCTATCTCTAGGATCCTCCTTCCACGAGGTTAACAGATCTAGGGCAACAGACTGGACCCTACCCAAACTAACATTAACATTCAAGCGGAAAACTATAAAACCCTAAGGTACCACGATTATTTTAAGACTTATTGCTTAATTAATTTAGTTTAATTTCGGCAAATATTCATTTCATTATCATTCACGTAGTTTAGGGTCGTCGTCCCCCGTCAGTTTTTGGTATTAAAGCTTAGGTTCAATGTTAGGGCATATTTGCACGACATTTTACTTTTATGGCATTTTATTTCAATTGTGGTCATTAGTGTGCACGTCTAGTATTTGATAAAAGTCCTCATCCATTGTTGGTTCATATTTAATTGTCATTTTAATTTCATTAAATTTTATCTCATTTGTGTTCTTCAGTATGCACGTCTACTGTTTGACAAAATTCCTCATCCATTGTTGATTCATATTTGCATGTCATTTAGAACTTGTACAGTAAATCGTGATCACCATGGACATGAGCGAGTTTGTTCATGCCCTCAGAGACATCAAAGCTGAATTGTGTGCGATTAATAATAGGAGCCGCTACATTCCAAATTCTTGGTCGAGTCCCAAAAGTCGTGATAAGACTAGAGTCGGGGGATAGTCCCATCATTGTGAGCCCGAATATGATTTTGATAGGAAATTTCTAAGGTCTATTCAAGTCGAAGTCCTAGATTTTAAGGGTATAATGAACCCTAAAACCTTCGTGGAATGGTTGTCTAGCATAGAGGAGTATTTTGACTCGTATGATGTGTTGGTTGAGTGTAAGGTTGCGTTAGCCAAGACGAGGTTGGTGAGTCATGCCAAAACCTATTGAACTAATATTGAGTTTCGACACGAGTTAGCTAATTGTAAGCCCATCACACGATGGGAGGACATGAGGGAGAAACTTATCGAAAATTATGTTCCACTCACGCACCACTACCTTCTACGGTGTTTGGAAGCTAATTTGGATAAGTATCATAAACACACCCAACTTGACTCAAGGAGCACCTACACTAAGGAGAGCTCTAATTTCGGGGTTCCACCATCAAAACCCGCACATATTCCTACGAACCCCCACATTGATCACGAGAAACGAATTGTCCACGAGAGATAATTTCGGGGTTCAACCATCGAAACCCGTGATTACTCCTCCGAATTCCCAAATTGATAATGGGAAAAGAGCAATTAGGGACAACCCTAAAACTAGTGGTCGCAACAGACGTTGCAAGTGTCACGGATTTTGACACTTTATTTATCAATGCCCCACGAAATTACCCTCTCAAAATTTATTGATTAAAAGAGAGAGTCTAAGGAGCCAAAAAATATGAAAGTGAAAGAAATTGTGTACGACTCTAGAACTGTGATCAGTAAAGAAGAGATAGAAGAAGCTAAAGAAAGTCTAGTTTGTGTTAAAGAAACATCTAGTTCCCTTGTGAGTAGTGATGCTGAGTCGTCCACACATCAGTCAATTGAGTCACCCATGCGCAATTCGAGCTAGTCACGAACGCACGATTTGTTGGAATTCGTTGAATCGAGTCCGCATGAGTCACTAGTGTTGGTAGAGTCCACTACACGAGTCACTAGTGTTGATAGAGTCTACTACATGTGAGTCGTTAGCATCGCATGCACATGAGAGTATCAAGTCCATAGATACACATACACATCATGGTCTCGAGTTGCATACCGCCTCACATTCCGAATCTTATTGTGAGTCAAGTTTTGAGTCTCATTCCGCAGTGCATGCTGAAATTATACTTAAAATTAATTTGTGTAATGAAACTCTCAAAGTATCGATACATTTATCTAAGGCTTTTATGAAATTCCAATTAAATAATCATGCGACGGTTCGAATTGGACCTGAACGATCCCCATCGGGAAGCGCAAAGAAGCTCCAGGTATGCGACACTAGACCTTTTGGAATTGTGGCAAAGAGTGGTCCTAATACGTACGTTCTTGAGCTTCCTTTAGATACAGGGATTAGCTCCACATTTAATGTAGAAGACCTAGTTCCTCATCTAGGCTCAACCCCACTTCCTAGAACCTCTTCTCAAACCTCCTCTGAGCAAAATAAGTAGCGAGGTCATTGAGAAGATCTCGGATGGTCTTGTGGCATTCACCTACGGCAGAGAGTTTCTGGTTTATGAGATGAAGAGGGTTGGTGAGTTGACTACTGAGAGTGCATGAGCCAATCATGAGAGAGTTCGCCGTTTGAGTTCTTGTATTCCCAACCCATATCGCGATCACACTTCATCGGAGATGAATTCCTTCGGGTCCGGGAGAGTTGATGAGAAACTTCAACAATATTTGGTAGTGGGTTGGCGAGCCGGGTTATTGGGTTCATCAAGGAGAGATTTATTGTGAGCGTCCTGTTACAATCGACAAAGATGATGATCATACGTCACCATGTGTCGAGATTGTTTAGGCTAGTTGCAAGGAGTTTCACCATTCAGGTCCCAATACACTTGATCAAGTACTACATGCGTGTTTCATCGATGATGAAATATTTTGGGTCTGGGAGAATGACGGAGGACGCCAAGATCAAGAGCATTGGATTTGGGCCGCAATAGATTTTCAGCTTCAGAAAGGCCTAAAGGAGAACACAACAGTGTGCACAGTCGATCGATCAATCTCAGGCATCGATCGATCGATTGTTGCCATAGGGGACTTAAATTTTTGGCGAATTTCTGTTCTCAGCCGATCGATCGAACGCTATTTTCGATCAATCGAATGTGACCAGAAACTTATATGCAATTTATATATATAAGTGGATCAATTGAGCAAAATTTTTTATTGATCGATTTTGACCCGAGAATTCTATAAGGTTTATATATATAATCAGTCGATCGACTTGAGAATCGATCGATCGATTTTTCGTGTAAGTGAGTTCCGCCAAAAGATGAAAATTGTAGTTTTGGGGGCCAACTTGTCTTTTTTTAGTTTATTTGTTTTAGGGTTTTCTTTTTGTGAGGCCTCATGTATAAGGTTTTTAAACAAACATTGTAATTAGCTATTGATTAATGAAAAAAGGCTATCGCTTTTAACTTGAAGAGTGATTCTTCTTCTGCCAATTTATCTTCTTCTACCTTGATTTATCTTCTTCAAGGGTGTGAAGCCCTTGATTTATCTATATCTATTTTCTCCCTTGATTTATCTTCTTCTACCTCTGTATCAATCCCAATCGACCTATTTCAGTCATTACCCTGCGTTTATCACGAGAACCATAAACCCTAGACCTCACCAGAACCATAAAACCAATATGAGCCGTTGAATCGACCCGATCCAATGAACCTTGGAAAGAATCAGTGATCCCATCTTTAAACTACGAGCGAGCTGTGACGTGGTCACGCCCCTGGTGCATAGAGACGCACATCGATCAACTAGCAGGCAAGGTGAGAGGGCCTTGTAGCTAGGTTGAGCTAAAGGAAAGCATGACCGATGTACTAAGATGCTTCGAAGGCAAAACTTGTTAGGCGAACTCTTGGGTGAAGACACGTAGTGTCGAGGTACTAGAGCGAGCTGTAGTCACTAATGCTTAGTGCATGGCATAGTGATAGATTGTGTGGGTGCGGAGCCACGCGAAGCGACATAGTGATGGATCGCGTTGGTGCGGAGCCACGCGAAGGATCAGTGTGGTTCTTATCCGTAGGCGCGGATGAGGCCAAGTTGCTCTAGCGAGGAGATACCAATCCTCAAGGCTAGGTACTTGTGGAGACTTTGCATGGGGTGAAGATGGAAGTCGAGGAACTGATGCGGGTCATGGTGTCAGTATGGACGTTGACACAGCCAAATTGGTGGATGTGACGACATCATTAATCCGGGTGCCAGCATGAAGGCGTGGCGACCTTGGAGCTGGGCATTTGGCTAGTAGGAAGGAGAGTGGACCTTGTAGCTAGCTGTGTAGCGCGTGTGCGCGGAGGCACATGGCCTTGCGATGCGTGCATGTGTCCCTTATGCATGATGTGACGATGACTCGAACTACGTGATTATCTAGTGTGGCGGCTAGACGCACGTGGGCATAAAGGATGGTGCTCCGTAGGGGTACGCGATGTGGTGTCACGACGACACGCGACATCCTAGTGCCTGAGGCACGTAATGCGGTGCCAAGACGGCACACGATGTGGTGTCATGAGACACGCGACATTTGGTGCCATGAGGCACGCGATGTGGTGCCAAGAGGGCACGCAATACCTGGTGCTATGAGGCGCGCGATGTGGTGCCAAGGAGGCACGTGGCATCCTGTTGCCATGAGAGCATGCGAGGCGGTGCCAAGAGGGCACGCGATGCGGTGCTAAGAGGGCACGCGGCATCCGAGTGCAACGACAGACCCGATATAGTGCCAAGTAGGCACCAGACATAGTCGCGACACGGACGCAACATGGTGTCGTGCGGGGTACACGACACGGTGCCATGAGGGCACGTGACTTGAGGCCATGAGGGCCTTGCGAAGTGGTCGCAATGCAGACGCGACACGGTCGCATGTGACGCTGATGCATAACCTCAAAAGGCGTGTGAGTGTGGAAGAGGGCACTGTGCCACAGACAGAGGTTCGTGTGCCATAATTAATGCCACACCACTACCTTTGAAGGTGTGTGCCACTGGTAGAGGGTCATATGCCATGGTGGTATGTCAAACCAATAGGTTTGATATTCTCTTGCCGGTTAGCTCAAGTTGGTGTTTAGACTATACTTGAGAGAAGGGAGTTGTGAAGCTATTCTCCCACACATGGGGCCCTGCGTTGCTGGATGGGCGCAAGGGTTTCCTAGGTTAGGGGTGGGCCTAGGACGTCGCTGCGGTGATGCCATGTGTCACTTGAGGTAAGGTTGCCATATGGCCCCGAGCTACGCGTCGCGGTGCGTATGCGACGGCAACTTCACGTGGGCACTCAAGGGCTACGTGGGACACTATGGTGCACACTAGCTGAGGGCTTGATGCGGACGTGTGCTGGTTGCGTGGGTCACACACGATGAATGGCTTGGATAGCATGAAGAGCTGCATGCTACTCCAAGTGTGTTGGTCGCGTGGGCCACGCACGATGGTTGGCTTAGATAGCATGAAGAGGTGCATGCTACTGTCCCGAGCGAGGAACTAGTGCAGTGAACAGGGTGAAGCTGGGCAGACCAAGTGGCATTGAAGTGCTAGCATGCGTGTCGCGAGTAGACACGATGCGTTGAGATGGTTTGCCTCGGGTGAAGGCAACCATGAAAGGGAGCTCCCGTCCTCTAGGCGGGTGGTATCAGAGTGATGGTTGGATAAGTTGACCTTGCTGTGCGCGACAGCAAGGTGTTGCACCAGTGTGATAGCCAGTGTTAGGTTGTGTGCCTCGTGACAGCTAGTATCTGAGATAGGCTAGCCTCGCTGTAGCGGCAGCGAGGTGCCGCACGGGTGTCGAAAAAAGTTACCCCGTGACAGAGCTCTCTAATTTGGAAGCAGCTAGAGTTCTATCTCTAAGATTCTTCTTCCACGAGGCTAACGGATCTAACGCAACGAACTGGACCCTACCCGAACCAACACTAACATCCAAACGAAAAACCATGGAACCCTAAGGTACCACATTTATTTTAAGACTTGTTGCTTAATTAACTTAGTTTAATTTCGGCAAACATTCATTTCATTATCATTCACGTAGTTTAGGGTCGTCGTCCCGCGTCATTCTAATTTCGTATTAGGGTTTTGGTTAGCCTATTTAAAGGCTTGTAAACAACATTATTGGTAGTTGATTATTGAATGAAAATTTGAGAGCTTGCCTTTGTGCAAACCCTAGAAGACTTGTGAAGAGTTTTTGATCGAATGAGCGAATCTTTCGAAACCTGAGGAGTGAGCATTCATTTCTCGTGCGACTTGGTGCGAAGCCGACGTATAACCTTGGTGTGAAGCCTCAAAACCCTTAGTGTGAAGCCTTGGATTTATCTTTCTATTCTATCTTTTCTCTCGTTATTGTTTGGTAATATCTCCCCTATTTGCTTTGATAAAATCCAAAAACCCCAAAATCTTTATTAATTTATATCTTTGATCATGCCCTTTTATTACCTTAATCTGTTGAGCCTTATTTACTCAACCCTAGAGGAGTCAAGAGACGATACCATAATTATCGCTTGGTACCCTAAACTAGATTGAAACTCGAGTCCATCGAATCCATTTTTCTAGATCAGGAAACTTAATGCATGCAAACGCAAAAATGGAATTATTCTAATTGTTTTAATTGAATTCATTAAATTATTTTATGTGTTTGGGTGATTTCGAATATTTCCATTATTCAATTTAATCTGTGGTTAATCCCAAATTCGCATCATTTAAGGTTTAGTGCTTGTCTCACATCAGATAGGGTTAGGGAGAGCAAGAGGAAGGAGAGGATGTCAAGAGAAAAATAAGGTTGTGTAAGTTGTCCTCATACCCACATATCATCGATATTTATCATTCTTAATTTTTTATTGATACTCGCATACTATCTAATTACACCCACACTTACATAGAGCAAAACACACACACACCAACTCAATACAAAGGACACATCAATACTCCCCCTCAAGTTGGAGCATGTATATTGGCCACGCCCAACAGAGAGGTGATGTCAAAGAGTCTCTTTCCACCAACAACATTAGTGAGAATGTCGGCCAGCTGATCTTCAGAACAAACTTGGGGTATGGCAATCTCCTTTGATTTAACCTTCTCTCGGATGAAATGGCAGTCAACTTCAATATGTTTTGTCCTTTCAAAGATAGATCGGATTATCTGCAATATAGGATCATAGGCAAAGTAACATGAATTCCTAAATCAGATAGGCTATGTTTCAACCACATACGCCCGCGAGCTCCTTGATACGTAGCTCTATACTCCCCCTCTGCACTAGACTTAGATACCACATGTTTCTTCCATGGGTCAAAATTTCATCCAATACGTATCGGTTTTGGACCTCATCAATATAGTATCGTTTGATACATATCGTCCGATACGTATTGGTTTTGGACCTCATCGATACGGTATCGTCCGATACGTATCGTCTGGTACATATCGGTTTTAGAACTAAACGATAAGTATCGGTTTTCCTATTTTTTGACCCATGGCTTCTTCAACCTCCATGTCACCAAACTTTCCTCCAAGGAATGTACAGTACCCAGTGGCAGAGCTCCTATCATCAAGAGATCTTGCCCAATCTGCATTTGCCAAGGTCTCAATATCCAAGCGGCCATGATTATTGTACAAGAGTCCTCTTCCATGACTACCTTTCAAGTATCTAAGGATCATATAAACTGCATCAAGATGAGTATTCCTACGTGAATTCAAATACTTGCTCAAGTCGCTTTCTGCATAGGCTATATTCACCAACCTCTCCATTCAACCTATGATTATGCTCGATAGGATTCACGACAAGCTTGCACCCCAATAGTCCAGTATCACGAAGTAGATTCAAAGTACATTTTCTCCATGACAATGCAATCCCTTTCTTGGCCCTTGCCACCTACCTAGAAAGTACTTTAGAGATTCCAAATCCTTGATTTCAAAGGCCTTATGAAAGTGTTCTTTCAACCATAATATTTCTTCACTATCATCTCCTTCGATAATAATATCATCCACATAAATCAGGATGGCTATAGTATGCACCCATTTCTTCACAAACAAGATGTGATCATATAGACTTCTTCAATACCCATAACTCATTAGGGATTCACTAAATTTCATAAACCAAGCACGTGGAAACTGCTTTAACCCATAAATGGACTTCTTAAGCTTGCACACTTTCCCAATCTCTCCCTGTTTGACAAAGCCAAGTGGGAGTGTCATGCTGACTTCCTCCAAATCGCCATGAAGAAATGTATTTTCACATCCAACTGTCACAAGGGTCATTCTTTGTAGGCGACTAAGGATAAAAGAATTCTGATGGTATTTGATTTTGCAACTAGAGCAAATGTTTCTTGATAATTGACTATGTGTTTGTGTAAACCCTCTTGCAACTAAACTTCCTTTGTATCTCTCAATGGTCCCATCATGTTTATATTTTACAGTGTAGACCCACTTGCAACCCACTACTTTCTTTCCCAAAGGAAGATCAATAACGTCTCATGTCTTGTTATCCTCTAATACCTGCATTTTCTGCGCCATATCCTATGTCCATTCAGGTTTAAATAGGGCTTCAGACACATAATTAGGTACAATAATAGACTCTAATGATGATATAAAACTGAAATGAGAGACAAATAAACCTTTATAGGAAATGAATTTTTGGATAGGATGTCTAGTACCTTTACGTTGAGCAATAGGAAGATCAATATCGGTGGAAGGATCCGTCTCTAGAGAAAGTTCATGATCAGTGGCTTGGGTTAGACACTTGAGGCTGTTCCTAAACTTGTTTCATAAACCTCTTTCTCACGTAGAATTTTTTCTGAAGGGGATTCCCATATTTATCAACTTCAAATTGGAAGTGCTCTTCTACAACACCTCAATTTTTATCCAAATCTATCCCTTCAACTCGACCTTCCCTCACATCCATGATGGGAATGATGGGGAGCATACCATGGCTCTCTTCCATTCTCATAACACTCTCCCCTTGAAGAGGGTAATGGAGTCTTTCTTGTTGAATTTTTTAAAAAGGGAGTATCCTCAAAGGATGTGACATCCATAGTCACATACCGCTTTCTAGAAATAGGATCATACACCTTGTACCCTTTCTGTGATGGAGGGTACCCAAGTTAATTAGGGTTAGGGTTAGGTAGAGAAAGAGGAAGAAGAATGAGAGAAGGTCAAGAGATATATAGGATCCCTCATATCATTGATATTTATCATTTTCAATTTGTTATTGATACCCATATACTATCTAATTACACCCACACTTATATAGAGCAACACACACACACACACCAACTCAATACTAAGGACACATCAACAGGAGAGAGCCCTATTTGCTTTTATATTAATGGGAAAAAGGAGAAAATATAATATTTCTCTTATAGCACCCTCCACAGCAGTTAACAACACACCAATACTACAAAAAATTATCATCCCAAATAGCTAACACAGAATAATTTTCGATATTTAGTAACAAGAAAAAGAAAAAATAAACAGCTATTCGAACCTACCAATAAGAGGGTGTGGCCATGATCACTGAAGTAGCGCACTCTGCAATTTTGTAATGCAGCCCAAAGCCGTTCAGCTTCATTTTTACTGGGTAGCATGTTATCCTCTCCGCTAAAACAAAAAACACACCATTAACCTGAAATAACCAGCACGAGATACAGTTTCATATAATTGATACAACACTTCATTGATGACAAGGAAAAAATAAAAAATAAACGAGCATCCTTCAGTTTTACAAAGACATGAAAATAAGAAACAAGTTTCAAGAAACATAGGAAGAAACATTTGATGCCAAAGTAAACAAGTACATCTTCACTATTTACAAAATCTGGGGAAAACACCTGTATGATAACTTTCAACAAAAAAAATAAAATGCAAGACATTGAAACTATGGGAGATAGTAGTAGAACAACGACTAACGCGAGAATTAAATGTACCAGATGGCCAATTTAAATTTATGGTGGGAAGATCAACAACGAAAGCCATTTTCTTCTTGAGGCAATTTATGGAGAAGTTCGGAGAGAGAATGAAAAACCTACATATGGTATTTATTGATTTAGAAAAGGCTTATGATAGTGACGCGACAGATAATCTGGTGGAGAGGAAGAAATGTATCCCCAACTTATATATTGAGATTATTCAAGATATATATGAGTGAGCAGTAACTAGTGTAAGAACCACATGTGAGTTAGTTCTCTGTTGGAGTTGTGCTGCATCAAGGATTTTCCTTGAGCCTTTGCTTGTTTGCTCGAGTCCTGGACGCAGTAAGTATAGCTATACAAGAAGAGATTCTATGGTACATGTTATTTGCAAATGACGTAGTATTAATTGCCCAAAGAAGAAAATTAGTAAATGATAAGCTCAAATTATGAAGAAAAGAATTGTCTATAAATAATTAAGTGAATTCATACATAAACATATTATTGAAATTTTACCGTCCTTTAAATTGTAATACATAATACGCAATATACTAATGATCACCAAAAATTAATATCACGTACAGTTTGTCCCTTTGGTGCATCTGCATGTTAGAAGAAGTAAAAAGCCAGTTGCAATAAGTGGCTAATGGACATAACATTTAATTTTATATCAATACTTCTAATAATTTTAATGAGATAAAATTTGATGTGAAAGAAAAAATACAAAAGGAAAAGATGATCATGAGTTTTACCCCCAACCATCATGTCCTATTTCCTTTTTTTGTTGTGTTGTGCTCGATTTTGAAAACCGCATGAATGAGATCATTTCATCTCTTCATGCTCATGGGCCACACAATACAAGGGATTGATCTCATTGATCATAAGGCATAGGCCTCCTTAGATCATGATTTATGGAAAGATCTATTTCTGTTTCTTTTCCTGATGATCTGTATTGTTAAGTGTGTATACGTATACCAGCCTTTTGACTATATCCAGTCCTCTTAGGTCCTCTTGTAATATCACTAGTTGACGAGCTCATTACGCACTTTCCTAGGTGGGAACCTAGTGAATTGGAATAGTTAAAAAGCAGCATTCCTCTCCAACTCAAGTGCCAAAGGAGAATATAGAGCTATGTCCCAAGGTGCTCGTGAGGCGACGTGGCTTAAATTCATCTTGGCAGATTAAGTGTGAATGTCAAACTACCTATGGTCTTGTATGGGGACAATGAAGTCGGACTTCATATAACAGAAAATCCAGTGTATCACGAGAGGACAAAGCATATCGAAGTTGACTATCATGTCATCCGTCAGAAAGTCGCGTCATAAAAGTTTTGGATTCCTCATGTGAGATTTGAAGATCAACTAGCAGACATATTGACAAAGGCTGTTGAGGGAAAATGGTTGTATGACATCACCTCCAAGTTGGGCATGATGGATATTTATGCGCCAACTTGAGGGGGGGTGTTGGTGTGTCAATAGGTTTTATCCTTAGTCAGTGTACGTATGTGTAGTGATGTTACTCTCTTTATGTAAGTATGGGTGTGTTTAGATTAATATGGGTGTCAATAACAACTTGTAAGTGATATAAATATTAATGGTAAAGGGTTATGAGACTATCAACTTGTAGCTCATCGTAAATTCATCTATTTCACCCATCTTCTTCTTCATCCAAACCCTAACCCTAATTAATTCATTAACGTCAACCATTTATTGCACTGATACAACATAATTCTATGGATGCAAAGAGCTTACATGAAATTAAAATAAAAATGCCAGTATAGGGGCTCCTAAGAGAGTATATAGAACAAATCTATAAAAATGCCCCCGTGTAGGTACAATAGGGGAGTTTTGCATCTAAGGATGATCGACCTAATATTGGGCTGGGCTTGTAGCATAATGGAAGGTTGACAAAATGGCAACCTCATGCACACAGGTTCGAGCCCAGCTTACCTATCAAAAAAAAAATAGTTGCCAAAACTCAATGACAAAAATAATCAAGCCTCATAGGTCATCCATGTGTCTCTTCTAGTCAATTAAGGTGGTCAACCTAGATAGTTCAAATCCATGTTGATAATATAAAGAATATCCTATCTTATCTGTATGTGCGAACAAGGAGATGCATCATGTATCTCATCATCAACAACATCTTCTAACACTAATAACTGGTCTACAACTCTACCTCATGCAAGCAAGGAACTAGCCCACGGACATATGAAAGATACACTCTCATAGAGTAAACATAAATAACATTAAGTACGTTATGTCCTACTCTTATGTGTCACATGCACAATGAATGAACATAATTATCCTGATATCAAAGAAAATAATGGCAACAAATGAACATGGAAGAACATTAATATAAAAATCCATGTAAGTTATAGAAAGGCATACAACCCATATGATAGAGCACTTTACTGAGACTGATCCAACCATTCATTGCTATCATTTGTGTATGTTAGGGTATTATGTGTATCTTATAGTATTACCATAATGTTTCCTTTCCCATGTACCATATGTTTCACCTTTCCAGTATCAAGCAACTTTTCAAACATATTTCCAACACCCCTGACAATTATGACAAAACCCAAGAATGGAAAAACACCATTAACATTAAGACTAAATGTTCCATCAGTTATTCAGTATATAACAGAAAAACAAAAAAAATGGACAAAGACAAATGCCTACTCATGCCACAACAATTCACAAGACCTATAGAGGAAATCGTCTACAACAGTATAATGTAAGCAATGGATTTATTTAAAAGTTAATGAAAAATATGCCTACTCATGCAATAACTATTTACCAGACCTATAGAGGAAATCGTCTACAACAGTATTATGTAAGCAATGGATTTATTTAAGAGTTAATGAAAAATATACCATTGAATGATTAACTTTTTTTAAATCAACATCATTTGATGATACTATGATAGAAAAAAAAACACAAAGATACAAACATCATAGAACTAAAATAACTTGAGCATCAAAGACGATATTGATGGGGACATCACACAAAGCAAGGCAGAGAAAACAGAAAAGAAGCAGCTTCATCAGGAGGAAAAGGAAAGGAGGCAGAAAACGACATCTAATGACGGACATCCGTGGGCTCAGGACGGACGTTCGTGAAATCATAGTCTCATTGTTTTTGTGGACGGACGTCAGACGTCCGTCTACGACGTCCGTGATATTCAAGGTCCGCGTTGGTGACGGACGTCCTGTGACATCGCGCTATTATTAGACGAATTTCAATTTTTTGTTTTTGGTCTTTTATTAATTTAGGACTCTTTTATTTCGAGTTTAGATTTTTTTAGCCTATATAAAGGCATTGTAAACACTTTATTAATTAGTTTTTGATTAATGAATGAAAAGAGAGTTGCTTTTGTGCAAACCCTAGAGAGCTTGTGAAGAGTTTTCAACCAAGGGAGTGAATCCTTCAAACCTTGAGGAGTGAACAATCGTTTCTCGTGCGACTTGGTGCGAAGCCGACGTACAGCCGCGGTGTGAAGCTTCGGAAAATCCTTAGTGTGAAGCCTTGGAAATCTATCCATTTTATTTCTATCTTTCTAGATATTGTCAAGTAATATCTTTTTATTTCCGTTGAAAAAAAAATCAAAATCCCAAATCCTTATTCCTTGATATCTTTAATTCTCCCCTTTTATTAAATTATTTCTTCAAGCTTTATTGGGTCCAAAATCCCCGATGAGTCAAGAGACAATATTATAATTATCGCTTAATGCCCTAAACTAGAACGAAATCTGAGTTCCTTCATCGGAGCCATTTTTCTAGATCGGGAAAAAATTACACGCATGCGAACGCTAAAATGGATTAATCTAAGTGTTTTATTAATTTCATTGAATTAATTTTATGTGTTGAATGATTTCGAATATTTCCGCTATTCGATTCATTCTAAAGTTAATCCCAAATTCGCATATTAGGAATTTTAGCATTTTTCCCGCGTCAGTTTTGGTATCAAAGCCAAGTTTCTAGTTTATGATTAGTCATATAATATTACTCGTACTAAGTTTTAGGTCTTCATTGCATATAAGTGTTAGATTTTCCTGGTGTCACAATGAATCCGGAATAGTTAGATGCTTTCATAAAAAGCTTTAATACCCAAATGGCTACCATAAGAGGCCATTTGCAAGACCAGCAAGACCAACAAGCGGAATCATCAACACAATTTCAAGAGTTGTCTAGAGCGACTCATGGTGAATACCATAGGGTTAATCTTGATAATAGAATGAGGGATCCTCCTAGGCATGAGAATCGTCCCGACACGGATGAGAGAGTCACAAAGACAATTAAGGTTGACGCTCCCACTTTCGAAGGAAAGATGGACCCAAAAATCTTTATAGATTAGGTAGCCACCATGGATCATTATTTCAATTGGTATGAAATAAGGGACGAGCGAAAAGTGCGGTTTGCTAAAATGAAGTTGGTAGGGCAAGCCCAACTTTATTGGGCAAGTATGGAACAATGTCGATAAGCTCTCGAGCGCGAACCCATCACCACATTGACGGACATAAAAGAAAAACTTCATGATAAATATGTTCTCATGCCCTACAACCAAAGACTTATGGATCAATGGCATAGATTAAAGCAGGGAAGCATGTCAGTTGATGATTATATTAACAAATTTGAGGAGTATGTATATCTAGCCAACGCTTATGAGAGTCCAGACGTCACCTTATCTAGGTTTCGTACTAATCTACGTCCTGAGTTACGAAAAGAACTCATCCCTTATCCTGTTGAGAGTTTAGAAGAATGCTATGCTAGGGTGCAAGAGTTGGAGAGGTATCTCAACACCCCAACTGATGGACGAGTGAATTCGTCCAAACCCGATTTTCGATCTAGCCCTACTAAAATGGTGAACAATGCCCATGACCAATCCCCAAAACCCTAAGTGCTCGGATTGACAAGGGCAAAGCAACTCTGATAGATAATTCTAGGTGCGCACTCCAACAATGTTATAAGTGTCAAGGCTTTGGCCACTTTGCGTCTCAATGCCCCAGTAAATCTCAAACCTTGATTATCCAACAGGATATCGAGAAAGACCCCGCTGAGTTGGGTGAAGAAGTTTTAGAACCCGCTGAACCGCCGAGTGACGAGGAGAGTGAAACTCCTGTGACACCCGTAGGTTGTCTTAGGAAGGCTCCTATTACCGAGGACAGTGTTGATAGTGTTCCCGCACAAAATGAGTCATTAGAGTTGGTAAGAGCATATCATCATTCTCACTTGCATGGGATTAACAACCAGAATTTAGTGAACATTGGAAATATGTCTGATCGTATTGATACATTGAATATGTTTAATGAATTTGACACTAACAACTTTAAATTAATTCCTGATAGTCCCGAGCATGTGGGATCTTTTCCGATCTCGAAAAGGGGTAATGATGGAGGCCTAGATCTTCCTCTAGACAAGGGCGACCATCCAATAATTGCAGTATCGGATCTTACGCCTATTCTAGAGGCAACAACCATACCCGTTGATCCCTTCTTTGTTGAGCAACCAATTGACCCACACCCATTTACCCAGTTCATATCTCGTCCCTTACCTGTGCAACATCAGAAAAGGACGAAGAGGAGGTTATAGGGTTTCCAAGCCTCAATGCCAAGGCAAGTAAGCATCATGAATATCTCACAGTGTGAAAAGGTAAGCCAAGAGTTGAGCTTCCGAAGGATGTCATCCATGGGTTCCCTAACTCATCGGAGATGAGTTTTTCCCACCCGAGAAGTATTAATGGGGACATCACACAAAGCAAGGCAGAGAAAACAGAAAAGAAGCAGCTTCATCAGGAGGAAAATGATAGGAGGCAGAAAACGTCATCCAATAACGGACGGACGTAGGCTCAGGACGGACGTCCGTGAAATCATAGTCTCACTGTTTTTTGTGGGACGGACATCCGTAGTGCCCCACAGACGTCCGTGACATTCAGTGTCCGTAGGTGACGGACGTCCGTGGCCCCAATACGAATATCCGTGGAAGTCGCGCCGTTAATGACGGAATTTCTATTTTTGTTACGAAAATTGTCCTTTTTGGTTTTTTATTAATTTAGGACTCTTTTATTTCGAGTTTAGGCTTTCTTAGCCTATATAAAGGCATTGTAAACACTTTATTAATTAGTTTTTGATTAATAAATGAAAAGATAGTTGCTTTTGTGCAAACCCTAGAGAGCTTGTGAAGAGTTTTCAACCGAGGGAGTGAATCCTTCAACCCTTGAGGAGTGAGCAATCGTTTCTCGTGCGACTTGGTGCGAAGCCGAGGTACAGTCGTGGTGTGAAGCTTCGAAAAATCCTTGATGTGAAGTCTTGGAAATCTATCCCTTTTATTTCTATCTTTTAGATTATTGTCAGGTAATATCTTTTTATTTCCGTTGAAAAAAAAAATCAATTCTCAAATCCTCATTCCTTAATATCTTTAATTCTCCCCTTTTATTGAATTATTTCTTCAAGCTTTATTGGATCCAAAATCCCCGAGGAGTGAAGAGACGATATTAAAATTATCACTTGATGCCCTAAACTAAAACGAAATCCGAGTTCCTTCATCGGAGCCGTTTTTCTAGATCGAGAAAAAATTACACGCATTCGAATGCTAAAATGGATTAATCTAAGTGTTTTATTAATTTCATTGAATTAATTTTATGTGTTGCATGATTTCGAATATTTTCGCTATTCAATTCATTCTAAAGTTAATCCCAAATTTGCATATTAGGAATTTTAGCGTTTGTCTAGCATCAGATATATAAATTTAATACTCATCCATTTTGTCTAGAGAGATAACATTCATTTACTAGAGCGCACAATTTAGTTCTAGCATATAGAAACACTAAATATTTACTAGCTGCCATATTTGACAGCCATACTCAGAAAGAGTTGGTATTAGGCTTCTGACCCATCTATCAGCACAAAGCATGTGAAACGTCATGCGCCACATGGGCAGCCCTTGAGATGTGTATGGACTTCAAGAGTACAAAAATTCACATGCATATTGGAGTCCATGCGGCACTTGATGGAGTGGATGGGTTGCACCTAATACCAACTCTCCCCAAAAGCTATCATAAAAATATAAAGTGGAGCGAGGAAAGAGTATGTGAAGTAGTAGAAAATCATTGCATGGCACAATTTGAGAAAGTAATTCATATAAAGATGAAGAGGAATGATACCTGGCAAGTACCAATACTTCAGCTTTGACAGCATGGAGACGAGAATTAGCGTAAGAGGCAGCCGATTTAAGCAGCTTTAACTTCCACAAAAGTGTGTCCTTAGGAATAATATCGGACACACCCTACGAAAATAGTGAAAATTATTTTAAAACACTAGAGACCATTTAATTTCGTACTCAAAATATTATTTCCAAGAGAGTGCTATCAGTCATCAAAACTTTCGAGAGTGTTATCATATTCGTCAAAACCATAGTGACCAAGTCGGGGTTCGGGAATAAACCGGCATGGATGAATTTATTTAAAATTCATCCAATTCGGGAAAGTCAAAATTTGGAAAAATAAAAAGAAAAATTATAAAGAAAATTTAAAAAATTTAAAAATAGAAAATTTTGGGTAATTTGCAAATAATTCATGAAATTTGTTAATAATTATTCAGATTTGTGATTTTTGGAAAAAGTCGTAAATAATTATAATAAATTTTTTTTTGTAAAAACGTGAATTATTCAGAACTTGTTTCAAAAATTCGGAGAATTTGTTCACTATGGTCAAAACTTTGAATGGACAAATCACAATTACAACATAAAATAAGCCATGTCACCTAGCCACAGGCACTAGTGAAGATTACCCCACAAATACTTCTGGTAGGACATGTCAAACTCAAAAAAAGAGGGCATGCAATGCAACACTTGCTTAAATAAATTATATATGAGTGATGTTAGAAAAGGGAAAGTAACGAGCAATCTAAGAATGCATAAAGTTTCAAATATCATTAGGATATAACAATGCTATTTACTTACACTCGCATTGCCAATCAACACATGCTATGAGGAATGTGAAAATGAGAGATTATAAAATCAAAGACCTCATGGCCTATCAAAATGATAAAAGGAAACCTAATATAAGTTGCAAATCATATACATTTGAGAATGGATACAGTGTGGACATGGTATCCTAGAAGTAGTCGTACCCAATAAATATCAGACAGGGATACTCTGTCCAAAATATCATGTTTGGGTGACATGTGAAATGTGCAAAATGGATCTGTAACCTCGCGAAAAAGATTGGGCAACTCAAACTGGCATCGACAAGGAGAATCTGGCTATTAATTAAACCAGTAATATGACTAGGGGGTTAAATGGTCGGGCTTAGGCATGCCCAATGGAGACTAGAGACTTAGCCTCTATACAAATGTTAGAAACAATGAAAGCTTAAGGAAGGAGGAGAAGAGGAAGACATAAAGATTTGGAGAGATGTATTTAGAAATGGCATGAAGGTTTGTGGAGTGAAGTTTTCTAGGAAAGGAAGAGGAAAAAGAAGAATATGGAAGGAAAACTAAAAAGTTTAGTTGTCTCATTGGCAGAATCTAAACTAAATGTTGCTCAAATTTCAAATTACATAAATACCCCTTTGGTATGAACTATTTATCTGACACCAATACAAGAGTATGACAAAACTATTCTTAAGAGGGAGATAAAGGAACTAACATCTAACACTTCCCTTCAAGGTGAAGCATAAATATCAATTTCGACACCATCTTCCCCCTAACAAAATGACACTCAATATTAATATACTTAGTGCGCTCATGAAATGATGACATATAGGATTTGATGTCGTGTATCGCAGCATGATTGTCATTTTCCACAAAACATTTAAGGCCCTATTTGGCGTGGCTCAACTTTTTTAAAAGTGATTCCAGTAAAGAACTACTGTCAAAAGCAGCTTACTAGAAGTGTTGTTGCTGTTTGTCTGAGACAGCTCCTAATCTCTAGAATCAATTACAGGAGTAATTTTCTGCTTGGTAAAAATTGCTGATTGAGGGATATGACTGAATTATCCTTAAAAGCCATAAATGTTGAATTCAAGATTTAGGAGTTATTTTCTGCTTGGTAAAATTGCTCCAACCCTTCAGATTGAGGGATACATGATTGAATTATCCTTAAAAGGCATAAATGTTGAATTTAAGATGTCTCCCATATATTTTTAACTCTAAAATCATAGACCATCATACTAGTAGTTAAATTCATAAATTCATGTTCCAACATCAATAAAGGTTAATTTGTCATCATTTTCTAGTGTAGGTTATAACAAATATGATTAATTCAAAAATCAAAACAAGCAATGGATCTTGAGAACATGGGAGTTCTATCTGATATTCAGTCTGATTCCACGTGACACACAACCCAAAATGGGACCCTAAAATCATGTTTGAGTGTGATATGTACCACGTGATTTTAGGATTATTTTTGGAATGTGTGCCATTTAGAATAAAAAACTAATCATTTGATGACACTTCCATGATTTCAAGGTCCATTGTGGGGAACATTGTGATGAAACACAATTTCCTTTGTTTGATTGAAAGTCATCAATGCATATCCGCTAAAGGAGATGGGGTGCAATCATAGTTTCATGGGGTGTAAATAATGATACGCATTAAATAAATTAATGCAAATTGCAGAAAAATTTTGCAGAGGTACCTTTATTTTTAAACGAATATTCTTCATTCTCAAACCGGGTTTCACGCGCTCAAATGTTGACGGCTTTGACTCAGAAGATGGAGAATTTTTTCACTCCAATCTATGACAATAAATCTTTAAATCATGGGCCTACCATCAGTGGATGAGATTTTGATTCCACACTGCACACGTCTCGAAGAGTGATAAAAAAATCCACATTTGATGTATGCCATGATCATGTTCAATTTTGGGATGTCTGCCACAAGGAATCAAAATCTGACCTTTAGATGGTAGGCCCATGATCTGAAAATCCTTTGTGTGGAAGACCGTTGCCAATAAATAAACGATCTCCATTGTCTGATTCAAAACAATCAACCAATTAACCACGTTAAACACTGTTTGAAATTGGTTTGTATATAAGAAACCCAATTCATTCAAATATTCAATAATATAAAAAATTGCAGAGAGAGAGACGTAGAGAGCGATTGATGAGGAAAACAGAAAATAAAAAAGAAGACATTATATATGTGTGCCTGTATATATATATATATATATAGTAAATAGATATAGATAGATAGATAGAACGAGAAGTTGCAGTGAGAAAGTTGTAGAGAGAGAAACGATAGAATGTGTGAGAGACAGTGAGAGATTGCAGATATGAAAAACAGAGATAGGGACAGCCTTTGTAATGATAGAAAGCCATAGACCGCATTAAAAAAACAAAAGAACATTTGAAAGTCATTGCAGAGAGAGAGAGATTGACACAGAAAAACAGAAAAAAAAAATTAAAAATTAAAAATTGCAGAGAGAGAGATTTGTAGAGAAACAAAAATACTTGCAAACACAGAGATAGAGGAGAGAGAACTTCAAGGGGTGGGCTGATTGTTGATCACCACTTACTTGCACGGTGGTTCCTTTGGTCAATGGTTCCTCGTTGAGATAGCAGAATGAGAGAAGAAGAAGCTAATTAAGGCATTAATATATGTAGGTGACAGGGACGCCACATACATGGACATCGGATTTGGACCACATCGTTTTTATCTGCGTCAGAAGAAGCGTAGAGGAAGCCCGAGTACCGTAGCCTCAAAGGAGAAACGGACACAAACAGTCAGGAGAACAACGCCGCAAAGAGCCCTAGCGCGAGCGAGCCCTTGAAGTCGCGCGAGCGATGATAATCCTCGCGCGCGAGCCACAAGCGATGACTTCGATCACAAGAAGCGATCACTTAAAAGTCACATGAAGTGGCTCATGAGCGATGATAATCCTCGCTCGGCGAAGCTACGATTTACGACGGAAATTTATGCGAAATTTCCTTTTTTGTGTTTTATTAGTATTAAAACTCTTTTATTTCGAACTTAATTATTGGTGGCCTATATATAGAGGCTTGTAAAGACTTTTAGTTAGTTGATTGATTATTTGAATGCTTTTATGCTTGAGTAATCCTTGCCTGAGATGGGTTTGGTGTGAGGTCAAGGGAGTGATTCCCAAAAGCCGTTGTTATCTTCTCTATTCTATTTGCTACTTTCGATCTGTGTTTGCTTTCTAAGCCAAAGCCTAATTTCTTCCTTGTGATCCCCAAAACCCTAAGCCCCTTTTGAATAAATCGCACAAAGCCAATACCCGTTCCAAACCATAAACCGATTTGAAAACCATAAGCCTATTGTAAACCGCAAATCCCTTTACAACCCAACTTGGAATCCGTGAATCTACATCGGACCGAAGACGAGCACCTAAGCCTGGAAAAAAGCTCGAGTTCTATCTCTAGGCCGATCTTGCCTCGACTCGAAAAGTACTTGCACATCGGACTGGACCCTACCTGGATCTCGTGTGATCTACCAACCTGAATTCTCTGAACCATAAGGTATTTAAGATAGTTTTGAGATTAAGCTTGATTTAATTTTATTTTATTTCGGCAAAATCTCCATAAAATCATATTCCGCATTTTAAGGTCGTTGTCCCGCGTCAGTTTTGGTATCAGAGCCCTAGGTTTTCTAGGTTAGGGCATCTTTGTTTATCATATTTACTTTATTGCATTATTTTTCCTTTTTGAGTCCATATTGCATTCTATATTAGAACCTTAATAGACCTTGTGATCACCATGGCTTCGGATGAGGTTCTTAATACTCTTAGAGCTATGCGAGAAGAATTGGATGCGATTAATGCATGTCTGAATACCATAGAGCAAGCCCAAACATCCCTAGGAGTTGGTAATGATCGATTACGTAATCGAATCAACCAACTGGAAACAATGGGTGGGCAGAAAAATCAGCACCAAGAGCGTGAGTGGCCTCACTTTGAACGTAATGGTCGCCAAGACAATCGATATCGTAGGGATCATCATAGAGATGACTATGACCCCGAAGTTCAACTTCTTAAGAATATCCGAGTTGAGATTCCGACTTTCGATGGAAGAATGAACCCTGTCGTCTTTCTCGATTAGCTTTCTGACATTGACCAACACTTTCATTGGTATGCCATGAATGACGACCGTTGCGTTAGACTCGCTAAAATGAAGTTGGTTGGTCAAGCTCGGCTTTCCTGGCTCAATGTTGAGCGCATCAGGGTAAATGCGGGTTGTCCTCCCATTACCCGTTGAGAAGACATGAAGGAACGACTTACAGAGAAGTATGTTCCTTTATCATAGCACCAACGCCTCCTCAACCAGTGGTAAAATTTACGTCAAGGTGGTATGCCCGTGACCGATTACATTGCCAAATTTGAAGAGTTCATGATGAGGGCAAAAGTATCGGAAGACCCTGAAATCACTCTCTCTAGATTCGCACCGGATTGCAACTTGATTTGTAAAAAGAGTTGATTTCTCACCCCATAAAAACTCTTAAAAGATGCTATGCCGTTGTGCAAGATCTTGAACGGTATTTGAAAACTACGGTGGTGAAGAGAACTGAGCCACAATATAGCGGTCAACGATCCGGTGAGGGACAATTTAATCCTCCTCCCAAACCTACACAACCTGCCCCTACCAATTCTAGGTTTGAAAGGGAAAAGGTGTAGTCGGAAAATCCTTTAAGGGTTAATTCTCAAGTAAAGTGCTATAAATGTCATAGGATGGGACACTTTGCCGCCCAATGCCCTACGAAAGAACCTCAAAGGACTCTCTTCATTGAGGGAGAGGAGGATGATGATGAGGTAGTGGTTGAAAAGGAAGTATTTGAACCAGTTAGCACACCCAGTGATGAGGAGGGTGATGTTATTGGTCATGCTTTAGTTGTGAGGTGTGCCCTTGCACAGCCTCAACGGGATGAAAATGATGACTGGCGAAGGGAGAACATCTTCCACGCCTACACCAGATTTGGTGAAAAGAATTGTAGGGTCATCGTGGATAGCGGTAGTTGCACTAATGTTATTTCAACTCATGTCGTACGCCGCTTAGGGCTTACACCTGAAGCCCACCCAAGACCTTATAAAGTCGCATGGGTCAATTCTTCATCCATTCCGTGTCGAAAAGGTGTCGTATACTGATTCAGTTAGGTTCTTATTCAGACACCTTATGGTGTGATGTGGTGCCAATGGATGTGGGCCATATCATTTTGGGAAGGTCGTGGCTCTATGATATGGACGTGACTCTTTCTGGTCAATCAAACATATGCACGTTCATGCATAAGGGCAAAAAGATCACTTTACACCCTTTGCCTCCCAAAACACCAACAACCAACACCGTCGAAAAGAAGGGCGAATCTTCTAAAGCCGTTAATATTGTGAGTCCTTCTGAGTTCGAGAAAGCATCATTAGATGAGAGTGTGGTGTATGTAGTTGTCACTGTTGAGAGTGCACCCGCATCAGAGAGTGCGTGTCCCAAGGAGGTTGAGCCGATTTTTAAAGAGTTTACGGATGTCTTCCCTGAAAACTTACCAAACGAACTCCCTCCTCTGCGTGATATCCAACACGCCATAGACTTGGTTCGCGGATCTACCTTACTGAACCTGCCCCACTATAGGTTGAATCCGGTTGAACACGCCGAGTTGACTCGGCAAGTCAATGAGCTCCTTCAGAAGGGGTTCATCCAAGAGAGTCTGAGCCCGTGTGCCGTACTTGCCCTACTCACTCCTAAGAAAGATGGTACGTGGCGCATGTGTGTGGATAGGCGTGCAATTAATAAGACTACAGTTAAGTATCGGTTTCCCATACCAAGGCTCGATGATATGCTCGATATGATGGTTGGTGTCACTATCTTTTCAAAGATAGACCTTAAGAGTGGCTAGCATCAAGTCCGCAGCCGCCCCGGTGATGAGTGGAAACCCGCCTTTAAGACTAAGGATGGTCTTTATGAGTGGATGGTCATATCTTTTGGGCTCTTTAATGCCCAAAGTACTTTCATACGACTCATGACCCAAGTGTTGAGGTCGTTTCTAGGCAAATTCCTTGTTTATTTCGATGACATCCTGATTTACAGTCATGACAAGGAACAACACTTGACCCACCTTAGGCTGGTTTGTGAAACCCTCAAGGGCGAGAAGTTGTTTGCCAATCTCAAGAAATGCACTGTCATGCAACGTTCTGTTGTTTTCTTGGGATTTATTATCTCAGCCAATGGAATGGTCGCGGACCCCGAAAAGGTTAGAGCCATTGTGGAGTGGCCCGAACCTAAGAACATACACGATGTCCGCAGCTGCCATGGCTTGACTACTTTCTATCGTCGCTTCATCAGAAGCTTTAGCACCATTATGGCCCCAATCACCAATTGCATGAAAAAAGAACTTTAAATGGGGCAACGCGACGAAAAAAGCCTTTGCTGAGATCAAACAACGAATGAATAGTGCACCCATCATGCGATTGCCGAACTTTTCTAAAGTCTTTGAACTCGCATGCGACGCATCGGGTGTAGGCATAGGAGGAGTGCTTAGCCAAGAGGGTCACCCTGTGGCCTATTTTAATGAAAAACTTAACGAGGCAAAGCAAAAATACTCCACCTATGACAAGGAGTTCTATGCGGTCATCCGATCTCTTTGGTATTGGAAACATTACCTTAGACCGCAGGAATTTGTGTTGTTATCTGACCATGAAGCCTTACGCTTTCTTGTTTCACGGAAGAAGTTAAACCCAAAGCACGCGAAGTGGGTTGAGTACTTTCAAAGGTTCACATTCGTGTTAAAGCATAAGGCCGGTGATGAAAATAGGGCCGCTAATGCACTTAGTCGGCGAGTGGTGACTTTGCGCACAATGAGTACCGAGGTCGTCGGGTTCAAAAAGTTAAAGGATGAGTACCCCGAGTACCCAGATTTTGGGGTTGAGTACACTGCTCTCCTTAGTAACCCGACCAGCACACACTCTATGTACACCATCCAGGATGGGTACTTGTTTAAAGGCACGCCTTTGCATCCTTCACACTTCATTGCGTGACTTTCTCATTTGGGAGTTACATGCGGGAGGGATGGCCGGACATTTCGGGCGAAATAAAACTGTTGCACTCGTAGAGGATAGGTTCTTTTGGCCTAGCCTAATGAGAGATATCGCTCGGGTTGTCAAACATTGTTGTACTTGCCAAGTGTCAAAACAGACCAAACAAAATACCGGCTTGTACACCCCGTTACCCATGCCACACACACCGGGCAAGACCTCTCTATGGATTTCGTACTTGGACTTCCTAAGATCCCTAGGAAGCACGATTCCATCTATGTCGTAGTGGACCCATTTTCCAAGATGGCCCACTTCATCCCGTGTTCCAAAACCTCCAATGCATCTCATATTGATAAACTATTTTTCGCGGAGGTAGTGCATCTTCATGGGTTGCCCAAAACCATTATGTCTGATAGGGATGTTAAATTCACTAGTTATTTTTGGAAGACCCTTTGGCACATGATGGGCACATTACTCCAATTCTCTACAGCTTACCACCCTCAAACAGATGGCCAAACCGAAAGCACCAATAGGAGCCTTGGGAATCTCCTTCGTAGTCTTGTCGGTGATCATGTTAGGACCTGGGATACCATCTTACCTACAGCTGAGTTTGCATATAATAATTCTGTCAATAGGTCCATAGGCATGAGTCCTTTTGAGGTAGTGCATGGTCATAGGCCTAGGACCCCATTAGATTTGATCCCCATGTCTACATCCCATAGAGTGTCAGAGCCTGCCAATGCATTTGCACAACATATTCATAGCTTGCATGCCGAAATTAAACAGAAAATTAATTCAAGCAACAGTCAATATAAGCAGATGCTCACAGGCGTTCTAAAGAATTTCACGTGAGTGATTATGTGATGGTCTGGGTTAGGCCTGAGTGGTTCCCATCGGGATCCACAAAGAAGCTCCAATCTTGAGGCGCTGGGCCTTTTAGAATTTTAGCTAAGAGTGGTCCTAATGCATACGTGCTCGAGCTTCCTCCAGGTACGGGGGTTAGTTCAACGTTCAACGTGGAGGACTTGGTTCCTTATTTGGGTTTCACCCCACCTCCTGAAAATCCACTCCAGCCACCTTCTAGTCCCAACCCAACCTTGCAACCTCTACCACTTCCTTCCCCAAGCAAACAGAAAACAAATAAAATAGAGGATATAATCAATGATCATGCCGTCTCTACACATGACGGGGGATTCCAGAAGTACTTGGTTAAATGGGTCGGCAAACCGGAGTCCGAAAACACTTGGATCCACGAGAATGAGGTCCGCCGATTGAACCCCAATCTGATTGACATCTACCACGAGCGCGTTTCATCGGTGATGAAACCTATTTGGTCCGGGGGAATTAACGGGGACGCCACATACATGGACATCGGATTTGAACCGCATCGTTTTTATCGATGTCAAAAAAAGCGTAAAGGAAGCCTGAGTACCGTAGCCTCAGAGGAGAAACAGACACAAGCGACCGAGAACAACGCCACGAGAGCCTCATGAAGCGAAAGCGAAGTCGCCTTGAAGCGAGCGATGATAATCCTCGCGCACAAGCCACAGACGATGACTTCAGTCGCGCGAGCGATCACTTAAGGTCGCGCGAGCGATGATAATCCTCGCTCGAGCGAGCTACGGGACGACTTCAGACGGAAATTTATGCGAAATTTCCTCTTTTGTGTTTTATTAGTATTAAAACTCTTTTGTTTCGAACTTAATTATTGGTGGCCTATATATAAAGGCTTGTAAAGACTTTTAGTTAGTTGATTGATTATTTGAATGCTTTTATGTTTGAGTAATCTTTGCCTGATATGGGTTTGGTGTGAGGCCAAGAGAGTGATTCCCAAAAGTCGTTGTTATCTTCTCTATTCTATTTGCTACTTTCAATCTGTGTTTTCTTTCTAAGCCAAAGCCTAATTTCTTCCTTGTGATCCCCAAAACCCTAAGCCCCTTTTGAAACCCTAAATCACACAAAGCCAATACCCGTTCCAAACTATAAACCGATTCGAAAACCACAAGCCTATTGCAAACTACAAATCTCTGTCACAACCCAACTTGGAATCCGTGAATCTACATCGAACCGAAGACGAGCGCCTAAGCCTGGGAAAAATCTCGAGTTCTATCTCTAGACCGATCTTGTCTCGACTCGAAAAGTACTTGCGCATCGGACTGGACCCTACCTGGATCTCATGTGATCTACCAACCTGAATTCTCTGAACCCTAAGGTATTTAAGATAGTTTTTAGATTAAGCTTGATTTAATTTTATTTAATTTCGACAAAATCTACATAAAAATCATATTCCGCATTTTAGGGTCGTTGTCCCGCGTCAGTAGGGAATTTCAGTCAATAAGAAAGAATTAGAAGGGTTTTTTAACAAAAGAAGTGTCATTCACAAATCATTGTCAGCTTCCCGCAATAGCGAGACATAAAAGCAGGTATTAGCCGCTTCTTGAAATAGCCTATTTCTGGCTTTTTTGAGTTGAAATAAGCTATAAACTGTGTATCTGCCAAACAGCTATAAAAGCCGGGAATTGCTTCTGAGAGCCCAAAAGTTATTACAAAGCTCTGAAAAGCCATGCCAAACATGGCCTAAATGAGTGTCTATAGGGATGCAAATTTAAAACAAAAACCCAGACTTGACAGCAAACCGGCCAAACCAAACCGGATAAAAACCGATTCAAAACCGAAACCGAAGCGACTCTGGTTTGTTTCTCGGTTCAGTTCGATTTCGGTTTTGGGTGGAGGAAGCCAAAACCGATTAGGTAGGATTGGAAAACCAAAAAAAAAAGGGGGAAAAACCTGAAAAAACTGAAAAAATGCTAGAAAAGTGAAACCAAGCCAAACCCATTTTTTCTGGTTTTGGTTTGGTTTCGGAAATTTAAACAAATAACCGAACGAATTCGTTTCGGTTTCACTTCAGGCTTAACCAAATCAGAAACCGAAATTTTTGGTGTCAGATCGGTTCGGTAATCAGAAACCAAAATTTTTGGTGTCAGATTGGTTCGGTTAACCGAATCTGTATCCCTAGTATAGGGACTCTAAATCCTAGCTCTTCCATGAATGCCTTAAGCAAAATCATTTCACATACGGTATGTTCCATAGCCAGTATTATGCTTCAGCACTTGATCTAACCATGATATTTTATTTTTTACTTTCTGAGATCACCAAATTTTCTCCAACCATCGTGTAGTACCCTGCAATAAACATCTATCTATTCTTAAACTAGCCCAATCAACACCAGAATACCCTATTACATCAAGGTTTCCGTGGTTGGTAAACAAAAATCCTCTTCCAAACTATGACTGCAGATGCCTCGGGATGTGATACGTACCAGTTCGTGCATAAATTGGCTAATTACCTTAATGACAAAGGTGATATCAAGATTTTTGGTGTGTCACTAGTGTTAGTTGGGTTTATCATTAGTAAGTAGAGGATATGTATGCTAGTATCACTATTGTATATGTAACCTATTGCTAGTGATATAGGATAATATTGAGGGTGTCAATGTTGGTGTGTCGCAAGCAAGGGTCAAAATATCGGTGTCGTTTTTAGTTTCCGGCATGACTGAAACTGAAAATTTGACCGAAATTTTCGGCTGAAATTTTGGGCAAAAATTTCCCTTCCATACTTTATTTTGACCGAAATTTCGGACTTTGATTTCGTTTTGGTGTGGACCGAAACCAATAAATTTCAGCCGACAGTTTGAATTATCAACCGAAATTTTGAACCATGGTCGCAAGTATTAATTTGGTGTAACAAGTTGTTTTTGTATATGCCAGCTAGTCATTTCAGTGGTATACACAAGATCCCATTGTAAATGGTATATATACCAATAAGAATGGTGTGAGAAACTCTCAACAACCCTATTTTTTCCTATCCTTTTTTTTGTCTCTCTATTTCCTCGCCTGCTACCTAACCCTAACCCTAATCACCAAACCCTAGTTCATTTTAGCAGCAGACCAGGCCCTTTATGACCTGATTATACACTTACATCATCCTACTATTGCTAAGATTGTCATGGTCGAAGAGTTGAAGTCAGATGAAGACGAAATTAACATGGTTTTGATCAATTTTCTCTAGTCAACAACTTCAATACTAAGCATTTTTCATTTTGATGAGCTGGTGAGGACTTTTGAAGGTTTCTTTGAAAAATACTAGCTCATGTGTTTCTACACCTCAACTATTTGTGTTCCCATAAACTTTTTTTTTTATCAGTAATTTGAAATTATATTGATAACCAGCAAGGCGTTGAAAGGAACAATACAAAATCCGGGCGACCAAAAGTGTGACAACAAGAAAAAAGAAAATTACCGCAGGGATTCAAAACAAACAAACAAGGCACTTAGGATTGGCCCAACCCTAACCCAATCCCTCATTAACCCGGGTCCCAGGGAGACGAATCGTCTCTGATCACCTCGCTGCCAGAAGATTTCTATAGACGAACCAGGTCTTTGACAGACTTCAAAATAATCCCCACCGGTCTGATTTTCTACTAAAAAATCCTCAAGTTCCTCTCTCGCCAGATACACCAAATGACAGCAAAGAACGTCAACATCCACTGATTTCCTATCTGGCGTTCCAATCTGACCGAGTCCCACGCCAAATAATGAAGGTAGGGTGTGGCGAGAGTGATCCAGTTCATACCAAACAGGTTTAGTACTATACTCCAAATCTCGAACACCATTCCACAGTGGGGAAAGAGATGTGCGACAGACTCCTCTCCCTGAGGGCACATGATGCAGCGATTAGATATTTTTCCCTCTCTGAATGAGTTGATCCATCGTTATCACTTTTTTTTTGAATAACGTCCACGCGAAAAACTTCACCTTGAGTGGGATGTTAGCCCTCCACAATCCAGCTCCTTGAAATCTGATTAGCGGGAAAGGTACCATTTTTGTTAAGGGTCCAAACCCCCGCCAGTCCTGATCATGTGGGGTTTACAGCTCATAAAGCAAGTGTAGCAGCTTCGAGAATGAGGCCTCCTCCACGCTTCTCAAATTTCTACAAATATTAACTTCCCACAGTCCCCCTCCACAGGTTTCTGAGACAAATTCATCGATCAGCCCTTGAGGATTTAGTGATATAGAGTAGATATCAGGGAACATCACCTTGAGGGGCCCCCCATCGACCCAGTTGTCCTCCCAGAAGCGAATCCGGGTACCACAACCCCAACTGAACCGAAGTCCTCTAGAATAAAGAGGCCAAGTGCCACATATATTTTTCCACCAGGTCCAATGTGCCTCTATTAACCAAGGTGTCAATACCACAGTTACCATTGGATTGCCCATACTTTTCAATCAACACCTTACGCCAAAGGCTATCGCTTTCCTCCTCCGTCCCGGCTTGCCAAAACCATTTGCCAAGGAGTGCTATGTTGGTCCACCTCAAACTACGAATTCCCAGACCACCACAACTCATCGGCAGTTTACATGTGTCCCAGTTGATCAGATAGAATCTTTTGTGCAGGCCCGACCCTTCCCAAAGGAAATTTCGTTGAATTTGCTCAATCCGATCGATTACTCCACTCGGGCATTTGAACATTGACATGAAAACAATGGGTAGGCTAGCTAGAACCGCTTTAAGCAGGACGAGACACCCTCCACCGCCTGGCAGTTTTCCTTTCCCCATGGACAGCTGTTGTTCGAAACGTTGAATAACCAGATCCCATGCTCTAACGCAGGTTGTCTGAGCCCAAGCGGCAGCCTCAAGTACTTGATTGGAAGTTTCTTGCTCTTACAGTCAACCGTATTAGCTAATTCCTACAACAGCGTGTTATTGATCCCAATACCTGTGCTTGTCAATTTGTAGAAGTTAATATGCTGACCCGAAACTGCCTCATACACGGTTAAGACCTTAGTTAAAGACCTAAACTCCTCCACCTCAGCCTTCCCAAATAGAAGAGTGTCATCAGCGTACTAGAGAATCGAGATGTACCGGCCTTGGGCTCCCACTTGGATCCTTGATATGTGGTTTAGCTGCCTCGCCCGATCAATGAGGCCCGTAAGCGCTTCCCCCATAAACTCAGGCTTAAGGTAGGGAGATGAATCAGATTACCCTTTAAATCAATGGTATGATATTTGTTTGGTGAATTGAGAGAAATCTGCACTGATTTAATCATTTTTTGAACGATTGGATGCCGCGACTGATTTCACATTTTTCTATGAAACCAGTCTCTCAGAGTGTGATTGTCCAAACTTCTATGTCCTAGTTGCATCAGAATACTTCTTTCATTTCCCTAAGACCTCTTGTCATTTGGCACAGATTTCAGAGAGATTTGAGCTTTTGTGTGGGGACCAAGGATCAAAATCTCGTTTTTTCGATACGTATCGTCCAGCCCCAAAACCGATACGTATCGGACGATACGTATCGGTTCCGGACGATACGAACCGATTTTTTCCCCCAAAAAAAAAAAAAAAAAAACAAAAAAAACATTAAAACCGATAATTTGAAATTATCGGACGATAATTTCAAATTATCGGACGATACGAACGATACATTGAACGATACGGACGATACGAACGATACATTGAACGATAATTTGACTGTTTTTTCAGGGGGGCGATAAAAACCCATTGTATCGTATCGGTGAGGTCCAAAACCGATACGTATCGTCCGATACGTATCGGTATCGGACGATATTTTGATCCATGGTGGGGACAAGCATCTAGTAAACATGACTTATTAGTGTCCTGCGTATCTAAACACCACTTAGTGTAAATATGAGCCTTATTTATCTTTAAAATAGTGTTATTTTGATCATATGTGGTGCTGCAATGTCTATTATACGTATTTGTGGGTGTTTTTCTGCTTTTTTCTGCCATGGAAACTTGACAGTTACTACAACTCACTATCTGTCAAGTTTGATTGCACCAATTACCTAGAGCAGTCTAGGTCAGCTAAGTTGTTCTACGGGTCAAAATGCATGTGTGGACGGTACAATCCCCGAACCTGCATATTCATTATTGAGAAGTATGAAGACTGGATATGTGACAATAGTACAGTTATGATGACTTGGTTGCTGTGTTAGATGCAACGCAGTTGCAGATTTATGTAGATATGTTTGGCTAGAGAATTGGAGATGGCCATGAGGCCCACTCCTAGAAACAGAACTATGTGAAGATGTTTGAACCGATTGATAAGATCAGTTCCTCTCAGCAACGGAAGAAGTCCCTGTGACTACTATGCTATATATTGAGAAGTATGTGGGATGAGTTAAGGGCGTGTTTGGCAACGGTCCCTGCCCGATCCAGCAACTCTAGCAGAACGCTCCAGCCTGGAGCGCGTTTGGTAACAGTGCAGGGAGCTGTGAGGCACTGGGGGAGCAGGTGTAGGGGAGGTTAAAATCTGCTCTGGTGGGGAGCTAGCGGGGAGCGGACGGTCTGCACTTCCATCCTTCACTGAGGTTCGTTGTGGAGGTGGACGATCAGGTGGACATGGTCATGGCAGTGAAGGCCTATCTCAGGAAGAGAAGGAAAAGCTCTCATTGTGATAAGGTGGGCCACTTGAAACGATACATTGTGGGATTCAGTAAGCAAGCCCAAGTCCCAGGAAATCGTGCCTACTCTAAAACTGTTGCCAATGGTTGTTCTATTGCTACTCCAACACCTACTGCAACCACTCCTATTGTCTCTCCTCCAGCCAAAGCCATTATGCTGGCTAAGAAGGAATATGAGGATCTGATGCAGCGCGCTTCCTCATCCCAGGCCTCTTCGCGATCTGATGTTGCAGATTCAGGTACCATCAGATATGCTGACGCCATTTCATCCTTCAAGTCACCTTGGATCATTGATTCAGCGGACCATCTATCTGGTATGTCATCTAACATAGACCACAATAATTTAAGGAGATGAAAACCTCATAAATCTGTAATCACTGTCTAAAAAACAGTCAAATAGCAGCCCTACTTCTGTTTTATAACCTGCAACTGATATGAAAAGATAAAACCACAGGTCAATTGATTCAGATTTACAGCAGATTTAAGGTCCAGTAAATAGCAGCCGTGCAGAGACCAAAAATTCTTGGAAGTCTCCGAACGAACTCAGCAGTTTCCGTAACAGTCTTCCTCTCTAATCTCCACAGCAGATCTTATGATTATTATAAACAATAACTCCAAAACATCACTCAAATCAGACCACATACACAGAGAAGCATCAGCAGCTACAGAGATAGACTAAAAAGTCATAAAAATAACAATAAACATTAACACTGAAAAGTCTTAAGAAGAACAACCGAAACTAAGATACTCTGGTTCAAGCCTCTAGTTTCTAGCTAATCAAGTCTCTTTTCAGGCTAGCCAACCTCTCATAGAACATTAGTCACATATTTAGAGAAGGGAACTCAGTAGCAGAGTCCCTAGCTAACTATTCTGTGGATTCTAAAAGTGAGGAACAGTTCGTCAATCTCATACAGCTTCCTACTCTTTCCAGGCAAGGTTACAATGGAGAAATTCTTGGATTACCGAACTTTAGATTTATTCTTTGTTAATTTTTCCTTTTCTTGCCTTAAGAGGGTGATGGCAATGCCGGAGCTCTCTTAGGCTAGATTTGATGTATGTACCATTGGGGTATGCCCCTCTTACTTTATGTCTGTTTCCGTCTTTTAATTTATCTTCTTTGCTTGCTTAGCGAAAAAATAAAAATAGAAATAAAAAAAAGTGAAAGCAAATTTGTAAACAAATAAGGAACATAAAGTACATGAGTAATGGAACCTACTCCTATAACAGGTGTAGATGAATCATCAACCAAACAAACCTAAGGGCCTGTTTGTTTCATAGAAGATGAAGGGATAGGATATTAAACTTCTGGAAGATGGGTCATATCCCATGTTTCGGGACGATTTTGAGTAACCTGAAGATAGACTTTAATCTTCTAATTTAAGTAAATCTTCCACTTTTTGAAGATTCGTATTCCACCTATTGAGGTGAAAATGGGAGCTTCCATCCGCAATCCCCACGTATCCATAACTTCTATATAAACTATACGTTTTTTTCTGGAAATTCGAATAAAACCACAAAGGGTAGCGATTTTTGCAATCAAAGATTCTTGTGGTGCAATTGATGGTTTCACAGCTCACACCATTGACTACCTTGCCTTAGATACTAGAGGTAGTTTTTCGTCCTAATCTCGCACACATTAGATCTTGAGATCATGGTCCATATATCAGATGGTCATATGTTGATTCCACGTGGCACACATCTGTGTTCACCGTGCACCATGGTAGGCCAATATCACGTCACTTTGGGGAGGTGCGCCATTTGTAATCAGCATCTGACCGTCTGTATGTGGGACATGATCTTAAGATCTTATGTGAAATATTGGGATGAAAACGGCCTCTATCATCTTTCTTTTTTTATCAGTAATATGGAATATATTGAAACAGCAAGACGCTGAAAAACCAATACAAACATGACCAAAACAGGGAGAAGAAACATAAACAACAAAGACCACACAGACACATCGAAACAACACACAAGGACCCGACCTACTTAGCCAGGGTCCCACGTAAAAGAATCATATCTTTGCCCAGGTCCGCCCCTAGGCACCCAAAGCCACACCAGATCTATGAACGACTTCATAGTCATCCCCACAGGCCGTCTCTTGTTTTCGAAAATCCGCAAATTTCGCTCGTGCCAGATACACCAAAATCCGGCCATCATAGCAGCCATCCAATAACCCCCAATATCATCTTATTCAAAAGCAGTCAACGATTTGAGGGGTGGAACAATTAGTTGATCCGCAAGAATCTTTGGTTGCAAAAATGGCTACTCAGCCACAAAATCGTAGCTCTTTCTTTTTTTCTCCCGTAAAAAGTGAAGCTACAAACCAAGCAGCACACCAAGCAAGCCATTGTCATCATATCCCCCACCATCGACAAGCTTACAGTATATATATATATATATATATATATATATATATATATATATATATATATATATATATATATATATATATATTGATTCGGTAATTAGGTTTCAGCCTTTGATCTGTTTGGGTCTTTCTTTTTGAAACGTGTGAATTGGAATAGACTGTTGTTAGTTGATATTCCAATTCCAATGAATGATAGTTGCGCTAAACACAGGAAATTAATCTTCTGCTTAATCTTCTAGGTGAGCCAAACAGGCTCACTATCTTCCTGGAACCATCTTATGGGAGATCATCTTCCAAGGAAACTATCTTCCAGAAGATGATTATCTTCTGGATTTTCATCTCCCGTGAACCAAACGGGCCCTAAGAGGATGATGATGGGGTGAATACGATGAGTCAATCTGAGAATATCCAGTCATACAGTCAATAGTCCCGAAATCAATTCCCAGTGTGACAAACCAATAGAAGAAATGGCAGCCAAAAAGGAAGCAACAACCTACGAAATGCGTAGAGTCAAATTAGAAGTAGAGTCATTCTCCAAGAAAAGAATTGTTGCTAGAACTAAAGAAAACCAGAAAAAAGGTGCCATTCTCCAAGAAAAAAATTCACTCCAGCTTCAATACCACTCTATATCTGTAGCTATCACATCAGGATGGAAGGCAGTGCAATACCAAAGCATCCACTCCAAACAATTCTGAGCTTCCACTGTAAAGCTGGTATAAAATTTAACAATTCATAGAATTCATCAAAATACTTTCCAAAGCTCACCAAACTAAAAACAAAGTGTACCAGCAACATCACAATGAATTCCAATCCAACTCCAACCAAAAAGAACCATCAATAGATCTCACAAAGATTAGAACCACTGAAATTTGTGAAAACTAGACAAGAAGACATACCAGAAAGATTTCTTTGAAACTTGTATCAAACAGATGCAAATAAAAAAACTAACCTCAGAGGGACTAGTACACTCTATTCTGATAAAAACCATATGTGGCATGTCAAGATTTATGACCATGTAGAGCTCAGAAGCCTTGAAAATCATGAACCCCAGATTTCACAAAATAGCTAGATACACCTCAAGATGATCTCAAATCCAAAAAAATCCAGTACTAAAAATGCTCAGCAAGACATTTTGATTAAAACAATTTTGCTGATTTCATCATGTGAGGTCAAAGTGAACTGCTGAAGTCAGTATGATATAATGCTGACATCAAAAGAAAATGAGAGGATTCTCCCACTCTAGTACCAAGAATTTATTTACAATAAGTTTAGGGTTTTGTAGATGTGATATAAGGATTAGGTTTAGGGTTAAGATTAGAGAAGAGGAGAGAGAGAGAGAGAGATTGTGTTTCACTAGCATTTAAAGTACTTTAAGCAATTTCTTCCAATTTCCTTAGAGGACATTGTGTCTCACTAGCATTTATATTAATAACAAAAGAAGAACAAAGAATTAGTATATCCTCCAATACGTAAGACACATCTCTAAATTATTGTCCTCACACCCATACACCAACAGATTCATGCAGCTATAATATAGCTAATCTTTACAAAACAAAGTTGTGTAACTTCGAAAAAAATATGATATAATAAAATCACAAAACGAGACAACCAAAAATCTTCATGTGTAGCTCCAAAAAAATGAAAAAAATAAATAAAACGAGTCCAATACAATGGAAGAGCTTTTCTCACTGAAAGGTGTGGTAACAAATCAGAGAGGCTTCTTGACAATTGTTCGAGTGTTTGTGAAGGAAGAAGGCCTTTCTCAACACTGGCCATTGCCATTTTTACTGGGTCCCCTGAAGTCATGGAGCAGGAATATTATGATAAGATCATATTAAAATCCTAAAGTAGCCATTGACCATGGATTTCAACAAACTTACAATCCCTATAATGTGAATAAAAAGTAAAGTATAAACTAAAGCTTGATGAGCAAGAACAAAGAAGTATCAGTTCATGAATCATTGTAAAATGGTTGATACAATATTGCATAAAACTTAATATCAAAATTTCAGGGTTTATTAAAAAAAAATTAGAAATAACTAAATCCTTTCTTGTCTGAATCAATAGTTCATGCCTAGAGGACAGTTCAGTCAGATCCAATAAAGCCTCATGGCCAATTCCTCCAGGGAGGACATGGACAAAGTAGATGAAATAAAGAACTTCTCGAATTATTGCCATCAAAACTATTACTTCTGAGTCCATCTAATATTTAAAAGATGAATAGGGCTTCCAAACTAAAAGTTGCTTCTAAGATATGAACGACTTTCTGTAACATTTTTAAAGTCGGAAAGTGAGAAATGACAACCATATAGTATTATAAGAAAAAGGTATGTTATTGGGTTTCAACTTACATGAAGATTTCAGAAAGATGATTATATTGCAACAGCACCATGGGCATCCAGGTACAAGTTTGAAGAAAACTTTTCAAGAAATGTTATATTCCCATTGAAAATACAAAAGTTTCAAAACATATATTGATGGGGACATCAAATGCTACAAAGTGTACGAGAAGCGCAGGAAGAAGTCAAAAGCATCAGTGTCTTAAAGAGCTTTGGAAGGGTCGTGAAGACGCATGTGCATGTGCGCGCCACATGAGTAGACCCCATTCTGAGAGGACGCGCACAGGGGGAGAGAATGGAGCCAAGAAGAAGCCGAAATGGTAGAGAAACGAACAAAAAAACATATTCTGTGTGATCTCGTGGGCGCAAGATCCAATCTCGAGCGCACGAGATCCACGAGTCAGACAGAGCCAGAAAAAGAATTCTGACAGACTCACGCACACAAGCCTAAGTCCCTTGCACGCGAGATCGGGCCGAAACCAAGTCAGCAAGTCTAGTTTTTAGGAGAAAATTTCCTCTTTTGAGTTTTAGGTTGATTAGGAGTTCCTATTTCGAAAGTTTATGTTTAGGTTAGGGTTTTCTGCTTATTTTAAACATTGTAAAGACAATATTAAGAACATGATGACTGATTATGAATGAAAGATTATTTTACATTGAGCGAAGCCGCGAGAACTTGCGATGAGTTTTCAAACTTGAAGAGTGATTCTTCAATTCCCCGAATTTAGCGAGGCCAATAATTTCCTTGATGAAATTTCTTGGATTTCCTTATCTTCCTTCCCATCTTCTTAATTATTGTCAAGTAAATTTTAGCTTTTATTTCCTTGATTAAAACCTACACAATCATAATTTTCCTTCTAGTTTAATGTTGCTGAAATGTATTCTTTAATTCCCCATTATCTTGATTATCGCTTGGTGTCCTAGACTAGAGTGCAAATCTGAGTTCTAACATTAGAACCTTATTTTTTAGATCAGGAAAGGAACGAATGTAGATGGAGCACTAAATCGGATTGACCTAATTGTCTAATTGAATTTATTAAACATCTATGTGCATTAGGTGTAATTTTGATAATTTTGTTGCTAAATTAAATCCCAATTTGATTTCAAATCACATATTTAGGGTTTAGTGTTTTTGTCCTGCATCGACGAAAGTTTATTATATATGTATAAGTATTAAAGAATAATTAGAAATGAAACTACTCTGGAGGAATAAAGAATAATACTAACATGCAAAGACAGTTATATCTACCCCTCCCTCCCTCCCTCCCTTTTCAAACTTACAATATATCAGGTTGTATCATCGAGAATTGGCACAAAAGAAATTTGAAGAAAAATGTTGTACAGGATTTTGTAAACAAGTCAACTTACTGAAGCTCGGAAGATATATGGAAGAGTTAAAATGTCAAACCAAGAAATGGTGGAATATGGCAATCTATCTCAATGTACTTTTTCAACTCAGTTGAAAGGATGGTGTCTCAAGTGGGATCATGTGAGGTACGGCTCATGCAATCACATAGCATGGGCACACACACTCCATGAAATTTTCTGATGGATATCAGTCCTAAGAGAAATCTCGTGAACTAATCATGGGCCTCGATAGTTTTGGTTATTTTTTGAGAACTTACATTTAGGGTTTCTTTATTCCCTTCAAGTGACATATATTTGTAACCTTGTAAAAGCACTTAAAAACATGCAAAATAAAGTAGCTCTTCTTTTAGTGACATATATTAGTAATTTTGTAAAAGCACTTGAAAATATGTAAAATAAAGTTGTTCTTCCTTCTTTTTCACTTCTCTTTCAAACTTATTTCTCTTTAATCCTAAATCTCTTTATCCTATCAGAGTGTATCAATGGTTGTATTCTTTATAATATTCCTATCATCCATCCCAGTTGGTTTTAACCATAACCCCATTCTTTAACTTTAACCCTATTCTTAAACGGACAATAAATACTAACTTTTCCGCATAGATATTAGAAAAGTACAACCACTTAGTAAACTGAAATTTGGGCCTTTCTTCAACCATAATCTTTAAACCCTAAAACCTTGTTATACCATAACCCTTTCTTCTAAACTTGTTTTCATATTCATTCACTATAGCCCTCACATCCAGCCAAACGGATAGGAAGTGTTGAAGAAAATGTATAAATGTTACTGCAAGTTACACAAGGGCAGCATGGAAATGACGAAATCAATGTCAGGTGAGTTCTTTTTGTTATCTATGATTGTTGATTGGATTTCTTTCTCTATGGATTTATATATACTCCTAGAATTTTTTTGGGAAATGGTTTACATTTTGATATCTAAGTACATGTTGTGTCCCTCTAAGGTTTAAGACATTTTGATTACCTGTTTATCATGGATATTATCATAAATTGGATAAATCGCTACTTGCAACCAAAAAATTTGCAACTAATTTATGAATAAAAACCCATCATAATAAAATAAACATAAACGAGCATCACGATTAAATACCAATCTTGCACACGCAATAATCATGTATGAGCTATGAAATTTAAGGTCGTCACACTCGTAGCTTTTCAAAGAGCAATGGGAAGGTTAAGAGCGGAGGGGAGAGGATCTGCTTCAACTGTAGAGCTTTGATCCATGTCGTGAATAGGAGGGGGTTCGCCTTGTCCTCCTTTCTTTCTCATTACAAAGACCTTGCCTTTCCCAAACTTATCCCATTGAGAGGCATTGAGATCACTTGCATTGGCAATCTCATGAGCATCTTCTTCAACATCCTCCTCCCCCATGTATGGGAGGGGGAGAGGATTATCTCTGCTCTCTTCACCACTTGGGCACTCCCCCTGAAGAGGCCACTGAGAGGGAGCATAATACGGGAGCGTAGTATGGGGTAAACAAGGCAGAGGAAGACGTCCAAGCATTTTGTGCCATAAAGGGGCACTCTCCATAGAACCAGGCATAGCGAAAGTAACAGTAGCAGTAAGTGCCTTCGTTTCTTCAAAGATATAGAGACCACTCTCATGCCCATGACCAAAATTCCTCCCCGAAGCCAAGTCCTGAAACAAACGGTACGAGAGAAAGAAAGTTATGATGCAATTCATATTTTTTGTAAGCTTACTAGCATACATAAGACTGAGAGGCGTGTGAGGTATCTGTAGACTAGACGATAAAGAAAGACTACCAACATGAACACTACCTTGTCCCTGCACAGAGACAAGAGACCCATCTACTACACATATGTGACAAGGTGAGAACAAAGGTGAAATAGAATCAAAAGCAGTACACATACCAGAATTTTTTGGGAAATGGAGGTCTTTCTCTATGGACTTATATGTACTCCTAAAACTATTTTGGGAAATGGTTTACAGTTTGATAACAAAGTACGTGTTGTCCCTCTAAGGTTTAAGACCTTTTGATAACTTGTTTGTCATGGATATTATCATAAATTGGATAAATCGCTATTTGCACCCAAAAAATTTCAACTAGTTTAAGAATAAAAATTCAGCATGATAAAATAAACATAAACGAGCATCACGATTAAATACCAATCTTGCACATGCAATAATCATGTATGAGCTATGAAATTTAAGGTCATCACACTTGTACCTTTTCAAAGGCCAATGGGAAGGTCAAGAGTGGGGGGGGAGAGGGTCTGCTTCGAGTGTAGAGCTTTGATCCATCTCGTGAATAAGAGGGGGTTCGCCTTGTCCTCCTTTCTTTCTCGTTACAAAAACTTTGTCTTTCCCAAACTTATCCCATTGAGAGGCATTGGGATCACTTGCACTAGCAATCTCCTGAGCATCTTCTTCAACATCCTCCTCCCCCATGTACGGGAGGAGGAGAGGATTATTTGTGCTCTCTTCACCACTTGGACACTACCGCTGAAGAGGCCACTGAGAGGGAGCGTAGTACGGGGTAAATGAAGCAGAGGAAGATGTCCAAGCCTTTTGTGCCATAAATGGGCACTCTCCATAGAATCAGACAAACTAGAAGTAACGGTAGCAGTAAGTGGCTTCGGGTATTCAAAGATATAGAGACCCCTCTCCTCACGCCCATGGCCAAAAGTTCTCCCCGAAGTCAGGTCCTAAAACAAACTGTACGAGGGAAAGAAAGTTATGCTGCCATTCATATTTTTTGTAAGCTTACTAGCACATAAGACTGAGAAGCGTGTGAGGTATATGTAGAGTAGAAGATAAAGAAAACTACCAACATTAACACGACCTTGTCCCTGCACAGAGACAAGAGACCCATCTGCTACATGTATAGTGAGAACAAAGGTGAAATAGAATCAAATGCAGTAGACATACCAAACATATCAATAATCCAGGAGTGGGAGGTACTAGTGGAATGAGAGACCATATGGTACTTGTCTCAGCCAGATGGGATGAGGAGGCTTGGTCAATGGCAGCTCTGAGACTGAGGTACTCCAGGTACTCTCACTAGGACAAAGTCATTTAAGGTGCAGTAGGAGCATGCTATAGAGTAATCGAAGGTGTCTAAAGTCTTGAATCCTCCTTTGCTAGGTAAGCTCGACCAGGCTGAGTGGGTGGGAACTAATGTTTTCCACCCAAATCCCAACACGATTCTAGCAAATGAACCTTTCTACCACAATGGGTTCTCTTGAGTTTTGCCTTCTCTCATTCGAGACCACTATGACCATCACGACCTCTAGCTCCAAATTGGCCTCCACCGCTGCCTCTCGACTCTGTAAAAGTGGGGAGCGTCGTGTGCTCTGGGATCCTACCAGATACATCCATAGCATGCTTACAAGGCTCCTCTCGTTGTAGGAAGGTTAACACAATACCAAGAGCTGGGAGCTCCTCTTTGCTTAGTATATTACCTCGACACATTCAAATTCATGATTGACCCCTTGCAGTAGGTCGAATATCCTCTTCATATCGCTATCCTCACCTTGGATTTTGAGGCAATGAAGGCCCTGACAAAGAACACAAGGAGGCTTTAGGCAACATTCACACACTTGTCACTTCGCTGAGAGTGAGTAAGTTCACCCCACATACCAAGAAGCTGAGAATAAAAATCACCAATAGACTTGTCCCCTTGACGCATCTAAGCAATCTCCTTTGTAAGGCAGAAGACCTTTGCATAGTCATATTTCTGAGAATAGGTCTCACAACTAACTACAACTTTGTTGCAAAGGAAACATACATGAGACACTGATATGTGAGTGCATTGAATACAGCAGCCATGTCATCACTTGGGAAGTATCGCACCTCCAATCTGCAAATTTCTCATCAGAATGTGTCAAATTAGGAATAGACCCATCCATAACCCAACCTTTCGTCTAGCACATAGAAACAATTCTGCAAAATGAGACCACAAAAGGTAGTTTGAACCATCAAACTTAATTGCAGTAATCTTGAGAGAGGGAGACTGTGATGTCCCCAAATTCACACACCGGATCAATGCGCTCACTTGGAGACATCACACTACATCACATATCCATGATCTTAAATAAATCAATTAATCTATAAAGATCCGCATATAAACGCAATAGAAAAATAACTATTAAAAGCGCACGCATAAATTTTCTTTTTATATCATCATGAGAGCAATGCTAAACTATGAGATAACAACCTATTGTACCAAATTCTATGCCTACTCCTCAAATTAGATAAAAACTCAAATCAAGCATAATCCATTATTAACATGAACTTGTTCATAAAATAAATCTAAAATAAATGTCTTAAAATCCTTCCTACTGCATAAAGAAAAAACCTAATCAACTAAGCTTCAAATCCTTCTTCGTTCAAATCTGGATTTCCATTAATCATTGACGCATCTACTACATCCTCTTCATGTATAGCTGTACTCTCTGGAATCCCAAATAATGGGCCAGTTTACCAAGTAAACCGGTATGGACCAGACATGATAAGGCTAATAAAAAAGGTCCATAACTCAAATCATCTCATAAAATCAAACAATAACATAGATATAACATGTGACATAAATAAAGCAATAGAATGAACCTGAAACATAGCATTAACTTTAGATAAACATTATGACTTGGGTCTCTACCCTAATTTCATGTGTGATCATTTTTATTGTGCATTTAATGCTCATGAATCGGCATACATAATGAACATGCTCATTATCCTAATCTTCTCTAATCCTTCAATTAGTATCTACGTTAGCATTTAAATAGTTTCTCTTCAGTTAAGTAGTAAGCTTAAAATTAAAGACCTTCTCTATCTCTTCAATTTTATCATTAATGCATGGATGCATAACTTTTATTACTTGTCATTCTTATTCATGTTAATTCCTCTAGCATAATCTCATAAGAATTTTATCGTAATCATAGAATATTTTATTTTCATGTGTCATGTCGTAAATCTTTCACTTTTATGAATGTCATGAATGTACATGCATAGAAAAACTAAAAATCAATTGATCATGCAATAGCTCTTTCACTTGTTTAGGCTTAGCACATCATGCATATGTAATCTCTATCGATTCCTACTTATTTCATGTTGTGTAAATCAGACATCCTAGGTTGCATGGATTCTAAGTAATAAAGACAATGATGAACATAAATAAACATTTAAGCATGATGATTAAATATAGACATTATTTGAATAGAAATTCATTGCTTGTATCCTAGACAAATTATGAAATTCCTAACAAATTTCGGATTCTGAACAGATTCTGGATTACGAGATTTTGATTCGGACGATTCGGATTCTAGATCAGATTCTGATTCAGACGATTCTAGATTCTCGGATGATTCGATTCTGACGGATTCGAATTCTTAGCAGATTCTGAATTCTAAACAGATTTTGAATTCTGCATGAATTTTAGATTCTGCACAGAATTTCGTGATCAATCACGAAACCTCGTGTACCATCGAAAACCCATAATTAAGCATAAAAATTTAACAATCTAATATGATGAATTTTCATTAAATGAAATAAACTCTAATTCCTATTTTATTTTTGTATTATCTACGTTTCCCATTAATCTCAATATGGTTTCTCCATACCTCTAATCTTCGTATAATATTTATGTAACTCCTCTCCCTTGATCCAATCCGAAGCTTTAATCTGAAATTCGATCGCGTCGTAGGCTCCTCTTGCGTTCTTCTAAGCCTTAAAATAAAAAACTCTAGGGTTCCTCTTCTAATTCTCCTTCTTCTTCTCTAGAATTTTCTCTCTTTCTCTATGAGGTTATTAGGTTATAAGAGTTATGTAAAATTTTGTAAATTAATCACTATATTTATAGTACTTTAAGGTTTCCTATTTAATACTTAAGTCTATTTAAAGTACTTTAAAGTTTCTCATTTAAGATCTAACTCTATTTAGAATGTTTTAAGGTTTCCTATTTAATATCTAATCTATTTGGAGTACTATAAGGTTTCCTATTTAATATCTAACTCTATTTAGAATACTTTAAAGTTTTCTATTTAAGATGTAACTCTATTTAGAATACTTTAAGGTTTCCTATTTGATATCTAACTATATTTAGAGTACTTTAAAGTTTCCCATTTAAGATCTGACTCTATTTAGAATGTTTTAAAGTTTCCTATTTAATATCTAATTCTATTTACAGTACTTTAAAGTTTCCTATTTAAGATCTAACTCTATTTAGAATTTCTTACATGGGTCTTAAGTGATTCTATGGGCCTTTAATTACTTAACGGGTCTTTAATTACTTAATAGATTTTTAGTTACTTAATGGGTCTTTAATTAGTTATTGGGTTTTAATTACTTAATGGGTCTTTAATTACTAATTGAGGTGCATTTAGTAATGTTTAATGAACTTTTAAAATATGCTATTAAATTAACTATTTAATAACATATTACTAACATATATTTAAAGGATTTTATGGTATATTAATTAGATTAATTAATTATTACGGTTCATTATAAAATAAAGTAAGCATTACATTCATGTGCAACAACTAATCAAATCAATCAAACTAATCATAATTACAGATCTAACAAATAATTAAGGACTAAATAATGGAAAAAACTCGATCGTTAAAACAAACAAATATCTAAGGCATCCACACCACACATCTAACAACGGAATTAGGAACAAGGGAGGTCCAAAAGCTCTCCTCAACACACAGATGGGTTACCTCTCCCCTTGATTTTCACACACGAACAATCCAACACTCTTAATCTCCACAATAGCAAGTCACATAACCATAAATACAATCACCCCAAAAAAACCCATAAGCAACATCACGGAAAGCCCACACAATGCGAATCGACTCTCAACTTCACCAATGGCATCACAAAGAACCATAGTAGACAACAGCAGATTGCAAATTCCCATAAAATACACTCCAAATTACATGAAAACTTCGTATCAAGTGCACATCCGGCGAAGGTCCGGCAAGAATCCGGCACAAGCACACTATCTTCACCAAGAGGCATGCAACGAGAAAAAAAATCAAAAACGAACTTACATAGAAGGCCCTGTTGCAATAATGGAGTGGTCTGTGATATCCCTCAAGCGTCGATGAAGAGCTGGAGTTGTCTCGGTGAGAACCAGATGATCTGGTTCAAGGAAGAAGATGACCGACACGAACCCCCAAAAAACTCAGATCCTGTAGTAAAACCAAGAGACCACAGAAGAGAACTGTGTTGGAAATCAAAAACTAATTAGATCTGGATCCTCAAATCCTAACTCTGAGGTCAACTGTTGACTTTCTGATGTCAGCAAGAAGATGGTGATGCCAGCGTAAAAGGTTTCGATGGGTTTGATCTTATGTATCCTTGCTCTGACATCAAGTTAGATTTAGTTGCAGTTAGGGTTAGGAGAGGAAGAAGAAGGAGAAGAAGAGAAGAGAAACTTGGGAAAAAGAAATATGCAAACCATTTAAGTGGGTACATGCCCAAAATACATAGTCACACCCACATATATTCTCACTTATTCTAACACGGAGGTAGTCCTGTGATGAGACAGACAAAGGAAGGAAGCCAATTTACCGTACAATTGGTACATGATAGTTCAGCCCTCACAGAAAGTGAGAATAAAATTTAGCAAATGATAGTTCAGCCCTCACAGAAAGTGAGAATAAAATTTAGCAAATTTACTAGCATCGACCGAACATGTTTAGCAGTTTAGACTTGAAAGGCTCAAAAACAGGGTAGAGGTGTTTAAAGAATATGATTACATTACCCAACATGTTTAGCAATTCTAAAGAGTAGGAACATAATTTATGTATGACTATTGAGTAGTTGATTTAAAGAAGACGCATTAACTAATTACTTCCATCTAACAATATTCACGACAAATGTCATTAGAAGAAGTTTCAATAGACAGAGACCCACATACCCATAGCGAAGCTAAGAAGATAAGGGACGGTGAAGTGAAGCTCGTCAGGCAAAGATTCCAAGACAGGGAACAAAGGCTGTAATTGTGACTTGCCAAATGATGTTGCTAAAAGAAAAGGCAAAGTAATCAGTGACTACCTTGGAACTACAATAATATTGATCAAGAAAAGTAACCAGAAGAAATCTTACGAAAAATCATATTGCATGCATAGCCGCACTAACCTGGATTGGATAATATCAATATTAGGTCAATAGCAGGATTACGAGCAGCAATAGCAAGAGCTAGGCATGCGCCAAAAGAATCCCCAATTAGATAAATTGGCTTATTTGTCGATATGCCATGCTCAAGCCTCACAGCGTCTTCAACGTATTTCATTAGACCTTCAAACAAGAAATCACACTTTTGATATAATACAAAACAGAACAACTGCAATTCAATTTCATGTCTTTTCTTATTGAAGGTAAAAAAAATTTGGCATTTGTAAGCCTTTGAATATAGTGTAAGAAAATATAAGCATGCATATAATTTTCAGCCCTAAGTAATTTGTTTCAAAAAAAATGAAGAAAGAAAATTGCATGTTCAATATTATCAGGAAGAACCTATTTGTCACACTCTATTCCAAAATCCGTGTAGATCTCCCTTAGGATATGTGTGTGCCAAGATGGATGTGGTCTACCTTGATTGATCAAAGTTATCAGTCATGTTATCTCTGACCTGCCCTTAAAATATGTGTTGAAACCAACTAAAATAGATTTAGACATTTGTTTGTGTTATGGGCTGTCTCTAGAGCCACGCAGTGTCAGGATACATGCCACAAAGACGCCATCATATGAATCACACAATGCCATCACAAAGACGTCATTATATGGATCACAAATACCGTGAGTGTCGAGACAGCATTTCGACAACTTAGGTTGTCTTTGGGAAAAAATCTGTTTTGTCTTTTTCCCAGGTTTTAGGATTTTTGAATTTTTTAATATAAAAGCTTATTTTTAAAAAACATAAGTTAAGCAAGCAAAAAATGCTTCTTCCTCCTTGAGCCAAAACCCTAGAACATCATCTTCTTCAATCTTTGAAACTATTGGAGTGTTTGCAAATAGATTTCAACTCAAAGAGTTCTATCTTTCTTCACCTTCATTTTACCTTGTTTTGCTCAAGTGTTTTGAGTATGTGATTGATAGCCTTGTGGGATTCAAGGTGGATTGTTGTGTGTTCATCAATGGAAAAGAAAAGCATCCGAATCAGAAGCTATGAAGGCGATCCGTGATGGGAGGTCGATTTGCATTGGGGTTTGATAGGCCATGTGCATTTGTCGATATATCTTTCAAAACTCATTATAATCTTTCTTTTCATAGTGGATTTGATTTATTGACTTAGGTCCTGTGATTTTCCCAGTGATTGCGTTTCCACGTATATCTCGTGTTGTGAATGTTTGTTGGACTTATATTGTGTAATATCTAGATTAAGTAGAAATAATCGAATAGCCCGATCATTTTCGTAGATCGACGGAATTTCAATTGGTATCAAAGCAAGGTTCACTCTGTCTGATTCTTTTTGAATCGAGTGTCTATGGCTTATTCAAAAATTTCTGATTTACCTAGAGAGGGCATCTCCATAACACGTCCTCCGTTGTTTGATGGTCATAACTACCCTTATTGGAAGGCTAGAATGAGGGTCTTTCTCATATCCATGGACATCATGGTGTGAGTTGCTGTTGAGACTGGGTGGTCTCCACCTCAAGAAAATGGTCCATTTAGATGAAATTGAGAAAATCACTATTAAACCAGCTCACCATTACAATGGTGAAGAAAAACAGGTTGTTAATGACAATTCTAGGGCCTTGTATGTCATTTTTGAAACTGTAACGGCTTCCGAGTTCAATAGGATTTGTAATTATAAGGTGGCAAGAGATGTCTGGTTGATCCTCGAGATCACATTTGAAGGGACTCCACAAGTCAAGATTAACAAACTGCAAATGTTAACTACGCAATTTGAGAATCTTCGGATGGATGGTGATGAGAAGTTTACTGACTTCTACACCAAGCTAAATGATATTGTAAATAGATCTTTTTACCTTGGAGAGGAGATTCCACCAAATAAAGTTGTCAGGAAGGTTCTGAGATCTTTACCTGAAAGGTTTAGATCAAAGGTGACTGCTATCTCTGAAAGTAAAAATATTGACAAGATCAATATAGATGAACTTGTGGGATCTTTTCAAACCTATGAATCTGAGATTTAAGGGAATCAAAAGCAAAAAGGTGTTACTTTTCGATCCTCTAAGAAGGATGAGAATGGGGATTGTGATAGTGATGATGATAAGGACCTTGCCCTGTTTGCGAAAAACTATAAGAAATTTTTTAAAAATAAAAATAGTGTCGGCAAGCATAGTAACAAATTTCGTTTTCAGCAATATTTCGGTGGGGGTCATTTCGGTTCATTTCGGATAAATTCCGGGAAACTTTAAAAAAAAATTAGAAAAAATTTCGGGAATTACAAATAAATCTAAAAAATATATTTTAATTTTTTTTTAAAGCAAAAAAAAATTAAATAAAGAATATATATATATATATATATATATATATATATATATATATATATATATATATATATATATATAAATCACAAATTTACAATTGACATCAATATTGGCAACAACAATCATTAGAATAAAAATGTTGAAATTTATAAAAGTCAAAACAACAAGCATCCATCTTTGATATTTCCATAAAATTCTTAAGTTTGCAGTCATTACATTCCAAACTACCAATAAAATTTCAAAAGTGTCATAACACTATACTTTCAAGTTTCAACTCTCAAACAAAAAGTAGTAAAAGAAAAAAAATGTCACTAAATAGTAATATTTCCAACATAGTCTCTTTCAATATCATCATAATTTAAACCTGTATTTCCCTCACTGACTATTTTTTCATTGTCATCATCCACGACTACCAGGAGATCTTGTGCAACTTCAGAAAAAGCGTCGATGTGATAAAAAATAATTGGCTTCAAACAATCATCTTTACATGCATTCATCTTCTTTAAATGAAGGTTCGCCCTAACATAGACAAGATCATGTAGAGTTTTTGGATATAATATGTTTCTTTTCTTTGTATGTGCCGCCTCGAATGCACTCTAATTTCCTTCACAAGCAGATGAACTGCATGGTTGACTTAGTAATTTCAACACAACTCCTTTGATTTTTGCAAATTTGTCAACGACAATCGCGGTTCCCCACCAATCACCTTCACTTGATATTTAGTAAAATAAAAATTAATAAATATATGCAACAAAATTACGAACTTAAAAATAAAATTAATCATAAAAATTTAAAATACAACTTACTTGGATGTTTAGAATGCACTATTATTTTTACAAGAGATGAAAATAAGTTGGCCTTTAAACCGATATAATCTGTAATTTGATTGCCAAATGCTTCTCTTTCTATTGGATTGGTAAACATCTTCTTCATAGCTTCAGAAATTTCCACTTCGACAAATTCATCATGCTTTACAAACTTGTCATAAAAGAGGTGTTGATTGAAAAGAGTGGCCAAAGCGTGAAGAGGGTGATGCAAGTTGCGAGACCGTCGATAATTTATTATGTCCCAATAGGGATGATATTGTTCAAATGATCCCTTATAATATCTAGCAATTGCCACCTTCGCTCGAATTATACCTTCATATAAATACCCCAATGTAGCCCCTTCCCCATCCACCATTCTTAGTACCTTTACAAGAGGCTCAATAACACTAACCACTTCTTTCTCATCCTCCCAAAAAGTGTTAGATTGTATGATTTCTCCAACCTCTTTTCCCTCTCTACTCTTTGTTGTTTGTATATTTCTCCACTCATTTGATGCAACCATGAAGCGTAGACCTTCCTCTTGCTTTATTATAGATTCCAACATAAAAAAATTAGTTGCAAATCGAGTGATTGATGGTCTCTTTAACTCTCTTCCATTTGTATGATTTCTCATACAATCCAAAACATGTGAGTACTTGTAAATAAATTTTTTTATGTCTCTCGCTTTCTCTATCGTATTTTTCACCTTTAGAATTTTTTCATCAATATCTTCAAGCAAAAGATCTATGCAGTGAGCTGTACAATTTGTTTTAAAGACATAAGGCATCTTGGCCTCCAAACGATACCCTACAGCTATATAATTTGAAGTGTGTCTGTTATAATTTGGACAACATTTTATCTTCCTACATGTTTATCAATTCCGTGTAAGATAAAATCGCATAAAAATTGAGCATCTTTCTTCTTCCCTTCAGTTGATTTCGAGCATAAAAAAATTGTGCCCTTGACGGATGATGCCAACAAATTTATGTGATTCCTTTGTCTATTATCTTTCCATCCGTTCGACATTATTGTGCAACCGGTCTCAGCCCAAGATGCCTTGATCTCATTGACATACTCTCTTGCTTCATCTTTTAAGCTAGCCAACAATGTGGTCCTCATGGTTTCATTGCTAGGTGGGATATAACTAGGACCATGGTTGTAATATCCCGAAAAATCATGTTAAACAGTGACCTCGGGATCCGTGCCCGATTGGTCATAGGTTTGACCAAATAAGAGTTCAATAGTTGGCATAGGGTGCGATGAACGGATGAGATGTGAGAATTCGAGTGAATATGTGGAGCGTGATGTAAATCTGAAGTCACATACACCTATTACGGTGCATGTGCTCAACACGCAAATTAGAGGAGAGATAAAAGGGTTTAATAACCCTAAAATCAATGTTGAGTTGTTGAGAGAGAGGTAAAGAAGAGAGAGAGAGAGAGAGAAGTAAAGAAGGTGGGTGATCAAGGAATTATTACAACTGATTGGAAGGGGGGATTTGAGAATTTAACACCGGATTCGACGCGGGGGATTCGCTAGAAGCAAAGCTGGAACCCTAGCCTTTCCAACCACTTGAGTTAATAAATTTGAGATTGATAAAAGGTAAATTTTTGTGAATTAAATACATAGGTTATAGAGGTTTAAATTCAGTCAAAAATATTTTAAATGAAGGATTGAGTACTTAGAAAAATGAAGGAATAAGAGTAGGGAAAGATAAAGAAGTGAATAAATCGATTAATCGAAATCAGATTTCGATTAATCGATTTTCGCCAAGAAGTTGAAAAGTCAAAGAACCCGAATTCGATTAATCGAACTGAGTTTCGATTAATCGACTTTGGATTTTGATTAATCGATTTTTGTGTCGATTAATCGACTGGGAACCTCCAATGGCTGGAGGAAGGTGACTTGGGGAAATCGACTAGTCGAAATGGGATTTCGATTAATCGATTTAGAATTTCGATTAATCGATTTGGGATCGATTAATCAATTTTGGAAATTCGATTACTCGAATTAAGAATCGAATTGATAGATTAGAGAATTTCGATTAATCGAATGGGGATTTCGATTAATCGATTTTGGGAATCGATTAATCGATTTTGAATTTCGATTAATCGAGTTTGGAAATCGATTAATTGAATCAATTTTGATTAATCGATCTTGGAATTCGATTAATCGACTGACTTAAAATTGTGGACCTTCCTTATTGCATCCTTAATGCTGTGTTGCATGTGTTATGTTGTACCATAGGTGGGACGTGTGATCATGGGCATAAGGAGCCACGTGAGACCTTGATGCGTGATCTATCTGAGATTTGAGGTAGGGAACACCTTGAACATGTACTTTATTTTGCAAGAGCATGTATGTAGTGATATAGAACTCAAATTTAAAAACTGTTTTATTACTTAAGAGTTTGTGAAAAGGGTGTGTGTGTGACATCTATAAGGGAAATGATAATGAGCCATCCCCAGGGGATGAGGAAGTAAAGTAATAAGAGCATCAAGTATGATGCAAGTGAATGGATACATCCCAGGGATGTATCCAAGATTGAATAATGTCTAATAAGGCCTACCTGATATAAGATACCACACTTACATGGTAAATAACTATATGTAAAGCACCTGATATTTTTATTATTTGAGGTTTGATAGGATACCCCACCAACGTATGATACCCACGATCGACGTGCAGATATCCGTGACCGATACGGCGGCGAAACCGTAAGCCAGTGCGGAGGCTTATCCGTACACAGTAAGCACACCCCAGGGGTGTTGAATTGAGATAAGTTGAAACCCCGCCACCGATCCCCAGGGGAAAGGGGCTTGGGTACTATTGGTATTCCCAGGGAATACGTTTAAAAATTGTCTATATAGATGACGATGAAGGGTATCTCATCGGGGCTCGATGCTATATTGTTCGGGGATTACTTAAGTTGAAAGGTTAAGTTTTGCTTTAGGCCTAGTCAGCATCATTCATGAAAAATTAAAAGACATGTGTAAACTATCAGTAAATTGTGACTCTTTTCTACTGTTTTATCAGAAATTGCATAGATACATCATGCATGACATATCATGGAATATATGTGAGCTTTAATTTATATGTTCACTGTGTTTGTTCCCTATTGAGCTATGACGTAGCTCACCCCTTTAGACTATACGTCGCAGGTCCACTATTAGCAGCTGCTGAGGCTTCTGGGGACGTTGACCCTGGTGAGTCGGACCTTGCGCCTGGTGACGAGTTGGAGCCACCTCCTGAGGACTTCTTCTAGAGGACTCCGTTGTGCATCTTTGAGAGTTTTGTGAGCTTATTTGGTACGGCTTGGTATGTCAAGCCTTGTTTTTGTTAAACAATGTAACTAAATGTTGGGATTATTCTTTTGGGCGAACCATCCTTAATGATTAGCTATCATCGATGGTTCGGGCCGGTTCTCCATTCATGCAGAGGCATGAAGGTAGAACTGTCTTTTGAGAAATACTTAAGAGGTGATTTATTTCCGCAGTTATATTTATTATTCAGTTCTTTAATCATGCTTGATATACCAATGTTCTGTGCATAGTCAGGGGGCACGGTCAAGATGATCGTGCTGATGGCACTGGTTTCGGGGTATCGAAATCTGGGCTGTCACAGTTGGTATCAGAGCGATTTCTTTTAACGAATTTGACAATCATTCATTTTGTCAGAACATGGGGACTTCTGCTAATGAAACTTTAGTTTCAAATGCAGCCGTCAATGTCATCTAGAGGAAGAGGCCGACCGAGAGGAGGCCAACCGAGAAGTTTACGTAGTGGAGATTATTACATCTCTCCTACCAATCGAGTACCCTTGGGAAGGAATGAGGCACCAGGGGGCAGCAGTAGTAGACAACAAGAGGAAGAGGATCGAGATCGTCAGGATCAAGATCTGAGAGAATAGGAGAGAGTGAAAGAAAGAGAGGAAGATAGAGAGGAGCGCCAAAGGATGATGCACACCATGGAGACTATGGCAGCTGCCATGGCACAACAAGTTGCATCCTTTGCAGCTCATACAGCCAGAGAGCAGCAACCACCTACACCACCTGTAGGACCTACATTGCTTGTGCCTTCATCTTTTATCGAGCTTAGGAGGATAAGACCCCCTACATTTTCTAGGCAGGCAGACACGATGGCAGCAGAGAATTGGTTAATGGAGATGGAGAAGGTATTCAGCGTGCTGACATGCACGGAGGATGAGAGTGTGAGATGGGCAGCCTACATGCTTGATAGGGAGGCTGGGCCTTGGTGGAAGTCTGTGATACGGAATAGGGCCCAGGAGACCCTAGAGTTGCCGTGGACTTGGGAGGAGTTTGTTGAGGAGTTCAACAAACAGTATTTTTCGGAAGTTGTGAGAAATCAATTGGAAATTCAATTTCTGCAACTAGTGCAAGGGAGGATGACTGTGAGGGAATATGGAGTGGAGTTTCTACGACTTGCCCGTTTTTCTCCGGATTACGTCGCCACCGACATGATGAAGTCAAAAAGGTTTCAGCAAGGCTTGAAGCCGGAGGTTAGAGGAGGAGTAGCTCCATTTCAGTTGAGGACCTATGAAGAGGTCATGAGCAAGGCACTAGTTGTGGAAGAGGAAAATAACAACAGATATAGACAGAGAGAGCAACAAAGAGGGAGCAATGATCAAGGTAGAACGAGGAACTACGAACCGGTGAATAAAAAGTCGAGGTTCGTGGCCCAAAATCAGAGACCACAGTTCCAAGGAGCTTTCGGAAGACCGGCGCAGCAGCACCACCAACAGAGATTTTCACTACTTGCGTCGCGGAGACCTTTACGCTATGAGAGCCCTACCATGTCTACTGGCGCTACCGTCACACAGGGTTCTCGTACAGTTTCTTCCGCACCTCGAGAGACTCGTGCCAAGTGTGGCAAGCCTCACAGGACCGTGGATTACAGAGTGGGAACCAGGGGTTGTTTCCGATGTGGCAAGGTGGGCCACTTGATCAAGGATTGCCCCAAGGTTGATAAGGGGAAGACGGCTTCAGTTGCAGCGCCACGACCCATTCAAGCACGGAAGCCGGTCGTTCATGGAAGAGCATATGCAGTCACTGCTCAGGAAGCAGGGAACGTGCATGACGTCATCCAAGGTGAGATCTCTTTTAAATAAAGGAATTCAACTTTCATGGAAATTTTAGATAGAGAAGGTGCATTCATCAGGAATAGTGTAGTTCTTTATCTAAACACTGTATTTATATGTGACTTAGGGGTGTAAATTGATATGTAAATTATTGTATGTATACATGTATACTATAGGTACGCTAACTGTATATGAGAAAGGATGCTTCGTTGGATATGACGCTAGAGTGTTGATAGACCCAGGGTCTACACACTCATTCGTCACTCCACGATTTGCTAAGAGGATGAAGATTATTCTAAAGGCGTTGGATTTTGTCCTATCTGTGTCTATTCCGACTGGAGAGTTAATGGACACGGAGCTAGCTTGCAAATCCGTCATTGCAGCAATTCGAGACCTGGAGGTGCATGAATTGGAGGCAAAGTTAATACTGCTGGACATGCAAGGGTTTGATGTGATTCTTGGCATGGACTGGTTGGCACAACATTGTGCAACGGTCGATTGCAAGAATAAGGTTGTCATCTTCAGACCCAACACAAGAAGATCATTTCGATTTCAAGGAGTGAGGTCATCACGTATGCCACTGATCTCAGCAGTAAGGGCCGAGCGAATGATCAAGAAGGGTTACAGTGGGTACTTGGCTTTCTTAAAGGTGGACAAGGAAGAAAAGAACGTTATCTCTGAGATAGCAGTTGTGCGAGACTTCGCCGACGTCTTTCCAGAAGAGTTGCCTGGATTACCTCCAGAGAGAGATGTAGAATTTGCCATTGGCTTAGCACCGGGAACGGAGCTTGTTTCAAAAGCACCTTATAGAATGGCTCCTACTGAGTTGAAGGAGTTGAAAGAGCAACTACAAGAACTCATGGATAAGGGGTTTATCAGACCGAGCGTGTCTCCGTGGGGAGCACCAGTCTTGTTTACTAAGAAGAAAGATGGGTTAATGCGTCTATGCATTGATTATCGACAACTGAACAAACTCACTGTCAAGAACCGTTACCCTTTGCCTAGAATCGACGATCTGTTCGATCAACTACAAGGAGCGAGGTACTTTTCCAAGATCGACCTGAGATCTGGATACCATCAGTTGAGAGTCAAGGCAGAAGACATCCAGAAGATAGCTTTTAGGACACGGTATGGACACTATGAATTCCTTGTAATGCCGTTCGGGTTGACGAATGCTCCAGCGTCGTTTATGGATCTGATGAATCGAGTGTTTAAACCACACTTGGACTCATGCGTAGTAGTATTCGTTGATGATATTTTGATATACTCCAAATCCAAGACGGAACACAAAGAACATTTGAGAATTGCTCTACAGACGCTACGTGAACACCAATTGTACGCCAAACTCAGCAAATGTGAATTTTGGTTGGAAGAGGTTAGCTTTTTGGGACATGTTGTCTCAAAGCACGGTGTCACTGTAGATCCAGCAAAGATAGAAGCAGTGGTTAAATAGGAGCAACCAATGACAGTGACCGATGTCAGAAGTTTTCTTGGGTTAGCAGGCTATTATCGACGTTTCGTTGAGGGATTTTCAAAGATATCGGGACCTCTCACGAAGCTGACACGAAAGGATTCAAGGTTTGAGTGGAGTGAGGCATGCGAGAAGAGTTTTCAAGAACTCAAGACGAGACTCACTTCACCCGATAGCAATTCCTTCAAAAGGAGGAGGATACGCGGTATCTGACGTCACGTCATACAATGGTTTAGGTTGCGTGCTCAACCAACATAAGAAAGTGATAGCTTATGGGTCAAGACAGCTGAAAGAACACGAGAAAAATTACCCGACTCATGACTTGGAGCTAGCATCAGTCATTTTTTGCGCTGAAGATTTGGAGACATTACTTGTATGGTGAGACGTTTGAGATCTTCACTAATCATAAGAGCCTTCGATACCTGTTTACACAGAAAGAGCTCAACATGAGACAGCGCAGATGGATGGAGTTCCTCAAGGACTATGATTGTTCTATACAGTACCGTCCAGGCAAGGCTAACGTAGTAGCCGATGCTTTGAGTCGAAAGAGTTCAGCTCAGTTAGCTTGTTTGATTTTGGGTATGCACCGATGGAATTATTGGAAGACTTGACACTCTATGATGCAAACATTGAGTCGAGAGCTACAGGATCCCTTCTGGCTAACATATCAGTGAGACCAGTAATATTTGAACATATCCACGATCTACAGATGAAAGATCCGATGTTAACAAAGATTCATCAAGATGTGAGCCAAGGCATCAGGCCGGACTTCTCAATGAAAGAAGATGGTTCTTTATTGTTCAAGGGCCGTCTTTGAACATTCCGGACAATGCCGAGCTAAGACGAACGATTCTTGATGAAGCCCACAAGTCAAATTATGCTATCCACCCTGGTAGCACCAAAATGTACCAAGACTTGAAAAAGAACTATTGGTGGAGAGGTTTAAAACAAGACGTGGTCGAATACGTGTCACGGTGTTTGACCTGTCAGCAGGTCAAGATTGACCATAGGCATCCTGTTGGACTATTGCAGCCTTTACCAATACCAGAATGGAAGTGGGAATCGATCTCAATGGATTTCATTGTTGGATTACCACGTACTGCCAAGAAATACAATGCCATTTGGGTAGTGGTCGATCGATTGACCAAGTCAGCGTACTTCTTGCCTTACAACACGATGTACCAGCGAGAAAGGCGCGACTATATATGAAGGAGATTGTGCATTTGCATGGGATTCAGTAGCATTGTTTGAATGACCCATTGTACACATCAAAGTTACGGAAGAAATTTCAAGAAGGAATGGAACACGACTAGATTTTTAGTTGACATTCCATCCACAAGCGGATGAAATTATCGAGGACATGCTTAGGGCATGTATGTTAGAGCTACAAGGATCATGGGATCATCACTTACCTTTGATTGAGTTTACATATAACAACAGTTTTCAGACTAGCATTGGGATGGCACCATATGAAGCACTCTACGGACGGCGATGTAGATCGCCCATTAATTGGGAAGAAACGGGTGAGAAGTTTATTTTGGGACCCGAATTACTTGAAGATAATTGCCGCCTATGTTTGTATGATAAGGGCAAAACTTAAAACAGTGCAAAGCAGACAGAAAAGCTACGCCGATATCAAGCGGATGAGTGTAGACTATAAGTTGGGTGAACACATATTTGTGAAAGTGTCACCTATGAAAGGGGTGATGAGATTTGGAAATAGAGGGAAGTTAAGTCCCCGCTACCTTGGACCATTCGAGGTTTTGGGACGAGTAGGGGAAGTTGCTTACCGTATTGGATTGCCACCGTTGTTCGATTCAGTACACAATGTCTTCCACGTATCAATGCTTAGGAAGTACATTAACGACCCTGACCACGTGTTGAGCGGTCAAGAGTTAGAGATGCATGAGGACATGACCATGATCGAAGAGCCGGTGGAGATTTTGGATCGAAAGAAACAAGTACTGCGAACGAAAGTGATTCCACTCGTACTTGTCAGATGGAACCATCATACGGCCGAGGAAGCTACATGGGAACGAGAGGCCGATGTGAAGGAACAATATCTAGCCTTGTTTCCAACCACTTGAGAATCAATTGTACCCCCGCAAGTGTGTTTGTGAATTTTGACAAAACATGTAATCCAATGAAATTATTGATCAAAGTATGACATAGAAAAAAGATTTTATCTACACACATGACCATGATGATGTGTTTTGTAGAACCAAGTATTACCTGATATCATAAATTACCAAGATAAATCCAATAGAAAGAGAAATTTGAAAACCAACAGAATTTGATCAAAACCGATTAATCGATTTTCAAATTGATTAATCGATTTGGAAATTCGATTAATCGATTTTGTTCGATTAGTCGACTGGCATGCGCCAATGACTAGGAACTTGAATAAGGATTAGAAAATTGACAGAGTGAAATTTCGATTAATCGATATTGGTTTCGATTAATCGATTTAGAATTTCGATTAATCGATTTAGAATTTCGATTAATCGAATTGAAGATTCGATTAATCGAACAAATTGAGAATTTTAGAAGAATTTAGAGGGACTTTATGAAATTTTGATTAATCGAGGAGGAATTTGATTAATCGATTTGTGATTTCGATAAATCGAACTGGAAGTTCGATTAATCGATTAACTTAAGAAATTAGAAGATTTGAAGTATGAGAAACAATTTCGATTAATCGAATCATAGTTCGACTAATCGAGTAACTTAAAGAATCCTAAAAATTTTGGAAGGGACTACACGATTCCGATTAATCGAAGTAAATTTTGATTAATCGATTATGAAATTTCGATTAATCGAAATGGATTTCGATTAATCTACTGACTCGCGCCAGTGAGCTCTAAAACTTGAAATATTTAACGGATACGATTTCGATTAATCGAAATGGTTTCGATTAATCGATTTTGAGTTTCGACTAATTGATTTTGGAAATCGATTTCACGCGGCTTAACCTAATTTTAAATCTCGATTAATCAACTTCAGAAATCGATTAATCGAGCCGGAGCCTATATATATGAATCGATGAATTTTTCCATTCATTCGAAATCATTTGGGATTTTTGCATTTGGGCTCCATTGCTTCTTCTTCTTCCTTCAACCATCCGAGCTAGGGTTTGGGATTTTCCTTCGTCGATTTCGGACCAAGGACGCTAACTTTCACCACGAAACCTACGGTAAACCCTAGTTCCACTCTTTTTCTTCAAATTCGAGCCATAAAACCCTAGTTTCTTGAATTTTCACCATAATGCCGCCGAAAACCCGGTTGTCTTCGGCAAGGGCGACCTCTAAACTCCCGGTCCGGCATAAGAACGCCGCACCGCCACCACCTACCCCTTCACCGGTGAGGACTCCATCACCGTCGGCATCGGAGACCACCTCCGGTTCGACGAGTCCATCTTCACACGAGTCTTCACGTGAATCTACCCCCATGCTGCCACCACCCACTAACGTACTACAACCCAATGAGTGGTGGGAGGCTAAAACCTTTGAGATCGAGTACAATATCGACCCAACCCTCTTTACGAATCCCGATGTACTGGGCGAGACCCAATGGGCTCGCAACTACCTCCAAAATGCCGGTCTTGGGAACCTTCTCAAACCAATTAGGGGTTCCTACTACCCTAGGTTGGTTAGATTATTTTACCAAGGGCCCGTAGACGGCCCTACCGACGACGTGGTTTTGACCAAGATAGAGGGTCGAGACTACACCATTACCCGTCGCCACATACACGAGGTACTCGAGTGTTACCTCGATTTTACACCAGAGACCACCCTCTTCCCACCCTTTGAAGAGGAAGTTAAATTTGAGGAGATCATGGCCCGCATGATAAACGGGAAAAAGGGGTCGGGATCCTCCATAAAGAGGGTCGACCTTCCCCACTACATGTGGATGCTTGATTCCATCATCAAGTGTAATCTCTACCCGTTGCGGCACGACATCGAGCGGATAGAGGTAGTGCAACAGGCACTATATGCGGCCTTTTGTGGCCGGTGGTTCGACGCGATCATGCTCATCCTAGAGGGGATGAAATATATTAAAAGAAAACTAATGAAGGGCAACTTGAGGCCCAAGGAGAAAATATCGTATGCTCGGTTGATCTCGAGCATGTTGGAGTGTTACTCTAACGCTCTCAAGTATGCGATATCGCCCCACGAGGTGCGGGCGACGGACCGAGTGAAGACGTTTTTGAAGTCTTCATGGAGCCATAGTTACAACTTGTTGAAGCAGACCCTACCGGCTCCGGGTCCAATTCCCCTGACGGCGCGGTGGCACCACCACCCACCACCACCACGAGACCCACCGTGGGTGGCACAGAGCCATTAGCGGAGGGGGCACCCTCCCATACCACCGTTTCACCTACACCGCCAGCACAGTCCGCGCCAGCTACACCCACGTCATCCTACCGCCGGCGCGCATCTCACTCTGGTCCTACCATCGAGGACGTGTTGGCACGTATGGAGGCCAACAATGAGCGGATGAACCGGAGGATGGACTTCCTTATGTTCCATACACTTCGCTACATCTACCCGTCCGACTATCAGCAGTACTTAGCTTAGGAGGAAGAGTGGACTGCGGGACAGACCGCCTTCCATAGGGGTCCCGTCTTCCATCCGACCACCACTACGTACTTCCACTCTGCAGTTTACACGTAGAGCCATACGATCCACAGCACCGCTACCTCGACCACCACCCGGCTCCAGACTTCGCCAACCCCCACAGCTCCGCTAGCTCAGATGGAGCAGCCTGCTCCTACACCCGACCAGCCTGGCGAGGGGACTGCATGAGCCATATTTTGCGTCTGTTTTGATTGTATAGGAAACTTTTGTTTGTACGGTGATTTCCATTCATGTAAATAGTTGTACAAATTTTGTTACTCAATATAAATAGTTGTTCATTTTATACGACTGTTATCTTTATGCCATGTATGTCCTTAATTATATTTCGTGTAACTTGACTGGGTCACCTCACTCGAGAGTGTGTGTGTGGGGGGGGGGGGCGACCCAGACCGATGCACCTTTGGATTATTTTCGAGGACGAAAATTTCCAAGGTGGGGAGGATGTAATATCCCAAAAAATCACGTTAAACAGTGACCTCGAGATCCGTGCCTGATTGATTATAGGTTTGATCAAATAGGAGTTCAATAGTTGGCATAGGGTGCGATGAACGGATGAGATGTGAGAATTCGAGTGAATATGTGGAGCGTGATGTAAATCTGAAGTCACATACACCTATTACGGTGCATGTGCTCAACACGCAAACTAGAGGGGAGATAAAAGGGTTTAATAACATCAATGTTGAGTTGTTGAGAAAGAAGTAAAGAAGAGAGAGAGAGAGAGAGAGAGAGAGAGAGAGAAGTAAAGAAGGTGGGTGATCAAGGAGTTATTGCAACTGATTGGAAGGGGGGATTTGAGCATTTAACACCGAATTCGACGCAGGGGATCCGCTAGAAGCAAAGCTGGAACCCTAGCCTTTCCAACCACTTGAGTTAATACATTTGAGATTGATAAAAGGTAAATTTTTGTGAATTAAATGCATAGGTTATAGAGGTTTAAATTCAGTCAAAAATGTTTTAAATGAAGGATTGAGTACTTAGAAAAATGAAGGAATAAGAGTAGGGAAAGATTTGGAAGAACAGCCTAAAGGGGGGCTGAATCTGGCCAAATCAATTAATCATAATTAGATTTCGATTAATCGATTTTCGCCAAGAAGTTGAAAAGTCAAAGAACCCGAATTCGATTAAACGAACTGAGTTTCGATTAATCGACTTTGAATTTCGATTAATCGATTTTGGTGTTGATTAATCGACTGGGAACCTCCAGTGGCTGGAGGAAGGTGACTTGGGGAAATCGACTAGTCGAAATGAGATTTCGATTAATCGATTTAGAATTTCAATTACTCGAATTAAGAATCGAATTGATAGATTAGAGAATTTCGATTAATCGATGTAGGATTCGATTAATCGAATGGGGATTTCGATTAATCGATTTTGGGAATCGATTAATCGATTTTGAATTTCGATTAATCGATTTTGGAAATCGATTAATTGAATCAGTTTCGATTAATTGATCTTGGAATTCGATTAATCGACTGACTTAAAATTATTGACTTTTTAGTTTGACTTCAAAGTTTTCGGAGGGGGGGGGGTCTTGGACCTTCCTTATTGCATCCTTAATGATGTGTTACATGTGTTATATTGTACCATAGGTGGTACGCGTTATCATGGGCACAAGGAGCCACGTGGGACCTTGATGCGTGATCTATCTGAGATTTGAGGTAGGGAACACTTTAAACATGTAGTTTATTTTGCAAGAGCATGTATGTAGTGATATAGAACTCAAATTTAAAAACTGTTTTATTGCTTAAGAGTTTGTGAAAAGGGTGTGTGTGTGACATCTATAAGGGAAATGATAATGAGCCATCCTCAGGGGATGAGGAAGTAAAGTAATAAGAGCATCAGGTGTGATGCAAGTGAATGGATACATCCTAGGGATGTATCCAAGATTGAATAATGTCTAATAAGGCCTAACTGATATAAGATACCATACTTACACGGAGAATAACTATATGTAAAACACCTGATATTTTTGTTATTTGAGGTTTGATAGGATACCCCACCGACGTGGCGGGATACCCACGACTGACGTGGCAGGATATTTGTAACCGATACGGCGGCGAAACCATAAGCCAGTGCGGAGGCTTATCCGTACACAGTAAGCACACCCCAGGGGTGTTGAATTGAGATAAGTTGAAACCCCGCCACCGATCTCCAGGGGAAAGGGGCTTGGGTACTATTGGTATTCCCAGGGAATACGTTTAAAAACTGTCTATATAGATGACGATGAAGGGTATTTCATCGGGGCTCGATGCTATATTACTAGGGGATTACTTAAGTTGAAAGGTTAAGTTTTGCTTTAGGGCTAGTCAGCATCATTCATGAAAAATTAAAAGACATGTGTAAACTACCAGTAAATTGTGACTCTTTTCTACTGTTTTATCAGAAATTGCATAGATACATCATGCATGACATATCATGGAATATATGTGAACTTTAATTTATATGTTCACTGTGTTTGTTCCCTATTGAGCTATGACATAGCTCACCCCTTTAGACTACACGTCCTAGGTCCACTATTAGCAGCTGCTGAGGCTTCTCCCTGGTGAGTCGGACGTTGCGCCTGGTGACGAGTTGGAGCCACCTCCTGAGGACTTCTTCTAGAGGACTCCGTTGTGCATCTTTGAGAGTTTTGTGAGCTTATTTGGTACGACTTGATATGTCAAGCCTTGTTTTTGTTAAACAATGTAACTAAATGTTGGGATTATTCTTTTGGGCGAACCATCCTTAATGATTAGCTATCATCGATGGTTTGGGCCGGTTATCCATTCATGCAGAGGCATGAAGGTAGAACTGTCTTTTGAGAAATACTTAAGAGGTGATTTATTTTCGCAGTTATATTTATTATTCAATTCTTTAATCATGCTTGATATACCAATGTTCCGTGCGTAGCCAGGGGGCACGGTCCAGATGATCGTGTTGATGGCACGAGTTTCGGGGTGCCGAAATTCGAGCTGTCGCAATGGTTGGATACAACCAACATAGCACTTATAAATTTTGAACTCCTCGATACATTAAAGGCTATATTATTAGCAACAAAGAATTTTTCAAGTGTCAAATCGGCAACTCCCTTTTCCTTCTTTCTCAAAATAGAATTTAAAGTAGTTTGGTGCATGATGAGTACTGAAATATGATAATATTTCACCCCTAAATACCTATATTTAGTTGTTCGATGAAGGCTATCTGATGAGAATTATTAGATTTGAAATGTTTTAGGTAAATACAAGCCAAGTGTGGAAAACAGCCCAAGAATTCTGAAAATAATGTCAAAACACTGTAACTTTGGATCATTGAGAACTTGGTGCGACTTGCGGCTAAATTGGTACCTTCAAGACGGCCTAATTATGATATTCTCAAAACACAAAAGTTGTAGATCTTTTTGTCAGCTTCCTAACGGCATAAGAATCACCTCAATCCGAGTTTGGGACAGAAAGTTATGGCTGAAATACTGAAGTAGTATTTGATATAAAAAGTGTGCTGAAATTCATTGATTTCTGGGGGACGATTAATCGAGGAGAAGGAGAGTCTGACACGGAATTGACTACTTTAAAGCTGATTTTGAGCCTCTTTTGTAGGGTCGTCGACCCTATTGGGTCGATTAATCAATCCTAAATTGGCGACCGGGAATCTATTTAAAGCGACTCAAACACTTCGAGGGAGAATTAGAAATTAGGGAGATAGGAGATTAGAGTTTTAGTTTTTTGCTTTTCTTTTTCATAGTTAGACATAAAAATATGGAGTTTTTATTTATTCCTTTTTGAGAGCTTTGTTCCTTTAATTTTCAGTACTCATTCCTCCAGTTTATTATATTTTTGCTCAAGTTTATTCATGCATTATTCTCGTTTCTGAAGACCATCGTACTTTTGGATCAAAGTAATTTCTTTTGAAGTTGAGGTATTTTTAATTCATTAAATTAATGTTATTTTCTTTTCCTTATTTATTTATGTCATTTAATTGTAATATGTGTGGCTAAATTCATAAGGATGGGGATCTAATGATTCCCATCCGAGGGATGTACTTTTAATAATATAAATTTAGGATTAAAATATGAGATCTTATTTTATGGTTGTTGTGCTATCAAGAACGGATGAAATCCCCGCCACTAACCGGGATCGCGTGTGCCGAGCCATGCCCGGGATCTCAGATCTGTGACGGTAATTTTACCCAATCTTTGTTATATGGTCTTTTTGCTTTCATCGTGTGGATCTAATTACGATTATGATCCGGGATCGAGTGTGCCGAGCCATGCCCTGGATCTTGGATCTGTAATGGTAATTTTATCTTAATTACTCCCTAATCAGAAATCGAGTGTGCCGAGCCATGCTCTTGATTTCAGATCTATGGTGGTATTATTGTTGAAATTTTTACCCACTTTGGGGATGATTTTTATTTGAACCTGAGATCAAGTGTGCCCTTGATCTCAGATCTATATATGAAAATCATCTAAGTCCTGATTGCAGGGATGCAACGTGGAACCTATCGGGGTTTTTGACCATTTATCTTCCATAAAAGATATTTATTCTCAATGGTATATCTCATAGTTTAATCCATAGATTTGTATTATGGAAAGAACGGACCAAAGATGGGAGGATTTAGTATCTTCATCTTTATCATTATTTTTAAATTATTAGTTAAGTTTTAGTTTGTAGTGAGTAATTATCATCTTATCAAACCACCTAAATCATAAGACTGGTAGAATACTATTAGATCTTAGTAGATTTCTGAAATTGCTTGTCTTTTTAGATCTTTCAAAATTAGTCCTCGTGGGAACAATCTCGTACTCCGCACCCACTATATACAATCCGATTCGTGCACTTGCGAGTAAAATATCACATCAAGTTTTTGGCGCCGTTGTCGGGGATTAAATTAAGAATATCTGAATTTTTGGTAGACAGTAAATTTTAGGAATTTTCGGAGATTAAAATAGTATTTCTGCTTTTTAAAAATATATATATTTTTTAAATTTTGAAAATAAATTTTTTTTTTTTTTTTTAATTTTCTTGAGGTTTTCCTGCCCGAAACCTCCACTCTGTGCGTCATTTACATGCACACTAGGTCTTCTAAAGAAAGAACTTTAGAGCCTTTAAATTCAGAGATTGAACGTGCTTGTCGGTCAAATCGTAAGGACGCTAGATCAAGGCAGAAATTTTCAAGGGAATCATCCATCAAGTCGAAATGGGCAACTTGAACAAGAGGAAGAACCAACATTGAGAGAACTGTTCTCTCCGATCACTACAAATACCCCATCATGCATTGTATATCCCGCCACACCTGGTGGCCGGTTTGAAATTCGTACAAATGTCATTCAAATCCTTCCAATCTTTCATGGCATGGAGAGAGAAGATCCATACCAGCACATCAAAGACTTTGTCGAAGTCTGCTCACCTGTTTACCAAAACTTCAGCGAAGAATCTGTTAGGCTACGTTTGTTTCCTTTCTCTATAAAGGATAAAGCAAAAGTCTGGTTAAACTCTCTACCATCGGGATCCATAACCACCTGGGATCAGATGGTAAAAAAGTTTCTGTCAAAGTTCTTCCCTATGACGAAGACTAATGTCCTTAGACGTGAAATCACGGACTTCACGCAAGAGGAAGATGAGAGATTATATAAAGCTTGGGATAGATTCATGGATCTCTTACTCAAATATCCACACCATGGATACTCAAAGTGGAGACTGGTTCAGTGTTTCTACAATGGACTGAGTCAACCAAATAGACATCTGGTGGAGTCAATGAATGGCGGAGGATTCCTGAGTCTTAAGGAAACTGAATCTTATGCTTTCCTAGAAAAGCTTGCTGAGGATTCTCAGCACTGGGATTTCACAAAGACTCGGGAACAACTAGTCAAAGCCCGTGATCAAGCCGGGAGTTCAACCAAGAAAGGAGGACTATACGTAGTAAAGAATTCCCCGGATTTGATGGCTAAAATTGATTTCCTCACTCAACAAGTGGAGGAATTGAAATTAAAGAAGAATGTGCATATGGTAAATACACAACCTGAGCCATGTTCAATTTGTGCAAGTCCAATGCATATGGCAGATGATTGTCCTTCAATGCAGAACTATCATGAAGACACATTTGAACAGCTAAATGTTGTGAATAATTATGGGCGGAATCAAGGAAATGTTTTCAATGAGAATAACCCAAATAGCTGGAGAAACCACCCAAATTTCTCATGGAAACAAGAGAATCAAAGAATACAACCCAGGAAGCAGGGGACGAACTTTTATCCCCAACAAAATTTCAACCAAGGACCGCAGCAGAACTACGGTCAAGGGCAATTTCAGCAGCAATGGTTCAATAACCCGAATCAATTTCAATACAATCAGAATCAGGTTGGGCAGCCAAGGCAAATGAACAAGAATTTTCAGTTTGTACAACCAATGGGAGGTTATCAAAACCAACCACAGCAAAATTTTATGCCAACATTTCCACCACCTGGATTTAACATTCCACAGGGAAATACTGTCCAACGTCCTCATACACAAACTCCTTCTACTGAGGACCTGATGAAACTCATTCATTCTCACGCATCCTCAATCTCTAAAATAGAGACCCAAATTGGGCAATTGGCCACTTTTCTCTGTGAAAGAGAAAAAGGATCGTTTCCGAGCCAACCAGTTCCTAACCCAAGGGGCCAAATGGTTGTTGAACAAACATCAACTTCAACACATGAGGATGATCAACAACAAATTCAGGCGATTACAACATTGAGATCTGGAAAGCAGGTCGATAACAAAGTAGTGTTGCCAGAAGAGGAGGAAAAGTCTGATGGAGAGAAGAAATTTGAGGAGAAAGAAGAAATTGATGATAAAGTACAAGCAAAAGAAACATCGGAAGAAAAGAGTGAACATAAGAGAAGTTTTGTTCCTAAAGCACCGTACCCGCAAAGATTGATGGCACCACTGAAAAATCGCAATGAGGAAGGAATAAATGAGATTTTCAAGCAATCAAAAATTAATATTCCTTTCCTGGATGCCATCCGTCAAGTGCCTGCTTATGCTAAATTTTTGAAGGAATTGGTCACAATTAAAAGAAAGACAAATATTTCGAAAAAGGCTTTCTTAGCCGAGCAAGTTAGTTCAGTGTTACAAGCAAAGCTCCCGATCAAATACAAGGACCCAGGTTGTCCTACAATCTCGATCATCATCGGCGATAACCGTATTGATCAGGCCCTTTTGGATTTAGGAGCAAGTGTCAACTTGTTGCCTTATTCTGTGTACAAGGAGCTCGAGTTGGGAGAACTTAAGGCCACTGCGATGACCCTTCAGTTAGCTGATCGGTCCGTAAAGATCCCTCGTGGAATTGTGGAAGATGTCCTCATCAAGGTGGATTCTTTCTACTTTCCTGTGGATTTTGTTGTTTTGGACACTGAACCGGCATCAAATTTGAAGAATAACATTCCAGTGATTCTAGGAAGACCTTTTCTAGCAACCTCCAATGCGCTGATCAATTGTCGAAATGGGATCATGAATCTGTCATTTGGGAATATGACAGTGGAACTCAATATTTTTAATATTGCCAAGCAGCCCATGGAGGATGATGAACATGCACAAGCATGCATACTCGATGAAATCGTTGAAGACATATTTCGTGCATCCGAAGCTGAAGATCCTTTAGCAGCTTGTCTTGCGCATTTCGGAGAGAATTTTGATGTGGATCAACTGATCCAAGAAGTTAATCACATGTTAGACTCCACACCACGTCTGGGAGAAGAAAAGGAAATAGAGCGTAGAACTCAAATTGAATTAATCAAAGAAAAGCCGAAAGAGGAGGAGAAAGTGTCCTTAGAACTTAAACCTCTTCCGGAAAATCTCAAGTATGTCTACCTGGGGGAGAATGAAACTCAACCCGTTATAGTATCATCAACATTGGATGCGCATCAAGAAGGCCAACTCATGAATGTACTCAAAGAGCACAAAAGTGCCCTCGGTTGGTCGATAAAAGATATCAAAGGCATTAGCCCCACGGTTTGTATGCATCGAATCCATTTGGAAGACAATGCTAAGCCTTCCAGGGAACCACAGAGGAGACTCAACCCTATAATGCAAGATGTGGTCCGAAATGAGGTAATCAAACTTCTAGATGCTGGAATTATATACCCCATCTCTGACAGTAAATGGGTCAGCCCCACACAAGTGGTCCCTAAGAAATCGGGTGTCACAGTGGTGAAGAATGAGGAAAACATACTAGTCCCTACAAAAATTCAAACAAGGTGGAGAGTGTGCATTGATTATCGAAAGTTAAATTTGATGACGAGGAAAGATCACTTTCCTCTTCCGTTTATCGATCAGACGTTGGAAAGATTGGCCGGGCATGAGTACTATTGCTTCCTCGATGGCTATTCTGGGTATAACCAAATAGTCATTGCACCTGAGGATCAGGTGCCGTTTGGGCTTTCTCCTACTGACGAATGCCGTTTAGGCTTTGTAATGCACCAACTATATTCCAAAGATGTATGCTGAGTATTTTTTCGGATATGGTCGAGCGATTCCTCGAGGTCTTCATGGACGACTTCTCGATCCATGGAAACAGTTTTGCTGACTGTTTGACTCATTTGTCGCTAGTGCTTGAACGATGCCAAGAGAAGAATCTTGTTCTTAACTGGGAAAAATGTCACTTCATGGTTAGAGATGGCATTATTTTGGGGCATATCATATCGTCTCAGGGTATCGAGGTCGACAAGGCCAAAGTTGATTTAATTGCCAATCTACCACCACCTAGGACAGTGAAAGAAATCAGATCTTTTCTCGGACACGTCTGTTTTTATCGGCGTTTTATTAAAGATTTCAGCAAGATAGCGCGACCGCTATGCAGTTTACTTTCCAAGGATGCCCCGTTCATTTTTGATGATGAATGTTTGCGAGCCTTTGAAACCATTAAGGCCGAATTGATAAAAGCTCCAATAATTCAATCTCCAAACTAGGACTTCCCGTTCGAAATAATGTGCGACGCCTCTAATTATGCAATTGGAGCTGTTCTGGGGCAACGAATAGAAAAATTATCGCATGTAATCTACTATGCAAGTCGTACTCTCAACGATGCCTAGTTGAACTACTCGACCACTGAAAAGGAACTTTTGGCAGTAGTTTTCGCGTTGGATAAATTTCGATCCTATTTATTAGGATCTAAAGTCGTGGTATTCACAAATCACGTTGCTCTGCGTTATCTGTTCGCTAAGAAAGACGCTAAGACACATTTAATTAGATGGATCTTGTTGCTGCAAGAGTTCGATTTGGAGATCAAGGACAAGAAAGGCTCAGAAAATGTGGTGGCAGATCACTTGTCACGAATAATTATTAAGAGATCTGACGAGCCTGTTTTGATCTTGGAGCACTTCCCGAATGAACAATTGTTCAAGATTGATTGCCCACCTTGGTATGCAGATCTTGTCAATTATCTAGTCACCGAGAAATTACCTCACCATTGGTCGAAGAATGAGAAATCAATTTTCTTAGCTCGGGTGAAACACTACTTTTTCGAAGATCCGTACTTATTCAAATATTTTCCTGATCAAATCATACGAAGATGTATTCCTAAATCTGAGCAACCACGAATCATCTCGTTCTGTCATGAGTTACCTTGTGGAGGTCACTTTAGTTCCAAAAAGACTGCCGCAAACATCTTCCAAAGTAGTTTTTACTGGCCGACGATCTTTAAGGATTGTCATCAGCATTGCAAATCTTGTCACAGCTGTCAAATGCCGGGCCGAATCTCAAAGCGCAACATGATGCCGCTCAATCCAATTTTAGAAGTTGAATTATTTGATGTTTGGGGGATCGGTTTTATGGGTCCTTTCCCGAATTCGTTTGGAAATACGTTCATTCTTGTCGGTGTTGATTATGTCTCGAAATGGGTAGAGGCTGTGGCGTGTAAATCGAATGATCACAGAGTAGTAATCAAATTCCTCAAAGATCAAGTGTTTTCTCGTTTTGGCATTCCAAAGGCGATAATCAGCGATGGTGGAAAGCACTTTTGTAATAAAGTGTTCACCCAATTAATGAAGAAATATGGTGTCACGCACAAAGTCGCTACACCATACCATCCTCAGACAAGTGGCCAAGTTGAAGTCTCTAATCGGGAACTTAAGCGAATTTTAGAAAAGACAATCCATCCGAATCGTAAAGACTGGTCGCTAAAGTTGAATGACGCTCTATGGGCGTATCGAACGGCGTTTAAAACTCCGATTGGCATGTCGCCGTATCGGTTGGTCTTTGGTAAAGGATTTCACCTCCCGATTGAGCTGGAACATCGAGCATTTTGGGCCATTAAGTCATTAAATCTTGATCTCTTGCAATCTGGTGCCCAAAGGGGTTTCCAAATAAATGAATTAGAAGAAATTCGTGTTGATGCCTATGACTGTGCTAAATCGTACAAGGACCGTATGAAACGGGTTCATGATCACTCTATTCTACGAAAATCTTTCGTTGTTGGTCAACAGGTTCTACTTTACAATTCCCGATTTCATCTATTTCCGGGGAAACTAAAAACCCGTTGGAGTGGCCCTTTCAAAATCTCTCGCATACTCCCCAATGGGGCAGTTGATATTATCAACCCGAAACACGGGAATATTTTTCGAGTTAACGGTCAACGATTGAAATCGTTCCTTGAGAATGCAATTGCATTCTCTGACACTCTTCCTTTGAGTGATCCAATTGCTCACCCTGATTGAGCAATTCACAAGGTCGAGCTATCGACTTTAAACTAGCGCTCATTGGGAGGCAACCCAATTGTATAGTTTCCGTTTGGTTTCATTTAGGATTTAGGTTTTATTTTATTTTATTTTTTTTCTCATGTTTATTTCTAGCATTTTATTTTTTAGTTTAGGTTGTTTTTTTTTAATTCCCTAAAATAGTGTAACCATATTCCCTTCAATAAATTTTTGGTCATGTTCAACTTAATGCACCTCTTCTCTGCACCCGATCTTTGTGTTGAGGTACTTTTCAACAGGTTTGGGGGTGCAATACCTATTTCAATCAATGAGGACATTCTCATCTTTCGGTTTGGGGGTATGGTTATCTATTTTGCGTCACTTAATTTTTAAAAAATTATAAAAAAAAAAAATGAAAAAAAAATAATAATTTTGAAGTCATCATGCACATTATTTTGCGATTGTTTTCAAACTTTAGTTGATGATGCATGTGACTTAAATTTTGAGAATACTGATGTCATATTCTGATTACTTGTATCTAAGATGATTAAGCTTAATGTGATATTTTGTGGATAATTTTGATATTCATGCTTAGAATTTTTACACTTATACCAAGCTAAGACTTAGAAATCGATGAACTGTTTTGAACGTTGAATCTTAGGTTCTTAGTGGAGATTAAACCCGGTGAGCTTTAGAGCTAATTTCTCGTCATTGATGAGTGAATACATAAACTCGGAGTTTTCTTTGAATACGAATTACTTTGTATAATCTAATACATTTTATTTTGGCTTGTGACTTTGCATGAAATTAAATTCATATCATTATGTTAGAATGTACTGTATATTTACTCAAGACAAATAGGCAAGGTTACCATCTTTTAAGGATATGATTGAAGGCCATCTTTGGCTCATTTGTGCTTAAAATATTTCACCTTATATAAATTTATCCTTCTAGTATCCCTTTGAGCCTATTGAAAAATTTACCTTTATACATTTTTTGATAAGACACGTTAACCTTTAACCCTTCACTATTTCTGAAAATTCAAGCTTTACCCTTCTTATTTCTGAGAAATTAGGAACGAGGGATGAGAGTGAACGAAAAGAGAATAAGTAGAGAGTTACTGAGTTGTGGTGTTTACTGAGAGTGTATGACAAAAATATAAAAGAAAAAGGGGGGAGAAAAAGAAAAAGAAAATTGTGAAAAATAATGAAAAATATGAGGTGCTTCAAAAAAAGGAAATTCAAAAGAAAAAGAAAGTTGGGAAAAATAGAAGAATATTGAGAAAAATAGTGAGAGATTAGAAAAGAAAAAGAAGAGGAATAGAAAAAATAAAAAAGGTGTTTCCTTTCCGATTTCTCAGAAATTTTGAATCCCAACTTTCCTTCCTTTCTTACCCTTTCCTGAGCCCCATTACAACCCTACAAAAAGACCTTCATGATCTGATCTTGCATTGGTAACTGCCTTGTGGAGAGTAAATATGTGATGCTTATGACACTTGATATGACATGCTTAGGATATACAAGTATCTTCTTATGAGCTTTATTTTTGTTCATTGATTGCATTGTGTTTCATTTATCATGTGAGACCTTTTTATTTGTTTTGTATTGATCTCTCACATGTGTGCAAAAACTTACCCATCATCGGAGTGATTTTATTTCAAGAGTATACCTAAAGTGAGGATTGAGTCAAAACGACAGATCCAACGGTTTCCCATTTGAACTAGTTCTGAGATGAATGCATTTTGGTTTGGGTATGCACATACTTCACGTTTAAGCATGAATGGATGAGTTATCTAACGATTTGAGCATTAGACTAATTTGAATGGATACTAGTATGATTAGCATAACATTGTTATTTAAAATTGAGAATTTGCATGTTGAATTGATTAATGATTTTGAGTTTTGAATGGTATATATGTTATCAAAATTATATTTTGAAAACTCAATTTTATCGATGATTTCAAAAATGTATTGAAGTTTGTGGGTAACTTCACTGTAAACCCTCAGGAGACACAACTCCTCCACTAGGGATCACCTAGGGGTTTAAAGGCTTGATGCACATGCTAAGTGCAATCGTGTTCCCTACGAAAGTGACATTTATTTTCTTTAGTTTGTTTTGTTCGAGGACTAGCAAAGTGTAGGTTTGGGGGTATGATGAGTACTAAAATATGATGATATTTCACCCCTAAATACCTATATTTAGCTGTCCGATGAAGGCTATCAGATGAGAATTATTAGATTTAAAGTGTTTCAGGTAAATACAAGCCAAGTGTGGAAAACAACCCAAGAATACTGAAAATAATGTCAAAACACTGTAACTTTGGGTCATCGAGAACTTGGTGCGACTTGCGGCTAAAGTTGGACCTTTAAGACGGTCGAATTATGAAATTGTCAAAACACAAACGTTGTAGCTCTTTTCGTCAGCTTTCCAACGGCGCACGAATCACCTCAATCCGAGTTCGGGACAGAACTTTATGGCTGAAATACCGAAGCAGTATCTGATACAAAAAGTGTGCTGAAATTTACGGATTTCTGGGGGACGATTAATCGAGGAGAAGGAGAGTCTGACACGGAATTGACTACTTTAAAGCTGATTTTGAGCTTCTTTTGTAGGGTCGATGCATCGACCCTATTGGGTCGATTAATCAACCCTAAATTGGCGACCGAGAATCTATTTAAAGCGACTCAAACACTTCGAGGGAGAATTAGAAATTAGGGAAATAGGAGATTAGAGTTTTAGTTTTTTGCTTTTCTTTTTCATAGTTAGACATAGAAATAGAGAGTTTTTATTTATTCCTTTTTGAGAGCTTTGTTCCTTTAATTTCCAGTACTCATTCCTCCAGTTTATTATATTTTTGCTCAAGTTTATTCCTGCATTATTCTCGTTTCTGAAGACCATCGTACTTTTGGATCAAAATAATTTCTTTTGAAGTTGAGGTATTTTTAATTCATTAAATTAATGTTATTTTCTCTTCCTTATTTATTTATGTCATTTAATTGCAATATGTGTGACTAAATTTATAAGGATGGGGATCTAATGATTCCCATCCGAGGGATGTACTTTTAATAATATAAATTTAGGATTAAAATATGAGATCTTATTTTATGGTTGTTGTGCTATCAAGAACGGATGAAATCCCCGCCACTAATCGGGATCGCGTGTGCCGAGCCATACCCGGGATCTCAGATCTGTGACGGTAATTTTACCCAATCATTGTTATATGGTCCTTTTGCTTTCATCGTGTGGATCTAATTACGATTATGATCCGGGATCGAGTGTGCCGAGCCATGCCCTGGATCTTGGATCTGTAATGGTAATTTTATCTTAATTACTCCCTAATCTGAAATCGAGTGTGCCGAGCCATGCCCTTGATTTTAGATCTATGGTGGTATTATTGTTGAAAATTTTACCCACTTTGGGGATGATTTTTATTTGAACCTGAGATCAAGTGTGCCGAGCCATGCCCTTGATCTCATATCTATATATGAAAATCATCTAAGTCCTGATTGCAGGGATGCAACGTGGAACCTATCGGGGTTTTTGACCATTTATCTTCCATAAAAGATATTTATTCTCAATGGTATATCTCATAGTTTAATCCGTAGATTTGTATTATGGGAAGAACGGACCAAAGATGGGAGGATTTAGTGTCTTCATCTTTATCTTTATTTTTGAATTATCAGTTAAGTTTTAGTTTGTAGTGAGTAATTATCAGCTCATCAAACCACCTAATCATAAGACTGGTAGAATACTGTTAGATCTTAGTAGATTTCTGGAATTGCTTGTCTTTTTAGATCTTTCAAAATTAGTCCTCGTGAGAACGATCTCGTACTCCGCATCCACTATATACAATCCGATTCGTGCACTTGCGAGTAAAATATCACATCAGTGCATACCTAAACCAACACTACCAACATCAGGTTCACTAGGATCACTAATTCTTCCAACATTCACGGTAGACATAGTTCCTTGAGAACTTGACCCAACTGACAAAGGAATATTTGAAGATTCACTTCGCGTTAATTCAATAACACTCTTTCTTCCTTTTTTCCCACTGCCTCAGCTTCCTCTCTTGTATATTGTTGAACTGAATCGGGAGCTAAAGTACATGGTTTGACATCCTTTCTAGATATCCTTCCCAAATGATACTTAAACCTTCTAGATGACTTATGGAACTCATCCTTATAATGTATACACTTTATTTTATTATTTGGAAGCTTAATTGTATGTTCCCAAATCTTATCTGGTTCTCTAGGCATTCTACACATTAAAAAAACTATATGTAAATACAAGAGTATTATTATACTTTATAAATATAATAAGTAGATTTCAGATGGGATGCAAGAAACAAATCAAGATAAGTATGCTCACAAAATAAAAATTAATGGTTGCATTTTAGACGAGCATGCTCACAGGACATAATGAATATAGACTTATAAGACCATAAGAACCTTGAGTTTCAAGGGATGGAAAAGCAGGTCTTGAATTTCATTGATTCACCAAAGCAGTGAGGACAAAAAGATACTCACATATTTGCTTGCTCATTTACAAAACAGACTTCTAAAATCCCTAAAATTAGAGTACCAATATTTCAAAACCCATTTCAAAAACCCCTTAAATTTCACAAAATCAAGTTGAGTGAAGACAAAAAAATTATCACATATTTGCTTGCTCATTTACAAAACAAATTTCTAAAACCCCTAAAATTAGAATACCAATGTTTCAAAAACCCCCCCTTAAATTTCACAATACCCCTCAAATTTCATAGAGTAGAAAAAGATTATAAAAAATTAGTGTATAATATTATTAATAATGGAAGCCTTAGCCAACATAAAAAATAATAATAATAATAATGGAAGCCTTAGCCTGTTATCTATATAGAAAAAAAAATACAATGAGGAAGACCTAGCCTGTTATCTATATACAATAATCTTAGCATGTTATCTATATAGAAAAAAAAAATACAAGAAGCCTTAGCCATATTTCTATATAGAAAAAAATATATACAAGAAGGAGGAAGACCTAGCATGTTATCTATATAAAAAAAAAAAAAAAATACAATAATGGAAGCCTTAGCCTGTTATCTATATAGAAAAAGAAAATAAAAAAATACCTGAGCGTTGGAGATTTGTCGGCCAGAAGATTGTTCGAGAAGCGTTGGAGGGTTGCCGGAGGATTGTCGGATGAGAGAGGTTAGAGAACTGGGAAAGAAAGAAGAAAGAACATGTCTTGGTTGGGCACTTTGAAGCTGGAGGAATTGCCATTTACTGGGGAAAGGGAGACTTCTCTTGCTTGGGCATATAAGGTAAGAACCACAGGAAATGGAACATGTCTTGGTTGGGCATATAAGGTAAGAACCAGAGGAAAGAAGAAAGAACGAGAGGGAGAGGGAGACTGAGAGAGATGTCTTTTGACTTTGAGTTTTGCATTTTGCTTTTGGGAATTGGGAACTAAGAATCTATTAATAGGTTATAAATATTATATGTAAGAATGAAGATGGGATGGGGCTGCCGGGCTGGGTACTGGGGACGAGTGCGGAATGGGGACTGCGGGCGTACGAAATAAACCACACTTTCGGGCGAAAATTACGATTTTGCCATTTTTTTACCGAAACGACCGAAATTTCGACGAAAATAACGCTCCCACATTTCGCCGAAATTCACCGAAATTTCGGCGAAATTAACCGAAATTTATTACCATGCCGACAAGTCCTTTGATAAGCCAAAGATTCTCGTAAAAAATTCTCATAAGGAATCTTCTGAAGAAAGTTAATGTTTGAAGTGCCGCGGTTATGGACACTTTGCTTATGATTGTCCCAACAAGAAGAAAAACTTTGGGAAATTTAAAGTTATGGCTGTTGCTAAAGATGATGACACTAGTGATGAGGATTCCTCTGATGAGTCAAATGTGTCTCAACATGGGTTTCGGGCACTTGTTGCCTCTACTTCTGAGGAAAACCAATTTTTTCCTCATGCGATCTATGATGGTTCGGATGAAGAGGAAGATGAGGTTGATATATTTGAAGTGTATGATGAACTTCATCTTGTTAGTATTCAATTGAATAAAGAGAAGATGAAGTTAATCCATGATGTGTCATCCCTCTCATCCTCGTGTGTTGTTAGGAATGTTGAGAAATATTTGTTGATTGAAAATGTTAAATCTTTGGAAAATGAGATGAAAAGCCTAAGGGATAAAATCAAGTTTTTGGAATTTGAAGGCGCTGAGTATTGTCTTAAATACAACAGCCTGAGTGTTGAAAATGAAAGGCTTAAGAAAAAGCTTTCAAATGAAAAAATCACCCTAGGGAAGTTACAAAATGTCAGGGTTGACACTCAAAAAGGTTGGGCGGCTTGCAGGGGATAGGGTGATAAAACTAGATAGCGTTTTAAGCAATTAAATCACTTTGCCCCTGAGAAGAAAGGAAAAGAAAATTTAAAAATTGTCCTAAAGTCCCAAGAAGTTCTAATTGTGGTTTTTCATCCACTCTACCTCTTCTCTTGCCTACTCCTTCTCATGGTAGAATGGCTAGTGGCGAAAAAAGTCCTATCTGTTTCTATTGTGGAAGAAAAGGACATATAAACCTATTGTGTCCTGTTAGAAAAATGAATCTTTTTCGTCAAAAGTGTGATACAACTATGCTCTATCGATTGCAGAGTCTTGGAAATTTGTTGGAGTGGAAATGGGTGAAAAAAATATCTGAAAATGTGTTGCTTGCACACACTGCTTGCAAGCGTTTGAGCCGTCTAAGTGGTTTTTAAACAGTGGGTGTTCAAAGCACATGACTGGAAACAAGTCTTACTTTTCTTCACTTGAAAAATGTGAGTCTGGTTCTGTCACCTTTGGAAATAGGGGTTGTTTCAAAATTATTGGGAAAGGAGTGGTCGATGCTCCTGGTTGTCCTAAGCTCACTGATGTTTTGTATGTGGATGGGTTAAAGGCAAATTTGATTAGCGTTAGTCAGTTGTGTGATGAAGGGATGAACATCACTTGTACCAAGTCTAGGTCCTCTATTGTTGATAAATATAGAAAAATCTTTTTAAGTGGAATTAGATCTTCTGATAATTGTTGCACCTTTCATGTGCAATCTGATCCCACTTGTTTGCTGACCTCCAGTGATAAACTTGAACTGTGACATCACCGTCTCTGTCACATGAATACTAAGGATCTGGTGAAAATTGCTAACGATGAAATTGTAAAAAACCTATCCAAACTAAAAAAAAAAAATCTGACTCAATTTGTGGTGCATGTCAGTTGGATAAGCAAACTCGAGATCCTCACAAGAAACTCTCCAGTACTGCTACTTCCAGTGTTCTTGATCTTATTCATTTTGATCTAGTTGGACCAATGAAAGTTAGCAGTATTGGAGAAAAGCGATATATCCTAGTTATAGTTGATAATTTCTCTCGATACTCTTGGATTGTCTTTTTGAGAGAGAAATCATGTGCCTTTGAAGAATTTGTCATTATTGTTAGACGATATCAGGTAAAGAAATGTTTTAATGTTAAACGTATCAGGAGTGATAGAGGTCGTGAGTTTAGTAATTCAAAATTTGATGACTTTTACAATTCTCTGGGAATCATGTAAGAGTTCTCCTCACCTCACACTCTTCGGAAAAAAGGGATTACTGAAAGAAAAAATCGTGTGCTTCAAGAGATGGCTCGTGTCATGTTAAATGTCAAAGATTTAGCCCAACATTTTTGGGCTGAAGCTGTCTCTACGGCTTGCCACATTTCTAATAGGGTGTTTGTGTGTCCTGAACACCCTATGAGATTTGGAATGAGAAAAAGCTAAAAGAGAGCCATTTTAGGACTTTTGGGAGTCAATGCGATATCTTGAATGATAGGGATAACTTGGAAAAATTTGAGCCCAAGAGTGATCCTGGAATTTTTCTTGGCTATGCTCAAAATAGTAGAGCATTTCGGGTCTTCAACTTGAGGACTCAGTCTATGATAGAATCATACAATGTGGTCATTAATGATCTTATTAGTACTAGTCATGTGGTTGATAATGGTGAGGATAGTCTGATTCCTCACCGCTCTTCTGATACTTGTTCTCCTTCCTCTATTCCTGTTGAAGAGAGTCCTCCAATCATTGTCAACAATGACTCTCCCATTTCTACTGTGAAAGAACCTCTTAGTGTTAGGAAGAAGCACCCTTCATATGCTAGAGACATGAAAAGTCACTCCTCGAGTGAAATCTTGGGCAATCCAAGTGCTGGTCTTCAAACCCGTCGTAGCTTGAAGCATGTAGCTAACGTTATTTGCAATGTTTACTACACCTCTCAAATTGAGCCAAAAAATATAAAGGAAGCTCTTCTTGATGAAAAATAGATTTTGACCATGCAGGATGAGTTATTTCAATTTACCAGAAATGATGTGTGGGATCTTGTTCATCGTCCGTCTCACACTCGTGTCATTGAGACAAAGTGGGTCTTTAAGAATAAGACGGATGAAAATGGAAGTGTAATTAAAAATAAGGCTAGGTTAGTTGTCCAAGGCTATACCCAAGTTGAGGGTATTGATTTTCATGAGACATTTGCCCCAGTTGCTAGATTGGAATCCATTAGAATGATGTTGTCGATTGCATGCAATCTTGGTTTTAAATTATTTCAAATGAATGTTAAAAGTGTTTTCCTGAATGATTTGTTAAAGGAGGAAGTGTATGTTGAGTAACCGAAAGGTTTCGAAGACCCTCACTCTCCCTTTCATGTCTATAAGTTGAAGAATGCCCTTTATGGGCTAAAGCAAGCTCCCCGTGCTTGGGACGAACGTTTGACAACGTTCCTTGTGTCAAATGATTTTGAAAGAGGGAGAGTTGATCACATTCTCTTCATTTTAAGGGAGGAGAGGGCCTTAACTATGGCACAAATTTATGTGGATGATATTATGTTTGGATCCACACATGAGCCTAAAATTGAATGATTTCTAATCTAATGAAATCTGAATTTGAAATGAGTCTTCTTTGGGAGCTCACGTTCTTTCTTGGGTTGCAAATCAAGCAATGCTCTTTTGGCATTTTCATCTCTCAATCCAAATATGCATGTGAACTTGTTAAGAAATTTGGGCTTGTGCACAGTAAACATGCTCGGACCCCAATGAGCACTACTTCTAAACTGTCTAAAGATGTCGTGGGCATGGAGGTAAATAACACTTTGTATCGCAGTATGATTGGGAGTCTGCTCTGTCTAACTGCCACTCGTCCTGATATTGCCTTTAGTGTTGGTCTATGTGCTCGCTATCAGGCCTCTCCACGTGAATTCCATTTAAAATGTGTGAAGTGTGTCATTTGGTATGTGAATGGTTCATCTGAATTGGGTCTATGGTACCCATTTGATACCTTGTCCTCGGTCACTTGCTTCTCTAATGCGGATTGGGTTGGTAATGCTGATGATAGGAAAAGTACTAGTGGGGCTTGTTTTTATATTAGAAATTGCCTGATTTCTTGGTTTAGCAAGAAACAATCTTCTATCTCCCTATCCACTGCTGAGGCTGAGTACATTGTTGCAGGTAGTTGTTGTACTTAAATCTTGTGGATGAAACAAATGCTTTGGGATTATGGGATTGATCAAGATGTGATCACTCTTCACTGTGATAATACCAGTGCGATCTGTATTTCTAAAAATTATGTTCAACATTCTCGCACTAAACATATCGATATTTGGTTTCATTTCATTCGTGAGCTAGTTGAGGACAAGGTGATCTCTTTCACTCATATTGACACTGACTGTCAACTAGCCGATATTTTTACTAAACCTCTAGATGTTGTCCGCTTCGAGTATCTTCGTACATCTATTGATATGTGCTTCATTGAGTAGGGGTTATATATTTTTTAATTTTTTGTTGGTGTTTTATCTGGTAGACTTTTATCTTGTTATCTATTTTTTATTTTTTTTGTTTACTTCTTTCTCTCTAGATGCTCCCTTTATTTTCTTTGATGAGATTATTAATTGGTTTCATGCTGTTGTCAGGTTGCCTATCTTGTCCAGCGAGTGTGCTTTTGGTCGTTAGAATTTTGTTATTGATGTGATAGTGCTACTTGCTACTCATGATTTTATGTTGTGTTATATTTCTATCTCATGAAGTCTTACTCTCCCATTGTCTAGTTTTGTTCAGTTTTTCTGTTAGTGTACACTAAGAGTGATTTTTCTCTCTATGTATCTCATGTAGTTATGTGAAGCTCTCCTTACTGTGGTGGTGGTCACAATATTTACCTAATTAGTGTAAGTTGATGTATCACCCCACCAGATATGTGAGATAACTTCCATTGGTCTGGACGTTAAGAAATTTTTTTTTTGAGGGTTGTGTCTTGCTTCTTTGCTTACACCTTGCTACATTGAATCATGCTCAAATTGGGTATCTTTGAACTCTGTTGGAAATATGAAATCTGCTGGAAATGACTAGTGTGCTTATTGTCTTTGTGCATCTAGTCTTTACATTGTGAGAGCCATCCACTGCGAGCCGGTTGGACGGCCTTACAGAGCATCTTACCCACGTAAGCATTGTGCCTACAATCGTATTCCTATCACAGGAGAGGCAAGGCCAACATGTATGGTTAGTTTGGTTTCGTCTGTAAACCACCTCTGAGTAATGCGGCACTTTGGATTATCATTCCTTAGTGTTTGTCTTGATAGCTAAATTTGCAAATGTGACAGTGGGAGTTCGTTTGTTCTTTATGAGATATTTATATTTCTTGCTAAAATCTTGTTTGTGGCTCTGTGCCTCTATCATTGATATAGCTCTGCTCTGTCTATTGATGCTCCTTGTTTGTGATTGGGTGATCTAATACTTGCATTAAATCTGTCTCTAATTGGGTCAGTAGTTTTCGGATTGGGCATTTAAAAAAAAAAAAAAGGTGACTGCGCGTCGTGGATCTGACACAATGCGCTGCTAGTGCCTTTGTGTCTGTTAAGTGTTTTTGTCGTTCACATTGATAGCGCGGTGTGTATCTGACACAACGCGACGTGGCTGGTTCCTATGGTAAACCTTCCTTCCTTCCGACGGCGTGCCGCGGTATACTTGCAGTGTGTAGCTATTGTTTTTGTGCCTGTTCAAGTTTTTTAGTTGTTCACTTTGACAGCGCGTTGTGTATATTCTACAGCGCGCTGTGGATATTTTTTTTTCCTCCTCACCGTTTCTCTACTCTGACGGCGTGCTGTTATATCCTTGCAGTGTGCCACCATTGTGATGTCTTTTTCTTCTGTATTGTTTTGTTCACTTTGACAGCGCGTCGTGGACTTTCCATAGTGCGTCGTCATTTGTCTTTGCGTTTGAGTGCCGTTTACGTTTTTCCTTGTGCTCTGATGTCGACAGGCTGGCAGCGTGTGCTGTCCCGTATATCACAACGCGCCATCATTTTTTTGTTCAAATTCCTAGGAACTGTTTCGAACTGCTTTTCGGCGGTAGCTATTTTTTTTTAATTACAACGCGCTGTCACATTTATAACAGCCCGCTGTGGACCTTGGTTGGTTTTAAATGCAACTTTTTTCCTTCTTTCCTTATTCCTGCGCACTCCTCTTTCTCTGTTTCTCTTTCCCTCCTTTTCTCCTTCCCTTCGTCTCCTCTCTCTTTCGTCCCTCTTGTTTTTCTCCCATGGCTCCGACCAAGAAACAGAAGACGAGTGCTTCCTCTTCCAGTGTTGTGGCTTCGCCACTCTTTCGTTCGGAAGAGGTGGAGACAAATTTCTCCTTTCTTCAAAGTCGGCCTTTCGTGATGGAGCGGCACTTTGATCTTAGTTGTCTCGAGGAATACTCGTTCTATAATAAGATCTTCTCTCGGGGTTAGGATCCTCTCTTCTCCATTCATGGTTCAGTGTCTAAGGAGTTAGTTCTATATTTCTATGCCAACTACAACCCTGGCTCTAGTGTCTCTTCTGTGGAAGAGAAACGTCTTGTGTCGTTTGTCGCTGGTGTGAAAATCTCCATCACCCCTGTTGTCATCTCTAAGATTCTCAGAATTCCTCTTATTTCGAATGGGGCTCTTTTTCCTCGTGATTCATCGGCCCACGAGGACTCGTCTAGTTTAGTTTGGCAGGATCTCGTAGACTATGTGTGTCTTTCTCTGGGGGTGAATCCTCAAGTTGCCATTCCAGTGAAATTTCTCAAGCGTCACTTCTAGGTCCTGAGTATATTAATTTTCGACACCCTCTGGCCGAAGATCGGTAACTTTAATGAGATTCGCCTTCCGAAAGTTTATCTCATGTGGTTAATCGACACCGATCATCCTGTCTGTGCGTGCACCGCCATTTGGCGGTTGATTCGAACTCAGTGCCTTAAACCGCGAGATCAATCAGCTCTTCCGTTCCCCATCATTCTTTTCAAAACCATTAGTACCTATATAAACGTGTCTGCTCATTCTCTCATTGTTCTTCAAGGTACTGATTTTCGTAAGACTTATCTTACCACCCTTGAGACTACCTAGAAAAATCATAATGATCCCTCTAAATCGCCTTCTTTCGCTGCAGCTGCATCGTCATCGGCTTTTGCTTTGGATCGCCCTCTCTTCTCTTGACTTTCAAAATTTGGTCTTAGGACGACTCAACTCGTTTTCGCAACGATTTGATGTTGTTGATCGTGTGCGTGAGGAGGTGGCCTTGGTAGATTCTCACGTTATCACATTGTCCAAGAGGTTTGACAAGTGGCGCATTTCTAAAGAGTCGGACGATGTTGGGGTTGGCTCTGGTGCAGGAGGCACTGCTTAATCAGGGGAGTATCTCTTTCCTTTTGGTTGACAGTTTGATCTTTATGGATATTTCGGTATGCATTAAAATTGTGGATCTTGTGTACGCTTTTTTTAGTATGGTGGGTGTTTCTTAGGTTCTTGGTAATTACTGTTTCCTATTGTTTGGTGTACGATGTTTATTTGTTTTTGGATTTGATACTTGGTGCATGTGATTTGTTATCTTTTTACAAATTGATGTTGTGGGGCTATGTCGTGCCGTTGTGGTTGATGTTTTTGGCTCCCTTTGTCAATTCTGACAATAGGGGGGAGAAAATTGGTTTACATCTAATATGATGACGATGATTTTTTTTTGGATGCATGATGTTATTTTTATCTGTTTTACAAGTGATGGATCAAGACTCATCTTGGCTTAGGATAAACATAGATTTAGGGGGAGATCATGAGTTTTTGTAATTTATTTCCTATCTGTCTTTTCATGTAGATCATTGTATAGGATTAGTGGGGCTATTTTGATGTATTATATTTATCTTGATGTAAACATGATTTTGTCGTAGAATGTGACAAAGGAGGTGATTGTAAGAACCTATTTATCATACTCTACTCCAAAATCCGTATAGATCTCCTTTAGAATATGTGTGTGCCAAGATGGATGTGGTCTACCTTGTTTGATCAAGGTTATCAGTTACATTATCTCTGACCTGCCCTTAAAATATGTATTGAAAACCAACTAAAACAGATTTAGACATTTGCTTTGCTGTGGGCTGTCTCTACAGCCACAATGCGTTGTGATACCTGCCACAGTGCGCTGCCACCACAACGCGCCATCATATGGATCACAGCGCGCCGTCATATAGATCACAGTGTGCCGTGAGTGTTGAGACAAAATTTCGACAACTTAGGTTGTCTTTGGGAAAAATGTCTGTTTTGTCTTTTTTTCAGGTTTTAGGGTTTTGAATTTTTTTAATATAAAAGCTTATTTTTAAAAAACATAAGTTGAGCAAGCAAAAAGTGCTTCTTCCTCCTTGAGCCAAAACCCTAAAGCGTCATCTTCTTCAATCTTTGAAACTATTAGAGTGTTTGTAAATAGATTTCAACTCAAAGAGTTCTATCTTTCCTCACCTTCATTTTACCTTGTTTTGCTCTAGTGTTTTGAGTGTGCGATTGATAGTCATGTGGGATTCAAGGTGGATCGTTGTGTGTTCATGAATGGAAAAAAAAAAGCATCCGAATCAGAAGCTATGGAAGCAACCCATGATGGGAGGTCGATTTGTATTGGGGTTTGATAGGGCATGTGCATTTGTCTGTATATCTTTCGAAACTCATTGCAATCTTTTTTTTCATAGTGGATTTGGTTTGTGGACTTAGGTCCTGTAATTTTTCCCAGTGATTGGGTTTTCACGTATATCTTGTATTGTGGATGTTTGTTGGAGTTATATTGTGTAATCTCTATATTAATTAGAAATAATTGAATAGCCTAATCATTTCCGTAGATCGACGGAATTTCATTATCTTTATGTCAAACGGGAAATTCAGCAAAGAAAACTCCAAGAGAACTTGCAGTAAAACTCACATCTAACAATTCTTGCTCTTTCAAGAACTCAAAATATAAAAGACGGCATCTGGTTTTATATCAATTAAATCGTCCATACAGAAAATACGATGAACGATTTTTTGCGGGTAAAAATTACATGATATGCCTAAAAAATTAGGTAAACGTTAATGCCCTTTTAGAAATTGATGCAGCTTCTGAGAAAAAACAGCATGTAAAAAACAGAAGCTGGTCCGAAAGTGTCTCCTTGGAGAGGCAAACCTCGCTGATGAGATGTGGACTTTCTACCTCTTACATGTTAATATTTTCTAGGAGTGTCTACCAGCTTACTCCAATGTGCAGACTCAACACGACTAGATTAATCCAATAAAAGCCAAGATAACTTAAAATTACAAATCATTCATAAAACATTTGTCCCCATTCCCGTGAAAGAGGATGTGATTAATAATTTTACTAATCGGTGTCCAGTGCATAACTGTTGTGCTCTTGAAATAAAACAAACAATAAGCAAGAGAATCAAATTAGTAAACTCAACTAAAATTTTCTCTATAAAGTGTTAAAAACAAAATTCAAGACCTTCAAATGGCGTCCGGTCATAAACAGGAATATGCAAGCACCTAATTTCAAAAACCCTGCACCTCAAAGTAATCCAAATATTAGAGATTTCTTTAAATGTATTGAATTAAAACTAACCCAAATGGCCGTGATTTAGGTGCATGGCAAACAGCAGAAGTTAAGATATGGGTATTTTGTTAAGGTAGACTAAAGCTCATTTATGTTTCCAATAATAGTGAGAAGTTAACTATAGAGTACTCCGTTAATATTTTCCCACTCTTTTCATTTAAATTTCCTATAGGGGAAATTTATAAACACCAATGGAATGTTTGAGGGCACCTACACAAAATCATTGACTGCTTTGAATTAGACGATGAAGATTATTTTTCGCTCCAATCTTCCACACAATGGATCTTGAGATCATGGACGTACTATTAACAGGTCAATTTTTATTCCACGTAGCACAGAACCCAAAAAATGGCCCCAAAATCATGTTTGAGTATGATGTGTGCCTTGTAATTTTATGGTACGCTCATGATCTCATGATCCCTTGTCGGAAAAGATCCTCTATTGTCTGATACGAAGCAGTCACGTAGGCACCCTCCAAGATTATGTGGGTGTAAAAAAGCTACCCTTTCCTATATTATAAGTTGCATACACTCATAGTAAACTTCATCAACATAAACTCTCGTTTTCTTCTCACGTTTTCTGCTTCCAATTTTCCACATTTACAAGGCATGCCAAAAATGTAGAAAAGCAAGAAAATGTTTCCAATAACAACAAGATAGCATTGACTCATAAAAATAAAAATTTAATTAAAAAATGTTGTTTGAGGGAGCCTGAATGCCTCTGTTCTAGTGGGCCCTTAAGTCATTTTAACGGGTCTAATGAAATGCGTAATATCTTCAATAGACCTACCCATTTTCAGTAGGTAAACCTTTTAAAAAGTAAAGGCAGTTAAGAAATAAGTGCCTCTTAGTTATGTGCATGTGGGTGCATGTAGGCATCAACGTGCTTCTGATGTTGGGTTTGTGTGGGATCAGCAACTTACTTCCCGAGAGCTTTATGATGCAAAATGAGTCCCAACCCGACACCATCGATACCTGCATACCATAATCCACAAGAGCATCAACACCATTTGGTAATTGCTACGAAAACACATAAATGGAACTCATGAAATCTGTTAACTAAGATTCATCAATATAACTCGGAGGGATAGCTCAGTTGGTTAGGCCTTAGGTTTGCTCCTTAATGGTCACCAGTTCGAATCTCCTTAGGGCCACTGGAGTATTACTCGGGCTCCGTAGGATTAGTCGAGGTGCGCGTAAGCTAGTCTGGACACCCACGGATATCAAAAGAAAAAAAAGATTCATCAACATAAAAATTTCCCTCCATTGTAGCTCATTAGCCATACTTTGAACGAGGAGGACCGGGTTATTGGCATAGTGACAAAGTCAGAGTTCAATACAAGGATCAAAATATCGGGTTCAATTTCGGTTTCGGGCATGATCGAAACCGAAATTTCGACCAATAATATGAATTTCGGTCGAAATTTTCCCCTCCATACAAATCTGGACCGAAATTTCGGTTCTCAGTTTCATTTCGGGCATGCCTGAAACCGATGCGTTTCGGCCGAAATCTTCAAATTACGGCCGAAATTTTGATCCATGATTTAGTAGGGATGCAAATGGGTCAGGTCAACTCGAAGGGTCAAGGGATCTGATATGAAGGGTCAGGTTTGGGTTCAGAGTTCTTGGCCCGTCGAATCGGGTCGGCTCAGGTTAAAAATCATGATTCATTTAGTAAATGATGTTGGTTCAAAATTATTTTCTTGATCAGAACCTGACTTGACCCAACTCCCTCCTATGGATCAAAATATCGTCCAATATTGATACGTATCGTCCACGTATCAGTTTTGGACTAGGATGATATGATAAATAGGGTTTTTCTCGGGGCCCTTAAAAAACAGTCAAATTATCGTCAGTATCGTTCGTATCATTCAATGTATCGCCCGTATCGGTCGTATCATCCACTGTATCATCCGATAATTTCAAATTATCATTTTGTTTGTTTGATTTTTTATTTTATTTTTGGCAAAATACCGGAAAGTATCGTCCGGAACCAATACGTATCGATTTTGAGGCTGGACAATACGTATCGAGTTTCCGATATTTTGATCCATGCTCCCTCCGCTTAAAATTTAACTTAGTTTACCTGATCTGATCTGTTTGCACCCCTAGAGTTCAGGAACAAATCAACAAGGGAAAATTTTGGTAAAAATCAGCAAAGTCGCGAAAAAATAAAAAATTTTGGTGAAAATTAGTAAAATCAGGAGAAAAAAATTGGGAAAATTACAGAAAAATAAGTAACAATTAGGGGGAAATTGCGAATTAATCATGATATTCTTGATTAGTTCAAAAAGTTGCACCTTTTAAAAGTCAGAATTTAATTGCATTATATTCGTTTGATGAATAAATAGTGATTTAAATAAACTTTTTCAAAAAAATCGCCAATTATTGTGATGAAATAAACTCAAAGCAATGTAACTTTAACACAAAATCTTAAATGCGATGAAGTTGAAAACTGATTCAAATGAAATCCTAAAACCCGTTTACTAGGATTCATCAACAGAAAACCTTCAAAACATGGTAAATCATCACCCAGATCTATAAATATCACCAACACAGCTATCCGATATGCCCCACAGTCATGGTTTTAAATTCCGGCTATATCATACATATTGGGTCCAAGTGGTCAATGTCAGTCAATATCGGGTCATATGGGTCCTATTGGCCGATATGTATCTGATATGAGCTGGACAACATGCAAAAAATGCCCCTTGGGCAAATATATATATATATATATATATATATATATATATATATATATATATATATATATATATATAACTGATACGCATCTTATATATCCAATACATATCGGCTCAAAACCTGGCCGATATGTATCGGTTATTAAATCCTTGATTACTCTACATTTTTGTATGGAATAACATGCCTCACACTACATATTATCAACTATCAACTATCAAGTACTAACACTCCAATAAAAATCCCCCCCAAAAAAAAAAGTATTAGCACTCCAATACAAGAATTTAAAAAATAATAATAATAATTAAATTTAAAAATAGAAACTAACAGCAAAAACTATGAATACTGTTTATAGTCGATATCGAGACGATACTCAATTGCTCTGTATTGTTTGATACATATCGATATTTCGTATGGGTAGGCCTCCTATCAATAATTCGGTATCGACCAAATGTTTAATTATAAAAAACACATGCAAGGAAAGCGATACTCAGGATTACGCATGGTAAGTAATAACAATAGTATCATAACGGCCGATGTTTAATCTAACGGCTAAAAATTACCGGGCAAGAACATCAGAACAGGGGAATTCTTGATCGGACGGCCACAATCTACGGGGCAGAACCAACGAGGAGGCCCACCATCAGGTCTTATCATCTCCTTAGCTAAATCAAGGTAATCTTTCACACTCTCACTCCCATCTCCATCATCATACAACGGCTCCAACTTTAAAGACTCTGGTTCAGTTGACGAACCCACGATACGAGAACCCAGTTTTCCGTGCCGTTCGTCTGTAGCTGACTCTGAAGATGACTGAGTTGAGGTCTTGCTGGTTACATCTGAGCGAACGAGTCGGACTCGGTGAGGGATAACGGGGTTCCGAGTTACGGAACGTAGAAAAGGTGTAAGTGGGCGAGAAGCGGGGAAGAAGAGAAGCCCCATGAATTCGAGCTGAAAAATTCAGATATTATATTTTATTAAATAAATAGATAAATGTGTAGAGCGTGGAGCCTCTACAGTTGTCTAATTTATATATAAGAGACAGGAAATAGTAATCACACTTTACTTGCCTGTTAGTGCTGATCTCATTGCGGTTTTTTTTGAACAGAAAATACAAATTTAAAATCTAGAGAGAGAGAGAGAGAGACGGTTTTTATTTTTATTTTTATTTTACCGGGAATCATACATTTTTTTAAAAATTTTTTTCACGAGTGTGTTTCGTCTGGTTCTCTCTCCAACGCACCGTTTAAAGCATGATGAGGATGAGACTTACTTGTAGGGGTAGTCAACTGGTCGGGTCGATCAAAAGGTTTATCGGGTCAGGTCGGCCCGACCCACCCCAATATTATGGACTTAAAAAATAATAAATTTAGTCGGTTGGGTCAGGTCGGCTTGAGTGTCCTATCAGGTTGGGTGGGGTCGGCTGTACCATCGGGTTGGTCATACATAGATTTCTTTTTGGGCCGCCAAAATTTTACAGCCCTACATATAAGCTTGACTTGTTAGTTGCGCCGGGTATGAGGTCCAACCCGACCTTCAGGTCAGATCAGGTTCGATCAGAGTAACTCAAAATTATATAACTCAACTCGAGATCTTATATATATATAAATCATGGAAAATACTAACTTGGGTTTAGAGTTGGGTCAGGCATATACTCTTGACCTGTTTGGAAAGGTCTAGTCAGGTGCAACATCAAGTCTGAGTCAGAGTATATGTCATTCATTTTCTTATTGGTCAGTAAAATTATTGGCTCAACCCAACCCAGTCGATTGACAAACCTAATTACTTGTTAGGTTAATACCGGCTGATTTGGTTCACGTGATCTAAATATTTATGGTGTAAGAGTCTGAGACAAAAAAAATCTTCATCACGTGATCCGGAGTAGTTATTATATTTTTGAGCTAATAGCTAGCACATAAATCTCTCTTTGAATGGTGGTGGCTAGTTTGAATCACACAATTGAGATTGTTTTTTTTTCATAATCTTCGACATCATAAATTTTTAGATCATGGTCTTTAAATCTTATGACATACATGATAAAATATGCACGCGACTACTTGGGCACGAGATTTGTGTCGTTATATATAGTTTAGAAATATATAATTTAAAAAGAAAGACTAAACTTGTGCCCCAAAGGACGACAATCAAGTCATTTGATTTGAAGGCAAAAGTAAAGATATTTCGTGCCAAAAGATTGTTATAAATCAAAGATTGTGATGGAACGTGATCTCTATCATTTGATTAAATATAGTCAAAGTCTATCAACTAATTCAATGATAGAGATTGTGTTTCACATCAATCTTTGACATCACAGATCTTTACATTATGGCCTTCAAATTAGAGAGCTTAGATGGGCGATTCATTTGGCACAAGTTCTAAAAAAAACAAAGTTCTATCTTTTCAATTTAGAGTACTAATATTTACACCCTGTGAAAATGTAACCTTGCCCCATCTCTTGCAGCTGGAATGCATTGTCCCTTTGAATCGGAAGACGGGGATCATTTTTTGTCTCAATCTTTCATATAATGAATCGTGAGTTCATGGGCATATCATTAGACTTTTAGTTTTTTATTCCGCGTAATACATATTCCAAAAAGTGATATGTATCTTATGATTTTAGGACCACTTTTAGAGATTTGTGCCATGTGAAATAAAAAAGAGACAATTTGATAGTACACCCATTATTTCAAGATCCTTTTTTCTTAAAAATTGGGATGAAAAAATATTTTCATTGTCTGATTCAAAGCAGTCAATAATTATCGGCTGGAGGAGAAGGGTGAGATAACAATTTCACAAGGTATAATTGATGCACCCTTTAAATTATGGCAACCAAACAAATATTAGGTGCACGAAATCTCTCATCATCAAATCACGTGCCCTGTGTGCCAACAAGTGACCAAAGGACCAAGTCCTTGGGGGTGATTATTACTAACTCCTATTGGTGTTTGTTTTTATTACTTGTGATGATTTTAGCTATATATAATGATAGGCCATATAAAATCTGATTTTTCTCTCCTATTTGGGTTTGTTTTTATTACTTGTGCTGATTTTAGCCATATATATATAATGATAGGCCATATAAAATCTGATTTTTCCCTTTTAACTTGGCCTTCATGAAGTGGGTATCATTAAATTACGCCCACCTAAAAAATTATTGATTGCTTTAAATAAGACGATGGAGATCTTGTTTCACTCCAATCATCCACACAAGGGATCTTGAGGCCATGAATATACCATTAGACGATTATTTTTTCATTCGACATTGTACAAATCCCAAAAAGTGTGGCTATAAAGTCATGTGACACACATTACGCTCAAATGTAATTTTAGGGCAACGCTTTTCGGATCTGTGACATGTGAAATAAAAAAACTAATCGCTTGATAGTATGTTCCTTTCCTCAAGATCCCTTGTGTGGAAGATTGGAGTGAAACACGATCTCCATCATCTGATTTAAAGCTATGATTTTTGGCGTGGACGTATGTAACGACTCGATTTTTAAAATTTAATTTTGTAGTGTTAGATGTGTTGTGCACCGTGCACATTGTTAGTGCTCCACACTAGAACTTAACTTATTTGAGAAAAACTCTATTTAAGATTTAGATACGCACAACTCTTTACATTTTTTTTTTTGAGAAAACCCTAATCGTCTTTGCTCTCTATTCTTTTCTTTTCTTAAAAATCTTAGTCGTCAAGCATCTTCTTCACCCACTCTTTTTTTAAAAACATCTTAATCTTTTCTTAAAATCTTTAGTGTCTTCTTCCACAAAGAACATCGTGAGTTATTTCCGTCATCAAGATCGGAGAGGAAGAAGACGAAGAGATCATGAACAGACTATCGCGTAAAACGTCGATCTTATCATCCTAATCGTCATTGATTTGTCGTCACGCTTCAAGAGGTGGGTACCCATCCATCCATCTCGTTCTTCTCAGATCCCATCGCATACAATACGTTCGATCATATATCAGCGAGCTATAAAATAAATCATAAATTTATTTTCTATAAAATATTAATCTAGGATTGAATAGATGGTTAATTCTAATCATGGTCTAATTTTATTTACTTTATTTAATTTTATTTTTATGTTAAATTTTAAATTTTTAGAACCATAATTTGTTTTGAAATCCCGTTAGTCGATCGATCGATTTATACTTTAGATGAATCAATTGATTCGGACCGCGAGAGAAACTCTTTCTCTGTTGGGTTATATACTCAATAAAGTCTAACACCTCACCTGACTTTGAAGACTCATATTTTATTACATTAAAGTAAAAGTTAGTATTATATTATGTTGTGTTAAAGAGAAGGTTTATATTATATATTATTATATTGTAAAGGAAGGGGCTACGTATATTATATTTTATATAACCCCTTTTACACAATGAAGTAGTATATATTATATTATATAGGAATCATATGACAACACCACTTGAATGCAATCATTTCAGTATTATAATAAGGTTATTATATAAGAATGTGGCATATAAACCTTTCTAAATTGGAAGGCTTTATTATGGATTCATCAAGTGGATTGATTCTGAGTCAAACCAACTATACATACTTTATTAAATTTGATCGATCAATTCTGGAAATTGATCGATCATCTCTAACCCGAATTAATTAATAAAATTATAATAATTTCAATCGATCGACCTTATTGTCGATCGATTGATCTATACCCAAATTAAATAATTTATATAAAATATATCCGACCGATCGATTCAAAAATCGATCAATCAATTTGTGTCCGAACAGAAATTTTTTATGAATATTGGTTTTATCTTGTGACTTCACTTGCACGACCAAAATTTAACACACTTTAATTATTCGATATTTTGATCGATTGTCGTGATGTACTCCACTTTAAATTATATTACTTTTCTAATTTGAGCAATTAATTATAATCGTGTATATATATATATATATATATATATATATATATATATATATATATATCACTTTTATCGCCTCAACGTGACCACTTCAATAACACGAAGTATTAGAACTTTGATACCTTTATGAAATTGAACTCCGACCTTCAAGTTATCGAAAACATACTAATAACTCCCATACTCTATATTTATTAGTGTGTTACATAAATAAATACATATATAAACATAACAATAACCTAGTGTAAACCTCTTTGCATGTGAGACAATCATGTACTTTCACTTTAATCATGCATGGTATATGAGTTTTGGACATGATAAGTTATATGTACATGATTGTATGAGATCACGTATACGCTTGGTATGGTGATTTACTGAGATAATATCGAAGCGTGAAATACATCGTATTTACATGTCTTACAACTAATGATGGTATGAGACATCATGATCAGTCGCGTAAGTACGAATTCAGTGTAGCCTCGATACGATGACATATACAGTGACCCTTCACCCGAGTTCTAATATGAGATGATAGGATATGAGTTACGATATGAGATCTGGGCATTGGGCTTTAACTGTGATGAAATTTTTTTTATGGTCATGTGAAACTCGAAATTGTATTTGTCTATGTACGGATGCAACCCTTTATAATAGTATGAGCTGTCACACGAAGTACATCCAGGTTACTATGAAATTCTTTCTTTGGAAAGCATGATTTAGGAAAGTTATCTCACTATAGCTTGTTTTATAATTAAGTTGTAAGAGTATGATATAAGCACGAGATAAGATAAATTATAATATGAGTACGATAATAAGACATTGATGTGTATGCCAGCAAAAGATTAAGAATTTAAGTCTGTATGTGTCATTTTTTGCGTAGCCACCGTACGGGCAACAACGTTTTACAATCATGACAGGTCGCTGAGAGATAATATGAGTATAAGTAGGTTGTGATGTGTGACCATTTATATCTTCCCATTGGGCTGGGTGGAGTATGAGTATGATACGAGGGCGTTATGATATGGTAGTATGATACTATGATAATCCTCATATGGTAGCTCAAATCGCGACTCTAGCACAAGTCGTTTAAGATTTATGAGTATATTAGTTATACTCATGCGATATACAAACGTATGTGCGAGAATGATAATAAGATATGATTATGATATGAGATATGGTAAGATATGTTAGGATATGTGTGTCTATATTATGATCATGCATTCATGAATATGGTATGAATTTATTATATACAATTTGATTATGTTATTCTCTTATGATTTCTTTGAGATATTATTATTATCACTCACGTGATGCACCCACAATGCACCTGAGTAGAATGAGGTGGATTAGTGGTGTATCCCACTGAGTTTACGTGACTCAGTAAACTCATCCCACAAAAATCTAACAGCTACAGACGACTATCTTGACGAAGTGAACGTTGATTTCTTTGATCCGATTGGTGTTGAGTACGTGGACCCGATGGACGTTGATTATCAAGATCATTGGGAGGGCGACGCCGTTGATTTTTTGAAGGACTTCAGTGTTGATTTTGATCCAAGCTCTGACTATTGATATCTGTGGACTCAATATTAAGTTGACTTTATATTTTATTGTTGACGTTGTGGTTTCCCTTTATCGGATTTGTCTCCAACCTTGATTATGTTTTATTGGTGGATCTATCGCATTTTATCGTATTTATTCAACATTTATGATTATCCCATATTCCACCTTTATATGTTGGCTTGCACGGATTTTGTGAAACTAGATATGCACAATAACTCTGATTATGTGTATGTCCGCATAACATATTTGAGATGTGTGCGGGCCATAACTCGAAATTCTAGGCCTTAGGGATGGGGTAGAATATTGGGTCGTGACAATGTATTTAAAGATTCGATAGACATATTTAAAGGTACTCTTGAAGTTATCAAGGTTGGGCTTAATCTTATGCATAGCCCTTTTTTTATAGAAGATTTCATTCATATAATTAGAAAATATCAGAGTAAATAATATCATGGATCTGTGGAGGGACCTCCTCTATCCAAATCTTATCACATCTAGGCTGCAAGCCCAATTTTACTAAGGTATCAACAACCTGATTACCCGTTCGTTTCACATGCGAACACAAATAAAATCTAGAAAACTTTAAAATTTCTACAAATATCACCAAAAAGAAAAGCTAGCTCCGAAAGATCTCCATCCTTCTCGGAAGCGACATTCAGCACCCAGTATGAATCACCTTCTAGAATAATGTCTTGAAAGCCACACTAAAAAGCAAACCACGAAGCATCAAACATTGTTACCCCCTCACAATGATCAAAGTTTGCTATATGAACCATAGATTTTGCCTTCGTTGCCATGATTGCACCCTCTTGGTCTCTAATTACAATTCCAGTCCCTGCCCTACTCGAAGGCTGACACCATCAAAATTGACTTTAAAATTTTCAACTGGTAGCTTAGTCCATCTATCTCGTGAAATTTGCGCTTGAGTTCTCGATAATTCATCCATTTTTTTTCTTTCCAAAGCTTGAGTATAGTCCGATAGGATTTTTTCCGCCTTAGCCATAATCTCCCAAGGATTTTTTCCTTTCTCACCATGAACAATTTGATTTTTTTCGTACCATATGGCCCACACAATCATAAAAAAATGATTGAGCTGATCTTTCTCATTGTCCTAATAAAATTGTAGCTCCCATTCTTTGAAAGAAAAGTTCCTTGAAGTTCGGGTTCTAGCACCCAAGGAAGATTGAAACCAACACCACTTCATCTGTAAGGCAATCTCTTAGAGCATGAGCCACCGAGTCACACCCGTCCCCATACAAATTGTAATCCAGCGGAATAGATGAAATTTTCTTATGTAATTCAGCTTTCATCCGTAAGATATTAAGGCATACTTTCCATCCGAATATTTTGACTTTATGAGAGATTTTAGATCCCCATAAGCCCCTCCGAAATGGACCTTCCATAGTAGAACTCGAAGACGCTACATTGCATTCAAATCTCTCCATAGCCAAAGCTACTTTGTATGCACTTTTTACTAAATTTTATTCATTTTTTTCCATCACCCAAGCCACTCTATCATTGCAATCAAATCTGGGAAGGGGAATTTGAAGAATTGAATCACCATCATAGCTAAGAAAAATACTTCGGATTTTTGCATCATCCCAACATCTTATGTTTGGCCGAATTAGCGTTGAGACCAGCTACTCCCGATCGTTATTTTTTGGGGTTATAATTTTTTATGTAGAAGGTCGAGGGATCCATTTCTTATTTCAGATATTAATGGAAAGAAGCCTCCCTTCCAGAATAGGCTTCTTGGAGAGAACATTTAGAAAAGTATCCTGCCTTAAAAAAATTGCCGATTAGAGAATCTGAATTTGCTTGGATCCTCTATAGTTGTTTTGCCAATAACACATTAAAAGCCTCACGATTCTTAAAGCCCAACTCACCGCACACTTTGGATTTGCATGCCTCTTTCCAGGATTTCCAATGAATACCCATCTCCTAAATTTCCACATTGACTCCACCAAAATTTTGCAATCATAGAGGAAAGTTCTTTGAGAAGTGTCGTTGGTAATTTGAAATAGTTCATCATATAGGTAGGGATAGTGTGCACAACCGCCTTAATCAAGATTTCTTTCCCCGTTTTTGAGAGCGATTTCCCCCTCCATCCGTTTATCTTTTTCCACACTTTGTCGCTGATTCCTTCAAAGATGGCCATCTTTGATTTCTCCACCACCATCAGGAGTCCCAAGTATGTATCATGAGGGGATGTTTTTTTTATCCGCAAAATGTTAAGCAATATGCCACGAGAATTTTGTTGAACATTTTTGCTAAAAGACAACGATAATTTGTCAAAATTTATTTTTTGACCTGCCGCATTTTCATAAAGTTTAAGAATATTCATAGTCTCCCCACACTCCTTTTCATCCGCTGCATGATAAATGATACTATCATCGGCGAAAAATGAGTAAGAAATTTTTGGGGCACCCTAACAAATACTAAGACCTGATATACGACCATTATTTACCGTTGATTGAAGAAGGTTAGATCAAATTTCAGCACACACAATGAACAAGTATGGAGATAAGGGGCATCCCTGCCTAAGGCTTTTAGATGGGAGGACATTTCCAAGAATGTGGTCGTTAACCAGGAAATTGAAAGAGGTCGTTTTGACACACCCCATGATTAAGTGCAAACTTAATCTTACTAAATCAGCTTCTAAGAAAGGTCATTTAACATGATCATAGCCCTTACTCATTTCCAACTTAAGAGCACACCAACCTTGTTCTACCTTTATATTTATTTTTAAGGAAGTGAGCAATCTCGAATGCAAGAAGGGGGTTATCCAAAATCATTCTACTCAGGACAAACGCACTGAGTATTCAAAATGATGTTGGGGAGAAGATTTTTAAAGCTATTCGCTAGTACGTTTGCAATGATTTTGTACACAACATTACACAAATTTATAGGTCTAAATTCAGACAATTTTTTTGGATTTCTGATTTTCGAAATAAGAATTATGTGAGTTTTGTTAACGTCAGATAAATCGGCATGACTATTAAGGTAATCTAACACAAAACTCAAGACTGACTTATTAACAATCGACCAATACATTTGAAAGAAAAGAGAAGGCATACCGTCTGAACCCGAGGATTTAATTGGATGCATCTGAAATAATGTCTTTCAAACTTCCAAAGCCAGGAATTCAGTGACAAGATTTGCATTTTGTTCCGTTGTGGCTTTAGAGAGAATACCCGCCAAAGCTTTCTTGATCTAATTCGGTCCACTGGTTTCGGAAACATTCAAAAAATGAGAAGAGATCAAGTGCTCGATCGCAACCTTTGACGTCTACCATCGGTCATTCTCATCAAAAAGCCCTACAATTTGGTTTTGTTTTCTTCTCTGTGATGCTTTAGAATGGAAGAATTTGGTATTTTTGTCTCCTTGTTGCTGCTAGCTATAACTACTTCACTCTTTGTTGCCACAAAAGTTCTTCCTTTTGAAGGATTTCATCAATTTTTTTCCAAATATTAGCACCCCGAACCCTCATCTCTTCTGAATTTTTGTTGTTTTTTATGTCACTAATTCGGAGATGCAATTGCTTGAGTTGTTTATGGATATTTCCAAAGGACACCATATTCCAATTAGAAAGGACATTTGAGACATAGGAAATTTTGCCACACATGTTATCCATCTTAGAGTTCACATGAAATAAATTCTAATAATCTCGGATAAGTTCTTCACATTGGGCAGCCCAAGACCACAAAGATTCAAAACGGAAAATGTGCGTTCTTCTCCAATCCTCAGACTGTTTGATGTGAGTAGTAACCATGATCGGCATGGGATTTGGGAACACCTCCTCTCTTTTCATGACAAATAAGACCTCATTGAAATCACCTAAGCATACCTAAGAAAGATTCATTCAGCTGCTCAAGTTTGCAAGTAACTCCCAAGCATATGGATGATTTTGTGATTCTGGAAGCCATAGAATCCCATCAATCTCCATTCTTCCCCATTGTCTTCTTCTAGAATGATAGCATCAATATGATTTGTTGACATAGAATTGAGAAAGACATTGTACTCATTTTTTCACAGCATAGCTAGGCCACCTGATCTGCCATTGGATTCAACAAAAATCCCATTTTGAAACCGGGCCAAGTACTTTAGACGTTCCATCTGCCATCCATTTGATTTTGTTTCCATTAAGAAAATAAAATCGGGATCATCACTTCCAACGAGGAGACGAAGTGCTCGAACTGTGCAAGGGTTGCCGAGCCCTCGACAATTCCAACTTAATATTTTCATTATGTTTGGCGAGGTTGCCCAACAACCTTCACCAATGTTGCATTTTCAATTTTTTTTTTGCACGATCAGATGAAGTACTCTTACTGGGTCTAGCAAGGCTCTCCTCCTCCTCATCACATTATTTATCACACGGTCTTTTCTTTTAAATAGTAGATTTAATGACTTCACAAGAGCTATTGAGATTTGAGAGAGTTAGGGTCAAGGCACAAATTTATGTCAGCGTTATAGGAATGGGTACTAGAGATGAACGGGGTGGAGGAAATACTTGCTTTGTTTTGTAGGATGTGAGTAGAGAGAATGGGTTAAGGAGAAGGGTTTGTTTGGATACCAAGGGATTCATCTCCACATCAAATAAGATATCCTTACACAGATGAGGTTTGGTTTGGATTAAGAAAGGTAAAGGCTATGGAATGGGTGCAAATGTTGACTTTAGATTTGGGATTGGATTTTTGGACCCAACCGAACCACTAGGTTTGGTCCGGTTTGGATGGGTATAGGTTTGGGTTTTGTTTGGAAAAAAGGAAAACCGAAAAGTTTGGTTTGGTTTCGGTTCCAAGCTTCCCCAAGACGAAACCAAACCAAACCGAATGTAGTTTGTAAGTATATATATATATGGAAAAGGTGTCCGTCCTCCCATGGAGGACGATCACCATCCTCCAAGCTTCCTCGTGGAGCTTCACGTGGTATCCAAAATATTGTATCGATGCCACGTGGAGCTCGGGTGCATTGCTTAGATCATCTTTGAAAAAAAAAATTGAATACTCATCTCCACCATTTGTTCTTTGAACCGTGAAATGTGGACCAATGAAACTCGTCAAACTTTGACTTGTGAGTTTAAAAAGTTTTTTTCGATTTTTTAAAAAAATATTAATCTATACTGTCCACTTGTGCTCCACGTGGCACCCAAACACTATTTTGGGTGCCACATGGAGCTCCGTGTATATCTCGGAGGACCTAACCGGCTCCCTATATATATAGGCGGGGATTTTGATTAATTTTAAAGGGCATTTAAGTAAAATGCATAATTTTATATAAAACCCTACCCTTGTCTTTTGTCTATTCCTTAATCCTAAAGCGGAAAAGTAGAACTTATAGGAAAATCGGTTGAGAAGTTGAGAAAATTTTGATGTGCAAGTAGAACTTATAGGAAAACCGAAACCGACCGAACCAAATCGAACTGAATTGAATCGGGTTGGTTTGGTTTGGTTTGAAAATCTAAAAACCGATTAGGACCGGTTTGGTTTGTGGTTTTGGTCCAAAACCGACCAAACCCAACCGAATACACCCCTAGTAACATGGTTCGGGGTAAGAGCTTGGATAGGAATTGGGCCACCAAGGTCAACATGGGCAGGCCCACGATGTGGGGTGGGGTGAAGGCCGTCATTTAAGGAAGTTATGAATGATGCATCATGGGAAGGCATAACGGTTTGGGGAGGGGAATGAGTAGTCACTAAGGAAGTTTCCTTAAAAGATTGGAGTAACTGATGAAACTCCCAAACTTTTGGGCATGATATCATAAGTCTTCTTGATTTCCATAACTGCACCCTGGTTATTTGCTAAATCACAGATCTCGAGGGCTTTGGAGGAGCGAGAGGAAGTTGTCTCCTCATTTCTCCCAATTCTGATCGTATAGATGCCAGGATTGGGTTTTTGGACAAACAGTACTCATACCTGATTTGGTGTTATTTGGAGCCCTGAGCCAAGCATAGTAGTAATAATTTTCTGGCAGGATATCACATGTTGTTAGACAATCTCTCTCCGAATGCACGATCAATCCACACATATAGCAAAAATGGGGTAATCGCTCATATTGAATCTTGATCCATTTCGATGGGATATAAGACAACTTGAAAAGAAGACCCCGACACAAAATAGTGGGGATATAGATGATCGTACAAGCATGAAGATATCGTCCCCAACATTTACCATTAATATCAGTATCTATGCTCACCATACTTCCAATTCGATTAGAAAGTTTTGTTCCAACTTGTCGATTCATCGCACCAAAAGGTAAGCCCACAAAACGGATCAAAAAAGGAGCAGTGTTGAATTGGACTTGGTCAATGGACATCACAACATTGTAGTCACAAAGGAGTAAATTATTGTCAAAATTTTATGGACCCAAGTTAAATGCCCTTCATCGGGGAATTGGAACAAAAATATATTCACCTCTACTTCTTTAATTGATAAACCTTCCTACACATTCCACATGCGCCAGATTGTTTCTTTAAATGCTTCAGGATGGACTTTTTGGGAATTGATGATCTTCCCCAAAATGCAGAAATCGTCCGAAGAGAGCACCTCACCAGAATCAGCTACAACCTCAGTTTGCTCCAGTGATGTGAGATTTATTTAGCTTCTTTCTGATATCCTCCATAACAATGGGATATTCTTCTCCTTTGGCGATAGGGAGAACAAAGAAAGGGTGGGTGTGAACAGGGTAGGAAGAAATATGGTAGATTACTGCTAGCAAAATGGATTGCAAGAAAAAACTCATATATGTGTACGACGATAAGAAAACTCACAGAAGGAGAGAAGAGGCTCTCACAAAAAGAGAGAATGATATAACACTTTTCTAATCTTATGATAACCATAAGCAGAAAATCCCTAATGAAAATATCCGGAGTATGATTTCAAAAAATAAATAAAAATTTGGAGTTTGCCTACCAATTTATTGAGCGCATATGCGAAAAAATAAAGGGGGACAAACTCTCACAAAAGGAGCCCACCCTTTCCATATTCTCCCTATCTGGTATCTCCAATGGAGGAGGAGAAGATCGAATAATGATTTATTGAAAAATTTGTTAGGAATTTATAACTTAATTGCAAAATTTTGTGAATTTAAAAAAGACTACCTTTAAATCCACCCACCAAATCTTGGAGTTCACCAACGCTGAAACACATTGACTGCATTGAATAAGACAATAGAAATAGTTTATCGTCCAAATCTTTCACGCCATGGATCTTTTTTTTTTTTTCTTTTTTTTTATAAGCTGGGTATTCGGACCTCTTAGAGCACCCGTCTAATCTCAGGGGCACATGCGCACCCCAAATTTAGCACATGTTGAGTCAGCACAGGATATAAATCCCTAGGGTGGCCTCAAGGGCGGGAGAGGATTCGAACTCAGGTCTCTTGCTTTTGTAAGCAGGTACTTGACTAGCTCACCTAACCCCCATGAGGTTCACGCCATGGATCTTGAGATCATGGGCGTACCATCAAATGGTCGTTTTTTATTTCATATAGTACACACCTAATAAAGTGACCTTAAAACCAACTTTGAGCTTGCACGTGATGGGGGGGTTTTTTTTTTTTTTTTATCGATAACAGGGTAATTTTATTGAATCAAACCAGGAAAAGTACAAAAAACAGCGAGATGCTGCAAGCAAAAGCAAAAAAAGAAACCCCAACCTTACGTGACAAAAGGAAAACGCAAAGAAGCACTCACCCTCAAACGAATAGCCCAACCAAGAAAAATAAGCTAGCCCTAGTCAATACAATCCGATAATCAATGTACCAAATTATCCCATTCTTCAATAGGATGAAAGGACTCTAAACTTTCTCCCAAGTGAGCCAAACAAACCCAGTAAGTGACAAGATCTTTAACTTTCTTCAACATCATATACTTAGGAAGGCGAACTCTCCGAAAAATTCTCTCATTTCTCTCTAGGCAAATAGCCCACACCACTGCAAGCATTGTAATATTCCAGAAGTCACCAATGACTCCATCGAAGGAGGCCCCACCCCATTCAACAAAGAGATTACTACATTCCCTTGGTAATACCCAACAAGTATTAAAGGTGCAAAAAATTTCAGCCCAAAGATATCTTGGCACCCAACAATGAATAAAAAGGTGATTGATAGATTCCTCCTCCTGTAAGCACATCGCACATCTGTTGAAAATATTAGAATTTCTTGATCTAAGTTGATGAATAGTAAGAATACAGCCTCATGCCACCGTCCAACTGAAAAACTTTATTTTTGGGGGAATTTTCACCCTCCAAATTCTTATCCAATTCTGCCTAATTAACGGCCTTCTACTAAGAAAAGCATAGAAAGATTTTACCGAAAATATTCCTTACTTTGTGAGAGACCAACTCCGAATATCTTTATTCAAATTATTTCTCCTCCTTTCTTTCAGGCAAGCCATCAGTCTATCAAACTCATCCCTTTCGTTAATTCTCGATTGTCTTCTAAATTTGACTTTCCATGTCAACCCGGCCTGATTATTATCTAAAGATTTCAAAACAGTTGAATGTGGACATCTAGAGAGAGCAAACATGATGGGAAACTCTTTCTTTAAAATAAAATTTCCAATCCATCTATCATGCCATAGATGTATTCTATCCCCCACCCCCCAATTAAAATTGAGACAATTTTTGAATATAGGAACAACCTTTCTAACCCCTTTCCACCATCCTGAGGCCTTTCCCCCTCTAGTTCTAATTCCCCAATCATCATTGGTTCTTCCATATTTGCACGAAACAACCTTCCACTAAAGTTTATCCCTTTCACTTTCCTCACCCATTCGCCATAGCCATATCCCTAAAAGAGCATGGTTCATTTCTCCAAGCTTCTTGATACACAAACCCCCATCTTTCTTAGCAAAACAACAAATTTCTCAATTAACAAGATGAAGTTTCTTACCTTGGCTACCTCCTTCCCACAAAAAATTCTAAACAATTCTTTCTAGCTGAGTTATCACTTTCTCTGGAGCTTGAAACATAGAGAGGTAATAAATCGAAATTATAGAAAACGTCGATTTGATAAGAGTGAGTCTTCCGCCATTACTTAACAGTTTGCTTTTCCATATGGCCAGTCTTTTTTGAAATCTCCGAATGATTGGATCCCACATTTCAATTTTTGGCTTTCCGAACCCTAAAGGCAATCCTAAATATTTAATCGGTAACTCATCCTTCATACAACAATACAATCGGCCATATCTTGGATCAACTCATTTTCAGCCCTAACCCCCACAATTTGAGATTTATGCATATTCATTTTTTGACCCGAAACTGCTTCGTACACCATTAGTATATCCCTAAGAGATTCAGTTTACACCTTTTCGACATCACAAAAGATTATCGTGTCATCTGCATACTGAAGATGAGTGATGGTAGGGCCACCCCTTCCCACCTTAAAACCTTTAAATTTATTATTTTTCACTGCTTTCTGAAGAAGACCGTTTAAAGCTTCACCCACTATATTAAAGAGTATTGGGGAAAGAGGATCCCCTTGTTTAAGACCTCTAGTGCTACGAAAAAAATCTTGCGGAGCACCAATGACCAAGATGGAGAATCTAGCCGAAGAAATACATCCCCACATCCATTTCCTCCAAGCATCTCCAAACCCCATTCTTCCAAGCATATATATGAGAAAAGCCCAATTTATCCTATCATAAGCTTTCTCCATGTCAACTTTGAAGATGATACCTGATTTTTTGCTTTTATATCAAGAATCTAAAGCCTCACGGCAACCAAAATAACATCTAAGGTCTGTCTCCCTGGAATAAAAGCTACTTGAGGAGCGGAAATGATGTCGGCTAAAACCTTTCTGAGTCTGTTTGCAAGCACCTTAGCAAGAATTTTATAAACTCCCCCTAACTGACTAATTGGTTTGAAATCTTTGATATCCTCAGCCCCATAAATTTTTAGAATCAACGAAATGAACGTGGAATTCATGCTTTTCCCTATTTGACCAGTTACATAAAATTCATCAAAGAAAGCTATAAAGTTAGGCTTAAAAATCTCCCAAAACACTTGGAAAATTCCATAGAGTACTCGTCTAGGCCAGGGGCCTTGTTTTTTCCGCTATTCATTATCGCCTCCTTAATCTCTCCTTCTTCAAACGCTCTTTCTAAAGTAGATTTCTGCACGTCTAATAAAGTTTTAAAATAAAGTCCATCAAGAGTCGGCCTTAACTATCCTTCATCTCTATATAACTGCTCATAAAAATTGACGATCATGGTTGCAACCTCCTTTTCATCAATATATTGGATGCTGCAACTCTAATCTTATGAATGAAATTAGATTTCCTTCAGCCATTAGCAAGAGTATGAAAATAATTTGTATTTCCATCCCTTGCTTCCAACCAATGGGCTTTAGACTTTTGTCTCAACATGACTTCTTCAAAATTTTTTTGGCTATAGTGCATTTTAAGGGCTGCTCTGATCTCCAAATCCTCTTCATACAACGGATTCAACTCTTCCATAATATCTATATTCCTTATCTCAGCCAAAATATGATCTTTCACTATCTCGATGTTCCCATACGTGTTCAAATTCCAGTCCTTTATTTTCCTTTTCAAGTTTTTCAATTTAAATGATAAAACAAATGAAGATATTCCAGCGCACTGATCCTCAGTCTACCATTTTTTAACCTTGGTCCTGAAATCATCATTCAACAACCAAGCATTCTCGAAGCTGAACGGCGAAGGACCCAAAGAGTTGCCCACATAAAGAGTTCGGAGAATAATGGATATATGATCGGAAGTTGGCCTCGGTAAGCCTTCAACAACTGAGTTTGGGTAAACTCCAAGCCATTCACCTGAAAATAGAAATCGATCCAACTTGCACAGTGTAGAAACCTCCTGACAACTTGACCATGTAAACTTTGCACCATTCATTTGGCAGCCAATCAACCCACAATCATCAATAAACTCACCGAACAGTTTCACACTCTTTCTATCAAATCGCCCTCCTCTTTTCTCAAAATCAAACCTCACCATGTTAAAGTCTCCCCCCGCACACCAAGGTACATCCCATCTTACACTTAAAGAAGACAACTCAGTTAGGAAAGCCTCCCTTTCCTCATCATCATTTGGTCCATAGACCCTCGAAAGTGCCCAACTATTTCAATTTCAGTTTTGTCAAAAAGCTTGTTATTCCAGGCCAAAAGAATGCCACCCGAAGCACCAATGGATTGTAGAAAATCCCATTCCCAGTCTCCTTTACCCAACACTGATTTAACCTTCCTCCAGTCAATTTCTTCCCATTTAGTTTCTTGAAATGTTATCACATCCGATTTATAAGCTTTCACCACAATTTTCACAATCGCCCTTTTATATTGGCTTCCTAGCCCTCTGACGTTCCATGAAAAAATTTGCATAAAAACAAATCATAAATGCCCCTTAGCCCATCTGAAGCCGGATCAAACTTTTCCTACCTCCTTTTGTCCCCCCTGCTTGTGCTTCGAGTAAGAAAGGCCCCACTACAATTTAGAAAGCTCCCTAATTCCTTTCGATTTGCCCTCTGAACCCTGTTTTCCTCCGGTAGCATTAATCGATTCTAAAACCTTATGCAACTTTGCCTCTGGTCCAGAAAATGTCATTCCCAGTTCTTTACTAATTTCAAGTACCTTTTCCAATTTCTCCTTTTTTTTTCATCACATTATCCTCTTCTTCCTCATCATTGACTTGTTCTTCTAATGGTTTCAATCCCGTTATACTGCACTGGCCTTTTTTAGTTGTCAAAAAACCTTGGAATTCCTCATCAAGCTTCTCAATAACCTTCTACACTTCCACACAACTACCCGCCATGTGGCTATTTTTATTTTGCAAGTTAGAGCAGTTCGTTTGGATATTACAATTTCTCACCCCCTCCCAATAATTGAAAGAACAACATTGCTCATTACAAGAAGTGACATTCAGATTATTATTTTTAGAAAGTAAAAAGATAGAATGTACTTGGTTTTCAGAAGTACGAGGAAAGAGATCATTACCGTGTTGTCGAACAAAGAGCTTTGAATTTTCAAGAGCATCCATAATCTTTCGTGATCCATCATTTGTAGGCCCAGTGAATCCTCCGTCTTCGAGTCCAAGGTCCCCAACATCCTCCAAAGGCCCAGTTGCATTCGAGTCAATCGGTCCAACACCTCCTTTAGATCTAATGGATCTAGCAATTCCACTAGATCTATCAGGTCCATCATGTCCATCGAGTCCACCATCAGGTTCAACAACCACTTCTAGTCCAACAGATCCACCATATTTGATGGGTCCCACCAGTTCTATTGGTCCACTACTAGAATGACCTATATTTGAACTCCCCACCTCAGAGTTATTCCCGCTATCATAAGCCAGTACAAAAGTAGAATTTCCATAAATTCGTGAGCCTCCCAGACTATTGATAGATACTTCAGATGATAACATACTATGCCCATTAATCCTCTCCTCAACAAATTGTACAAGTCCCTGTTGAGGCGTCATTTCAATCTCATTAGCATTTCTTTTCCCATTTTGATAACCTGCTGTCCTCTCCCATTCTTTTGAATTTCCTGATATGTTCAATTCTAAAGATAATGTGGGTCTCATATTCTGAGTGTCGTCATTAGTGTCCAATCTTTTCAAAATAACTGGAGAGAAATCTAGACGTTTTCCATGCGCGTTCCTTTCCTCATTCGACACCACCTGCCCCTCTTGTAATGACGATAAAACTCCATACTTAGGATTTTCCGATATTAAATCCTCGAAATATCGGGAACACCCATCTATCATTTCAGATATCATAGGGTCCTTGTTAAGTTCGCCCTCTCTATGAAAACCACCCGCGTTCAGCGCCCTAAATCTCTCAATATCTGAAATTTGAAATCAATAAGATGGTTCCTCGCACGTGCGTGCTCCATCAAGTTTGTCAGAGTTAGACACTGAAGTCTGACCTCTTCCACATGTCGTTACACAATTATCATTGAATCCACCAGTTAATTCATCCTCTATTAGATCTCGTCGTTTGAACCCATTCCACCCCGTCGAGCCTCCACTCCCTGTTGAGACCCTCAAATTTCCCCTCATGGATGTGGTACTACCTAGGGTCTCCAAACTGCCTCTCCCCTTCATGTTGTTACACAACCATCCCTCCCCATCGATTGGGATGCCACTAACTGAGAGTTCCTTACTTCCCGATGTGTTGTGTATGCAAAAAGCATAATCATTATTGGTAGTAATCAGATCCCTGAACTCTCTCTCAACTTCCAACAAGCACCTATACACGCTATTGCCAACCCGCATGTCCCCCCACCTCAGTATGAACCCCCAATGTTCCACCTCTACAAGAATCCAAGCAAACCTAGTCTCAGAGAAGTTCAAGGTTTGTTGATCCACCCCCAGGTATAAGCTGCACCTTCTACCAATAGTGCTCAGTACTTCTGAAGTCTAGGCGTGAAGGGGGAGTCCTCGGACTCTAAGCCACACCCCTCGTCCCTGCGTTTTGATAATGCAATCAGTAATTTCAGCTCTTCACCTGTAACAGAGCACCTTCTGATCTTCCTAGTTTAAGGATCCTCTCTTGCATGCTTCTTCCAACAATTCCACATCAGCCTCCTTGAAACGAATAAGCACCTTTTTATTCTTTGTATTCAAAATGGATAGTTGGGGGATGTGATCATCCCCCCAAAATTTATGTAAAAAATTCTTGATAGTGGAAAAATCAGGAATGTGATTTCTAAAATTAACAACCATCTAATAACGTTGAAATTCTAAAAGGCTCCGATCATATATAGGATCATCAACAATGATCGAGAAATGATTATCCCTTCCCATTTCGGCTGTTTGGGGGACAAAACCCCTTGTCGGATTCTCATGTTGTTGTCCAGGGAGTTGTCTATACATCTCCAAAGATTTAAAGTCCCGCTGAACATTGTGGTCATTGAAAAAGGGCCCTATTTGGATGTTGATATGGTCTCTTTTGATATGGAAACCATTATCACCATTGACCTCTAGTCGTGTGCCCCATCGTCGGTTACCATTGAAAACGTGTCTCACACCCTCATCATTAAAAAAATTCTCCCTTTTGTCACATCTACCTGCAATAGACCACCCATTCTTTAGATCTTTGATCTGTTGTTCAGAGAATATCCCTTGTCCATTTCTATCGTTTAGGTCATTGCTGCCGCTCCTCTCCTTCAGTTATTCATTTTTCTCAACAAGTTTCTCATCTTTTTTCTGCGAATCACACCCGTACCTGTGGCAAACCATCCTACGAGTAAAGTTAATGTTCTTACACTTTCCATATAGCCAGTCTCTAACTCATAAAACGATCTCCCGGCGAAAACTAGTCGTCGTTGTATTTCGTTGTCTCCGATCCCCAAGGATAGCCGTCATTGCTTGTTGTCGCCAATCCCCATACTTCGCCATACCTCCAAACGGAGAAGTACCTAGGGTTTCGGGATGGAGGGAGGAGAGGTTTTAGGCAAGGGTTTTGGGAGGGAGGAGACCTAGGGTTTCAGGAGGGAAGGAGTAGAGGTTACAGGCAAGGGTTTTGGGAGGGAGGAGGAGATCGATTTCAGGCAAGGGTTTTAGGAGGGAGGAGAGGTTTAGGTCACTTTTTAAAGATGTGTGTCACGTGAAAAAAAAATAATGACCGTCTGATGGTACGCCCATGATCTCAAGATCCGTTGTGTGAAAGATTGGGAGGATAAACGATCTCTTTTGTCTAATTCAATGCAGTCAATGTGTTTCAGCGTGGGTGAGCTCATATTTGTTGGGTAGATTTAAAGGTACTCTTTAAAAAAATACATAAAATTTTCAAAAATTTGTGAACCTTTCATGATCAATTTGGTGCACCAAATAAAAAATTTATTCATAATTTTTGAAAAATTTGGCAATTTTTGTGACTACCCTATTGAGTGGCCCTTGAAAATGGTATAGTCGTGGAACAATTTTTTTTAAACAATTATATAACATTTATTGGAGAGAAATTTAACATTCCATAAATTTTGGACAGCCATTGGCCACTTTGATTTAATTCAATCGAGTCTTTTGTACTATTAATCTTAAGATTATGGAAATACATAAAATTATCAAAAATTTGTGAACCTTTCATGATCAATTTGGTGCACCAAAAAAAAAATTTATTCATAATTTTTGAAAATTTTGGCAATTTTTGTGACTACCCTATTGAGTGGCCCTTGAAAATGGTACAGTTGTGGAACAATTTTTTTTAAACAATTATATAACATTTGCTGGAGAGAAATTTAACATTCCATAAATTTTGGACAACCATTGGCCATTTTGATTTATTTCAATCAAGTCTTTTGTACTATTATTCTTAAGATTATGGAAATACATAAAAATTTTAGAAATTTGTGAACCTTTCATGATCAATTTGGTGCACCAAAAAAAAAATTTATTCATAATTTTTGAAAATTTTGGCAATTTTTGTGACTACCCTATTGAGTGGCCCTTGAAAATGGTACAGTTGTGGAACAATTTTTTTTAAACAATTATATAACATTTGCTGGAGAGAAATTTAACATTCCATAAATTTTGGATAGCCATTGGCCACTTTGATTTATTTCAATCGAGTCTTTTGTACTATTAATCTTAAGATTATGGAAATACATAAAATTTTCAAAAATTTGTGAACCTTTCATGATCAATTTGGTGCACCAAAAAAAAAAATTTATTCATAATTTTTGAAAAATTTGGCGATTTGTGACTAACCTATTGAGTGGCCCTTGAAAATGGTATAGTCGTGGAATAATTTTTCTTAAACAATTATATAACATTTGCTGGAGAGAAATTTAACATTCCATAAATTTTGGACAGCCATTGGCCACTTTGATTTGTTTCAATCGAGTCTTGTACTATTAATCTTAAGATTATGGGTGTCAAACTCCATGGAATACACGGTGGTCTCACATGGCATACATGCATAAATGGCAATATTATACAGTAGGCAATTAATGATAGATAATTTTGCAGACAGTTTATGTGGTGTGACGTAATTGGCTGCATGCACAGTGGGACCAAGCAATGCAGCCAATTACGTCACCCCGTACAAACTGCCTGCAAAATTGTCTATGGGTAATAATTTTCCTTACCTAAATTAACTTAAGTATCAAGAGCATCGGGACTTGGTAATAGTACAAGATCGATCAACCATGTCCATACCTCATTCGAATTTCAAAAGGGTTTTGGTAACCATGTCCATACCTCATTTAAATAAATCAGAGAAAGATAATAATATAACATAAGTTGAGAAAGTGAGAGAGAGGGAGGATGAGCAGGTGCACTCTAGGAGACAAGTACACCATAGCATGCAAGCATATCAGAGCGCTCTTGGCCTACTAGGCCTTTATGCACAAGATCGATCAACCATTGTCAAAAAAAAAAAAAAAAATTATTTTTACACAATTGATATGTAATGAAAGGTAAAAATATTTAATGGCAACAATTTTGAATATAAAATCTATAACTTTGACTCATGAAATGAAGCTTTTAATAAAAAAGACTAATTTTTTTTCCTAAAATCTTTGAGCGATGATGAACTCTTGGAGAATGCATATAGTGCAACTCGCAATCACGTGTTGCATACATGAGACTCCCAACTGCCAATGCATAGAGAATTGTCTTCATCTCTCTAAATCGATTCTGTGACTCTGAAGTAGACTAAATTTATCACCCTTAATGACGGGGGGAACAGTAGTGGAACAATTATCCATGTTGAACCTTTTGAGAACTTTATCAATATAAGCTCTTTGAGACAATCCCAATATGCCACGAGCTCTATCTCGATGAACCTCAATTCCTATCACATAGGAACCTTTACCAAGATCTTTCATATAAAAACTTTTTGATAAAAAATTCTTTGTCTCATGTAACATGCTCAAACTACTATTCGCAAATAATATATCATCAACATACAAAACAAGGATGATAAATTTGCTCCCACCGATTTTAAGATATATGCATTGATCCACAGTATTTTCTTTAAAATTAAAATTTGAAATGACTTCGTAAAATTTTAAGTACCATTGTCGAGATGCCTGCTTTAAACCATATATAGACCTTTTGAGTCTACAAACTAAATGACTCTCTCCCTCAACCTGAAAACCTTTAGGTTGTGTTATAAAGATATCTTCATGCAGGTCATCATTCAGAAAAGCAGTTTTAACATCAATTTGATGCAATTCTAAGTCAAAATGAGCTACTAATGCCATGACTATCCGAAAAGATTCATTTCTAGAAACAGAAAAAAATGTCTCTTTATAGTCTATTCCCTCTTTTTGAGTGAACCCTTTAGCGACTAACCCGGCCTTATATCTTTCTACATTACTTTTAGAGTCTTGTTTAGTTTTATATACCCATTTACAGCCTACAGGCTTAACTCCTTCAGGTAATTCGCAAAGATCCCAGACCGAGGTATTTTCATTGATTCAAACTCATCTTTCATAGCTTTGAGCCATTGAGTGAATTTGTCGCTCTTCATAGCTTGGTTAAAGGAAATAGGATCTGATTCATTTCCCAAATCATACTCACTCTCATTGAGATAGACGATATAGTCACAGAAATGGCTGGCTTCTTTGCTCTCTCTGATCTATACAATGGTTAATCATTGGCAATCGCCATGGGAGCAAGAGTCTCCTCAATGTGGGGAATTTCAATAGGCATAGCCACAGGTGCGCCAACACTTGCTTGAATAACTGGTGTTGGTACCACTTTTTCTAGGATAAAAGGGATAGAAATTATAACTCGATTCTCATCAAAAACGATTTTTCTAAGCTCAACACTCTCACTGTTCTCACGATCTTCAAAAAATTTTGCATATCTAGTCTCAATAATTTGGGTACTATGAGTGAGAAAATAAAATCTATAGCCTTTTGATCTATCAGGATAACCAAGAAAATAACAACTTATAGTTTTAGGATCCAATTTTCTCAATTGTGGATTATACACCTTTGCTTCAGCTAAACAACTCCAAATGTTTAAATATCCTAGAGTCGGTTTTCTTCTTACCCACAGCTCATAAGGAGTTTTGAGAACAGCCTTCCTAGGAACCCAATTCAAGATATGCACCGCTGTTTTCAAAGCTTCTCCCCACAAGAACAAAGGCAACTTAGAGTTACACAACATGCTTCTCACCATATCCATAAGAGTACGATTTCGTCGCTCAGCTACACCATTTTGTTCAGGTGTTCTCGGCATGGTGTATTGAGGGATAATGTCATGCTCTTGTAAATACAGGGCGAATGGTCCTGGATTGCGACCTGTTTTAGAGTATCTATCATAGTACTCTCCGCCTCTATTAAATCTCACAATTTTAATCTTCGAATTGAGTTGTAACTCAACTTTAGCTTTATAGATTTTAAACATATTCAGGGCCTCAGATTTCTCATGAATGAGAAATATATAATCAAAACGAGAATAATCATCAGTGAAGGTAATAAAATACTTTTGACCACTAATAGCAGGAGTTAGAAACGGTCTACAAATATCAATATGAACTATTTCTAGCAAACTTGTGCTCCTAATAGCTCCTTTCTTATTAGTCTTTGTGAGTTTTTTTTAACGTAATCAACGTAAGTATTAAAATAAGAGAAATCGAGCGCATCGATTATATAATCTTTAATTAACCTCTCCATTCTATCCTTAGATATATGGCCTAAACGTTTATGCCATAAAATGGAAGAGATGTCGATTGCTCATTTTCATTTTTTACTAATTTTATCATCTATATGCATAGAAACTAAAGATTGGGCATAAGATGAATCCAAATTCAACTGATAAAGATTATCCACTAATAAGCCACCACCCACAATATTTGAATCAAATAATAAAGTAAAAATATTATGTCCAAATTTAAATTCAAAACCTAATGAATCTAATTTAGAAATTGAGATAAGATTTCTAGTGATACTTGAAACGTAAATAATATTAACTAAATCCAAAATGAAATCACTATCTAAAATAAGACGGAGAGTCCCAATGGCCTCCACGTCTGCTTCTACTCTATTTTTGAGTTTGATGGTTCGTTCACCTTTACTTAGCTTCTTGCTAGATCAAAATTCCTGCATTGAATTACTTATGCGAATAGTTGTACCAGAATCTATCCACCAAGTATTGCGTGGAACATCAACGTAAAGTGATCCAAAACACATAAAATCTAGGTCATTACCTTTCTTAACCAGCCAATCTCTGTATTTCTGATAATTTTTCTTGATGTGTGTCCCTTCTTCTTACAGAAGTGACACTTGATGCCAGAAGTAAATCCGTTAGTTTCTCCTTGTTTGATTTTCGGTAGAGAAACTTTCACGTTCTTTCTTTTATATAATCTCTTCTTTCTCTTAAAATTTCCTTTCGATGGTGAAAGAGCGGCGCAATGAGCACTTTCAAGTTTTTCAGTCCGAAGTCTTTCTTCTTCTTGGACACAGTGAGCGATTAGCTCATGCATTTTCCATTTATCTTTCTGCGTATTATAATTAATCTTGAACGGGCCAAATTGTGCAGAAAGAGAAATCATAATGAAGTGAACAAGATAACCCTCAGAAAAATCCATATCCATTTCTTTCAATTGAGTCGTCATGCCACTCATTTTCATAATATGCTCCCGTACTCCACTATGACCATCATATTTCATAGTTCCTATTTTAACAATAAGACTACTGGCAAGTGCTTTAGAAGTCTCCTGAAATTGTTCCTGAATGACTTGCATGTATTCCTTTATATTGTGTGAGTCAAGAATATCTCTTCGGATCGCATCAGTAATGAAACTCTTTATGATCATTAGGCTCATACGATTTGATCTATCTCATTTTTTCAAATTCGTATTGTTCACTGTCAGATCCTCAGCTGAGGCATCAACGATGAGCACCTTGGGTTTTTCAGATCGTATAGCATAGTCAAGATCCATGCAGGCTAGAACAATTACAACTTGTTCATTCCATTTGCCATAATTTGAGACACTCAAAAGTTCAATTCCACCAATCATATTAGTAATAGAAGAGGGGTTCAATGCAGCACAATAATTAAAGACTTTATTATATCCACATACAATTATAGCAACTATCCATTTCACAAGGATATATTTAAGGTGATTTACTTATGGTAAGGAATATAATAAAAAAATAACTAAACCAATATCGTTTTATTGAGAAGCAATATGTATCATTATGACCATCCGTTGGGTCGAGTCATAACACATTGGTTACTTCCTTAATCGATATTATTGATTGTGGTGCCAATTGCATCGTTGTTACCCTCCGTTGGGTCGAGTCACAATACGCTAGCAGTACTCACACACAAAATAATAAATAGTAAAATACAACCATCACACAACATTAAGTGATTCATCACCGTTGGGCAGAAGAATCCTTTAAGTTGTTACGTCAATGTTCACTACGCACTTTTCACTGAATTTGTAACTCTGTCTTTTATAAAAATAAATCCCACTTTGAAAATCACAACATCAGGAAAGATCATCATCGTTGGGCAGAAGAATCCTTCCAAGCCATGTTCTTAATTTCGATTTGATAATATTTTAGATGGTTACAAAAGTGGTTAATCAATAAAATAAAATAAATAAGCTAAGTCCAACTCGTGTTGTGAGCAAGTGTCAAAAATTAATAATAATCGAATGTAATAATATATAAGTACCAGCCTTGGTGGTAGAGCACAACCTCCAATACCCGACTTTAATTAAAGACACTCAAATATACAATAATTATCCGATGAAAAATTATAAAAAACATTTGGTCATGAAAATGTCACAACAGAGAGTTCATTTTTAAAAATAGACTTCAAAAATAGATTCGAAATGCTCGAGAAAGTCAAAACCCATATATATTTTTCGAAAATCGGACCTATAGATAGCCCAGAAATGGCCCGAAAAGAATAAGAAATTATATGGGTCATAATTGGGCCTTTAGGGCAAACAGATCTTGTTTAATGGGCCCATCATGAGCCAGGACATCACTGGCCGGCCCATGGGCTGGATCCGGTCATGACCCAAGCCTGATTATCTATCGGGCCGGGTCACAAAATGGGTCAGGTTAGGTATGAGGCCGGGTGGGGTCACTGGCTGAGTCAATTGTATAGGAAGAATACAACGGGTCAGGTCTCAAGGTCCATTTAACCCATCGTGCAAAAGAGGGACCAGAGACCCAATTAACGCACAGCTTTAAGAATCTCTTTATTTCATAAAGTTGTATTCTTCAATTAAAATAAAGACGTCTTGGTGGGTTTATCAACTAAAATAAATACCCATTCTTTCCACCTACTCTCTCTCTCCACTTCCATAAAAAGTGAGCAGTCGGCTTATGATAGGATGGTGGGTTTACAAACAACCTTGCTACATGTTAATGATAACACCTTATCAAAATCTAAAACTAAAAGAGGGCATAAACTATATGGATTCACAGAGGGCAACGTGTCAAGAGCCGATAATCAAGTAAGTCTTGGAGGACCCAAGCAGCTTCTCATGCAATCCGAAATCCCACCATCAGAGTTCAAATAAGCTTCTACAATTGAACCCAACACTCGGCCGGTGGTTGAGTTTGATAGATGGCATAGCAACCATTGGGCATGAGGTAAGCAGGATTCGGATCGGGGAGGGTTTAAGTCACGCGATAGGGGAGAATTCATCAACGAATACGTCAGAACTCTCTTATGATATTCCCCGAACCCATCTCTCTTTCTAGGTCTCAATATATAGAACTCATGTATTAATGTTTTAATCGATGAAACACCAATAACTAGGCTTTGATATTAATTAATGGATCTATCGATCCGACCATTTAAAATAAGCCCTAGAGTCTAGGCGTATGATCAATTAAAAACAATAAATCAATAATCTATAAATTAAATATATGTGCGTACTTTGAGTGTGTGTCATTAATGGTGGGTTATCGATCTTTAACGATCTTCTCGCTCTCAATATCTTCTAATACAATAGGGATGCTTTTGCTAATAGGGAGGGTTGAATTGTGTCAAGTAATCGTTAGGACCAAGCATCTCTTATATTTTTAACTAAAGAGTCCTTTCCCATTAAAGACTTAAATTACTAATTATATTGTGACTAGAAATCACAATCATATTATAACTAAAAGGCTTAATTATTAATTGTTTATTCTCTTCAAACTCACCGAATTAGCAACTATACATCTCAAGATTGATCTTACATCATTCACCGGTCAACGGGTTAACCATAATGACGGCCACCAAAATAGAAACTTCTAACAATTTGATCTTACACTCAAATGTGAAGCCCATATAGTGCATTCAAATTCATCTCTCGATCTCTTTCTCTCTCTCAGACTTTAATATATAACCATGTTCAGTGGTACATGAACTTAGGACTTTTCTTATAAGTCTCTGATAGTCGTCAGATAGTAATAGTTTTGTCACGCTCACTTGACATGTGGAATACATCTACGATCAATTTAAATTGCCCAATTGGCAATCTATCATTGGAATATGTTTCAGGGCCAATGAAACATGCCGATAAGTGAGTGTGAACTATTCGATTGATGAACTTTAATATTAGCCATTCAAATTAAAAACAACGGTTGATATTATAGTTCATAGATCGAATGATTTAAATCTCCCTAAAACAACATTTTTGGGTTTGTTGCACTTCAATCTACGATCTATCACTTTGACGATTCAGATTACTCACATCTTAAACCATATATTGATGATGTAAGATTATTTAAAGACCATACTGGTGTTTAAATGATGATTAAGAGAGTTGGCCTCAATAGGCAGGCTTTAGGGTTCTAAGAAATATTATAGAAATTAGGGTTCTAGACTTATGAGGTTCTAAGAAATATTATAGAAATTAGGACTTTTTTATTCTAATAAATATTATATAGATTAGGGTTTTAGGGTTCTAATAAGCATTGTAAATTAGAGATTTATGAATAATAAAAAAATTATACTTTAACTAATAGATTATGACTTTTATTTCTTAAAAATTAAAGAAAATAATAAATTATAACTTTTATTTCTTAAAAATGAAAGAAAATAATAATGTACATGTGAAGTCAGTGCAAAAATCAACTGTCTTTGAGTTTAAGGGTAGGCACATCATATCCTTGTCACCAAATTGGCCAAATCTTCCAAAAATTTATGAATAATTAGTGAATTTAAGGTTCTAAAAATTAATCACAAATTATTTTCAGATTTTAGAGAATTTTGTGTAATTTTAAAAAAAATTATTTTCCTTAAATTATTAATTTTAATTTTTAAAATTTGTTATACTTTATAATATTAAATTTTAGGGTTCTCTCTTGAATTTTATCACATCATATATGGTCGACGTAATATGATCTACATTTTGCAAACTTTCCCTATGAGATGGGAATCATGGTACCTTTACGTTTCTTTTTATATGGTCTATTTATTTTTTGATAACTTGGGTTTCCAGGCCTCTTACAGCACCCGCCTAATATCAGGGGCACATGCGCACCTAAAATTTAAGACATGTCGAGTCAGCACATGATATAAATCCATAGGGTGGCTTTAGGGGGGAGGGGATTCAAACTTAGGTCTCCTGCTTTTGAAAGCAGGTACCTGGCCAGCTCACCTAACCCCTTAGAGGTTCTTTTTATATGGTATTTTGGTGTGTAAGTTGGATAGGCAATGCAATCTATTGACCATTGGTTGAGGTGGGACCCACCACATGAAAACCATATAAAAGATATTTTGGCATGTAACTTTCTTGTCCCAATACTTTTGGTTAGAATGGAGAATGCAGATATTCTGACATATAAAATATGAGTACCTTTAAATACATTCACCGAATCTTTGAGTTCACCCATGCTGAAACACATTGATTGCATTGAATCAGACGATGAAGATTGTTTATTGTCTCAATCTTTCACACGATGGATCTTGAGATCATGGGTGTACCATCAAACGGTCGATTTTTTATTTCATGTGGTACACACCCCAAAAAAGTGACCTTAAAAACAATTTTGAGCGTACACGTAATGTTAAGGTCACTTTTCTAAGATGTGTACCGCGTAAAATAAAATACGGACCGTCTGATGGTACGCCCATGATCTCAAGATCCATTGTGTGAAAGATTGGGAGGATAAACAATCCCATCATTTGATTCACCATAGCCAATGTGTTTCAACGTGGGTGAACTCAAAGATTCGGTGGGTGGATTTAAAGGTACTCATAAAATATATGACACTGTTATTTACAACCCGATATTCCATAGGGCGGGTTACCCAACAGGTTCCCAACTTTTCATGTTTACCTGAGAGGATATAACCTTTCGATTATTACTTAAAAGGGTCCCAAACATTTTTTTTTATCTTTAAAATTGATACAAAGAGGGTCTAAATATTTGAGATTTGCTTAACATAAGTTCAAGTGAAAATTTGGTCAGATGAAAATGTACCGAGGTCAAATATGAAACCGATCGATTGGTCTCATATGGGATTGATCACTCTTATGGTAGACAGATCAATTGGGTTCCATATGAGACCAATCAATCCACCATAAGACCGATCAATCTCATATGAGACCGACCAATCTCCCATAGGACCAATGGGTCCATTTGAGACCAGCAGATCGGTCTTATATTAGACTGACCAACCTCATAACAGTCCGATAGGGATCCAAGGGAAATTTTCGCCTAACTTACTTTTTTAAATTTCAACACATATCTCTTTGCGTTGAATATATATATATATATATATATATATATATATATATATATATATATATATATATATATATATTTTAAGTAGAGGGTCTAGACCCTCTTAAGTAATAAGTGTAAGATTAGACCCTATCAAGTAAATATGCAATAGCTGGAGACCCTCTCAACTAAAAAACCCTATTCTATAAGGTACCTTTTATTTACAACTTTACGACTCAAGATTCTTCCTTCTCAACTTGGTTTTAGCCTGCTTAAATTTGAATCAAATATGGAGATTATTTTTTCATCCCAATCTTCAACACCATAGATCCTGAGCTTTTGTGTCTAATATGTCGCACACATCCCCAAAGGTAACCATGATATTGGCGCACATCAAATGTGATTCTCAAATCACTTTACGAGATGTGTACCATGTAGATTATAATCTATCGTATGATGGTAAGCCCATGATCTCAATATCTACTCATCGAAGATTGGGACGAAAGAAAATCTCCATCATTTGATTCAAAGCAATCGGTTGTTTAAGAACGTAAAATCCTGATTGAGAAGGAAGAATCTTGGGTTGAAATTAAACGTAAAATCCTGGTTTTCGCGTGAGGAAATTGTTGATTGCTTTCAAATAAACGATGGAGAATATTTTTTTGGCGCAATCTTCCACACAATAAATCTTGAGATCATATGAGACACTTACAAGGAGCGAAATGTTGATTCCACTTGTCACGCATCTTTAAAAGTCATCCCTAAAAGTGACCTGAGAACCCCTTCTCATGGTATGCCCATGATCAGTCATATTTGGGAATGTGTGCTATTGAGGATGTGTGCTATGTGGAATCAACATCTGAGCGTCTGATAGGTGCCCCAGTGCCACATGCTCTAGATTCTAGACATCTGTTGAGTCTAAGATTGGAACGAAAATCGATATGCATCTTCTCATTCAATGTAGTCAACAATTTTAATAGATATGCGCTATTGATCTTCTCGTAATAGTTTCACATGCTTAAACTGTGGACTACTTTGAATTAGCCGATGAAGATTGCTTTTCTTCACAATCTTTGACACAATAGATCTTGAAGTCATGGGTCTGCCGTCACGGTCAGATTTTGATTCCATCTTTTACACACAAGATTATCATGGGAATAAATCAAATGTGGTTTTCGAATCAATTTTTGAGATGTGTGGTGCCATGTAGAATCAAAATTTGACCATGTGATGATAGTGGCATGGTCTCAAGATCATTTGTGTTAAAAATTGAAAAGAAAAATGATCTCTATCATAAGATTCGACGCAATCAATGGTTTAAGCACGAAAAACTTGGAATTCGTAATGTTTTAGACTTGTGTAGAAAGTTTGGTAGTTCTTTTTCCGGAAGGAAAGAAGATTTCCTTAAACTATTGGAATTCATTGAAGATCAAACCAAGATTCAGACAAAGGAAGCGTCAACAAAAAGGCGATCTAAGATGGCTAAGAAAGAAAGGAAGTTAGGGAGTTACGGAGACTGGAAACCACAACTCTTTTCTCTCGAACTAGAAATGGTAAAGGAAAGGGTGCTGCAGGGACAACCAAGATCTTAAGATTATTTTGTCCTGAAATATAAGAGGCGTGGGATCTTCGGATAAACGAAGACACATTAGGGACTTAGTGAAATCGAAAAAGGTAGACATTCTAATGATTCAGGAAATAAAATTGCAATGTTAGATATCTTCATTATCAACGAGTTGGGATTTGGGAGCCGGTTCAATTGGGAAGCGATCAAGGCTGTGGGAGCCTCGGGTGGGATTCTGTCTATCTGGGATGTTACAAAATTCAGTAAAAGAAATTTCTTTAAAGGAGTATTCAGTCTCTCGGTTCAACTTCGAGGATGGGGAGTTGTTTCAGCTATCTAATGTGTACGGGCCTCACGAGGATAGTGTGAGATCAGTTTTGGTCTGAATTACATATGGCTAATGCTTCTCTGGCAGGGTCGAAATCTCGGTGGTGTATCGCACTACAAAAAATGTGTTTATTGGAGACTTCTTTTGGCCGTCTCCAAAGGTGTCTAAGTCGTCTCCAATAGTATTGGAGACGGCTTCCATGTAGTCTCAAATAGTCCCGTCTCCATTGTCTTTGGAGACTAAATGGAGGTCGTCTCTAATAGTCAAGGTTATTGGAGACGGCCATAAACCGTCTCCAAAGACATGTTGGAGACACCTTAAAGCCGTCTCTAATAAGTCATCTCTTGTTATTGGAGACGGCTTTTGGCTGTGTCCAATAAGTGATCTGATGTTATTGGAGACGGGTTAAAGCCGTCTCCAATAAGTAATCTCCTGTTAAATAAATTTTTTTTTAATGCTATTTAATTTTTTTGCTCCACGAACCATATTGCCTAGCAGTACAATTTTGACCATTTTAATTATTTGGTGGACAAGTAATTAAAAAGATAGCGCTCATCAACATTCTGTTTTCATATATTTGATGGTGTTAGATCTGCGAATACTGAATACTAGCTGTATAAGCAAAAATATGATAAATGGACTATTTTTATTTTTTCCCTTTCCTTTTTTAACTGAGAAAGGCAATTGGGTGTGAAACATTCATATTTAAGTTAGATGTGGTGAAAAATATTTGCAGAAAAGTTGACTAGTCATGGGTCTACTACGCCATCGGGGTTAGTGGCAGCGGCTGTGGCCCATGCTGCCTCACCATACCACCCAATGTGAAACTGATCAATGGAAAGCTGCTTCACCATACCACCCAAAGCTCATGTCTCTGCAGCTACAACAACCTGTGGATAATAATAAGAAAATGAAGTGCGCATTCAAAGTACAATATACAGAAACAAAAGCAACTCCATGTCACTCAACCAGTTAATCATAACATCGAAATAAGACAGAATATTTAGACCGGGAAGAGATTTCAATACGTACGGCTTTGTGATGTAACCAAACTCCAGCTGCAGGGATGTTGTTTGATAAAACAGAGTCTGACATCTTAATCAGAGTAGAGATCTATTTCCCACTTGGTGTAGCCTCTGCTCCACGATCCCGATCTGGAAGTTGCTCAGCTTCTCCATTAGTTGCAAGGATGATTGACTTTATTATAGTAGTATTTTACGATATTATCCCTTGCATACTTAATGACTATACCTGTTGGTATTACTGCAAAACAGGTATGAATTCAAAGTTTAAAAAAATACGTATTACTGCAAAATTTACCATCTCAGGTGGCAATGAAGGATATATGAGTAGGTGTTACTACAAAATTTTGTACATAGATGTTTTTTTGCCTTGCCAATGTTTTTCATCCGTCCAAGAACAAAAATACCGATAGCAGTATATCTGCACCAGAAATGTTTTAAGTTTAGAGCCCAAACTAATGAATGAAAAAATCAGAATAATAATCATCTACGAAGAACTGAGAACTAATAAAGTTAGAACAATAACTATGAACAACAAAAGAACCAAAAGCCAAATTCTTAAAAGGCACCCAGATATGGTCTGGAAATATGATTATACTAATTCCCATAGCTGTGCTTTGCATGTGCTCCGCCTTCTTGCCCTGCATACATGGAAAGAGACCCGGAATGTTTAAATGAGACCTGCAGCCAGAAAATCATGCATATCAATAAAGCAGTTGAAATAAGTATCACAATGAGTTCAATGTTAAAACATACAGCTTCTATTTATCTTAAGAAACAAAGCAGTGTCTAGATATGAAGTACATACTGAAAATCGTAGAGACTATTAGAAAATAACAGTATCTCTCAAAATGGTAGAAACTCTAGTAAGATGGAAATAGTATCTCAAGCCAATAAAGACTTGAGTAATATAAGAGTGGCACCCATACCTCTAATGTAGCTTGCCCATTAGAGACCATCTCTATCATCTGCGCTCTGACCTGAAAAATAGAACATCAGCAACAATTAGAAAGATTAGCTACTATTAGGAAGTCGTATGAGCAGAAAAATGTATGATTTAGAGCAAAATAATAGTTGTGAGGCTTCTTTAAGTATTTTTAAGTTCTTAAAAATATTATTGACACTTCGCAATAGGTCATATGACCAAACAGAAGTCCAAGGTGAGGCAATCATAACAAAGATTTTATATGTTAGTTTAGCTACCCGCTGACATTTCCACCTACTAGCTTTTTCTCTTCTTCTTCTCTGGCAGCCAACTGTAACAGCTCATATGCATATCTCTTGAAACTTGAAAGGATATATGAGTAGGTGGTGGGGAAGGAGGAATTCCTGCAGAAAATGTTCCTTCTAACCCCCTTACTTATGATGCTGGAAGGTGGTAGGGAGTAAAAGCTCACCAAATAGGCCCGAGTGCCTGATGTAAACTACTAAAATGGGTTTAAAAGGATTTGATAAAGCCAATTCAAGAGTAAGATATATGCAGGGAGGTTTTCTTCATCTCTTCCAACTTGGGGTACCAATGGGCCGGGCTAGAGTGTGGCTCAAACAAGCCAGCCTGTTTCAAGTTAGGGTCATGATGATATTTTTTGCTCGCTTATTAATTGGGCAATACCCATTAAATAAACGGGACAGTCAGGGCTCAGAGGTGAACTCATTGACCCATAAATTATTTGTTTGATTTTCCTGCGCGATGAATTACATACATATTTATTTATCTACTTGATTAGCTTCTCCCCAGGTGCAGGCTTCATGAGGTTTTATGTATATATAAGTTGAGAATACTCAACCATGGCTTGTAGTTTGTGGTTGAATGACTATTTTTTTATTATACAAAAACTGATGGTTATATTTCTATATTTGAAACTTGACTATCTAATTATAGACATAGTATTCATTCAATGGGGTATCGAGTCAGTTTGATTTGGATACTTTTGGGAAAGATTCCGAGAAAAATTCAGGAATTACAGAATCCATAAGCCTAGTCCGCGTGCATTAGCAATTTACAATCATGAAAAAATAATACCAAGCATAATTAAAGCATGTATCACAATGATAAAATTTAAAGCAAAAATTCCAAATTTAGAAAATTTTGAAAAACATTCGGAGAATCAATGAATCAAGCAAATATTCAGTAAAAAGTTCAGCCGGCCACCTATTTGGAGAATGTGCCCAATTCTCAATCTAAGTCATTTACCCACATCTTCTTTTCTAACCTTGTAGATATTTTCAATAATTTTTAATAGAAGGCAAACCAGTAGCAGAAAGTAGCACACCATTGTTTAAATTTAAGTATGAGAGACCTAGCAAATTATGGCCTGAGACCATAACTTTCATCATTTATTATTAATAGGTTTTCACAGGGCAAAATACCATTACCCAATGCTGTCTTCGGCACAATCCAAGAAACAGTAAAGCAATATTATTTCATAGAACAAAAATTGAAAGTCACTAGGACACTTATTCTTTATTGAAATTCGCAAATGCTATTTGAAAGAATTTGAGTACACTTTACAATTCAAAAACCTAATAAATTCTAAAACTAGTTAATTACTATACATAATATTCTTCATTCAAGTGAGGCATTTTGTTGCATTTGTATACTTGGTGATTAGTGATTACAACAGAAGCTGTGTTCATGAATCAACATCTAAGGATGGTGATTGCTGTAATACAACTAGGTATTCCAACGGCTTTTGGTGAATCAAATTGGCAGTCACCCTTGGACAGGTGCATGAACATAACAAATGTTGTATTCACTAATAACACCTCAATATATAGTTGCGTATCTGTACCATAATAACTGGAAGCAGGCAAATCGAACAACTATAAACCCTGTGACCCTCCCCAGAATTTTAGCCCACATAATGCTAAGCAGAAAGGATAACTCTCCCCATAAAATAAAGATAATTGGTTATACTTCACTATCAGAAAATAAAGATCCATTATGACAATATATAAATTAGTCCTATGAACAATCTTTCACATTACTAAATTATTAATTTCAAATTGCCTTCCATTCGAAATTATTAGAAAGAAAAATTTTCAAACTTCCTCTAGTAAGAGTTACTAATTTGAGGCAGCTCTAGAAGAATAATAAAGCAATAAAGAATGTAGATGGTATATATATATATATATATATATATATATATATATATATATATATATATATATATATTAGGAAAAGGAACAATCCGACATAATTATAAGGGTATCCATCTTACCCCAGAGTAATGTTGCAAGATCGGTGAGTAGTGATCAAGTGCAATGTATATCTTTTCAAGAAAGCTTAAGAGTGTAGCCACCTCGTCGCCTAGCAGGTCAACCTGAATCCGAAGCATTCATTGAGTAAGAATATGATACAATAAGTTTCTACAATTTAGCTAGCATATGCAGTGTTTTAAAATACCAGACCAGACTGGCCGGTTCGAATGGAACCGGTGCCTCAAGCGGCCTGGTTCACATAAGAACTGAAATTTTCGGTTTTTTCTTATAGACCGGAGAATAGGCCAATTTTTGCACTAAACCGGGTGGTCGTCCAGTTCATCATTAGTTAATTTTTTAAAAAGTTTACATGTCGTGGAGGTTATTTGAACTCAAAACCTATTAAATTGTATCACTTAAAGCCTAAGTTATAACCTATGACTTCCAATGTACTTATTGTGTTCAAAATGCAATGTAATTTGAATATATAAGTTAACAACTTATACTAAGGCTAACATATGATGATGTAACCCAACACTAAAAAAAATAAGACTGTTAGCGGCAGCCAAAAGCTGCCACTAATAGCATAAAAACTGACGCTAATATCCTCACCGGCAGTAATAAAAACTGCCGCTACTAGTGCTGTCGCTACTTTGTTTTAGCGGCAGTTTTTACAACTGTCGGTGAGGGTATTAGCGGCAGTTTTTACTAAAAACTGACGCTAAGTTGTCAATAGTAGTGAACTAATAGTGGCAATTAAAAAACTGCCACTGCCATGTTTATACCAGACCCATCCCAACTCGGTAGCAGTAATACAATTCGAATTTTAAATCTTGCAAGAACACAACTTCACGTCAATGCCGCCTGATCATGTATCAATGAGTAATACATTCACAATAGTGTTGTCACTACTCTGCATGTGCATGAACCAAAACAATCTGATGGCCAGATTTGGTTTAAAAAAAGAAGAAGCTTCCATCTACATATCTTTTCACGAGCAAGTTGAGCATTAGGTAGGCAACAGTCAAAGCCCATCACTAATCAAATGGTTGTTAACTTCATATACTCCATCCAATGGCAACAACAGCTTCAACGACCACACTCTGCTGATGGTGTCCTCAATTGTTATTTGATGGAGATTGTGGCCTCAATGGTGGCTGACCAGGCTTCTACTGATGGTGTCCAGTGACCACACTCGGTCGCATCTGAGACCCCGAACCAAGGGAACTGTTGTTTGAGCAGCTTCAAGGATTACTCGTCCAACTTGCAAGCCCGACAAAAAATTCTGCAATAAAATAAATAAATAAAAAGGCAAAGAAACTAATGAACGAAATTAATCAAACAAATAAAACAACATAATCACAAAAGACAGACCCGAATTATAGGCTTCTTAGGTGGGTATAATGTTTCTGCTTCGGAACTTGGAACTCCCCATAACTTTGCAATTTCATTCATTATATTGTGCTGTATATAATGAACCTTACTACAACCAAGATCAACCCATTCAATTCCATCCTCCCGCAGGACGACCCATCCACTATATAAAGGCTTTGGTGGTTAATAAAACCGCTGCACAACATTTCCTTCTTTTTTTGACCAATATGCTGCACAATATTTCCTCCTAAAAAAACGACCCACATCAAATAGTAAAGGGCAGTGAAAAAACATCCTAGCCATTTACTCCATTGTTTCCCAGCTTCCTACAAAACTTGATCCAATGTTATTATTTTGAGAAACCCCTTTGTGCCTTAGCAACAAGTCTCTGTCCACCACCATTCTTCCAAACACCACTTACAGGCAGCCCTCCTTCTGAAGGGTTGTTATTGGCTTCTTCCACAGGCTCAGGAGAAGCATCTGAATTTCTAAGGACGTAATCATCGCCCAGACGCATTCTATGAAAATTTTGATGTCTTACGTCGTTGCTTACTGCTCGCTCCGCCACCTACCTTTTGATTAGAGCCACCACCAGATGGATGAGTTTCTAGTAAACTCGATTCTACTGGCTCTTCAACCACCGAAACTTCCTATTTTCCCTTGGCTGTCCGATACCCATCCTTTGGTAACACCTCCACCCCTTCTTCTGAAGGCTTATAATTCTCCTGCAGTTTCCTTACCGTGCTGATGATGCTATCTGCCAATGCATCCTTTGCACTGCTGTAGGCACCATCTACTGATTTCCCTTTCCCCTTGGAAAAGCCATTACTCACCTCTATTGATTTCCCTTTCCCCTTTATGGAGCCACTGCTCACACTGCCATTTTCTCGAGGCCCATTGCTCCACAAACTAGCATTATAAGCCTCTATAAGCTCATTTTGCTTCTGGGGGTCTAGGCAAAACCGAGAAAGTTCAAGAATAAGATGTGACAGGCCAAATTGTTGTACATATGCAAGGTATTCCCACGTTTTGATTTGACCTTGACGGAACTCGGAGGAAATTTCTTTAAAAGCGGCATACTTATCCTCACTGTGTCCTTAACCGGCATGAATCCTTTCTACCAGAGACTTGTTTGCAGTTTGAACATCTTCCACGATTGGCGAGGACCGGCCATTTGTGGATAAGGATCAGTAGTCTTCAGTTCTTGAAAGAGGAACAGTACTAGATATGGAAGGGTTCGAAGATCCTCTGTCAATAAGGTTAGGGGCTGATACAGAGTGAGTGATCTTACTAACGCTACTACTTGAACTCCATGGAGAAGTTGCAAAACTAAGTGGGATGAGACTGTGATCTGTTGTTGGTCTAACTAGGGAAGAACACGCAGAGCCAGATGAATTTTTTGGTCTAGTTTGAGCAAAATTTGTAGCAGGAGATGATAATGTCGGTTTAGTTTGATAAGGTGAATTATTCTCCTACCAAAGCTCATGCAGTCATGGCATTATTCATCAGATAAAAATCTTTGAGAACTTTGAGGACGTCACTCAAAAAATGCAACTATTCCTTGTAAAAAAAAAAATGACAATAATTATGCACAAGACCTCACCTAGCGAATGGCCTCAGTGCCCAAACTAATTTCAAAATGGTTTCATATAGATTGCAAATGTTCATAAATTGACAGAAACAAGGAAAAAAATATTTAACTAAACACGCAATTAAATATCTTTGTAATTATTTATTTATTTAATGGCATAGTGACCAAGTCGTGATTTGGTAGTAAGTCAGCTTGGGAAAAATTTTTAAAAAAATTGGCAAATTTGGAAAAACTATAAAGAAAAAATTCTATTATAAACATTTTAAAAATTAGAGAATATTATTTTTTTGGGAAGATCGAGAGAACTAGAAAAAGTCGGAAAATTCAGATTTTATTTATAAAATTTGCAATTTTTGAAAAAGTTGGGATTTTTTTCAAGAAGTAGCGATTTAATCGCCTACTAAAAAGGTCATGATTGAAATGCAACTTTTCTAAAAATCCATTTTCAAACAATCCGTAGTCTTTGGTTACACTGATAGTGTTACTTTGAAAAAATGGGAGGTATCAAAAAGGAGCTTAAAGCCCTGTCCGGCAACCCTTTTGTGCTTCTAAAGAGGTTTCACCCAACATTAGAAGTACTTTTTGGAAAAGGATTACCAAACAGGGCCTAAATAAATGTACGAAGGAAAAGGGTTACCAAACAGGGCCTAAATAAATGTACGAAACGGGACACAAGATAAGTACGTTGTAGAGACTTACTAGAGCATCATCCAGATACACACGCACATCAATTATTTTTAGGAACAATCTCCTTAAGAGACATTCAGTGAGTTAAAAATTGAGTAAACACCTAGTTGCCATAAATAGCAGTGCAACACCTGAGGCTTGACCATTTGGATAAAAGGAGAGTGACCCGAGTGCCCGCGGCAAATGTAGGGCACCTATATCATTTTTATGGATAACAAGATAGATTTTATTAAGAAGAACAACAAACGAGAACAAAGTACAAGGACAAGCTGAAAGTCACCATAGTACAAACGAACCAAATAATAAAACCAAAATATGACCAAAAAAACTAGAGACGTAAGAATCTTTTCCAACTGTAGTAAAGGATCAAGAGACCCTCTTTAGCTAGACTGCCCGCAGTTAAGTGAGTAACCTTATTACAGATATAGAAAATAGCAAGGGCTATTGGACCTAGAGAATGGGAGTTGACTTGTCACTCACACATTTCTATCCTTTATATATATATATATATATATATATATATATATATATATATATATATATATATAAGAGTAATTTTTGCTTAGAAAAATTTAAAATATTAGAATTCAAGTGAAAATTACTCTTAATAAATCACATACATATAAACTCTGATTCACAGCAGTTTTTAATACCCATAAAACAACAGCAAACAAAGAGACTAACAATATATTATGTTAATTCTGTGCATGGAACTGATATATTGCAAAGTAGAGAAGATATGTAGAAGCAGTAATGGCATAAATCATGTATGAGAAGATAGTAGATAACAGCAACAACAGATTTAGAAAGTCTAGGAAAATAGCCACATGAACTCAATTATATGCTCATAAGAATAGCAGCAATAGATGTAGACTACAAAGTCATGGAAAACAATAAACAAATTAAAATCAAAAGTCATGATGATAAATCAGGCTAAGAAAACAGAGGATGAAAAATCAGGCTACGAAATATGAAATTAAAATATTGGGAGGAGAAGATGATTAGATGACCTTCGATGATGCTGAATTTGGGCGTCGTCACTTGATTTGATCCCCAATATGGCTCAAAATAGTAAACTTAGGTTCCCCCAATGGATCTTTACAATATTATGATCGGATTAAAGGTTATAATATTGATTTCGATCTTCAATGCCAAATGATTCAATGGAATCTCGATTTCGATCTAAAACCTTCATTGAAATTTAGTTCGGCTAAAACAGCTTTGTCGCAAACCTGATCGATTCAGTTCGAACCGATTTCAATTGTCTCAAACCCTAGCTCAAACGCTTCGTCTCAAACCCTAGCTCAAACAGCTTCGTCGCAAACCCGATCGATTCAGTTAGAATCGATTTCAATCGTCTCAAACCGTAGCTCACACCGATTTTGATCGTCACAAACCCTAGCTCAAACCGCTTCGTCTCAAACCCAAGCTCAAACAGATTTCCATCATCTCAAACCCTAGCGCAAACCGACTTCGATCGTCTGAAATCCTAGCTCCAACCATTTCGATCCCTGGCTCCAACCATTTCGATCGTTTGAAACCCAACCATCGTCTCCAAACTCAACCCTATTTTTAGGTCTTTGAAGTCTTCACAGCCTACATGAGAATAAATAATTTTCTATGTGGTCTCAAAAGTTTTGATCCACTATCAGATCACTAAAACTTATGGAGACGGTTCTATAGGTCAAAGTCGTCTCCAATATACTCTAATAATAACAATAGAGACCGTTTTTAGAAAAGCCGTATCCAAAAGTCTTTTTTTTTTTAGTGTATAAACTCTTATGACCATCTTAAACATATGTAGGATGAGTTTCAAGCCACGTGAAGCATACGTATAATCAGTCTAAGTAGTTTAACTAGCAGCCCATAATTGACATATGTCTCACTTACTGGAAAATCCTAACCATTCAATTCGTGCACTTTAATTTTTATCGTTAGAAAATATGTATTCATTTTAGAATATATAAATAAGAGAATTCGGATCTTCCAATGAATGTAATTTTTAGGCCTAATTTAAGTTAATATTTGAAGTACCATCTTAATGATTTGGGTTGCTAAAAAGCCACATTTCACTTAGCTTAAAAATTGGACGGCAATGCCATAATCTGGATGAAGCGTTCTCGTGCCTCGATTCCTATTCATTATAGACCATCGAGCCCTCAACCTTGAAGATGCCAAGAACATAGATTGATGGAGCCTACTAGAGCACCAACTACTATCGATCTAACGGTGGTCTGGTTTACAATTAAATGGTGAAACATTTCATTATTTGGTACCCTATTAGCACCTATAGAATTGTTGAAAGCACCTATGCTCCCAAGTACGAGGTACAAATACTCCTTTTTCGAATTGATGCAAGCACCCACTTAATGTGGCAAAAATTTCTAAGAGAATCCACCTCAAGCATCAACTTCATCTTCTTCTTCCTCAAGGCGAATAGCTGTTAATATAATGGTATTGAAAATGGCTCCGAGGCACGTAGTTTACTATGTTATCTTAAAGACAATAGACGCTCTCACTCCGTCAGATAAATGAAGATACAATTAGGTTTCCGACGAATCTGCCTTTAGGATACAACAAAGTCCGATTTTGCCAAGAACCGTATGCTCTATTCTAGATTGTACTTTCTAGAAAAAAACTCCTGTCACACAAATTTTTTGATACACAAAAGAATTCATAAATAAAGAAAATAAGAACGTAAGAATGAAGAAGAAAGATTATAATTTTTGTTATTGTCTTTCGAAGGGTGATTTGATCTCTATTTCTAGAAAAAATTCTGAACCATTATGTCTTTTCAGATGATTTGAAAAGACACATCATCGGTTACTAATCATTGTGTCTTTTTATATGAAGGTAAAGAGATTTCACACTTGTGTTATGGTGAAGAGATTAATCAAAATCTAAAAAGACACCTCTTTGGCAATCTCTTCGATATGAAAAGATAATAAAATTTGAAAAGACACATCTTCGGTATGAAAAGACCATTTAAATTCTTTTAGCCGTAGTATAGCGCCCCTTCGACTTAAATAGCCGTTGGAGGCAATCGTTGGGCTTAAGACTCATTAGAAGTCGTCCACTCAATTTGCACACAATAAAAAATATATAATGATAATTATAGATTTAATTTTTATATATTACTACATTAATATATAACATTCTGACACTCAAAATTTAAAAAAATGTCTATCAAAGCGATCATACTAAGCATCATTAGAGGTATCGTTCGGTTTTAACCTTTGACTAGTACATGCAACTCAAAGTTTGGAAGGTTCTTAAGTAACTTATAGCTTTGAACTTAAACCCTGTCTAATAAACTATAATTACACATATACTTACTATGACTTAAGTCATTAGTGACATAAGGCTTCGCTTTGCTTTACAGGCATGCGCTAAAATTTTGATTTTACAAGAATTTTAAAGACATGACCGAATGTAATGTAACTCTTTTCTTATTCTAATCTTTAAAGAAAACCCTAGTCGTCTCTTTTTTATTTCTTTTCTCCTTCTTAAAAAACCCTAGTCGTAACAACCTTTCTTCTTCAACCCATCTATTTTCAAACTTCTTATTCTTTTTCCTAAAACCTTTTGTGTGTTCTTTCACAATAGTCATCGTGATTTATTTCTACCATCAAGATCAAGGAGGAAGAAGAAGGAGAAATCTCGGACGGGTGATAGCTTTGGACGTCGAACTCCTCAAATCTAATCGTCGTAGTTCTACCGTTTACACTTCAAAAGGTGGGTACCCATCAATCCATCTCGTTCTTCTCAGATCCTGTCGCGTAGGGTACGTTCGATCGCGTATTGATGGGGTAAATAAATCTTACTCGTGTATGTTTTTATTTATAAAAATCGCTATTTAATCTAATGAAATAGTTAACCCTTAGTCATAGATTCTATTACATTTGTTTTCTTTTCTCTTAGATATATTGTATTTATTTATTTGCTTGCTTTTCGTTTAGATCTATGTCACTCTTTGGCATGTTTTATTTATTTATTTCCTTTTTATTTAGATTTATTTCGGAACCCTAATTTCCTTCATAAATTTTTGAAATCGATCGATCGATCGATTCAGTGTTCCGATCGATCGATTTTGCACCAAGACCCATATGTATAATATTATCTTTATGTCCGATTGATTGATTATAATTTACGATTGATCGATTTGAAGCATAACCGAATGACTCTTTTTCTTATATTTATTTTCGATCGATCCTCATTTCCAATCGATCGATTCTGGACCGAATAGACTGCGCTTATTTTTTTTATTATTCGATCGATCAATTCTAATATTTGATCAATCAATTCTGATTAGCTAAAAATAGAGGTATCATTTCTAATTCATCTCCTCCCAAACCTTTGTATACCATCCAATATGATTTTGTGTCCCCAAAGGAAATGATGGAAACTGAACTCTTATGGTTCAGTCTCCTAACTCAATAGTTGACCCAAAACCTCTAATGATGACCATAAATTTACCCGATAAGATTTCTCTATCCTCCTCTTAATCATCTTGTCACTTAATTTCTTCCGTCCTATTGACTCACTGCTCATAGCAAATCTATCTGGTCCGTTCATGAACAAATCTCTGATGGCAAGCTTTTGAGATATTGGCCATCTCCACATCATGATTCTACGCATTTTGGATTTCAAGATTCCTCACTAACTCCTCTCATCTTGCATGGTGACCAATTTTAGTTGCAGCCTTTCTTAGCCCAATCCACCCCTATGCTAAATCGGTACACTTCAGCTCTTTTTTCATCTTCCATTTCAAAACTAAGGTGTATTGTACAGGATCCACCCTCATGGCACTATTATAAATTAGGACCGGCCAAGATCATATTCTCTACAGAAATTTGGGACTAGGCTAAATGTTTCGACGAAGACGTGGAATTCATTAAGGGAAAAAGATTTCATATTTGTTGCTGGTTTGCCTTTGACAGTTATTTTATCACACCATTAGAAGGTCAAAATATTGTTAAATTTTAATTTATGGTCCATCGATCGATTTTAATTAGCGATCGACCGATTCTGGACCGAGACCACTGCATATATTATATTTTCTTCACATGTTCGATCGATTGATTTATTATATTCGATCAATTGATTTCGGACATAACCAATTCACCTGTATTATTTAAATTCACTTTTAATTCGATTTGGACCTCAACTGAATGACTTATATATTATTGTGACAACTCGGATTTCGACACCCCAAAACCCATGCCGTTTGTACGACCCTCAAGGTCGCACCCCGTACATCACATAGAACACCTGATACATCCACACACAAAGTGAAACAAAGCACAAGGATAGCAAAGTAGATAGAGTCATCATAAGAAGTAAATCTCCATTTATACAAAAGATAACTCAACAAGTTACAAAAGACGGTCTAACCCCATGTAACTCACATGGCAGGAAGATTCGATCCGAATCAGAAGTGACAAACAATCATCACATACCCCTGATTCGCAAAACAATATACTGACATATACATCATCCTACAAAAATGGCCGGACGTATTAAGCCGTACAAATATCTCTCAAAAACTCAAAGTCTTGCAGCACAAGTCTACTAAAATAACTCTTCAGGAGGGGGACTCAGACTCCTCTAAAGGCACGTAATCAGAGTCCTCCCTGTCTTGGTCCTCAGCACTAGTGTCCTCACCTATACCTGAGACGTATAGTCGAGGGGTGAGCTACATCTAAGTTTAGTAAGGAAAAATGATAACATGTATATCTAATCACATCATACAAGAACTCCTCAGGAGGGGGACTCAGACTCCTCTAAAGGCACGTAATCAGAGTCCTTCCTGTCTTGGTCCTCAACACTAGTATCCTCACCTGTACCTGAGACGTATAGTAGAGGGGTGAGCTACATCTAAGCTCAGTAAGAAAAAATGATAACATGTATATCTAATCACATCACACATCTTTCATGACATAATTCAAAGATAACTTCTTTAATGCGAAACACAATTTAAAAGCATTTGAATTGAGTAAAACGGATATTGATGCATATTTCAAAGATCACACTTATCGAAATCTCAAAAGCCTTTTCTTATTTCACAAAACTTAAATCACTCACTTAAATAGTCCCTCGAGCATATGTAGCATCGAGCCCCCGATGAAAATACCCACCATCGTCGTTCACATGAACTATTTGCACAATTGCCCAAGTCCCTTAGAATCAAGTGACTTGTGTTGAACAAAGTATTTCCGCTAATATGAAATCAAAGAACGGATATCCCACCGTATCGGAGCACAATGTGTACGGATATCCCGCCGTACCGGTCACGGATATCTCGCTGCGTCGGTCACGGATATCCTGTCGCGATGATTGGATATTCACACACATAAACCTTAAATTAAATGTGTAAATTTACATATAGTTTATCACCGTGAGTTTATGGTAAATATAATAGTTCAAAGTTCTCATATATTTCTCACACACGTAATCACATCTCTTTGATGTCACACACATACTGATTTTCATTCCTTGGATGTCACACACGTAGCTTATCTAAAAATGCACACACACACCCAATGTTCTCTTCTTAGTGTTCATACTTATGAAAATCATATGATCAAAATCTATGAATGAACTCATGCTTATTACAAAGGCAAATTCGAAAAAATACATATATTCTCATCATATCACTACACACATGCTTGCTAAAATTAAATATACATGCCAAGGGGTTTTCCCTACCTCACACAAGGTCACACTTAACTTCCTTAGCTCAAAGTCCCTTCTCTAGTCCATGGTCCAAGTTCACACCTATTATACATGAATTCATAAACAAAACATCACAAATGACATAAAACTGGAAGGTATAAAACCTCTCCAAAATCCTGAAATCAAAACAAAACAAAACTCTGAACTGTCAAAATAGACAGGTTGAATCCCAAATCGACCGGTCGGTTTTCCACTCGACCGATCGGTTTCTCAAACACCCTATTTACACGCTCACTGTTTTCTTTAAATCGGCCGGTCGTGCTCATTTTGACTGGTTGATTTTCTAACTCGACCAGCCGATTTCCATTCGATCGATCAGTTTCGCGTTTCAGCCCTTGTGTCCCATACCTTGAAAAACTTGACTGGTCGGTTTCTGAATTCGACCGATCGGTTTGCTCATATTCTCATCAGCTCGAGTTTGGACTCCCCAAACCCATCTTCCTTCAAATTTTCTTCTTCCTTTTTCAATCCCTTCACTCATACACATAATATAAATAGCACAACTACTCATCTCAATTTCACAAGGATTCATTCCTTTTTAGTTCGATCGATTCCTCGATCCAAGCCTTCACGCTTAAATTGAGTTTTGTAGCTTGAAGCCTCGAATTCCCCACAATTCAAAGTCCTCGAATTTCACTTGCCTTCCATTCCTTCATGCACACCCATGCATTTCAATTCAGTCTCCTCTCTCTTATTAGCTCCTTCAACAACTCATTCATAAGAGACTTGAATGAGTTTAGGTTATACTTTCCTATATTGCATGAGTTTAGGCTTAAGTGTCAAACACTCACACCAATACAAGGTGTATCCAAACTCACATAAAGGTCACACTCAAGCTCCACAATTCTTGAATCACTTAGCATATGACCAACCTAACTTATCAAACTATCTTTACCAGATTGGATATACGACCTGCAGGGAATGCATATCGAGGCGTACTATTCAAAGTTGAAAATTTTCAAGACGTTACATTATCCCCTCCTTAGAAATTTTCGTCCTCAAACATTGACTAAGGTTTGTTGGTTTTGTAGGGTTTCCTTACATCCAACGGTGTGAAGCACACCCACACACAGAACATCAAAAGAAAATAGAAACACCTAACGAAGCACACACATGCTAAATCATCACAAATGAAAACACGCGGGTTAATCTAACGTACTTGCATAACATCTCATTTACAATTTCATACGATCTAGAACATTCACTATCACATAAGAATTTGGCATAACTAAAGGAAAATACTGATCATTCACATCCAAAAAGTTAATTACAAAAATTCAAGGTGGCAACCATGCCACAATAGTTTTAAAATTCACAACCATAACCAGTATTAGTTACACAAATCTCCAAAAAAGTTAATTACAACCATAACCATATAGCACCACAATCCATAGTCTCAGCTCAAGTCGCCGTGTCTCCCGAAGGCGTGTTCATCGGTCCCGCCTCCTCCCCAACTGCCACATCGTCTACGCCAGCACCCCTCGATGTAGATGCTCTAGTGGAATAGTACCATGGGTTTGGTACCTGTGCATGAGTATCCTCGAGGCATGTCATATAATCTTGAGGGTACGTATGCTACATCCAGTGTGTAAAAATGCCCTCATGATAGTCCATCCGATGATATAATAGCCTATTGCTCTCCTCGAGCTGAGTCATTCGAGCGAGAATATCGTAGAGAACAGCTGAATCCTACTGTTGTGGTGGAGGCATATTATACTGAGTTTGTTGCTGAGCTGGTGGTGCTTGCACTGGTGGCACAAGCTGATCTTGTTCTTGGCCTTGGTTGTGCTGTTCTTGTTCTCCTTGTTCTTCCTGTTGGGCATTTGGATCCGGAGGTGGTACTTGTTCCCCAGCAGGAGGTAGAACCTTTTTCAATTGATTGTAAGTCCGATTCCAATTCGCAAAGGAATACAATAGGACATGGTCATTCAATTTCGGCTCATCCCCTGAAATTTTATATTCCTTTGGTCCTGTGTACTCCTCAAACATAGTCGATATGAGGCGAGCATAAGGAATGCGGTCTTTCGGTTTAGCCCCTCCTTTCATCAACTTACCCTGTATATATGTCATTCCTTCAAAAACCATCTGCGTAGCACTAAACCATCGGCCCCTAAACGCAGAATACAAAGCTTGTTGTACCTCCTCAACCCTCTCAGTGTTGTGGCGCATAGGGTAGAGATTACATTTGATGATCGTATCTAACATCCACAAATGAGGAGGTAGATCAATCCTCCTAATCACCTTACTGGACCCCTGTCGTCCTTGGGTCATCTGCATTTTAACCTCTAAGAAATCCACTTGTGCAAGGAATGGGGGTAACAATTCAATCCCATGCCCACAGGAGTCATAGCATTCTAGGGCTTTATTCGCGTGATTGAAAGTAAATGTATAAACGCGACCATCCACCTTGGTCGATATCGTGTTATGACTACCAGTCAGATACATGTTCTGGTAAAACAGTCTCACCAGATGTGGATAATAATAATCATGTAATGCTTTTAAAATATTTTCCAAACCAGCCTTACAGATATAATCCCTAGCCCACATAGTATTTCCTTGAACATCTTGTTCTTGGAAGAGGGCTTTATCAATAATATACTCATTTTGAAAATCCTTACCAGCCCACCACTCATTGGGCTATTCTAATTGTAGTGCTTGTGGTGGCGAAGAATGGCGCGAAGACGCCGCAGACGATGAAGAAGATGAAGATGACTGTGGGGATGATGGTGGTGACGGTGATTGTGGAGGAGATGGAGTTGGCGGTGGCCTAGAGGTACTAGGGCGTCGAAATGGCAGTTTCAAAGCCGAAGCTTTCGTGGTTTATCGCATTTTAGGCGGCATTCCTAGGTTTTCTCAACGAAAAATCCAAACTAGGGCTCAAAATAAAATTATAAACCCAAATGAAAAAAGATTAGCAAGCTAGGGTTTACCTTTTCGTAATGAGATTCAAATCCGATTCGCCCATTAATTCCAAGCAAAAAGCTTTCCAAACCACCTCCTTCTTCTCCCCAAAAGAACCACAGAAAACCCTAAGCAATAAGAACCTAAAATTTGAAATTTCGAATCCTTAAAAATAGAACCCAATGTATACTTATACGAAAAAATCGACCAGTCGAACTCAAAAATCGACCGGCCGGGTTTACATTTAAAACCCCTGCTCGATGATTTCGATCGATCGATTTTCAAATCGACCGATCGAAATCCAAAATTGATCGGTCGAATTGACTTCGACCGGTCGGTTTTCACCAACTTTTACTTAATGTAAAATTTGTTCTCTGTTTTTAGAATTTCGACCGGTCGTGCTCGTTTCGATCGGTCGAATTTAAAATCGACCGGTCAGTTTAATTCTCGACCGGTCGGTTTTGAACAGAAGTCTCAATTTTTGTTTTCTTTCGTTCTAGATTTTGTGTAGTTGACTTCCTAGCTATTTATAGTTCTTTAATTGCCTTAACAACATTCATTACACAGAATTTTCTTTTTTTCCATTCCTCATTCATGAATCATTCATTAAAATCTTTATTTAAAACAATTACAAACACACTTCCTCTCAACTCTCTTGGAATAAGTTATGGTATTGTTCCCTAATTTCTGCCTCGCGCTCTCAAGTAGCCTCTTTAGCTGGATGATTCTTCCACTTGATGAGCACTAATGGAATACTCTTCGTACGCAAGGTTTACTCTTTCCGATCAAGTATTTGCATTGACTCTTCTACCATTGACATATTCTCGTACAGTTCGAGCAGTTGATCGTCCAAAACATGCGTTGTATCCTTCACATATTTTTTGAGCATAGATACATGAAACACATTATGTATCCGGTCAAATTGTGGTGGCAACGCGATTCTGTAAGCTACTTCACCTACTCTGCCCAAAACCTCAAAGGGTCCAAAATAGCGTGGACTTAGCTTTCCCCTCTTCCCAAATCTCATGACACCCTTCATGGGTGAAATCCTAATAAAGACATGATCTCCAACTTTAAAATCAACACTTGTCCTCTTCATATCGGTATAACTCTTCTGCCTACTCTGAGCTGACAAAATTCTTTCTCTAATCAAACGAACGATAGAGACATTGCTCTCAAGTATTTTCGGACCTAATACAAACTTTTCGCCGGTCTCCTCCCAATTGATCGGTGATCTACATCACCATCCATACAATGCTTCATACGGTGTCATGCCGATACTTGTCTGAAAACTGTTATTATATGCAAATTCGATCAACGGCAAATGCTGATCCCATGATCCTTGAAAATCAAGCATACATGCTCTGAGCATATCTTCTATAATCTAATTTAACTGCTCTGTTTGCCTATCTGTCTGTGAGTGAAATGTCGAACTGAAGTTCAATTGTGTACCCATACCCTCTTGGAATTTCTGCCAAAATTTTGATATATATACACGATCCGAAACAATACTAACAGGAATCCCATATAATTGGGCAATCTCCTTCATGTATAACTCCGCAAGCCTCCCTGCCATATACATAGTGTTGTATGGCAAAAAGTGAGCTGACTTAGTGAATCGGTCAATTATGACCCAAATTGCATTATGTCGCTTCGCTGTCCGCGATAATCCCAAAATAAAGTCCATCGAAATTGACTCCCATTTCCATACTATTATTGGTAGAGGTTGTAATAAACCTGCTGGATGTCTATGATCTACTTTCACTTGCTGACATATCAAATACTTCGACACATATTCAGCTACATCCTATTTCAAACCTCTCTACCAATAGTTCTTTCTCATATCCCGATACATCTTGGTGCTACCAGGGTGAATTGCATATTTAGACTTGTGAGCTTTTTCTAAAATAGTTTTCCACAAGTCGACATCAATTGGTATACATAGATGTCCCCTGAATTACAATGATCCGTCCTCCTTAACTGAGAAATCGAGTCTACTGCCGTCAATCACACCCTGTCTAATCTTCAGTAACTCTGGATCTTTCATCTATAACTCATGAATGTGATCAAAGATCGTCGATCATATTATAATGTTAGCCATTAAGGCACCTGAAGCTTTTACCTCGATCTTTGTATCATACAACGAAAGATCCTCTAACAACTTCCATCTATGAATTCCCATGGTAAGGCTAGCTAATAAAGTCGAACTCTTCCGACTTAACGTGTCTGTTATAACGTTAGCCTTGTCTGGGTGGTACTGAATGGAGCAATCATAGTCCTTGAGAAATTTCATCCATCTACGTTGCTTCATATTGAGCTCTTTCTGTGTAAACAAGTATCTGAGGCTCTTATGATCTGTGAATATCTCAAAGGTCTTTTCGTATAAGTAGTGTCTCCATATCTTCAGTGTAAAATAACCGCTGCTAGTTCTAAGTCGTGTGTTGGATAATTCTTCTCGTGGCCTTTCAATTGTCTCGACCCATATGTAATCACTTTCTTATTCTGGATGAGCACACAATCTAACCCACTGTGTGAAGGGCCACTGTAAACAGCAAACCCTCCACTGCCTGTAGGAATAGCGAAAATCGGAGCTGATGTAAGTCTCTTCTTGAGTTCTTGAAAACTCTTCTCACATGCTTCAGTCCATTCAAACCTCACATCTTTTCTTGTAAGTTTAGTAAGTGGTCCTGAAATCTTTGAAAATCCTTCTACAAACCGTCGGTAATATCCAGTCAGGCCAAGGAAATAACGAATCTCAATCACAGTCTTTGATTGTTCCCATTTTACTACTGCCTCGATCTTTGTTCTCGATTTGATTCAACCCCTTCTCTGCCTCTAATGGATCAGCCTGACCATAAAATCTTGGAGGTCTTAGCTTCCTAAATTCAACGAATCCAAAGTGATATGGATTTGCAGTAGTAATAGGAGGTGTAGGTGTTGTATGCTAATGGTTATTAATAGTCAACAATGCTGCTTGCTGAGCCTTGGTACTTGCCATGGCCTCCATGGTTTACATCATTCCCCGCCTTTCCTCTCTTTCTTCATTCCTTTCTTGCTTAGTTCTTTTCGGGTTCCTCACTTCCGGAACCCTTGTCTCCGGAATCTCTCTATTACCGAATGGAACCCTATTGGAAGTAGTAGGAATTTCATTCAAACTCCTCAAGTTTCTTCCCTGGCCTCCCCTTGGTCGGCCTCTTCCTCTAATAGACATTAACGCTCTATAAAATGAAACCACAGTTTCATTAGCAGAAGGTCCCTATACTCCAACAAAATCAAAGACTTATCATAAATTCTAAAGAAATGCTTTCATACCAGTTGTGACAGCTCAGATTTTGGCACCTTGAAACCTGTGTCGTCTGTACGATCCTCAAGGTCGCACCCCGTATATCACACAGAATACCTAGTACATCCACACACAAAGTGGAACAAGTGGAACAAAGCACAAGGATAACAAAGTAGATAGAGTCATCATAAGAAGTAAAGCTTCATTTCTACAAAAGATAACTCAACATGTCACAAAAGATGGTTCTAACCCCATGTAACTCACATGGCAGGAAAAACCGATCTGAACCAAAAGTGACAAGCAATCGTCACATACCCCTGGTTCGCAAAACAATATATTGACATATACATCATCCTACAAAAATGGCCGGATGTACCAAGCAGTACAAATATCTCTCAAAAACTCAAAGTCTCACAGCACAAGTCTACTAAAAGAACTCCTCAAGAGGGGGCTCAGATGCCTCCAAAGACGCATAATCAGAGTCCTCCCTGTCTTAGTTCTCAGCACTAGTGTCCTCACTTGTACCTGAGACGTATAATCTAGGGGTGAGCTATATCTAAGCTCAATAAGAAAAAATGATAGCATGTGTATCTTATCACATCACCTATCTTTCATGACATAATTCAAAGATAACTTCTTTAATGGGAAACACAATTTAAAAGCATTTGAATTGAGTAAAACGGATATTGATGCATATTTCAAAGAACACACTTATCGAATCTCAAAAGCCTTTTCTTATTTCACAAAACTTAAATCACTCACTTAAATAGTTCCTCGAGCATATATAGCATCGAGCCCCCAATGGAAATACCCACCATCGTCGTTCACATGAACTATTTGCACAATTGCCCAAGTCCCTTTGAATCAGGTGCCTTGTGTTGAACAAAGTATTTCCACTAATGGGAAATCAAAGAACGGATATCCAGCCATACCGGAGCACAATGTGTACAGATATCCCGTTGTATCGGTCACGGATATCCCATTGTATCGGTCACGGATATCCCACCGCGCCGGTCACGGATATCCCGCCGCATCAATTGGGTATTCACACACATAAACCTTAAATCAAACGTGCAAATTTACATATAGTTTATCACCATGAGTTTGTGGTAAATATAATAGTTCAAAGTTCTCACATGTTTCTCACACACACGTAATCACATCTCTTTGATGTCACACACATACTGATTTTCATTCCTTTGATGTCACACACATAGCTTATCTAAAAACGCACCTAAAAACACACACACACACACACACAATGTTCTCTTCTTAGTGTTCATACTTATGGAAATCATATGATCAAAATCTATGAATGAACTCATGCTTATTACAAAAGCAAATTTGGAAAAACACACATATTCTCATCATATCATTGCGCACATGCTTGTTGAAATTAAATATACATGCCAAGGAGTTTTCCCTACCTCACACAAGGTCACACTTAACTTCCTTAGCTCAAATTCCCTCTCTAGTCCATGGTCCAAGTTCACACCTATTATACATGAATTCATAAACAAAACATCACAAATGACGTAAAACTGAAAGGTACAAAACCTCCCCAAAGTCCTGTAATCGAAACAAAACAAAACTCTAAACTGTCAAAATTGATTGGTCGAATCCTAAATCGATCGGTCAATTTTCCATTCGACCTGTCAGTTTCTCAAACACCCTATTTACACGCTCACTGTTTTCTTTAAATCAACCGGTCGTGCTCATTTTGACCGGCCAGTTTTCTAACTCAACCGATCGATTTCCATTCGACCGGTCAGTTTCACATTTCAGCCCTTGTGTCCCATACCTTGACAAAATCGACCAGTCGGTTTCTAAATTCGACCGGTCGGTTTTCTCAGATTCTCATCAGCTCGAGTTTGGACTCCCCAAACCCATCTTCCTTCAAATTTTCTTCTTCCTTTTTCAATCCCTTCACTCATACACATAATATAAATAGCATAACTACTCATCTCAATTTCACAAGGATTCATACCTTTTTAATTCGATCGATTCCTCGATCCAAGCCTTCACGCTTAAATTGAGTTTTGTAGCTTGAAGCCTTGAATTCCCCATGATTCAAAATCCTCGAATTTCACTTGCCTTTCGATCCTTCACGCACACCCACGCATTTCAATTAAGTTTCCTTCTCTCTCTTATTAACTCCTTCAACAATTCATTCATAAGAGAATTGAATGAGTTTAGGTTATACTTTCCTATATTGCATGAGTTTAGGTTTAAGTGTTAAACACTCGCACTAATACAAGGTGTATCCAAACTCACATAAAGGTCGTACTCAATTTCCACCATTCTCGAGTCACTTAGCATATGACCAACCTAACTTACCAAACTATCTTTATCAGATCAGTTATACGACCTGTAAGGCACACACATATAGGCATACTATTCAAAGTTGAAATTTTTTGGGACGTTACAATTATATTTTTGATCGATCGACCCTCATTTTCGATCTTGACCCGAATTGAATATCACATATATTATAATTCCGATCGATCAATTCCAATACTGATCGATCAATTTTTATCTGATTGGATGACTTTGTTTACCTTATAATTCCACTTTATTATGATAAAAACTATATGCATGTTAATCACTTGTAATGTTTCGATCGATGGTCGTGATGCATGTAACCTTTAATTGCAATGTCTTTCAATTTGAGCATGTAATTATAGTAAACTATATATATCATTTTTATCGCCTCAATGCGACCACTTCGATAACACGAAGGGTTATAAATTCGATGTCTCATAAAAATTGAACTCTGACCTTCATGTTATCAAAATCACACTAATAACTATCATGTTCTATATTTATATTGGTGTGTTATATAAATATAAATTTATGCATAAACATAATAAAATTTGGATATAAATCTTTCTGTAAAAATGATAGGTTTGTGCTTCTATCTTGATCATGTTATACGAGTTGTAGATAAGTTAGGTCATATGTAGTGTATAAGATCCTGCCTACACTTGGGCGTGGGGATTCGCTAGGATGGTGGCGAAGTAAGAAATACATCGTATTCACTTGCCATATAACTCATAGTGGTGTGAGACATCATGACTAGTAGGGTGAGTGTGAATTCAGTGTAGCCTCATATACGGTGGCATATACGGCGACCCTATTACCCCGAGTTTTAATATGATAGGATAAGATGTGAGTTATGATATTTGAGCATTGGGCCTTCGTTGTAGTGAGATCTCTTTACGGTCACGTGAAACTCAGAATATAGGAATCCATGTACGGATGCAATCCCTCTATGGTGGTATAGAACCTCTATGATAGAGAGGTCTTTTTACTGTCACACGAAGTACATTCAGGTTACTACGGAATCCTTTCCTTGAAAAGCGTGATAATAAAGTTATCTCACTATAGCTCGTCTTAGAATTAAGTTATAAGGGTATATTATGATATGAGTATGTTAAGATAAAATAAATTATGAGTACGATAATAAGACATTGATCGGACTCGAAAGTTGCATAAATTATCCCCGAATCTCAGTCTTGTTAGACCTCATTTAACTACTAATGTATGCTTTTAGTTCGTGTTGTATTGTGACATGTATAAAAGCTAGTTAAATATAAAAAGAGTTAAAAAATCAAAGCTATGAAGAAACCCAAGCACACGGCAAAATCCAAGGAGAAACTGTTGGAAGGAATGATCTCAAAGGTCCTTTAGACCGATTGAAATGAGATTTTCGACCGATTACAACAGCGCAGAAGAGGAGGATCCAAGCAGAAGAGAATTGAGCTGAATTGGACCGGTCGAAGTACCATTATCGATCGCTTAGGACTCTGAAGGCTCCAGAAATCCTAAAGTTGACCGGTCAGAATTCAGTCGATCAGTCATAAATAGAAAGAGTAGAACAATGAACACTCAAAGAATATCTCAACCGGTCACAAAATTGGCTCGATCGATTGGGAAATGAAGTTAAATTGAATCCCTGCGGAGCATCTTCAACCTAGAGAAGAGATTTGAAGTCAACCGGTCGGTACTCCACTTTCTACCAGTCACAACAGAGTTTCTAAGCAAAGAATCAACTATTCCAGCTTTGGATATCCTCCTGCTCTGAGGTCTTCTCTGAAAATCTCTTCCAATTGACTGGATAACTCCAAATCATGTAAATTCCTTTTGGATTCATCTTCCTTGGAGGATTTTTAGGATATAATAACATTACTTGTCATGTATTATGTTCTAGGGCTTTGTAAATCTATAAATAAGGACCCTAGGTTAGGAATAAAATAGCTTTGAGCCCTATGGCTTCTTGCTCGTAGGTTTATGGTTAGATCATATTTGGAATGGATGGGGATTGATTGTAATCAACGATTAGAGGTCGATTTAGTAATGATGGTCTCTGGATTGATGCACGCTTAAAGTTCCAGGCTGAAATTTCTTGTAAATTTCAGGTAAGTGTATAATAAAGTTTTGTTTCTTTTTTCTATTTTGAATTCCATTTTAATGGTACGATTGCATGTTCAAGGTTCTGACTACATAGAGAACATGATGGTAACACTATAATCTTATTTAGAATAATCTCAATGGCTTTGTAGGGATTGGGGTTAGCTTAGATAGGATATTCATCGACGGACTAGGCCTTGTAGGGTAGTTTTTGTTGGTTTGTGCAATGATGCCTTGACGATTAGATTTATCTAACTCGCGATTAGATTCTCTAATTCATATATGAAGTGACTAAGCTTGTAGCCAGGAGCGAGGGTACCAGGGATTCAAAATAGGGAAGAAATAGGAGATTATTAGATACAAGTCTGAGATCCAAGAGAGATCTTAGTCTGCCTTCCCAGATCTTTATCCATATTTGTTAGTTTTTTTTTTTAGGAGTAATTTAAGAAACTTAAAATATATAATTTTATTATATGAAACAAAGATAATATTAGATAAATAACAAGTCCCTGTGGTTCGACACACTTGTACTTGCCCTTGTACATTCGAACTTGTGCACTTGCAAGGTTTTAAAATAAAATAATCAGGCACCGATGTGTAGGCTAACAAAAGATTAAGAAATTAAGTATGTAATTGTCGTTTCTTGCATAGCCACCGTAAGGACAACGTCTTATAACCAAGATGGGTCTCTGGGAGATAGTATGAGTATGTTATGAGTTATGTTTGGCTATATGTCTCCCGATTAGGTTGGATGGACAGTATGAGTATGTTATGGAGGGCATTATGATATGGTGGTAAGCTACTTTGGTGATGCTCATATGGTAGGCTCGAGCAGCGATTCTGACATAGGTCGTTTAAGATTTATGAGTATGTTAAGTACGCCCATACAATGTACAGACGCATGTGAAAGAATAATAAGATATGCTATGTTATGAGATATGGTGGGGTACGTTAGGATATAAGCATCAGATAATGGTCCTGCATTTATGTTATAATATGCGCTTTACAATATGCACATGATTGTCATTTTTGCTTTTTTTAATTCCATTGATATATTATAATTATCACTCACATGCTGCATCCATAATGCACCTGAGTAGAATAGGGTGGATTAATGATGTATCCACTAAGTTTAGGTGACTGAATAAACTCATCCCACAAAAAACTAATAGCTGCAAGTGATTATATCGACGAAGTGGATGCTGGCTATTCTGATCCTTTTGACACTGACTTCGTTGACCTGACAGAAACAAAGTACCAAGAACCTTGGGAGGGTGATGTAGCAGGTTCCCAGGAGGACTTTGATGCTGATTTTGACCCAAGTGCCGACTATTGATAGTTGTAGTTTCGGTACTGAGATTCGTCCCATATGATTATTTTTTTTTATTTAGAGACTCGTATAGCGGATTTATTTCTGATTTCTATTTCCTTTTGATTGTGAGATATTTCTTAGATTTTCTCGCATTTATTCAGTTATTTATGGCTGTTTTTATATTTCGCCTTCATTTGTTGAATTCACGAATTTTGTGAAACCAAATTTGCGCGAGAGTTTTATTTATGTGTATGTTCGCTTAGCGTATCTGGGATGCGTGCAGGTCATAACTCGAAATTTTAGGCCCTCGAGATAAGGTAGAATTTTGGGTCGTGACACTGAATCTCTGTTGAAGTAGCTTTACTTTTACGCTCATATAGGTGAATCTGTCATGGGTGCTCTTGTAACTACTTTAATATCCTATTAAATGAAAGCTTACAGAATCATTAAGAGTTAAACTCACTCTCTCACGTTATAAGAGATATATATTAAATCTAATACTATAGGAATAACCAATAGGTAGCATACCTTTGTGCACTCTCAATGATCACAAAGTAGTTTCTTATCTCGTTGAACTTAAGATTTTTGATCTCCAACTCTACTAAGTTGAGTTCAACTACTGTGCCTTTAAAAATATCGATTTTAAGCCCATACCCCTCGATGTTCTCAATACTATATCTCTGGGTAGTACTTTTGTAAACAGATCCGTTAGCATCTCAGAAGTTGGTATCTATTCTAACAAGATCACCCTATTACTCAACATCTGTTGAATGATATTATATCTACGGCCTATATACTTTGATTTTCCTTTATATTTATTATTATCTGAAATATACAAAATAATTTTATTATCACAATTAATGTTAATTGCATATATATGTTGACTTAAAGGAATTTATCTTATGAAGCTTCGAGGCCACTGCCTCGTTTGTTCTTGCAGACAATGCTATATACTCTGATTTCATACTTGAATTAGAAATATATGCATGTTTATTTTCTAGACCCCCACGACACTGCTCCTCCTGCCAAAGTAAAAATTCTTCCAAGAATGTCTTGAACAACTTATCGTTCAGTGCATTGAGGATGTGGTCCCGACGATCTTGATTATCTTCTAGCCATTTGAGTCGAGCATCCGATCCTCCACTAGTTGTACTTCCCATTGTTGTCGCTACAGAAATTGGTGGATATGGTGTAGTGAGAACGCAAACAACTTTGAATTGTCGCAAAATAAATTGCACATTTTATTGTCATTGTTTGAAATTTGAACTGCCAAATCGATCAAGTTTGATGAGAGCTTGATACATGAATTTTATGCTTTGAACCATTAGAATGATTGATGTGATATTTTAATTGTGATATTTTACTCCCAAGTGCACGAATCGGATTGTATATAGTGGGTGCGGAGTACGAGATCGTTCCCACGAGGACTAATTTTGAAAGATCTAAAAAGACAAGCAATTCCAGAAATCTACTAAGATCTAATAGTATTCTACCAGTCTTATGATTTAGGTGGTTTGATGAGATGATAATTACTTACTACAAACTGAAATTTAATTGATAATTCAAAAATAAAGATAAAGATGAAGATACTAAATCCTCCCATCTTTGGTCCGTTCTTCCCGTAATATAAATCTAAGGATTAAATTATGAGATATACCATTCAAAACAAACATCTTTTATGGAAGATAAATGGTCAAAATCCCGATAGGTTTCATGTTGCATCCCAGCAATCAGGACTTAGATGATTTTCATATATAGATCTGGGATCAAGGGCATGGCTCAGCACACTTGATCTCAGGTTCAAATAAAAATCATCCCCAAAGTGGGTAAAAATTCTAACAAGAGTACCACCATAGATCTGAAATCAAGGGCATAGATCGGCACACTTGATTTCAGATTAGGGAGTAAATAAGATAAAATTATCATTACATATCCAAGATTCAGGGCATGGCTCGGCACACTCGATCCCGGATCATAATCGTAATTAGATCCACACGATGAAAGCAAAAAGACTATATAACAATGATTGGGTAAAATTACCGTCACAGATCTGAGATCCCGGGCATGGCTCGGCACACACGATCCCGGTTAGTGGCGGAGATTTCATCCGTTCTTGATAGCACAACAACCATAAAATAAGATCTCATATTTTAATCTTACATTTATATTATTAAAAGTACATCCCTCGGATGAGAATCATTAGACCCCCATCCTTATGAATTTAGCCACACATATTGCAATTACATGACATAAATAAATAAGGAAGAGAAAATAATATTAATTTAATTAATTAAAAATACCTCAACTTCAAAATAAATTACTTTGATCCAAAAGTACGATGGTCTTCAGAAACGAGAATAATACAGGAATAAACTTGAGCAAAAATATAATAAACTGGAGGAATGAGTACTGGAAATTAAAGGAACAAAGCTCTCAAAAAGGAATAAATAAAAACTCCCTATTTCTATGTCTAACTATGAAAAAGAAAAGCAAAAAACTAAAACTCTAATCTCCTATCTCCCTAATTTCTCCTTCTCCCTCAAAGTGTTTGAGTCGCTTTAAATAGATTCCTGGTCGCAGAAGTCTCCCCAGCTGCCAGTTTAGGGTCGATTAATCGACCCAATATGGTCAAAATCAGCTTTAAAGTAGTCAATTCCGTGTCAGACTCTCCTTCTCCTCGATTAATCGACCCCCAGAAATTCGTGAATTTCAGCACACTTTTTGTATCAACACTGCTTCGGTATTCCAGCCATAACTTTCTATCTCGAACTCGGATTGAGGTGATTCTTGCGCCGTTGGAAAGCTGACGAAAAGATCTATAACTTTTGGGTTTTGACAATTTCATAATTCAGCCGTCTTGAAGGTCTACATTTAGCCGCAAGTCGCACTAAGTTCTCGATGACCCAAAGTTACAGTGTTTTGACATTATTTTCAGAATTCTTGGGCTATTTTCCACACTTGGCTTGTATTTACCTGAAACACTTCAAATCTAATAATTCTCATCAGATAGCCTTCATCGGATAGCTAAATATAGGTATTTAGGGGTGAAATATCATCATATTTCAGTACTCATCATACCCTCAAACCTACACTTTGCTAGTCCTCGAGCAAAGCAAACTAAAGAAAATAAATGCCACTTTCGTAGGGAACACGATTGCACTTAGCATGTGCAACAAGCCTTTAAACCCCTAGGTGATCCCTAGTGGAAGAGTTGTGTCTCCTGAGGGTTTACAGTGAAGTTACCCACAAACTTCAATACATTTTTGAAATCATCGATAAAATTGAGTTTTCAAAATATGATTTTGATAACATATATACCATTCAAAACTCAAAATCATTAATTAATTCAACCTGTGAATTCTCAATTTTAAATAACAATGTTATACTAATCATACTAGCATCCATTCAAATTAGTCTAATGCTTAAATCATTAGATAACTCATCCATTCATGCTTAAACGTGAAGTGTGTGCATACCCAAACCAAAATTCATTCATCTCAGAACTAGTTTAAACGGGAAACCGTCGGACCTGTTGTTTAGACTCGATCCTCACTTTAGGTATACTCTTAAAATAAAATCACTCTGATGATGGGTAAGTGTTTGCACACATGTGTGAGATCAATACAAAGCAAATAAAAAGTTCTCACATGATAAATGAAACACGATGCAATCAATGAACAAAAATAAATCTCATAAGAAGATACTTGTATATCCTAAGCATGTCATATCAAGTGTCATAAGTATCACATATTCACTCTCCACAAGGCAGTTACCAATGCAAGATCAGATCATGAAGGTCTTTTTGTAGGGCTGTAATAGGGCTCAGGAAAGGGTAAGAAAGAAAGGGAAGTTGGGATTCAAAATTTCTGAGAAATCGGAAAGGAAACACCTTTTTGATTTTTCTATTTCTCTTCTTTTTCTTTTCTAATCTCTCACTATTTTTCTCAATATTCTTCTATTTTTCTCAACTTTCTTTTTCTTTTGAATTTCCTTTTCTTGAAGCACCTCATATTTTTCATTATTTTTCACAATTTTCTTTTTCTTTTTCTCCCCCCTTTTTCTTTTATATTTTTGCCATACACTCTCAGTAAACACCACAACTCAGTAACTCTCCACTTACTCTCTTTTCGTTCACTCTCATCCATCGTTCCTAATTTCTCAGAAATAAGAAGGGTAAAGCTTGAATTTTCAGAAATGGTGAAGGGTTAAAGGTTAACGTGGCTTATCAAAAAATGTATAAAGGTAAATTTTTCAATAGGCTCAAAGGGGTACTAAAAGGATAAATTTATATAAGGTGAGATATTTTAAGCACAAACGAGCCAAAGATGGCCTTCAATCATATCCTTAAAAGATGGTAACCTTGCCTATTTGTCTTGAGTAGATATACAGTACATTCTAACATAATGATATGAATTTGATTCCATGCAAAGTCACAAGCCAAAATAAAATGTATGAGATTATACAAAGTAATTCGTATTCAAAGAAAACTCCGAATTTATGTATTCACTCATCAATGACGAGAAATTAGCTCTAAAGCTCACTGGGTTTAGTCTCCACTAAGAACCTAAGATTAAACATTCAAAACAGTTCATCGATTTCTAAGTCTTAGCTTGGTATAAGTGTAAAAATTCTAAGCATGAATATCAAAATTATCCACAAAATATCACATTAACCTTCATCGTCTTAAATACAAGTAATCAGAATATGACATCAGTATTCTCAAAATTTAATTCACATGCATCATCAACTAAAGTTTGAAAACAATCGTAAAATAATGTGCATGATGACTTCAAAATATTAAATTTATTTTATTTTATTTATTTATTTATTTTTATTTTTTTCAAAAGAAAAATAAGTGACGCAATAAAAATTAAGTGACGCAAAATAAATAATCATACCCCCAAACCTAAAGATGACAATGTCCGCATTGACTGAAAGAAGTAGCGCACCCCCAAACCTGTTTGAAAAAGTACCTCAACACAAAGATCAGGTGCAGAGAATATATGCATCAAATTGGAACATGACCAAAAATTTATTGAAGGGAATATGGTTACACTATTTTAGGGAATTAAAAAAAAAAACAACCTAACCTAAAAAAATAAAATGCTAGAAATAAACATGAGAAAAAAAATAAAATAAAATAAAACCTAAAACCTAAACGACACCAAACGGAAACTACACAATTGGGTTGCCTCCCAATGAGCGCTAGTTTAAATTCGATAGCTCGACCTTGTGAATTGCTCAATCAGGGTGAGCAATTGGATCACTCAAAGGAAGAGTGTCAGAGAATGCAATTGCATTCTCAAGGAACGGTTTCAATCGTTGACCGTTAACTCGAAAAACATTCCCGTGTTTCGGGTTGATAATATCAACTGCCCCATTGGGGAGTATGCGAGAGATTTTGAAAGGGCCACTCCAACGGGTTTTTAGTTTCCCCAGAAATAGATGAAGTCGGGAATTGTAAAGTAGAACCTGTTGACCAACAACGAAAGATTTTCGTAGAATAGAGTGATCATGAACCTGTTTCATACGGTCCTTGTACGATTTAGCACAGTCATAGGCATCAGCACGGATTTCTTCTAATTCATTTATTTGGAAACCCCTTTGGGCACCAGATTGCAAGAGATCAAAATTTAATGACTTAATGGCCCGATGTTCGGCTCAGCCAAGGAGGTGACATCCTTTACCAAAGACCAATCGATACGGCGACATGCCAATCGAAGTTTTAAACGTCGTTCGATACGCCCATAGAGCGTCATTCAACTTTAGCGACCAGTCTTTACGATTCGGATGGATTGTCTTTTCTAAAATCCGCTTAAGTTCTCGATTAGAGACTTCAACTTGGCCACTTGTCTGAGGATGGTATGGCGTAGAGACTTTGTGCGTGACACCATATTTCTTCATTAATTGGGTGAACACTTTATTACAAAAGTGCTTTCCACCATCGCTGATTATCGCCTTTGGAATGCCAAAACGAGAAAACACTTGATCCTTGAGAAATTTGATCACCACTCTGTGATCATTCAATTTACACGCCACAGCCTCTACCCATTTCAAGACATAATCAACACCGACAAGAATGAACGTATTTCCAAACGAATTCAGGAAAGGACCCATAAAATCGATCCCCCAAACATCAAATAATTCAACTTCTAAAATTGGATTGAGAGGCATCATGTTGCGCTTTGAGATTCGGCCCAACATTTGACAGCTGTGACAAGATTTGCAATGCTGATGACAATCCTTAAAGATCGTCGGCCAGTAAAAACCACTTTGGAAGATCTTTGCGGCAGTCTTTTTGGAACTAAAGTGATCTCCACAAGGCAACTATGACAGAACGAGATGATTCGTGGTTGCTCAGATTCAGGAATACATCTTCGTATGATTTGATCAGGACAGTATTTGAATAAGTACGGATCTTCGAAAAAATAGTGTTTCACCCGAGCTAAGAAAATGGATTTCTCATTCTTCGACCAATGGTGAGGTAATTTCTCGGTGACTAGATAATTGACAAGATCCGCATACTAAGGTGGACAATCAATCTTGAACAACTGTTCATCCGAGAAGTGCTCCAAGATCGGAACAGGCTCGTCAGATCTCTCAATAATTATTCATGACAAGTGATCTGCCACCACATTTTCTGAGCCTTTCTTGTCCTTGATCTCCAAATCGAACTCTTGCAGCAACAAGATCCATCTAATTAAACGTGCCTTAGCGTCTTTCTTAGCGAACAGATAACGTAGAGCAGCGTGATCTGTGAATACCACGACTTTAGATCCTAATAAATAGGATCGAAATTTATCCAATGCGAAAACTACTGCCAAAAGTTCCTTTTCAGTGGTCGAGTAGTTCAACTGGGGATCGTTGAGAGTACGACTCACATAGTAGATTACATGCGGTAATTTTTCTATTCGTTGCCCCAGAACAGCTCCAATTGCATAATCAGAGGCGTCGCACATTATTTCGAACGGGAAGTCCTAGTTTGGAGATTGAATTATTGGAGCTTTTATCAATTCGGCCTTAATGGTTTCAAAGGCTCGCAAACATTCATCATTGAAAACGAACGGGGCATCCTTGGAAAGTAAACTACATAGCGGTCGCGCTATCTTGCTGAAATCCTTAATAAAATACCGATAAAAACCGGCGTGGCCTAGAAAAGATCTGATTTCCTTCACTGTCCTAGGGGGTGGTAGATTGGCAATTAAATCAACTTTGGCCTTGTCGACCTCGATACCCTGGGACGATATGATATGTCCCAAAACAATGCCATCTTTAACCATGAAGTGACATTTTTCCCAGTTAAGAACAAGGTTCTTCTCTTGGCATCGTTCAAGCACTAGTGACAAAACAAGAAACTGTTTCCATGGATCGAGAAGTCGTCCCATGAAGACCTCGAGGAATCGCTTCGACCATATCCGAAAAATACCGATACATCTTTGCAATGTAGTGGTGCATTACAAAGCCCAAAGCGGCATTCGTGAGGAGAAAGTACCAAAAGGACATGTGAAAGTGGTCTTCTCCTGATCCTCAGGTGCAATGACTATTTGGTTATACCCGGAATAGCCATCGAGGAAGCAATAGTACTCATGCCCGGCCAATCTTTCCAACATCTGATTGATAAACGAAAGAGGAAAGTGATTTTTCCTCATCATCAAATTTAAGTTTCGATAATCAATGCACACTCTCCACCCTGTTTGAATTTTTATAGGGACTAGTATGTTTTCCTCATTCTTCACCACTGTGATTCCCGATTTCTTAGGGACCACTTGTGTGGGGCTATCCCATTTACTGTCAGAGATGGGGTATATAATTCTAGCATCTAGAAGTTTGATTACCTCATTTCGGACCACGTCTTGCATTATAGGGTTCAGTCTCCTCGGTGGTTCCCTAGAAGGCTTAGCATTGTCTTCCAAATGGATTCGATGCATACACACCGTGGGACTAATACCTTTGATATCTTTTATCGACCAACCGAAGGCACTTTTGTGCTCTTTGAGTATATTCATGAGTTGGCCTTCTTGATGCGCATCCAATGTTGATGATATTATAACGGGTTGAGTTTCATTGTGACAGCCCGGATTTCGGCACCCCGTAACCCGTGCCATCAGCACGATCATCTTGATCGTGCCCCTTAGCTAAGCACGGAACACTGGTATATCAAGCATACAATAGAATAATAAACGAAGTTTTAGAATTTAAATCTATACTAAGCAACTCCCCAAAAGACAGTTCTACCCTCATGCCTTTGCATGAATGGAGAACCGATTCGAACCATCGATGATAGCAATCATCACGGATGGTTCGTCCCAAAAGAATAATCCCAACTCCTTATATACATGGTTTAAACAAAATCAAAGCTTGACATACCAAGCCGTACAAAACTCTCTCAAAAAGCCCCCAAAGTGGCACAACGGAGTCCTCTAGAAGAAGTCCTCAGGAGGTGGCTCCAACTCTTCGCCGGCCGCAAGGTCCGACTCACCGAGGTCAGCGTCTCCTGAAGCCTCGGCAGCTGCTAGTAGTGGACCTGCGACGTATAGTCTATAGGGTGAGCTACATCCTAGCTCAATAGGGAACAAACACAGTTGAACATATAAATTATTACTCACATATATTCCATGATATGCCATGCATGATGTGTCTATGCAGTTATTGATGAAAACAGTTAAAAAAGCATTTCATTACTGTTGATTACTTATGTTTTCATTTACTCATGAATGATGCTGAAAAGGCCTAAAGCAAAACTTAAACTTTCAACTTAAGTAATCCCCGAGCAATATAGCATCGAGCCCCGATGAGATACCCTTCATCGTCATCTATATAGACACTTTTAACGTATTCCCTGGGAATGCCAATATAGTACCCAAGCCCCTTTCCCCTGGGGATTGGTGGCGGGGTTTCACTTATCTCAATTCAACACCCTTGGGATGTGCTTACTGTGTACGGATAAGCCTCCGCACTGGCCTACGGTTTCGCCGCCGTATCGGTCACGGATATCCTGCCGTGTCAGTCGTGGATATCCCGCCACGTCGGTGGGGTACCCTATCAAACCTCAAATAACAAAAATATCGGTGCCTTACATATAGTTATTCACCGTGTAAGTGTGCTATCTTATATCCGTTAGGCCCTATCAATAATGATTCAATCTTGGATACATCCCTGGGATGTATCCATTCACTTGCATCACACCTGATGCTCTCATCTCTTTACTTCTTCATCCCCTGGGGATGGCTCATTATAATTACTCTTATGGATGTCACACGCACACACACTTTTCACAATTCTTAAGCAATAAAATATTTGAATTGAATTCTATATCACTACATACATGCTCTTGTAAAATAAAGTACAAGTTCAAGGTGTTCCCTACCTCAAGTCTTCATTTGATCATTGCACCAAGGTCCCACGTGGCTCCTTGTGTACAAGTTCACACGTACCACCTATGGTACCACATAACAGGTGAAACACATCACAAAGGATGCAACAAAGAAGGTCTAAGACCCTCCAAGAATCTTAAAGTCAAACTCAAAGGTCAACATAAATTATCTCAGTCGATTAATCGAACTCCAAAATCGATTAATCGAATCTGATTCGATTAATCGATTCCAAAAATCGATTAATCGAAAGTCAATATCGATTAATCAATTTTCAAATCGATTAATCGAGATTCTCATTCGATTAATCGAATTTCTCTGTTCAGCCAAGTCGATTCTCAATTCGAGTAATCGAGTTCCTAAAATCGATTAATCGATCCCAAATCGATTAATCGAAAATTGAAATCGATTAATTGAAATCCCATTTCGATTAGTCGATTTTCCCAATCATTTCCTCCAGCCCCCCTTGGGTCCACTGGAGGTTCCCAGTCGATTAATCAATACCCAAATCGATTAATCGAAATCCAAAGTCGATTAATCGAACTCCAATTCGATTAATCGAAGTCGGGGTCCTCTGACTTTTCAACTTCCTGGCCAATTTCGATTAATCGAAACCCAATTTCGATTAATCGAAATTGTCAGATTCAGCCCATTTCGAGTTGTTCTTTCCAATCTTTTTCCACACTTTTTCCTCTATTTTTCTAAACCATCATCCTATGATTTAAACCATTTTCAACTACAATTTAGCCTCTACGATCTATGCATTTTATTCACAAAAATTTACCTTGAATAAATCTCCAATTGATTTCAAATCGAGCGGTTGGAAGGCTAGGGTTCCAGCTTTGCTTCTAGCGGATCCCTCGCGTCGGAAGCGTCGAATCCGACGTTTTCTTGCTCCAATCTCCCTTCTTCAACTAGCATTTACTCCTTGTATTAATCACTCTTTTTACTCCTCTCTCTCTTCTTTACTTCTGTCTCAACCACCAAACTCTTGATTTTAGGGCTATTAAACCCTTTTATCTCTCCCCCCTAGCTTGTGTGTTGAGCACATGCACCTCAGTAGGTGTATGTGACTTTAGATTTTCAACACACACCACATGGCTACACAATCCATCACATCACATTCACTCATCACACTCTACACTAACTATCAAACTCCTAATTGGTAAAACCTGTGACAGATCGGGCACGGATCCCGAGGTCATAGTTTAGCGTGATTTTTCGGGCTATTACATCCTCCCCACCTTGGGAATTTTCGTCCTCGAAAATAACCCAAGGTTTGTCTGGCTGGTTCTCTCCCCCCCCCCCACACTCTCAGGTGAGGTGGTCCAGGTGACTCAGACGTACTTAAGTATTCACAACACAAGCATGGAATTCAAATTTTCTTTTTTCTTTTTTTTTTTTTTTGACGAAAGCAAACAATTAACACAAAAATTTAGATTTTTTTATTAATATCAGAAAATTTTACAAAGCGCCAATAAGTTGGCACACAAAATATACATGTACAAAAATCATGACTGATACAAAATAACTATACGACTCAGGCTCCCTCGTCATTTGGTCGGTGCGTGCCGGAGTGGTGTGTCTGGGTGGTGGTGCATGAGTGGATGGCATCTGGATGGCAGTGTCATTTCTGGTCTCGGCGTGAGTGAGGTAGATGTGGAAGGAGCGCGTCTGCAGTGGTGGGATGGAAGACGTCCTCTGTGGAAGGTCAGTCGTCGGCCACTCCTCCTGGGCGAGGTAGCGGTAGCTGTGAGGATAGATGTGGCGAGGGTGTGAAAGAGGAGGAAGTCCATTCTCCTGGTTCATCCTTTCGTTGTTGGCCTCCATCGGTCCAACACCTCCTCGATGGTCGGCCAGGATGATGCAGGTCTGTGGCAGTAGGATGAGGTGGGTGTGTCGTGAGTGGGCGAGTGGCGTCGGTGAGGTCTGGCGGTGAGAAGGGACCCTCTCCACGGATGGCTCAATGGGATAGGTGTGCCCACCCACCTGTGAGGTGGTGGAGTGGTGGCGGTGCTCTGCTGCTGCTGCCATTTGCCATCGAGCGGGACCCGGAGCCGGTAGGGTCCGCTTTAATAAATTGTAGCTACGGGTCCATGAAGACTTCAAAAACGTCTTCACGCGATCCGTAGCCCTCACCTCGTGAGGCGAGATGCTGTAGGAGGGATCATTGGAGTAACACTCTAACATGCTCGAGATGAGCCGAGCATATGGCATCTTCTCCTTGGGCTACATGTTGCCCTTCATCAGCTTTCCTTTGATGTACCTCATCCCTTCTAGGATGACCATGGTAGCATCAAACCATCGGCCACAGAAGGCCACATAAAGTGCCTGTTGCACTTTGTCCACACGCTCCGTATCGTGGCGCATTTGTGATGAGTAGTGAAATATGATGATATTTCACCCCTAGATACCTATATTTAGCTATCCGATGAAGGCTATCTGATAAGAATTATTAGATTTGAAGTGTTTCAGGTAAATATAAGCCAAGTGCAGAAAACAGCCCAATAATTCTAAAAATAATGTCAAAACACTGCAACTTTGGGTCATCGAGAACTTGGTGCAACTTGTAGCTCAATTTGGACATTCAAGACGGCCGAATTATGAAAATTTTAAAACACAAAGGTTATAGATCTTTCTATCAGCTTTCCAACGGATCAAGAATCGCCTCAATCCGAGTTCGGGATAGAAAGTTATGGCCAAAATACTGAAGCAGTGTCTGATGTAAAGTTCGGCGGAAATTCACGAAAATCTGGGAGGTCGATGCATCGACCCTATTGGGTCAATTAATCGACCCTAAATTTTCGAGTTTGAACACCTTTGTGGCTGGGAAACTTCGACTCTATTTAAAGTGGATCAAACACTTCGGAAGAAAAAAAATTGGGAGCAAGAATTAGAGATAGGAATTAGAGGGATTTTTTTAGGAAATAGATTAGAGATTTTTTTAGAGAGAGTTTTTTTTAGAGGATTATTTATTCATTATTATTTTTGGTTTTAGACTCCTCTGAGCATCTTTTTAAAAGTTCTTCTTTTCTCCTTCTTCTAGGGATTGATTTGGGTAGATTGTACTTAGGATTTGCACACAAAAAAAAAACACCAAGTTTTTTGCGCCGCTGCCGGGGAAATCGGCGAAATTTTGATTAATTCGGTTAGGGATTTTTGTGTTTTGAAAAAAAAAAAAAAAAAAATTTAAAAACAAAAAAGAGAAAAATTTTGTCCCTTACTTTTCTCTCTTAGGTAAGTATTTTTTTTTAGGAGTCTTTTAGGAAGTTGAGATTTTTAGGCTTTTTATTTTAGATTTTGTAGGAGTCTTTTAGTAGGTTGAAATTTTTAGACTTCTTATTTTAGTTTGTGTAGGACTCTCTTAGGAAGTTTAGGTTTTTAGGACTTCTTATTTTAGTAGGATTCTTTTTCCTTATTTTCCTCTTTTAGATATTCTAGGATTTTCTAAAATTAGTTATTAATTATTTTTTTTTAGGAAGTTTATAAATTTAGGATACCTTTCTTAGGAAATTTAGGAATCTTTTATTTTTTCCCTTATTTTTCTCTTTTAGATAAGATTCTTAGGATTGCCACTAGATTTAAAATTTTAATTTCTAATTTTAATCTTGAAATTTTAATTTTAATTTTTGAAATTCGAATTTAAAAAAAAAAAATTAAAAAAAATTTAAAATATATATATTTTTTTTGAATTTTGAATTCTAATTTTTGAAATTCGGATTTAAAAAAAAAAAAAAAAAAATCAATTTTTAAATTTTTGCTTTGCAAAATCTTCTTTCCCTTATTTTTCTCTCTTATGTAAGTATTTTTTTTAGGAGTCTTTTAGGAAGTTGAGATTTTTAGGTTTTTTATTTTAGATTTTGTAGGAGTCTTTTAGGAAGTTGAAATTTTTAGGCTTCTTATTTTAGATTTTGTAGGAGTCTTTTTAGGAAGTATAGATTTTTAGGATACCATTCTTAGAAAATTTAGGAATCTTTTATTTTTTCCCTTATTTTTCTCTTTTAGATAAGATTTTGTAGGATTGCCATTAGGTCTAAAATTTAATTTTAATTTTTGAAATTCGGATTTAAAAAAAATAAAAAAATAAAAAAAAATAAAATTTGAATTTTGAATTTTAATTTTTGAAATTCGGATTTAAAAAAAAAAAAAAAAAAAAAAAAAAAATTATGCGCTTGTGTCAATCGATTGAAAATCTTTGTTTTAATCGATTGAAGCTGAATATTTTGAGTTTGTTGTGGATTCATCAATCTTTGTTTGTGAGCGTGGTGTATGAGCTTTACTCGTTCTCATCACCCACATCTGCTACCATTTAATCTTGAGATCGAACGATCTTGTAGAGAGAATCGCAAAATTCAAAGGAATAAGTATCATCATACTGATACCATGGCTGATCAAAGGCAAGAAATGAATGGGAACAACCAAAATATCAATAATGGCAATAATAAAAATAATGGAAATGATGGGAATAACAATTACAATGAGGGCCCTAGAACACTCGAATATTATAATGATCCTGGTTTTTACGAGGATCAGGAATGTATAATGCATGATCCCATTCCAGGAAACCACTATGAATTCAAATCAGCGATGATCCAAATGCTACCAATTTTCCATGGGTTAGTAAATGAAAATCCGCACGTTCATCTAAATGAATTCACTGGGGTATGCAAAATGTTCAGAGTCCACAATGTCACTGATGAGATAGCTAAACTCCGACTCTTTCCTTTCTCTTTAAGGGACAAGGCAAAAACGTGGTTTTATTCTTTAGAACCGCAATCTATTCAGAGTTGGGCAGAGCTACACCGTCAGTTTCTTAAAAAATATTTTCCCATGACCAAAGCCATTGAGTTGCGTCAAAAGATTCAAGTTTTTTCCCAACAACCTACTGAAACATTCCATGAATGTTGGGAACGTTTTAAGGAATTGATTAAGAGTTGTCCAAATCATCAAGTTCCAAGGTGGCAACAGGTCCAAAGTTTTTATAATGGGCTGATTCCTGAAGAGAGACACATGGTTGATGCATCGTGTGGTGGATCATGTGCCACAAAAGAAGCTGATGAATTGTGGGCATTGTTTGAGAAGTTATACCAAACTTCGATACAAAGTGAAACTCTGGGGAGAACTAACTTGGATTTGGCATCTAAATCTCATGTGTTGACAAGAGATGGATTGTATAATGTCAAAAATAATACCTCTGATCTATCAACAAAGGTTGATATGTTGTCCAAGCAAATGAATATGTTGTTAGCTGTGACCAAGCAAGCTAAAGCCCTGCCACCCCATCGCAGTGTTCAATTTGTGACCACCTGTGTCACATGGCTAATGAGTGCCCCACTACCTTGTCATTATTCCCTGATGAACCTACTCCTCAAGAGGAGGTGAATCTGACTCAATCTTATCAACGGCAGGGTAGAAACATATACTCCAATACCTATAACCCGGAATGGAAAAATCACCCCAACTTAGGATGGGGTGGTTCGAACCAAACCGTGGGAGTAAACCAAAGTGATCTGAGCCAACACAATGGGCGGACAACAAAATTTCCGCCCACAACAGAATCCCACTACCCAGCAGAATTCTAATTTCCAGCAGAACCCTCCTTATTATCATCCGAATTTCGATTACCGAAAAAATCAGAATTTTAATCAACCTCAGGCTACCGTTTCTAGAGATTCTGATTTGGAGGAAAAGGTGATGCGAAGCATGCATGCTTTCCAACAGATGATGATAGATCAATTTAGTCAACTGACAAATCAGCTGAGTCAACGAGAGGAAGGTAGGCTCCCTAGCCAACCCGTCAACAATCCTCGAGGTCAAGCACCACGATGCGAGGACCATCGAATAGTCAGCAGGTTGAAAGTCATGCAGTGCTGAGAAGTGGAAGAAAAGTTGATAATCAAGTGGAAATGCCTGTGGAATCTAATCAGGAAAAAGATGAAGCAAGAGAAGCAGCAAAAGAGAAAGAAAACAAATCAGAGAAAGAGAAAGAGCAAAGAAGAGAGAAGGGAAAAGAAAAAGTAATCGAGGATGAGTCTCCCTCAACTGTCCAACTAGGACATGAACAAGAATCAAAAATGGAACCTGCACCTTATGTCCCAAGGGCACCATTCCCTCAATGCCTAACTCCTCCATCTAGAATGGGAAAGGGACCAGCAAAAATGGAAGAAAATTTTGAAACATTCAAGCAAGTAAAGATAAATCTTCCATTGCTTGAAACAATCAAACAAGTGCCTGAGTATGCAAAATTTTTCAAAGATTTATGCACTCGTAAGCGAAAGGCGCGTACTCATATTTCCAAGAAAGTGTTCCTGACTAATCAAGTCAGTTCAATATTACAATTGGAAACCCCACGAAAATTGAAAGACCCTGGAGTTCCAACTGTTCCATGTGTCATTGGTGGGCAACCAATTGGAAAAGCGCTATTGGATTTGGGAGCAAGTGTGAATCTAATCCCATACTCAATATACGAGAAACTCGGATTGGGTGAATTGCAACCCACGACGGTCACACTCCAACTGGCTGATAGGTCAGAAAGAAGACCTAGGGGAATTATCGAGGATGTTTTGGTTGGAATAGACAAGTTTGTCTTTCCAGTGGACTTTATTGTTTTAGACATGGAACCGCCTGTTAAATCAATTAATCAAGTCCCCATCATCCTTGGACGTCCGTTTCTCGCCACTGCAAACGCTTGCATTAATTGTCGAACGGGAGTCATGGACGTTTCTTTTGGGAACATGAAGGTCAGATTGAACATATTTCATGCGATGAACCATTTCCCTAACGAGGATGAGGTCGAATGTTTTTATATCGATCAGATGGACGAAGTGGTGGATGAAGCATTACCATCAATGCTCACCAAAGAAGAATTTGAAATCGCTTTGTTGGCCATCTATGAAGAAAAAGGATCTGAAAGGAAGCAGCCCGAAAAGACGAGGTTGAGTTTATCATGTCCATATGATAACTTATGTGAAGTTGTGACTAAGATAGAACCGTTACCCATTGAAGTAAAAGCTGAACCGACTCCATCAATTGAGGAGCCACCAACTGTGAAATTGAAACATTACTGAATCGCTCAAATACGCTTTTCTGGGGCCACGAGAAACGTTTCCGGTGATAATTTCATCCACGTTGTCTGAAGAACAAGAGCATGACCTGTTGAAAGTTCTTCTAGATCACAAGCAGGCTATCGGATGGACTCTAGCTGATTTAAAAGGGATTGACCCATCAGTATGTATGCACAAAATACATCTGGAAGATGAGAGTAAACCATCGAGAGAACCGCAGAGGCGACTTAATCCGAACATGCAAGAAATTGTTTTAAAGGAAATCATTAAATTACTCGATCGGAATCATCTATCCGATTTCGATAGTGAATGGGTTAGTCGGTCAAATTGTCCCAAAAAAGTGGAATCGTGAAAGAAAGCTGCGAAAGGAGAATTGTTGCCTACTCGTGAAACTCTTTGGGTGGCGTGCGCATTGATTATAGAAAATTGAACACGACTACCGGAAAGGATTATTTTCCTTAGTTCATCGATCAAATCCTCGAGAAGTTAGCAGGGCAAGAGTTTTATTGCTTTCTTGATGGTTATTCGGGATACAATCAAGTGCCCGTTTTTCCACCTGATCAAGAGAAAACGACATTCACATGCCCTTACTGTACTTTTGCATATCGAAGGATGCCGTTCGGCTTATGTAATGCACCTGCTACTTTCCAACGATGTATGTTGGCCATATTTTCGGATATGATTGACAAGTTCATCGAGGTGTTCATGGACGACTTCTCGGTTTTCGAGAAAACATTTGGTTCTTGTTTGAATCACCTCGCACAAGTTTTACAACGTTGTGTGGATTCTAAACTTGTTCTTAGCTGGGAGAAGAGCCATTTCATGGTTCAACAAGGAATTGTTATGGGGCATACTGTTTCCAAGAAAGGAATTGAAGTGGATAAGGCCAAAGTCGACCTAATTGCCAATTTGCCCCCACCAAAGAGTGTTCGCCAAATTCGATCATTTTTAGGGCATGCTGGATTTTATAGGCGATTCATTAAGGATTTCAGCAAGGTGGCTAAACCTTTATGTACCTTGCTTGGTAAAGTTGTCCCTTTTGAATTTGATGAGCATTGCATGAAATCATTTCTGAAGCTGCGTGAACTCTTATCAACTGCACCAATAATCCAACCACCGGATTATTCTCTCCCATTCGAACTCATGTGTGATGCATCTGATTATGCTATCGGAGCTGTTTTAGGGCAAAGGGTGAACAAATTACCTCACGTAATTTATTATGCCGATGAGCGTTGATCGATGCGGCTTAACTACACCACCACCGAGAAAGAACTATTAGTGGTGTATGCTCGGATAAATTTCGTTTCTTATGCTTGGATAAAAAATAGTGGTCTTTTAGGACCACTCGCATTGAAATATTTGTTAGCAAAGAAGGATGCCAAACCGAGATTGATCCATTGGATTACGCTACTTCAAGAGTTTAATTTCGAAATCAAGGATAAAAAGGGAGTCGAGAATGTTGTGGCTGATCATTTGTCTCGTATTTTGCTTGAAGAATTGGTTACACCTGAACCTATCCGGGACACTTTTCTGGATGAGAAATTAATGGCAATTGACGCGACCGCTACGAAAGTTCCTTGGTTTGCCAATATCGTGAATTATTTGGTCACGGGCAAAATCCCTACTGAATGGGGAAAGAATGATAAGAACCTCTTCTTCTCCCAGATCAAATACTATTTTTGGGATGAACCACATTTGTTCAAGATCTGTTCAGATCAAATCATCAGGAGATGTGTACCAGCAGAAGAGCAACTTAGCGTTCTCGATTTCTGCCATGCTGGAGCCTGTGGAGGCCATTTTGGAGGACAGAAGACTGCACAGAAAATTCTTCAAAGCGGATTCTACTGGCCCTCCATCTTTCGTGATGCTGCTCAATTTTGCAAAGAATGCCAAAGATGTCAGCAGCTTGGAAATATTTCAAAACGGAATATGATGCCCCTTAACCCGATTTTGATTGTTGAAATTTTTTATGTTTGGGGGATTGACTTCATGGGTCCTATTCCCCCATCTTTGGGTATTCATACATTCTCATATGACTACGTTTCCAAATGGATTGAAGCATGGCAACCCGTTCAAATGACCACAAAGTGGTGGTCAAATTTCTGAAGGAAAATGTCTTTAATAGATTCGGGTTTCCACGTGCGATCATTAGTGATGGCGGTTCGCACTTCTGCAACCGCCATTTTGCTACTTTAATGAAGAAATACGGCGTCACCCACAAGGTTGCAACGCCGTATCACCCACAAACTAGTGGTCAGGTGGAAGTGTCAAACCGAGAGATTAAATGAATTTTAGAAAAGACGGTACGATTGGATAGAAGAGACTGGTCAAACTGCTCTCGATGCTCAGGGGCCTATCGTCGCCTTCAAGACACCAATTGGAATGTCCCCGTTCAAAATTGTCTACGGGAAAACATGTCATCTCGCTGTTGAATGGGAGCATAAAGCATTTTGGGCCGGCAAAAGATTAAATTTCGATATGCAAGCAGGATCAAATCAAGGCTACATAAGTGAATTGGAAGAGCTACGCTATGGTGCGTATGAAAACTCAAAGATGTACAAAGAAAGGTATAAGAAGCTGCATGATGAGTCAATTTCTCGGAAAGAGTTTCACATTGGGCAAAAGGTTTGGCTATTTAATCCCAGACTAAAGCTTCACCCGGGAAAACTGAAATCGAGATGGGAAGGCCCGTATCAGGTTGTTTCTATTAGTGTGCATGGTGCGATTGAGATTCGCAGTCTCATAGACAATCGAGTTTTTAAAGTGAATGGGCAACGTCTTAAACCGGTGTTTGAGCCCATGACCCAGATGAGAATTGAGGCAATGCACCTTAGTGACCCAGATTCTTGATCAATGAAGAGGTCGAGCTGTCGACACTTAAACTCAGCGCTTCCTGGGAGGCAACCCAGTGTGTTTTATTTATTTTCGTTTTCATTTTTGTTTTTGTTAGTTCTAGAATATTAGTTTTTAGTTTAGTTTAGGGTGTTTTTAATTTCCAAATTAGTGTAGCCGCATTACCTTCAATCTATTTTTGGTCATGTTCTAATTTTATGCATATATTCTCTGCACCTGATCTTTGTGTTGAGGTACTTTTCAACAGGTTTGGGGGTGTGCTACTTATTTCAATCAATGAGGACATTGTCATTTTTAGGTTTGGGGGTATGATTCTCTATCTTGCGTCACTTTCTTATTTTTCTTCATATAAAAAAATAAAAATAAATAAATAAATAAAAATAAAAATAAAAAAATAACAAATAAAAAATAAATTTTGAACCATCATATATGAATTATTTTTCGATAGTTTTCAAACTTTAGTTGATGATGCATGTGAATTTAATTTTTAGAATATCGATGTCAGATTTTGAATGCTTGTATCTGGGATAATGAAGCTTAATGTGATATTTTGTGGGTAATTTTGATATTCATGCTTAGAATTTTTACACTTATACCAAGCTAAAATTTAGAAATCGATGAACTGCTTTGAACGGTGAATCTTAGGTTCTTAGTGGAGACTAAACCCAGGAAGCTTTAGAGCCAAATATCCGTTGTTGATGAGTGAATACATAAACTCGGAGTTTTCTTTGAATACGAATTATCTTGCATAATCTCATATATTTTATTTTGACTTGTGACTTTGCATGATATCAAATTTATATTATTGTGTTAGAACGTATTGTATATCTACTCAAGACAAATAGGCAAGGTTACCATCTTTTAAGGACATGATTGAAGGCCATCTTTGGCTCGTTTGTGCTTAAATGCCCCACCTCATATAAATTTATCCTTCTAGTACCCCTTTGAGCCTATTGGAAAATTTACCTTTATACATTCTTTGATAAGCCACGTTAACCTTTAACCCTTCACCATTTCTGAAAATTTAGGTTTACCCTTCTTATTTCGGAGAAATTAGGAACGAGAGATGAAAATGAACGAAAAGAGAGTAAGTGGAGAGATACTGAGTTATGGTGTTTACTGAGAGTGTATGGTAAAAATATAAAAGAAAAAGGGGGGAGAAAAAAAAAATTGTGAAAAATAATAAAAAATATGAGGTGCTTCAAAAGAAAAAGAAAGTTGAGAAAAATAGAAAAATATTGAGAAAAATAGTGAGAGATTAGAAAAGAAAAAGAAGAGAAATAGAAAAATCAGAAGTTTGTTTCTTTTCCGATTTCTCAGAAATTTTGAATCTCAATTCCCTTTCTTTCTTATCCTTTCCTGAGCCCCATTACAACCCTACAAAAGACCTTCATGATCTGATCTTGCATTGGTAACTGCCTGGTGGAGAGTAAATATATGATACTTATGACACTTGATATGACATACTTTGGATATACAAGTATCTGTTCTTATGAGATTTGATTTTGTTCATTGATTACATCGTGTTTCAGTTATCATGTGAGACCTTTTTGCTTGTTTTGTATTGATCTCTCACATATGTGCGAAAGCTTACCCATCATCGGAGTGATTTTATTTCAAGAGTATACCTAAAGTGAGGATTGAGTCTAGACAACAGACCCGACGGTTTTCCGTTTGAACTAGTTCTGAGATGAATGAATTTTGGTTTGGGTATGCACACACTTCACGAGTAAGCATGAATGGATGAGTTATCTAACGATTTGAGCATTAGACTAATTTGAATGGATGCTAGTATGATTGATATGATATTAATATTTAAGATTGATGATTCACATATTGAAACAATTGATGCTTTTGTTTTTGAATAATATATATGTTATAAAAAAATCATGTTTTCAAAACTCAATTTTATCGATGGTTTGAAAAATTTATTGAAGTTTGTGGGTAACTTTACTGTAAACCCTCAGGAGACACAACTCCTCCACTAGGGATCACCTAGGGGTTTAAAGGCTTGTTGCACACGCTAAGTGCAATCGTGTTCCCTACGAAAGTGGCATTTATTTTTTTTAGTTTGCTTTGCTCGAGGACTAGCAAAGTGTAGGTTTGGGGGTGTGATGAGTAGTGAAATATGATGATATTTCACCCCTAGATACCTATATTTAGCTATCGGATGAAGGCTATCTGATAAGAATTATTAGATTTTAAGTGTTTCAGGTAAATACAAGCCAAGTGCAGAAAACAGTCCAAGAATTCTGAAAATAATGTCAAAACACTGCAACTTTGGGTCATCGAGAACTTGGTGCGACTTATAGCTCAATTTGGATATTCAAGACGGCCGAATTATAAAATTATTAAAACACAAACGTTGTAGATCTGTCTATCATCTTTCCAACAGATCAAGAATCGCCTCAATTCGAGTTCGGGACAGAAAGTTATGGCCAAAATACTGAAGTAGTGTCTGATGTAAAGTTCGGCGGGAATTCACGAAAATCTGGGAGGTCGATGCATCGACCCTATTGGGTCAATTAATCGACCCTAAATTTTCGAGTTGGAACACCTCTGCGGCTGGGAAACTTCGGCTCTATTTAAAGCGGATCAAACACTTCGAAAGGAGGGAATTAAAGAAAGGAAATTAGGCAAGAATTAGAGATAGGAATTAGAGGGAGGAATTAGAGGAAATAATTAGAGATTTTTTAGAGAGTTTTTTTTAGAGAATTGTTTATTCATTATTATTTTTGGTTTTAGACTCCTCTTGGCATCTTTTCAAGAGTTCTTCTTTCTCCTTCTTCTAGGGTTCCATCTGGGTAGATTGTACCTAGGATTTGCATTGTTTTTTCCTTTACGTTCATGAAAGCATAGATTGTATTTAGGAAAAGACATTGTAACCAAAGATTTTTGGAAGAAATAAAAAGAGGAATGGCTTTGAATGAACAAGGAGATCATACACCAAAGATGAGCGGCTAAATCGATGAGATCGGAAAGATCGATCCCAGATAAGTACCCATATTTATGATTAATACCATAGTCTAATGTTTTTATTGTTTTGATCTACACATCACGAGATACACTATGCTTCTTACATGACTCATACATGATGATAGTGAGTCATTGTTTTAGATAGGTATCTGGGATTGATGATCATACTTTATTTCAAATCATTTTTATGAATGAATGATGGTGATGGTGTGAATGATTCTTTAATGAAAGGGGGGTACAAATCTGGGGTAGCATATTTCTTGATCTTATTTAAATATTGTTCTTAGATTCATCGGTAATTAGTTATTTAGATTAATTTATTTTTCTTGCATTTAGAAAAAGTGATAAATTTTTGGTTAAATTGAATCTGCCCTTTGGTACTTCCTTGGGGACGTTTTTAAATCCCTGAAAGAATTAATTAAAAATTCATATTTCCCTGTGGGTTCGACACCTTTGTTCTTGCCATACTGCAATAGATCTTGTGCACTTGCAAGGGTTACATTTAAAATCGATCAATTGGGTATAAGTTACACTTGATTATTGAATCAAGCATCCACATGTAGTGGGGAAGGTCAACCCTCTTGATGGAGGAGCCCGACCCCTTCTTGCCATTGGTCATGCGGGTCATGACCTCCTCAAATCGAGGGTCCTCCTCGAAGGGTGGGAATAGGGTGGTCTCTGGGGTGAAATCGAGGTAACACTCGAGTACGTCGTGTATGTGGCGACGGGTGATTATGTACTCCCGACCTTCTATGGTGGTCTTAATCACGTCGTCGGTAGGGCCGTCTACGAGCCCTTGGTAGAATAATCGCACCAATCTAGGGTAGTAAGAACCCCGGATTGGTTTGAGAAGGTTGCCGAGACCGGCGTTGTTGAGGTAGTTTCGAGCCCATTGGGTCTCGCCCGGCAAATCGGGATTTGTGAATAGGGTAGGGTCGATAATATATTCGACCTCAAAGGTCTTGGCCACCCACCATTCGTTTGGTTGCACCACGTTAGTGGGTGGTGGGGGCATTGGGGTCGATTGTGGGAAGACTTCAGCGAGGATGCGCTCGTCGAACCGGAGGTGGTCTCCGATGCCGACGGTGATGGAGTCCTCACCGGCGATGGGGTAGGTGGTGGTGGCGCGGCGTTCTTACGCCTAACCGGGAGCTTAGAGGTTGCCTTCTTCGAAGACAAACGGGTTTTGGGCGGCATGGTTGGTGAAATAACAAATTCTAGGGTTTTTCTAATTCAAATTGAAGGGAAAAACACAAATCTAGGGTTTACCTTAGGTTTCGATGCGAAAGTGGGCGATCTCGGTCGGAGAGCGACGAAGAAAACGCAAAACCCTAGCACGGATGAATGGCCGGAGAGGAAGAAGAAAAGGGCGCTCGAAGAACTCAAGTGCAAATGATTCGAATGGGAAGAAAAATCCCTAATTTTCAATATATAGGCTTCGGCTCGATTAATCGAAATTCAGAATCGATTAATCGAGATTCAAAACGAGTTTAAGCCGCGCAAAATCGATTAATCGATTTCCCAAATCGATCAATCGAAAGTTAAATTCGATTAATCGAAAACATTTTGATTAATCGAAATCGTATCCATTTAAAAATTTAAGTTTTTGAGCTCACTGGCGCGAGCCAGTCGATTAATCGAAATCCATTTTGATTAATCGAAATTCCAAAATCGATTAATCAAATTTCACTTCGATTAATCGAAATCGTGCAGTAACTTCTAAATTTCCAGAATTCCTTAAGTTATTCGATTAATCGAATCCATTTCGATTAATCGAAATTTCAAAATCGATTAATCAAAATTCACTTCGATTAATCGAAATCGTCTATCTGACTCCAAATTCTTCCAAGTCCCTTTAGTAAATCGTTTAATCGAGGTCCAGTTCGATTAATCGAAAATCCAAAATCGATTAATCGATACTGCTTCGATTAATCGAAATTTCATTAATTTACTCCCAATTGTTCTAACATTTCATTCGTCGATTAATCGACTTGCAGTTCGATCACTCGAATTCTCAATTCGATTAATCGAATTTCCAAAATCGATTAATCGATCCCAAATCGATTAATCGAAATTATAACTCGATCAATCGAAATTGCATTCTATGTATATTCTAACTCTCATTTCCATTTCGATCATCGGCACATGCGATCGACTAATCGAACAAAATCGATTAGTCGAAATTCCAAATCGATTAATCGATTTGAAATTGATGTCGGTTTTGTCCAATTCTTGATTTTCTATTTCTTTGGTTCTTTGATTTCTTTTGGTAGTTTATGACCTCAAGTGGTTCATAGTTCCATAGAGTTGCATACACTTGATCATGTACATATAAATCTGTTCCTTAAATCAGATTGGATCAAAATTTCCATTGAATTACAAGTATAGTGGAGATTCCACAAACATGTTTGTGGTTTACATTGAATTCTCATGTCGTTGGAAACAAGGCTGGATATTGTTCTTTCACATCGGCCTCTCGTTCCCAAGTAGCCTCTTCTTTTGGATGATTGTTCCACCGAACAAGCACTAAGGGAATCACTTTAGTCTTGATACTTGTTCCTTTCGATCCAAGATTTCCACTGGTTCCTCTATCATGCTCATGTCCTCACACATCTCTATAGGTTGCTTTCCTAATACATGAGATGGATCATTCACGTACTTTCTGAGCATCGATATGTGGAACACGTTATGTACTCGATCAAATAGCGGTGGTAAACCAATGCGATATGCAACTTCACCTACGCGTCCCAAAATTTCGAATGGTCCAACATAACGTGGGCTTAACTTCCCTCTCTTGCCAAATCTCATTACGCCTTTCATAGGTGACACTTTCACAAACACATGCTCACCCACTTTATAGTCGACACTAGTCTGCTTCATGTTGGCGTAACTTTTCTGTCTACTCTCGACTTGACCTTTCTCTCGATTATTCGAAGCGGTGGCGTTGTCTTCAAGTAGTTTTGGCCCTAACACAAATTTCTCACCTGTTTCCTCCCAATTGAGGGGTGATTTGCATTCGTCGTCCATACAGAGCTTCATACGGTGCCATGCCAATGCTCGTTTAGAAACAGTTGTTGTATACGAACTCGAGCATTGGTAGATACTCATCCCAGTATCCTTGCATATCAAGCATGCACGCCCTGAGCATGTCTTCTATTACTTGGTTCACTCGCTCACTGTCATCCCATTTGAGGATGGAACGCAATGAACTAAAGTCTAGTCGTGTTCCCATTCCTTCTTGAAATTTCTTCCAAAACTTGGACGTATATAGTGGATCACGATCTGAAACTATGCTGCTTGGAATCCCATGTAATATTACGATCTCCTTCATGTATAAGTCTGCCAGTCTTCCTGCCGTATACGTAGTATTGTACAGCAAAAAGTGCGCTGATTTGGTCAATCGGTCTACGACGACCCAAATGGCATTGTGTCTCTTAGCAGTACGGGGCAATCCAACAATGAAGTCCATCGAGATTGATTCCCATTTCCATTCTGGGATTGGTAAAGGTTGCAATAGTCCAGGATGTCTGTGATCAACCTTCACCGCGACAAGTCAAACACTGTGACACGTACTCGGCCACGTCTTGCTTCAGTCCTCGCCACCAGTAGTTCTTTTTCAAATCTTGGTACATTCTGGTGCTACCAGGGTGGATAGCATAATTTGACTTATGGGCCTCATCAAGAATCGTTCGTCTTAGATCGGCATTGTCCGGAATGCAGAGACAGCCTTTAAACAACAAAGAACCATCTTCTTTTATTAAGAAGTCCGACCTGATGCCTTCACTCACGTCTTGATGAATCTTTATTAATGCCGGATCTTTCATCTATAGATCGTGGATATGCTCAAATATCACTGGCTTTACTGATATGTTAGCCAAAAAGGATCTGGTGTCCTTTGACTCAATGTTCGCATCATAGACTGCCAGGTCTTCCAATAATTTCCATCGGTGCATACCCAAAATCAAACAAGCTAACTGAGCTGAACCTTTTCGACTCAATGCATTGGCTACAACATTCGCCTTGCCTGGATGGTATTGTATGGAGCAATCATAATCCTTGAGGAATTCCATCCACCTGCGCTGTCTCATGTTGAGCTCTTTCTGTGTAAACAGGTATCGGAGGCTCTTATGATCTGTGAAAATTTCAAAAGTCTCACCATACAAGTAATGTCTCCAAATCTTGTAAGAAAAATGATCACGCTAGTTCCAAGTCATGAGTCGGGTAATTTTTCTCGTGTTCCTTCAGTTGTCTTGATCCGTAAGCTATCACCTTCTTGTGTTGGTTGAGCACACAACCAAGGCCATTGTATGACGCTGTCAGTACACGGCGATCCTCCCAAGGAATCGCTAACTTGGAGCGAGTCAAGTGAGTCTCGTTTTGAGTTCTTGAAAACTCTTCTCGCATGCCTCACTCCACTCAAACCTCAAATCTTTTCATGTCAGCTTTGTGAGAGGTCCCGATATCTTTGAAAACCCCTCGACGAAACGTCGATAATAGCCTACTAAGCCCAGAAAACTTCGGACATCGGTCACTGTCTTTGGTTGCTCCCATTTGACTACTGCTTCTATCTTTGCTGGATCTACCGTGACACCATGCTTTGAGACAACGTGTCCCAAAAAGCTAACCTCTTCCAACCAAAACTCACACTTGCTGAGTTTGGCGTACAATTGGTGTTCACGTAGCGTCTGTAGAGCAATCCTCAAATGTTCTTCGTGTTCCGTCTTGGATTTGGAGTATATCAGTATATCATCAACAAACACTACGACGCAGGAGTCCAAGTGTGGTTTAAACACTCGGTTCATCAGATCCATAAACGACGCCGGAGCATTCGTCAATCCAAACGGCATCACAAGGAATTCATAGTGTCCATATCGTGTCCGAAAAGCTGTCTTCTGAATGTCCTCAGCTTTGACTCGCAACTGATGATACCCAGATCTCAGGTCGATCTTGGAAAAATACCTTGCTCCTTGCAATTGGTCGAATAGATCGTCAATTCTAGGCAGAGGGTAGCGGTCCTCAGTATCCAACACTGGCTCTTTTCTCTCTTCGATCCACTGATTTAAAGGGTCATCCTCCATGAATATATAATCCAATTGGATAGGATCAAAATATTTATTATCTGTAAGGTAAAATATAATAGATGAATTAGTACATGTCTAATGCCTCATCAATTAGATCAAATAAAAATTGTATGAACTAAGACTTCATATAATATCTTACCGTGATTGGCCCTCTGTATATTTCTGACCCTTAATCTCATATTGTAGTGGCAATAGACTAACTTTTTCAATCGTTCCATAGTTAGCCTATTCCTTGTCTTCGTGTGAATGAGAGAGAAGGTGCTCCAATTTCGCTCACAGTTGGACGAGGAACAAGTTTGCGATAAAACCCTCATGGAAACCTGCCTTAATATCAGGCCATCACTTCCATAATGCATCCACCAATCAGCGGGTTTATCATACTTGATTTGGGATTGCGCCAATGGGGTCCCAAATGACCCTTGTCTCTTGCGAAATATATCAATCTATATATCAATAACCCACATATCAATAAACAGATCATATGACACCTGCATTATTACTTATAAGATATTATTACTCACATCTCTTATGGCTTGACCTTGCTCTGCCAACTCAGGGAGCATTCGCTGAATCACATTGAGCAAACCACGTACCGTTATCGCTCATCCAACTCAAAGCGTCGGCAGATATCTTTGGAAGGCCGGATGTAAGTAGTGTGCTATACATCAAATATGAACAATCTCATCAATATATAGAAACAATGAATAATATAAAAAATAATAAATAAATAAAAATCACTACATAAGTAGTTTAGCATGTTATACCTGCGGCATGTAAGTACTGGTAGAATTGTGCATCCCACCTTTTGTCGATGATTGCCCAATATCGTTTATATTTTGTCAGGCATTTACTTTTAATAGCCAATTTGGCTTTAGCCATCGACTCATAAACGTATCCCATCGTTGGCTTCTCATCACCATCTACCAACCTCAACACTTGTACCAACGGGTAGTGATTTTAATCTGGTGGTCAACATCTGCCCAAAATTGGAGACTGTAGATCAGGTTGGCAACTTTATTGCAAGCAGGTCTCTTTGCTCGTGGGAGTTCTAGCTCATGTTTTCTCCATTCTGCAAAAGAGACCATACTTTTCAGCTCATGCCTATATCTAGCCAAGCTCTATAGGGCTAAAAATTGTATCGCAAATCGTGTAATCACAGGCCGGAGCAGCTCGTTCTTGGTGAATTCTCTCATCAAATTTACCAACTTGTCACTGTTGTATAGGTAGGAAGTAACCGTTCTTCCCTTCTGAATAGTTGCTTGTGTTTTGCTTCTCTTTCCCAAATCTTCAAGAATGAGGTCCACGCAATGAGCGGCACACGGAGTCCAATACAAGTGACGTCTCTTCAACATTACCTGACGACCTGCAGCTTTATAATTGGCAGCATTGTCTGTTACCACCTGTACAACCCGGTGCTCCCCAACGTCTTCAACTACTTTATCCATTAGTTGAAAGAGGTAATCAGTTGTCTTCACGTGTTTTGAAGCATCAACTGATTTTAGAAATATTATCCCGGCATCACTATAGACCAAAAAGTTGATCAAACTCTTCTTTGTGGGACCTGTCCATCCATCGCACATAATTGTGCAACCTCTCTCATCCCATACTTCGTGGAAGCTGTCCACGTAAGTTCCTATCTCTGCGTAATCATCTAGTAGGGGCCCAGATACCTCGTATGCAGAGAGCTTTGTAACTCCTGGACCAACTTCTGCACTTGTATCAATCATACTTTTGAAGTACGGTGACTCCACAACTTGACTCGAAATGTGATTGTATATCACGAACTTTGCAATCGATTTTCCAAGCCTCTTTCCCCATTTTTTTAGTGAAATTGTGTTCAATTTACTTTGCTTTGTGCTTTCTGTCTGATGCATGAACGGATCCATGGGACCTATAGTACGACCTGTAGTAGACGGCCTGGTGTCCCTTACTGATGCTGACCTACGCAACCCGACAGTGCCATGAATATCCTCATCATCATCAATAACATGTGGCCTCTGAGTAGATCGACCACCAGTAGTACGCATGGATAGGCCCCTCAAGCTGGATCGAAACCGGTAATCAGCTTCTTCTTCATCTCGTCGTGCTTCTCTAGCTGTGACAGCCCGGATTTCGACACCCCGAAACTCGTGCCATCAGCATGATCATCTTGACTGTATCCCTTAGCTAAGCACGGAACATTGGTATAACAAGCAAAAAGAAGTAGTAAATGAAACTGCAGAATTTAAATCTATATAAAAGCATTTCTCAAAAGACAGTTCTACCCTCATGCCTCTGCATGAATGGAGAACCGATCCGAACCATCTATGATAGCAATCATCACTTATGGTTCGCCCCAAAAGAATAATCCCAAAACCCAATACATACATTGTTCAACCAAAACAAGGCTTGACATACCAAGCCGTACAAATCTCTATCAAAATGTCCTCAAAGCGGCACAACGGAGTCCTCTAGAAGAAGTCCTCAGGAGGTGGCTCCAACTCTTCGTCGGCCGCGAGGTCCGACTCACCGGGGTCAGGGTCTCCTGAAGCCTCGGCAGCTGCTAGTAGTGAACCTGCGACGTATAGTCTATAGGGTGAGCTACATCCTAGCTCAATAGGGAACAAAACACAGTTGAACATATAAATTTATTACTCACATATATTCCATGATATGCCATGCATGATGTGTCTATGCAGTTATTGATGAAAACAGTTAAAAAGCATTGCATTTTACTGGTAGTTACTTATGTTTTCATTTATTCATGAATGATGCTGAAAAGGCCTAAAGCAAAACTTAAACTTTCAACTTAAGTAATCCCCGAGCAATATAGCATCGAGCCCCGATGAGATACCCATCATCGTCATCTATATAGACACTTTTAACGTATTCCCTGGGAATACAATATAGTACCCAAGCCCCTTTCCCCTGGGGATTGGTGGCGGGGTTTCACTTGTCTCAAATCAACACCCCTGGGGTGTGCTTACTGTGTACGGATAAGCCTCCGCACTGGCCTACGATTTCGCCGCCGTATCGGTCACGGATATCCTGCCGTGTCAGTCGTGGATATCCCGCCACGTCGGTGGGGTACCCTATCAAACCTCAAATAACAAAAATATCGGTGCCTTATATATAGTTATTCACCGTGTAAGTGTGCTATCTTATATCAGTTAGGCCCTATCAAACATGATTCAATCTTGGATACATCCCTGGGATGTATCCATTCACTTGCATCACACCTGATGCCCTTACCCCTTTACTTCCTCATCCCCTGGGGATGGTTCATTATACTTACTCTTATGGATGTCACACACACACACTTTTCACAATTCTTAAGCAATAAAATAATTTGAATTGAATTCCATATCACTACATACATGCTCTTATAAAATAAAGTACATGTTCAAGGTGTTCCCTACCTCAAGTCTTTGTTTGATCAACGCATCAAGGTCCCACGTGGCTCCTTGTGCACTAGCTCACACGTACCACCTATGGTACCACATAGCAGGTGAAACACATCACTAAGGATGCAATAAAGGAGGTCCAAGATCCTCCATGAAGCTTAAAGTCAAACTCAAAAGTCAACGTAAACTAGTCCAGTCGATTAATCGAACTCCAAAATCGATTAATCGAAATTCAAAATCGATTAATCGATTCTCAAATCGATTAATCGAGATTCTCATTCGATTAATCGAATCCCAATTCGATTAATCGAATTTCTCCACTCAATCCATTCGATTCTCAATTCGAGTAATCGAATTCCCAAAATCGATTAGTCGAAATCCCATTTCGATTAGTCGATTTTCCCAAGTCATTTCCTCCAGCCCCCTGGGGTCCACTGGAGGTCCCCAGTCGATTAATCGATATTCAAATCGATTAATCGAAATCCAAAGTCGATTAATCGAAACTCAGTTCGATTAATCGAACTCGGGTTCCTTGACTTTTCAACTTCTTGGCGAATTTCGATTAATCGAATCTCAATTTCGATTAATCGAAATTGCCAGATTCAGCCCCCCTTTGAGCTGTTCTTTCCAACCTTTTTCCACTCTTTTTCCTCTATTTTTCTGCACCATTATCCCATAATTTAAACCATTTTTAACTACAAATTAACCTTTCAATCTATGCATTTAAACTACAAGAATTTTTACCTTCAATCAATCTCAAATTGATTTAAATCAAGTGGTTGGAAAGGCTAGGGTTCCAGCTTTTGCTTGAACGGATTCATCGCGTTGAATCGGCCTCTTTAATACTAGAGTCCCCCCCTCCAATCACCCAATAACTCTTGTTTAACCTTCTTTACTCCTCTCTCTCTCTTCTTTACTCCTCTCTCAACAACCCAAAAACACAATTTTAGGGTTATTAAACCCTTTTATTTCTCCCCTAACTTGCGTGTTGAACATACACACCACGATAGGTGTATGTGACTTCGCATTTACATCATACACCACAAAACACTCAAACTATCGCATCTCATCCGTTCATCACACGCTATGCTAACTATTGAACTCCTAATTGGTCAAACCTGTGACCAATCAGGCACGAATCCCGAGGTCACGATTTAACATGATTTTTCGGGATATTACACTAGCACTCTCCCTCATGACTCTCGCTGTCACAACATCCTCATCCTCATCCTCATCATCATCCCCACGTTCAGGTGCAGAAAATTCTGAATCTATCCTCCTTATTCTGTCATACATTTCTCTATCACGATCTACTTCTACCTTTTTCTTTCCCTTAGCCGCCTATAAACTGGCTCTGACTTCTTCTCTTACCTCTCTGGGTACACTGGGATATCTTTTTGTCTCTCCCCTTACGTGAGCCAAATGTTCCTTCAATCGCGTGATACCTCCTCCCAATAATTTTTTCCCACAAAGTTTACATTCTATTCAGAGTCTATCACCATCTATTGTTGTACCATATTGTCAGGCTGAATCTGATGATCGTACCATGTTTATTTCTTTCACCTGCATTAATGACCAAATGATTAGACTAAATTAAAACATTTAGATAACAGTTGAAACTAAAATTTATTTGATATGTATCGGTTTTGGACCTCGGCGATATAATACATAGGCATTGTATGATTGTATCGTACCCCCTAAAAAAGTTTACTAATTTTTTTATTACTAATTTTTCTTTAAACTAAATTCTTTTTAGTTTTTAGTGTTACTTTTTTAAACTAAACTTTTTTTATTAGTAATTTTAGTTTTAAAATTATTTTTAATTTTGTGTTACTAATTTTTTTTTAAAATTAAACTCTTTTTTTTTACTAATTTTATTTTAAAACTAAATTTTTTTATTTTGTGTTACAAATTTTAAAAACTAAATTAGTTCTAAATTTGTTTTTAAAACTATACTTTTTTTAAAAAAATTAAACTTTTTTTTTGTTTTCGGTTACTAATTTTTTTTCACTAATTAATAATTTTTGTATTACTAATTTTTTTCTAAATTGAATTCTTTTTAGTTTTTAATGTTACTAATTTTAGTGTTACTTTTTTAAACTAAACTCTTTTTATTAGTAATTTTAGTTTTAAAATTATTTTTAATTTTGTGTTACTAATTTTTTTTAAAAACTAAACTCTTTTTTTTTACTAATTTTATTTTAAAACTAATTTTTTTATTTTGTGTTACAAATTTTAAAAACTAAACTAGTTCTAAATTTGTTTTTAAAACTATACTTTGTTTAAAAAAATTAAACTTTTTTTTTTTTTCGGTTACTAATTTTTTGTCACTAATTAGTAATTTTTGTATTACTAATTTTTCTTTAAATTAAATTCTTTTTAGTTTTTAATGTTACTAATTTTAGTGTTACTTTTTTAAACTAAAATCTTTTTATTAGTAATTTTAGTTTTAAAATTGTTTTTAATTTTGTGTTACTAATTTTTTTTTAAAACTAAACTCGTTTTTTTTACTAATTTTATTTTAAAACTAAATTTTTTTATTTTGTGTTACAAATTTTAAAAACTAAATTAGTTCTAAATTTATTTTTAAAACTATACTTTTTTTAAAAAAATTAAACTTTTTTTTTGTTTTCGGTTACTAATTTTTTTTCACTAACTAATAATTTTTGTATTACTAATTTTTTTTTAAATTGAATTCTTTTTAGTTTTTAATGTTACTAATTTTAGTGTTACTTTTTTAAACTAAACTCTTTTTATTAGTAATTTTAGTTTTAAAATTATTTTTAATTTTGTGTTACTAATTTTTTTTTAAAACTAAACTCTTTTTTTTTACTAATTTTATTTTAAAACTAAATTTTTTTATTTTGTGTTACAAATTTTAAAAACTAAACTAGTTCTAAATTTGTTTTTAAAACTATACTTTTTTAAAAAAAATTAAACTTTTTTTTTTTTTTCGGTTACTAATTTTTTGTCACTAATTAGTAATTTTTGTATTACTAATTTTTCTTTAAATTAAATTCTTTTTAGTTTTTAATGTTACTAATTTTAGTGTTACTTTTTTAAACTAAAATCTTTTTATTAGTAATTTTAGTTTTAAAATTGTTTTTAATTTTGTGTTACTAATTTTTTTTAAAAACTAAACTCTTTTTTTTTACTAATTTTATTTTAAAACAAAATTTTTTTATTTTGTGTAACAAATTTTAAAAACTAAACTAATTCTAAATTTGTTTTTAAAACTATACTTTTTTTTTTAAATTAAACTTTTTTTTTGTTTTCGGTTACTAATTTTTTGTTAATAATTAGTAATTTTTGTATTACTAATTTTTTTTTAAAGTTAAAGTTTATATTACAAAATTAGTAACAAAAAATTAGTATAATTAATGTGTCATGGGTTATGTGTCACATGTGTAACACATCAATTATGTGCCGCGACACCTGTGTCACTGTGTCACATGTATCGCAACACATCACACGCGATATGTGTCACATGCATAGGTCAAAAAATTAGTAGCACAAAATTAGTAACAAAAAATTAGTCTAATTGATGTGTCATGGGTTAAGATATAATATACACAGGAACTTTGGTCATGAGAATTAGGAAAATAATATTAAATTCGAATAGTCTTGAGTCATTCAAAATTAAACCCAACTTGTTACTCTATTTTGACCCCTAAAACGTCAGATTCGTGAAATGACTATTTCACACAAAGTAGTAAAGCTCGTTGTCTTCTTTCCAATGCCATAAGAATCGCATTAATCCGAAGTCAGAATAAAAAGTTATGACCAAAATATCGGGACCAATACATCGGTGGTCGCGAGCTCGGGTTCGTGGCCGCGAATTCGAGTTCGTAGCCGCAAGTTCAGACCCGAAATTTTAAGATGGTACAATTTATTATTCTTTTTATTAAAATAAAAATATAGGTTAATGTTTGGGCTTAATTAATTTTAAATAAATAATAATATAGACTTTCAACAATAATATATATTATTATAGTCTTAGTAGAAGGATAAATTTCTAACTATATAGATTTGAAAATAAACAATATCAATATGATATTATGCCAATTAAGTCAATCTATCAAATTCATAAATATTAGAATTTAATTAATTTTACAGATATAAAAGAGGAAGTAAACATATTAAATATGCAGACCTAATATAAGGTAAAATATTAATGGCTCAAACAAAAGGGATTCTTGAAAAGAAAAGAGAAATAACATATAAACCCAATTTACAGTTCATCCAATTTTAATATGAAAATAAAATACTAAACATGCAAATTTATCATACTTAAAGATATTCATGTTTAATTAGTATGTAGATTGAAAAGGAAGTAGACATATTAAATATACAGATCTAATAGAGTGTAAAATATTAATAGCCCAAATAAAAAGGTTCTTCAAAAGAAAAGAGAAATAACATATAAACTCAACTTACAATTATACAACTTTCAAGGGAAAGCATAATATTAAACATATAGGTCTATTAATTTATGAGATATTTGGGTTTAAATAAGATTTTTAAACCCATCGATGCGCGATCGAACGCATCCTACGCGACGGGATCTGAGAAGAACAAGATGGATTGATGGGTACCAACCTCTTGAAGCGTGAGCGGAAGATCAACGGCGATTCGGGTTGAAAAAGTCGATGCCCAAGGCGTCGGTTCGTTTAGGTCTTGAGAGAATAATTTCTTATTATAGAGAGTAGAGAGCTTTTAAAGTTTTATTTATAATAGTATAAAGTTTTAGGTCAACTCTAATTAACACTTTTCGTAGAAGATTTAATAAAATAGGAGATTTTTACACGAAATAAGAATTCGTACGTAACTTGGATAGCTTGAGAAAAGGTTTCGTTTTAGTGCTTTGTATAACCACCGAAGCAATTGGTGTTTCTCTCCCAAAATTACAGTTAAACCCTTTGACTTGCTTGATCACTTAAAATGGGCATAACTTTTTATATTTTTGTCAGAAGTTGTCAAATTATATATCGTTGGAATCGTATCGACGAGCACTTCACAATGAGTCTAATTTTGATATGAGAAAAATTAGAAATTTTCTATTTTAAAGGGTGGGTTTCGATTTCGATGTAGAACGTTAGCACAGTACATAGTGTGGTGCATCATCTAACACCGTTAAAATAAAGTCTAAAAATTCGGGTTATTACATTCTCTCCCCCTTATAATATTTTCGTCCTCGAAAATTATGTACATGAGGCGATGAGCTCGGGGTACTTCTTTATAATCTCAGCTTCTCATTAAAAGTCAATGATTCAGCATTAACAAAAATCAGGGTCATTACATTCTTCCCTCCTTAAAAATTTTTGTCCTCAAAAATTGGGCATTGATTAAAAAAGTAGCATCATCATCTCTATTAATCTCGAATCACCTGTAAAACTTTCATATTTGTAATACCTAATATTTGATATCATCAAGGTAGGGTCCCCCTCTCTTTATAATGGTGGTCGATTCTAATTCATCAATTTATAAAGTACTATGATTCGACGTAATAAATTTCTCCGAACGTATGGCATGTCAAATTTTAGTTGGATATTCACTTGATCCAATTATTAAAGTCATTTCTAATATAACCTAAAATCTGCTATTCCTATAGTTGACATTTCAGATCACCTAGAATCCTAAACAGTCAAATCTTCAAGGATTTATTTATCTAATTGCCCCTCAATTTAGAAACGCTTCATCCATTATTTTCCAATCCGTATAGATCATTTCTAATATTTCTCACAAGTTTTTAACTATATAAGTCATTCCTAAATAAATCTTTAAATACCAATTCGAACCTTAGGATCTTCTATCATCAACGATCGAACTTTCTTGAACCTAGTAAGTCCTCAAAAATCTAAAGTCTAGGGTTTATCAGAATCATCATAACCTCAATCAAAATATTATACTTATATAGCCCATACAGTCCTCGAGGAAGTAAAGTCTGAGCTTTGATACCATTCTGTCATGTCCCAAAATTCTACCCTATCCCGAGGGCTTAGAATTCTGAGTTATGACCCGCACATATCTCGGATATACTAAGCGGACATACACCTAATCAGAGTTATCGCGCAATAATGGTTCCACAAAATCCGTGAAATCTAACAAATAGTGGTGGAATATAAATGCAATCATAAATACTGAATAAGTGTGATAAAACTATAATCCACCAATAAAATAATAATGAAAGTCGGAGACAAATCCGATAAAATAAACTATAAAATTCGCAATACTAGTATCAATAAAACTCAATACCCAATCTACAATGATCAGTAACCGACACTCGAATCAAGATCAGCACCGTAGCCTGATAACTGACAGCGTCGCCCTCTAAAGGCTCCTGGTACTCAACGCCCGCGGAATCAATGAAATCAGCGTCGACGAGATCTAGATGGTCGGCGTCTACTCCACCAACGTAATCACGTGCAACTGTTAGATTATCGTAGGATGAGTTTACTCAGTCACGTAAACTCAGTGGGATACACCACCAATCCACCCCATACTACTCAGGTGTATTGTGGGTGTATCATGTGAGTGATAAACATAGTATCTCAAAGTAGATAGCAAAAGAAAGATAAAATCACATGCATATCGTAAAACTCATATCATATCATAAATGCAAGACTATGATCTAGACACTCATATCCTAACGTACCTTACCATATCTTATAACATATCATACCATCTCAGTGAGTCACCACGCCCAAGCGTAGGTATGATCTCATATACTCTCGTACATATGTCCTAACTTACTCATAACTCATATAATATAATTCAGATGAAAATACAGAAGGTCAGATGTATAAAAAGATTTATATTAGATTATCTTATATTTATATATATATTTATTTATTTACACACATTCCAATACAACATAGAATAGGATAATTATAAGTGTATTCTCGATAACGAAAAAGTCAGGGTTCGATATTCACGAGGTATCAAATTTCTAACACTTCGTGTTATCGAAGGGGTCACGTTGAAGTCATAAATTGATATATATATATATATATATATATAATAATTAGATAATTAAATTAAATGATATTTATAATTATTAAGTTATGATTTATCATAACCATCGATCGAAAGACCTTAAGATATAATATACACAGGAACTTTGGTCATGAGAATTAGGAAAATAATATTAAATTCGAATAGTCTTGAGTCATTCAAAATTAAACCCAACTTGTTACTCTATTTTGACCCCTAAAACGTTAGATTCGTGAAATGGCTATTTCACACAAAGTTGTACAACTTGCTGTCTTCTTTCCAATGCCGCAAGAATCCCATTAATCCGAAATCAGAATAAAATGTTATGACCAAAATACCGAGACCAACACATCGGAATTAAGTTCAGAATTAGGGTTAAGTTCTAAGTTCGGACCCGAAACTTTAAGATGGTACAATTTATTATTCTTTTTATTAAAATAAAAATATAAGTTAATGTTTGAGCTTAATTAATTTTAAATAAATAATAATATAGACTTGCAACAATAATATATATTATTATAGTCTTAGTAGAAGGATAAATTTCTAACTATATAGATTTAGAAATAAACAATATCAATACGATATTATGCCAATTAAGTCAATCTATCAAATTCATAAATATTAGAATTTAATTAATTTTACAGATATAAAAGAGAAAGTAAACATATTAAATATGCAGACCTAATATAAGGTAAAATATTAATGGCTCAAACAAAAGGGATTCTTGAAAAGAAAAGAGAAATAATATATAAACTTAATTTACAGTTCATGCAATTTTAATATAAAAATAAAATACTAAACATGCAGATTTATCATACTTAAAGATATTCATGTTTAATTAGTATATAAATTTAAAAGGAAGTAGACATATTAAATATACAGACCTAATAGAGTGTAAAATATTAATAGCCCAAATAAAACGGTTCGTGAAAAGAAAAGAGACATAATATATAAACTCAACTTACAATTATACAACTTTCAAGGGAAAGCATAATATTAAACATATAGGTCTATTAATTTATGAGATATTTGGGTTTAAATAAGATTTTTAAACCCGTCGATACGCGATTGAACGCATCTTACGCGACGGGATCTGAGAAGAACAAGATGGATTGATGGGTACCCACCTCTTGAAGCATGAGCGGAAGATCAACAGCGATTCGGGTTGAAAAGATCGATGCCCAAGGAGTCGGTTCGTCTAAGTCTTAAGAGAGAATAATTTCTGATTATAGAGTAGAAAGCTTTTAAAGTTTTATTTATAATAGTATAAAGTTTTAGGTCAACTCTAATTAACACTTTTCGTAGAAGATTTAATAAAATAGGAGATTTTTACACAGAATAAGAATTCGTGCGTAACTTGGCTTGATAAAAGGTTTCGTTTTAGTGCTTTGTATAACCACCGAAGCAATTGGTGTTTCTCTCCCGAAATTATAGTTATACCCTTTGACTTGCTTGATCACTTAAAATGAGCATAACTTTTTATATTCTTGTCAGAAGTCGTCAAATTATATATCGTTGGAATCGTATTGACGAACACTTCACAATGAGTCTAATTTTGATATGGAAAAAATTAGAAATTTTCTATTTTAAAGGGCGAATTTCGATTCCGATGTAGAGCGTTAGCACAGTACATAGTGTGGTGCATCATCTAACACCATTAAAATAAAGTCTAAAAATTCGGGTTGCTACAGTATTTGTCCATGTGGATTTTATGAATATGATCTATTATGGTTTAAATTTATAGGTTCTGGAAGATGATGACAGTTTTGTTATTTGGAGTGTTTTGGATCGTTTTGGATTTAGAGTTGATTTGTCCAAGAGGATTTTATGAGTTTTGATCTTAGTGACCAAATAAGCGGACTTTTTGAAAATGTTGTGAATGATTTGTTATTTTTCGAAAAAAAAAACAAATAAAATTCAAATTATTCACAATTTTTAAAAAAATCATATTTGTTCCGAATAAATGACAAATTTCGTGAATTATACAAGAAATTTCCAACTTTTTCCCAGATTTTGGTAAAAAATTTCTGTTTTTCAATTTTTATAGCTTTTAATTAATATAATTTTTATTTGATTTTATCAAAATTTTGAACTTTTTTCTCGAATTTGACGAAATTTGCCAGATTTTTTCCAAGCCGATTTATTCCTGAAACCCTACTTGTTCACTATGGTTTTCATGTGATTTTTTCTGGTGGGGCTGAATATTATTGTTTTACTGACGATCAAGTTCATTGCCTAGATTTTTACCTAATTTACAGTTTTGTTTGCTTTTCACTATTCGCGAGTTGCTATTCACTCAATGAGCTCATATTCACCAAGTTGGTGTTTGGGAATAAGTCGGCAAGAGGAAAATTGGGATAGATTCAGGAAAAATAGGAAAAATGCTAGGAAAAAAATGAAAAAAAATTAATTTTTTTCAAAAATAAGATTAAAACGCATGTAAATATAAAAAAACGTTGACAAAGTTGCGATTTATTGAAAATTTCGAGAATTAATTGCAATTTGAATTGCAAAATTCACGACTTTTTAAAAAAGTCGCAGACTTTGGTGACTATGATCGTGAAATCAAAAGAAAAATATCCTAGAATTTTGTGATAAAGTCATTTATTAGTTTGTTTGATTGGATTCACAGTTTGTGAGGGGTCAGTGTGAATTTGGTTTCTGAGAGTCAATTCTATCTAATGCACGAAGTAAAACACACAATGTTTATGGGTGGGATAGATACCATGTAGATTCTCAACTTAGTGGTATCTGAAATTTTGGCTTCTTTTGATGAAAATATTAGAGATTTCATTATGGGATGTACTTCTAATATATTTTCCTATTGGATTCTTTATATGAATTTTGTTGCTTTTACAGCATAGAAGAAAGTGTTGATATGCTGAGTTCATAAGTTAGATTCTAGCTAACTCTCAAATATAATTGATCAGATACATGGATTTGATTTGATCCGACTTAGATTTTTCCTTGGCCTGTCAATCAACCCTAATCAGGTAACTGCAATCATCACCTTTGGCTTATATGACTGAAGAAGCCCAAGCATGTAGTGTGATACCTGATGTCTTGATTCACAACATGGTATGTCCATGTATCCCATCCCCCCTTTCCGTTGCCGATTGGTGAATAAATTTGTTGCCTCGTCCTCATTTTTGACCTTGAACAAAAAGCTCTCTTCCTAATGTGCAGGTCTTTTTTTATTCTTCAATGTTGCTAATGTGCAGGTCTTTTGTGATGCAAAGATAAAGAAGATGAAAATAAAATATTTCTATTTTCCTCTACTTGTATCGCCAAGTGTTCTACAACAAGAAAAGGATCACATTGAGGGTTTTGCTCCAGAGGTGAAGTTTTGATTTAGTAACATCTTCACACTTTAGAAATTAATACTATAACAGTAGGGGAAGGTTCATAACCTCATTTTGAGTTTGTAGAGCATGTCTCAATTTATACTATAACAGCACCATGTAATCCACTATTGCATTACTTCTAGATGACATTTGATTCTTTTAATGATTCGATGGAGATCATTTTTTTATCTAACCTTTTACATTACAGATCTTTAGATGATATTGCATCTATGAGATTCATAACACCAAATGATTCTCCGTGACACAGGAAGAGCCAAGTCATCCAGAGGCAGAGTTGAGATGGGAAGAGCTCCATGCTGTGATAAGGTAAATGTGAAGAAGGGGGCATGCTCACCAGAAAAAGAAGTCATTTTGATCTACACTTTTGTTGTTATTTTGGTTTAATGTACTCTTCTGAATTTAGTTGTCTATCTAATGAGTAGTCATGAGCATGGATTAAAATATCGTCCGATATTGATACGTATCGATTTTGGACCGGAACGATACAATAAAATGGGTTTTTATCAACCCCCTAAAAAATAGTCAAACTATCGTTCGTATCGTCCGTATCGTCCAATGTATCGTTCAAATTATCGGTCAATTTATCGTCCATCCTAGAAATTTAGGATTTTTCTATGGCCCCTTAGAAACAGTCAAATTATTCGTCGTATCGTCCAATTTATCGTCCGTATTGTCCAAATTATCAATCAATTTATCATTCGTCCCAGAATTTTAGTGTAATTTTTGGGATTTAAAACAAAAATGTACTAGGACGATACACGATACGTATCGTCCTGGTGGTTTGGACGATACGTATCGAAAATACGATTTTTTGATCCATAGTCAAGAGTGGTCCAATGCACTGATGGTGAATGGTCATATCATATATTTTATCAACTTTGTGCTAGGGCTCCTCCTACTCTTAGAGGTATTTAAGTTTATAGGATTTTCTTTTTACAAGTTTCAAGAGATTAGTGATTTATTTCAATGTTTTCATCTTCAGCCTTTTATATACTTGCGGGTACTGATTCAGGAAATATTTATATGTTGGCATTATGTTCTGTTTTTTGGACAAACAAATATGATGGCTTCAAGATCATGTGATGTGTGGATTAATCATGACACATCTTGTATATCAATAGAACCACAATGCTTATAAAACCAACTCCAAATTTATGGTATGCTCCTGGTTTCTTGACTGAAGAAAAAAAAAGTAAATCATTCTGTTTATATTAAGTTACTTATCATTTACAGTTTAACGGTATCTTGTTAGCATTTCAATGATTACTAATTATAGAAAATTGGTTGTGATAACTCTTTTATGAAACTTAATGACTCTATGGTAATATTTGGCATGTGGCAAGCGTGGGGAGAAAATTTCCGCATTACATTTCTCCGTCAATTCGTTAATGGTTTTTCCATCTCTTCATTCAAGGTAGATTCCTAATTGAGGTCTGGAATTTGGATAGCAATTAGATCTTATGATGCTGCATTGATGGAGCAGGATCTGCTCTATACTTGATGCTATTATTTCCCGAGCTTTCTCATCTGTCCAAAAGTTCCTCTTATCCCAGCCATTCCTATTAATATCCATGATTGTTTCATGTGAAGCTTGCTCTGCATACTAATCTGATCCATTCATGAAACAGGTCGTCCGGATTATTAGGGGCAATCCAACTCTTTACATATCGCTGGTCATGATATCTTTGGTTTGCTTTGTTCTTCCAGCATTTGGTCTAATCGTTTTGCTCCCGTTTCATGCCTCATATTGCCATTCTGCTCTCTGTAGGTATGCTTATTATCACATTTATCGAGTTTTCCATATGTTAAATAAGTTATATGTTGAATGACATGCATCATCCCGGTGATAATAATCGATTGCGTCGTGAACCCTTTCATATGGGAAAGCATGATAACCTGCCATGTCTAAAGTACAGGTTCCATTTCATTTTAAATGAATTCTTCTGTTATCTAGGAAAAAAAAAAAAAACAGATATCATGATATTTTCTATATTTAACATTTTTCTAACCTCTTGCACGTCTTTACTTTTTCTAGGAAAACAAAAATTGGAAATGGTAAATATTTTCAATTTCCGTGATACTTCAATATTCCTATGATCCTAAATGTTAATCCCATTTTTGTAACAGTTTTATGGCGGCTTCCTTTCGCAACCATGCACAAAGGAAAGAGTCATATGATTCCAAAACCAATGGTGATGCCTCTAGACGATCAAAACACAAGTCCAGTGACCCATTCAACCAACTTTTGCCTCTCGATGATCACTATTCTAATTGCTCGAACTCAACACGAAACTTTGGCGACACTCAACTGGAGATCTTCAACTATTGGCATGGCATGCTAATATTGCATCTGCTTGCAACACTCATGTTTGTTCCTTCACTTGTGGCTTGGTTACAGGTATGGATATGTTTTCCCTCCTGGTGTAAATTGCTAGCATGAAAATGTCGCAGGAATAAATAATTGCATTTGTAACTTCCATTTATGTCACTCCAATGTATGCATACGCATGCATGCGCACACTGAAACTTAGAGATTGTCTCTCCTCACCGAATCTTGTTATATGCTGACTTGTACAAATTTTCAGGGTCCCTAACATGTGTGAAAGTCAACTTATGATAGGATTGATGGGCTAAAGGCTTCTCATAGGTTGATGTATCTTATGATGTCAGTAACAACATTAATTCTAAAATTCGAAATTCCATCAAAAGCTGGTTTATATCCTTTTCTTACATGGAGCTGGAAAATCCGGCCCATCCGATTAAAACACTATTATATGGGATCAAGAAACTTTTTGGTCTTCCAATAGCAATAGGTTGATTGCTTTACTCCTATATCTTCCGGAAGGGAAAAAGATTTCTGAAAGTTGTTTCATGGATCCAAAAGAGAGTATTTGGGTTCTCCCAAAAATACACATAGTACATCTTAATCTATCTACAAATCCATATATTATACGTGCAATATCTGTATATAAAAAATAATCGCATTGTGTCGATTGCGAAATCCACTCGGGCAACAAATTGTGTGTTGATATCTTGTGCCTTAGTGTTTGGTTTATCCCAGAGTCTTCAATGTTCTTCCTATAATGTAACTTTTTCTTTTAATTTTGTGTTTCTTTATCACTATAATGACACTAAACACTTATATTGGCTTAATTCACTACAAAAAAAGAGTCCTACCCCGACGGCTGTTATACGAACCCGTCAGCGTATATCAACCTTATGCTGATGGCTAATATAACATGCCATCGGCGTATATAAAGTGTATATAAGTCAATCTTTTTTTCTTCTCCCTTCGCACGAGCGTCCTTCTCACGAACTCAAACCCTTCTCCCTTCTCACGAACTCCCCTCATTCCCTCTCGCTCAAACCCTAAATCCCTCTCTCCTTTTCACTTCTCCGCCAATGAGAGTATGAAACCCTAGCTAGCTTCATCGCCAATTGAAGCATCAGAGTCACTCACACTCGAAGAATCAGATTCAATCGACACTGAAACATCAGAAATCAACCGCCAAAAACCAATAAAGGCGGCAGGGTCTTTCATTTCATCTACTTCATTTGCCATCGAAGATCTAGCTCTTATCCAGATCTAGACTAGTTTCAACTAGTATCTTATTTATTTATTTTCGATGTTGATTTTTACTCCTTTTTTCCTCTTATTTATTCGTCGATTTCTTTGTGATTTGTTACATATGTACTCATTCGAGGCAGAAATCGACCGATCTATACTTTTTCTCTCTTGCGGTGTATAATTTCATCTCAATTCTTTTGATGAGTGGCGTTTTCTTTAGTTTGAACTTTGAACGCTTTCTGATCTCCATTATTTTTCAGATTTATTCGCAAATCGCTATTGGATCTACTCGCTCAAAGCTTCTCGTAGATCTGGTTGGAGATCCTCTCGATTTCGATATGAGATTTAAACTTTGAAGGAGTATTTTAAATTTAGATATAAGACTTATGTTTGGGGAAATTGATTTTAACAGATCTGTAGACTTATTTATTCAGCTCACATATTCATGTTATTCGGCAGATGAAATGCGTTATTAATGTCTTGTGTCGGCTTCAGTTTTTTGCTTGACTCTCTCTTCTTCTTGCTTTCATTTTTTGGAAGGACAAAATTACCCCTACATTTATTAAGTCACAGGGTCCAACCTCTCGCATATTACTTACCCCTCAACTTTTCCTTTTTATTTTTATTTTGAAAAATGTTAAGAGGGAGTCAATTAATTGATATGTGCCCAAATTCAATGAGTTAGACAAAATTGCCAATATGACTTGCTACTGTTTGCCAATATGACTTGCTACTGTTTTAGTCTTATTTTATGCTGGGGCTTTTGCTTGTTGTTGCTTGTTTTTTGTTTTATTTTATATACAAGATCTGTGTACTAGAGAGCTCAGCTTTCTCTGTTATGCTCAACGAGCTGAGCTGAGCTTGTTGAGCATTGTATCTCAGATTTTGGCCGATGTTGTGTTATTCTATAGTAATTTTTTTGTTGCTCTTGAAGTTGAGGGGCTGGGTTTTGGCTGCAAATCAGCCACAGTCATCAACACTATGCTCTAATTTCATTAACAGTTCAAAAGCATTGTAGATTTGATCAGTATACCCATCACTCTCAATCAGATAAAATTAATCTGTGCCAAAGAACATCTTCCCCCTTATTGCAGCAAAATAAAGGAAACTGTCCACAACATAATAGCTTCCATTGAGCCAAAAAAGAAAATTGGATCATCATCTATTTCTAACCTCCATAAACTCATTTTGATATAATTCAAAATCCTATTACAAATGCACAAGCATATATAAACATTGACATCTCTGATGACTGACTGGAAACCCTGCAAAAATTTCCCATGATTAAGAATCTAAAAGTAGACGACGGTGGAGGGAATGAGGAGTTGGTACTAAGGCCTTGGTACACAGCAGTGTGAGTTCGTACTAAGGACTAGTCACATCTGGGAATGAGTGGTCAAAAAGAATATAGTTAATGGTCTCAATCTAATATGAGAAAGGGCATTGATTAGATGGTTACAGTTGCTTAATTAATGAGATTTTAAGCTTGTCATGGTACTCCTCTAAAGATCATAGAGGGGGAGTGACGCAGGACGGTACCCTAAACTACGTAAATGATATGATTGATTTTGTCGAAATTAAATTAGAATTAAATTAAACAATAAAATTTGTAAAATATAACGAATACCTCAGGTTTTCGTAGTATGTCATAGGAGAATCACGCATAATTCAGGTAGGGTTCAATCCGGGCGCTAGATCCGTTAGGTCGTAGCGCAGATCAATCCTAGAGATAGAACTCTAGGTTTTTCCAGATTATAGCGCTCTCAATTCAATGATGGGATCACTGATTTTTTTCTTATTATTTGATGCGGAAGGTTTAATAACTCTGCTGGGATCTATGATTGTTGAATCGAATCGATTCACGGTGTAGGAAAAATTAGGATTTAGGATGTTAAAAGGAATGATGGCTGATTTAGGATTGTAAGAGTCAACACACAAACAGAGAAGATGAAATAGATAGATTGATTGATTGATTGACAGGCTTCACACCCTTAGCTTCGCACCAAACCCTTCTCGAGAAGAAGATTCACTCTTCGTAGAGGCTCAACTCAAGCACACACAAGCAAAAGCTCTTTTTATTCACAATCAATAATCAATCTTAATAGAGTGTTTACAATGGCTTTATATAGGCTAAGAAAACCCTAAACGATATAAAACTCGCAATTAAAAGAGTCCTAAAATAATAAAAGACTAAAAAGGTTTTTTAAAAAACGAAAAACGAAAATTTTCCATCATTGTAGCTCACTCGAGCGAGGATTATAAGCGCTCGAGCGAGGGCTCGCTCGAGTGAGGATTATAACCACTTGAGCGAGGGCACTGTTCTCCTCGCGGTTTGTATCCGTTTCTTCTCTGAAGCTACGGTACTCGGGCCTCCTCTACATTTTCAAAATTTCCTCTTTCGCCTAGTTTTAATTTCCATTCTGCTTCTTCCGACGTCGGTACACGCGAAAATGTCCAATTCGATGTCTATGATGTCGGTGTCCCCGTCAATTCTCCAGGGCCAAAAAGGCTTCATCACCGATGAAGCGGTGTCATGATAGCGCTCGAGCATGTCGGGATCCAAACGTCGCACTTCGTCTTCAGCTAACCATGAGTTCTCAGAGTCCGGCTTTCCCAACCACTTGACCAAGTACTTTTGAATTCTGCTCCCATGGGTGGATATTGCCAAATCATCTAATATCCCTTCGATCTCATCTCTTCGCTGCTTGCGTGGGGAAGGGAAAGGTAGGGGTTATAGGGTGGGACTGGTATTCGGACTCGGGGCTGCTTGGAAGGGGTTGTGAGGGGGTGAGGCTTGGGCTAAAGAAGGAACCAGATCCTCCACATTGAATGTAGAGCTGACCCGTATATCTGGTGGAAGCTCGAGAACATATGCATTAGGGCCGCTCCTTGCCACATTCTAAAAGGTCCAGCGTCACGGGCTTGAAGTTCCTTTACAGCTCCCAATGGGAACCACTCAGGCCTAACCCGAACCATGACGTAATCTCCAACTTGAAATTCCTTGAAGCGCCTGTGCACATCCACAAAGATTTTATACTGTTCATTGCTAGCATTAATTCTTTTTCTAATTTCGGCATGCAATTCATGTATATGCTATGCAAATGAATTGGCTGACTCGGAAACTCGATGAGATGCAGACATAGGAATTAAATCAATGGGTGTTCTAGGCCTATGATCAAGGACGACCTCAAAAGGACTCATACCTAGGGACCTATTAACTGAATTGTTATATGCAAACTCGGCTAAAGGTAAAATAGAATTTCAAGTCCTAGGGTGATCACCAACAAGACAACGGAGAAGATTACCAAAGCTCCTATTGGTGGACTCCGTTTGGTCATCTGTTTGAGGATGATAGGCCGATGAAAATTGGAGCATGGGACCCATCATATGCCATAAAGTTTTCCATAAGTAACTGGTAAATCGCACATCTCGATCTGACACAATCGTCTGGGGTAAACCATGTAGACGCACAACCTCCCCGAAAAATAATTTGGCTATGTGAGCCGCATTGGAGGTTTTAAAACAGGGTATGAAGTGGGCCATCTTGGAAAAGCGGTCCACTACCACAAAAATGAAATCGTGCTTCCGTTGAGTCTTTGGAAGCCCAAGCACAAAATCCATAGAGACGTTTTGCCACAAAGTGTGAGGCACGGGTAAAGGGGTGTACAAACCGATATTTTATTTGATATGCTTCGCAAGTTGGCATGTGTGACACTGTTTCATGACCCTAGAGACATCCCTCACAAGGCTAGGCCAATAGAACCTATCCTCAACAAGTGCACTGGTATTATTGCGCCTAAAATATCCGACAATCCCTCTGACATGTAGCTCCCAGATGAGGAAATCACGCAATGAAGTACGAGGGATACACAAACGATTGCCTTTGAACAAATACCCATCCAACAGGGTATACTCGGAGTTAATGTTCAGATTTTCAAGGAAAACAATGTATTTTACCCCGAAATCTGGGTCATCAGAATAATCTTGCCTCAACTGCTCAAATTCGACGACCCCGGTGCTCATAGACTGTAAAATCGCCACTCGACGACTAAGCGCATCAGCAGCCTTGTTTTCGGCACTAGCCTTATGTTTCAAAACAAATGTGAACCCTTGGAGACTCGACCCACTTTGCGTGCCTCGGGTTCAACTTTTTCTAGGAAGCAAGGAAACGTAAGGCCTCGTGGTCAGAAAACAACACAAATTCCTGCGGTCTCAGGTAATGTTTCCAATACCACAGAGATTGGATGACCGGATAAAACTCCTTATCATAGGTGGAGTATTTTTGCTTTGCCTCATTGAGTTTCTCACTAAAATAGGCCACAGGGTGACCTTCTTGGCTTAGCACTCCGCCTATGCCTATACCCGATGCGTCACATGCTACTTCAAAGACTTTAGAAAAGTCTGGCAGGCGCATGACAGGTGCAGTAACCATCTTCTCTTTTATCTCGACAAAGGCCCTCGTCGAGGCTTTGCTCCACAGGAACTTCCTTTTTCTCATGCAATCGGTAATGGGAGCCATGACAGTGCTAAAATTCCAAATGAAGTGACGATAAAACATGACCAAACCGTGGAAGCTATGGACTTTATGAATATTCTGAGGCTCGGGCCACTCCACAATGGCCTTAACCTTCGCAGGGTTCGCAATCATCCCATCTACCGAGACAATGAATCCCAAGAATATAACAGAGTGCTGCATGAAGGTGCACTTCTTGAGATTCGCGTATAACCTTTCTCCTCTTAAGGTTTCGCAAACCAACCTCAGGTGGATGATGTGTTGTTCCTTGTCTGGGCTGTAAATCAGAATGTCATCAAAGTACACGATAAGGAATTTGCTAAGGAATGGCCTCAACACTTGGGTCATGAGCCTCATAAATGTGCTCGGGGCATTGGAAAGCCCAAAAGGCATGACCATCCACTCATAAAGACCGTCTTGAAGGCGGTTTTCCATTCATCACCAGGACGAATTCGAACCTGATGGTAGCCACTTTTAAGGTTTATCTTTAAAAAGATAGTGGCTCCAACCATCATGTTAAGCATGTCATCAAGTCACGGTATAGAAAATCGATACTTAACAGTGATTTTATTGATTGCTCGGCTATCCACACACATGCGCCATGTACCATCTTTCTTAGGTGTGAGTAATGCTGGTACAGCACAAGGGCTCAGACTCTTGTATGAACCCCTTTTGCGTGTTGAATGTCATGCATGGGAGGGAGCTCATTAGGTAAGTCTTCAGGGAAGACATCCGCAAATTCACTCATGATGGGCTCTACCTCCTTGGGGTACTCACAAACTGACTCAGAAGTACTCTCAACAGTAACAACGACATATACAACACTCATCTTTCGACGCTCTCTCAAACTCTGAAGGGGTCACAATATTGATGGCTTTGGATTGACCTCCCTTCTTCTCAACTCTGTTGACTGATGGTGCTTTGGGAGCCAAACGGTTAAGAGTGATTTTCTTGCCCTTGTAATTAAACGTACAAACGTTAGATCGCCCAAATATGGTCACGTTCAAATCATAGAGCCATGGCCTCCCTAATATAATGTGGCCCACATCCATCGACACCACATTGCACCATAAGGTGTCAGAGTATGAACCCAATTGTATGGGTACACGACACCTCTGAGATAAGGGAATGGATGAGGAGTCGACCCATGCGACTTTGTAAGGTCTCGGGTGGGCTTCAGGTGTAAGCCCTAAGCGGGTGACGGTATGTTCTAACACCACATTGGTGCAGCTTCTGCTATCCACGGTAACCCTACAACTCTTTGTTCCACATGTGGCAAAGGTGTGAAAGATGTTCTCCCTTCGCCAATCCTCCTTTTCATCCCGTTGAGGTTGTGCAAAGGCACACCTCACAACCAGAGCGCGACCCATGTCATCACCTTCCTCGTCACTAGGTGTGACATTCGGCTCAAAGACCTCTTCCTCATAAATTCCTTCACTTTCTTCTCCTTCTCCATCAATGAAGAGATTCCTTTGTGGATTGGGCAGCAAAGTGACCCAATCCTTGACATGAAACCCACTCTTCGAGGATTCTCCAGCTACACCCTTACCTTTGTCAAATCTCACATTAGTATACGTGGGTTACATGGGTTTGGTAGGCGGGTTTCCAGCACTAGATTTCACTTCGCCAGTACGGAATTGACCGGAGTGAAAATCAGATCGCCTAGTCACCGTCATCTTCAAATATCGTTCAAGGTCTTGAATGACGGTGTAACATTTGGCGAGAGTTTCAATAGTGTGGGAGACTAACTCTTTTTGCAAGTCAAGTCTCAATCCGGTACGAAATCTGTATAGAGTGACTTGAGGGTCTTCGGATACCTTGGCTCTCATTATGTACTCTTCAAATTTGCCAATGTAATCCGATACGAGCATACTACCTTGGCGCAGATTTTGCCATTGGTCAAGGAGACGATGGTAGTATGAAGAAGGAACGTACTTCTTTGTAAGTTGCTCCTTCATATCCTCCCAATGGGTAATGGGAGTACAACCCGCATTCGTTCTGATACGTTCAACGTTGACCCAAAAGAGTCGGGCTTGGCCTATGAGCTTCATCTTAGCAAGTCTAACACATCTTTCATCACTCATGCCAAACCACTCGAAGTGCTGGTCCATATCGGATAACCAATCGAGGAAGACCGGGAGGTCTAGTCTTCCATCGAAAGTCGGGAACTCAACTCGGACATTTTTGAGGAGTCTCCCTTTCAGGTCGTAGTCATCTCCATGATGATCTATCCTATGGTTTCGATTCCAATTATGTTAGTAGCCATTTCGTTCAAAACGTGGACCATTACGCTCACGGGGTGGTTCAAAATACTCATCACCCTTGTCTAACCGATTAACTCGGTCTAACAACCTCTCATTGGATGTTTCGAGAGTCCTTTGGGCTGTCTCTAAGGCAGTCATTCGATCATTGATTGATTTTAGATCAGCCCTCATGCCGTTAAGAGCTTCGGCAATCCCACTCATGTCCATGGTGATACAATTTACTAATTGACGGACTCTAGAATGGAATGCAAGATGAACACTTTGGTCAAAACTGAAATAATATGTGATGAAAATAAAGTGCAATGAATGCAATGTCACACAGTATGCCCTAACCTAGAACCTAGGGCTCTGATACCAAAACTGACGCAGGACGATACCCTAAACTACGTGAATGATATGATTGATTTTGCCGAAATTAAATTAGAATTAAATTAAACAATAAAACTTACAAAATATAACGAATACCTCAGATTTTTGTAGTATTCCATAGGAGAATCATGCATAATTCCGGCAGGGTTCTGTCCGGACGCTAGATCTGTTAGGTTGCTCCATATTAGGTTTAATAACTCAATGATGGGATCACTGATTTCTTCTGATTATTTGATGCAGAAGGTTTAATAACTCTGTTGGGATCTACAGTTGTTGAATTGGATCGATTCACGGTGCAGGGAAAATTAGGATTTAGGATGTTAAAAGGCATGATGGCTGATTTAGGATTGTAAGGATCAACACACAAACAGAGAAAATGAAATAGATAGATAGATTGATTGGCAGGCTTTACACCCTTGCCTTCGCACCAATTCCCTTCTCGGGAAGAAGATTCACTCTTCGTAGAGGCTCATCTCAAGCACACACAAGCAAAAACTCTTTTCATTCATAATCAATAATCAATCTTAATAGAGTATTTACAATGCCTTTATATAGGCTAAGAAAACCCTAAACGATATAAAACTTGCAATTAAAAGAGTCCTAAAATAATAAAAGACTTGAAAAGGTTAAAAAAAAAAACAAAAAACAAAAAAATTTCGTCACTGTAGCTCGCTCGAGCGATGATTATAACCGCTCGAGCGAGCTTAAGTGGTCGCTCGAGCGAGGATTATAACCGCTCAAGTGAGGGCACTATTCTCCTCGCGGTTTGTGTCTGTTTTTCCTCTGAGGCTACTGTACTCGGGCCTCCTCTACATTTTCAGAATTTCCTCTTTCGCCTAGTTTTGATTTCCATTCCGCTTCTTCCGACGTCAGTACACGGGAAAAGGTCCAGATCCGATGTCTACGATGTCGGCGTCCCCGTTAGGGAGACTCATCCTTAGCATTGAGCTCAGTAATCCTCCCCTCTACCGCTTTAATCCTATCTTTACTTTCATCACGAACTTCTGTATTCCACCTTGCACAGTCATATTTAATAACCCTTAGTAATGGCTCCCCTTAAAATATGTACGCAAAATAAACAAAATTATTTATTAGAACCAACACAAAATAATAGCCTTTTACTGACAACCTACTACCAATAACTATAATTTCCTCAATCCATGAGCAAACTTAAAGGCGCTGAATATTAACAATTTTGATGGAAATTAGGAATTTCTTTGTACCCATTTCATGATTTTATTTCCTGAAGACTATCGTTTGAAACCTATACTTGAGCTCAGCCCGTAAAGCCAAAACCGTAGTTGATAGTCTAGTGCCTGGTATCAAAACTAGGCCATTGTCGAGAACTAATCGATATCGACTGATCTTGATCGACACATATTTTTCATTATAAGAAAAAACACTGATTCACTATATCTTGGACCGATATCCGATACTGATAGATTTGTTTAGTCCTGGCTTATAGATGGGCTCGACTAGTCAACAGCCCTGGAGTTATGATTTATTATTAGGAATGGAGTGGGTATTAAAGTGTTAGTGGCATTGGCTGTGCAGTCCTGTGTTAATTGTGAACCATTAAACAAGCCAAAGGCTTACTTTGTAGGTTCATACGCCCGAAAATCTATGTGAACCTCTTCTAAGGATAGACCTATTCTACGCAGGATGATTGGCACAAGCATTTAACTAAGTTAGTTTCTAAGAAGGAAGAGGGAGAGATTCTATAAAAAGGAAGAGCAAAGTGGAAAACCCTACAGGGGCTTACAACAGAACACAGATGCCCCATACCATTTTGTTGTTTAAGCACCCATAAATGAGATAGAGATAATCCAATATGTCTTGCGACAATTACCCATTGCCCAGAGAAAACAAGGATCAATAGAAAAATTTATCATGACTTGCTTCCTTGTTGCTAAAGATTCACGAGCTGCAATATCTCCAAATTCCCCACATAATAAAACAGGGCAGTGAAACAAAATATGGTTGACTGATTCTTCTCCTCTCTAGGGCACCTATTAGAAATTAATTTACCACGTTTCCTTAACTGATCCACTGTGAGAAGCTTCTCCCAAATCTACACACCCACTGAGAATTTATATCTATTAATTCTAGGAATATAATTTAAATCAATTAAAGTCTTTAATTGATGAGGTTAAGTAGTTATTAACTTAATTGTTAGCCTTGTTATTTAATTTGCATGAGGTGTGTTGGGAACATAACTAATTCGCCTGCGGAAGATAGGGCACGCTTGTCTTGCCTATGTTGGTCATCTGCCCATCGTAGACTAAATTCGAACAGGGCTGTCCAGTTATAGGCAACTTTTTTTACATCTTTCATCAGTTAAACTAACCTCTCTAGCAGCTCATCATTGGCACATCTCTTCCAAAAAAATATGCTTATCATAGGATTAGAACCACTTGGTTGATGTATTTTAATATCAATTGTTAAAAGATGGATCCATCCATATTAGAGTGAATAGATTTGATGGTTGAAATCTCATAATCGATGAGATTTTTTAGGATGTGGACACCTCGCAATCACTTCGATAACTTGAATTGAGCAAAAGTGGTGTCAAATGGCCAATAAAATGGATCGTCATGGCCTCTTATAAGTTGGAGATCATCCATTAATTAATCATCTATTTAATAAATAAAAGGAGATGAGTTAGTTTTTTGCTGTTGCAAATTATATGTAAAGGAAAAAAGAACTGCAATATAAGCAATAATATATGAATTTTCATTTGAATTTATAAAAAGACTTGGGATTATAAGGATACCATACTCATTAAGACTTGGGATTATAAGGATACCATATTCATTTTTGAGACATATTTGTGCAATTGAAACTAATTTGTGTGTCAAACCTGCTTATGTCTGCCCACATCAATTCATAATCCAAACTTATAATTGACGGCCTTTTTGTTCCAATCAAACCATAGATATGCTTGGGACTTGATATGGGGGAAGCATTATCTCCAAGTTCCATTGTAAAATTTAGGAGTTGTCTGGTGAGAACTTCACATTGGATCTTATTCGAAGCTTTCTAAGAAGCTCTTGCTTTATGATTCACTCCTTTCTATATTTTGTACTTGCATAGTTACTCTGATTGATAAAAATTCCAGTGAAAGGGATCATTATTAATTGCTTAATTCTTAGTTGATAGCGTACACAATGTATTGTGTCATCTTTTAGCAAACAATGTAATTGGCAAGCTTATATTCTTTAATTGATGGGGTTATTGTATGATTTCGAAAAAAAAAAATTGCTTTCTTTTTTTCAATCTTGTAAGGTGCAAACACTCTCAGATACTGCAAACATAAAGAGAAAGGAAAATAAATTCCATGCATTGTGAATAATAGAGTACATCCAAATTTCAGAAAATGGTGAAAAAGTTTTATTCTTGAATGTGCATATTTATGAATCACCAAAATTTTCTGTTGCTTGCTTATACGTTTCATGTTGTGGAAGCATACCTGCTATTTTCCATATTTTATTTGTTAAAATTCTGTGTTGCAGTTTCTAGTTAGCTATATCTTTCATACTTGCTGCTCTGAAAGTCTTATTAGTAAAGACCCAATATATCTATATATATATTGTGGCTTTTCTCTTATTAAGTTTTTGTCATGGCCTAATCAAAAAGGAAAAAACTTGAAGGTAGTATCCATGCTCAATATGGACTGGGATGCATTCATCAAAAATAGAAAAAGACTGGATTACATTATTTTGTAGCTTTTAAATGGCAATATGACCTTTTTTTAATGAGGTCTTTATATATATATATATATATATATATTGTTTAATGACTTTTATTTGCATCCAATTCTTATAACAGTGCTCCTAGTCAGAACAATACTGTCACACAACCAACGCCTGTTACAAATCCTTTTGGAACACTCCCTACAATGCCTCAGATTTCAATTGGTCGTGCCGGCTCCGTACCCCTAATTCAATATGGGATTTCTAGCATGCCTGTAAGTCTTTTCCACTGCAAACCTTGGTGATCTAGATTACAAGAACAGTACTAATCATAACAATATATGTGATAAAATGCATTTACAGTTCCCTAAGAAACCCATATAATATCATGCTGCACTCGCTGAATATGTTTTAATGCATTATTAACAATTTGAATGTATTTTACTAGATCAAGGGTATGGGCTGTATCCATGCTCAGGTAGTTGACAGTGTCCAGCACCCTCTGACCCCCAACTAGACCTCACTAGTATAAATGCATCTGCCACGCCTTAGTTCTAATCAATTGATTGAAAAGAAGCCAAAAAATAAATTTCTTTTTCTTTGACTAAAAATTGAGATTGGCTCTCCTTAGAGGCATTGCTGTTTAGACACTGAAAAAACAATCAAAAGCAAACTTCCCCACATTTCAAGGATTCCCAATATATGTGAGAATCTCCTTTTGATGGGAATCAGTGGCTAAAGGATGCTTCATAAGTGATGATGCCATTAATCCACAAATATTAGGCTATTCAAATCAGAAATACCTGTGTAGTTCAGTGCGCTGTAATTTGCCAGGAGAACCATCTCTCCATGAAAATCTACAATCTCCTTTCTTACCTTAATCAACTCACTGGAGTCCTTCGCCTTTGCTACCCTATCGTGTAGCCCCTGCAGCCAATAATTTCCATGTCTCAAATTACCTGACTTATAAACACAAGCATATCATGAAATATCATTTTATATCAAGCAGCATGTTGTGTTCTTCATTAATTGCATTCACAAATCTTTAACCACCAAGGGATGATTAAATTATTGAGCAGCAATGCAAAATACAGTTATTCTCTACTTATATATTCAGTCCTTCCAACCTTAAACTAAATGGAGTATGGATCTATTCTAAGAAGTTCAGCCAGCTCTAGATGCGCCAGTCTTTTAGAAAAAGAGAAAAGAAACCTAAGTTTGACCTTTTGAATAGCCGAAAGTAAATTAAAATTAAAATTTAATCTTACTTTAGTTGATTGTTTCTTCATAATAGGTTCTCTTAAGAATTAGTGAAAATGACATATTCAATAGATTGCCAGTGAGGAAATATCATCCTAAAAACGATGGTCCAAAGGTGAGGCTAATTCTGCAAGTGAAATCTAATTGAATTTTAAAGGATAGTGTTTAACACTGGCTACTATTTTGTTTTCCACTCAACATTTTTTAGGAAATTTTGGGTAGTAACGCTGTTTTGGACTATCAAATCCTCTGTTTCTATGCAGATACCATTCTTCAGCGGTGAGGAAGAAACATAGCACACCAAAGGCAGATGCTCTTTTCATCCTAAGGGAGAATCCAAGAGCATTGGTCATTCATCCCGTGGAACAGTGGCCCTCAAGAACTAGTACAGAGCAGCAGGCTCTTTTGAGAAACATATCTACTTATGCTTGTATTGTTATAATATTATTTAGAATTTGATTATGAACTTTCACCTACATATTATCCTTTTCTTATAAACTTTTTTGTATTTTTGTAATTCAGGGTTGGATTCGAAGGCGATTTTGATGACTTTGGGTTCCCGAAACTTCTTTATGTGTCCTACGCCTGCTGCTGTTGTAACTTCTTGTTCTAATTAAGCAGATAAGGCTTCAAAGAAGATTAATATCCCTTGGCTCTAGTTCATGAATTTCTTACTCTAGACTTTTAAATATCTTTGTAAATCAGTGCACTTTTGTATGCAATCCAGCATAAAATTTTCTGGAATTATACATGGCACTAATCTGTATAAATTTTGGAATTAATTAATATTTTATGGCAGTAGAAATATATTTTATACTTTATCCAACATTGTATATAATGCTAAAAACTTTGACCTCACCAGCCATATCTATTAGAAATAAGCTTTTGGGGAATTTTACGAAATTTCTCTCTAAAGGTAGTATTTGCTGCTCTGAAGTTGATGGGCTTTGGGGACATGTTGGTGACAGGTGCATTTGGACAATCACTATGCTAGTGCACTCCAGCTCTCTGCCCACTTCTTGCCAAAGTAGGTTTTAATTGCTTTGTTGGGGAGCTCATTTTTCACATCAAACAACCCCGCTCAGTACAAATGGGTTTAAGAGTCGGTTCTCAAAATGCACTCCAGGTCTAATAACACCCCGTGGTGTCCGAGAATTGCTGATTTTCTAGTCAAATGAAACAAATTTGATTTGACAAAAAAGAAAAGCCCTACGCCGATGGCTGTAGCCGTCAGCATAAACCCTTTTATTTAAATATATATATTTTTAAAATACCTATTTATTTTTTTTAAATATACTTTTTTTTAAAAACCTACGCCGACGGCTGAAGCCGTCGGTGTAGAGTCCTTGAGTTATAGCAACGGCTACCAGCCGTTGGTCTATGTATTTGCCGATGGGAATATCACTGACGGCTTTCAGCCGTCGGCTATTCGATTTGCCGACGCCTAGTGTAGTCTACGCCGCCGGCTTCCACCCGTCAGCGTAGGTACCTTTATTTGTAGTGCAAATAGGGAGATATTATCAAATAATAATGAGAGAAAATATATAATAGAAAGATACGATCCAAGACTTCACACCAAGGGTTCCAAGACTTCACACCAAAATTGTACGTCGGCTTCGCACTAAGTTGCATGAGAAATGAAGGTTTACTCCGCAGGGTTTGAAAAATTCGCTCTTTCGGTTTAAAACTCTCCACAAGTCTTCTAAGGTTTGTACAAAGCAAGCTCTCAAATTTTCATTCAATAATCAATAATCAATTGTCTATTACAAAGTTATAAAGACCTTATATAGTAGCCCTAAAAAAAAATGAAAATCCTAAAATAAATAAATAATAAAAAAGACAAGTTTGCCCTGAATTTCATCTTATGGCGAAATTAACTCATGCGATAAATCGATCGATCGATTTATAAAGTTATGAATCACGTGAACTCTCTGTTCACTTTTGATTGATCGAAAATTAAGACTCGATCAATCGACTGAGAATAGAATTTCGCCAAAAGTCATGAGGCCTCTGGCCTCAATCGATGAATCGATTTTCTGCGATCGATCGATTTCAATACGCCCAAATTCTATAGTTTCTTCCAGTTCTTTAATTCCAACTTCCCTTCCGCTTCTCCTAAAGTTGGAGAATCTGTTGTTGTCCAAATTCGACACTCTTGCTCTTGATGTCCTCATCAATTCTCCCCGGGTGGGAGAACTCATCTCCGATGAGTTGTAGAACTCATGTAAGGTACGCTTTGGGTGCTCAGCTCCCGGCTTGTCCTTCCATGTTGTAAGATACTCCTGATGTTTACCCGCATTGGTAATGGAGTTTGGAAACTCCAGAACCTCCTCACTCAACCTTTTCTCATATTGCACAGGTATGGTACGAGTTATGAATTGATTAAGTAGGCTTGGCTCGATTTTTTGAGTAACAAGGAATGAGTCAAAAGGAATAATTGCAAGACATAGAATAAGTGTAAGATCTTCCATCGCAACTATCAGATGAATACCCTTGTCTAGAGAACGTGTCAGCATTCACTCTTTTCGCTTCACTCACTGTGTTCACTTCGTTGTGTACGGATAACCGCCGTACCGGTCCACTTATGTATGCTATGCAAACGTACGGACCGCCACCGTACCGGCTCACATATGAATGCTATGCAATGCGTACGGATAGCCGCCGTACCGGCCCACATATATATGTTATGCACTCTACACTATATACGGATAACCATCGTACCGGTCCACTTGTCAATGTCCACTCACAATCAAATGTTCGGATATGTTCTCAATATTCTCATTCACTCAGATACAGGGTTCAAGGTTCATACTTAATTACTCAACACTAAGTCAATCTTATTTCTAAAGATCATAGTCCAATCATCTACTCTTTCTTTTCAGCAAGTACAGTTCAAGTCTACGGTTATCCCTCATTCTAAACAAAGGCTATTAACATATTCATATTCCCTATTATCTTAGTTTTAATTAGAATGGGTCACAGTGCGATATGCTTTACGAACCACGCTTTTCAAGGGACGGGATCCGTAGTAACATGAATGTACTTCGTGTGGCAACCCATACTACTATAGAGGTGTTGCATCTGTACATGGACGCCTACATTCCAAGTTTCATGTGCCTGAAAAAGAGACCTCACTATGACTCAGGCTGAAAAGTCGTGTCTTATCGCATTACGTTTTCTTATTATACATAGTTCATTCGAATTCAAAGTCCGTATGTAAGTTAGACATAACAGATCATAAGCATGAACGGAACGAATAAGATTAAACATAACTGAAAGGAATGAATCGGATCAAAAGTGGAAAAACAGAACAATTAGATCATATGCGGAAACAAGACGGAAACAGAATATATCAGAACGGAAACAAAGCATCAGGTCAATGTCAAATCTAAACTATCAGATCAAGGCATACATCAATGAAAGTATAAACCAAATTCATAAAATGTAATTTTTCATTGAGTTTCCCCTACCTCAATTCATGCTTAGCACAATCCAAAGATAATTTTTTCTTGAGAATTCACTCGGAGGTCTCAACACTTTAATCCTACATTCAAAGTATCCAAAGATTCTTAGAAATGTTAAAAAAAGCCTAAAGATACACATTTATGAAGAATTCACACAAAAAGAGTCAAAACAAGCGTAACTCTTTTTCTCGCGCGAGCGAGTACTAAAGCTCGGGCGCGCGAGCTCAGAAGCATACTGAGACCTCGGGCGAGCGATTGAAATTCAGCTTACTGAAGCTGAATTTTCCCAGCCGCCTCAGGCACGTGAGACTCTCGTGCGAGCAAGATATACTGATCGCGCGAACGAGTTCAAGCATAACTTAATACCTCACACGAGCGAGTCTCAGAGGCTCACTGAAGCCTCATTTCTCGGTCGAGCGAGGCACGAATCTGCCTTTCTGAAGACGCTTGCACAAGCGAGCATCGCAGTTCGGGCGCGCAAGAACCAGAGATTCTTCAGATTTCTGAGTTTCAGAAATCCCTTTCTCACGCGACTTCTCGCCATTTTTTCTTACACCTCACACGAATTTCAAGACACATAAACCACTAATTAAACCACAATAATTTCATATGATCTTACCTTCAAGCTCATGCAAGAATCGTGTACAATGAACAATGATTGACGGAGATAACGACGCTCATGTTGCACATGTCAAAGGGTTTAGAACCCACCTTCTATACGCACACACGACGACCACAGATCCAATCGCAAGGGCGATCTAGAGATCTCATGCATGTGGGGGTTTCAAAATGAATTGGAGAAGACGAAACCTTCACGGACCAAGATCCCGTTTAAGAACGTTGATCTCTAGCGGCACACAAACACAAAGGAGCTAAACGCGTTGGAGATCAATGATGCCGATTCTCCTCAAACTCCATCTCTTCCCCTCTCTCTCTCAAGAACCTAAAACCCCCAAAGTTTGCAATCGATTATTAGCTTCCTAAGGAAGCCTTGACTTTATATCAAAAAGGGATGGTTCCCTTATAAAAGATATACACCCATTTGGGTGTTAGTTCTTATCCAAAAGATTTGTTCCGGTGTGTAACACATACACTTAAGTAAGGTGTTTCATATTTCACCAAAGTTCTTTGGTTCAGTGTGGAGCTTCTGCACCAGAACTATTGATTATAAGGAATTCGGTGTTAAGCCAATACACTACCACGGTGTACGAGCCTTGGTTTAAAAACCTTACACGAAGCTCAAACAGACCCAAAACGATCTCGTTTGAAAAATTCGAAATGGTGACGTGTTTCCTATCGGACACGCACCTAATCCAGTCCTACGATTTCAAAAAATTTTCGGGATGTTACAGACTCCGTTGACTCACGTGTGAGTGACTAAACATCACTACTTATAAAGGAAATAGAAGTCTCTTTAATACAAACTAGACTTTCGTCAGCTTCTTCTATCTTCTCTTCACTCATCACGGTACTAGAGTCATACACAATTTCTTCCACTTTTCTACTTTTTGGCTCCTTAGGACTCTCTTTTAATCCATAAATTTGGAGCGGAAAATTTTGTGAGGCAGTGGTATGCAAAGGGTCCAAGTTTTTGACACTCATAGCACTTGTTACGTGTAACGACCCGATTTTTAGTACATTTAATTTTGTGGTGTTTGATTTGTTTTGCATTGTGCACAGTGTTAGTGCTCCACACCGGAACCTAACCTAATTAAGAAAACTTTATATAAGTTTAAGGTACACACAACTCTTTACACTTTTCTTCTTTTAAGAAAATCTTAGCCATCTCTATCTTTTCTCCTTAAAAAAAAATCCTAGTCTTCATAACTTCATCTTCTCCACCCACCCTCTTCTAAAACTCCTTAATCTATTCTCTAAAATTATTGTGTTCTTTCACAAGAATCACCGTGATTATTTTTCCACCATCAAGATCGATGAGGAAGAAGGGTGAAATCATGGACGGGGCATCACGTGGATACCGATCTCTATTCCTTAATCGTCGTAGATATGTCAATCACACTTCAAAAGGTGGGTACTCATCAATCCATCTCGTCCTTCTCAGATCCCATCGTGTAGGATACGATTCAATTGCGTATGGACGGGCTATTAAATAAACCCTAGATTTGTTTTCTTATAAAATTACTTCTAGCATTGAAATAATGATTAATCCTAATTTTGATGTTATTTAAAATGTTTTATATTTATATTTTGGGTTTATTTGAGAACTCGCGATTGTTCAAAATATTGACGGTTGATCGATTGGCTTATATGCTTGATCGATACGCTCAATTTCTTCCTATTAATGGAATGAGGAGGCTTGACGCCTCAACCTCGTCCAATCGATTATCAATTCGATACATCGACTACCCCACAACACTTGGTAGCTGATGGACACTCTTGAAATTATTGTGTTATATTTAAATGAGGGGAAACGGGTTGGTAATATAAAATTGTTAAAGCTTTAGGTAACTTTTAATATAATATTATTATACTTATATATATGAGACAAAAATAATCAATTACTTCTTTATTATATTAATAAAATTTATTATATAACTTTTAATATAAATGCTATTATATTTCTATATGAGACAAGATACTATATTACATCATTCTTAATAAAACTTACTATATATACACACGTACAAAAATTGTTGTTTCCTTTTAATTCGGCTGATTGGCCTTAGTGTCCAATTGATTGATTCTGAATAAATTATTTAATAATTAAAAACTGCGTCACCTCATCATAATTGATCCTGACACTTTAATTTTGATTGATTGCTCCTTATGCTTGATCCATCAACCCACCCATCAATCACTGCAAGGAGTTAGTATTTATAATGATGACGTCTAATTAAGTATTATTATAATACTTAAAGCTCATTTTCAATACATATTATATTAAAGTTAATGTGAAAGGGGATAAGGATAGTATGACAAAGTAAAGCAATATATACTCATAATATAATATTATTAAATCTTCATATCAAACAAGGATACTCGAGTACTTGTTTTTTTTATAATAATATAATTTGGTTAACTGTGTACACATCTTGCATAGTATATTGAGTAAGTTCCATTCCAGGCAACAGTTTGGTTCATTGTCAGTACCTTTTGTTAATTCGATCGAATGAATCTTATGACCGATAGATCAATTCTGACAAGAATTGTGTAATATATATATTATATCTCTGACCGATCGATTCTCGTCTGAACAAACGATTGCACTTACCTTTTTATTTCATTTTACTCACGATCAAACTTTAATACACCATTTAATCGATGATCGTGATTCACTTAACCTTGAAAATAATAATATTATTCTATATGAGCATTTAATAATATATATATATATATATATATATATATATATCACTTTCATCGTTTCAACGCGACCACTTCGATAACACGAAAGATTGAGAGTTCGATGCCTTGTGAAAATCGAACTCTAGCCTTCAAGTTATCGAAATTGCACTTATAACTACTATATTTTATATTATATTGTGATAAAGTACTAATAAATATATGTATAAACATAATAAAATATAATGTAAAATCTTTCTGTACACATGATATTTTTGTATTTCTATCTTGATCATATTATGAGTTAGCGATAAGTTAGGTCATATGTACGAGAGTGTATGAGATCATGCCTACGCTTGAGCGTGGTAATTCACTAAGATGGTATCGAATCGAGAAATGCATCGTATTCACATGCCTTATAACTCATGATATTATGAGACATCATGACAAGTCGGGTGAGTGCGAATTCAGTATAGCCTCATATACAGTGACCTTACCACCCCGAGTTTTAATACGAGAGAATAAGATATAAGTTATGATATGAGATTCGGGCATTGGGCCTTAGTTGTAGTGAGATCTCTTTATGGTCACGTGAAACTTGAAATGTAGGCGTCCATGTACGGATGCAACCCCTCTATAGTGATTTAGAATCTCGATGGTAGCGAGATATCTTTACTGCTACACGAAGTATATTCAGATTACTACGGAACTCTTTCCTTGGAAAGCATAATTTAGTGAGGTCATCCCACTATAGCTCGTCCTAGAATTTAGATTGTAAGAGTATGTTACGAGTATGAAATAAGATATGTTATAAATACAATAATAAGACACTGTTGTGTAGGCCAGTAAAAGATTAAGTACTTAAGTCTCTATACGTGTTATTCCTTGCATAGCCACAGTAATGACAACGCCTTTTAACCAAGGCAGAGTCTCTGAGAGACACTATGAGTATAAGTATGAGTATGTTATGAGTTACATTTGACAATTATGTCTCCCCATTAGGCTAGATGGAGGAGTATGAGTATTATGGTGACCCTCACATGGTAGCTCGAGCAGCGAATCTGGTACAAGTCGTTTAGGATTTATGAGTATGTTAGTTACGCTCATGCGATGTGCAGACGTATGTGCGAGAATAATAAGATATGATATGAGATATGGCAAGGTACGTTAGGGTATGAGTGTTTAGATCATGGTTATGCATTCATGATTATGATATGAATTTATGATATGCACTTGATTTTGCTATTCTTTTTTTATTTCTTTGAGATATTATTAGTATCACTCACGTGATGTACCCACAATACACTTGGGTAGTATTGGGTGGCTTGGTTGTGTATCCACTGAGTTTATGTAACTAAGTAGACTCATTCCATGAAAATCTAACAGTTGCATGTGACTATCTTGACGGAGTGGACATTCGTTTCTCTGATCCGATTGATGCTGAATACGTTGACCCGTGGACATTAATTATCAGGAGCCTTGGGAATGCGACGCCGCTGATTTTCAGGAGGACTACGGTGTTAATTTTGATCCGAGCGCCGGCTATTGACCGCATGGACTCGGTATTGAGTTCGTTTGATATTAGTATTGTGGATTTTATAGTTTATTGTATCAGATTTGTCTTCGACTTTCATTACCATCTATTCGTGGATTTCTTGGATTTATCGCTTTTATTCATATTTATGGATATCGAATTATTTCACCCTTAATTGTTGGCTTTCATCGATTTCGTAGAACCAGATTTACACGAGAACTTTGATTATATGTGTGTCCGCTTAGCGTATCTGGGATGCGTGCGAGTCATAACTCGAAATTCTAGGCCATCGGAATCGGATAGAATTTTGGGTCATAAAATTACGATCACAGGGTTTAAGGCTCTCAACACTTGACCCTCTCACTTTAGCAATTTGGGGATTCGGAGGAGTAAACATGGGTTTCGATGGTGGAACCCAGAAATTAAAACTCTCTTTAGAGTGGGTGCTCATTGACTCAAGTTGGGTGTGTTTATGACACTTATCCACCTTAACTTCCAAACACCGTAGAAGGTGGTGGTGCGTGAAAAGAACATATTGGTCGTTGAATCATTCCTTCATGTCCTCCCATTGTATAGTAAGCTTATTTCGAACTAACTTGCGTTGAAACTTCATACCATCCTAATATTTTTTTGCATAGCGCACCAATCTCATTTTGGCGAGTCTAATCTTGCACTCTTTTGACATGTCTTGTAAGCATGCATCTATTTTCTTTTGATCAACTGCGATGCCCGATGCGGATATGATGTGGCCAAGATACTCAGTTTCTTGAAGTGTAAGGAACATTTTGGATGCTTTAGCGTAGAGGTGATGCCGACATAGAAGCTCTAAGTCATTGTCAAACGGTTGGCATAGAAGTTCTAATGTCACTATCAAATGGTAGATATAGTTGTCCAATGTTGTGCTATAAACTAGAATATCATCAAAAAATGCAAGCACAAATTTGTGTAAAATTTGTCGGAACACCTTATCGTGTGTCCGAAAAGCTGTTTAGGCACCAAGGATCAAAATTTCGGATTTTTGTTTGAAATTTTGGCCAAAAATATGAGCCCAGACTGAAATTTTGGTCCCTCAATTTTATTTATTTTTTATTTTTTATTTTTTAAAAGCAAAAAACACACCGAAAAAACTCATTTTTTTTTAAGACACCCAAAGGTCCCAAACTCAATATATATATATATATATATATATATATATATATATATATATATATATATATATATATATATATATGTCCATGGCATGGACACCATAGTGTGTCACATACTCACGTGCACTATAGCTTTTCGATTTTCATTTCGATTTCGGATTGGACCTAGCTGACACGTGCACTAGCTTGATGTCCGGCTTGTGAACAAATTTAAATTAATAAAAAAAAAAAATTTGACCTATAGTTTTTTTTAAAAACCAAAAATAGTCTAAATACAAATGTCATTTTGGTTTTTTTTTTCCTTTAGAGCAGCCCATTTAGAATAAACCTAAGTTGTGTTTGAACCTTTGAGGTTGCTCTTTGGGGGCAGCCCACATTAAAAATAGGTTTAAAGGGCAGCCTACTATCAACCAAACCATTAAGTTGCTCTCTGCCTCGATAGAGCAAGCCCATATTAATTAAGAAAAATACAAACCTCTCATGAATATCATCACATTTAACTACATATTAATTGGGACCAAAGTCAAAACCACATAGAACTTCATAGCCACATAAAATTTCTCGCGGGTTCTTCATCGTCATCTTCATCGTTGTGGCTTTGATGAGGTCTATAATATACATCTCCACTGTAAGGATATTGGTACGAGCCGCCAAATAACTGAGATATGAAGTCCGTATGAGGTTCGTTAGTTGGTGGATGGATGGGCATAGGGGTAAATAATAAATTATTTTGCTCATTTTGATGGAACCCAAACTAACCAAAAGAATGTACAGTTTCGAAAATGTAGCCCTTTCATGTGGTGGAGCCACCTATGATTCTGCTTCTCCCCTTCCTTCCACCCCACCTTCCACCCCACCGCCATGGAATGTAGGAGTGTCAACATGGGTACCTATGCTGTCATCTTCCCATTGACGGATCCCTTTAGAATTCTGACCATAATATGCACCTCCTGGTGAGGGTACCCATGTTTCATCCCCACCATCATCATCACCACCATCATCATCATCGCCATCTGACGGTGAACCAATACATCGTAATAATCTTTTCCTTTGAGGTTGTGATGATCCAATTGGACCCTCTTCGGCACTGACTTCGGCCTGCCTTTCTAGTATATCCAACCATTTTGTTCCTTCACTATCGAGCACTACATCTTCTCTCTCCTCAATCCACTCTCTCAATGGGTTCGCTTCATCAAATATGTTACCCAATTCGATGAGATTGAATGACTCATTAGCTGACATCAATACGGAAAATCGGTATTATTAGTATTTACTATTATTGAAAAAATATATATATAAACAATAATGAAAGGAAAATTAATACCGCACGACGCCCTGTTGATGTTTTTCACCCTCAACCTCATGTTGTAGTGACAGTAGACCAGGTCTAGCAGTCTTTTCATAGTGAGTCGATTATGGGTCTGTGTGGATGAGAGAGAAAGTGCTCCAGTTCCTCTCGCAATTTTAAGAGGAGGTGGTATGATGGTGCAACCTCTTTCATCCCACACTTGATAAAAGGTTTTCACGTATGCATCGACCTCCATAACTTCATCTTTAAATAGAGGCCCATAAACCTGATAAGCAGATGGTAAAGTCACTTCTGGTACGACCTCTACTTGAGTGTCCAGCATCGTGATAAAATACGATGATTTGATCACGTTAGCCAGCACGTGGTTGTACACTAAAAACTTTGTTATGACCTTACCTAACCTTTTTTCCAATGTTTTTAAGAAGGTATTAGAAATCTTGGTTTGCCTGACACTCTGACTCCTGAATAAATAAGGATCGATCGGTCCTACAAATCTCGTACTGAAGGAAGTACTGGTCGTTATATGGTGCCTGCCTCGACCTTGAACCCCTCTCATGATAAGAGGGTCCACTCAAACCCCTTTCAAACCTACGCATTTCGGCTTCTTCATCTTCTTTTCTTCGATGTTCGGCTAGACTAATTCTGGTAGCCCTTCTAAAGTCACGAAGCTTATCACGGCCCTCATCATCTTCACATACTCTCGTAACTTCTTCCATTCTGATGCTATCTAATAATTGTTTCTTTTTTCTCTCAGTCGCGGTACGCTTCCCTTTTGCGTCAGCAATCAACTGTTTGATCATTTGTCTAACCTCTTTCGACACTTTTGTACAAGCATGTACCTCTTCTCGTGTACCAACAGATATTGCTTAAACCTACTTACTCCTCCACCCATCAAAACCTGCCCACAGTAATTGGATTTTACATTGAGTTTGTTGAGACCTACAGGCATTTCGCATTGCCATGTCGGATCTAACTCACGAACCATTTTTTTTTATAAACCTGGGATCTGTTAAAAGAGAGTTAAATAAATTAGGCCTTATTTTTTAAACATAAGACTCGTTTAAGGCCATTGATGATGTAAGATGATTTGAAATTACTAAAATCATTTAAAATTTTGAACACCAATGACCGTCAAGAGTCCTGACCGTCATTAATATAAATATATTAATCTTTATATATATATATATATATATATATATATATATATATATATATATATATAATGATTGAAGGTTTGAACAAGAACCCATAAAAGTGAAGATGACATGATTAACAAATGCTTCTAGTTAGAAAGGAAAGAAAACTACAAAGGTGGATGGATGAATTGGCAAATCATGGGGTTCATCCCTTCATCTGTCATTTCATGTGTGGGGCACCACTAAATGGGAGTGGACACTGTCGAGAATACGTGATTCAAGATAGGGTGATTAAACTTTACTTCTCATACCAAAATTCAGCTCCATCCCTCAGATCTTACTTAAACTCAATTGCCCACAAATGCTTTCAAAGATATGATGACTTATATCCCAACAATCCTGTGAAGGGGGGCCAAGTCACCCAACTGAAGCATAAGTGATTGATATAATTAAGTCAAACAGTTTATTAAAGTTGGCAAACTGTGTTGTAGTCATGGTTCAAAATTTCGACCGATAATTCATGACTAAATCTTATCGGTTTCGGTCAACACTGAAACGAAAATTTGGCCTGAAATTTCGGCTGAAATTTTAATCTTTATATATATATATATATATTACTCTTTAGATAAATATAAATATAAATATAAATATATAATCTTTAGATAAATTTATCTATATTAATCTTTAGGGAATATGGATGCAAGCTTTGAACCGAATCCTGAACCGAAAATTGACGATTCCGAACCCGATATCGGCTCCGATCTACATCTAGATCTAGATCTAGATCATTTTAAAAGCAAAATGATGATAAAAATAAAATTAATAGGTTTAAAGGACGGAGGATTACCTTAAAATCAACGCTTCGCCGGAGACGTTCCGCAGGTGAAGAGGGAACCGAGAGGTCCGAAACTGCTTTGCCTAAGAGTTAAGAGCCTTAACTTTCAATTTTCAAAACCAAGTGTAGTAACTTTCTATGCAAGCCCTTCAAGTCTTAAAGTGAAAAGCAAGGACCAAATGTTCAATCCTTGCTTATGGGTTGGATTGAATGTGGAGGGGGGACCACTGAAAGTAAAAACTAAAAAGAATGCCTTTCACAAAGTAACACTAAAAACAAGCCCAAAAGGGCCAAACAAACCTGGGTTGGATTCAATGTGGAGAGGGGAGCACTGAAAGTAAAAAAAAGCCCCAAACAAACCAAAAAAAAAAAACAATCGCCCAAAAATATGACCTGATCATATTATTGATCCTGGTTAGCCACATCCTTGGGCGGCCTCATTGTAATTTGATGGAACCCGGAGTGAAAATAAGCTTAGGCTGCATTTGGAAACATGGACTCGGATTTGGATCTCTTAGATCCAAATCTACTTTTTGGCTCCACCTTTTTGTGTTTGGATTTGGATTTGATAAATCCACTGGAATTTAGAAATCCATGTCTGTATTGCAATAAGGCTGTGTTTGGATGGAGAAATTTGCATTTGAGAATTTCAAATTTAAGCATTTCAAATCTAAGCATTTTAAATCCGGAATTTGAAATGTTTTGATTTTAAAATCTTTTATTTAGATGCTTAAGGAATGTATTTGGATTTATCTTAAGTATTTATAAGATTTATAAATGTTGCATTAGGCAAGTTTAAAAAAAAAATAGATTGAGATTCTAGTAACCCAAGTTTTAGCATACATGAATCACAACTAGGATTGTAAATTGGTAGTCGACCCGATACCCGACCCACCTAAGCCGATTTTTTTACTGTGTATGACACAAATTTGACTCGTCGAGATGGATCGGGTCAAGTCTGAGTAAGAGGTTATGTCGGGTCGGGCAAAAAGCGGGACGGGTTGGGTTGGGTCGACCGAGATTAGGTCGGGTCACGTGTCGGGTTGGGTCGAGTCAACCCGACCCGATATTTTATATAGAAAGATAATGAAAAATATGATTTTTTACCGGGGGCGGTCTTAAGTGAGGTTGTGAAACACTAAATTTGGGCCCAAATCTTGGACCGAAAATCCGAGGCTTAATCATCTGCTTGACTCAAGTTGACTGTTTATATATATATATATATATATATATATATATATATATATATATATATATATTAAAAAAATTTACTTACAATCGGTTCGGTTCAATCGATTTCGGCTTGGGAAGTCCCGGAACCGAAACCAAACCGAACATTTCGATTTTCTCTTTGCCAAATCAAACCCAAATCGGACCAAAACTGACGTTTTGGTCTGGCCCAAAAATATGCACAGCCCTAGGTATAAGGTATCTGACTGTCAACATGTCATCTCCTTCTACTAAATGGCCAAACCTTAAGAAGTGCACTACTAGTTTTGGCCATGCAAACACATGAAAGCACTCATTTGACCATGTACTATAATTAAAACTCAACATTTGACTATACAACAACTGCATAAAATCATCTAAAAAGAAAAAAAGCAACTGCATAATCAACTAAGAAATTACAATGTGAAGACCTGTAAATTTGCTAGGTGATGGGAGATGATGAGGTTAGAGTAATACTTAGCACCACCATCGAAGTTGGTGGTGTGCCCCATTTTTAACCACCAATCAGTCTTGGTGCTCATTAATTAGATAGAATCACCAAAATCAAACGAAATCGATGCCCATCAACTGGACAGTCCAAATTGATAAGGACACCGAAGAGACACAGGCAAAGTTTGAACACTGCCAATGACCACAACAAAATTTTCCCAAAAAAATAAAAATAAAAATCCTAATTAACCAAAATGAATCTCCACCTGCAACAGTAGTTCCTCGATCAACAAGAGGCAAAGATTCTGTAATAACCCAGATTTTTTAACTTCATTTAACGATATTAGATGATGTACCACACAGTGCATGGTACTAACGCTCTACACTGGAATCTACCCACTTTAGAAATAGTCTAATTTTTTTTATATTAATATTAGACTCATTGCGAAGTACTCGCCGATACGATCCCAACGATATATAATTTGTCGATTTCCGATAAGAATATAAAAAGTTATACCCGTTTGAAGAATGAAGCAGGTTAAAGGGCACAACTGTAATTTCGGGAGAGAATCACCATTTACCTTAGTGCTTACACAAAGCGCTGAAACAAACCTCTTCTTAAGCTTTTCAAGTCACTAATGAATTCTACTGGCGTGAAAAAACTACTATTTTTATTAAATCTTATACGGAAAGTCTTAATTAGAGTTAACCTAGAAAGGGAATTAAATATATATTTACTCCTTTTCTCAGTTGTCTCTCTCTATTCCCTCTTCTCTGCAAAAGCTCTGACAATGTCATCTTTTACAATTCCTCATTGGATCTCCATCGATTTTCGATCTTATCAGAGAATCTTACACCATTAAAGTTTCTCATCGCCGTGACCGATCTATCAGAAGAAAGGAATTCTCGCAAAAAGACTCAGGCATATCGTCCCTCGAATCCGATCTCCATCAACCCAAATCATCGTAGGATTCAAATCACGCTTTAACAAGTGGGTGCCTCTAAATCCATCTTAAATTATTCAGTTATTTCTTAAAAAATAAAACCCTAATTTTTCCTTAAATTTTGATAAATTTTTTGTCTTAAAAACATAGAAATTAGGCCCAAAATCTATAAGATCGTTTTTCCCAGATTTTCGTGAAATTCGGCCAAACTCTTCAACAGACACAGCCTCGGCATTTTAGCCATAACTATTTACTCTAAATTTGGATTGAAGTGATTCTTACGGCATTGGAAAGAAGACAACGAGATCTACAACTTTGTCTGAAATAGCAATTTCACGCATTTAATATATTTAAGGTCAAAATTGAGCTGCAATTTCACGAATTTAATATTCTTACGGCATTGCACGGGTTTGACATTATTTTTTTAAACTCTTGGGCTACCTTATGCTCAGCTTATCTCCAGACTTATAAATCGCTAAAATTACATAAAATATATTAAATAGCTTGCATCGGATAACAATCTATAAGTTTAAGGGGTAAATATTAACGTTTTTCAATACTTACCATTCTATTACCTCTTTTAAGCCTCATATAATCCTTGAATTGACACATTTGCTACTTTAGAATTTTAAAATATATCGGATCGCTATACCAGTCAATCACCAAATTTTATGGATACAATTAACCCTAATGAAGTATAGTTTCAACTCTATTGCAAAATAAATGTAGTTAAATATTTCTTATTTTCTATTTTACTTTAATATTTCGTATGTTATGCTCTTTATTAATTTTCTTCAAAAATATTAAATATTTAAGGTTTATGTTATAGTTCATTCTTATATATGTTCACTATTATCATATGACATTCATCATATAAAAAAATCACGATAGGACATACGCATATAAGTTAAGAATAAGATATGATACATGACATAAGCCTTCGTCACAGTGGGGTTTCTTTCACGGACACGTGAAACTTGGAATGTAGGCATCCATATACGGATGCAACCCCTCTATGGTAGTATGGGATACTACACAAAGTACATCCAGGTTATTACGGAACCCGTCCCTTGGAAAGCGTGGTTTAGTGAAGTCTATCGCACCGTGACCCATTCTAACTAAGTTTTAAGAAAAGAATATGTTAAGATACATGTATGTTAAGAAAGTGGAGACTTAAGCTCACGCAAATATGAAATCGAGGCGGGGACCTAAGCCCAGAACCGAATAATATTATGATATGTTAAGATACGCTGTGAAGGCCAGCTAAATATGAATTAAGTTTCTACATGTGTCATACCTTACGAGCCATCGTAAGGGCCTAATGTTTGCAACCAAGACGGTTCTTAAGGACATTATAGCCTTGTCTCGAACTAAGGGGGCATCGTAGTTACTATGCCAGCAATCTCATCTGGTTGGATGGTAGTTTGTGTTATGATATGGAGGTTAGATGGTTATTTATACGTGAACCTCGCGTGGTAGGCTCGAGCAGCGATCCTGGCACAGATCGTTTAAATAAGATAAGATGTGAAGTGCGCTGTGTAGGCGTATGGAGTAATTAATAAGACTTACGATATGTCACGTATGCTAAGTTGATGAAACAAATAGGAAAGGAGATAAGAAAATAGAAGCATCATGCACTCTTCATGTTATATTAGTATATTTTTTAATCTTGATTATGATAGTTTATGAATTATGGATAAGTTTATTTCATTTATTTAAGATGTTGGTTATATTTTAAAAATGCACCGCAATTCAAGCGATTGTGCACACGACCACCTGAGTACGTTATGGTGGATCGATTGTGCAACCCGCTGAGTTTACACCACTGAGGAAACTCACCTCCCTCCCAAAATCTAACAGTTTCAGGTGAAGATTCTGCTTATCCCGTCCTTAATGATACGAAAGTTGCTGATTCGGAGACGGCTCATATAAACAAGGATGTCGGCTACCACCTTGATGAGAACGTAGACCCGACAGATTTTTACTAGCATTGAGAACTCTATTACTCTAATTTTTCCTTATTTCTTGAGAGACTTGTTTTAGCCTTGATACATTGTGTGAGTTTACGGTTGAGACCGTTTTACCCTACCTGAAATTGATTTTGATTTGTTATCCTAGATGCATAGTTAGGATTAAGTACTTCATTATTATTGTCTACGTTTTCATTATTTATTTATGAGTCATTTATCGTTTCATGCTATCTTAAATGCCTCAATCCATATGCTAAGTCAAATTTTAGATTATGTGTATGTCCGCTTATCGCCTTAACCAGCATGCGGTGTCATAACATGGAATTCTAGCCCTCGATATCGGGTAAGGATTCTGGGTCGTGACAAATTCTTTAGCAGCTTCAATGGTTGTGGTGGTAGATTGATCGACGATGAGGTTGTTTTCCCTGCTGCGCCTTACAATGCCTCACCTATGCTTCACGATCAAACGAGCGGAGACGAATGATGCTGCCACTGTTGTCGAGCTCCCATTCATCTTCATTTTTGGAGAGATAAAACGAAGGAGGCGAGGAGATCAATCAAACCGTAATTTTTGCAGAGACAAACGAAGGAGACAACGAGCTCAATTAAACCCTAATTTTTTGCAGAGATAAAAGAAGCAAACGACCAAACCCTAGCTTTTTTGGAGAGGAAAATGGAAGGAGTTACAATGAGGGTTTTATTTTTTATTTTTGAAAAGGGAACCTCAAAGCTTTTTGGTACTTGGAAAGAACGGGCCCTCGATAGATTTTTGTTTTTGGAAAGTAGATGCTGGATTTCGAAATAACGTCTATCAGATGTCATTTATAATTCTCCGATTTTACACGGGAGTTTGGTTTTGGAATGAAGCGGGATTTACCAAAATCCAAATCCAAACTCCAATCCACGCCATCCAAACGGTGTATTTGGATTTGGAGAGTCCAAATCCAAATTCTCAAATGCAAATCCTTCTATCCAAACGCACCCTAAAGTGAATTTGTAAATAACACCTCTTAAGTGTAATTTAAAATTTTAAATCTTACACCAGCATATAATTGATTATATTCAGTGAATAAAAAGTTATTATTCGGTGTTATTATAGGTACGGTTCTACCTGATACTCGACCCGCCTGAGCTTAGTATTTTTAAGCTTAATTGATCTTGTTGGGTTGGCCATGAGATAACCCAAATTAAATTGAACCGTGTCGAATGACAGTGGTAAATTGATCGAGATTGAACTGTGCGGACCAATTCAAGTGAGAACCCAAGTTTAAGTGAATTCGCAGCGGTTAGAAAACTAGCTGTTGCAATCACCATTGGGCTGCAATGGCTAGTTTTTGGTAGTTGCAGCTCACCTTTTTATAGTGCACCTGGATGCAACTTGAAAATTACTGGTCGCACCCATTTTCATTTTTTTTTTGGGAACCCAAACTGAATTGAACACCGAAAAATTCGATTTCAGTTTGGGAACAGTTAATGTGTTGGAGGAATTCGGTGTACCGAAGCCGAATTTTTCGGTTCAGTTTGCTTTGGTTTGGGTTCGTGAAAAAAATTGCTGGTTGCACCTATTTATTATTATTATTATTTTTTTCTTTTTGAACCCAAGTCGAACGGAACCGAACACTGAAAAAATCAGTTTCGGTTCGAGAACGGTTTATGTGTTGGAGGAATTCGGTGTACCGAAATCAAAATTTTCGGTGTTCGGTTCGATTTGTATTGGTTTGTATTCAGAAAAAAAAATTACTGGTTGTACCCATTTTCGATTTTTTTTTCCCTAAACCCAAACTGAATCGAACATCGAAAATTTCGGTTTCGGCTCGGGAATGGTTTGTGTTGGAGGAATTCGGTGTACAGTTCGGTTTAAATTTGTGGTGTACCGAACCGAACACGAAGAAAATCTGATTCGATTCGATATACCGAACTTGCAACCCTACTTACATAGAATAGATGAAATATAAATTCTTTTTCTAAAAAAAATCGCCAAATAAAGTATCTATAAATCATTGGGCCAAATATTAAGGCAATGCTTAAACATCCAAACAAGAGATTTGCAAATCCAAATATTTCAAATTCTGAATTTGAAATGCTTGAATTTGAAATCCCCAAATCCAAATCCACATTCCCAAACTCAGCCTTAGGCTGCATTTGGGAACGTGGATTTGGATTTGTGGATTGGATTTGGATCTCCTAAATTCAAATCCACTGTTTGGTTTCACATTTTTATGTTTGGATTTGGATTTAGTAAATTCATCGGAATTTAGAAATCCATGTATGTATGTAAAAAAGTGGATTTGTAAATAACACCTCCTAGGCGTTATTTGAAAATCCAAATCTTACACCATCATATAATTGACTCTATTTTCCTAGTGCTATCATAGGTATTGTTCGACCTGATACTCGACCTGCCTGAGCCGAATATTTTTAAGCTTGACCAATCTTGTTGAGTTGGGCATGAGGCATCCCAACCAAGGGTCAAAGGTTGACTTCAAGTTCAAATTTTGATTTTTAATTAAAATTTTACTTTTTTTTAAATTGACTCCTACAATTTGATAGTAAAAAAATTCATGTTGATCTATAATGTGATACTAGAATCTTAATTTTATTAGTCAATAGTTTGACCTTTAGTCAAACTTTTACTTTTGGTCACTTTTGATCAAACTTTGACTTTTACACAAAATTTATTTTTAGTCAAACTCAAAACCTGCTTATAGATAGAGTCTACTACTACATAAATTTATACTGTATCAGTGCAATTTTTTCTTAGTCAAAGTTCGATTTTTTATAAATAGTTATAAATTTTAATTAGTGGATTACTATAATTAAAAATATCTCTCATTGTTTAATTTGTAACTTTAAAATACATTGCCTTATTTTTAGTCGTCAAAGTTTGACTTTTAGTCAAATTTTGACTTTTGATCAAACTTTGACTTTTACACAAAATTTATTTTTAGTCAAACTCAAAACCTGCTTATAGATAGAGTCGACTACTACATAAATTTATACCGTGTCAGTGCAATTTTTCCTTAGTTTAAGATTGGCTTCTTGTCAAAGTTTGATTTTCTATAAAAAGTTATAAATTTTAATTAGTGGAATAATATAATTAAAAATATCTATTATTGTTTAATTTTTAACTTTAAAATATATTGCCTCATTTTTATTGGTCAAAGTTTGACTAAAAGGTCAAATTTTGACTTTTACACAAAATTTATTTTTAGTCAAACTTGAAACCTGCTTATAGATAGTCTACTACTATATAAATTTATATTATATCAGTGCAATTTTTCCTTGGTCAAAGTTTGACTTTTTTTAAAGTTCGATTTTCTATAAAAAATTATAAATTGTAATTAGTGGAATACTATAATTAAAAATATTTATCATTATTTAATTTATAACTTTAAAATACATTGTTTCATTTTTATTGGTCAAAATTTGACTTTAATCAAAATTTGAGAAGTGTATCTTGATAGTAGATAATGTTTATTACTATATTATTTGTATTTTGATAGTGAAATTTTTTATCTATAATCAAAGTTTGATATTTGGTCAAACTTTGAATTTATAACACAATTCTTATTCCACCTATGTAATTATACTGCCTTGTTATTAAATAAGATAAATCAATTTCCAATAAAAGGAAAATTGACCCTAAGCTGAAAAATCGAAAAAAATAATAATAATAATATATATATATATATATATATATATATCTGAAAATAGTTTGGTTTTGTTTAGGTTCAGGGGGTGGGGAGTTCGGTTAACCGAACTCAAAACATTTCGGTTCTGGTTCGATTTTAGGTGAACTGACACCGAAATTGAAATTTTTAGTTTTGATTTTGGTTCAGCTCATCAAACTTCCACCCTTACATAGAATAAAGGAAACCAATGAAATATAAATTATTTTTATGAAAAAAAAATAGTCAAATGAAATATCTATAAATTATTGGGCCAAATTCTAATGCAATGCTTAAACATCCAAACAAGAGATTTGCAAATCCAAATATTTCAAATTCTGAATTTGAAACACCTAGATTTGAAATGCTTGGATGTGAAATTCTCAAATGCAAATGCTTATTCCCAAACGCAGCCTAAGGATTTCAGACTACCATCAGATGCCTCAAATGTTGATTCCCTGTGGCACACATCTCAAAAAGTGTAGTGCATTTATATGGCCTTTGACAGCTTCGACTCAGATGGTGGAGATTGTTTTTCGACATGTGAGTTGTATGATGGTACGCCCATGATCCTAAGATCTATTGTGTGGAAGAATGGGCTGAAAAACGATCTCCATCATCTTACTTGAAGCATTTAGTGTTCTTTGAGTGGGGTGCTAAAGTTTTAGTGGGTGCAAATAGAGCTACCCATACTATAAGTGCTAACAACTGCCCATCTTTTAAGTATACAACTATTTGATTTGGAAAGTAAATAATTGGGCACTTCAAACGGTGTCAACGGCCAGTCGGACCGGGTTCAGGGTGGGCTTTAACCGACCCAATTCTTAATTGGATTAAAAAATTAGATCGACCAGCCCATTTAATAAGCGGGCCTGGCCGGGCTTAGGCCTGATTAAAAATCAGGTGTCCCTTAGCCCAAACCTGGCCATGGGCTATACCAGCCATTTTCCCCGTAAGTAGTTGGGTTTGGCCGGTCTGTGTTCAGGCCAAGTTTAATTGGCTTGATTCTAGTCGAGCCTAAAACCAGGTCTGGCCAAACCTGTTTAATAATTAGGCTGGGGCAAGGCCCAATTATCAATCAGGCCACCACTACAACCAAAACCCAGCCCAAAGTTTTCTGGGCCAGGCCAGCCCAGCCTGTTGACACCCCTGCTAAAGATGGACGCGGCTAAGTAGAAAACAGTCAAGAGGAGCTGAAGATCTTGTGTCTTGCGGCCCGGTACCTCATCAAGCGGTACGTGGGCTATTGGAACTTGAATTTAGGGCTGCCAACGGTTTGAGTCGGGCCAAGCCAAAATTTACTTCTGACCAATCCTATACCCACTCAACCCTACTTTCATATATAAAAGATTGGGCCGGAATCAGATGTTTCATGCCTGACTTGACCCCGGCGAGTCAGTCGGGTTGGATAGCAAGGGGTCGAGCGGGCCCACATAGCAGCAATCTGACCCTTTGACAGCCCTAAATTAAGTTGATTTTGGTGATGCAGTTTGCCACATATATATAGCATAGTGGGGGACTGAAGCCCCCTCTAATGTTTGAAGATGTAATAGAATATGCTTCTCATATAGTCTTTTTCTATGTATAAGCTTTTAAATCTATGATGTATAAGCTCCCAAATCAATAATAAAATAATTATTAATATTTGTCGAGTTTTGCTAGCCCCGTAAAAAAAAATCCTGGCTAGATAGCATATATATTCAAATCCTACATGTCTACCAGGTGGGATATCAAATATTCTCTTTTTTTCCCTTATAAATGAAAACTTACTCTGCAACATAAGACAAAAGTGATGAAATTGGAGGGAAAACGTGGACAGTTAAACACGATTTAAAACTTAATCATTGGATCAAAATTCCGAGTTGGAATTCTAATATGATTAATTTTATTTGCACCTACTGAATCATTGAGGGCACTTATGCCAACAAAAATTATTGATTACTTTAAATCAGACTAGAAGATTATTTTTCTCCCCAATCTTCCGCACAATGAATCATGAAATCATGGGTGTACTCATATGGCAGTCAATTTTTTATTTCACATGACACACATCACGCTCAAACGTGATTTTAAGGCATATTTTAAGATGTATGACACTTGTAACCAAAACTTGACCGTCTAATGGTATGTCTATAATGCCAAGATCCATGTGAGTGCTAAACAGGTTCTCTACGTACTCATATCTAGGATACAATGAAGCCCGATCACTTTATACCGTAATCAAATTCATCACGCTTCGACGCAACGAGAACACCCTTCATTTGAGACGAAAAGTGACTAAATAATAATAATAAAATAAAAAAAGATTTCTCTCTTAGAATTGGCGAATTGATACTCTAAAATTTATATCACTATCTTGGAGTTGAGACAGTTTATAGAATTTTATGGGAATCTATTGGTTACAAATTTGTACATGATAAATTAGTCTGCTCATATCGTATGGTCCAGATCTATAACAATATAACAACAAGACCCATTAATTCTCTTAATTCGCTAATTAACTTACTTGGTATTCTCAAACAATGTGGGACTGCTTATTTTAAAAGAACAACATCTTGGTATTCCAAGCAAGTAAGAAGATTGTAAAACTTAGAATAGTTTGACATATAATTTTTTAAAGGGAGCCATTACTTACACAGGCTTTTCAAGTGGTTGCATCCGGATTGCACCAAATTAAAAAGAAAGACTTGTAAATTTGGCGATCTTTACTATGTGAAAACACCATCTAAGCCGTTTGATTTGAAGGTCATGATTTAAAGATATCAATCGCAAAAAATTAGAACAAAATATAATTTTCATCATTTGATTTAATGGAGTCAAAGGCTATTAGATAATTCAATAATTGACTATAATAGATCATACGACAAATATCATGTTTTGCTCCAATTTTATGTACCAGAGATCTATTGATTATGAACTTCAAAACAGACAGCCCATATTATATTTTTACATATCACATGTCCCTAAAATATCAAGTCTTTCTTTAAATTCGGTGCAATCACTTGCAAGACGTGTACAAATAATGGCATCCTTATTTAAATGAATAGGTTATTTAAAATCAACAAAATTATTTCATCAAAAAAAAAAAAAAAATCAACAAAATGTATCCTTCTAGTGATATCGGATTTCCTAGTCTTGAAAACTCACCCAATTTTCGAAAAGCTTTAGATCTGTTAGATTTCAACGATAGAATGCATCTTTGTGCCTCTTCATAAGTTGTTAACCATCGATTTTGAAGGCTCTTGTAAGCTGTCGTTAGATAGTAGAAATGGTTAATTGGCACAATCTTTGACTCGATTCTAATCTACATACTTAGATGGAAAGTGTACCTTGTCTATCGTTAGATAATCGGTCAAAGAAATATACAATATTTTGTTGGACATTTAATAAAATAATATTTATTTATTATTTATTATTTTGGTTAAAAGTTTTTGGCTTAACTTTAAATGGTTCCATCATTTATGGTCCTATGTGGAATAACTATTTTTGCCAATATATGAACCTATTATCATAGTAAGAGATTTCTCACAATTTCTCCAAAATTCACTGAAACAGGTGTCAGATGAAACTTTCGACGAATTTTCGGTGATTTCTCCGAAATCACTGAAATTTCATTAATTTTAGTGAAATTAATGAAATTTCGTTAAAGAATTTTTTTAATCTCAACCATTTTAAAATAATAAATAAAACTTTTATGAATATTATATCATGAAAATAATAAATAAAATTCGTACTCTCCGAAATTTTTCCGAAACTTTTTCAATTTTTTCTTGAAATTTATCCGAAATGACCCCCAATCGAAATATTGCTGAAAACGAAATTTGTCACTATGCCTACAACCTTCTAGTCAAAAGTAATTTAAAATTTAAAAAATATTGGAAGGAAATTATTCCAATCAAAACTTGAAAGTGTTGTAAAAAGTTAGTTCCACCTTTCTAATTTACAAGAAAATTTCCTATCATATATAGAAGTTTACATTTTTTATTGTTTGACTTCAAATTGGAAACAATGCTCATAGCAGAGGTTTGACACAGCGCACGCGTGTGCGTGTGCGATATGCGAATGATGCAATTGGTGCGTTTAAGGCATACTTTATATTTAGTGACTGTTGAGTAACTGAAAGATATAACTATTCGGTGTGTACCGTTGGATCTTTGCAACCATTGATCGAATCGATCAGGGCCCTCAATTCCATGAAACTAACAGACACAATTACCCCTGAAAGGGTGCATCGAACATTATAAATAGAGGCCAGAGGAGGGGTTTCAAGTGCTTGCAAATCTCGAATCCTATCTCTGTGTTCTTAAAATTCGTGTGCCTACTAGAGCGATTTTGTACGTTTGTTTCGTTGGGTCACACACTATAATGCAAGATAGTGTGCGACAGATTGGTGCATCATCAAGGTTTCATTGTCTCATAGAGGCAAATTTGTCGTTATCTTGTTATATAGTGGGGGCAAATATTGTCTTAAAGATAGTGATCTAATCATGTCATGAAACTATTTTCAGTCTATTTTCATCATTTTCTGTATAACCCACCTACAATTTTTTGGGTTTTTTGCAAATACCCCCCTGAGTTATGTTGATATTACAAATAACCCCCCCAATTATAGCTATTTGCTCTAAACCCCCTAGTTAGCATTTTGGTGTTCATAAAACACTCTCTTTAATAGATGCAACTTTAAATGGTTAACAAACCGTTAAAGAATAGCCTAAATGCCATATTTATCCTTTTTAAAATTAAATTACTAAATTATCACCCTCTACACATGGTTAGAGTTGGTGGCCCTCCCCTTACAAAAAAGAGTAGTTTTAAATCCACCCATTAAAATTTTGAGTTCACCCACACTGAAAAACATTGACTGCATTAAATCAAACGATGGAGATCGTTTATCGTCCCAACCTTTCACACAATGGATCTTGAGATCACGGAGGCACCATTAGACGGCTGACTACATTGAATCAGACGATGGAGATCATTTATCGTCCCAACCTTTCACACGATGTATCTTGATATTATGGTGGCACCATCAGACAGTTGACTGCATTGAATTGGACGATGGAGATCGTTTATCGTCCCAACCTTTCACACAATGGATCTTGAGATCATGGTGGCACCATCAGACTGTTGATTGCATTGAATCAGATGATGGAGATCGTTTATCGTCCCAACCTTTCACACGATGGATCTTGAGATCATGGTGGCACCATCTGATAGTTGGTTTTTTATTTCATGTGGTACACACCCAAAAAAATGACCTTAAAATTAATTTTAACCGTGTACGTGATGTTAAAGTCACTTTTCTGAGATGTGTGTTACGAAATAAAACACTGATCGTCTGATTCAATACAATCAATGTGTTTTAGCGTGGGTGAACTCAAAGATTCGGTGGATGGAAGCAGATGCCGTTAGGCAATCCAATTCCTAAAATAAAATAAAAAGATAAAATTTTTATATAGAATGATAATATGAAGCACTACACCATTATTATATAGTGGTTACCATTATACCAATGATGATATAGTAGTGAATCCGATCAATTGTATAACCAGTGATTTGTCAAATGGTAGCAATCAATCGAATTTGGAAATTTTCTAATCCATAACTAGACTTTAAAGCTCGGGTTCTGTGGGGTAGACTAAAAGGTTGGATGGACACGATATTTTATATACAATCTAGGAAATAAGAGGGTTTTGAACCGGATCAAGTCAGATGAAGTAGGGGCTCGAGTCCAGTCGGTTGTCAAAATTTTGGCCTGCCCCGACCCATTGACAACCTAGTCTTCACTGATTTTTAGGGTCTTGATAGTTGAAGGAGCAAGTTTTCGATACAATAGGCTCTTCATAAGCTTAATATTCTCTTGATGGCGATGATGCCAATGATGGCCCAACAATGAAAATACTCAATCTACATTATGAGTTATGACGTCACTTTTAGTAAACTCCATTTGGATACAGCAAAGCTGGAGGATAAATCAATAAAATCGGCCTTGTTTGGCAACCCAGGTTCTAAGGATCGGCCAATACCGAGAAAAAAAAATTATATCGGTAAGTATCAGCCAATACCAATTGGTCTTTCATTTGATGGGTCTTGAATAATATAGGAAATTGGAAGGACGGGTATTTTGAGTGAAACATGTAGATTGAAGGTTTTCTTTTAAAGAATAATTGCATCATTTGCCACAAATCCTCCATTGGTTGAGTATTTGTCCAAACGTTGGCATACTTTAATGGGGAATCACCCATCTGATGAGTCTTGAGTCTGATGGGTGAATGAAGGGCCTTTTAGAAGAGTACCTTTAAATCCACCCATTGAATCTTTAAGTTCACCCACGCTGAAACACGTTGATTAAATTGAATCGAATGATGGAGATCATTTATCCTCCCAATCTTTCACACGATGGATCTTGAGATCATGATCGTACCGTCAGACGGTCAGTGTTTTATTTCACGTGGCACACATCTCAGAAAAGTGGCTTTAACATCACGTGAATGCTTAAAATTGATATTAAGGTCACTTTTATGGGTGTATACCACATGAAATAAAAAATAGACCATCTGATGGTACACCCATGATCTAAAGATTGATCTCATGAAAGATTGGGACAATAAACAATCTCCATCGTCTGATTCAATGCAGTCGATATGTTTCAGCGTGGGTGAACTAAAAGATTTTGTGGGTGGATTTAAAGGTACTCCTTTTAGAATAGTGGTAAATTATAATGGCATGACTTATAAATAAAGGTGAATGAAGGGTCTTTTAGAATGGTGATAAACTTTAATGGCATGACTTGTAAATATAGATGAATGAAAGGCCTTTTAGAATGGTGGTATTTTTAAAATATTGGTTTCATTAAGGGCAAAATAGACTTTCCGTCCATAAACTCACGACTAGTTAACGGCATGGTAACGGCAGGGGGTTATATGAAACAGAAACACAAAAGTAGGGGCTACAGAATAAATACTCATAACTCGGGGGGTTTCTTATAATATTAGCATAACACAGGGTGGTATATGCAAAAAACCCCAATTTTTTTTACGTGGCGCGACTTGACTGGCTGTATTGGCCTGCATTAATTGAGCTCCACCGCACTTGCACCCAATTGCGTCGCGTCACATAAAAAATTATTCCTATCATAGGATATAAAATTATTCCTATAAGAGGATATAAAAATAATATCATTTTCGCACTTGCAGCCAATTCATGTCTATCTTGTGCATTCTCATAAGATACCAAATTATTCCTATCAGAGGTCACATGCCTATAAGAGGATATAAAAATAATATCATTTTCGCACTTGCAGCCAATTCATGTCTATCTTGTGCATTCTCATAAGATACCAAATTATTCCTATCAGAGGTCACATGCCTAGTAGCCCCAAAATCGAGTCACCATTCATTTTCACCATCTACCATATTGACCTCGGAGATTACTGCAACAAGATCTTATTCACCCATAACGTTTGCCTAATTTTTATTGCAAGAAACCTGATCACCTCAAACGTAATTAAAAATCAAGCAAATGTTATGGGTGAAGAATATCTCGTTGCAGTGATCTCCGAGGTCAATATGGTAGATAGTGAAAATGAATGATAGCTCAATTTTGGGGCTACTAAGCATGTGACTTCTGATAGGAATAGTTTTGTATCCTATGAGAAGACACAGGATGGACATGAATTGTTCATGAAAATTTTCACTACTGCTAAAGTTGTAGGACAAGGAAAAGTTGTCCTTAACTTCACTTCTGAAAAATCTGTGACCCTTAATTTTATATCGGCTAGTATTTATATATTATTTATTACTTTGATTAAAAGTTTTTTGCTTAACTTTACTCATTTAATGGTTTCATGTGGAAAAGTTATTTTTGCCAATACTTGAACTTACAACCTTCTAGTCAAAAGAAATTTGAAATTTGAAAAGTATTAGAGGGAAATTATTCTCACCAAAACTTGAATGTGTTGTAAAAAGTTAATCACGCATCTTTAATTTATAAGAGAGTTTCTTACTATATATATAGAAACTTACCTTCTATATTGTTCGGCTTGAAGGCGGAGACAATGCTCATAGCGGCGATTTGTTGATGTCCACGCGCGCGCGTGCGATGTGCGAATGTGACAATTGACGTTTTTAAGACGCACTTTACACTTCGCACCGTCGCGAGAAGCTTGAGGAGCCTTTCTTATTTGATATAGGATAGTCTGATCAGTTGACTAGTTGATTGGAAGCGGGTTGCCTTCCTACGTGTACATTAGGCGGTTTCTCACCGTTAAGATCCGACCATTCATGAAAACGGTTTGGACATACCCGTTAATGACTATTGAGTAACAAAAAGATGTAACCGTTCAGTGTGTACCGTGGGATCCTTGCAACCATTGATTGGATCAATAAGGACCCTCGATTACAAAGAATCAATAAACACAACTACTCTTGAAAGGGTGCATCGAATATTATAAATAGAGGCCAGAGGAGGGGTTTCAAGTATCTATGTATCCTTGAAATTCGTGTCCCTACTAGAGCGATTTTGTGTATTCATTTCGTTGGGTTGCACACTACAGTGCAACGTTGTGTGTGACAGATCAGTGCATCACCGAGGCCTCATTATATATGAGCTTATATTGTTATTGTACAATGTCAAGTCCTCCATGATGTTGTGGTGTCATTGTTTTTGTCTTAGAGCATCTCCAATGGAGATGCCAATTCCATATCACTTGTGCCCAATGGCTCCTTTTGATGCCTAAAATATCTCCAGCACAATACCCTATTCCTCGTGGAATAGGGTACCAGAGCGTCGGTAGTCAATATTGGCTACTGGAAATTTTAGGCTTCAAATTCAAATAATAATATTTTATAGAGAAAATGTGAGGTTTTGGTCATTTAATACAGTAATTTATAGTCAAACGGCTATTTTTGACGTCCCCCATTGGACCTTCCAAAATATGAATCCTAAAATCAAGTGCTCAAATTTGTCTTGTCATTCTCCAACAACTATTTTTGACTACTTCTCATTCGAGATGCTCTTATGGGCATCTTGTTTTGTCAATAACATGTTATTGTCCGCTAATTATTTAATAACTTGTTGGGATCATGGTGACTACTTGAGTACATCCCAATGCACCAAATTGCTAGCGAATGCAAGTGTTTGCATATGAGATGATGGTTTAAATATGTATTTATTGGTAAGTTAGACATCTATGTCATGGATGTTCTAACTTGAGGGGGAGAGAGTTTGAGATAATATAACTTTTGTGTGTCTGTATATTTAAGTGTAGGTATGTGCCTAGTTAAGTTGTGAGTTTAGTCCCACCTCAATTAGTAACAATGTAGCCTTTGAGTGCTCTTTGCTCTCTCTCCCCTTTCTCTCCTCCATATCTCTCTCTAATAAGCCCTAGTTAGGGTATGCTCTTTTAGTGGAAATCACATGGGCGATACCATCAATCAACTGAATCATGCTTGCATTTTTAAACTTACGTTTGAGCATGATGTGCTATATAATTTTTCGGTCACTTTTTTTAGATGTGTGCCACATAAAATCAAAATATAACTGTGGAAGATTGAAAATATGCTTTTGACATTTCACTGATTTGGTGCTAATATCACTGTGCATTCCCCAAGGTTGTTGGAGGGAGATTGACCTGTGTGCCAAGAGTAACTCTCAGGTTGAGAGGCACTAACGGGACGTGTTCGAGACAAGTCGAGGGTCACCATTGTCTATTGACCACTTCTCTTGACCTAAACTTGTTCCGACCTTTTAGATTCTAAACCTTGATCTTAAAAGAAACTTGATATGGACCTGACCCAAACCCGACCTACTGGCCGGACCCAAACTCGTACAGGGAATTGCACTCAACCTAGACCTGACCAGCTGCTATAATTTAATTGTATTTTCAAGTTTGGACCCGACATTTAACCACTTTAAACTTGACTTGGACCTGATCTAGATCTATTATAATATAAGATGTATATTTTTTAACAAACAAGTTCTGGATTGGTTGAATTTCACTTGTTATGTAATCGGTCGATCATTTTAAACATGAATCCGATCACAGATAGGGTATAAAAAACCCGCTTGGTTTACCCTACATGTTTGCAGCCCTACTCGGGTATCAAGAAACAGTCGATACCGATGTGTATCGGCGATATATATCGGTCTTTTGGCCAACCGATATGTATCGGCCTTGATACATTATCGGGATCAGTCTTGGTATCAGCTGGTACAAGAATACGTATCAGTTTTTTGGCCAACCGATATATATTGGCCTCGATACAATATTAGGATAGGTCTCAGTATCTGCCAATATGGGCACGTATCAGGTATCGATCGATACAGAATGAGTATCAATCGATACCTCTTTGATTTGATTTTTCCTTTAAAAAAAACGATACGTATCGGTATCGGTCGATATATATCGGCCGAGACATATTGGTCCTCCACAGACTGATACCCGATACTGATACTCGATTTGACACCTTAGTAGGAATGCCAACTCCATTAAAGTACTTTCACTAATTAATGTTCTTGGGTTGGATACCTTCTACCAACCCAGTCTCAAAGCTTGTACGAAGTATGCTTTATTAGCGTCAACGGGTTGTGTCAGACCATTTTTTTTTTTCACCCAATGAATCAAAAGTCTACGCCCGACCTAACCCAACCATACGGCCAACCCTGGTGGGTCAAGGGTATATGCCCGACCCAACCTCGAAATACTTTTACATTATATAGAATAAATGGATGAATTACCCTACCGGGTGTCCCAACTCTTTGTAATCTACCCTCCGGGGTCCCAACTTCATGGAAATGACCCAGCAGGGTCCTGACCCTAAACTTTCTTTTATTATTTACCTAGAACGGTCTAAAAAATCTAAACATGTCTTTTCGTTTCTTTAAGTTAAACTATTAGAAAACCAAAATACCCTAACAGAAATTAACTAAAACACTCATCCTTCCATAACTATCAAACAAGGTTGGTGTTTTCTCTTCTATTCATCTTCTTCCTGCCGACGAGTGGGTTCTCTTCTCTTCATTTTACAGTACCATAAAACTCGAGTGTTATTCCATTATTTGAATTCTATAAAGATATGAATCTTTTTTAATGCAATGAACAGAGATCTGCAAACCCTAAACTTTCTTTTATTATTTACCTAGAACGGTCTAAAAAATCTACATGTCTTTTCTTTTCTTTAAGTTAAACTATTAGAAAACCAAAATACCCTAACAAAAATTTACTAAAACACTCATCCTTCCATAACTATAAAAAAGGCTGATGTTTTCTCTTCTATTCATCTTCTTCCTGCCGACGAGTGGGTTCTCTTCTCTTCATCTTCTCTTCATTTTATAGTACCATAAAACTTGAGTGTTGTTCCATTATTTGAACTCTATAAAGATTTGAATCTTCTTTAAAGCAATGAACAGAGATCTGCAAACCCTCCTCTCTTGCCGCTGATTTTCGTGAAGCAACAGGGAGAAGTCTGTTGTTGCCATCTCTGCAAACCTTCAACTCTGTCGATACCTCATCTTCTTCTACATCTAAACCTTTCTGTGTGCACATCTCCAGCCGTCCGATAAACTGATAAGAGCAACTCATAAAATACTGTTGTAGTAATGCTGCACTAAATGCTCAACCTCTGTTTTAGTGAATGACTTGTTTGAGCTTTATACAAATATAGTAATGTTGTCCTAAATGCTGAATATTTGTTTTAATAAATGAGTTGTCTGAGGCGGATAAAAATATAGTAATTCTTCCATAAATTCTTAACCTTTGTATTAAATGCTTGTTTGAGGTAAATAGAAATATAGTAATGTTGTCCTAAACTCATAAATACTTATTTTTAGAGATAATTGCTGATCGGGGTCTCAACCATCCCCCCTATTTATCCTATTTATAGGGGACACATATAAGACCATTTCCGTCTCATATAAGACTATTTCTGTCTCGTTTAAGACCATTTATGTCTCATATAAGACCATTTTTGTCTCATATAAGATCATTTCCGTCATATACTTTGTCACTCACGGCAAACTGTTTATGTCATTAATATTAAGGAAATCTGTTTAGTAGGAAAAATGACAATTAATATTAGGGAAATCTATTTATTATTGTAAGTATATTTATTTATTTTTTGTATGAATTATGTTAGGTCTGTTATGAGACTGTCGTAGTCTTTAAAGAGGTCATATTTGTCTAAGACCGGTCTTGTGGCTGAATTCGCTTATGAGAAACTGTAAATGCATTTATTTTTTTTGAAATCTTTCTGGCATATGTTCATTAATTAATTATAATGTAATGTTATAAATATACATAGACGGATAAAATTATATGTTCTACCCTTAAGGTCTCTACTCTTTTAGCTGTTTTATCGTCGTGGAGCTTGAAATTCTTAGTTCAACTACAGTAAAGCCTCTTCTTCACCTAATAGATATTCTTACAATGAACGAGCTGATATACATATTAATAAAAAAAATTTATTATGAGTCTAAGAGGTTCTTCATTGGCGGGCGTACTGTTAGTTTTCCCTTGCTAGAAATATTCGCTTTACTTGGTCTTAAGCATGTTGGAATTATCCCTGAAACTTTGGGGGAAGGTTCGAATGTTTAAAATGAAGGCATTAATTTATTTTGTATGAAATATTTTGGTTGGGTAGGGAGTATTAGTGTCGGTAAAATAGAAAAGGCAGTGACTATTGCTAGTATAGAGAATGAGAGAGTCGATTTTACTCGTCTCACCTTATTACATATTCTTGCGACATTCATGATACCGAATAGATCTAAGACAATTAAAGAGACATACGTGAGATTAGTCTATAATATTGAGTATTTTAACAGAATTGCATGGGGACGGATTATTCATACATGTTTATTAAACTCCCTTCGATTTGCCGCTTTAAGTTTTAAGAGGAGCGGCGTGCATACCAATCTTGATGGATGTACCTTTGCATTAGAGGTTAGCCATTGTCTTTGCAAATGTTATCTATTTGGACACCGTTTATCATATAATACACATATTCCCTAATAAATCTTTAGTTTCTGATATGTTTTAGATTTGGGCATACGAGCACTTCCCAACCTTAGTGCCGACTTCAATTATCGATAATTTTTCAAGATATACAAAGTATACCTCAATAAAAATTCATCATCGAAAGTATTATGTTACAAAGCTTAATAATCCTAAGGTATTATTAACGTCAACCTCAACCAATTCCATTTTATAGTTGTGAAGAAATAAAGAAGACGCTTCTTCTGATAACTTGGTCTCACCCTCCTGGTAACATATCTATAAATAATTCTAAAATTCGAATTTACTGATTGTGAATTATTAGAAGACGTGATCTAGGATGGGATTAATGATTATGTTAGTTGCGAATTCAATTGTCTTCAACTCCTAGAAATGTCTTCCAAATAACAAGGTAGTCGCATCACAGCGTTGGAGAAGTCAAACAAGAAACTTGTTCATCAAGTTCAAAGACGGAAAAGAAATTATTGTTATCTGTTTCAAGTTCTTGAAAATCTAACTGATAGGTTACTGTTGTAAAATAGGGCCAATGTAAAGAGTACGATTTTAAATCATCTTTCAATCACAATAAAGATGCAGAATGGAGTAGTTTTACTGAAAATAATGACTCCCAAAATATAAGTCCTCCAACTAACCCATCGAGGGATAGGGATGTGAAAGGCAAGAAAAAGTATAAGTCCCTCGAGATAGCGATGTGAAGGGCAAGGAAAAAGTTGAAGTCCATCGGGATAGTGACGTGAAGGGCAAGGAAAAAGTACAAGTACCTTGGGATAGTAACGTGAAAGGCAAGAAAAAAATACAAGTCCCTCGGGATACTTGTAAATGAAATAAGGCTAGTCAAAATATATGTATGCCCATGAAATTAGAGTCGATCACTATTGACCCTCGTACTGATAAAACGAGTCATACTTCTAAGATAATAGATGATGGGAAGAGGAACTGTGAAGAAACATTTATAGAAGACGAGAGTGAACTGCCTCGTGAATCATTCGAAGGCAATAAGAACGATCATCCGACACATGTGTCGTCGAAAGAAGATGAGGGGAGAATTGCTAATGTAGAAAATGAAGAGCATATGTCTTTTGTTGTTCTTATAGATGAAATGATATAAATTTCAGAGATATTAGCTGATCAAACGTCCATGAAATAAGATGATGATAGAGAATTGGTAGGAGAGATGAGAGAAGAATCTATAGAGGAAATCAGAGTTACATCAACATCTCATAACAATAAAAGGGAACTACTTGGAAATAGTGAAACCAAGTTGGTGGGTGTAATTGATACTCATAAGCGAATGTGGGCTAGTTTAAAAGGTCGAGTTACTCTACAAATGACATCGGTAAATAATTTTGAGGGTTCTTCGCAAATCTCATTACCACCAAAGACTTCAACATGCCAATCAACTCCATAGGGTCAATCTTTCGAATGTCCACTCCCAAACACATGTACCTCCACAGTGGGTAATAAACGAACCTTTAAAAGTAACTCCGGAGAAGAAGGAAAGGTGATCTCTGCAAATGCTGAAATTAATAATTTTTATATTTTTAAGAGTATAAGTTTCCAACGTATTTAATCGTAGGATATACATGCAGGAAAGATCGCAGAGAAGGACTACAAACCCTAAATCGTAGGATATACATCGCAGGAAAGATCGCAAACCCCATTACCACCGAAGACTTCAACATGCCAATCAACTCCACAAGGTCAATCTTTCGAATGTCCACTCCCAAACACATGTACCTCCACAGTGGGTAATAAACGAACCCTCAAAAGCAACTCCGGAGAAAAAGGAAAGGTGATATCTGCAAATGCTGAAATTAATAATTTTTATATTTTTAAGAATATAAGTTTCCAACGTATTTAATCGTAGGATATACATGCAGGAAAGATCACAGAGAAAAATGACTAGTACTAAATCAACAACCAAGAGACCACCTCCAAAGGGTGCACTGAAGGTGAATGGCCAATTAGCTAACGTAAAGGTTCAAACATATATATGTTAAATTTAGTTGAATATTTGTTAATTTGTATGTGTTGTCTATCTACGGAAGGACTATAATGGTTTCCACTGGCCTATAAAATCACTAACACAGAATGATAAATATGATATAGATAAAACTCTTAATTATGGCCCCGTGGAGTTGGGTTTCGCCCCTTTAAAAGGTATTGCGTTATAGTTAATGTAATTCAATTCTTCTCTTAACAACTTATGTGGCTTTACAGACGTGAGATTCACATGACTGATAGAGTGTCTATCACGGCGAAGAACTTATTTTCAGTTTACGGTACTAATTGACTTGACAGTAAGGTAAGGCCAATATTTTAAAAGGCACACATAAAAAGAAACGATCCTATTTTTATGAAAAGTACATATCTTTATTTCATGGTATCCATTAGGGTGATATGTGACTTTGTTTTATAGGTAATTAATGCGTACTTTATTTTGATGAAGAAACGAGAGAACGATCATAAAAAAAAATTTATAAAGAGTCAATTCTTCTCAACTTACTTTATCATAAGAGTTAAAATTTTCATTTTCACTTCCTAAAATTTGTAATTATCTCCTAAACCCATTTCATATTTTATTTAGATGAAATTGAAATAATCATTGGCGAAAGATGAAGGCGATACGAAAAAAAACTTTATCGCTTGGACTTCACCCCAGGTACTACGATATAAAATAAGCGAATGTGAGAAGTTAATTAACTCTAAATTTTAGGTGCTACCTTCGTACTTGTACAATTGCTAGAGCCCGCCACTCGCCTCCTGTAACATGCATGAGTTAACAGGTTTACCTTCTCGTTAATAGAGACTATCACTGGTCTTTATTCATATTATACACGAAGGAGAGGAAGGTAGAGTATTTAGACTCGTCTAGTGGACAAAGTGACAGTGTCTATTATCCAAACATTGTAAATATATTGGTACGCATATCATTCAACTCTAGATCCTTATTATTATATGTCAACTTAATAAAATTTGAGTGTTTTTAAATACAGAAAAATGCTCTTTTTAAGATCCTAGCTCAGCAAGGTGACAACAATATCGACGTCAAAGATTGGCCGTTTACTAGTCCGCTTGCTATCCCCCATCAATCAAATTACTTTGATTGTTGAGTCTTTATGATAAAGTATATTGACTACATATCCCGTGGGCTTAGTTTCGATTTTGATAAATGTCATATACCTTACTTTAGAGATAGGATTATGCTAGAGTTACTTAGAGGAGAAGCTAAACCTTAATAAATTTTGATATAAAATGATCCCGTCTTTTGTATCGTATGCTACTTTTCTCTTATCATATCAAACATGTAGTAGTTTATCAATATGCTCATCATTAATGAAATGTATTTTTTAAAACTGAACTATAAGTTCTTGAGACTTTATTTGACTTGCACTGTCATGTAGCATTTCTAAGTTTATTCTTTTCTATAAATTATTCTTCAATTAAATACACTTATATTGTCATTTACCTTCATCACAGTTATTCTATTGTATGTTCAATTTAGTTATAATTATATCTTAAATCTTTATACAGAGAAGTTGAAATGGACATCTATTTTAGTTGTGGAATGCATGAACATTAGATTAAAGATTGTTCGTAAAAGAAGATCAATGATGAAAATGGTGCACTGCTATGTTACTGTAAAAAACCAGCAGTACTTCGGGTTTCAAACACTGACAAGAATCCTGATCGTAAATATTATAAGTGTTACCATTGTGGGTTTTTCAGATGGGAGGACGAATGTTCGGGATTTGTAAATCGGGCCGTCGGGAACGATTAAACAGTTCACTTAAACGATGCTCGTTCCCTTTGCTACTGTCAGAAGTAATCAACGCTACGAGTTTCAAACTCTCTCAAGAATCCTGGGCGTAAATACTTTACGTGTTATCAATGTCGGTACTTTAGCTGGTTGGACGAAAGTTCTCGAACTCTGGCGGCAGCGTCGAAGTTGGGGAACATTGAAAGGGACGATTTAAAAGTAAAATTGACAGTGGAGATTGAAGAGCTCGCCAAAAAATTTGAGGTGAGTACGCCAATATCTAGTAAACGAAAAGGAAGCCTTCCTTGATTTAGAGTTATCTACATATTTTGCTAGCTTTTATCTATGATTATTTAATAATTTTACGCTATTACAAGCGAAACATCGAACTATTTTTAATTTCTGGAAAATTATTTGTAAAAGTAAATAGTTTATTACCATATTGTTGTAAAGGTGCGTACTACTACAAGCTTTTCCAATTTTTGTTTGAATGCTTTGGATATACATGCAACGAATGTAACAGATGAGATAACTAAAATTATTGATGGGTCTCATATGACTCATATGAGACCCAATACAGGTAAATTCATATGAGACTCAATACAGGTAAATTGCTTATTGGTATATCACTGTTATCAGTGTTTAACATGATTGATCTCATTGACTATCAGATTTGAAACCTACAAGTCTGACATGAGTCTTATTTGGACTCATAAGAGTCAGTAAATGACTCACATTAGACTCAATCATGAAAATTGGTTATTGGTACATCAATGATATCAAGCTATAAGATGCAGTAAATGGCTCGTATCAGACCCATGCATTCAAAAAACCTAATTTTCAGGGACTCTAATAAGTACAACACGATTCTCACGTGAGTGCAAGACAGTTTTAAAGCATACAGAACTCATATCAGACACAGTTGGGCTTATAAGAGTTAGTAAATGACTCATATCAGACCCACACATGCAAAATCACCCAATTTTCAATGCCTCTGATGAGTACAACATGACTCATGCGAGTGCGGTATCAGTCTTGGACCATACAAGACTCACATGAGTCTGGCTTGGGCTTATAAGATGTAATAATTGGCTCGTATCATACCCATGCATTCAAAAACCCCAATTTTTAGGGACTTTGATGAGTACAACAAGACTCTCACGTGAGTGCAGGACAATTTTGGAGTATACAGGACTCATTTCAGACACAGTTAGGCTTATAAGAGTCCGTAAATGACTCGTATCAGACTCAGACATGCAAAATCACCCAATTTTCAGTGACTCTGATGAGTACAACAAGACTCTCATGCGAGTGCAGTAGCAGTCTTAGACCATACAGGACTCACATGAGCCTGGCTTGGGATTATAAGATGCAGTAATTAGCTTGTATCAGACCCATGCATTCAAAAAATCTAATTTTTAGAGACTCTGATGAGTACAACAAGATTCATATCAGACACTGTTGGGCTTATAAGAGTTAATAAATGACTCGTATCCGACCGAGACATGCAAAATCACCCAATTTTCAGTGACTCTAATGAGTACAACAAGACTCTCATGCAAGTGCAGTATCAGTCTTGGACCATACAGGACTCACATGAGTCTGGCTTGGGATTATAAGATGCAATAATTGTCTTGTATCAGACCCATGCCTTCAAAAAACCCAATTTTCAGGGACTCTGATGAGTACAACAACACTCATATCGGACAATGTTGCGCTTATAAGAGTCAATAAATGACTCGTATCCGACCCAGACATGCAAAATCACCCAATTTTCAGTGACTGATGAGTACAACAAGACTCTCATGCGAGTGCAGTATCAGTCTTAGACCATACAAGACTCACATGAGTCTGGCTTGAGATTATAAGATGTAGTAATTAGCTCGTATTAGACCCATGCACTCATAAAATCCAATATTCAGGGACTCTAATGAGTACAACAAGACTCAAATGAGACACAGTTGGGCTTATAAGAGTCAGTAAATGACTCGTATCAGACCCAGACATATAAAATCACTCAATTTTTAGTGAATCTGATGAGTACAACAAGACTCTCATGCGAGTGCAGTATTAGTCTTGGACCATACAGGACACATGATTCTGGCTTGGGATTATAAGATGCAGTAATTGGCTCGTATCAGACTTATGCATTCATAAAACCCAATTTTCAGGGACTCTGATGAGTACAACAAGACTCATATAAGACACAGTTGGGCTTATAAGAGTTAGTAAATGACTTATATCAGACCCAGACATGCAAAATCACCCAATTTTCAGTGCCTCTGATGAGTATAACATAACTCTCACGTGAGTGCAGTATTAGTCTTGGATCATACAGGACTCACATGAGTCTGACTTGGGCTTATTAGATGCAGTAAATGACTCATACTAGACCAAGTCATTCAAAATCCCTATTTGTCTTACTTGAGTCTTGCTCTCGAGTAGATCAAAAGATTTCAGAAGCTTCCTTTCGAGCAGGCTTGAGCGGACAAAGACTTCAGTCAGATCAAATTCGTTAATTAACAATGAGCCAACTGGACTGATATATGAGGTCCATTAAAATATCTGCAACATTAATATCATAAGAAACTGTAATATGTAGGCAGTGAAACTTCTAAGACATTCAATTTCTATTCATAAATACCTGCATTAATGAAATAAACATATCTATTTTTGGTAAAATTACTCATAACAGACATAATAGAGTATAAAATTGTCTATCATCCACAAATTTACAAATTCAGCATACAAATTCAGGAATTCACAAACCATTGTCATCCACAAATTTATAACTTTAGCATACAATTTTATAAATTCACAAACCACTGCCATCCACTATCAATTTGTCAAAAATAACATAACACTACTGACGTGTTTGATGTTGGTACATTAGAATATCTGACACACATTGTGTTCGGAAAGCAACTATCTCTTCCGCTCTAAATCGAAACTTACCTTCTCTCTCGACCATTTTGTTTTCAGTGTATTTCAAGACGAATAGTGTGCAATCCACCGACCCTTGATGCTATTTTGGAAGGTATTTAGTGAAGAATACTGGCCATGGTAGAACTTTCTTGAGCGTATTATCCTGTCCATTCAGGTATAAAAACCGCGGGAGATGGGAGGCCTGAAATAAAACTAGTATATAAATACAAAGTACATAACTTATAGATGAAAAATAAATTAATAGATTAAATAACCTACTTATTTGCTTACCAAGGCATGCGTGTGATTTTCCCACATGCTGAAATCTGACTTCGCCGATGGGTCTAGTAGAAAAATTACTTTCTCTTTTAGGTCGACACGCGCTAACACATAGTGGGAGCTAGAATCGCTATGCAACGAAATTAAAACTTATAGATGTAATGTCTAAGTCGTGATTAGCGAAGGGTCACTCATATTACAGAATACTAATTATATAAGTAGTGAATAATAAATTTCTTCAAAAGACCAAATTACAATTACTGTTGCACAACGGGCAACCACATATTTATAGTAGGATTTGCTGAGAAAAGGAAGGCAAAAATGATAAAACCTTTCATCGCCCTCCCAAATGGCCATTTTATGTCCCTCATCATTAATTTCATGGTATACTGAGTCATTATTTTGGGCCTCCTCAAATTTCAATATCTCCTCCTTCAGCAATTCCTACATGAAGATACACTCATTTAACAATTACGAGTCACAACTTGTAAGACCCAAGGAAATGAGTGTGCGAGAGGAGTGCTTATCACAAATATAATCGGTAGAAGGTACACGGTAAGCGAATTGTATTTGCGGTATAGGCCCATCATCATTGCATTCAGCATGTCGTCCTCCACATCCCTATTCGACCTAAGACCCTTAATAAGCGCGAGAGTTATCTGGAGCTCCTTAACCTTAGTCGCCATCAATCTATAAATGACACCGATTATTAGATTTGTGAGATGTTCATTACCAGATAAATGGCAAATTAAATTTTGACTTGATTAAGTAAGATATATTACTTATCAGCTGCGTCCGGAAAGCCCCAAAAGAAAGTGGCAAACTCATTTCTATCCTCTGCCGTCATAACTCCCATTTTCTTCACATCATTAATTTTTTGCCAAATATTGGCAGCCAGTTGGGCCTCATCTAATGAGGCATAGGCTTCCGACAATATTTCCTTCATTTCCCTGATATCTACAGATGCTTTTCTTATCTTCTACTTTACTTCGCCTTGCTTTTTTAGCTTAGTCTTTAGCCTTTCAGCGGATAAGATAGTCATGTCATCCTGTCACTTAGGCTTTTTCTCTCGTACTGAGCGTTGCTGAGCAAGGCTGACCTCAGCTGGACGTACCCTTTTCATTGAAATCTATATATAAATAAACCCCAATATTACTAAAGGATCAATAGGCGTTATGGATACATGAGAATATCGCGTAAAAATAGATAAAGGATTGCATGGGCAACTACATTTAATTCGAAATAAATACCTGCTCTCCTTCAACAATTCTCACAGTTGTTTCTCCTCTCTTCTACTTCGGTTGTCCCTGTATCAACTCCCTCTCCCACTCTCTCTTCTTGGCCCTCTCTATCTCTCTCTAACTCTCTAGTTCCTCCAGTCTCATCACCCTCTCTGTCCTCTCTATTCTCAGAACTCTCGTATGTTTCTAATGCGGCCTCAAGTGTCTTAACATGTCCCAATAATGACAAATTTTATTGCTTGAGGACTTTGATCGATTGACCTTGCCTCTCAACGACTGCGAGAAGGGGCCGAATAGATCTCGCTTCGACTTCTAATGCTTCAATTCAAGTAAGAAGTCTCTTTTCTCCCTTAAAATCTCAAAAATCAGTGCCAACCGCTGCCAATCTCGGCCGCACACTATACTCATCGATATCGATGTCATCATCTTCTTCCTCTTCCTCATTACCTTCTCCATCTATACACTCATCATCTCCTTCTTCTTCTATTTCTCTTTTCCTTAGTCCTTTTTTGGGCTACTCGATTTATGAAGTCCAGGTCCCTTTGGTGGCTTAAGATCTCCAGCGACAACCTACAGTAACAGATATATGTATATCAGTACTTTATTAAACGTTTGATATCAGTCCTTTAATAGTCTAATATCAATACTATATTAAATATTAGATATCAGGTCTCATAATAATATTTTATTGTCTGATATCAGTCCTCTAATGGTCTGATATCAGCACTACATTAAATGACTGATATCAAGTCTCACAACATAACTTTATTGTATGATATCAGTCCTCTAATGGTCTGATATCAGTACTACATTAAATGTTTGATATCAAGTCTGACAAAAGAACTTTATTATCTGATATCAGTACTTTATTAAATGACTGATATCAGTCCTCTAATAGTCTGATATCAGTACAAACACAGGGACTCTGATATCAGGTCTCACATCAGAACTTTATTGTCTGATATCAGTCCTCTAATGGTCTGATATCACAAACATTAAATGTCTGACATCAGTCTTCTAATGGTCTGATATCAGTATAAACATTAAATGTCTGATATCAGATCTCTAATGGACTGATATTAGCATAAACATTAAATGTCTAATATCAGTCCTCTAATGGTCTGATATCACAAACATTATTGGACTTAGAAGAATCAGTAAATGACTGACATAGCAAAGATAAATATAAAATAATATATTCCGTATCCAGTAATTAATCTTGTTCATAGAATAGTACCTTGAACTTCTGAAACTTTCGAAAATAGAAGTTCACATCGGAGTATGAAATCTTAAGTGACATATATTTCAAGAGCAGTGGCCACTCGTTACATGCATTCTTCACTTTACCCGACGAAATTTGAGGAACATGCTCCAATGCCCATACATGTAACAGAATAGTGCAGCCTATCACATTAATACCTCTTATCACCTAGAAAACGCGTGACTGTATATATGGAATCGATCAAGTAAGCGTAAATCACATCCCCCAATTGTGGCCATTGAACATGCGAAGATCATTCGCGAGATTGATATATTCCCAATCGATCGTATTACGAATGTCGGGGAGGATAAAGTTTGCTAACATGTATAAGTTCACAAGCCGGATGAAATTAACATCGGCTAGGGTAGGTGAATCGAGGACTGATTCGATCTCATCTCTGGTGACTGACTGCCCGACTGCCACTTGGCCAAATAACAGCTCTCTGAAAGTGGATGCACCTTCAGGATCTGTCGGCACTGAAGGTTCTGCCGATGCTTAAGGAGAGCCAACTTTCAAGCCCAAAATCTTCCTCACGTCTGTCTAGACTAACAGAGCAACATACTCTCCAATGGAGAATGTCTCGTGCTCCGAATCGAAGCCTCTAACAATAACATGTACAAGCTGTTCGGATTGGGTGAGGAATTCGCTAATCAACCATAAAAATTTAAAACAACTTTGTTGGAGGAGGAGCTCTCTCTTGTCACAGCTTAATTGACTATGCTATCGGCCTAACTTGAGACAGTTCATTGCTCCTTTAATCATTTGTTGGTCATCCTCATCAACTTTCCACTCTCTTTGCTTTAATCGTTTTACCATTTTTGTTTTGGACTTTTAATATCTGAAATAGGATGATTGAAAGATGTTAGAGGACTAATATGAGATCGATATAAGACATTATAATAGCTTAATTGACTGATGTGAGAACATTAGAGGACTGATATCAGATAATAAAGTAATTATGTGAGACAATATATTGCTGATATCAGTCCTCTAATGGTCTAATATCAGACATTTATCAGACCATTAGAGGACTAATATCAGACATTTAATAAAATACTGATATCAAACTCATATTTAGCTTCAAACTATATTATCACAGGCATGACTAATTTTATTGAAATAATAAAGGACTTATATCAAACCATAAGGTACTGATGTGAGACCAGACAAGACTAATATCAGACTCATATTTACTTTTAAGCTACATTGTCACAGGTATGAGTAAAGTTATCTGATTAATTAAATGACTGATATCAGTCCTCTAATAGTCTTATATCAATCATTTAATGTTTCTAATATCAGACCATTAGAGGAATGATATCAGCAATTTAATATTTCTGATATCAGACCATTAGAGGACTAATATCAAACAATATAGAACTGATGTAAGACAGTAAAGGACTGATATTAGACTCATATTTAGCTTCAAAGTATATTGTCACAGGATTGATATCAGACAATAGATGACTGATATCAGACTATAAAGTACTAATGTGAGACCATACAGGACTGATATCAAACTCATATTTACCCTTAAGCTACATTGTCACATGCATGAGTAAAGTTATCTAATTCAATAAATGACTAATATCAGAACATTAAAGGACTGATATCAGACAATAAAGTACTGATATGAGACAAAATAGGACTGATGTCAGACTCATTTTCAGTATTAAACTACACTATGAACTGTATGAATAATCTGAATCTATAAAATATTGATGTGAGAATATTAGAAGACTAATATCAGATTATAAAGTATTATTGTGAGATAGTACATGTCTGATATTAGACTAATATTTAGTATAAGCTATATTGTAACTTGCATGGGTAAAGGTGAAGAACTATAAAGTATTGATATAAAAATAATAAAGGGCTGATATTTAAATTACTAATATGAGACCATACAGAGATTCACATATATTACACATCAGAGAAAAAGAACGGTGAATTATCCAATAACATAACAAAGTACGATGGTCGTACAATGAGTAACACGGGACTCATAGAAGTTATATATTGTCCAACGTTATGCTCATTACAATGTTTTATATATTTTTCACCACTTTTATCATTCAGTACCCTACTTATTACAATAAGTATCCTACTTATTACAACAAGTTTGTCACTTTGAAATTTCTATAATTTTTTTCTGCATTTTTTTACTATGGTCCTTGTCAAGTTCAACGATTGTGTCCTTCATCAACTTTTTATTTACTTTTAAGGAGACCTGGATATTTGAAATAAGATCCACCTTCAGACATATGAGTAAGAACAGGAAGAGCATTAGACATTGTAAGAGCTGGTATGAGATAATAAAGTACTGTTGTCAAATAATAGAGGACTTATATGAGAGTTAAAATAAAATTTTAAACTTCAGCTGTCCCCTGCATGAGTAAAATTCAAGAACTAAATATGGTATTAAAGAATCGATGCGAGACATAGTAAGTAATTTACATGAGAAATAAGAGAACATGTTAGAAACATTATGGACTGATATAAGCTGTAAACATTCCAGCGAATAACACATATATTAGATATCGAAGATAAAAAAAAAAAAGTGGATCATCCATATAAATAACAAGGTACAATAGCTACTTATTACAATGTATTATACATTCCTCACCATTGTTAAGATTGAATATTCTATTTATTACAAGATATCTCACTTAGCAAAATTAATTATTTCATTTTGCATTTTTTTTACTGTGGTCCTTGACAAGTTGAGTAATTGTGTCCCTCCTACTTACAAGTTTTACAATGCATTCTTTATTTCTTTTCAAGTACGGATTTCAACCTACTTTTCTGTGGTCGACCTAGGGGGTTACTACAGTGAGGCGGGTGAACAACAAAACTAACATGCTTGACATGCCATTGAGATTCGTCTAGAGTCGGTTCAATTACCTTACTATATGTCTCACAATATCGTGCAGATGTATACCATTCCTTACAATATATCGACTTATCTGCATTACTCCAATTAATGGCAACGATGGCATGGATACAAGGGAGGCCCGAAATGTTAAAACAGCGATAAGAACAAGACCTCTTATCTAAATGTATATTATACTTAAATGTCAACGTTGATACCTCAAAAACATTGGGTGATGATGGGAGAACTTGATAAAACCTAGCTACTTCGTCAGCGTCTTCCAAGATATTGGATGCGTATGGGGGTAAACCCTTCCACATCTTCTGACCTTTTATAGCTCTGTCAAGACAAAGTTGGATAACTTTCTTCCTCGTTACTTCAATAAGGGCAATTATTAGTGGACCTCTAGCATGAACTAGGATTTTGTTCAATCACTCATAAATGTTTGTAGTCAGAAGATCGTATTTATGACCAGGGAAGAGCGCTCTAGACCACCTTCATGGTTCACTCTATCGAAGATATTTTGCACTAGCAAGGCTCACACCCTCAAGTTTCGTCATAGCTAATCATGTTCTTTTACGGTATATGCTCGAGCAATAGGCCAGAGTTGACTCTACAAAGCCAGATTCCTAAACTTCTCCCTGAAGTTCTTGCCAATGTGAAAGAAGCAAAAGCTATAAGTGACATTAGGAAATACTTTTGAAATTGTCGAAATTATGAAAATTGCTCTATCATCAACCATGATTGCTTCTCGATGATATCGAAGAAACAATTCTTAAGCATCTTCTGTTTCACAATCAACTATAGCAAAAGCAATGGAGAACAAATCGTTATTGCTATCGACAGCTGTCGCAATTAGCATCGGGCAGAGAAATTTACCTTTTAAGTGTATTCCGTCAATCAAAACTATGGGCCTCAACGTTCTTCTATATCCATCGATAGAGGGATTGAATGCCCAAAAAAATCTAAGGAATGAGTCATCATTACAAACATTGTAATTTCGTGAAGGTGTAGGGATTAGATCTATGCAATTATGTAATATATGAAGGGAGATTAGCATAAGACGACTCCCAACCACCCCTAATATTAGCCAACACTATCTCTTTCGCCTTTCACATTTTACGATAGCTTATTATAACCTCCCAATTTGTTTGAATTTCAGAGATAATTTTTGCAGGCGCATAATCAGTAACGTCCTTCAACATATTCATTATTTTAGAAGCTATCCAATCACTTGACGGTTGTCAATGACCTCCCTTTTGTTGCATAGCTATAGTAAGTGGACCGTGCTTGTGCTCGAGATTCATTATTTTAATTACGAAAGAATCGCCACCGATGTTGCCCCAACGCTATGGACAAATATTATCCGCATATTTAGCAACAGCAATCCTCTTAGTTGTTCAATTAAAAGTTTCCCAACACAGCATTATTCTTCAAGGCAGTGAGAAATTCTTCTCGAAAAGAAAAAGTTTTTCCGACAGTCAAAGATGTATTTCCAATCCTCGGCTTCCTTGCAGAACTCTCTCCTTCTAAGTTGTCATCTTCAATTTCAAAGTCTGCATCTTTTGATTTATTCCCAATAATTCGTCCCTGGAATCCCACTCCAATTGAATAACTCGAGTCGCTATCTAAGCTCATATATTTAATAATCTCATCGTCTCTTGATAGTTCCTTGATACTGTAATTCTGGGTACTAGCTGAATCAGAAACCCATGTCTTCAATGGCGGAGTACTCTCATTCCTTCAATTAAAACAGATATATAATGTGTCACTCATACGTGAGATATGACTATAATATTACACATGATTATGCAAAAACTCAATTCATAATTACCTCTGAATTGGCGGAGAATTTTTCATCGAATTTGAGTCTTCATATACTTGCCCTTCTTCAATTACTTTCTCCTCTACACAAGTATTGAGGAGGGGATATGAAAATAGACGTGAATGCTAGGAACTGTAAAATTACTCAAAAGTATCACCCAAAGGATGTGAGTCATCATTAATAAGACTCGTCTTTTTTCGAGAGAAATGGGAGACCAACCCACCTAAAATTGGTACTCCGTTCACGCTTTTCGTCGGCAACAGGGGGCAAAAAACTAAACTATAGGCATTGCGAGAGGTTGAGTACTATGCGTATAAGAAAATAATTGCAAATGATATAAAAAACTATGTAAAATACTCACTATCGTGGGTCGGATTGATAGCACGATCGGTGAGTTTAATGGGCTTTTGAATTAGGAAACATGAGGTCATGAGCAATTCTAAGATTAAAAGCATACCAGTATATATCAGTCAACTTATTGATAATTTCTTAATTAATATTAAATAAAAGTACAAACATATAACTTCATTGACTTACCTAAATGTATCTGTTTCCTTTCATTTCTTCACTGTGTCTAAGTAGAGATTGTGTCGTTCATTACATCCAACACCTTTACTCCGCGAGCCGTCGGGTTTCTACTACCAAATAAGCAACATAAAGCATGAAATATTTGATTACGAAATAAATTAAATTATATTTACTTATAATCTACTAGCACATACCTCCCTAGCATTCCTGTCTCTAGACTTTCTTTTCTTCTATGCTCGTTGACCTTTTTTGACTCCACAGTCTTTTCAGAAATATATAGCACAGTGTGAGGACAGTCAATAGGGCATAGGGTCATCATGTCATGAAAGTCGGTCTCATTGTCTATTTAAAAAATAAAACTCCCTCCGGTAGTCGGGTATCTATATCTAAACCTTAGATCCATCTGCTCCGATATTGACTTATACAAGTCATACATCTTTCCCATGAATACATTATATGTTGCATCTTGACTTATCGGTTTCTGTTTATATTTTCTGCCACTATACATCATATTATTTTCTTGGACTTTCAATACCCCATTATAGTGACATACTAGTATAACTGTGTTAGTACTCATATTGCACCTGCATGCGAAGCCTCTATATATTAATATATTAGGAATTATCTAACTCTATAAAGATTAAATAGCCTATTATAGTAACATATTGGTATAATTGTGTCAGTACCCATAACGCAACTACATGTGAAGCATACATATATAAGGATTATCCAACTCAAATTGGTACGGAGAATACAATCACGAACAATTAATTGGTGATTCTTCTTAAACCCTAATGTCATATAGAAGACACTGATCATATCTTAAAGAAGACATTGCCTAACGAAGGGACATCACAGTCTTATATATAAACTACGATGCGTCTTATATATAAACTATTGATCATGTCATAAAGAAGAAGCTGCCTAACGAAGGGAAATCACACTCTTATAAAAGGCTGATATGATCGTGTCTTCTAGAAGCAACTGACTTATAAATGGATAATACAGTCTTATAAGAGCCTCATCAACTCTTCGAGAAGCAACTAACTAATAAATGGACTATACCGTCTTATAAAAGATTGATCACGACTTACCAATGGTGTCATCTATCTAATTTTTTTATCAACCTACAATGGAAGAATGCCTTTACACATGAAAAACCGAAAAATAATAATTAATTCATTTTCTAGATCATAGTTTTATATTCTATAAAGATTAAAAATCACATTTCGATTTAAACAAATAATTCAATCTATACGATATATGTCAGAAAGATAATTCGTCATGTGTAACAATATAAAAACCCTAAAATTTACAGATTTTTATAATTACTTATGAACAAAAGAAAAAAAATAAGTTTAAACTCTAAAGATTAGTGTTTCAAAAAATACAAAAATATATCCCATCATCAAAGTGAAGAATATGGTTTCACAAATCCAAAAATATCTAACAATTATCAACCATAAAGATTAGGGTTTCACAAACAAAATAATGTTTCTGTGACAGCCCGAATTTCGGCACCCCGAAACTCGTGCCATCAGCACGACTTCCAAGGCCGTGCCCTGTGATTCTGTACAGAGCATTGGTATATACAAGCCAAAGACTACTAGTAAGGCACATGCATCTACTCTAAACAAGTTTTCATGCATTTAAAATAAAAAGAAACTCTAAAGACAGTTCTAGTCCCATGCCAATTCATGGGCATAAGAACTAACCCGAACCATCGGTGATAACTGTTCACCCCAGACAGTTTGTCAAAAGAATTAAGGTATTTAATTACATTAAAAAAAAAAAGAGGCTTGACATACCAAGCCGTACCTAATACTCTCAACTCACTCCCAAAGTACGCAATGGGTCTCCTAGAAGAATTCCTCAGGAGGAGGCTCTGATTCTTCTGTGGGCACGTAATCCGAATCCCCCAGATCAACGTCTCCAGAAGTCTCTGCTGCCGCTAGTCCTGGACTTGCGACGTATAGTCTAAGGGGTGAGCTACATCCTAGCTCAATAGGGAAACATAGTGAACATATAAATTAAGCTCTCACATATATGTTAAAACAGTTTAAAGATATAATTTATCTGATAGAACTGCTTAAAGACAATGAAATAATCGGAAATAAAATGATAGATACAACTGTTACTTAGCATGACTTTGTTTATTCTCATCTTACTAGTATAGTAACGGATTCGGCCTAATCACTTAAATCCTAACTTAAGTAGTCCCCGAGCAATATAGCATCAAGCCCCGATGGAATACCCACCATCGTCGTCTAAATAGACACTTGTCATATATTAATTCAATATCACCCAGGCCCCTTTCTCTTAGGCGGCGGGGTCTATTCTCAATTCAACATCCCTGGGATGTACTAAAGGTGTACGATTTTGCTGCCGTACCGGTCACGGATGTCCTGCCGAGTCAGTCGTGGGTATCCTGCCACGTCAGTGAGGTATTCAACTCAAACCTTAAATAACAAAAATATAAAATGCGCTCTACATATAGTTATTGTAATAGCCCGAAAAATCACGCTAAACTATGACCTCGAGATCCGTGCCCGATCGATCACAGGTTTGACCAAGTAGGAGTTCGACAGTTAGCGTAGAGTGTGATGAGTGAATGAGATGAGATGGTTGTGAAATCATGTGGTGTGTGTTGTGAATCTGAAGTCACATACACCTATTGAGGTGCATGTGCTCAACACACAAGCTAGGGGGGAGATAAAAGGGTTTAATAACCCTAAAATCAATAGTTCGGTTGTTGAGAGAGAAGTAAAGAAGAGAGAGAGAGGAGTAAAGAGGGTGATTAATACAAGGAGTAAATGCTAGTTGAGGAAGGGAGATTCGAGCAATAAACGTCGGATTCGACGCGAGGGATTCGCTAGAAGCAAAGCTGGAACCCTAGCCTTCCAACCACTTGATTTGAAATCAATTTGAGAATGATTCAAGGTAAACTTTTGTGAATGAAATGCATAGATTGTAGAGGTTAGATTGTAGTTGAAAATGGTTTAAATCATAGGAAAATGGTTTAGAAAAATAGAGGAAAAAGTGTGGAAAAAGATTGAGAAGAATAAAAAAGGGGAGATCGACAATTTCGATTAATCGAAATGGGGTTTCGATTAATCGAAATTGGCCAAGAAGTTGAAAAGTCAGTGGACCCCGATTTTGATTAATCGAATTGGAGTTCGATTAACGGACTTTGGATTTTGATTAATCTATTTGGGTATCGATTAATCGATCGAACCTCCAAAGAACCCTGTGTGGAGGAAATGACTTGTAGAAAATCGACTAATCGAAATGGGATTTCGATTAATCGATTTCAATTTTCTATTAATCGATTTGGGATTGATTAATCGATTTTAGGAACTCGATTACTCGAATTGAGAATCGACTTGGCTGAACAGAGAATTTCGATTAATCGAATTAGGATTCGATTAATCGAATGGGAATCTCGATTAATCGATTTGAGAATTGATTAATCGATATTGACTTTCGATTAATATATTTTGGGAATCGATTAATCGAATCAGATTCGATTAATCGATTTTGGAGTTCGATTAATTGACTGAGATAAATTATGTTAACTTTTGAGTTTGACTTTAAGATTCTTGGAGGGTCTTGGACCTTCTTTATTGCATCCTTTGTGATGTGTTTCACATGTTATGTGGTACCATAGGTGGTACGAGTGAGCTAGTGCACAAGGAGCCACGTGGGACCTTGATGCATTGATCAAATGAAGACTTGAGGTAGGGAACACCTTGAACATGTACTTTATTTTACAAGAGCATGTATGTAGTGATATAGAATTCAATTCAAATGTTTTATTGCTTAAGAATTGTGAAAAGAGTGTGTGTGTGTGACATCCATAAGAGTAATTATAATGAGCCATCCCCAGGGGATGATAAAGTGAAGAGATAAGGGCATCAGGTGTGATGTAGTAAATGGATACATCCTGTGATGTATCCAAGATTGAATCATGTTTGATAGGGCCTAAGCGATATAAGATAACACACTTACGGTAAATAACTATATGTAAGGCACGATATTTTATTATTTGAGGTTTGATATCCACGGCCCGACACGGGCGGGATATCCAATCGACCTGACGATCGGTGGCGGCTTGTAGGCGGTCGGAGGCTTATCCGTACATAGTAAGCACACCCCAGGGGTGTTGATTTGAGACAAGTGAAACCCCGCCACCAATCCCCAGGGGAAAGGGGCTTGGGTACTATATGGTATTCTCAGGGAATACGTTAAAAGTGTCTATATAGATGACGATGAAGGGTATCTCATCGGGGCTCGATGCTATATTGCTCGGGGACTACTTAAGTTGAAAGTTTAGGTTTTGCTTTAGGCCTTTTCAGCATCATTCATGAATAAATGAAAACATAAATAATTACCAGTAAAATGAAATGCTTTTTAACTGTTTTCATCAATAACTGCATAGACACATCATGCATGACATATCATGGAATATATGTGAGTAATAATTTATATGTTCAACTGTGTTTTGTTCCCTATTGAGCTAGGATGTAGCTCACCCTATAGACTATACGTCGCAGGTTCACTACTAGCAGCTGTCGAGGCTTCAGGAGACGCTGACCCCGGTGAGTCGGACCTTGCGGCCGGCGAAGAGTTGGAGCCACCTCCTGAGGACTTCTTCTAGAGGACTCCGTTGTGCCACTTTGAGGGCTTTTTGAGAGAGATTTGTACGGCTTGGTATGCCAAGCCTTGTTTTGTTTAATCATATATATATATTGAGTTGGATTATTCTTTTGGGATGAACCATCCGTGATGATTGCTATCGTCGATGGTTCGGATCGGTTCTCCATTCATGCAGAGGCATGAGGGTAGAACTGTCTTTTGGAGAACTACTTTAATATAGATTTAAATTCCGCAATTTCGTTTATTATTCTATTTGATGCTTGATATACCAATGTTCCGTGCATAGCTAAGGGGCACGGCCAAGATGATCGTGCTGATGGCACGGGTTTCGGGGTGCCGAAATCCGGGCTGTCACAGTTATTCACCGTGATTGTGCTAATTTTATCATATTAGGCCTTATCACTCTTCTCTTGTTTCACCATTTCGTTTCATCGGCATCCCTGGGATGCTACTGGTTTAATGCATCATTCAGATGCTCATTGTTACATTTCTACGTCCCCTGGGGACTTCACACGTTTTGGAAACACATTTAATATATGACCATTTTCTTGAGATATTCTACATATATAAAAATACTCTACATACATGGTTTTGACGAATTAAAGTACATGTTTCAAGATATTTCCTACATCAAAGCAAAATCCAACGCGCTCCTTTCTCGTAGAGGTTTACGCGTAACAACTCACGTCAAACCTACATCGCATGTGTTACGAATTTACTTAGAATGGTCTCTAGAATCCTTGGAAACATAGCTCTCATAATTTACAGTAAAAGAAATGAGAAAATCGGGTAACTCCTCGCGCGAGCGGGAACTATTCTTGCCTCGAGCGATCACTTAGCCTCGCTCGAGCGAGCACTTGACCTTGCTCGAGTGATAGGAACGAGGTACTAAACCCTCGCGTGAGCGAGAACTATTCATCGCTCGAGCGGTTATTATTCATCGCTCGAGCGGTCATTATTCATCGCTCGAGCGGTCACCACGAGGCATTCAGCCCTCGCACGAGCGAGCACTATTTATCGGTTGAGCGGTTATATATTGAGGTACCTGGAGCTCTATGTGATGCCTCGCTCAAGCGAGCTTCTCCTTCACTATGGGTCTCGCTCGAGCGAGCCCAAAACGCAGTTATGCTCAGAATATTCCTTTTGTTCTCGCTCGAGCGAGCCATTTAGACCGTTCGAGCGAGAGACGTAAAGATATAAGTCCTATATCTATTTGAGGACTATTTCCTTCTTCATGTGAGGTTTATTAATGTCAAAGATCGTTTGTTTAGTAGTTTATACTCTACTTAAGACATACGTAAGTATTTAAAACCATACCTCAATCGATAGATCTCATATAGTTTGATCCGAGCTCCAACTAAATGCAGAAATTTCCAAAGTTCTCTAGTGCTTAGAACCAACGTACCTCTCCTCCTCTTTCTCCCTATTTTACCTTCTCTCCTCTTTTACAAAACTCTCTCCTCTTTCTCTCTATTTTACCTTCTTTCTATCTAGGCTAAATTAGGTTACGTAGGAGAGACTCTCCTCCCCACTTTCACTTATATAGTGAAAGATAGAATGTTTTACATATACACACATTGTGTATATATGTACTTTTCCCAAAAATACGGGGTTATGACTTTCACCCCACCTTATAAGATTTTCGTCCTCGAAAATCGACGATACCCTAGGAAGTCGTGTACGACTAGAAAGCGTCGAATACGCTTATTCTTATGTTAGGTAATTAACATATGGGTTCCAATGACCCGAAGTAAACTTGCATTAAGCAATTATAATCCACATGTTATAATACAACCTAACCATACATTCCTCCTAAACAACCCAAACAGTGAAGAAACTCAATAATGAAAAAATATATATCATCAAATATTTCCACAGTCATAATATCAATGATATAATATATGATAGAAAGTTAACCACATGATATAGTATATGCAATGCTATATAAAGTAAACAACGAAAATTTTTGTGACACTCATGTCACGATTGTATCCAACCCAAAATGGTAAAATATTACATCACAGAATCAAATATTTCATTTCAATTTTTTTTTTTTCACAAATTTTTTTTAATTGATAGATGATGACCTAATCGTCATCCTGCTCATACTCCTCATCATCATAATCATCGTCGTCGTCCTCATCCCCATCATCATCATCATCATCGTAGTCCTCCTCGTGATGCGCATTTGTAGTGGTCCTAAATGTGAGAACTAGGCAGCCAAAAATAGCACCTCACATAGCACCAATGCATTCCTTGTACGTCTGTGGATACGCATGGCCCATGGGGTCTATGAGGAGCGACTCCTGGAACCGCTGATGTAATCTGATCTCCCGCCCCTGTAGGAGGATCTCCCGCATCATACTGCTGTCGGTGGCAGGTAAGGACTGTGAAGACGAAGTGGAGGGAGCGGTCGGTCCTGTCGGTGTTTGGTTTTGCGATGATGGTGATCGAATCGCCACTCGCTTTCTAGGTTGGGGGTTAGGGCTTGGAGAAGCCATTTGATATTCAAGGAAGAATTTTTGAATGAAAAAGAAGTCGAAATAGTGTAGATTTCACCTTTTGGGACATTTTTGACGGATTGGATCGTCCGAATCCAGCTCGAATCAGACAGAAGAGGTTGAAGATTGAAAAGAAAACCCTCGCTCGAAAACTCTCTTCGCGTGAAGAAGAAATAAATGAACAGTAATCTGCCCACTTTATATACTCTGACCTCGCTCGAGCGGTTGTAAATCCTCGCTCGAGCGATCAATATGCCTCGCTCGAGCGAGCAATAGTCCTCGCTCGAGCGAGCCAATAACCTCTTCTGTTTATGATTTTATATGGCTCGCTCGAGCGAGCATAAGATGTCGCTCAAGCGAGCCCAGAAACATTTTTCTGGTGCTTTTTAAGCTCGTAATTGTCAATAGTTCTCACACGTAGTTTCCTATGTCGTACCTTTGGAATTTTTTCACAGAAATGTTGGTTCTAACAAAAATTGAACTTAATATGCTAAAATTTTCAATAAAATTCACTCATTCATTTAGAAATAGAAACTTTTATACTTCCAACTATTACATATTGTCATTTTGAATAAACAAAATTAGTTAGCATTCTCGAACAAGTTGGGATATTGTTCTCTGACATCCGCCTCACGTTCCCACATTGCTTCCTCGGCTGGATGATTCTTCCAGCGAACAAGCACTAAGGGAATAACTTTGGTGCGTAGCACTTGTTCCTTTCTATCCAATATATCTGCCGGTTCTTCTATCATGCTCATATCCTTGTGCATCTCCAATGGTTGACCTTCCAAAATGTGGGAAGGGTCACCCACATACTTTCTGAGCATGGAAATGTGGAAAACGTTATGTACTCGATCGAACACTGGTGGTAATCCAATGCGATATGCGACTTCGCCCACCCGACCCAAAATCTCGAAGGGTCCGAGATAACGGGGACTTAGTTTCCCTCTCTTTCCAAATCTCATCACGCCTTTCATAGGCGACACCTTTACAAACACGTGTTCACCCACCTTATAGTTCACACTGGTCCGCTTGATATCGGGGTAGCTTTTCTGTCTACTTTGAGCCGTCTTTAGTCATTCTCTGATCATACGGACAACGGCGGCGTTATCTTCAAGCAACTCGGGTCCTAAAACAAATTTTTTGCCAGTTTCTTCCCAATTGATGGGCAATTTACGTCGCCTTTCGTACAAGGCTTCATACGGTGCCATGCCAATACTCGTTTGGAAACTGTTGTTGTACGCAAACTCGATCAACGGTAGGTGCTGATCTCACGATCCTTGCAGCTCTAACATACACGCTCTGAGCATGTCTTCTATTACTTAATTTACTCATTCTGTTTGCCCATTTGTTTGCGGATGGAAAGCTGAACTGAAGTCCAGTCGTGTTCCCATTCCTTCTTGAAATTTCTTCCAAAATTTTGACATGTATAGTGGATCACGATCAGAAATGATACTGCTTGAAATTTCATGTAGGCGTACTATCTCCTTCATATATAATTCTGTGAGTTTTCCTGCCGTGTACATCATGTTGTAAGGTAGGAAGTGTGCTGACTTGGTCAGTCGGTCCACGATTACCCAAATGGCATTATATCTCTTTGCAGTGCGCAGTAGTTCAATTATGAAGTCCATAGAGATTGATTCCCATGCTTTGAGACGACATGTCCCAGAAGGCTAACCTCTTCTAACCAAAACTCACATTTGTTGAGTTTGGCGTACAATTGGTGTTTACATAAAGTTTGCAGAGCGACTCGTAAGTGTTCTTCATGCTCCGTCTTCGATTTAGAGTATATCAGAATGTCGTCAACGAACACGACGACGCAGGAATCCAGGTGTGGCTTAAACACCTAATTCATCAAATCCATAAATGACGCCGGTGCATTCGTCAACCCAAACGACATCACTGAAAATTCATAGTGTCCATACCATGTTCTGAATGCAGTTTTCTGAATGTCCTCGGCCTTGACTCTCAACTGATGATATCCAGATCTCGAATCGATCTTGGAAAAGTACTTCGCCCCCTGCAACTGATCGAACAAGTAATCTATTCTTGGCAAAGGGTATCGATTCTTCACAGTGAGTTTGTTCAATTGCTGATAGTCAATGCACAACCGCATCGACCCATCTTTCTTTTTCATAAAAAAAACTGGTGCTCCCCATGGAGACACGCTTGGTCTTACAAATCCTTTATCCATGAGCTCTTGCAACTGCTCTTTCAACTCCTTCAACTTAGCAGGAGCCATCCTGTATGGTACTTTCGAAATAGGCTCCATTCTTGGTGCTAAGTCGATAGCGAATTCCACTTCTCTCTCTGGAGGTAATCTCGGCAATTCCTCTGGAAATACGTCTTCGAATTCTCGCACTACTGCTATCTCAGAAATGACATTCTTTTCTTCTTTATCTCCCTTCAGGAATGCCAAATAACCGCTACACCCTTTTCTGATCAAACGTTCGGCTCTGACTGCAGAGATGAGTGGTACCTGCGTCGATCTCTCTCCTCGAAATCGAAATGATCTCCTTGTGTTAGGTCAAAAAATGATAACCTTGTTCTTGCAATCCACTGTCACACAATGATGAGACAGCCAATCCATGCCAAAGATCACATCGAATCCTTGCATGTCCAACAATATTAATTGCGCGTCTAATTCATAGACGTCGCCATCTCGAACACTCACTACTACTGATTTGCAGACTAACTCTGTGTCCACTAATTCTCCCGTTAGGATAGACATTGATAAAATAAAGTTCAGTGTCTTCGGAACAATCTTCATTTTCTTTGCAAATCTAGGAGTGATAAGGGAGTGGGTAGACCCTGAGTCTATCAACACTCGTGCGTCACGTGCTACATAGCATTCTTTTTATAGACTTGTAAGGTGCCTATAACACATACATATACATATATAGTACATACTTTATTTAGAATTTCTAACGTATAAAAACGAGTCTACACGCTGATCTAACGAATGCACCTGCTCTATCTAAAATTGTATTTAAATTAAAATTCTTTATTTAAAAGGAATCTCACCTTGGATGACGTCATGTACGCTCCCTGCTTCTTGGGCGGTGATTGCATAGGCTCTCCTTTGAACAGCTGGTTTCCGTGATTGAATAGGTCGTGGCATGGAAGCTGAGGCCGTCTTCTCCTTAATTGCCTTGGGACAATCTCTAATCACGTGGCCCATTCTGCCACATTTAAAATAGCCTCGCATTCCTTGCTTGCAATCCGCCGTTTTGTGGGACTTGGCACACTTGGCACAAGTCTCTCTTGGTGTTGAAGAAGCAGCTCCTGAAAAACCTTGTCTAGCTGTGGCTCCAGTGGAAATAGTAGGACTCTCATACCTCATCGGTCTCCCTGACGCCAACAAAAGGAATATTTAATGAGTGGTCTGTTGTGCGGCTCTCCCATACCCTGTTTGGAACAATTGTCTCTGATTCAGTGCTACGAACCTCGGCTTCTTATTCATCGGTTCATATCTCCCAATCCTGCCTTGATCTATGCTTCCTCTTCCCTGCTGTTCCCTTTGACAGTATTGGTTATTGTTTTCTTTTTCAACCACTAATGCCTTACTCATTACCTCTCCATAGGTCTTTAGCTGAAATGGTGTAACTCCTCCTCGGATGTCCGGCCTTAAACCCTGTTGGAACCTCTTCGCTTTCATCACATCAGAAACCACGTAGTCTGGAGCGAAATGAGCAAGTCTCATAAATTCTATTCCGTACTCTCTTACGGTCATCTTTCCTTGCATGAGTTGTAAAAATTGGGTCTCCATTTGATTCCTCACAACTTTCGAAAAGTACTGCTTGTTAAACTCTTCAATGAATTCATCCCATGTCCAGGGCACATCTGGAGTTTCTTGATCCCTAGTCCGTGAAATAGATTTCCACCAAGGTCCAGCCTCCCTATCTTGCATGTAAGCTGCCCAATGGACGCTCTCGTCCTCTATGCATGTCAGTACACTAAATACCTTCTCCATTTCACTCAGCCAATTTTCGGCTGCCATTGTGTCTGCCTGCCCTAAAAAGCTAGGAGGTCTCATCCTCCTGAATTCAGTAAATACTAAAGCTACTGGTATTGTAGGCCCTACTGGAGGCGTAGGTGTCTGATGTTGCTCTGGGGCGGCATGAGCTGCCAAGGATGCTGCCTGTTGTGCTATGGCTGTTGCCATGGTTTTCATAGTATGCATCATCCTCTGACACTCCTCTCTCTCTTCATTTCTTTCTCTCACTCTATCTTGTTCTCTCTGATCTTGATCCTGACGGTCTCGATCCTGATTTTCTGCTTGATTTTGGTTCTCTTCTTGGCCACTACCCTTGGGAACCTCCCTATTTCCCAATGACACTCTGTTCATAGGCGAGATGAACTCATCTCTTCTGCGCAACTTCCTATCATGACCACCCCTGGGTCGGCCTCTTCCCCTAGGAAATATAACGGTTTGCATGAGAAACCATGGTTTCGTTAGCAAAAGTCTCTATGCTCTGACAAAAGGACTAATTGTCAGAATTCTAAAAGAAAGGCTTTGATACCAACTGTGACAGCCCGAATTTTGACACCCTGAAACCCGTGCCATCAGCACGACTTTCAAGGCCGTGCCCTATGATTCTGTACGGATCATTGGTATATACAAGCCCAAGACTACTAGTAAGGTACATGCATCTACTCTAAAAAAGTTTTCATGCATTTAAAATAAAAAGAAACTCTAAAGACAGTTCTAGTCCCATGCCAATTCATGGGCATAAGAACTGACCCGAACCATCAGTGATAACTGTTCACCCCAGACGGTTTGTCAAAAGAATCAAGATATTTAATTACATTAAAAAAAAATAAAGTACAATTATCGCTCGAGCGGTCATTATTCATCGCTCGAGCGGTCACTTAGCCTCGCTCGAGCGAGCACTTGACCTTGCTCGAGCAATAGGAACGAGGTACTAAACCCTCCCGTGAGCGAGAACTATTCATCGCTCGAGTAGTTACTATTCATCGCTCGAGCGGTCATTATTTATCGCTCGAGCGGTCCTTATTCATCGCTCGAGCAGTCACCATGAGGCATTCAGCCCTCGCGCGAACAAGCACTATTCATCGCGCACGTGATTACTATTCATCGCTCGAGTGGTTATAATCCCTTGTGCGAGCGAGCACTATTCATCGCTCGAGCGGTTATATATCGAGGTACCTGGAGCTCTATGTGATGCCTCGCTCAAGCGATCTTCTCCTTCACTATGGGTCTCGCTCGAGCGAGCCCAAAATGTAGTTATGCTCAGAATAGTTCTTCTGTCCTCGCTCGAGCGAGCCATTTAGACCGCTCGAGCGAGCCACGTAAAGACATAAGTCCTCTATCTGTTTGAGGACTATTTCCTTCTTCATGTGAGGTTTATTAATGTCAAAGATCATTCGTTTAGTAGTTTATACTCTACTTAAAACATACATAAGCATCTAAAACCATACCTCAATCGATAGATCTCATATAGTTTGATCCGAGCTCCAACTAAATGCAGAAATTTCCAAAGTTCTCCACTGCTTAGAACCAACGTACCTCTCCTCCTCTTTTACAAAACCTTCTCCTCTTTCTCCCTATTTTACCTTCTCTCTTCTTTTACAAAACTCTCTCCTCTTTCTCTTTATTTTACCTTCTTTCTATCTAGGCTAAATTAGATTATGTAGGAGAGACTCTCCTCCCCACTTTCACTTATATAGTGAAAGTTAGAATGTTTCACATATACACACATAGTGTATATATATAGTTTTCCCAAAAATCTGGGGTTATGACAGTTTCTATCATATATAAATATATATATATATATATATATATATATATCTTGCGAAAAAAAATACGAATTTTAAATATTTATAAATAATCCCCTAATTTATATTTTCTGTTTAAATAACACCTTAATTTACTGTTATGTTATGTGCCGTCTCTTAAAATAAACTGCAATTATCACCTACACTATTTTTTCCTCGCGTTGGGTAATTGCACTTTGGTTTTCTAGAGATAGAAATTAACAAAACATTAATTCAAGTTGTTATTTAAACAAAAAATTAAAAATTAGGGGGTTATTTATAAATAAGTTAACTAGGGGTGAGATTTAAACATAATGCTAAAACATAGGGTATATGCTAAAAACCATTATATATTTTTTTCATTGGATCGGTTGTGATCAAACTTGAGACTTCGAGCTCGCAATTGGTTGGATTACCCAATATGGATTTTAAACTGGAAAATATGACAAAAATAATGTCCCTATTTGTACCGAGTTAGGGTAAAACCCTACTTCATTTCCAACAAGCCAAAATCATAACCCTAAACTCTAAACATTAGAGTTTTACAAATGAAAACAAACTAAAATCTTAACACTAGACCCTAATTATGGGTTTCTCTGTAATATCAGAAGCCGGAGAGTGAAAAGGGGGATAGTTAAGATCACTAAAGCTACTTATAACAGTCCATTTACGTCGTAAGATGAAAATTGAAAAATAATCAAATCTTTAATTGATGCAAACAAATTTCATACTACCAATAAAAAAATGCAAACAAATTACATATTGATTGCAGACTATCGAAAGCATGAAATTGAGAAAATAAAATACTATGGTATATAAGAGATCTACACCTCTATCTACACAAAAAATGGATTAGACATGAGATAATCTTTTTTGACCTAATCGATTCATGGATCCATAACTCAGTAGATTCAATTTCAGATGAAGTAAAATAGAAAAAGAGGAAAAAAAATTTTTAAAAAAAAGAAAAAATTTAAACTAAAAAATAATGAATATAATCGAATAACAGAAGACTAACTAATCATTTAAGCAGTCTATGACCCAGAGATTCAACCAGAGGATTTTTCTTCTTCTTTTTTTTTTCCTTTTTCCCTTGTCTCTTGGTTGACTCTACTTCATTTCTAACAAACCAAAATCATAACCATAAACCCTAAAGATTAGACTTCATTTCCAACAGATCAAAATCATAACCCTAAACTTAAAGATTAGAGTTTTACAAATGGAAACAAACCAAAATCATAACCCTAAAGATTAGAGTTTTACAAATGAAAAAAACATAAAAATTGACCTTTATGGGTTTCTCTATAATATCAGAAGTCGCAGAGTGAAAAATGGTCTGAGACTCCACCTCTGCAATGGCCGACGACAAAAATGCAGCTCTTCTCCTCAATGACGGCGAGATCCGGTGACGAAAATAGATGGGAAATGAAACGGGGGCCGAGACTCCACCTCTGCAATGGACAATGACAAACTATTCTCCTCAACGGCGACGAGAACCAAGAACCGACGACAAGAACCAAGAACCAGCGACGACTGCGAATGCCTTAAGAGGGTAGGAGTGTTTGAAATAAAGATGAGAGGAAAGAAAATCAAAGCCTGCTTCGTTTTCTTCTTTTAAAATGAAGGACATTTTGGTTATTTCCATTGTCTTTAAGTAATGGCATATTGGCATTACCTATTTCTCAAATATTGGCAATCAACCCAGTTAAATATCCACGTGTTCTTTTCGTTTTAAGTTAAAACCAATAAACTGAAAAGTTTGAGGGTCTTAGACCCTGCTGGGTCATTTCATCAACTTGGGACCCCAGTAGGGTTTGGATGCTTAATGCCTAGCCTGTGACATAGCGCGTCAAGTTTCAGTGCCCAACCCAATTTAAGAATCCGAGTCGAGTGGGTCAAAAAGGGAAACTTCAAGCTCGGAGAACGAGTACGACTGTCAAAGGGTAGGGTTCACCTATACCTTACCCGACCTGACCTAATGATTTACTGAGTATGGCACACAAACTTTACCTGTCCGGTCTGGTCTGGCATGAGACATCCGACCTGACCTCTGTGTCAGGTTGGGTCAACTAAGAGGTTGGATCCGGTCGAGTAAAAGTCAGCTCGATTCAAGTTGACGGGACCCAACCTGATATTTTTTTATATAAAAAACATGTGAATAATAGGAGGTTTTATAAGGTCGGGTTGGGTCGAGTGTAACATCTAGTTGGGCCGGGTGTACAATCAGGTTGGACATTTTTCATTTGGGTGGATTACCTAGTCGGGTCCCAACTCTTTCAAATCTACCCACCAGGGTCCCAACTTCATGAAATGACCTAGCAGGGTCTTGACCCTAAACTTTCTTTTATTATTTACCTGCAAAGGTCCCAAAATTCTTCACATGTTTATTTTTTTACTTTAAGTGAATATTTAGAGGACCAAAATACCCTAACAAAAATTTACTAAAATACCCATCCTTCCATACGAGTCAAAGGCGCTGGTATTTTAGGGTTAGCTTTTCATCTTTTTCCCGTCGATGACTGGGTTTTCTCTTATCTTCATCTTCTTCCTGTAAAGATAGCGTCTTCTCTTCATCTTCTTTCTGTAAAGATAGCATTAGGATCCCATATAGCCCCCCTCTCTTCACTTCATCTTCTTCTCTGTTGACGAACAAACAGGGAGAAGTCAGCTGCTGCCATCTCTGCAAACCTTCGACTCTGTTGACATTTCATCTTCTCCTGATCACGTACATCTAAACTTTTCTGCGTGTATATCTCCAGCCGTCCAGTAAACTCATAAGAGCAACTCATAAAATAGTGTTGTAGTGATGCTGCCCTAAATGCTCATCCTTTATTTTAAGGAATGCTACCCTAAATATTGTCTTAAATGTTGATTTTTTATTTTAATGAATGACTTATTTGTGGTAGATAGAAATGTAGTAATCCTACTCTAAATGCTTAACCTTTGTATTAATGTAGTAATGGTGTCATAAATGCTCAACCTTTATTTTAATGAATGACTTGTTTGAGCTATATACAGATATAGTAATGTCGCTTTTCTGTTTTAATGAATAACTTATTTGTGGTAGATAGAAATGTAGTGATCCTGCCCTAAATGCTCAACCTTTGTATCAATATAGTAATACTATCATAAATGCTTAACCTTTGTGGTAGATAGAATGCTGTCATAAATGTTGTCATAAATGCCTAAACTTTTCAGGTTACTCATGCAGGTTAGAATGTAGATTAATGAGTCATAATGAGTCTGATATCAGTGTTGTACTATCTTACATCAGTACTTTATTGTCTGATATCAGTCCTTTAATGTTCTCACATTAGTAATTTATAGATTTAGATTACTCATACATATCAGAATGTAGTTTAATGTTGAGTATGAGTCTGATATCAGTCTTGCACTATTTCACATGAGATTACTCATGCATTTCAGAATATAGTTTAATGTTGAATACGGTCGATTATTATTGATTCATTTCAGTCCCTTAATATTGTCACATCAGTATTTTATAGATTCATATTAACCTTTGGAATAATGAATGACTTATTTTTAGAGATAATAATCGACCGTGGTCCCAACTACCCCCCTTTATATCCTATTTATAGGAGACACATATAAGACCATTTTCGTCTCATATAAGATCATCCAGTCTCATATAAGATCATTTTCTTCCTATACTTTGTCACTTGGTAAACTTTTAATGCCATTAATTTTCTAAAAAATGACAGTTAATATCAGAAAAATATGTTGATTGTTGCAAGTATATTTATTAATTTTTTGTATAAATTGTATTAGGTTATTATGAGACTCTCGTTGTCTTTAAAGATGCCATATTTATTTAAGACCGGTCGTGTGGCTAAATTCACTCATGGTAAACTATAAATGCATTAATTTTTTTAAAAACTTTTTTGCCCATGTTCATAAATTTAATTATGATGTAATGTCATAAATTGTACACAGGATGATAAAATTATATGTTCTACCCTTAGGGTCTCTACTCTTATAGTTGCATTATCGCCTGTGGAGCTTCAAGCTCTTAGTTTAACTGCAGTGAAGCCTCTTCTTCGTCTAATAGATATTCCTACAATCAACGAGCTGATATATATATTAATAGAAAATTTTGATTGTGAGTTTGAGAGGTTCTCCATTGGCGGGCGTACTGTTGGTTTTCTCTTGCTAGAAATGTCTACTTTACTTGGTATCAAATATGTTGGAATTATCCCTGGAACTCTAGGGGAAGGTCCGAATGTCGAAAATGAAGACATTAATTTATTTTATATAAAATATTTTAGTCGGATAGGGAGTATTAGTGTCGGTGAAATTGAAAAAGCAGTGACTGTTGCTAGTATAGAGAAAGAGAGAGTCGATTTTACTCATCTCACATTATTGCATATTCTTGCGACTTTCATAATACCGAATAGCTCTAAGACAATTAAAGAGATGTACGTGAGGTTAGTTTATAATATTAAGTACTTTAACAGAATTGCATAGGGACGAGTTATGGTGACGAGTTACTCCTACATGTTTGTTAAACTCTCTTTGATCTGTCGCTTTAAAATTTAAGAGGAGCAGTGTGCATACCAATCTTGATGGATGTACCTCTATATAACAAGTTAGCTATTGTCTTTGTGAACGTTATCAATTTGCATGCCGTTTGCCGCATAATACACATATTCCCTAATAAATCTTTAGTTTGTGATTTATTTTAGATTTGGACATACGAGTACTCCCGGCCATAGCGCCGACTTCAATTATTGATGACTTTCAAAGATATACAAAGTATACCTCTGTAAAATGTCATCATCGGAAGTATTATCATACGGAGTTCAATAATCTAAAGGTATTATTGGCGTCAACCTCAACCAATTCCATATTATAGCTGTGAGTAAATGAAAAAGTCGCTTCTTTTGATAACTTGCACTCACCCTCCTGGTAACATATCCACAGATAATTCTAAAATTTAAATTTAGTGATCATGAATTATTAGAAGATGTGATCCAGGATGGGATTAATGATTATGTTACTTGCGATTTCAATCATCTTCAATTCCTAAAAATATCTTTCAAAGAATAAAGTAGTCGCATCACAGCATTGGAGAAGTCCAACAACAAACTTGTTCGTCAAGTGCGAAGACAAAAGAAGTTAAACAGTGATATAAGAAAGGGCCTAAAATTATTAGAGTTGGAGATAACAATTTTGAAGGTAAGCTACTTAATAAAATTTTTTGTTATTTGTTAGAATGTCTTGAAAATCTAACTGTTAGGTTACTTTTGTAAAATAGGGCCAACGGAAAGAGTATGATTTCCAATCCTCCTCCAATTGCAATAATGATGTGAGAAGAATGGGTAGTTTTACTGAAAATAATCACTCAAAAAATATAAGTTCTCCAACTAACCCACTGAGGGATAGGGAAGTAAAAGGCAAGGAGAAAGTATAAGTCCCTCTGAATAGTGATGTGAAGGGAAAGAAAAAAGTGCAAGTCCCTCTGGATAGTGCCGTGAAGGGCAAGGAAAAAGAGCAAATCCCACGTGATACTTGTAAACGAAATAAGGCTAGTCCAAATACATGTATGCCTATGAAAATAGAGTCGATCACTATTGACCCTCGTACTGATGGAATGAGTCGTGCTCTAAGATAATCAATGATGGAAAGAGGAACCGTGAATAAACATTTGTAGAAGATGAGACTGAATTGCCTCATGAATCATTCGAAGGCAATAAGGATGATTATTAGATACATGCGTCCTCGAAAAAAGATGAGGAGAGAATCGATAATGTAGATAATGAAGTGCATATGCCTTTCGTTGTTCTTACCGATGAAATGATGCTAGTTTCAGTGATGCTAGCCGATCAAACGTCCATAAAGCAAGACGATAATAGAGAATTTGTCAAGGAGATGAGAGAAGAATCTATAAAGGAAACAAAAGTTACATCAATATTTAATAACAATAAAAAGGAACCATTTGGCGAAAGTGAAACAAGGTCGGTGGGCGTAATGGATACTTATAAGCGAGTGTGGGCTAGTTTAAAAGGTCGAGCTACTCCCAAATGATATCATTAAATAAATTTGAGGGTTCTTCGCAAACCCTATTACTACCGAAGACTTCAATATGCTAAACAACTCGATAAGGTCAATCTTTCGAATGTCCACCCCCAAAAACATGTACCTCCACAGTGGGTAATAAACGAACCCTCAAAAGTAACTCCGGAGAAGAAGTAAAGGTGATCTTTGCAAATGGTGAAATTAATAACTTTTATGGTTTTAAGAGTATAACTTTCCAACATATTTAATCGTAGAATATATATGCATAAAAGGTCATAGAGAAGAAGGACTGGTGTGAGAAATACAATCAAGACACCACCTCCAAAGGGTGCACAGAAAGTGAATGGTCAATTAGCTTACGTAAAGGTTCAAACATATATGTTAAATTTAATTGAACATTTGTTAATTTGTATGTTTGCCCTATCCACAGAAGGACTACGACGATTTTTTACTGGCCTATGAAACTACTAACACAGAATGATAAATATGAAATAGATAAAGCTCTTAATGATGGCCCCTTAGAGTAGGGTTTCGCCCCTTTGAAAGTTATTGGGTCACAGTCAACTTAATTCAATTCTTCTCTTACCAATCTATGTGGCTTTGCAAACGTAAGATTCACATGACTAATAGACTGTCCATCACAGCGAAGAACTTGTTATCAGTTTACGATACTAATTGGCTTAATAGTGAGGTAAGGCCAACATTTTAAAAGGCACACATGTAGAAATTCATAGAATCGTCCGTCCGATATCCATAAGTCATGTAATGTCAATTAGTTTGATGATTCTATTTTTTCAGAAAGTACATATCTTTATTGGTGTCCATTAGGGTGATATGTGACTTAATTTTCATAGGCAATTGATGTATATTTTATCTTGATGAAGAAATAAGAGAACGATCATAAAAAGAAATTTATAAAGAGTCATTTCTTCTCAATTTATTTTCTCGTAAGAGTCCAATTTTTCATTTTCACTTCCTAAAATTTATAATTATCTCCTAAACCCATTTCATATTTTGTTTAGACGAAACTGAAAGAATTGTTGGCAAAAGACGAACGCGATACAAACAAAAATCTTATCGCTTGGACTTCACCCCAGACACTAAGATATAAAATAAGCGAATGTGAGAAGGTAATTGGATAAATTTTATGTGCTTCATTCGTACTTATAATATTGTTAGAGTCTGCCACTCGTCTTAACTAAAACATGGCTCCACTTAACAGATTTACCTTTCTGTCAATGGAGACTATCAGTGGTTTTGTTTATATTATACATGAAGGAGAGGAAAGTTGAGTATTTAGACTCGTCTAGTGGACAAAGTGACGGTGTCTATTGTCCGAACATCATAAATATATTGGTACGTATATCATTCAACTCTAGATCTTTATTATTATATGTCAACTTAATAAAATTTGAATGTTCTTAAATACAGAAAAATATTCTTTTTAAGATACTAGCTCAACAAGGCGATGACAACATCGACGTCAGAGATTGGCCATTTACTAGGCCGATTGTTATCTCACATCAAAAAAATTACATTGATTGCGAAGTCTTTATCATAATGTACATTGACTACACATTCCGTGGGCTTAGTTTCGATTTTGACCAATGCCATATGTCTTACTTTAGAGATAGGATTATGCTAGAGTTACTTAGAGGAGAAGCTAAACTTTGATAAAATTTGAACGAAAATGATCCCGTCTTTTGTATCATATGCTATTTTTCTCTTACCACATCAAACAGGCTGTAGTTTATCAATATGTTCATTAATAATGAAATATATTTTTTGGAACTAAACTATGAGTTCTTTAGACTTTATTTGACTTACACTGTCATGTAGCAATTCTAAGTTTATTCTTTTCTGGGAAGTGCTCTTCAATTAAATTATACTGCCTTTTACCATTATCGTATATAGTCTATTGTATGTTCAATTTAGTTGCAATTGTATCTCAAATCTTTATACAAAGAAGCTGAAATAGACATGTGTTTTGGTTGTGGAATGCGTGGACATTGGATTAAAGATTGTCCACAAAAGAAGATCGTTGATGAAAAGGGTGCACCCCTTTGTTATTGTAAAAAACTAGCAGAGCTTCGGGTTTTAAACACTGACAAGAATCCTGACTGTAAATATTATAAGTGTTACCATTGTGGGTTCTTTAGATGGGAGGACAAATGTTCGGGATTCATAAATCGGACCGTCAGGAACGATGAAACGGTTCACTTGAATGATCCATGTCCTCTTTGCTATTGTCAGAAGCAGTCAACTCTTCGAGTTTCAAACTCTCTCAAGAATTTCGAGCGTAAGTAATTTACATGTTATCAATGTCGGTACTTTAGCTGGTTGGCAGAAAGTTCTTGAACCTCGACACCGGCGTCAAAATTGGAGAACATTGAAAGGGATGATTTAAAAGTAAAAGTGGCGGTGGAGATTGAAGAGCTCGCCAAAAAATTTGAGATGACTACGTCAATAAGCAGTAAAGAAAAAGGAAGCCTTCATTGATTTAGGGTTATCTATATATTTTGGTTAGCTTTATCTATGACTGTTCAATAATTTTTCGTTGTTACAAGCGAGGCACTGAAGTTATTTTTAATTTTTTGAAAGTCATTTGTAGAAGTAAATGTAGTCTACTACCATAATATTGTAAAGGTGAGTACTACTACAAACTTTTGTCGGTTTTTATTTGACTGCTTTGGATATATATTAACTAAAATTATTGATGGGTTTTAATAGCAATAAAAAAGTGAAACAGATTTCTGATCTTCTAATAGAAGCCGAGGTATATTATCATACATATATACGTCTGTGTGTGAACCAGAGAGTCTTCTTTCAATTTGGTGATATTCAATCTATTCCTCAAAGTCCTACTAGACTCCCATGAGTCTCTGTGGGACTTTTAAGAGTCCGTTAATGACTTATATGAGACCTAGTACACGTAAACTGGTGATTGGTACATTATTGCTATCAGACTATAACATGACTATTGAGACTTACTTGGTCTCATGTGAGTCAGTAAATAACTCATATGTGACCAATTCATGCAATATCATATGCTCATACATATATGTCCACAGTATTTAACATAACTGATGTCATTGATTATCAGATTTGGAGCATACAAGTTTCATATGAGACTCACTCGGACTCGTAAGAGTCAGTTACTCATATTAAACCCAGTATAGAAAATGCCTATTGGTACTTCACTGCATTCGATATGTTTAAAATATCTGCAGCATCAATTTCATTAAAATATCATCAGTACGTGCAACATACAGGCAGTGAAACATCTAAAATATAATGGAGTCTATAAACACTTACCATCCACAAATTCACAACATTAGCATTGATTTTCACAAATTCGTACAAGATCCCTATGGGTCCATCAATGTTATTAGTATTTAACATGATTGATCTCATTAACTATCAAACTTGGATCCAACATGTCTCACATGAGTCTGACTTGGGACCAAGTCATACAAATCCTAAATTTTCAGTGCCTCATGTGTAAAACATGACTCTCACGTGACTGCAGGACAGTTTTGGAGCATTGAGGACTCATATCAGACACAGTTGGTCTTATAAGAGTCAGTTAATGACTCATATCAAACCCAAATACGTAAAATCCCAAATTTTTAGTGACTTTGATGAGTACAACACGACTATTGGGGCGTCAGAATCAGTCTTGAAGCATACAGGACTCACGTGAGACTGACTTGGACCTATAAGAGTCAGAAAATGACTCGTATCAGACACAGGCATTTAAAAAATTTAATTTTCAATAAACATCGAACACATTCAGTTTCTATTCATAAATACCTGCATTAATGAAATAAATATAGTTGTTTCTGGCAAAACTACTCATAACATACGTAATGGAGTATAAAACTTTAAATAGTCCACAAATTCACATATTCATCATACCAATTTAGTAATTCAGAAACTACTATCATCCAGAAATTGATAAGTTCAGCATACAGTTTCACAGATTCAGAAACCATTGCCATCCACTATCGAAATGTTGTAAACAACATAACACTATTGACGTGTTTGATTATGGTACATTAGAATATCTGACAAGCATTGCTCTCGAAAAGCAACTATCTCTTCGGGTCCAAGCTGAAACTTATCTTCTCTCCCAACCATTATGTCTTCAGCGTATTTAAGGACGAATAGTGCACAGTCCACCGATCCTTGACTCTATTTTTTGCAATCTTCTTTGAAGGATACTAGCCACGATAGAGCTTTATTGAGCGCATCCTTCTTTCCATTCAGGTATAGAAGCTGCGGGAGATGGGAGGCCTGAATGGAAACGAGTACATAAACGGAAAGTACATAACCTATATATGAGAAATAAATTAATAGAATAAATGACCCACTTATTTGCTTACCAAGGCATGCGTGTGATTTTTTCACATGCTTAAAATTGGCTTCACATGCTTAAAATGGGTCTTTTAGTACAATTGCTTTCTCTTTGAGGTCGACGCTCGCTAACGCATAGTGGGAGCCATTTTTGTTGTGCAACAAAATTAAAACCTATAGATATAATGTCTAAGCTGTAATTAGCAATGGGTCACTCATATTACAGAATACTAATTATATGAGTAGTGAATAATAAATTTCTTCCAAAGAATAAATTACAATTACCGTTGCACAATGGGTAGCCACATGTTTGAAGTAGGGTTTATTGAGGAAAGGAAGGCAAGAATGATAAAACCTTTTATCGCCCTCCCAAACGGCTATTTTTTGTCGCTCCTCATTAATTTCACGGTATATCGAGTCATTTTTTTGAGCCTCCTCAAATTTCAGGACCTCCTCCTTGAGCAATTCCTGCATTAAAATGCACTCATTTAATGATTACCAGTCACAACTTGTAGGACCCAAGGAAATGAGTGTGCGACATGAGTGCTCACCGCAAACATAATCGGTAGAATGTACACAGTATGCAAATTGTGTTTGCGATATAGGCCCATCATCATTGCATTGAGCACACGTCCTCCACCTTCTGATTGGGCCTAAGACACTCAATAAGGGCGAGAATTATCTGGAGCTCCTCAACCTTAGACACTATGAATCTGTAAATTACACTGATTATCAGAGTTGTGAGAGGATCATTAACAGATAAATTATAAATTAAATTTCGACTTTCTTAAGTAAGATATATTATTTATCAGCTATGTCTGACAAGCCCCAAAAGAAAGAGGCAAACTTATTTATGACCTCTACCGTCATCTCTCCCATCTTCTTTGCTTCATCAATTTTTCATCAAATTTTGGTAGCCAGTGAGGCCTCATCTAATGTGGGGCAATCTGATGAAAATATTTCCTTCTGCTTCTCGATAACTACAGATGCTTTTCCTAACTTCTGCTTTACTTCCCCTTACTTTTTTTGTTTAGTCCTCAGCCATTCAGCGGACTAGGTAGTCATATCATCCTATCGCTTACGCCTTTCTTCCCGTACCGGATGCTGCTGGGCAAGGCTGAGCTCAGCTGAACGTACCCTTTTCATTGGAACCTATAGTTAAATAAATCTCAATATTACTGAACGGTCAATAAGCATTATAGATACATGAAAATATCGCGTAAAAGTAGATAGAGGACTGCATGGGCAAGTACATTTAATTCGAAAGAAATACCTGCTCTCCTTCAACAATCCTCGCACTGACTTCTCCTCTCTCTTCAACTTCAGCTGTCACATTGTTAACTCCCTCTCCCACTCTCTCATTTTGGCCCTCTCCATATCTCTCAAACTCTTTATTTCATCCAATGTCATCTTCCTCTATGTCCTCTCCCACTCTCTCTTCTTCGTCATCTCCATCTCTCTCAAACTCTTTATTTCCTCCAATGTCATCTCCCTCAACTTCCTCTCTCACTCTCTCTTCTTTGTCATCTCCATCTCTCTCAAACCCTTTTCCTCCAATGTCATCTCCCTCTATGCCCTCTCCCACTATCTCTTCTTCACCATCTCCATCTCTTTCAAACTCTCTACTTCCTCCGGTCTCGTCTCCCTCTCTGCCCTCTCAATCATTGGTTCGATAGCCTTTTTCTAATGTCACCTTAACAAACATAACACATTTTAATAACTTGAAATTTTATTTTTTTAGGACTTTGATTGAGTTAGCTTGCTTCTTAACAATCGCGTCGAATCAACCTTGCCTCTTCTTCTAATGCATCAATTCTAGCAATAAGTCTTCTTTCTATTTCAGAATCTCAAAAACCAGTGCCATCGCAGCCACTCTCGGCTGCACACTACACTCATCGACATCGACGTCATCATGTTCTTCCTCTTCCTCTTTACCTTCTCTATCTATACTCTCATCATCTCCTTCTTCTATTTATCTTTTCCTTGGTACTTTTTTTGGGCTGCTCGGTTTAGGAAGTCCAGGTCCCTTTGGTGGCTCAAGATATCCAGCGACAACCTACAATAACAGACATACTCATATCAGTACTATATTAAATGTCAAGGGTCAGTCCTCTAATAGTCTAATATTAGTACATTAAGACTTCTCTGATATCAGTCCTCTAATGCTCTGATATCAAAACTTCATTAAATGTCTGATAAATGTGTCATATCAGAACTTTATTGTCTGATATCAGTCCTTTAACAGTCTGATATCATAAATATTATATGTCTGATATCAATTCAGTAATGATATGATATCAGTACTTTATTAAATGTCTGATATTAGTCCTATAATGGTCTGATATCAGCACATTATTAAATATAATATCCTAAAATTTTGAGCATTAAATAGTGACCTCGGGATCCTTGCCCGACTGGTCATAGGTTTGATCAAGTGATGGTCAAACAGTGGACTCATGAAGTGATGAACTAATGTGATGTAAATATGACCTAAGTATAGTGTATGGTGTTAGTTTAGAGCCACATACACCTATCTCTGGTGTATGTGCTTAACACCGAAGCTTGAGAGAAGTTATAAGGGTTTTAATAACCTAGGTTTCTTTTGTTTGGTTGGTGAAAGAGAGTTAAGAAGAGAGAGAGAGAGAACCAAGGTGAGTAATGGTTAGGAGTTATTGTGGTTTGATTGAAGGAATAATTCTAAGCATTTAATGTCAGATTCAACGCGCGGAGGATCGTCGAAGCAAGAGCCGGAACCCTAACCATTCAAATCAACCATTCAAGCTTTTAGGAGATTGATTTGAGGTGAGTTTTATTAAAATTTAATGAATAATTTTGATGATTAAATTCAGTCAAGGGTACTTAAAAACTATAGAATTAAATGGATAGAAAAGAAAGAAAAAGCGAGAGAAAAGATTTGAAAGAACAACCCGAAAAAGGGTTGAGTCCTGGTTTGGTTTAGAAGTTGGAAAAGCAAGAATGCCCGTTTTCGATTAATCGATTTAGAAATCGACTAATCGACTGAGTAAATCCAGTGGCTGGAGAGATGAGGCTTGGGGAAATCGACTAATCAATTTGGAGAATCGATTAATCGATTTTGGATTTCGATTAATCGATTTAGGATCGATTAATCGATTTTGAATTTTTGACTGCTCGATTTGAGAATCGATTTAATCATTTTGGGGATTTCGATTAATCGATTTGGGATCGATTAATCGATTTTAGATTTTGATTAATCGATTTTAGGAATCGATTAATCGATTTAGGGTTTCGATTAATCAATTTTAGAGATCGATTAATCGATTTTGGCAGTTTGACTTGACTTCTTAATTGGACCTTAAGGTTCATGGAGGGTCTAGGACCTTCTCTATTGTATCTTTAGTGATATGTTGCATGTGTTATGGTGTACCATAGGTGGTACGTGTGAGAGCAAGCATAAGGAGCCGCGTGGGACCTTGATGCTTGGACCTTCAGAGACTTGAGGTAGGGAACACCTTGAACATGTACTTTAATTGCAAGAGCATGTATGTAGTGATATAGAAATCAAATTAAAAATATTTTAACTGTGTAAATCTTTGTAAAATGTGTGTGTGTGACACCAAGAAAGTAAATAAGAATGAGACATCCCTAGGGGATGAGAAAGTGATAAAGGGATCAGTGTGATGTGAGTAACTGAGACCAAGTAAGCTAATGAAAATGAGGCATCTCCAGGGGATGAGAAAGTGATAAAGGCATCAATGTGATACGAGTAATTTAGACATCCCAGGGATGTTGGTAAGATTGGATAACAACTGATAAGGCCTAACTAATATAAAGTAGCACTTTTACACGGTGAATAACTATATATAAAGCACATGATATTTTTGTTATTTAAGGTTTGAATAGAATACCCTACCGATGTGACGGGATACCCACGACTGACTCGACAGGATATCCGTGACCGGTACAGCGGCCAATCCGTACACCGATACGAAGGTTTATCCATACACAGTAAGCATATCCCAGGGATATTGAGATGAGATTTAACCCCGCCGCCTATGAGAAAGGGGCTTGGGTAGTATTCCCAGGGAATACATATGACAACTGTCTATTTAGATGACGATGGAGGGTATTCCATCGGGGCTCGATGCTATATTGCTCAGGGACTACTTAAGTTGAAGATTTAAGTTTTGCTTTAGGCCTATTCAGTGTCATTCATGAACAATTAACAATAAAAGGGAAACATGCAACTACCAGTGAATTTAAATACAAATTGTCATATTTTAAACTATTTTTCCAACAAGTGCATAGATACATCATGCTTAGATTATCATGGAATACATGTGAGATTTTGACTTATATGTTCATTGTGTTGTTCCCTATTGGGCTAGGATGTAGCTCACCCTTTAGACTATATGTCGCAGGTCCAGTGTTAGCAGTGGCCGAGGCTTCGGGAGACGTGGATCCGGGTGATTCGGATTACATACCCAGGGAAGAGTTGGAGCCCCCTCCTGAGGACTTCTTCTAGGAGACTCCGCTAAGTACTTTGAGAGAGTAGTTTTGAGAGCACATTAGTACGGCTTGGTATGTCAAGCCTTCATTTTGATAAACAATGTAATTAATTGATATATTCTTTTTGACGAACCATCTGGGGTGATCTATTTATCACCGATGGTTCGGACCGATTCTCTGTTCATGCAGTGGCATAAAAGTAGAACTGTCTTTTGAGTTTATACTTAGAATAATATTTTACTTCCACATCGTATAGTTATTATTCCATTTTGTGTTAATATTGCCTGTTATACCAATGTTCCGTACATATCCATGGGGCACGATCTAGAGGATCGTGCTAATGGCACGGGTTTCGAGGTATCGAAATCCGGGCTGTCACCTCGAAATCCGGGCTGTCACAGTTGGTATCAAAGCATTTTCTTTTAGAAATTCTGACAATCATTCTTTTGTCAGAGCATAGGGACTTCTGCTAATGAAACCAAGGTTTTCACGTACAGACCGTTATGTCTTCTAGAGAAAGGGGCCGACCCAGGGACGGTCATAGTAGAAATTTTGGTAGTCAAGATGATTTTATCTCGGATACCAATAGAGTGCCTATGAGAGATAGAGGGGCTTCAGGCAGTGGTGGCCAAGGGAGTTAAGATCAGGCAGAGACTCAGGATCGCGATCGTCAGGATCGAGATCAAAGAGAATAAGAGAGAATCGAAGAAAGAAATAAAGATAGAGAGGAGCGTTAGAGGATGATGCACACTATGGAAACCATGGCGGCTGTCATGGCCCAACAGGCAACATCCTTGGCAGCTCATATTGCCCATGAGCAGCATCAGCCACCAACACTTCTAGTGGCTCCGACACCGCCAGTGTCTTCTGTGTTTACTGAGTTTAGGAGGATGAGACCTCCTAGCTTTTCAGGGTAGGCAGAGCCCATGGCAGCTGAGAACTTGCTGAGTGAGATGAAAAAAGTATTTAGCGTGCTCACGTGCACAGAGAACGAGAGCGTCTGTTGGGCAGCCTACATGTTAGATGGGGAGGCTGGGCCTTGGTGGAAGTCCATTTCTAGGACTAGGGCTCAGGAGACCCCGAATTTGCCCTGAACATGGAAGGAATTTGCCGAGGAGTTCAATAAGTAGTATTTCCCAGAAGTTGTGAGGAAACAGATGGAGATCCAATTTTTGCAACTCGTGCAAGGGAAGATGACTGTTAGAGAGTATGGAGTGGAGTTCATGCGAATCGCTTGCTTCGCGCTTGACTATGTCATCACGGAGATGATGAGAGCGAAGAGGTTTCAGCAAGGGTTAAGACCGGACGTGAGGGGAGGAGTAGCACTATTCCACATAAGGACCTATGGAGAGGTCATGAGCAAGGCGCTTGTAGTAGAGGAAGAAAATAATGATAAATACCGCCAGAGGGAACAACAAGGAAGGTGGAGTGTGGACCAGAGTAGAGTGGGGAACTACGAGCCGATGAACAAAAAGTCAAGATTCGTAGCAAACAATCAGAGACCACCATTTCAAGGGGGTTATGGGAGACTGACGTAGCAGACCAACCAGCAGAGATTTCTATTACTTGTGTCGGGGAGGCCGATAAGATATGAGAGCCCTGCTATCACCACCGGAGCTACAGTTACACAGAGTTTCTCCCGAGCAGCTTCTTCCACACCTCGGGAGACTTGTGCCAAGTGTGGCAAGTCTCACAGGACAGCGGACTGTAGGCAGGGAACTCGAGGCTGTTTCAGATGTGGTAAGGTGGGCCACTTGATTAAAGATTGCTTTGAGGTAAACAAAGGGAAGACGACTTCAACTTCTGCGCCACGACCTATCCAAGCAAGGAAGCCGATCGTCTAAGAGAGAGCCTACGCAGTCACAGCTAAAGAAGCTCAAAATACAAATGACGTGATCCAAGGTGAGATTTTCTTTTAAATAAAGAATTTTAATTCTTAAAAATTTTAGATAGAAAAGGTGCATCCATATAGAAAATAGAAAAGAACCTGCATGTAATAGTTTTTGGTATGATAGTATACATTATATATATATGTGTGTATGTATGACTAGGTATGTTACAAATCTATGAGAAAGGAAGAAATGTGACATATGAAGCTTGAGTGTTGATAGACTCGGAGTCTACCCACTCATTTATTACCCCTCGCTTCACAAAGTAGATGAAAGTCAACCTAGAAGAGTTAGACTTTGTGTTAATCGTGACTATTCCGACTGGGAAATCGGTTGATACCGAAAAAGGTTGCAACTCCGTGATCGTGAGAATCATGGATGGAGACGTTTTTGAACTGCTGGCGAACCTAATTTTGTTAGACATGTAAGGATTCGATGTGATCCTTGGCATGGATTGGTTGTCGACTCACTGTGCGATGGTAGATTGCAAGAACAAGGTCGTCATCTTCAGACCCAACACGAGGAGATAATTTTAATTTCGAGGAGAGAGATCGACGCATATGCCACTTATCTCGGCAGTCAGGGACGAGCGCTTGATCAGAAAAGGGTGCAGCGATTACTTGATATTCTTGAAGGAGGATAAAGAAGAGAAGAATATTATCTTCGAGATAGACGTGGTGCGAGAGTTTGAAGATGTATTTATGAAAGAATTATTAGGATTGCCTCCAGACAGAGAAGTGGAGTTCGCCATCGACTTAGCACCAGGAACGGAGCCTGTTTCTAAAGCACCATATAGAATGGCTCCTACTCAGTTGAAGGAGTTGAAAGAGCAGCTACAAGAGCTCATAGATAAGAGGTTTGTTAGACTGAGTGTGTCTCCATGGGGAGCACCGGACTTGTTTGTGAAGAAGAAAGATGGGTCAATGCGTCTATGCATTGACTATCGACAATTAAACAAACTCACTATAAAGAATAGATACCCTTTGCCTAGGATAGATGACTTATTCAACCAGCTGCAAGGAATAAGGTATTTTTCCAAGATCGATCTGAGATCTGGATACCATCAATTGAGAGTCAAGGCAGAGGATGTTCAGAAGATTGTTTTCAGGACACGGTACGGACAGTATGAATTCTTAGTGATGCCGTTTGGGTTCACGAACGCACCGGCGTCATTTATGGATTTAAGGAATCAGGTGTTTAAACCATACCTGGACTCTTGCGTCGTGGTGTTCGTTGACGATATCTTGATATACTCTAAGTCAAAGGCGAAACACGAGGGACACTTGAGATTGCTCTACAAACTTTGCGTGAATACCAACTGTACGCCAAGCTCAGCAAGTGTGAGTTCTGGTTAGAGGAGGTTAGCTTTTTGGGACACGTTGTCTCAAAGCATGGTGTCACTGTAGATCCAGTAAAAATAAAGGCAGTAGTAAACTGGGAGCAACCAAAGACCGTGACCGACGTCTTTAGTTTTCTTAGATTAGCGGGTTATTATCGGTGCTTTGTAGAGGGGTTTTCAAAACTATCGGGACCTCTTACGAGGCTTACACAGAAAGTTTCAAGATTCGAGTGGAGTGAGGCATGCGAGAAGAGCTTTCAAGAACTCAAGAAGAGACTCACTTTAGCTCCAGTACTGGCGATTCCTTCAGCGGTCATATTTGTGCTGAAGATTTGGTGACATTACTTGTACGGTGAGACTTTTGAGATTTTCACCGACCACAAGAGCCTCAGATATCTGTTTACACAGAAGGAACTAAATATGAGGCGGCGCAGATGGATGGAGTTTCTCAAGGACTATGACTGTTCCATATAGTACCATCCAGGCAAGGCTAATGTAGTAGCCGATGCCTTGAGTCGGAAGGGTTCAGCTCAATTGGCTAGTTTGATTTTGGGTATGCACCGATGGAAGTTGTTTGAAGATCTGGCATTGTACGATGCGAATATTGAGTCGCAAGCGACAGGAGCCTTTTTGGCAAACATTTCAGTGAGACCAGTGATATTTGAGCATATCCATGAGCTACAGATGAAAGACCCTGCTTTAACCAAGATTCGTCAAGATGTGATTGAAGGCATCAAACCGGACTTCTCAGTGAAAGAAGATGGTTCATTATTGTTCAAGGGCCGTCTCTGCATTCTGGACAATGCCGATCTACAACAAACTATTCTTGATGAATCTCACAAATCCAACTATGCGATTCACCCAGGTAGCACGAAAGTGTACCAAGATTTGAAAAAGAATTACTGGTGGAGAGGTTTGAAACAAGACGTGGCAAAGTATGTGTCACGGTGTTTGACGTGCCAGCAAGTGAAGATCGATCATAGACACCTTGCGGGGTTATTGCAGCCTCTACCATTACCGGAATGGAAGCAGGAATCGATCTCTATGGACTTCATCGTTGGGCTACCGCGTACTGCAAAGAGGTACAATACCATTTGGGTAGTGGCCGATCAATTGACCAAGTCAACGCACTTCTTGCCTTACAACACGATGTATATGGCAGGAAGACTCGCAGAGCTATATATGAAAGAGATCGTCCGTTTGCATGGGATTCCAAGCAGTATTTTTTCTGACCGTGACCCATTGTATACATCAAAGTTTTGGAAGAAATTTCAAGAAGGGATGGGAACGCCATTGGATTTCAGTTCAGCATTCCATCCGCAAATCGATGGGCAGAGAGAGCGGGTCAATAAGATCATCGAGGACATGCTTAGGGCGTGTATGTTAGAATTGCAAGGATCATGGGATCAACGCCTACCATTGATTGAGTTTGTATATAACAACAGTTTTCAGACGAGCATTAGCATGGCACCGTATGAAGCTCTTTATGGACAGCGATGTAGATCGCCCATCAATTAGGAGGAAACTGATGAGAAATTTATTTTGGGACCTGAGATACTTGAAGATAATGCCACCTTTGTTCGGATGATAAGGGCCAAACTCAAAGTGGCTCAGAGCAGATAGAAAAGCTACGCCAATATCAAGTGGACCAGTGTAGACTTTAAGGTTGGTGAACACGTGTTCGTGAAAGTATCACCGCTGAAAGGCGTGATGAGATTTGGAAAGAGAGGGAAGTTAAGTCCCCACTATCTTGGACCATTTCAGATTCTAGGTCGAGTAGGAGAAGTTGCTTACCGCATTGGATTACCATAGCTATTCGATCGGGTGCATAATATGTTTCACGTATCTATGCTTAGGAAGTATATTAATGGCCCTGATCACGTGTTAAGCGGTCAACCATTAGAGATGCATGAAGACATGAGCATGATAGAGGAACTAGCAAAAATATTAGATCGAAAGGAACAAGTGTTGCGGACCAAAGTGATTCCATTAGTGCTTGTTCGATGGAGAAATCATCCGGCCGAAGAAGCTACGTGGGAACGAGAGGCCGACGTGAAGGAACAATATCCGAACTTATTTGCGGCAGTTTGAGAGTCAAAATTGTACCACCACAAGCATGTTTGTGAATTTAAACCATATGTTGTAACCCAATGTGGACCTTTTGATCAATTTATTCAGTAGAGAGAATTTCAATCCATATCGTGTTCCTAATACAATGTTGAATGCGTAGTTAGGATTCATCATTGCCACACAATGGTTGTGAAGTTATGCTTCACAAAACCAATGACCAACTGGTCATGTGTTACCAAGAAAACAAAGGAGACAAGAAGCAACAAACTGTTTTGAAATCTGATCAAAACCGATTAATCAATTTTGGTCGATTAATCGATTGGCATACGCCAGTGAGTGGAGATTGAATGGAGGTTCAGAAAAATTAATAAAGTAAAATTTTAATTAATCGAGGGGAATTTGATTAATCGATTTGGAAAATCAATTAATCGATTTCGGAATTCGATTAATCGACTAACACATGTCAGTGACTTGGGAATTTTAGAAAAATTTAAGGACATTACGATTTCTATTAATCAAGGTGAAATTCGATTAATCAACTGGCACACGCCAGTGAGCTGGAAAGCCTAGAAATTTTAAGTGACCACGATTTCGATTAATTGAAATGAATTCGATTAATCGATTTCGAAGTTTCAATTAATCGATTTTAGAAATCGATTAATCGATTTAGCGTGGCTGGAGTAGATTTTTAAAATCGATTAATCGATTTTAGAAATCAATTAATCGAATCGGGCCTATATATATAAAACGAAGGGGATTTCTCCCCATTCGAAAATTTTGGGTTTTCTTTTGTGCGAGCCTTTTCATCTTCCTCCTTCAACCACCGAGCAACTAGAGTTTTAGGGGGACTTTGCATTGATTTTTACCTCAGAATCATCGTGCTATTGGATCAAAACCTAAGGTAAACCCTAGATTACGATTTCTCTTTCTATTTGACCTATAAAACCCTAATTTTTGTGCATTTTAGTTCAAAATGCCGCCTCGAACCCGTTTGACCACGAAGCAAGCGGCTTCGAAGCTTTCGGTACGGCGTAAGAACGCCGCATCGCCACCACCAACACCATCGCCTCTACCAACCCATCCCCGTCGTCATCGGATACCACATCCGATTCGACGAGCGCATCTTCGCGTGAGTCTTCACTGACATTGCCACCACCATCCGTAGACATGTCCCAACCAAATGAGTAGTGGGCGGCAAAGAAGTTCGAAAATGAGTATATTTTTGATGAGAACTTGTTTACAGACCCTGACGTCGAGGGTGAGACCAAATGGGCTAGAAACTATTTGGTCAAAGCGGGCCTTGGTAACCTATTAAAGCCGCTCCACGGGTGTTAGTACCCTAGGCTAGTTTGCCTATTCTACCAAGGCTTGGAGGAGGGTCCGACCGATGACATCGTTACGACCAAGATTGATGGTCGTGACTACACCTTTACCCGTCGCCACGTGCACGAGTCCCTAGAGTGCTATTTGGACTTTGTGCCTGAGACCACCCTCTTTCCACCATTTTCGGAAGAGGTGAGATTTGAGGAGATCATGACCGAGATGACTAATGGGAAAAGGGGTCCGGATCATCCATTAGGAGGGTCGATTTGCCCCATTACATGTGGATGCTTGATTCTATAATCAAGTGTAACCTCTACCCGATGCGCCATGATACCGAGAGGGTGGAGTTGGTCCAACAGGCCCTATACGCGGCATTCCACGGCCGTTGGTTTGACGCCACCATGATTGTTTTAGAGGGGATGACATATATAAAGGGGAAGTTGATGAAGGGTCATTTACGACCAAAGGAGAAGATGCCCTACGCTCGCCTCATTTCGAGCATGCTGGAGTGCTATTCCAACGCTCCAGGGTACGCCATCTCGCCCCACGAGCTCAAGGCTACGGACCACGTGAAGCACTACTCCATCGCTTCATGGGGTCGTAGCTATAGATTGCTGAAGACGACCCTGCCAGTTGCGGGCCCAGCAGCAGCAGCACCACCACCACCACATCAGGACCCACCCATAGGGGGAGCACGCCCCATTATTCCACCAGTTGAGGGGGCACCCTCTCATACCACCGCATCCCCTATGCCATCGTCGCAGTCAGGGACTGCCACACCTATCTCATCATACCGCCGACGAGCGGCTCGCCCTGCGCCTACGATCGAGGATGTGTTAGTCCGGATGGATGCCAACAACCAACAGATGAATCAGTGTATGAATTTTTTGATGTACCACACCATGCAGTACATCTATCCGTTGAACTACCAGCAGCGCCTCACGCAGGAGCAAGCTTGGACTGCGGGCGTGACCATGTTCCATACGGGTGCAGCAGATGCCAGCACATCTGGCTCGACGCCCCAGCAGCCAGACCAACCAGAGTAGTCAGCCCAGACAGAGCAGCTCGCCCCAGCACCAGACCAGCCTAGAGAGGGGACCGCATGAGCGGGACTGGATCACTTTTTGAGCGTTGTTATGATGATTTGTTTTGGAGATTTGTATTGTAATTGGGGAGGCGTACAATGTAATTAAAGGAATGTAAATGAACAAATTGTAACCTTTTGGGAAATGAATAGAAAAATGTTTTCATTGTCATTACCAGTGTTATTTAATTATGGACATTGTCTTTCTTGCATGCATGTGTTGATGTACTAGGCTAACATATGACCGGATGTGTGGAATTCCCTGTGTGTGGGGGATCACAACGACACACCTTTGGATTTATTTTCGAGGACGAAAATTTCCAAGGTGGGGAGAATGCAATATCCTGAAAATTTGAGCGTTAAATAGTGACCTTGGGTTTCGTACTCGACTGGTCGTAGGTTTGATCAAGTGATGGTCAAACAGTGGACTCATGAAGTGATGAACTAATGTGATATAAATGTGACCTAAGTGTAGTGTATGGTGTTATTTTAGGGCCACATACATTTATCTCTGGTGTATGTGCTTAACACCGAAGCTTGAGTGAAGTTATAAGGGTTTTAATAACCTAGGTTTCTTTTGTTTGGTTGGTGAAAGAGAGTTAAGAAGAGAGAGAGAGAGAGAACCAAGGTGAGTAATAGTTAGGAGTTATTGTGGTTTGATTGAAGGAAGAATTCTAAGCATTTAATGTCAGATTCAACGCGTGGAGGATCGTCGAAGCAAGAGCCTGAACCCTAACCATTCAAATCAACCATTCAAGCTTTTAGGAGATTGATTTGAGGTGAGTTTTATTAAAATTAAATGCATAGTTTTGATGATTAAATTCAGTCAAGGGTAGTTAAAAATTATAGAATTAAATGGATAGAAAAGAAAGAAAAAGAGAAAAGATTTGGAAGAACAACCCGAAAAGGGGCTGAGTCCTGGCTAAATTGCTTAATCGATTAATCGATTTTGGTCTAGAAGTTGGAAAAGCAAGAATGCCCGTGTTCGATTAATCGATCTGAGAATCGATTAATCGATTTTGAAAGTCGATTAATCGATTTAGAAATTAACTAATCGACTGAGTACCTTTAGTGATTGGAGAGATGAGGCTTGGGGAAATCGACTAATCAATTTGGAGAATCGATTAATCAATTTTAGATTTTCGACTGCTCGATTTGAGAATCGATTTAACCATTTTGGGTCTTTCGATTAATCAATTTGGGATCGATTAATCAATTTTGGATTTCGATTAATCGATTTAGGGTTTCGATTAATCGATTTTGGAGATTGATTAATCGATTTTGACAGTTTGACTTGACTTCTTAATTGGACCTTGAGGTTCATGGAGGGTCTAGGACCTTCTTTATTGCAACTTTAGTGATATGTTGTATGTGTTATGGTGTACCATAGGTGGTACGTGTGAGAGCAAGCATAAGGAGCCGCGTGAGACCTTGATGCTTGGACCTTCAGAGACTTGAGGTAGGGAACACCATGAACATATACTTTAATTGCAAGAGCATGTATATAGTGATATAGAAATCAAATTGAAAATGGTTTAACTGTATAAATCTTTGTAAAAAGGGTGTGTGTGTGACACCAAGAAAGTAAATAAGAATGAGACATCCCCAGGGGATGAGAAAGTGATAAAGGTATCAATGTGATGCGAGTAACTGAGACCAAGTAAGCTAATGAAAATGAGGCATCCCCAGGGGATGAGAAAGTGATAAAGGCATCAATGTGATGCGAGTAATTTAGACATCCCAGGGATGTTGGTAAGATTGGATAACGACTTATAAGGCCTAACTGATATAAAGTAGCACTTTTATACGGTGAATAACTATATGTAAAGCACATGATATTTTTGTTATTTAAGGTTTGAATAGAATACCCTACCGACGTAGCGGGATACCCACGACTGACTCGGCAAAATATCCGTGACCGGTACGGTGGCCAATCCGTACACTGGTACAGAGGTTTATCCATACACAGTAAGCACATCCCAGGGATGTTGAGATGAGATTTAACGCCACCGCCTATGAGAAAGGGGCTTGGATAGTATTCCCAGGGAATACATATGACAACTGTCTATTTAGACGACGATGGAGGATATTCCATCGGGGCTCGATGCTATATTGCTCGGGAACTACTTAAGTTAAAGATTTAAGTTTTACTTTAGGTCTATTCAGTGTCATTCATGAAAAATTAACAATAAAAGGGAAACATAAAACTACCAGTGAATTTAAATACAAATTGTCATGTTTTAAACTATTTTTCCAGCAAATGTATAGATGCATCATGCTTAGAATATCATGGAATATATGTGAGATTTTGACTTATATATTCATTGTGTTGTTCTCCATTGAGCTAGAATGTTGCTCACTCTTTAGACTATACGTCGCAGGTCCAGTGTTAGCAGTGGCTGAGGCTTCGGGAGATGTGGATCCGGGTGATTCAGATTAAGTACCCGGGGAAGAGTTGGAGCCCCCTCTTGAGGGCTTCTTCTAGGAGACTCCGCTGAGTACTTTGAGAGAGTAGTTTTGAGAGCACATTGGTACGTCTTGGTATGTCAAGCCTTCATTTTGATAAACAATGTAATTAATTGATATATTCTTTTTAGCGAACCATCTAGGGTGCTCTGTTTATCACCGATTGTTCGGATCGGTTCTCTGTTCATGCAGTGATATCAAAGTAAAAATGTCTTTTGAGTTTATACTTAGAATAATGTTTTGCTTCCGCATCGTGTAGTTATTGTTTCATTTTGTTTTAATATTGTTTATTATACCAGTGTTCCGTATATAGCCATGGGACACGGTCTAGAGGATCGTGCTGATGGCACGGGTTTCAGGGTGCCAAAATCCTGGCTGTCACATTAAATGTCTAATATCAGTCCCCTAATGCTATGATATCAGTAGTTTATTAAATATCTGATAAATGTTTGATATCAAAACTTTAATGTCTAATATCAGTCCTCTAAGGGTCTGATATCACATATATTAAATGTCTGATATTAGTCCTGTAATGGTCTGATATCAGTACTGATCTTGTTCATATAATAGTACCTCAAACTTCTGAAACTTCCGATAATAGAAATTCGCATCAAATCGCGAAATCTTTAGAGGCATATATGTTAAGAGCAGTGGCCACTCGTCACATGCATTCTTCACTTTACCCAGCGAAATTTGAGGAACATGCTCGAACGCCCATACATGTAACACGATAGTGCAGCCTAACACACAATACATCTTACCACCAAGAGAACAGGCGGCTGCATGTATGAAATCGATCAAGTGAGCGTAAACCACATCCTCCCAATTGTAGCCATTGAATATGCGAAAATCATTCACGAGATCAATGTAGTCCCAATCGATCATGTGGCGGATGTCGAGGAGGAGGAAGTTTGATAACATGTATAAGTTCCCTAGTCGGATGAAGTCTTTATTGGATAGGCTTGGTGAAGCGAGGGCTGACTTAAGAAGATCCCTCATGACCAACTACCTCTCTACCACTTTTCCAAATAAGGGTTCTCTGAAAGTGGGTGCACCCCCAGGATCTGCCAACATTGAAGGTATTTTTGATGCGGAAGGGGACCCAACTTTCAAACCTAAAATCTTACTCACGTCGATCCGGAGGAAAGGAACAACATACTCTCTAATCGTGAAAGTCTCCTTTTTCAGCATTAAATCCTCTAATAATAACATGCACAAGCTGCCTGGATTGCATGAGGGATTGGCTTATTAACCAAAAGTATTGGAAATAACTTGAGGAGAGGAGGAGCTCTTTCCTGTCACTACTTAATTAACAGTACCATCAGACCAATTTTCGATAATTTATCGCACCTTTGATGGCTTGTCTCTCATCCTCATCGACTTTTCATTTGCCTTTCCTCAACCGTTTTACCATTTTCTTATTAACTTAAAATCAAAACTCAATATCTAAAATAAGATTGTAAGATGTTAGATGACTAATAGGAGATCGAGATAAGACATTATAATACATTAAAAGACTAATGTGAGAACAGTAAAAGACTGATATCAGACAGTAATGTATTGATGTGAGACAGTGTAGGACTGATATCCGCCTCAATTTAAGTAAAAAACTATATTTTGACCTGCATGAGTTATAAAATACTATAAGTTACTGTTGTGAGATCATTTAAATACTGATATGAAACAATAATGTACTGATGTGACAATGCAAGACTAATATCAGATAATAATGTACTGATGCTTTTCAGTATAAATATCAGACTCCTTTTCAGCATTAAACTATATGCTAACCTGCATGAGTGATATGAATGTTATAAAGGACTAATGGGAGAATATTATAAGACTGATATCAGACAATAATGTACTGATGTGAGTCAGTGCAGGATTGACATCAGACCCATTCTCAAAATTAAACTACATTCAGTCCTGCATGAGTTAACAGATATTGTAAAGTACTGGCGTGTAAACATTCATGGACTGATATCAGACAATAATGTACATGTGTGAGACTCTACATGACTGATATCAGACAATAATATACTGATGCTTTTTAGTGCAGGACTGATATCACTCCTTTTCAGTGCAGGACTGATATCACTCCTTTTCAGCATTAAACTATATTCTAACCTGTATGAGTAATCTGAATATTATACATGACTGATGTGAGAACATTAAAGGACTGATATCAGAATATAATGTACTGAGGTGAGATAGTACATGACTGATATCAGACTCATTTTTAATATTAAACTACATTCCGAGCTGCATGGGTAAAGTTATCCAATTCACATATAATAAACATCAGAGATCAATATATATTACACATTGGTGAAAAAAAACACTGGATTATCCAATAACATTATAAAGTACAATGGTCATATAATGAGAAGTTGTACATTGTCTAACGATATACTTATTACAATGCTCTATTCATGCCTCACCACTTTTCTCATTCAATACCCTACTTATTACAATAAGTTTGGGGCTTAGCAAAATTTATAATTTCTTTCTACATTTTTTTAACTGTGGTCCTTGTCAAGTGCAATGATTGTGTCCGTCGTCAACTTTCCATTTGCCTTTCCTTAGGCGTTTCATCATTCTCAATTTGCTTTCTAAGGAGACCTGGATATTTGAAATAAGATCCACCTTCAGACGCATGAGTGAGTAAGAACAAGAAGAGCCGATGACATTGTAAGAATTAATATGAGACAATTAAGTGCTGCTGTCAAATAATAAAGGACTTATAGTAGAGTTAAAATAAGAGATTAAACTTCATTTATCCCCTACATGAGTAAAGTTCAAGAAGTAAATATGACATTAAAAGCACCGATAAGAAGCATGTTAAGCAATTTACATGAGACATAAGAGAACCTCTTACAAACATTATGAATTGATTAAATAAATGCCTACCAATGTTTTATACATTACTTACTATTGTTACGATTGAATACTCTACTTATTACAAATATCTCACTTACCATAATTAATTATATTATTTTGCATTTTTTCGACTATGGTCCTTGACAAGTTGAGCGATTGTGTCCCTCCTGCTTACAAGTTGTACAATGCATTCTTTGTTTATTTTTAAGTGCAAATTTCAACCTTATTTTTCGTGGGCGACCTGGGGGGTTCCTGCAGTGAGGCGGGTGAACGACAAGACTAACATACTTGATGTGCCATTGAGATTCGTCTAGAGTCGGTTTGATTGTCTTACTATATGTCTCGCAATATCGTGCAACATTATATCATTCCTCACAATATATCGACGGATTTACATTACTCCAACGAATGGCAGTCATCGCATGGATACAAGTGAGGCCTAAATGTCAAAACATCGACAAGAACAAGACCTCTTATCTAAATGTACATTGTACTTAAATGTCGACGTTGATACCTCCAAAACGTTGGGTGATGACGGTAGAACTTGGCAAAATCTAGCTACTTCGTCAGCCTCTTCCAAGATATCAGATGCATATGGGGTTAAACCCTTCGACAACTTTTGACCTTTTATAACTCCGTCATGAAAAAGTTGGGCAACTTTCTTCCTCGTTGCTTCAATTAAGGCTATTATTAGTAGACCTCTAACATGAACTAGAATTTTGTTCAAATACTTAGACATATTTGTAGTCAAAAGATCATATTTACGATCAGGGAAGAGCGCTCTAGACTACCTTCATGGTTCACTCTGCCGAAGATATTTTGCACTAGTAGGGCTCACACCCTCAAGTTTCGTCAGTAGGTCATCATGTTCTTTTGCGGTATATGCTCGAGCAATAGGCCAGAGTTGACTCCACAAAGCTGGATTCCTAAACTTCTACCTGAAGTTCTTGACAATGTGAAAGAAGCAAAAGCTATGAGTGGCATTGGGAAATACTTTTAGAACCGTCGATCTAATTGCATCCATACAGTTAGAAATTATGACAATTGCTCTATCATTATCCATGATTGCTTCTCGAAGACATCGAAGAAACCATTCCCAAGCCTCTTCTGTTTCACCATCAACTACAATAAAAGTAATGGGGAACAAACCGTTGTTGCCATTGACATCTGTCCCAATTAGCATCGTGTAGAAAAATTTACCTTTTAAGTGTGTTCTGCCAATCAAAATTGTGGGCCTCAACGTTCTTCTATATCCATCGATAGAGGGACTGAATTCTTAGAAAAATCTAAGGAATGAGTCATCATACAAACATTATAGTTTCGTGAAGGCGTCGGGATCAGATCTACGTAATTCTATAATATATGAAGGAAGATTAGCATAAGACAACTCCCAACCACCCCTAATATTAGCCAACACTATCTCTTTTGCCTTTCATGCTTTACGATAGCTTATTATAACTCCCCAATTTATTTGGATTTCAGAGATAATTTTGACAGGCGCATAATCAGTAGCATCGTTTAACATATCTATTATTTTAGAAGCTACCCAATCACTTGAGGATTGTCGATGACCTCTCTTTTTTTTGCATAGCTATACTAAGTGGACTGTGCTTGTATTCGAGATTCATTATTTTAATTATGAAAAAATTACCACCGATGTTTCCCCTACTCCCACGAATACGCCATGGACAAATATTATCCGCACATCTAGCAATAGCAATCCTCTTAGTTGTCTTTATTGATTTCAATTAAAAGTTTCCCAGCACAATATTATTTTTGAAGGTAGTGAGAAATTCTTCTCGAGAAGAAAAAGTTTTTTCGACAATCAAAGATGTATTTCCAATCCTATCAAATCTCGGCTTTCTTGCGGAAATTTCTCCTTCTAAGCTATCATCTTCAATTTTAAAGTATGCATCTTTTTATTTATTCCCAATAATTCGTCCCTGAAATCCCACTCTAATTGAATAACTCGAGTCACTATCTGAGCCCGTATATTCAGTAATGTTATTGTCTCCTGATAGTTCCTCGATATTGTAATTCTGGGTACTAACTGAACCAGAAATCCATGTCTTCGATGGCGGAGTGATCAGTGTCGAAATGTGACTATATTTCACATCTTAAAACTTACATTTAGCTAACTGATGAAAGCATCTAATGGTTGTTATGTAGTTTTAATGTTTACAGGTGTTTCTGACTCTTGGATAGTTAAAGAACATAAAAGAGGACAATTAAGGGTTACGCAAGAACTATAGACCAAAAAGGTCAAAAGAAGCATAGAAATGTATGAAGTAGCCTAATATCCATCAAGAGAATGAAGAATCTACCCCTATGTGTCAATCGATTGAGAATCAATTGTCAATCGATTGACAAGAGAAGACAACATTGCCCTCTTATTTCGAATTCAAAATCCATTGATTGAGGATTAAATCTCAATCGATTGAGGTTATTAGGGAAATATTTTGCTCGCCCCTTTATAACGAAAGCTACGTCTTTATTTTATGGGGCTCTCGGATCTCTAATCTCTATTCTCTATTCTGTCATCTTATCTTCTTCTTTTTCTTTTAGGGTTTTTTTTCGGGGTAGATTGTATTTAGGCTTTTACATTTTCTTTTCTTTACAGTTTGTGGGATCATAGATTATATTTAGGGAAAGCATTGTAAGATCTTTGGTGATAAATAAAAAGTGCATATTTAATGGCTTCAAGTTTACAACGAAATCGCACACCAAGGATGAGCGGCTAAATCATTTGTTCAAGGAGGATGCAATCCTCAGATAAGTAACATTTTATGATTAATTCTATAGTTTCTCAATTTCATCTTGGATTCATTCTGCTAAAAGTGTGCTTAAACTGAAAATCTTTTGAATACTTTATTATGACCATTGATCTATGTTATCAACGACCATAATCGCCAGATCTGCACCTGCAGGCCGATCTCGACTGTAGCGTGATTATATGCTCATGGTCGTGATTTAAGAATCTTGAGATACGCTATTTTTTTCACATGACTCATACCGCAATGATAGGCTGAGTCATCGTTTTTAGATAGGGTATGGCGGATCGATAATCACGCTTTCTTACGATTCATTTTTCTAGATAAATGATGGTGTGATTGGTGTGTTATGGAATTGTGAGTTTAATGGTAGAAAGGTTATAAATCTGGTGTAGCAAAGTCCTTGATCATTTCTCAAAGTTGTCATTTTATTTATCAGAAATTGCCCTGCTCAGATTAGTTTTATTTTTCTTACATCTAGAATAGCATGTTAATTGTTAGCAAACTGAACTTTTCCCTTTGTACTTCCTAGGGCTTTTCAAATCTCTTTAAGGATTAATTAAATTTCACGTTTCTCTGTGGGTTCGACACCCTTGATTTTACCGTGTTACAACTGATCTTGTGCACTTGCAAGGGTATATTTTAAAACTGACCAAGTTTTTGGCTCCGCTGTCAGGGAATCGATGAAATTTTGATAAATTCGGAAAGAGATTTGTGTAGAATTGTGTGATAGTCAATCGATTGAGACCTCTCTCTCAATCGATCGACTAGTTTTTGTAGTTGTGGCGTGCTGATGTGTCAATTGATTGATTCAAAAGTGTCAATCGATCGACTGTTTTGAGTGTTAATTTTTAAAATTCCAAGGAATAAAAATCTGAATTTTTAATTTTGAAATTTTGAATATTGAAATTTTGGATTTTTAAAATTGGAATGATGAAAATTTTGAGATTGTTGAAATCTGAAATATGGAGCTTGAAAGATTTTTAAAATTTGAAATTTACAATTTGAATTTTGAAATTTAATTTTTAAATTGAATTTTGATTTTGAAATTTGAAATTCGGATTAAAATTTTGATTTGCAAAATCTTATTTTCTTTATTTTATTCTCTTTGATAAGATTTGGTGGAGTTCTTTTAGGAAGTAGAGGATTTTTAGGATCTCTTGTTTAGGATTTATAGGGGTCTTTTATTCTTTTCCTTCTTTCCCTCTTTTAGGTAAGATTTTGTGGGTTTGTTTTTAGAATTTAAAATTTTTAATTTTTGAATTTAAAATTTTAAACTTGAATTTTAATTTTGATTTTTGAAAATTTAAAATTTGAATTTTGAATTTTAAATTTTAAAATTCGAATTTAAAATTTGGATTAAAATTTTGAAATTTAAATTTTGACTTTAAATTTTGAAATTTTAATTTTTGAGTTTTGAATTTCGAAATTCGAATTTAAAAAAAAAAAAAAAAAAATATATATATATATATATATATATATATATATATATATATTTCTTTTCTTCTAATAGTGGCTACTATTCATTTTAGAAATCAATCGTTTGAAAATTCTCTGTCAATCGATTGAGACTGGAATATTATTGCTGTGGAAATTTTTTGGAACTCTTTCAATCGATTGACATTTCTTAGTCAATCGATTGACTAAACCTCTGTTGCTTGCCTTCTCAGCTGACATTTTTGTGCTGTCCAGCTAGACTTTTGAATCTCAATCGATTGATTTTAATACATCAATCGATTGACAGATAAGTCTCTGTTAGAATATTGTTGTGTGTTTTATTTCAATCGATCAAGACCATTGCCTCAATCGATTGAACCTGAAATCTGTGAGTTCATTGTGGATTCATCAATCCTTATTTTGGGTGTTGGTGCATGAGTTTTACTCGATCTCATCACCCACATTTACAACCATTTAATCTTGAGATCGAACGGTCTTGCAGAGAGAATCGCAGAATCCAAAGGAATCAGTATCATCATATTAAAATCATGGCAGATCAAAGGCCAGAAATGAATGAGAACCATCAAAACATCAATAATGGAAATAATGGGAATAATAATCATGATGAAGGCCCAAGAATATTAGAATATTATAATGATCCTAGTTTTTACGAGGATTAGGATAGTATCATGCATGCCCCCATTCCCAGAAACTATTATGAATTCAAATCTGCGATAATTCAAATGTTACCGATTTTCCATGGATTATCCAATGAGAATCCACATGTTCATTTAAATGAGTTTACTGGGGTGTGTAAAATGTTCAGAGTTCACAACGTCACCGACGAGATAGCTAAGCTACAACTCTTTCCTTTCTCTTTAAGAGATAAGGCAAAAACTTGGTTCTATTCGTTAGAACCACAATCTATCTAGAGTTGGGCAGAGCTACATCATCAATTCCTTAAAAAATATTTTTCGATGACCAAAACTATTGAGTTGCGTCAGAAGATTCAATTTTTCTCCCAACAACCTACAGAAACATTTCATGAATGTTGGGAGCGCTTTAAGGAATTGATTAAAAGTTGTCCTAATCATCAACTTCCAAGGTCGCAACAGGTCCAAATTTTTTACAATTGACTGATTCCAAAAGAGAGACACATGATTGATGTATCTTGTGGAGGACCATGCGCCACAAAGGAGGCAGATGAATTGTAGGCGTTGTTTAAAAAGTTGTACCAAACCTCAATATAAAATGCGACTCTGGGGTGAACTAACTTGGATGTGGCAGCTAAATCTCACGTGTTGACCAGAGATGGACTATATGATGTCAACAACAACACCTCAGATCTATCAACAAAAGTTAACATACTATCCAAACAAATGAACATGCTGTTAGCTGTAACCAAGCAAGCTAAAAGTCCCATCAACCTCACAGCTTGTTTAATTTGTGACCACCCAGGTCTCATGGCTAACGAGTGTCCTACTACCTTGTCATTCTTCTCTGATGAACCTACTCCTCAAGAGCAGGTGGATCTGACTCAATCGTATCAGCGACAGGGTAGGAACATGTACTCAAACACCTACAATCCGGAATAAAAAAATACCCCAACTTAGGATAGGGAGGATCAAACCAAACTGGACAGGTGAACCAGCTGTACAGATTCAACACAACGAATGGACAACAGAACTTTCATCCACAACAGAATTCTAATTTTCAACAAAATTCTCCTTATTATCATCCAAACTCTGAGTTTCGCAAAAATAAGAATTTCAATCAGAATTTTAATCAATCTCAAACTACCGCTTCGAAAGATTCTGATTTGGAAGAAAAGATTATGCAAAATATGCAAGCTTTTCAGCAGAAGATGATGGACCAAATCAACCAATTGACCAATCAACTGAGTCAATAAGAGGAAGGTAGGCTTCCTAGCCAACCCATCAACAATCCTCGAGGCCAAGCATCACCTGATGAAGGACCAACAAAAAGTCAATAGTTGAAAGTTGTTACTGTGTTGAGAAGTGGGCGAGCTATTGATAATCAAGTGGAAATGCCAGTGGAACCTGATAAGGAAGAAGAAAAAGAAGCGATAAAAGGCAAAGGGCTAGAGAAAGGAAAAGAGAAAGAATCTCCTCAAATTATCCAATAAGGACCTAAAGAAGAATCAGAAAATGAACCCCATTCCTATACCCCAAAGGCACCATTCCCTGAGTGCCTAACACCCCCATCGAGAATGGAGAAAGGGGCGTCAAAAATGGAAGAAATCTTTGAAATATTCAAGCAGGTAAAGATAAATCTTCCATTACTTGAAACAATCAAGCAAGTTCCTGAGTAAGCAAAATTTTTCAAAGATCTATGCACTCATAAGAGAAAAGCACGTACTCAGCTTTCAAAGAAAGTGTTCCTGACTAATCAAGTCAGTTCGATATTGCAATTGGATGTCTCTCAAAAACTTAAGGACCCTGAAGTTCCAACTGTGTCATGTGTCATTAGTGGGCAACCAATTGGTAGGACATTACTGGATTTGGGAGCAAGTGTCAATCTGATCCCATACTCAGTGTACGAGAAATTAGGACTGGGCGAATTGAAACCCACGACAGTTACACTCCAACTTGCTGATAGGTCAAAAAGAAGACCTAGGAGTATCATCGAGGATGTTTTGGTTGAAATAGACAAATTTGTCTTCCCAGTAGACTTTGTTGTGTTGGACATGGAACAACCAGTTAAATCCATTAATCAAGTCCCAATCATTCTTGGACGTCCGTTTCTCGCAACTGCTAATGCCTGCATCAATTGTCGAATGGGAGTCATGGATGTTTCTTTTGGAAACATGAAAGTGAGGCTCAATATATTTCATGCGCTGAACCATTTTCTCAATGAGGATAATGTTGATTGTTTCTACATCGATCAGGTGGATGAAGTAGTGGACGAAGCTTTACCATCAATGCTTACCAAAGAAGAATTCGAAACTGCTTTGTTAGCCATCTATGAGGAGAAAGGATCTGAGAAGAAACAATCAGAAGAAAAGAGGACGAATTCATCAAGTGAAGATGATAAGTTATGTGAAATTGAAACTAAGGTGGAACCATTACCTATTGAGGTAAAGGATGAGCTGACTCCATCAATCGAGCAGCCACCAACCGTTGAATTAAAGCAACTGCCTGAGTCACTCAAATATGCTTTTTTGGGGTCTCAAGAAATGCTTCCGGTAATTATCTCATCAACATTATCGAAAAAGCAAGAGTATGAATTGTTAAAAGTGCTTAAAGATCATAAAAAGGCTATCGGATGGACCTTAGCTGATCTTAAAGGGATTGATCCGTCAGTATGTATGCACAAAATACATCTGAAAGATGATAGTACACCATCGAGAGAACCACAGAGGTGACTTAATCCAAACATGAAAGAAGTCGTTTTAAAGGAAATCATCAAGTTACTCGATGCTGGAATAATCTATGCGATCTCAAATAGTGAATGGGTAAGTCCAGTTCAAATTGTTCCCAAAAAGTCTGGGATAACAGTGAAAGAGACTACTGAAGGAGAATTGGTACCTAGTCGCGAAACTACGGGGTGACGCGTGTGCATCGATTATCAAAAATTAAACACGGCTATCAGAAAAGATCAATTTTCCCTTCCATTCATTGATCAAATTCTTGAGAAGTTAGCAGGGCAGGAGTTTTACTATTTTCTCGATGGACATTCGGGCTATAACCAAGTGCCCGTATTTTCTGCAGATCAAGAGAAGACAATATTCACATGTCCTTATGGTACTTTTGCATATCGTAGAATGTCATTCGGCCTATGTAATGCTCCGGCCAATTTTTAACGATGTATGTTAGCCATATTTTCATATATGATTGACAAATTCATCGAAGTATTCATGGACGATTTCTCTATTTTTGGGAAGATGTTTGAATCATCTTGCACAAGTGTTACAACGTTGTGTAGAATCCAAACTTGTTCTCAGCTGGGAGAAGAGCCATTTCATGGTTCGACAAGGAATTGTTTTGGGGCATATCATTTCAAAAAAAGGGATTAAAGTCGACAAGGCAAAAGTTGACTTAATTGCTAATCTGCCTCCACCAAAAAATGTTCATCAAATCCGATCATTTTTAGGTCATGCTGGATTTTATAGACGATTCATCAAAGATTTTAGCAAGGTGGCTAAACCATTGTGTACCTTGCTTGGAAAAGATGTTCTGTTTGAATTTGATGAGGAATGCATGAAGGCCTTCCTAAAATTGCATGAATTATTATCAAATGCACCGATAATCCAACCACCAGATTATTTTCTACCTTTTGAACTCATGTGCGATGCATCCGACTATGCTATTGGAGCAGTCTTAGGGCAAAGGGTAAACAAATTATCTCATGTGATCTACTACACCAGTAAGACGCTGATTGATACACAACTAAATTACACTACCACCAAGAAGGAATTGCTAGCGGTGGTGTATGCATTAGTTAAATTTCGTTCCTATTTGCTTGGATCGAAAATAATGGTCTTTTCAGACCACTCTATATTGAGATATCTGTTGGCGAAAAAGGACACAAAACCAAGGTTGATCTGATGGATCTTGCTCCTCCAAGAATTTAACTTCGAGATCAAAGATAAAAAGGGGGTTGAAAATCTTGTAGCTGATCATTTGTCAAGAATTTTGTCTGAAGAATCATCTGTATCTGAGGCTATCCATGACACCTTTCCGGATGAACAGTTAATGGCAATTGATACAACAGGTACAAAAGTTCCTTGGTTTGCCAATATTGTGAATTATCTGGTCACTGGCAGAATCCCTATGGAGTGGGGTAAGAATGATAAAAAATTGTTTTTCTCTTAGATTAAATACTATTTTTGGGATGAACCACAGTTGTTCAAATTCTGTTCAGATCAAGTCATCAGAAGATGTGTGCCTGAAGAAGAGCAACTGAGCATCATAAATTTTTATCATGTTGAGGCCTGTGGAGGTCATTTCGGAAGACAAAAGACCGAACAAAAAATTCTTCAAAGCGGATTCTACTGGCCCTCCATCTTTCGGGACACTGCAAAATTTTGCAAAGAGTGCCAACGATGTCAACAGCTTAGAAATATTTCACGACGAAATATGATGCCACTAAACCCAATTCTGATTGTTGAGATTTTCGATGTTTGGGGGATCGACTTCATGGCTCCTTTTCCCCCATCATTCGGTTATTTATATATTCTGGTGGCCGTTGATTATGTCTCAAAATGGATAGAAGCTGTGGCAACCCGATCGAATGACCACAAAGTCGTGGTTAAATTCTTGAAAGAAAATATATTTAATAGATTTGGAATCCCAAGTGCAATCATTAGTGATGGCGGTTCGCACTTCTGCAACAGCCACTTTGCCACTTTAATGAAGAAATATGGCGTCACCCACAAGGTAGCAACGCCGTATCACCCGCAGACTTGTGGTCAAGTGGAAGTGTCGAATCGGGAAATCAAATGAGTTTTAGAAAAGACGGTACGACCAGATAGAAGAAATTGGTCGAACTGGCTATCTGATGCTCTGTGAGCATATCGTACTGCATTCAAGACACCGATTGGATTGTCGCCATTTAGGAGTGTATACTAGAAAGCATGCCATCTCCCAGTCGAATTAGAGCATAAGGCATTCTGGGCTATAAAAAGATTTAATTTCGATATGCAAGAGGTAGGGATCAATCGCAGGTTACAGTTGAATGAATTAGAAGAGCTACACTATGATGCGTATGAAAATTCAAAAATGTACAAGGAGCGGTATAAAAAGTTGCCCGAACAATCAATTTTGTGGAAGGAGTTCCACATCGGACAAAAGGTTTGGTTGTTTAATTCCAAACTCAAGCTCCATCTAGGAAAATTGAAATCAAGGTGGGAAGGACCATTTCAGGTTGTATCCACTACCATGCATGGTGTGATTGAGATTAGAAGTCTTAAGGACAATCAAACTTTCAAAGTAAATGGGCAACGACTTAAACCAATGGTTGAGCCAATGACCCAGTTCAAGATTGAAGCGATGTACCTCAGTAACCCGAAAAAGTGAACAATGAAGTGGTCGAGCTGTCGACACATAAACTCAGCGCTTCCTAAGGGGCGGTTCCAGTGTGCTTTATTTTTGTTTGTGTTTTTGATTGAAAAAGAGTCTTTCTTAATCGATTGACTTCAGAAAAGTCAATCGATTGACCTTGTTGAATCAATCGATTGATACTTGAGCTGTCAATTGATTGATTTCCCAAATCATCATCATCTCAGCCCTGCATGCGTGTGTCTGACCAATCGGCACAACTGTTATGCCAGTTGATTGAGACCCAAATTTCGATCAATTGACAGTATCTCGAGTTAATGGTCAGTTTTCAGAAATCGGAGCGTCAATCGACACATCCTTTCGTTGGTGGATAAGTCAAGGGGCACATCAATGTCAATCGATTGAGACTAACCTCTCAATCAATTGACTTGATTGCCTATTAAATCTGCCAGTTCTCGAGGCACCTAAACGGTGCGACTTTTCGCGAAAAGTGGTTTTCAATCGATTGATACTAGCCTTTCAATCGATTGACATTAAGAGTACTTGAGTGGATTATACCGTGTCGCATCTACCCTTTCACATTCTCGCAACATGGTGGAGGCCAATCGGTGCCAGTCGATTGAGACTAGCCTCTCAATCGATTGACGATCATATTATATAATGGGGACACCCGCGGTCCCCTTCATCACAATCCCCCTCTAATCCGAGCGTTGAATTCTATTTTCATTCTCCTCGTACGCAATTGAAATGGCGGCACCTGGTCCACTGATCTACCGACCACCTCGTCCTGCCAACATTTCTATGAGCATCCCAAATGACGAGTATGTGGATCACCAGTTTCAAACGGAGAATTTCTTTGATCTTGTAAAATATCGACGCATCGCCGAAGCCACTCATTCAATCAAATTCATCGAGGCTCTGCACTTAGAGATGTTGCTTGCTCCCCCGCCTGTAGATGTATCATTGTGTAAAATTCATCGAGGCACTTAGCAGTGATAAGTGCATAAAACTCTGGATATGAATTATGAGCATTGGAAAAACAATGAATTGAGTTGAATGAGTATTAATAGAATGAGCATGGACAGAAACATCCTAAGGGTTTTCATAGGCATTTAACTACTTAAGGGCATGGTTACAATTCTAAAATTTATTAGTTTATGAAGTTTGTAGGTATCTTCACTGGAAACCTTCAGGAGACACAACTCCTCCACTAAGGATCACCTAGGGGTTTAAAGGCTTGTTGTATAGGTTAAATGCAATCGTGTTCCCTACGAAAGTGACATTCATTTTATTTACTCAATTGTTAGCTATTTTTCATTCTCTTTTCTCGAGGACTAGCAAAGTGTAGGTTTGGGGTGTGATCAGTGTCGAAATGTGACTATATTTCGCACCTTAAAACTTACATTTAGCTAACCGATGAAAGCATCTAATGGTTATTATGTAGTTTCAATGTTTATAGGTATTTCTGACCGTTGGATCGTTAAAGAACATAAAAGAGGACAATTAAGGATTACGTAGGAACTGTGGATCAAAAAGTCAAAAGAAGCATAGAAATCCGTGAAGTAGCCCAATATCCATCAAGAGAATGAAGAATCTACCCCTATGTGTCAATCGATTGAGAATCAATTGTCAATCAATTGACAAGAGAAGACAACTTTGCCCTCTTATTTCGAATTCAAAATCAATCGATTGAGGCTTAAATCTCAATCGATTGAGGTTATTAGGGAAATGTTTTGGTCGCCCCTTTATAAAGAAAGCTACGTCTTTATTTTATGGGGCTCTCGGATCTCTAATCTCTATTCTCTATTCTATCCTCTCATCTTCTTTCTTCTTTTTCTTTTAGGGTTTTTTCTCGGGGTAGATTGTACTTAAGCTTTTACATTTTCTTTTCTTTACAGTTTGTGAGATCATAGATTGTATTTAGGGAAAGCATTGTAAGATCTTTGGTGATAAATAAAAAGTGCATATTTAATAGCTTCAAGTTTACAACGAAATCGCACCCCAAGGATGAGCGGCTAAATCATTTGTTCAAGGAGGGTGCGATCCCTAGATAAGTAACATTTTATGATTAATTCCACAGTTTCTCAATTTTATCATGGATTCATTCTGCTAAAAGTGTGCTTAAACTGAAAATCTTTTGAATACTTTATTATGACCGTTGATCTATGTTATCAACGACCATAATCGCCAAATCTGTACCTGCAGGCCGATCTCGGTTGCAGCGTGATTATATGCTCATGGTCGTGATTTAAGAATCTTGAGATACGCTATACTTTTTACATGACTCATACCGCAATGATAGGCTGAGTCATCATTTTTAGATAGGGTATGCCGGATCGATAATCACGCTTTCTTACGATTCATTTTTCTAGATAAATGATGGTGTGATTGGTGTGTTATGAAATTGTGGGTTTAATGATAGAAAGGTTATAAATCTGGGGTAGTAAAGTCCTTGATCATTTTTCAAAGTTGTCATTTTATTTATCAGAAATCGCCCTGCTCAGATTAGTTTTATTTTTCTTGTATCTAGAATAGCGTGTTAATTGTTAGCAAATTGAACTTTTCCCTTGGTACTTTCTTAGGCTTTTCAAATCTCTTTAAGGATTAATTAAATTTTACGTTTCCCTGTGAGTTCGACACCCTTGATTTTACCGTGCTACAACTAATCTTGTGCACTTGCAAGGGTATATTTTAAAACTGACCACGGAGCACTCTCGTTCCTTCAATTAAAACAGATGTATGAGGTGTCACTCATACATGATATATGGCTATAATATTATACATGATTATGCACAAACTCAATTCATAGTCACCTCTGAATTGGCGGAGAATTTTTTGTCGAATTTGAGTCTTCATATACTTTCACCTCTTCAATTATTTTCTCCTCTACACGAGTATCGAGGAGGGGATGTAATAATAGACGTGAATGCTTGAAACTGTAAAATTACTCATAAGTATTAACCAAAAGATGTGATTCCTCATTAATAAAACCCGTCCTTTTTCGAAGGAAATGGGAGACCAACTCACCTAAAATTGGTACTCCGTTCACGCTTTTCTTCGACAATAGGGGGCGAAAAACTAATCCATAAATATTGCGAGAGATTGAGTAGTATGTGTATAAGAAAATAATTACAAACTATATAAAAAATAGTGTAAAATACTCACTATCGTGGGTCAGATTGATAGCACGATCGGTGAGTTTGATGCGCTTTTGAACTAGGAAACATGCAGTCATGAGCAATTCTACGAACAAAAGCATACCAATATATATATCAGTAAACTTATTGACAATTTCTCAATTAATATTAAATAATTAACATATAACTTCATCGACTTACCTAAATGTCTCTGTTTCATCCAATTTCTTCACTGTGTCTAAGAAGAGGTTGTGTTGTTCATTATATTTAACACCTTTACTCCGCAAGCCGTCAGGTTTCTCACTACCAAATAAGCAACAAAAAGCATGGAATGTTTGACTACTAAACAAATTTAATTATATTTACTTGTAATCTACTAGCACATACCTCCTTAGCATTCCTGTCTCCAGACTTTCCTTTCTTTTATGCTCGTTGACATTTTTTGACTCCATGGTCTTTTCTGAAATATATAGGACAATGTGAGGACAGTCAATAGGGCATAGGGTCATCATGTCATGATAGTCAGTCTCATTGTCTATATTAAAAATAAAACTCCCTTCGGTAGTCGGGTATCTATATCTAAACCTTATATCCATCTACTCCGATATTAACTTACACAAGTCATACATCTTTCCAATAAATTCGTTATATGTTGCATCCCGGCTAATCAATTTTTGTTTACATTTTCTACCGCATACATCATATCATTTCCTTGGACTTTTAATAGCCCATTATAGTGACATACTAGTATAACTGTGTCTGTACTCATAATGTACCTGCATGTGAAACCTGCATATATTAATATATAAGACATTATCCAACTCAATGAAGATTAAATAGCCCATTATAGTCACATACTAGTATAATTGTGTCAGTACCTATAACGCAACTACATGTAAAGCGTACATATATAAAGATTATCCAACTCGGATTGGTACGGAGAATACAAGCACGAACAATTAATTGGTGATCATAATACTTTGTTTCATACTTCTACGATGCATCTCATATGAAAGCTAAACAAGAAAAGAAATAAATTCTTAAACCCTTATGTCTTAAAGAAGACGCTGATTATGTTTTAAAGAAGATAGTACCTAATAAATGGACATCACAGTCTTTTATACAAACTACGATACTTCCTATATAGAAACAACTGATCGTGTCTAAAAGAAGAAACTGCCTAACAAAGATACTAACTTATAAAAGGCTGGTCTGATTATATCTTCTACAAGATACTGACTTATAAATAGACAATAAGGTCTTATAAAAGATTCATCATGTCATCGAGAATCAACTGACTAATAACTGGACTATACCACTGTGTGATTGTTCTAAATTTTTATATCAATGTATAATGGAAGCATGCCCTTATACATGCAAAATTGATAAATAATAAAAAAATTCAATTTTTAGCTCATAATTTTATATTCTATAAAGATTAAAAATCACATTTCGATTCAAGCAAATAATTTCATCTATGCGATATAGGTCAGAAAGATAATTCGCCATGTGTAATAATATACAAACCCTAAAATTTACGGATTTTTATAATTACTTACGAACAAAGGAAAAAATAAGCTTAAACTTTAAAAATTAGTGTTTAAAAAAATGCAAAAATATACTTCATCATCAAAGAGAAAATTTACCTAATCGATTCATGGATCTATGACTCAGTAAATTCAATTTCAGATGAAGTAAAATAGAAAAAGGGGAAAAAAATTTAATTAAAAAAAATGAATAAAATTTAAACTAAAAAATGATGAACATAATCGAATAATAGAAGCCCAAATAATCATCTAAGCAGTCTATGGCTCAGAGATTAAACCAGAGGAATTTTTTTTTTTCCTTTTCTCTTGATTGGCTCTACTTCATTTCCACAAAAATCAAAATCAAAACTATAAACCCTAAAGATTAGAGTTTTACAAATAGAAACAAACCGAAATCATAACTCTAAACCTTAAAAATTATAGTTTTACAAATGGAAAAAATAAAAAACCGACCTTTAGGGGTTTCTCTGCAAGTCTTCTTTCAACTGCAACGGCGACCGACAAACTCCTGTCAATGGCGATGAGATCTGGCATGGACTGCGATGCCTTGGGAGGGAAGAAGTGTTTCAAATGAGGATGAGAGGAAAGTAGGAATGCCCACTCTTTTGATTTAAAACGATGGCATTTTCATTATTTAAAACAGTGACCTTTCAGTTTTTTTAAAATGATGACATTTTGGTCATTTCACGTTTTTTGAAATTTATCTTTTTTACCCTTTTATTACACACATTTCTTCTTCGTTTGAAGTTAAAACCTACAAACCGAAAAGCTTGAGGGCCTCAGATCCTGTTGGGTTATTTTACGAAATAGGGACCCTCTCAGGTAGATAGAACTAGAGTTGGGACCCGCTGGTTATTTTTCTCTTTTAATTTTTCCTATTGAGCAGCCCAAAACTTGGTCCGACACGACCCCACACGTTGACGGCCCAACTGCAAGATGCATCTTAACGAAGTAGAAGAACCAGAACACAACGGCTCCAACTAAAACCCTCTCATCTCCCGCCATGAAGAAAACACAAACGGCCAATCGCCCGACTCCTCGTAAATAATACAATATAATAATATATAATAACACCTCTCTCTCTCTCTCTCTCTCTCTCTCTTATTAACAACCAAAATCAAACAGTACAGCAGTTACAGGCAATAAAAGTGTGACCAGAAACCCTCGGTTCCTTCAAAATGCTAAACATCTTTCACCTTATTATATATATTTATGTACTTTTCAGTTACCCAATTTGCACTCACCATGTCATCTACCTTGTCCCTAATCATTTCTCCTCGCCCACTCCTCCTTGGCATTCCCCTAACTCGGACTCGACTCCGAGTCACTCACCTAGTTAACTCGGCCCAATCCAACGAAAACTCGGTCCCCTTATGTTCTAACTCGACATTGAGCCCCACAACCGATAATCCGATTTCGAAATCGGATTCTCCAATCGAAAATTCGATAGCCGATCAATTGAAATTGTTGTATGATGATGGGTCTGGGCATGTTAGTGCAAGGGACTACCTCAAAGTAGCTAGGGAGATGATTGGGTCTGGGAGCCGGTCGCCTCGCTGGTTCTTCCCCCTCGATTGCGGCCGCCCGATTCCGAATTCACCGGTTCTGATGTTTTTGCCTGGTAAATTTTGTTATTATTGACCTTATATCGCTTTCAATGAGTTACTTATTACATTGCTTTGCCCCATATGAAATTTTATAGGGGAAATTTCAAAACAACTGCTGAACTTCCACCCCGATATCACTAACACACCTAAACTATTGGTATTGTCAAATTAGCGCCCCAATAAATCACAAGTTCATCAACTAGACCCTTGCCGTCAACTCCCGTTAATATGTGAACAGAAAACGCTGGTTACAACCTCGCCACGTTGGCAAGCCTGTGCCAGCTGTATGCCAACTCAGTGTTTTCCGTTCGTATATTAGCTGTAGTTGGCGGCAAGGGTCTAGTTGATGAACTTATGATTTCTTCGGGTGCTAATTTGGTGATATCAATAGTTTGGGTGTATTAGTGATATCGGGGTCACAGTTTAGGCTTTTTTTTTAAATTTCCCAAATTTATATTTATTACACTTGTTCCTTTTTTGTGTGATAAATGTCGCGTTTAGTGTTTGTTTCTGTTGCTCATATTTGTTATGATGTTTCAATTTTATGGTTTTTTTAATGTTTACGATGGACTATTCATAAGGCATTTTCTGCGACGTGTTCGATATGTATTGTATCGGTGATATATGTAGGTTAGTCTGGTACTCCATGTCATCATGGCGAAAATAATTGGCGATGTTTTGAAAAGTTGCGTTTAATTCTGATTTATTCATCAAATGAATAAGGAATAAATAAATCGCGAGTTATTTTCTCATTGCTCATTTTTTCTGATTTTTTTCCCTGAATTTTCCCATTTTCTGAAATTTTCTTTTCCAACTTTTTCCTGAATTCCAACTTCATCACCATGCATAGTCAAATTTCTCCGAATTTCAGGAAATTCTGCTGAAAATGGGGGTCTACCGAACTTTTTAAAGAAATTTCTCCTATTTCTGCGAATTGCCGACTATTTTGAAATCCTCCAAAATTTCGGTGAAAATTTTATAATCTTCTGAGTTCTGACTCATGAAGTTGGATTCATGGTTTGATTATACTTTCTATTGTCTCTTTATATGTTTTTTTATGATTGTCAATTTGTGATACATAAGGATTGTGGATTATATGATGCAACTATTTTATTATATAAAGTATTTTTTAACTTTAAATAAATAAATTTATTTTTTATATGTTTTAATTTAAATAAGTTTTCTGATATTTTTTTATAAATTTATTTTTGTATATGGGGGATGAGTGCTGATGGTGTAACGTGCCCAAAAATACACTCATTGGGAGATTTTAACTATCCGATCTGTGTACTCTAATACCAGCTAGTTTTCATATTTTTTAATGATTGATATTAAAGTTCACCAAACGGATGGTTCATATCCACTTACAGGCATATTTTTTGGCTGAGACATGTTTTGATGATGGATTGACACTTAGACAATTTAGATTATTCAGACATGCTCCACGTGGCATAATAATATACCATACTTTAATGATGTAAGTTCAAAAGCTTAAAATAATGGTGTAAGATAATTTAAATACCATTTTGGTGTTAAATGTTGGTCAGGAGCCATTATCCCTTAATTGAATGGTGACACGAAACATAATATTCAGCATGGTTTTAATATTACCTGAGACCAAACATCTCGGTCGATATCTCGTGTCTCGGGGCTGAGCGAGACATGGGGAATGAGAGCTGATAGGTTGAACATTATTTGTTTATGGATCTTAGTAAAGGTTTAGTGATTTCCATTCGAGAGGGTTTTCAATTTTATTCATAAAAGATATTGTGCTGAAATTTAGTTAGTAGATTCCGTGTTTTGGGAGATTCTATCACATGATTCTGATGTCTTTTAATTTGGGATGCGCAGGATTGGATGGTGTTGGGTTGGGGCTCATTTTACATCATAAAGCTCTCGGAAAGTAAGTTAACTAACCAACAAGAATACAAAGGCACAATCACATAGATAAGCAAGCAGCACTTACTTCATTTAGATATGGAAAAATTGTGAGGACTTTACGAAACCATGTCCTACGCCTTGAATCCGTTGCCAATCCTATTATCTATAATAGTTGTTGACAATTGAATCCCATTTTTTCCATTATTTTCATATCTGTGATAGTGGAACAGAAGGCCCGGCTCCAATCAGGAATAGTGGTATAGGGCATTGAGTTTATCAACCCTTTGACTTTGGATTAGTCAATTCTATGTTTTGAAGAAGAGCAATTGAGCTTATTTAGTATTTTAGAAATATTTGTGTGGCATGTTGGTTTATACTATGCTACTTAATTCGCTCGCTTGCCCAACGAACTGCGACATGGTTCGAGCGTACTAGTTCACCGTATAGTTCACTCCATTTCGGTAAGAATGGGCGAATTGGTCGTTCTCTTAAAGAGATATTTCATTCAAAAGCAATGACGATATTTTATTTCAAAATCATTAAAGATGCCTAGACCACATTAGAGATGAGCATATCAACGCCGGCCTAACCAACAGACCCAACGTTGCTTTTGTGATAAAAATGCAATTATAAATTCTATTTGGTTTATATAAAAATGATTATACAAATAAAATCCTTTGAGTGCTTAGAATCAGACGATTGAGATCATTTTTAGTCCTAGTCTTTCATACGATGGATTTCAAGACCATGGCCATACCATCAGACGGTCAGTTTTTTTATTTCACGTGGCACTAATCCCAAAAAGTGACCTTAAAAAATCAGTTTTGAGCGTGATGAGTTCCCTTTATGTTAAGGTCAAAACTTCTTTGGGATATGTTGCACGCATAATAGAAAACTGACTGATGGTACGCCCATAATCTCAAGATCCATCCTGTGAAAAACCATCTCCATCGTCTTATTCAATGGAGTCAATGGGTTTTCAGCATGGGTGCCGTTAAAGATTTGGTGGGTGAATTTAGAGGTACTCTATTAAATATATGCAAATGATGGGTGAATATCCATTACATATTCTATTATTTTCGCCATGCATTTTCTATTTTTATGTGGATATTTAACTTGTTCCTTGTATCGTAAATATTGTGGTCGTTGTATATCAATGGAATACCCATGCCTTGATCTTTTAGGAAACCAACCACAATATGCAATTTGTAAAACTCTTGTTTGTAGCCTATGCAGCATTGCGAACCATTTGCTTACTTGCAGTTGCACCATTCTGACCAATGTCTCTAATTTTTTTATTACTTTGGGATGCAGGGTATTTGATGTTAGGTGCTTGCAGATTCCCGTCTTTGACAGGACCCCGTTTGAAGGTCTTAATTATTCTACACTTCTTTATGAGGAAGGCTCTATCAAGTATTTAATGTTCTGTGTGACCTATCAGCATGATTGCTCCAATTTGTGAAATGGTCAACCCAATTTACTAGTTCTTCAAAAACCCTAGGACCTATTTGTTTATGAAGTTATTTGCAGTAAAAGACACATTAGTAATTAGAAAAGGGGCAGAAATGACGTATAAACCGTTCTCACTAATTCAGAAGAAGTTCGTGCGGCCTTTCACTGTAATATGATATTATATCTTGAGGCAAAAACTCAAAGGTGGGGCCCAAAGACAACTTGGTGTCTCATCTTCACAACTTGCAGATGTATTTGCCAAGCTACTAAGATCTACTTTTCTGCATGATATTATGGTCAAGTAGGGCATGCATGATATCCATGCTCTAACTTGAGGGGGAGTGTTAGTGTTGGTACATTGATTATATTAGTTAATGTGGTGTATAGAGAAGAGGTCTACGAAGTTTAGGGTTTAGATGTAGTAGATGGAATTGATAGGTTAAGGGAGGGAGGGAGGGAGGGAGGGAGGGAGGGAGGGAGGGAGGGAGGGAGGGAGAGAGAGAGAGAGAGAGAGAGAGATTTTATCTACAAGTCCTTGGTCTGCAATGACTTTGAAATTTTTTCCTTTGGAAATGTTTTTATATCTTTTACTTTTCCTTAAATAATTTGCATTCTTTTGAATTAAATACTTTTCTGAAGGTTATGGTATAATGTCAAACTCATCTAAATTTTTTTTTTCAGTGTCAAAAGTTGCTTTGGAATCTAATTTTATGTCCATTTCTTATTGGAGATAGAGTTGATGATGTACATTTTTGCGAGTTTTCTCTTATTGTTCTTTTCATCTTGTGTGAAAGGTGGGATTTTATTTATTATCTATCATTTATTTTTTATTTTTATGAAGGACTATTAAAATTTGTTGAAAACGCCGTGAGGCTTGAACATGCCGCATCTCCAAAAAAGCCAATTTATCTCGTTGGGGATTCCTTCGGAGGATGCCTAGCACTTGCTGTTGCTGCTCGTAATCCTACTGTTGACCTATTATTATTACTAATTAATCCAGGTTAGTGAGGATATGATTATAATTTGATTAGTTTATTTCTTTTGTTTCCTTGATCAATGTTACAATTGAGTTTGAAGGTAATCACTAATGAACTTTCCTTTTGTTTTAGCAACGTCATTTGACAAGTCACCATTGCAGCCTTTGCTCCCTATCTTGAAATCTATGCCCGATGCGCTTTGCACCGCTGTTTCGTCTATCCTTATCTTTAATATGGGTACATTTTCTACCTCTTCAAATCTTGAAACACCTCCACTGTTGATATCTTTTCAACTTGATTATTATGTGTGTCAGTTGGCATGGTCATTGCCATAATCATGGTTGTGCAAATATTTCTCTTTAGAACAGGCATTTGCCATGCCTAGAGCAACATACTCCAGCTAGATTCTTCACTTAGAGCGTGGAGTCCAAGTATGACCCACATTGAACTCTTCAAGGAGTGTTGGACTCTCTATATACATATGCACATATATCTGCTAATATAGTAACCATTGGATGTTGGTATAATGACATCCGCTAGTTATATAATTGCTATAACCATTTTAAATGTACATATTATTTGTTAACTAGTTTAGTTTATATGAAACTAGAAGATGAACTACATGTGTGGTTGAAATGTGTTTGCTAAGATGGATGAGTGGAGTAACAAGAAAGAAAAAAATTAGGAAAGGTGAGGGAGTTATTTTGTAATCCAAGTGTTAAGACTTCGATTTTATGAGACAGTGGTATGATGTGCACTACTTTTATGTTGCAAACTGTTGGGCTACGAAGAAGCGATGAGAAGATAAGTACCTGTGGTTGAAATGCCTATGCTAAGATGGACGAGTGGAGTAACAAGAAAGAATAAAATTAGTAACGAGAACATAGGAGAGGTTTTAGGTGCGACTCTTATGAAAGGAGAAAATTATTGGATGTCGTTTGAGATGGTTTAGACATGTTCATGGAGGCCATGAACAGCCCTTGTACAAAGGATTGAGAAGATACAAGCATAAGGAAGTAGGGGATGAGGAGGACCTTTTATGCCATGGAGGGAGGCAGTGAGAAGCCATATGAAGGCTTGTGGAATAACATAGAGACTAGCCTTGAATAGTAATGAATGGAGAAATAAGACATGTAAAAGTCGATTCCAAATAGATGGGATTAGGTTATGCTGATGGTAACCATTTGGTTATTCCTGTTATTTGTTTTGCATTGTAGGGTTCTACTTGAAGGCTTAGAGAAACTCGGAGTTAGGATATTAAGCACCTTCATTTTAGATTTTTTTTTTTTATTGATAACGAAAATATATATAAAGCAAAGCCAGAAAGCCAAAAAGCCAAAAAGGTATAAAAAATAAAAGGCAGTAAGACACTACCACAGGAAATAAAAAACAAAGGAGCAACCTCACCAAAAAGTCCAGGGATGTAGACAAAACGCAGGAACGAGAACCAGGGACACCCAAGGGTGGAGGGATACGATACAAGCAAGCTTGAGGAAATTGCATGTTGTCCCACCGGCGGATCATCTCGTCATCTTTCTGACCTCCAAAACTACACCTAGCCCGTAGCCACAATAGAAGGAGATTTTTTGCAGCAGTAACCATCTGAAAAGGCCTTGCCTTTTTCGTAAACACCTTGCTGTTCCTCTCCAGCCAAATCGATATCTTGATAGCGTACCCCACAATCTGCCATAAATCCTGCCCCTCCCTGCGATCTGAAAACGAGGTCCCCGCCCACTGCTCCATGAGGTCCACCGGTTTTGCCGGGAAAACCCAATTCATACCAAACAAAGATAAGACAGCTCCCCAGACTTTTTAAGAGAAGGGACAGTGGAGGACGGTATGCCCCACCGATTCCCTACCGCGCATACAAAGTGAGCACTTATTTCGGTTTGCAATATCCCTCTTTATGAGTTGGTTTCTAGGAAGAATTCTGCCCCACGCCACATACCAACTGAAGAAACAAATCTTGAGGGGAATCTTAAACTTCCAGAACCGAAGCCAAAGCGGTCGCTGCCTAGGCAACCCACTGAGCGAATCAAGGTGATTATAAAAGGACCCAACAGAGAATGTCCCATTAGTATTCTTTCCCCAAATTCTGCAGTCTCTTTGAGCATTATTAGGGGCAACCATAGCCAAAAGTCTGTGGATCCCAACGTACTCATCGATCTCATCATCTTTCAGAGCCCTTCTAGTAGTAATATTCCAGGAGAGATGTTGGTTGCCACGGTCCACCACATCACAGTTCTTGGCCTCCGGAAAGTTTGCAATTCTGAAAATCCTTGGGAAAACCGCCCTAAGGGGTCTCTCGGTCGCCCAAACGTCGTTCCAGAAGTTCAATCTGTTACCGCCCCCCAGCCGAATTTGATACATTGATTAAAAGCCTCCGAAACCTCTCTAACTCCTTTCCACCAATATGAGACGTTTGTGTTAAAGTTGGTGAGGCCCCAACCATTGTCATGCATATTATATTTGGCCGTGACTACCTCCCACCAAAGCTTTCTCCTTTCTTTAGGACACCTAATTTTCTGTAGCCATTTACGGAGAAGGACCTTGTTAAAGACCCTCGTTTTAGATCATTGTACAATGTTTTTCTATTAAGATTTGTCAAAATCATGTTTTTTGTGCTTGGCTACGTGGTAGGATAGCAATTTCTGCTTCCTTACAGTCGAGGGAGATTTCTCCATTTTCCTGGTAATTCCCATTGCAATTCTTGCATGCCACTGATTTGGAAAGTTACTTTTACAAAATTGTTTGGAAAATTCTGAATTTATTTTTGGAGGATCCACTCTCTATAGATAGTGGATTTCCTTGTATGTAACCATCGTGGCCAATTTTGTACAATTAGAATTGTAGACACCTTACTTACGCTAAAGTTTTCGAATTGCTCAATGGAAACGGGCTTAGTCAAGAATCAAACATTTCGCAATATCAAGCAAGGAAAATATTCTAGAGAAAGAAATAAACTTTGATTTAAAATTAACTTTGGGAAGAGTTTATAAACTTCATGTAGTGATTTACAACATGGAGTCACCATATTGATTATGTGATAAAAGAGGAAGGAGAATCTAAGAGAATGAGGATTAAATGCACAAATATAGGCATACCTTCAATGATCTATCACCACACGAATAGACAGAGCATCAAACATGAAATATTAGTTTTAATACGATATCCACAAAAATCTCCATAAAACAACCACTTTAAGTCTCACATTTTCTGTTCTTTAGATAAATGCCATAATCAAGTTTCTTAAAGCATTTATGAATCTTAATAAACTGGAACTTTTAACAAAAAAAAGACCCTTGCGTAGCGCTGGATGTCTTGCATCGCATATTATGGTATATCATGTCCTTTCCTAGAAGAGGACTAGGCTGATGTTGGACACTCTTCTATCAATTGCTATAGTGATGACAATTATGCCAGGGCTCCTACTAATCGTTGTTCCTCCTATGTGATTAAATGCAAGCTTATTATTGTGTTAGCTTATATTAAGAGTTGAATCTTCTTGATGCTTGGCTCCTCACTTTCAATTTATGTTTCCTTTTCTATTTACACTGAAGATATTGAAGTCTATGATGAATTGATACCTAAACTAGTTTCATTCTACTCTCATCATAATCGTCATCTTTGTCATCATCATAGCCTCATCCCATCTATTTGGAGTCAACTTGCTCTTATCATAATAATGTATATTTTTCCACTACTTTAGGTGATCTTATGAAGATAGGAATGGCTAGTGCTGAGAATGGTCTTCCTCCTTTACAAGAAGAACTCAAGAAATTTCCAGGAAGCCTCTCTACTTTGTTACCATGTCAAAATGATCTTCCTCCTTTGCAAGCACTCATGCAATTGCCAGGAAGCCTCTCTATGTTATTACCATCTCTTTCGGTGAGAAAACTCTTTCATTGCATGGGACTCTTCTGTTTTTGTTTTTTAAACTACAGATGAACGTATTTGTTTTTGGTTTTGTTGTGTCTTTTTTAAATTTCTTAGTTTGTTTAACAATTAGCTAAATTATGATGCATGAATATTCTAAGTTTGGTTCTGCTTATAAAAGAGCTTATTTTTTATTATTTGCCACCTGCTCATAATCATGCTCTGTACCTTGTTACTTATCGCCTATATTGGACAAGAAATGAAAATTTTCTTTTCTTTATTTTGATTTGTGTGCATCTCTGTGTTTGTGTGTCCATGCATGTGGGGTAGGCAACCAGGCAGGCATGTGTGTGCATATATGCATGGGTGGAGGATGGGTGCTGCTGTAATATGTTTTTAACTATTTGCCGCCCGCTCATACACATGCACCCTACTCTGTTACTTAATACCCACATCGGAAAAGAATTGAAAATTTTCTTTTCTTTATTTTAGTTTGTGCGCATCTCTGTGTTTGTGTGTGTACACAATGTTTTAAATAGAGTTTGAGGCCTACGCCTCGAGGCGTAGCGTAAGCTTTTCGCCTCGAGGCGTTCCATTGAGGCAAAATGAGGCGCAGTGAAGCGTATGTGCGGCACGGTGAGGCTTAAGCCTCACGGGAATCTTTATTTTTTCACTACTTTATCCTCATACTTCTTACAAATTTACCTCTTTTTACAAGTTTATCCCTTCTAAGGATTATTAGGCGATTAAATAGAGTAGGATTACCTCTGTTAATATTTAATAACTTAGAAGTTATTACTTGTTAATGAGAAAGGAACCTATCAATGAACTGTTGAACTTCAATTTGTATTGTAATATTCTTTTTTGTGAGTCATGACTTGAGACTTAATATAGAACAAACATTTCTAATCTTGCGTATGTTTTGATTTTGAATTCTTCTTTTGTTAAGGGTAAAATGATTGTGCAATATATACCTTTCATTGTATTTGTTCCTTGAATATTGATTGGTTTATGATTAGAAAATTGTTCATTATTTTTCTTACATGTTTTCTAATTTATTTATATTTTTTATGAAATTTTTTATTATATTTTATAAATTAAACAATTTAAAAATTATGAGGCTTATGCCTCGCTTCGCTGGAGGGCTGAGCACTACCCATTCGCCTTTCGCTTTTAAAAACATTGTGTGCACGTATGTGGGGTAGGCACCCACGCAGGCATTTATGTGCGTTTATGCATGGGTGGAGAGTTTGTGCTGCTGCAATAAAGTTTCACATTCAGATATTGTAAGTACTATTGAAGAGGTTTCAATGCAATGTAAATAATTCTTAAACATGAATACATTTTTCTTTGCATCTTTCTTTTACAAAATTCACCTTTAGGCTCTGTTTGATAACTTGAAATTCAGCTCTAGGAAGTGAATTAGCACTTCCATTTCCTTGGAATTGAATTCCCTTGGAAATGACACCTCTTGTTTGATTGTGTTGCTGGGAAATGAGTTCCCTTGAATTGCAATTCCACTGTTTGATTAGTCTGTGTGGGAAATGACTTCCTTAGAATTGCAATTCTTTGATCACAAGTCAAAATTTAAATTAAAATTCAAACATTGACTTATTAAAAAGATAATATTTTTCTAATTTAGCAATTAACACAATAGTAATCACTATTCACTACCAAGTTACACCAATCAAAGTTTAAGAAATGTTAAATTTTGATTTTTAAAAGTTAAACTTTGACCACCATAAAGTCAAACTTTGACCTATAGAAATTTATAGGCTTAAGCTTTAAAGTTACACACTAATAGCTGGTATCTACTCTCAAATTATACTAATCAAAGTTTGAATGAAAGTCAAATTTTCAGTAAAAGTTAACTTTTGACCAACTGTCAAACTTTGACAAATAAACTTTTTTTTGGCAATGTACCGTCACCTTAAAATTAACATAGTACTCCACTACTAGGTTACACTAGTCCAAATTTGATTAAAAATTAAATTTTGATAAGTCAAACTTTGACTAATTGCCAAAATTTGACCCAAAATTTTTGTTAAAGTACTGCCAAAATTATAAATTAACAAATGGTAATCACCATCTACTGGAAGGTTATACTAGTCAAACTTTGATAAAAAGTCAGATTCTAGTGAAAGTCAAACTTTGACTAATAATAAATTTACTCTACCTAATTAAAAATTATTATAGTATCGACCATCTAGTGTCAGGTTACACTATTTGATGTTTTATCAAAGTCATATTGTGATAGAAGTCAAACTTTGATAATAAAATGAGGCAATGTGCTATGAAGTTATAATTGAACATGCTACAACTATTCATTTCCAGGTTATACTATTCAAAATTTGATAAAAATCAAATTTTGATAAAAGTCAACTTTGTCCAATATAAAATTGCACGAGAAAGTTACAAAACATAGTAATAGCCATTATCCAATACCATGTGTCACTATTTTTAAAGTTTCCTTAAAAGTTAAGATTTGATCAAAAGTCAAACTTTGACCAATTTTTATTTTTTTATTTTTTTTTTTAGTGTCAAAAATCACCATCAGGTTATAACAATCAATGTTTAATAAAAAGTCAGAACTTGACTTAATGTTAAACTTTCACCAATAGTCAAACTTTGATTCATAAAATTTAACGATGTACTACCAGTGGTACCTAGACACGTGGCACGGGTGCCAAGTGTCAAGGTGCCAATAGATATTTGACACGCTAATCTCTAAAAATTCAAATAGGGCGGTATGACCATAAAAAAAATAAAAAAAATAAAAAAAACATATAGAGAAAAATTGTAGGGATATCTTAGAGATCAAATTTAGATATGTAATAAAAAGATTCATAATATATGTCGTGAACCTAATAAACATATATTATAGTATAAAATCATTTTCAACGACCCAAACCTTTGTTTCAGTAGTTACTAAACTTTCTACATTTTTCTTTTGAAACAAAGTTCATTTTATCGTTGTCAAATTGATAAGTATTTTAATAGTAATATGAAGTTTTTCATATATGTCTAGAAGTTGTGTTGTTTGAGGAGTGTCCAAGTGTCGGTACGAGTGCCAAGTGCCACCAAGTGTTGGCACGGCAAAAATCCCAAAAGTAGAAGTGCCAATGACGTAGGACAAAACCCTAGACTACGTGGATGATGATGAAATGATTATTTTGCCGAAATTAAACTAAATTAACTAAGCAAAACCAATACAAATAAATGCGAATACCTCAACGTTTGTAGTCTTCCATTCGGACGATCTCATTCGATTCGGGTAGGGTCCGATCCATTGCGCTAGATCTATTAGCTTCGCGGAAGGATGATCCTAGAGGTAGAACTCTAGCCGCTTCCAGATTAGGGCACTCACTCGTGGTTCAATGGTGGAATCTTAGGCTACTCAAGGATTTAGAGATCGGATCGATTCAAGGGTTTAGATTGGTTAGATGGCTGGGATGAGATTTGGGGTTATTGAATCGGGCGGTTCAATGGTTTAGATGAAAACTAGGGTTTATGGTTTCAGAGTATTTGAAATGGTGATGGCTGGATTTAGGGCTTATGAGAATAAAATAAGGGCAGAAAATAGATAAACAAATATAAGGAAGAGATAAAATTGTGGGCATTACACCCTTGGCCTCACACCAAACCCATCTTGGGAAGAAGAAGAATCACTCTTCAACAATGGCTCATCTCAAGCACACAAGTAATAACTTTTCATTCATCAAAATATCATACAATATTTATTTAGAGACCTTATATCGAAGGCCTTACAAAAGAAATTAAAACTCTAAAGCAAATAAAAGAAAAAGACTAGTATGCCCTTAAAATTCAAATTCGAATTCTGGCACAGTCAATCGATTGACAACTGTTAGTCGATCGATTGACTTATAAAGGTGTCGCCAGACTTATTTATCATAAGCCACAGTCAATTGATCGAATCCCCAGAGTTGATCGATTGATTGACATTGCTCCATTAATAGATTGAATCTCCAGAGTTGATCGATTGACTGACATTGCTCCAATATGCTGATTTCTTTAATTCTGGTTCTAGTTTTCGCTTCCATTTCGCTTCTTTCGACGCCAGTATACGCGAAACGGTCTGTATCCAATGTCTACAATGTCAGCGTCCTCGTCAATTCTCCCGGATCGAAAAGGCTTCATCACCGATGAAGCGACGTCGTGATATTGATCGAGCATGTTGGGGTCTAGGTGATGAACTTCATCCTCATGTATCGATGTGTTCTCAGATTCCGGCTTGCCCGTCCATTTCACCAAATATTTCTGATACCCTCCATCGCGGTGGACACCACAAGATCCTGCAATATCCCTTCGATTACATCTTTCTTCTGGTTGCTTGGGGAGGGAAGGGGTAGGGGCTGCAAGGGTGCGTTGGGTGTATGGGTAGGAGTAGTTTGGAAAGGGTTGCAATGAGGTGGGGTTGAGCTCAAAGAAGGAACTAGGTCCTCCATATTGAACGTAGAGTTGATCCTAATATCCGGAGGAGGGTTGAAAACGTACGCATTAGGTCCGCTCCTTGCCACAATTGTAAATGGCTCAGCGCCGCGGGCTTGGAGCTTCCTCGCGATTCTCGATGGGAATCGCTTAGGCCTAACCCGCACCATCACAAGATCTCCAACCTGAAATTCTTTGAAACGCTTATGCGCATCCGCAACTACTTTGTACTGTTCATTGCTTGTATTAATTTTCTATCAAATTTCGGCATGCAAATCATGAATATGTTGTGCGAATGCATCGTCGGACTCGGACACTCGATGGGATACAGACATGGGGATTAGATCAGGGGTGTTCTAGGCCTATGACCAAGTATGACCTCAAATGGACTCATGCTTATGGACCTATTTACAGAATTATTGTATGCAAACTCGGCTATGGGCAAAGTAGAATCCCAAGTCCTAGGATGATCACCAACAAGACAACGGAGGAGATTACCTAAGCTCCTATTGGTTGATTCCGTTTGGCCATCAGTTTGAGGATGATAGGCCGAAGAGAACTGAAGCATGGTACCCATCATGTGCCATGAAGTTTTCCAGAAATAACTGGTGCATTAGACGTCCCTATCCGATACGATGGTTTTGGGTAGACCCTGAAGATGCACAACCTCTTCGAAAAATAATTTTACGATATGAGCTGCATCGGAGGTCTTGGAGAAGGGCATGAAGTGGGCCATCTTGGAAAAACGGTCCACTACCACAAAGATGGAGTTGTGCTTTTGTCGAGTCTTGGGAAGTTCGAGCACAAAATCCATAGAAATATCTTGCCACGGAGCATGTGGCACGGGTAGCAGGGTGTAAAAACCAGTATTTTGTTTGCTTTGTTTCGCCACTTGGCATGTGCGGCATTGTCTCACAACCCGAGAGACATCTCTCATAAGGTTAGGCCAATAAAACCTATCCTCAACTAGCGCGATGGTCTTGTCGTGCCCAAAATGTCCGACAATCCCTCCAGCATGTAACTCCTAAATGAGAAAGTCACGCAATGAGGTACGAGAGATGCATAGGCGATTTCCTTTAAACAGATACCCATCTTGCAGGGGATATTTGGGGTTAAGGCTGTTTAGATTAGCAAAGAGAGCAGTGTAGTCCGCCCCAAAATCTGGGCACTCAAGATAATCTTGTTTCAACTGCTCAAATCCAACGACCTCGGTGCTCATAGTGCGTAAAGTCATTACCCGTCGACTAAGTGCATCAGCTGCCTTGTTCTTAGCACCGGCTTTATGCTTAAACACGAATGTGAATCCTTGAAGGCACTCGACCCACTTCGTGTGCCTCGGGTTTAACTTTTTTTGGGAAGCAAGAAAGCGTAAGGCTCCGTGATCAGAAAATAACACAAATTCCTGCGGTCTAAGGTAATGTTTCTAATACTAAAGAGATCGGATGACCGCATAAAACTCCTTGTCATAGGTGGAGTATTTTTGCTTTGCCTCATTAAGTTTCTCGCTAAAATAGGCCATAGGATGACCCTCTTGGCTAAGCACTCCACCCATTCCTACACCCGACACGTCACATGCTACTTCGAAGACTTTGCAAAGTCAGGTAGACGCATGACGGGTGCATTTATCATTTTCTCCTTAAATCTCAGAAAAAGCCTTCATCACATTTTTACCTCATTGAAACTCCCCTTTTCTCATGCAATCGGTAATGGGAGCCATGATGGTACTAAAGCTTCGGATAAAGCGATGATAAAATGTGGCCAAGCCATGGAAGCTACGGACTTCATGAATATTCCGAGGTTCGGGCCACTCAACAATAGCCTTTACCTTCACAGGGTTCGCAACCATTCCGTCGGCCGAGACAATGAACCCCAAAAAGACAACGGAATGCTGCATGAAAGTGCACTTTTTGAGATTCACAAAGAGCTTCTCTCCCGTAGGGTCTCACACACCAGCTTAAGGTGGATTAGGTGTTGTTCCTTGTCTTGACTATAAATCAAGATGTCGTCAAAATATACGACAAGGAATTTTCCAAGGAACGACATCAACACTTGGGTCATGAGCCTCATGAAGGTACTTGGGGCATTAGATAGCCCAAAAGGCATGGCCATCCATTCAGAAAGACCATCTTTAGTCTTAAAGGCAGTTTTCCACTCATCACCCGGGCGGATTCGGACTTGATAGTAGCCACTCTTAAGGTCTATCTTGGAAAAGATAGTGACACCAACCATCATATCGAGCATGTCATCGACTCTCGGTATGGGAAACCGATACTTAACTATTATTTTATTGATTACACGGCTATCCACACACATGCGTCATGTACCATCTTTCTTAGGAGTGAGTGGGGCAGGTACGGCACACGGGCTGAGACTCTCGTGGATGAACCCCTTTTGAAGAAGGTCATTGACTTGTCGAGTCAACTGGGCATGCTCAACCAGATTTAACCTATAGTGAGGCAGGTTTGGTAGAGTAGAGCCAGGAATCAAATCTATAGCGTGTTGAATATCACGCATGGGAGGGAGCTCATTGGGTAAGTCTTCTGGGAAGATCTCCGCAAATTCGTTCAAGATCGACTCAACCTCCTTGGGGTGGTCGCTCACTGCCTCGAGAACACTCTCAACGGTGACAACAATGTACACCACACTCTCGTCTAATGACGCTCTCTCGAACTTTGAAGGGTTCACGATGTTGATGGCCTTGGATTGGCCGCCCTTTGTTTCAACCTTGTTGGCTGACGGTGCTTTGGGAGCCAAAGGGTTAAGAGTGATTTTCTTGCCCTTATAATTGAACGTGCAAATGTTAGTTCGGCAAAATATGGTCACGTTCAAGTCATAGAGCCATGGCTTTCCTAAGATGATGTGGCCCACATCCATCGGCATCGCATCGCACCATAAGGTATCCGAATACGAAACTAGCTAAATAGGTACGTGACACCTCTGAGACACGGGAATAGAGGAAGAGTCAACCCACACAACTTTGTATGGTCTCAGGTGGGCTTCGGGTGTAAGCCCTAAGCGGGTTATGGCATGTGTTGACGCCACATTGGTGCAACTTTTGTTGTCCACGATGATCTTACAACTCTTCTCTCCGCATTTGGCGAAGGTGTGGAAGATATTCTCCCTACGCCAATCCTCCTTTTCATTCCGTTGAGGCTGTGTAAGGGCACACCTCATAACAAGAGCACGACCACTGACGTCACCTTCCTCATCTCTAGGTGTGGCATTTGGCTCAAAGATTTCTTCTTCAAAAGGACCTCCTTCGTCTTCCTCTCCTTCAAGGAGGAGATTCCTTTGAGGATCTCGTGTAGGGCATTGGGCTGCAAAGTGTCCCAACCCATGACATTTATAGCACTTGATTTGAGAACCGCTCTTCGAAGCTTCTTCGATTACACCATTTCCTTTGTCAAACCGCACATTGGTAGGTGTGGATTGTGCCAGTTTAGGAGGCGGATTTCCAATACCACTTTTCATTTCCCCGGTACGAGGTTGATTGGTATGAGAATCATATTGCCTCACCGCCGTCATTTCAAATATCGTTCAAGGTCCTGAACGACGGTGTAACACTCGGCGAGAGTCTCAACTGGGTGGGAGACTAACTCTTTCTGTAAGTCAAATCGCAACCCGGTGCGAAATCTGGATAGGGTGACTTGAGGGTCTTTGGATACTTTGGCTCGCATCATGTATTCTTCAAATTTGCCAATGTAATCCGCTATGGGCATACTACCTTGGCGTAGATTTTTCCATTGATCGAGGAGACGTTGGTAGTATGAGGGAGGAATGTACTTCTTTGTAAGTCGCTCCTTCATGCCCTCCCAACGGGTAATGGGAGCACATCCTGCATTCATTCTGATGCGTTCAACGTTGACCCAAAAGAGTTGGGCTTGACCAATAAGCTTCATCTTGGTGAGCCTGACGCACTGCTCATCACTCATGCCAAACCACTCAAAGTGTTGGTCTATGTCGAATAACCAATCGAGGAAGAGTTTAGAGTCCAAGCTCTCATCGAAGGTTGGGAACTCAACTCGGACGTTTTTAAGGAGTTTCCCATCCGGGTCGTGGTCATCTCCACGATCCTATGATTCTGGTTCCGATCATATTGGTAACCATTGCGTTTGAAATGTGGACCATCACGTTTACGACGCTGCTCAATGTATTCGTCATTCCCATCTAATTGATTGACTCGTTCTAGCAATCTCCCATTGGAAACCTCAAGGTTTCTTTGGGCTTGTTCCATAGCAGCCATTCGATCATTGATTACTTTCAAATCGGCTCTCATGCCATTAAGAACATTGGTAATCCCATTCATGTCCATGATGACCACAGCTACTAATACGGGTTCTGAATAGGTATGCAAATATGGACCACAATGATAAAAGGATTTTATTGAACACAAGACGCACACACTTTTGAACCCAATAAATGCAAAGAAAATGGAATGCAATAACTCAAAGAATATCAGTCGATCGATTGATATTGCGAAGTCAATCGATTGATATTGAACGCTCAGTGAATGCAATATACAACTGAATTTCAGTCGATCGATCGAATTTGATAAATCAATCGATTGATATTGAATGCATTGTCGGGATAGACAAACAGATTCAAACAGAATCAATCGATTGATTAAGAGCACTCAATCGATTGACACAAAAACAGTGAATATGTCACACAGTATGCCCTAACCTAGAACTTAGGCTCTGATACCAAAACTGATGCAGGACAAAACCCTAGAGTATGTGGATGATGATGAAATGATTATTTTACCGAAATTAAACTAAATTAATTAAGCAAAACCAATACAAATAAATGTGAATACCTCAAGGTTCGTAGTCTTCCATTCGGATGATCTCATTTGATTCGGGTAGGGTCCAATCCGTTGCGCTAGATCTATTAGCTTCTCGGAAGGATGATCCTAGAGGTAGAACTCTAGCTGCTTCCAGATTAGGGCGCTCGCTCGTGGTTCAATGGTGGAATCTCAGGTTCCTCAAGGATTTAGAGATCGGATCGATTCAAGGGTTTAGATTGGTTAGATGGCTGGGATGAGATTTAGGGTTATTGAATCGGGCGGTTCAATGGTTTAAATGAAAACTAGGGTTTATGGTTTCCGAGTGTTTTAAATGGTGATGGCTGGATTTAGGGTTTATGAGAATAAAATAAGAGCAAAAAATATATAAACAAATATAAGGCAGAGAAAATTATGGGCATCACACCCTTGGCCTCACACCAAACCCATCTCGGGAAGAAGAAGAATCACTCTTCAACAATGGTTCATCTCAAGCACACAAGCAATAACTTTTCATTCATCAAAATATCAACCGCTTACAATGTTTATTTGGAGACCTTATATAGGAGGCCTTACAAAAGAAATTAAAACCCTAAAGCAAATAAAAGAAAAAGACACGTATGCCCTTAAAATTCAAATTCGAATTCTGGCACAGTCAATCGATTGACAACTGTTAGTCGATCGATTGGCTTATAAAGGTGTCGCCAGACTTATTTCTTTGCAGGCCATAGTCAATCGATCGAATCCCTAGAGTTGATCGATTGACTGACATTGCTCCGTCAATCTATTGAATCGCTAGAGTTGATCGATTGACTGACATTGCTCAAATATGCTGATTTTTTAAATTCTAGTTCTAGTTTCCACCTCCGTTTCGTTTCTTCCGACGCCGGTATACGCGAAACGGTCTGTATCCAATGTCTACAATGTCGGTGTTCTTGTTAGCCAAGATAACACTGTGTGCTACCAAGTGACAAATGTATATAATAATCCTCACTATTCAATCTTAGGTTACACTAGTCAAATTTTAATAAAAAGTCAAACTGTAAAGAGCATAGATGTAACGACCCGAAATTTCTAAGCCGAAATTTTGAATATTCGGTTCGTTAGATCATTGATCATGATCAATATACAGAGTTTTCCTTGGTATTATTAGAGATCAAGCAATCATTAACTGAAATAATTAGTCCATAAATTAAGGAATACTATTCAACTAATACCACCGGTGACGGCCGTATGTCACCTAAACAATGGCAATTGAGCAAAGTAGCCAATATTATGAAGATAACCAATAAAAATTGTACCAAATATAAGGCCGGGATCAATCTAAGGATAATAACTCTCAGGCGGAAGATCTTCCTTGTCTTTCGGCACCAAATTGGGATCCATGTCAACCTCAGACACATAGTGTCGGGGTGAGCTAAAATTCCACAAGCTTAGTAAGAAAATCAAAATGTGAACTTACATCTTATATTCTCAAACGTATTTATTAGTGATCAATTCAAGATTTATCCCTACAAATTTTCGATTCAGAGGCTTTATGGTCATATTTGAGATTTAGTTCCATAAGATCGTTTTGTCACTCATTTAATAATTTATATAAATGCGTAGCTAAAGAGATTTCCATTTCATATTAAATGCATCTTGTTATATTCATGAATGAATTAAATAATAACTTAAGATCTCTAACACAAGTGTAACGCTCGAGCTAGAGGTAGTCGATGGGAATCCTAACCATCGTCGTTCATGAACACTTTTTAGTATGCCTAAGCTCCTGCGTTGTGAGGAATACTTTGGCGGTTTCGTGGCTGTTGTCACGGTTCAGTAGGTGCCGAAGCATGACTCAAAATTTTCACAAGGGCTGCCGTAGCGGTTCAAAGTTTTCAAAAATATCATCACACAGGATTCATGTACATCAACCTTAAATCACATGCAATGTTCTAAACACAGTACTGAGTTCATAAGATATAACTAATTCAGAATCCAGATGTAATCTCTAAAGTTCAATGAGTGTTCAAAGAGTGTCGATATTCAGTGGTTCTAATATTCAATGGATTCCAACTTTCAATGGGAGTTTAATGCATTTCCGTTATTCGATGGGTTATCACGTTCGATGGGGTTCAATACATTTGAAATTCAATGGGTTTAGTATTCAATGCGGGTTTCATATTCTAAGTAAGCCACTGTTCGAGGTGTATTTAATTGATTTCAATTACACAATAATGTACAATAATCAATGATTTCGACCTTTTTATACTAACCATCAGAGCATTTTCTGACTCAACATTACTAAATAACCATGATTTAAGAAATGAAAAGCAAGAGTGCATTGTAAGTCTCCTACACTTGGTGCTAATGTTGCGAAAAGTAAGTGAGGCGATCCTTATCGATGGCTACTGATTCTCCTTCTACATCACGTACACAAATGATGTAGAAGTACTTAAGTTCTACCTCAAAAAGGGTTGAGATAGACGAACCTAAGCTAACTCGCCCGAGCGACCATTGGTGTTTGCTCGAGTGACTTGTCACAGAAAACTTCCTGTGTAGTCTTCAACACCCCACTCGAGCGACAACCAAAATCGCTCGAGCGAGATTAGGTCAAAAATTTGACTTCGTTTCTGAGGTGTTCTCGCTCGAGCGAAATGTGAATCTCACTCGAGCGGCCCTGTGCGAGTATGCACGTGAACCCTTTTCTTAGTCCGAACCGAAGTCTTGAATTTCGAATAAAAACCCAATAATCATTAACTAAATTCCGAACTTTAAGTAAATGGAAATCCGCAATAATGAATTATGATATCTACCTTTTTGAGGCGTAAATGGTAGATTTATAACGATCGATGTTTGAGGAGATCGGGGTTCAAGATCCTTTCAATATTTCGATCTCCCTCCTCGATCCAATGGTGGAAAAAGGTTGAAGAGTTTCTTGAGGACGAAACACCTAAGAGATTTTAGGGTGAAGGAGATTGAGGGAGGGATATGTGATGGCTTCTAAAAGGAAAGAGTTACGCTCTTTCTTAGGGAGAATTTTCGAAGAGATTATAACTAGGTTTCTCCGTAATCCACTTTCTATTACTTAAGGAGATCATTCAGAATTAAGCCAACACACCAATGAAGGGTGTATAAGCTTTTACTTCAAAGTTTAAAATAAAGGTTCAAAACTTACGCATTAAGTTTCGAACCTTTGACCTCTTGCCTATAACTAAAGCCTTCAATCAGTAGGCTGTTATACCACTTGTGATACCTACTGGCTTAGTTAACTACAGAAATCTAAGTGCATACCGGTACGAAAATCAGGGTCGTTACATTCTTTCCTTCTTATAAAATTTTCGTCCTTGAAAATTTCTGGAATAATCCCAGTTTGAAGGGTCACATCTAATGGGTCAATTGTGTGAGAATATTTGGATCGTTACATTCTCCCTTTTGAAATTTTCGTCCCCGAAAATTTTATCACATGATCGTTAATGTGAACTGATATAATATATTGACATGGTTTGCGAATAGCATATTGATGCCGTTAACTAAAAAGTATATTTATAATATTGACAAAAAGTGCCTGATGCCTTTCAAAGGAAACAGTAAAAAACAGCCAAGCGGATTAATAGGGAGTCTAGCTGCCAATATTTCAAAAGTGCTAGAACTTCCCACCACTTAACAAAGACAACACAAAACCCACAGAGAAAATCAAAAGGCAAACTGCAAAATGACACTGGGAATCACCTGACAACATCCGCTATTGATCTGCGTCCTCCTTTGCCCAGTCGACATCCTCCTCCACGCCATCTCCGGCCCGCGAACTAGATGCACTGGAGGTGTACACATGAGCTTGCGCGATGCGTAAGGAGGAGTTGGTCGGAAACATATTCCGCATCATTTCCATGAGCATCGCCGCATGAAAGTCCATCCTATGTTCATGAAAGTCCATCCTATGATTGAACTCGGCTTGGGTGACTAAATTGCCATGGGAGGAAGGTGCCGGCTGGGACGAGGGTCACTAACGTGGAGGCATTTGTGGTTGAGCGGCAGGTTCGGGTTTGGTAGGTTCATTTTGGGCACGGGATGTGAGACGCTGAAACTAGTGGTCTTGAACACTTTATTCAATTTCACATAATTCAGACTCCATCGACTCCATAGTTTCTAATATTATCGGTTCTCCGTTCTTCATTAGCAGACATCTCGTAATCATCTTACTTGTCTTCATATTCATCAATGAGGCGAGAGATCAATCGAGCAAATGGTATTGAGGTCAATGGCTTCTTTTTCGACTGTAGCATAGTGTCGTGAGCGTAAATTAGCCCCTCTCAAAGAACTTCAGGAGTGTTGAACCAACGTTCCCTAAAAATGGAGTAGAGGGCCTGTAGGAGTATGCCTACACGTTCCTGTTTGTGTCTCATGGGGTACAACTTTTTCTTTAAAATGATGTCCACTAGCCACGTGTTGGCCGACAACTGGGATCTCCTTACTGATTGCCTTGAGCCCTGTTCTCCGTGGCTCATTTCGGCAATGATGGTTTGGAATGGTGTCGGTTCAAGGGCCGGTGGCTGTAAACTCAAATCCTCCCTAAAAATCGTGAGGCAACCCATTGCTGTTGCTATGTGATTAACGTCGAAACGGAACACTCGACCATCAATCTTCGTATAGAGTTTATCGCCCTGAAGATCTAGGTTCTGGTAGAAAAGTTTGACTAATCGCGGATAATAGTGCGAGTGGAAAGGGGCGAGTAGGGCACTCAGTTGGGGTTGAATGAGGTAGTTCAATGCCCATTGAGTTGTTTGTTCATCAAGGAAGTAGTCCCGATCAAATCTCCACTCGGGTTCGAATGTCTTTTCATTGCACCATGGGGTGGGTTTCTCCTTCGTAGGTGGAGGATCAGTCTTGGTACGCTTTGAAGACGACGCCTTTCTCGGTGCCACTGAGAAAATGAAAGTGCTTCAAATTCAAAAAGTGAGGCGCTACCTTTGGCGCGAAGGAGAAGATGTGATAGAAGGACGAAAACACTGCAACTGACAAAATAGCATAGACTGGCGAGTTTGTGAAGGAGATGGTAGCCGAAACGTTTCGATCCCGAGAAGTCACGTGAAAAAATGAAATGGACTAGTCGTTTAGGCTATTTAACTATTATGTTCGCTCGAGCAGCAACTGGTTGTCGCTTGAACGAACTACGAAATACAATGGGCTGCTTGTACATTCGCTTGAGCGGCAACCAAATGTTGCTCGAGCGAAATTCAATTATCGCTTGAGCAATTTTTTAAAGGATTTCTGAAGAGACTCGCTCGAGCGAAAACTTGAGGTCTCTCCAGCGAAAAACTTCAGAAACATTTATCACGAATATCCGACTCGTGCTCCCAGGTAGCTTCCTTGGACGAGTGGTTCTGCCACTTCACGAGCACCAGTGGAATCCGTTTCGTACACAGGACTTGCTCTTTACGATCAGGGATCTGCATTGGCTCTTCTGTGACGGTCATGTCTTCGTGGATCTCAATGGGTTGATAATCCAATATGTGGGTCAGATCCTTCACATTTGCTCTCAACATGGACACGTGGAAGACGTTATGCATGTTTAAGAGTTGAGGGGGCAAGGCAATTTGGTAGGCGACTTCGCAGACTCGCCCCAATACTTTAAAGCGTCCAACATAGCGTGGGCTTAACTTCCCACGCTTTTCGAATCTCACTACGCGTTTCGTAGGGGAGATCTTGATGAAGACATTTTTCCTTTATGAAAAGGAGCTATTTTCTCAATAATGGATATAAACATTAGGGGAAGTGACATGAAAAATTTCACTAAGTTTTACCTGAAACTCGATATTTGTCCTTTTTAGGTCAGCGTAGCTCTTTTGTCTGTTCTGCGCGACCCTCAATCTTTCACGGATCAACTGAATTGCTTCGGTCTTGTTTTCGATAACCTCTGGACCCAATAAGAATTTCTCTCCGATCTCTTCCCAATTGAGCGAAGACTTGCATCTCTGACCATATAGTGCTTCGAAAGGGGTCATCCCAATGCTTGCCTGATAGCTATTGTTGTAGGCGAACTCAATCAATGGTACGTGTTTGTCCCACGACCCTTGGAAGTCTAACATGTAAGCCTGAAGCAAGTCCTCGATAATCTGATTCACCCTTTCTGTCTGGCCATCTGTCTAAGGGTGAAATGCAGAACTAAAGTCCAGTCTCGAATCCATCCCCTCTTAGAATCATTGTCAAAATTTTGATGTATACAATGGATCTCTATTCGAGACGATGCTAGCTGAAATACCGTGTAATCTGACGATTTCCTTGATATACAATTCTGCGAGCTGACGGGTTGTATGCTTTGTACTTGACGGGGATGCCACTTACATGGACATTGGATTTGGACCACATCGCTTCTACCGGCGTAGAAAGAAGCAGCGTAATGGAAGTCAGAGCTAGGGAAAGATGAAAATTTTGGAGAAAGAGGATGAGGAAGAACTGAAAAAACTTCGAAATTTAGATCGATCGAAAATTCCGATCGGCCGAAAGTCGACGGCGATATTCATAGACAATGCGATTAGTTGATTGATTATTGAAGGAGAGCTTTTACTTTGTGAAGAGAGTCTTCTTCCCCGCGATGGGTTTGGTGTGAGACCAAGGGAGTGATTCCCATATATCTTTGTCATCGATTTGCTTTGTTTGATTATATTTGCTATGTAAATCTGTGTGCTTTTCTAAATCTTAGCCAAGTTACTTTTGCGCGATCCCAAAACCCTAAACCCTTTTGAAACCCTACATCAAACATGCCTACACCTTTCCTAAACCATAAACCGACCTGAACGCCAAAAGCTTTTTACAAACCATAAATTCCTTTCGCAACCCAACTTGGAATTCATGAATCTACACGGACCGAAGATGAGCGCCTAAGCCTGGAAAAGCTAGAGTCCTATCTCTAAGCCGATCTCACTTCGACTCTAAAAGTACTTGCGCATCGGACTGGATCCTACCTAGATCTCGTGTGGTCTACCCATCAGAATTCTGCCAACCCTAAAGGTATCAAAGATAATTTTGCGATTAAACTTGAGTAATTTGATTAATTTCGGCAAAATGTGCATTAAAATTCATATTCCGCATTTTAGGGTCGTTGTCCCGAGTTAGTTTTGGTATCAGAGCCCTAGGTTTTCTAGGTTAGGGCATCTTTGCTTGTCATATCTATTTTATTGCATTGTTTTCTTTTTGAGTCCATATTGCATTCCATATTAGAACCCTAATAGACCTTGTGATCACCATGGCTTCGGATGAGGTTCTTAATACTCTTAGAGCGATGCGAGAAGAATTGGGTGTGATTAATGCACGTCTAAATACCATCGAGCAAGCCCAAACATCCCTAGGAGTTGGTAATGATAGATTATGTGATCGAATCAACCAACTGGAAGTGATGGGTGGGCTGAAAAATTAGTACCAAGAGCGTGAGTGTCCTCACTTTGAACATAATGGTCGCTAAGACAATCGGAACCGTAGGGATCATCGTAGAGATGACTATGACCCCGAAGTTCAACTCTTTAAGAACATCCGAGTTGAGATTCTGACTTTCGATTGAAGAATGGACCCTACCGTCTTCCTCGATTGGCTTTCTGACATGAGCCAACACTTTGATTGGTATGCCATGAGTGACGACCGTTGCGTTAAACTCGTCAAAATAAAGTTGGTTGGTCAAGCTCGGCTTTTCTGGCTTAATGTTGAGCGCATTAGGGTGAACGCAGGTTGTCCTCCCATTACCCGTTGGGACGACATGAATGAACGACTTACTGAGAAGTATGTTCTTTTATCATACCACCAATGCCTCCTTGACCAGTGGCAAAACTTATGTCAAGGTGGTATGCCCGTGATCGATTACATTGCCAAATTTGAAGAGTTCATGATGAGGGCAAAAGTATCGGAAGACCCTGAAATCACTCTCTCTAGGTTCCGCACCGGATTATGACTTGATTTGCAAAAAGAGTTGATTTCTTACCCCATAGAAACTCTTGAAAGATGCTATGCCGTCGTGCAAGATCTTGAACGGTACTAGAAAACTACGGTGGGGAAGAGAACCGAGCCACAATATAGTAACCAATGATCCGGTGAGGGATGATTCAATCCTCCTCCCAAACCTATACAACCTGCCCCTACCAATTCTAGGTTTGAAAAGGGAAAAGGTGTAGTCGGAGAATCCTCAAGGGTTAATTCTCAAGTAAAGTGCTATAAATGTCATGGGATGGGACACTTTGTCGCTCAATGCCCTACGAAAGAACCCCAAAGGACTCTTCATTGAGGGAGAGGAGGATGATGATGAGGTAGTGGTTGAAGAAGTATTTGAACCGGTTAGTACACCCAGTGATGAGGAGGGTGATGTTATTGGTCATGCTTTAGTTGTGAGGTGTGCCCTTGCACAGCCTCAACGAGATGAAAAGGATGACTTGTGAAGGGAGAACATCTTCCACACCTACGCCAGATTTGGTGAAAAGAATTATAGGGTAATCGTGGATAGCGGTAGTTGCACTAACGTAATATCAACTCATGCCGTACGCCACTTAGGGCTTACACCTGAAGCCCACCCAAGACCTTATAAAGTTGCATAGGTCAATTCGTCATCCATTCCCATGTCGAAAATGTGTCGTGTACTGATTCAGTTAGGTTCTTATTCGGACACCTTATGGTGTGATGTGGTGCTGATGGATGTGGGCCATATCATTTTGTGAAGGCCGTGGCTCTACGACAAGGACATGACTCTTTCTGGTCGATTAAACATATGCACGTTCATGCATAAGGGCAAAAAGATCACTTTACACCCTTTGCCTCCCAAAACACCATTGACCAACACCATCGAAAAGAAGGGCGAGTCTTCTAAATCCATTAATATTGTGAACCCTTTTGAGTTCGAGAAAGCATCGATAGAAGAGAGTGTGGTGTACGTAGTTGTCACCGTAGAAAGTGCTCCAGAGTCGCTGAGCGAGTGCCCCAAGGAGGTTGAACCGATTTTAAAAGAGTTTACGGATGTCTTCCCTGAAGACTTACCAAACAAACTCCCTCCCCTGCGTGATGTCCAACACACCATAGACTTGGTTCCTAGGTCTACCTTACCGAACCTGCCCCACTATAGGTTGAATCCGGTTGAGCACGCCGAGTTGACTCGGCAAGTCAATGAGCTCCTTCAGTTCATCCAAGAGAGTCTGAGCCCATGTGCCGTACCTGCCCTACTCACTCTTAAAAAAGATGGTACGTGGCGCATGTGTGTGGATAGCCGTGCAATCAATAAGATTACGATTAAGTATCGGTTTCCCATACCAATGCTCGATGACATGCTTGACATGATGATTGGTGTCACTATCTTTTCAAAGATAGACCTTAAGAGTGGCTACCATCAAGTCCGCATCTGCCTCGGTGATGAGTGGAAAACCGCCTTTAAGACTAAGGATGGTCTGTATGAGTGGATGGTCATGCCTTTTGGGCTTTCTAATGCCCCGAGTACTTTCATGCGACTCATGACCCAAGTGTTGAGGCCGTTTCTAGGCAAATTTCTTGTTTATTTCGATGACATCCTGATTTACAGTCATTACAAGGAACAACACTTGACCCACCTTAGGCTGGTTTGTGAAACCCTCAAGGGCGAGAAGTTGTTTGCCAATCTCAAGAAATGCACCTTCATGCAACGTTTTGTTGTTTTCTTGGTATTTATTATCTCAGCCAATGGAATGGTCGCGAACCCCGAAAAGGTTAGAGCCATTGTGGAGTGGCCCGAGCTTAAGGACATACACGAAGTCCGCAGCTTCCATGGCTTGGCTGCTTTTTGTCGTCGCTTCATCAGAAGCTTTAGCACCATTATGGCCCCAATTACAGATTGCATGAAAAAGGGAGACTTTAAATGGGGCAAAGCGGCGACAAAAGCCTTTGCTGAAATTAAGCAACGAATGAGTAGTGCACCCGTCATGCGATTATCGAACTTTTCCAAAGTCTTTGAAGTCGCATGCGACACATCGGGTGTAGGCATAGGAGTGCTTAGCCAAGAGGGTCACCCTGTGGCCTATTTTAGCGACAAACTTAACGAGGCGAAGCAAAAATACTCCACCTATGACCAGGAGTTCTATGCAGTCGTCCGATCTCTTTGGTATTGGAAACATTACCTTTGACCGCAGGAATTTGTGTTATTCTCTGACCATGAAGCCTTACGCTTTCTTGCTTCACAGAAGAAGTTGAACCCAAGGCATGCAAAATGGGTTGAGTACCTTCAAGGGTTCACATTCGTGTTAATGCATAAGGCCGGTGCTGAAAATAGGGCCGTTGATGCACTTAGTCGGTGAGTGGTGACTTTGCACACAATGAGCACCGAGGTTGTCGGGCTTGAAAAGTTAAAGGATGAGTATCCCGAGTGCCCAGATTTTAGGGTTGAGTACACTGCTCTCATTAGTAATCCGACTGGCACTCACTCTGTGTACACCATCCAGGATGGGTACTTGTTTAAAGGCAATTGCCGTTGCATCCCACGCACTTCATTGCGTGACTTTCTCATTTAGGAGTTACATGCTGGAGGGATGGCCGGACATTTCGGGCGTAATAAAACTGTTGCGCTCGTAGAGGATAGGTTCTTTTGACCTAGCCTAATGTGAGATGTCGCTCGGGTTGTCAAACATTGTCGTACTTGCCAAGTGTCAAAATAGACCAAACAAAATACTGGCTTGTACACTCCTTTGCCTGTGCCACACACACCGTGGCAAGACCTCTCTACGGATTTTGTGCTTGGACTTCCTAAGACTCCTAGGAAGCACGACTCCATCTATGTCGTAGTGGACAGATTTTCCAAGATGGCTTACTTAATTCCTTGTTCCAAAACCTCCGATGCATCTCATATTGCTAAACTATTTTTTGCGGAGGTAGTGTGTCTTCATGGGTTGCCCAAAACCATTGTGTTTGATAGGGATGTTAAATTTACTAGCTATTTTTGGAAGACCCTTTGGCACGTGATGGGCACATTGCTCAAATTCTCAACAGCTTACCACCCTCAAACGGATGGCTAAACCGAAAGCACCAATAGGAGCCTTGGAAATCTCTTTCGTAGTCTTGTCGGTGATCATGTTAGGACCTCGGATACCATTTTACCCACAGCTGAGTTTGCCTATAATAATTCTGTCAATATGTCCATAGGAATGAGTCCTTTTGAGGTAGTGCATGGTCATAGGCCTAGGACCCCATTAGATTTGATCCTCATATCTGCATCCCATAGAGTGCCAGAGTCTGCCGATGCATTTGCACAACATATTCATAGCTTGCATGCCGAAATTAAATAGAAAATTAATTCAAGCAACAATCAATATAAATTATCTGCAGATGCTCACAGGCGTTCTAAAAAATTTCACGTGGGTGATACTTGATGGTCCGGGTTAGGCTTGAGCGGTTTCAATCAGGATCCGCAAAGAAGCTCCAATCTCGAGGCGCTGGGGCCTTTTAGAATTTTTGGCAAGAGTGGTCCTAATGCATACGTGCTCGAGCTTCCTCTTGGTACGGGGGTTAGTTTAACGTTCAATGTGGAGGACTTGGTTCCTTACTTGGGTTTCACCCCACCTCCAGCAAACCAACTCCAACCACCTCCTAGTCCCAGCCCCAATCCAACCTTACAACCTATGCCTCTTCCTTCCCCAAGCAGATAGAGATCAGATGAGATAGAGGATATAATCAACGATCATGCCGTCTCTACACATGACGGGGGATTCCCGAAATATTTGGTTAAATTGGTCGGCAAACCGGAGTCCGAAAACACTTGAGTCTACGAGAATGAGGTTCGCTACTTGAACCCCGACCTGATAGACATCTACCACGAGCGCGTTTCATCGGTGATGAAACCTTTTTGGTTCAGGGGAATTGATAGGGATTCCACTTACATGGACATTGGATTCGGACCACATCGCTTCTACTAGCGTAGAAAGAAGCAGCGTAATGGAAGTCAGAGTTAGGGAAAGATGAAAATTTTGGAGAAAGACGATAAGGAAGAACTACAGAAACTTCGAAATTTTGATCGATCAAAAATTTTGATCGAAAGTAAAATTTGATCGATCGAAAGTCGACGGCGATATTCATAGACATATGAATTTCGATCGATCGATTTTCAATTTCGATCGATCGAATTCCAATTTCGATCAATCGAAACCGTGCCGAGTTATTTTAGTTGTTTTAGGATTTTAGTTTCGAACTTTTGTTTCAAGGGTTTATTTGTCTTTATTTAATTTTCGTTTTAGGGTTTTCTTTTATTGTAAGACCTCCTATAAAAGGTCCTTAAGCTAAACAAGGTGATTAGTTGATTGATTATTGAATAAGAGCTTTTGCTTTGTGAAGAGAGAGTCTTCTTCCCCGCGATGGGTTTGGTGTGAGCCCAAGGGAGTGATTCCTATATATCTTTGTCATCGATTTGCTTTGTTTGATTATATTTGCTATCTAAATCTCTGTGTGTTTTTCTAAATCTTAGCCTAATTACTTCCGCGCGATCCCAAAACCCTAAACCCTTTTGAAACCCTACATCAAACATAGCCTACACCCTTCCTAAACCATAAACCGACCTGAAAGCCAAAAGCCTTTTGCAAACCATAAATTCCTTTCACAATCCAACTTGGAATTCATGAATCTACACGGACCAAAGATGAGCGCCTAAGCTTGGAATAGCTAGAGTCCTATCTCTAAGCCAATCTCACCTCGACTCTATAAGTACTTGCGCATCGGACTGGACCCTACTTGGATCTCGTGTGATCTACCCATCAGAATTCTACCAACCCTAAAGGTATCAAAGATAATTTTGTGATTAAACTTGAGTTAATTTGATTAATTTCGGCAAAATTTGTATAAAAAATCATATTCCGCATTTTAGGGTCGTCCCGCGTCAGTACTGTACGGTAGGAAATTAACAGATTTGGTTAAGCGATCAACGATCACCCAAATTGCATTGTGTCCTTTCAAGGTTCTTAGTAACCCGAGTATGAAATCCATGGATATAGCTCCTATTTCCATTCAGGTATCGGTAAGGGTTGCAATAACTCAGAGGGGTTTCGATGGTCAATCTTCACCTGTTGACATACCAGGCATCTTGATACATATTCTGATATTTCTTTCTTCAAACTTCTCCACCAGAAGTTCTTTAGGTCCTGATACATCTTCGTACAGCCGGGGTGGATAACACACTTTGATTTGTGGGCTTCTTCTAAAATTGTGTGCCAAAGGTCAGGATCGGCCGGCACACACAATTGGCCTCTGAAAAGTAACGAACCGTCCTCCCTAAGGAGAAATCAGGTCTATTCCCATTGGTCACATCCTGTATGATGGTCATAAGGTCTTCATCGGTCTTCTGAAGTTCGCGTATGTTATTGAAGATCATCGGTCGGATGGTAATATTAGCCATTAAGTCTCCTGAATCCTTCACATCGAACTTTGTATCGTATAAGGATATATCTTCGAACAACCATGTGTTTATTCTTGTAATGAGATGGGACAATTGAGCAGAGGACTTTCGACTCAATGCGTCTACCACTGCATTTGCTTTTTCAGGGTGGTACTGAATAGAGCAATCATAGTCGTTGAGGAATTCCATCCATCTTCTTTGCCTCATGTTCAAATCCTTCCGAGTAAGAAGGTATATAAGGTTCTTGTGATCAGTGAGGATTTCGAACGTTTCTCCCATAGAGGTAGTGCCTCCAAATCTTTAAGGCAAAAATGACTACTGCCAATTCTAGGTCATGAGTCGGATAATTCTTCTCATAGTCCTTGAGTTACTGAGAGCCGTAAGTGATGACCCTTTCGTGTTGGTTGAGTACGCAGCCCAATTCACTCTGTGACGCATCACTGAATATTACGAAACCTCCACTGCCTGACGGTATGGCTAGAACTGGTACGGACGTTAACTAATTTTTAAGCTCTTCGAAGCTCTTTTCACAGGAATCGTTCCATTCAAACTTTGTATTCTTCCTCGTGAGTTGAGTGAGCAGTCCTGCAATCTTAGAGAAGCCTTCAACGAATCTTTTGTAATACCCGGCCAGACCCAGAGAACTGCGGGCTTCTATTACCATCTTCGGTTGTTCCCATTTTATAACGGCCTCAATTTTGGTTGGGTCCACAGTTATACCTTTCTCATAGATAACATGTCCCAAGAAATTGACTTGTTCTAGCCAAAACTCGCATTTGCTTAATTTTGCATATAATCGATGGTCACGAAGTGTCTGAAGGGCGATGTGCAGATGTTGTTCGTGATCTTCTCTTGTCTTCGAATAGATGAGGGTGTCATCTACGAAGACAAGCACACATTGGTCGAGATGTGGTTTGAACACTCTGTTCATCAGGTCCATGAATGATGTTGGAGTGTTTGTTAGACCAAAAGGCATGACTAAAAATTCGTAGTGTCCATACCTAGTGCAGAAAGTGGTTTTCGGAATGTCTCCGTCTTTTACTTTCAACTGATGATAACCTGATCTTAAGTCTATCTTCGAGAAGAACCTTGGTCCTTGTAGTTGATGGAAGAGATCATCAATTCAGGGGAGGGGGTAGCAGTTCTTGATCATCAATTTATTCAACTGACGATAGTCGATGCATAGTCTCATCGACCCGTCTTTCTTCTTGACAAATAGAACATGTGCTCCCCATGGGGAAACACTCGGCCTTATGAACCCTTTATTTAGGAGTTCTTGTAGCTGTTCTTTCAGTTCGGCCAGTGCCATGCGGTATGGGGCTTTAGATACCGGGTCCGTACCTGGGGCTAAATCAATTGCGAACTCGACTTCTCTGTCTAGTGGTAGTCCAGGCAGGTCTTTAGGAAATACGTTTGGGAACTCGCATACAATGGGAATGTCTCTAATATTAGTTTTCTCTTCCCGTTGGTTTTGCATGAAGGCGAGGTACCCATGGCATCCTTTTTCCAATAATCGTTGAGTTCGAATGGCTAAGAAGAACTGTGCGATGTTTGATTTAATGCCATAGAATCGAAATGATGCACCCTGTGTGGGACGAAAGGTGACTACCTTCCAGAGGCAGTCAACACTCGCATGGTAAGTGGACAACCAATCCATACCAAGGATCACATCAAATCCTTGCATATCCACGGTAATCAGATCGACCGTTGTTTCATGGTCTTCAATCGGAATGATGATCGATCGACAGATGGTGTCTGTGCTAACTGAATTCCTCGTAGGGGCTGACACAGACATGATGAAGTCTAGTGGTTCTGGTGTGAAACTCAATTCGGTGGCAAATTGTGGGGTCACAAAGGAGTGCGTAGAACTGGGGTCTATTAGTACCCGTGTCTTGTGTTGACAAATATCGCTACTCTGATACATTTGTAGGGTACCTAAGGTTCATGTAGTTAAATAAATCAATTCTATGTTACATGATATAGTGTTCATGCAATTTCACAATCGAATAATTATCAGGGATGTTCATCAATTTAATGGAAAATTAATACTTTGACTAGTAAATTTTTTTTTTCAGTTATACCTTGAATGATGTCGTTTGTAGCTTGAGCATCGCGTGTGGAAACCGCGTAGGCATGACCCTGGACTATAGGTCAAGAGGACCTCTGATAGGATGCTGGTGTGGTATGTTCTTTGTCCTTCTCGGGGCAATCCTATTCAGGTGTCCCTTCTGGCCACAATGGAAACATGTGCCCATGGTCCATTTGCAATTCTCTAACTTATGACGCCTTCCATAGCGAGGGCATGATTAAGAGGGTACGGATGTAGTGGAATAGGGTGTCTTTTGTGCCACCAATGCTTCGGTTGTTGTAGACTGCGAGGGGCGAAAGGTCTTCACAGGTGCATAAGACACCTGCCTGATATTCGTGATTAGTGCTGGTAGAACTGGCGTTGGAGCCGAGAACGTAGTCCTTTTATTTGTTTGATTGTCGGGGAATGATTATGCCCGACTTCCCTTGTTCTTATTCTGCTGCTCTCTTCGCTTGTACATATTCTCTATATTACGTTCAACGATGAGGGCCCTATCCAAGACTTCTGCGTAGGTCCTCAACTTAAATAGGGAGATTCTATCTTGGATGTTCAGTTTTAGGCCACGTTCAAACTTCTTGTCCTTCATGGTTTCTGTTGCCACGTGTTGTGGCGCGAATCGCGAGAGTCTTGTGAATTCAGCTTCATATGCTACCACTTTCATTTGCCCTTGAGTTTGGGAAATGAAATCTACTTCCCACTGATCTCTGACAGCTTCTGAGAAGTACTTCTCATTGAACTTCTTAGTAAACTGGGCCCACATCCATGGTGTATTTGGTGTCCATTGTTCTTTAGTCATTTCCACTGATTTCCACCAAGGGTCTGCCTCTCTTTCAAGTTGGAAAGATGCTCATGTCACTTTCTCGTCTTCCGTGCAGGGCATCACACGAAAGATCGTCCCCATCTGGTTCAACCATTTCTCAGCTTCGCTCGGATCTATTTCCCTATGAAGCTGAGAGGCTTCATCCTTCTGAACTCTTGGAATCATGAGGGTTGTTGTTTGGATGCAAGCAGGGTAGTCTGCTGCACCATTGAATTTGCCATGGCTTCCAATAACTGTCCAACGCGATCGTGGCTATTTCCTCGTAAGGGAATGCCATTTGAACTAGTGGAATTCCTGCTTCGCTTGAGGCACCCTTTGTATGAACGCTCCTTGGTCTACTACGTGGGGCCATTGAGATCTGTTAGGATTGAACAAAGAACAAGTCAGAGGAGGTCGTGAAGTTCCAACTTATGTCTCGATAGGATCTAAAGCCATATCTCTGATACCAACTGTAATGACCCGAAATTTCTAAGCCAAAATTTCAAAATTTTGGGTCGTTAGATCATAGATCATGATCAAGATACAGAGTTTTCCTTGGTATTATTAGAGATCAAGAAATCATTAACTGTAATAATTAGTCCATACAATTAAGGACTACTGTTCAACTAATACCACCGGTGACGGCCGTATGTCACCTAAACAGTGGCAATTGAACAAAGTAGCCAATATTCTGAAGATAACCAATAAACATTGTACCAAATATAAGGCCGGGATCAATCTAAGGATAATAACTCTTAGACGGAAGATCTTCCTCCTCTCCTGGCAACAAATTGGGATCCCTGTCGATCTCAGTTTCTGTGACACATTGTCGGGGTGAGCTAAAATTCCACGAGCTCAGTAGGAAAATCAAAATGTAAACTTACATCTTATATACTCAAACATATTATAGTGATCAATTCAAGATTTATCCCTACAAATTTCCGATTCAGAGGCTTTATGGTCATATTCGAGATTTAGTTCCATAAGATCGCTTTGTCACTCATATCACAATTTATATGAATGCGTAGTTAAAGAGATTTCCATTTCATACTAAATGCATCTTGTTATAGTCATGCATGACTTAAATAATAACTTAAGATCTCTAATGCAAGTATAACGCTCGAGCCACAGGCAGCCGATGGGAATCCTAACCATCGTCGTTCATGAACACTTTTCAGTATGCCCAAGCTCTTGCGTTGTGAGGAATACTTGGACGGTTCAGAGGTCGTCGTCACGGTTTAGTAGGTGCAAAAGCATGGTTCAGAATTTTCAAAAGGGCTGCCGTAGCGGTTTAGAGTTTTCATAAGTGCCACCACGCAGGTTTCGTTCACATCAACCTTAAATCACATGTAATGTTCTAAACATAGTATTGGGTTTATAAGATATAACTAATTTAGAATCCTGATGTAATCTCTATAGTTCAATGAGTGTTCAAAGAGTTTCGATATTCGATGGTTCTAATATTCAATGAGATTCAATATTTGATGGGTTCCAACTTTCAATGGGAGTTTAATGCATTTCCGTTATTCGATGGGTTATCACGTTCGATGGGGTTCAATACATTCAAAATTCAATGGGTTCAGTATTCAATGCGGGTTTCATATTCTAAGTAAGCCACAGTTCGAGGTGTATTTAATTGATTTCAATTACACAATAATGTACAACAATCAATGATTTCGACCTTTTTATGCAACCATCGGAGCATTTTCTGACTCAACGTCACTAGATTACCATGATTTAAGAAATAAAACATAAGAGTGCATTGTAAGTCTCCTACCTCGGGTCCTAATGTCGTAGAAAGGAAGTGAGGTGATCCTTATCGATGGCTACTGATTCTCCTTCTACATCACGTACACAATTGATGCGTCAATGATTGATTATGATTACAATGATTCAACGTACTTAAGTTCTACCTCAAAATGAGTTGAGATAGACGAATCTGAGTTAACTCGCTTGAGCCACCACCGGTGTCCGTTCGAGCAACTTATCACAGAAAACTTCCAGTGCAGTCTTCAACACCTCACTCGAGCGACAACCAAAATCGCTTGAACGATATTAGGCAAAAAATCTGACCTCGTTTCTGAGGCGTTCTCTCTCGAGCGAAATGTGAATCTCACTCGAGCGGCCCTGTGCGAGTATGCACGAGAACCTTTTCTTAGTCCGAACTGAAGTCTCGAATTTCGAATAAAAACCCAATAATCATTAACTAAATTCTGAACTTTAAGGAAATGGAAATTCGCAATAATGAATTATGATATATACCTTTTTGAGGCTTGAATGGTAGGTTTATAAAGATCGATGTTTGAGGAGATCGGCGTCCAAGACTCCCGTCTGTCCGATATTTTGATCTCCCTCAATCCAATGGTGGAAAAAGGTTGAATCGTACAACCTTATCCTTAAGTTTTGTTTTGTCTTGTTTTCCCTTTTTTCCGGCTTAGCTTCTCGCTATGCCCCCATTTGATATGTTGTATTTTTTGTTTTCATTCATGAAAATATTACTATAATTCGATAAAGGACAAGTCTATATTCATGTAAACTTACAACAACCCAACAACAATTTAGCAAGACACCTAGCAAGTCCTCTTTCTAAATTTTTGAGGAAAGAGCCGGGAAGATTAACAACCGAAGTAGAGAGATGAAGGGGGGGAGCGTTTTGGTTTTACGGGAGGGGGATTGGATATGTTCTCGGTGTCGCAACATTAATTTCAAACGGAGAGCCCGGAGCCACCATCTTGGGTGTACCTTTGAGCGTGCCTTGGGGAAGGTGGTCCAATGCACTAGGGCCTTTCCCCGACTAGCCTCTCCGAGGCATCAGGCCATAGTTAACAAGGACCAGCTCCAGGACTTTGCATAGGGGTGGTCCATCGCCGATGCCCGTGGTCGCCCGTTACGGATACCCCAGGTGGAGGGCAGGGGGAGGAAGCCTCTCCTTTAGAAGCAATGTGTTTTCTTCGGTAGCTCATAACATCAAAGACTACTGGCTCATCATCCATTGTTTTAAAGTGTCTTTACAATTGGTGCATATCTACATCTGGCTACAACAATGGACTTTTCTTAACAGGCCAACGGTTTCGGCTTTATCGGACACGAAATTTCTCTTGCGGTGCCCCTCGAGCCTCTCGGCCTCTACGATCCTTGACAAAAAGGTGTCCTCCATCAACAGCAAACCAGTTGTTTGCGCTCGGTGGGAGCCGGAGTCCAACTTTATGCAGATTCACCGCTGGATGGGAGGTATCTGGATCCACCTATTTTGCCTCCCTCTCCAGGTTTGGGTCACTGAGGTCCTCTGGGGGATCGCTGATCGTTGTGGGGGATGCATTCACATTGACTGGAGTACTGATGACTTGTGGGAGACGCGGTACTCCTAGGTCTTGGTTCGAACCGATGATTGGGAGACCATTCCCAGAGCGTGTAAGCTCAACCTCAACGGCCAGGAATTCACTATCTTCGTAGAAGTGGAGCTCGTGGAGCGGGTTCTCCTCCCGGGTCAGATGCATCAAGAAGCCGCGAGGCCCGGGATTTCCAACGTACACGTACTCGCTCATTTCGGAGAACTCTCGTGGGAGGTCGACCCATTCCGGCACGGGGAACCAAGGTCCATGCGGCAGCCGAGATAGACCTCGAAGGATGCTTCGGCCACGGGGGGCGCCTGAGATGCGATGCTCCATCCAGTGACGGTTCCTTTCTCGGGCTTGCTCTTGGGCTCTGAGGGAGGGGCCAAAGAGCCGATGGGGATAACGGCGAGGGTCCTCCGGCCACGCCTCTGCTCTGGCCCTTGGCTTCGGTCGGAGTTTCGGCTCGTCGACATCTGTCTGGGGTTTCTTTGGAGGAGGATTTAGAAGAAGGGGAGGTAGTCCCTGACGTTTCCCCATCTCGGAGGGATGGTGGACGGTTATCGGAGGATCACCGGCTGTCGCGGGTGTTCGTGCATCGATTGACGCCCCTGGTACTTGCTTTCGATCACACGGTGATGAGGCCGTTCACGGCTTTCGGGGCCCTTGGTTCTGTCTATGTTGATCCTCCACCGTCGACGTTTTCTACGGATAGGATCTTCTCGTCCCGTTTCGCCGACTAGATACACCTGCAATGTACAAGGGTAGGTGAGAACCTGGAGTTTTCTGCGGAAAGGTACGAGGTCGGGCGACATACCTGGGATCCGATGGCGATGGAAGCTTTTATCCCTTTCGGAGGGGACAAACCATTTGCTCAGCGAAATGCTTTTAGGGTTTATCACAAGAGAGGATACCCTTTTAAAGGAAGGTTTAGAGGGAGACTGCATGGGGGTCGTGACATGTGGTGTAGGCCTTTCTGGAAGCCGGGCGTTGTTTGCTACTGTCGACTTTGGAAGGCAGCTAAGGGAGAGTCACATGCGAGAGGCACGTGTTGCGTCGGGCACGTGGATGTTCAAACGGGGTGTGGGGTCTGGTGGGGGCCAGCTAGCGGGTCCTACCATCTGGACGGGAGTGACTAGTGGACCATCGGGTGTGGAGACCCGGTTTTTGTTTGATCCAGGTATGGCGGGTCTGAGTATTAGGGACTCGTGGGGCAGCCACTCTCTCCCTTTGGTGGGTTAGGGTCAGTTTGGGCCGGCTGGGGATATTTGGAGCTTTAGGGGGTTTGAAGGGAATTTGGGGATAGATAGGGGGGAGATGGTTGGGAGAGGCGATCGTCTTCACCAGCTTTTGCTCTCACTCGATGTGGGGACAGGGAATAAGCCAACCACGGATGTCGAGGTCTTTGATCCGCCTTGCGTCTCTACGGATGTGCTCGATGTCGACTCTCCTATTTCCTGCTCTGGGATGAGGAACTAGGTGACGCTCAGCTGTGGTTTGGAGGAGATAGGAGCTTTGAGGGAGATGGACAGTCTAGGGCCCACTTTGAAGGAGAATCCGATAGTGGGTGATGGGGCTCTCGATGCGATGGATCGGAATGACGATATCAATCGTCTGATTCGTGTGGGGCGGGATCTCGGGATGTCTTTCAAAGGTCTTGAGGATGAACTCCGGGACGTGTTCCGTTCGATACTGGAAACTCGTACGAGGGGTAAGAGGAGGTGTCGAGGGGGGGCGCGGGAGCTTGCTAGATTACAGTGGGGTATGTCGAATGGGAAGGGGGTAGGGGGGACCTAGTTTCCTTTTCGTCTGTTCCGGGAGGGCCATGTATGGTGGTAATGAAGATGCTTTCGTGGAATGTTAGGGGGATCTGTGGTGATGACAAAACGGCGGGGGTGAAGAGAATGATCGCCACACTCAATCTGGTCGTGATTACGCCATGTGAGACCAATGGGGCCATGAACAGAGAAAGTGGCGCTTGCTTCGGGAGGAAATTATTGGGGATGGATGGGGGCTGATTCGGAGGGAGCGTCAGGGGGTATTCTAGTCGCCTGGGATACTCGCCTTTTTGATAAATTGGAGGAAGAAGTGGGGTTCTTTTCTGTTGCGGTGGTCCTTAGACACAAGGTTTCTGGGAATGCGTGGATGTTTGCAGGAATCTATGGCCCGTCTTGTGATCGGGACCGCCTTGATTTCTGGTTTGAGCTGTCCGCCCTCGCGGGCAGATGAGACTTTCCTTTTTGTTTGGGGGGTGACTTTAATGCTGTAAGGTGGGGGTGGGAGAAGCAGGGAGGGCCGCCGGACGGGGGCGGTGATGTGGGATTTCAACTTTTTTTTCGTGGACTGGGGATTAGTGGACGTGTGCCCTTAACTGGTTCGAGGTTCACATGGTCGAATCTTCAGGACTCTCCTTCCATGAGCAGGCTGGATAGATTTGCATGCAGTACAGATTGACTGCCAGAAAGGGCCGTCCCTGTTTCGGTTTGAGAATATGTGGCTGCTGGATGAGAGTTTTCGGGCTAAGGTGGCAGAGTGGTGGAGTGAATTCTCAGTCTCCGGGACGGCTGCTTTCCGTTTCATATCTAAATTAAAGCGGGTTAAGGACAAGATCAAAATTTGGAACAAGGAAGAATATGGGGTGTTTCAAGTGAAAAAGGAGGCCTTATTAACAAGGCTTAATGATTTAGATAATCAGAAGGAATCGCGAAGTCTTACGGCTGATGAGCACCAAGAGCGGTATCTAAAGAAGATGGAGTTCAATAATGTTTGCTTGGCGGAAGAGGTGTGTTAGAGACAAAAATCCGAGGTAAAATGGCTCCGGGAGGGGGATGCTAATACCAAGTTTTTCCATGCGATTGCCAACGCGCGGAACAAAGCTAACTTTTTGGGCAGAATTGTGGTAGATGGGGTGGCTTATACTGAGGAGGAGGTTAGACAGAACATTGTGGGCTATTATTAGGAGCTGTACTCGAATGAGGGTTTCCTGCGACCGAATTTGGATGGGATTCCATTCCAAACCATTGCTGTTGAGGATCAGGTGACTTTGGAGCAGGCCTTTAGGGAGGAGGAGATCTAGCAGGTTATTCGATATGGGGCTAAGAATGAAGCCCCAGGTTCCGATGGTTATACTATGGAGTTCTTCAGGTGTTTCTAGCCGATTATAAAGGAAGACCTGATGGACGTGATGCAGGAATTCCACTCTTTTGGGTTTATTGGGCGCTGCCTCAACTCCACTTTCATCACCCTCATCCCCAAGATGGAGGGGGCTGTGGATATTGCTAATTTTTGCCCTATAAGTCTCACTAATTGTTTGTACAAAATCATCGCTAAGGTCCTGGCTAACCGTCTCAAGCCGGTTATAGGTGCCATTATTTCAGCTACTCAAGGGGCTTTTGTCACGGGCCGTCAACTTCTCGATCAGGTTGTGTTGGCTCAGGAGATTATCCACTCCGCTCATCTTCACCGCAGGCCGGCTGCCCTTTGGAAGGTGGATATGGAAAAAGCCTACGATCGAGTGAGCTGGGATTGCCTTGATTATATGTTGCTCAGGTTTGGGTTTGGGGAGACTTGGAGACAATGGATGAGGGGCTGCTATTCTTCGACGTGGTTTTCGATCCTTGTCAATGGTACACCTGCTGGTTATTTCAAGAGCTCGCGTGGTCTTAGCCAAGGGGATCCACTTTCTCCCTTTCTTTTTAACATGGTGGGAGAAGCTCTATCGGGGCTGATCACTAAGGCCAGGTTTGCTAATTGCATAAAGGGCATTACGGTAGGATCGCAAGGCAGATTTATGACGCACCTCCAGCTTGCCGATGATACTTTATTCTTTGAGCAGGCTGATGCTCAGGAAGTTAAGTCTTTCATTGATGTGCTATCCATTTACGAAGCGGTCTCGGGTCAACGGATCAATCTCTCAAAATCTGTGATAGCGGGTATTGGCACTGATGATGTCCTTTTAACTGATCTGGCTCCTTCTGTGAATTGTGCTGCGAGCAGTCTCCCTATCCGGTGGGCCTGCCCCTTGGTATAAGATATCCCACTGCTAGGGAGTGGGATCCAGTTGTGCAGAGGTTTGAGCAAAGAATGTCAACTTGGAAAGGAAAGTTGCTTAGCAATGGAGGGCGTCTTGTGCTGCTCAAATCGGTTTTGTCATCGTTGCCTATTTTCTTCATGTCTCTTTTTAAATGCCTGATGAAAGTCATCAAGCGCCTTGAACAAATCCAACGATTATTTCTTTGGGAGGGCTTGGGGAATGCGAGACGGTATCATCTGGTCAGTTGGGACACCATTCTATTGCCAGTTGGTTATGGTGGCCTGGGTATCCGTAATTTGAAGTGGACTAATTTTGCGCTGCTTGGTAAATGGTTTTGGCGGTGGGTAGGAATGAGGAGCTGAACAGTTTATGGCGTTTGGTGCTGAGCGAGAAGTACGACAATTTGGTCGGTAACTGGGGCATTTCGGTGTCTTGTTACAGGAATAGTTCGGCTTGGTGGAAGGCTTTGTGCAGTACGTGGGATCGTTTCTCTAGAGGCTTCTATTATAGTTGGGGCTGTGGCAGTCGGATACGGTTTTGGGAGGATAGCTGGGTGGACTGTGAGCCCTTAAAATCTGCCTTTCCGGATATTTTTGCTATTTCGGTGAATCCCCATAGCATGATCGATGAGTTCGTATCCGAGACCGAGGGGGGGTGGCTGTGGACTGTTTCTACTAGAAGGATGTTGAGGGATGAGGAGGTGATGTCTTTCTCTAATCTGATGCAGCTGAGTTATGGTTCCTAGCGTAACTTGGCTGGCTGTGACCAGTGTAGGTGGAGCCTAAGTAGAGAGGGTGTGTTCTCCGTTAAATCCTACCATAAGGTGCTATCCTCTCGGCCTTTGATTAGGTTTGATGGGGCTGGGTTGTGGAAGGAGGCCATTCCGACCAAAATCAAGTTCTTTATGTGGACCATGCTCAAAGAAAGGATTCTTACGTTGGATCAGCTCATCCGTCAGGGGAAAGATATCCAAAATTGCTGCGTTATGTGTAATGAGAAGGCGGAGTCCGCTGCTTATCTTCTGCTGCATTGCATGGTGGCTCATGAGATATGGGGTATTGTCGTTAAGTCCTTCGATATGTCATGGGTGAAGCCGGCGACACCCCTTTGTCAATTTCTGATGTGGGAATCTGTTCGTGTCGAGGGCCCTATGTCTGTTTTTTTGGAGGGTTGCCCCGTTCGCTGTGTTCTGGACTGTGTGGGGAGAAAGAAACCATAGGATTTTTGAAAATAAAACTTCTTCGATGGGGATGATCATGAAGAAGGTCCGTGACTTGATGTGGTTCTGGACTGCAAAAGGGGATGTGGGGTTGGGGGGGGATGATTTTGTGTGGGATCCGGGCTAAGTTTGGAGGGTGAATGAGTGGAACGTGGTGGTAGTTTTGTAGTTCTTTGTTTCTTTCTGTGTTTGGTCATGTCCTTTTGTATTGGTCTTCGTCAGCGTTTTGCTGCTTATCAATATAAACTGCTTATTACCGATCAAAAAAAAAAAAGTTTCTTGAGGACGAAACACCTAAGAGATTTTAGGGTGAAGAAGGAGATTAAGGGAGGGATATGTGACGGCTAGGGTTTTCTGAAAGGAAAAAGTTACACTCTTTTCTTAGGGAGAATTTTTGTAGAGATTATAATTAGGTTTCTCCGTAATCCACTTTCTATTACTTAAGGAGATCATTCAATATTAAGCCAACACACCAATGAAAGGTGTATAAGCTTTTACTTCAAAGTTCAAAATAAAGGTTCAAAACTTACGCATCAAGTTTTGAACCTCTGACTTCTTGCCTATAACTAAAGCCTTCAACCAGTAGGCTATTATACCACTTGTGATACCTAATGGCTTAATTAACTACAGAAATCTAAGTGCATATTGGTACGAAAATCAAGGTTGTTACAATTGAGTTTGATCAAAATTCAAACTTTGACCAAATCAAACATTAACTAAAAGGAGCATGATGTTTGTGATGTAGTGGTGGTGAAATGGTAGTGGCATATGTCAATTATCCAGTGGAATCGGCATTTCAAAGGTGGAATTGCATATAGCCTATGATGGAATTGGTGGGTGGAAGTGAATTCCACTAGTGGGCCCCACGGCAATTCAATTCCACCCTCATATTTCCCAATCAAACAAAAAACATGGAATTGCCAATTCAATTCCACTGTGGAATTCTAACTTCCTCGTTATCAAACATAGCCTGACGAAAAGGCAGATCAAGTATTCGCCACACCCTCTAATGAATTCTTCCTTTAATGTTTAATGATCCATTTCGTTGTGACATGACCCTCGTTTAGTAAGTAACTCTTATTATGCCATCCGAACCCTGCAGTTGACACTGCTTGAGTGAGAGTAGTACTATGATGGGTGACCTCCTAGGAAGACCTCGTGTTGCTATGCCAAATGTTAAAATATACAAATTAATCTCTAAAACGTATCTAATAAATGTGTCGGTAAGTTCAAGGTATTACAAATTACATATTTCTTCACACGGCCACCTAATGCTTAACCTTTCTTACTTTAGTTACATCTATTTTCTCTATAGTGATTCTCGGCTGGATAGACCTTCATGGAATCAATCTTAGGACACTTTGAAGGTTTATCTTCTGCATAACCCACATTCAAGTCTTAAATGTATTTTTATAGAGGTTTTTTTTGGCAAAATCCATGGGGGAGGACTTTGGGTGATTCAAACATTTTGGCATATACATGAACTTACATAAGTCCTATAAATTATGATGGTTATTAGCATGACCACCTTATCCCATCGATTTGGGTCAGCTTTGCGAGTCCTATTTCTCCACTCATTTCTATATATTGCTGAACTCTCTCTTACTCTACAAAATTTCATGTCCTTTCTCACTCCTTTCTACTAAGTCTTCATTGGTCTTCTCCTTCTACATGTGCTTCTATTGTTTCAATCCTTTGTACAAGGGCGGTTTCATATCTCCTTTGGACATGCCCAAACCGTCTGAAATGATATTCCTTGATTTTCTATTTTGTTTGGGCCACCTATAAAACTTCCTCTTATGTATTTGTTCCTAAGTCTATCCTTTCTTGTTCCTTTATGGATCCACGTTAACATATGCATCTCAGCTACATTTACTCTTCTTGTTGCTTCTTTGTAGCTCAACACTTTTGCACCAACGTAATGTAGATCTTACTGCCGCTTTATAAAAAAATGTTACTGCAATCAAAGTTCCACTCATTGATCAAACACCATTCATCTGGGTTGTGAGGTCCTCAAATCCACCGTCTAATTGTGTAGTAGAGCCCAACTACCACACTTTATGATTATAAGAATGAGTTTCTAGGATTGCCCCATAAGGCGTATCATATGCGGTTGGCCTTGCAATGAATTTTCAGAAAAAAATGGCCATGACATTTGTCTCTACTTGCTTCAGGCATTATTGTTTTCAATAGGGTAATCTGGTTTGTTGCACTCCAATGTTACTGGTTTGACGTCTTGAACATTTGTTTATTTTGGGAACATTTGATTTTCCTTCATAAACCTTACCATCATATCAAGCAAAACTTTGAGAAGGTTAATATGTGACTTTTTAACTCAAATCTTATGTAGTTACTCAAGTATTCACGGTAAAATTGGTATATAAGTTCTGTTATTTCATGTTACTTAGTTAACTTTGTGAACAGATATTTAATTGACTGGTGGTTTAAGTGAGTTCAAATGTTGGGCCTCCATTGCTGTTCAGTATTCATGATAGATCCATGTTGGTGTCCACATATAATGAATTGATTAACTAATGGACATTGTTTTACTTTCTATAAAATACCTTCAAAATCTTCGTATTTTTACATTTTTTTCTTATCCATTTTTATTGTTTCACATATAACTTATTCATTGTACATATTAACTACAAAAGCCATACCACCATTCTCTCCTATTTGAAGGTGGCATGTCGAAGCATCAGTACCTTTGTCGTAATTGAGACCTGTACCTGTCACAGGGTGAAGTAGCATACTTTCTGAAATATTTACATTTTGATTTGTTGGATTTTTGACTGCTCTAATGACACTCTCTTGGAATTAGATAACATGTTTTGAAGATGAAATTAAGTGGTTTCTTCTGATATAAGTATAAATTGTATCTATTTTGGTAGAGTTTTCCAGATATTATTTCCAAGGATACTCTTCTATGGAAGCTGAAGCTGCTGAAATCTGCTGCCTCTTATGCTAATTCTCATCTTCATGCTGTTAAAGCTGAAGTATTAGTACTTGCCAGGTATCTCTTTTTCTTGAGCTTTATTTTATTACTTACCCTAGATCATGCCATGATTCTGTATTTTTCCATTTGCTCTCTCTGTTTCTATTTATGTTTTGATGATGACATTGTGCTGGTAAGGGCATTTTAGTTCTTCAGTTACTTATACTTGTAACTATGTGGTTTTTCTCATTGTATTATCAAATGATATTCTTAGCTTCAACATTTTACGCAGTGTATTTTTCACATGGATTTTATTGTAGGCTTTTGCTTGCTAGGTTTTAGGATATCTTTGTTGGTGAAAGTACTTTTCCCCTATTTTCCTGCTATTTTCTGACAGACCTTTTGGCCTTTTTATAATGTCATTATGCCATCCTGGCTTTTGCATAGTTGCGATGGATGGAAACTCGTGGGAAGTGGTGTTTGAAACACATGCTTAAATATGGGAATGGCTAATTGCATAGATAGCATTAAGGAAGCATATGAACTGAAATTGGAAGCATTATGGAAACAATGAAAAGGATCACCAAAAAAGTTGCTATAATGATAATACTTGTAGCAGAGACATTATACACTAACACGTGTAAACAGCATATGCGGATAGTATTACTCTATTTTATATTATAATACATATGTTATCATACTGAATATGATAGCTTATTATAACATAATATCTAGAAAAGATGTAGTCAGCTGATCTCATAGAGAACTTCACCAGCTGTGTCTATAGGTTTAAGTTGCATTGAATTTGGTTATTTAGCATGGTCCACATAAAGAACCAACACACCTATTGACCACAGCCCAAAATTTTGCACTAATTGGGCAAATATAACCATTCAATCAATGCACTTCACACATATAAGAGGGTACTATAGATTATGCACCAATTAGTATGCAAAATTGCGTTGTATGGTTATTTTGATTTATTAGTGCAAATTTTGTGATGGGGCCAATCCAATGCAATTTTCAACAGTAGCATGGGGCCAATCCAAGGCAGTTTTTGTGCACACGGATGTGTGCATGCATGGATTTCTGTACACATAAACCTGAAAACACAATCACTTTTGATTACTTTATATTTGCAAGTTGATTATAATGGATTTGAGAAATTGATTAATGAGAATAGTGGATTTACTTAAAACACTAATTTATTGATGTGTACCTTTTAATTTTCAAAAGCTAACCTCTGCTTTCTAGTGATTGCTGTTGATGAAGTAACCTTGATCTTCTTCTTTGTTCCTTGCATAAAAAATCCATCTACACTCTTCTTTCAATTGCTCAGTCGCTCTAAAGATGTGAGAGAATGTGGCTCATATTTGTATATATGTATACATATTAAACCATTCTATTGAATCTCTAGCCAAAAACATAAGAGACTTTTGGATTATCATGTTCATATTCAAAGACAGCTTACAACCATTACATATATATTACTGGTTACAACACTGGAAATTGCATGAAAGACCGGTTGTTTCGATGCTAACTAATACTAAGATTCTGCTATGATGCCTGTCTACTACTTTCGCCAACGAAATCCTTTCCAAAAAAGCTTTCTACATTGATGGCAAACCAGTTGAATGCGCAAAATGGGACCCCCATGCAAATTCCATGCTTCCCCACCGTTGGATGGGTAAAGTTTGGGTTAGGCTATTCGGCTTGCCCCTGCATGCTTGGACGTCGGAGATTCTCAGGGAGATTGTGGAGGTGTGCGGAGGTTTCATTCTCATTGACAAAAGCACCATCGACTTGTGGGAGACTCGATTCGCCAGAGTCTTGGTGAGAGTCGACCACTGGAAGCACATCCCTTGCTCTTGTGAGCTCTGCCTCAACTGCCAAAAACTCACCGTCTTTGTAGAAGTGGAGCGTATGGAGGGGATGGTCCGCTCGCGTCAACCGAATCACGAATCCGAGCGGACCGAGGGTGGCGAGATACACAAATTCTGTGGTGACACGGAAGAAGTCCTGCCATTGATTGAACCACTCGGGCACGGGGAACCATGGTCCATATTGAATCTGATGTGCCCCTCGAAGAGGGGCGCGTCCTCTAATCCGTCGTTCCATCGGAGGCCGACCTCGCTGACGGGCTCTCCATACCGAGGTAAAGAAACTGGCAAGGATGATGAGGGGTCTGGAGTGTTGAGGCCGTCAATCACACCCTCTGCCGGTGCTACTGCCTTCGCTAGACACCATGGAAAGGAAATCTTATCCGTTGAGCTCGAGGAAGGGGAGATAGAGAATATTGATGTCGTGGCGATGTCGCCAGAGACGCGATTTGAGGAGACAGTTGTTGTGGGGATGGCTTTGATCATGGGGATGGCTCTGATGCACTTGACCGGTCGCCGGTCAGGTTGGAACACCTCGGGTTGCCAGAGTTGACCTTGGATTACTCTAATGGTGACTACACATTGGATCTCTCCCCGTTGACGCTGCCTACGACTGAGATTACATTGTACGCCTACAACGTTAACCTGCTGACGACAACTGAGGGGATAGGTGAGTCGTTGTGGACGTCGACATAATAGGACAGTTGTAGAGATCGATCCTCGGACCTGACGGGAATGGAGGATGCTAATTCCTTTTTCAGGGGGACAAACAGAGGAAGAAAGGTAAAGGCTAGGGTTTATGTTCGAAGGAGAGGTTTATCGCAAGGTCGTCGGCTGAGAGGTACTGGATGGGTGACACGTGGCCAGCCTCGGGTCGCGAGCTCGCTAGGGATGCCGACACGTTGTGATCCGGAGCCTGTTGGAACCCTTTCCGTCAGCCTTTCGAGGAAGGAGGCTTCTGACGGGGAGGGTTTAAAGAGTCTTCTCCCTTCCGACGCTGATTGGATGATGAGCTGGCGGGCACGTGGCGGAGATACCACGATCGACTCTTCTGGAAGCCTGACATCGAAATGTGATTTAAATGACTTAGGGGGAGAGGCACGTGAGTTCCATGAGGGGGAGGCATGTGATAAGCTAATTACGTGGAGGGTTAATAATGTAATGGAATTTTTCAGATTCTTTTGGGCTATCATCAAAGCTGATTTGATGGACGTGATGTGTGAGTTTCATGCTTCCAGGTTCATTGGGCGGAGTCTAAACTCTACCTTCATAACCCTCATACCTAAGGAGGAGGCTGATGATATCTCTGAGTTTAGGCCAATTTGTTTGACCAATTGCCTCTATAAGATTTTAGCCAAGGTTTTGGCTAACAGACTCAAACCTATGATTATGATAATTTCGGAGAATCAGGGTGCCTTTGTCAGGGGAAGACAATTGGTAGATCTGGTGGCGATGGCCCAAGAAACCATACACTCGGCGCATCAAGATCGACAACTGGCTGCCCTATGGAAAATTGATAGGGAGAAAGCATATGATCGGATCAGTTGGGATTGTTTAGATTATATGCTGGGCAGAATGGGGTTTAGAACTACATGGAGGAGATGGATGAGGGGATGCTACTCTTCAGTTTGGTTCTCAGTCCTGATCAATGGCACGCCGGTTGGCTATTTTTAAAGTTTCAGAGGTCTTCGCCAAGGGGACTCCTTATCACCTTTCCTTTTCAATGTGGTGGGCGAAGCATTATCGGGTCTTATTGTGCAAGCCAGGCAGCGAAACTTCATAATGGGTATCAAGGTGGGTGCGCAAGGGAGATTCATCTCGCACTTTCAGTTTGCAGATGATACCATTATTTTCGGGAAGGCCGATGTGCAGGAGTTCAGATACCTAGCGAATCTGCTATCAGTTTATGAAGCAGTGTCGGGACAACGTGTTAATCTCTCTAAGTCGGCAATCACGGGTATTGGGACTGATGAGAGGGTGATGGATGAGCTGGCGAGGACAGTGGATTGTACGATTGAGAAATTCCCAATTAAGTACTTGGGGATACCACTTGGGATTTGGGTTCCTACTGCTAGGGAATGGGAGCCGGTTGTGCAAAGATTTGAGCAGCGTTTATCATCTTGGAAAGGGAGGCTGCTGAGTAGTGCTGGAAGGCTAGTTCTAGTGAAAGTGGTTCTATCTTCGTTTCCCATCTTCTACATGTCTATGTTCAAGTGCCCCATGGCGGTCCTCAGTCGTCTTGAGCAAATTCAACGTAACTTTCTATGGGAGGGAGCGGGCCTGGATAAGCGATATCACCTTGTCAACTGGGACACGTGTCAACTTCCACCTGGACGTGGGGGGTTGGGGATCCGAAGCCTCAGGTGGACAAACATCGCATTGCTTGGGAAGTGGTTCTGGAGAGCGGGAACGGTGGAGGAAACAGACAATCTTTGGCGTGTGGTGATGATGGAGAAGTATGGTCAACTCATAGGTAACTGGGGTATAAGCGTCACAGTTCACAGAGGAACTTCGCCTTGGTGGAAAAGTATTTGTAGCACGTGGGGCCTCTTCGCTAGAGGGTTGCAATTCACTTGGGGCTGTGGCACCCGTATTAGATTCTGGGAGGATGTTTGGATGGATGAAGGTGCTCTCAAGGAGTCATTCCCAGAGATCTATGCCATTCATGTCAATCCGGCCTGGAGGATTGTGGAGTTTGTGTCAGAAACGGAGGGGGGCAGACTTTGGAATGTTGTCACCAGAAGACTACTAAGGGATGAGGAGGTGACACCGTTCTCTAATCTTATGTAGAGACTATATGAGGCACAACGTCACCCCCATGGCCAAGATCGAATGAGGTGGGCTCCGGGTCAGGATGGTGTTTTCAGTGTCAAATCCTACTATAGGTTGTTGATGCGTCGCCCTCTCATCAGATTCCAAGGGGCAAGATTATGGAAGGAAGCCATTCCTCCAAAAATCAAATTTTTTGCGTGGACGTTCTTCAAAGGGAAAATTCTTACTATTGATCAGCTTATTCGAAGGGGAAAGGAGGTCACGAATTTCTGTGTGATGTGTGGCGAGGAGGAGAATGCTTCTCATCTTCTTATTCATTGCAGAGTGGCACATGAGCTGTGGAACATCGTCAACAAGTCCTTCCAGATGAACTGGGTTATGCCAGCCACGCCCTACACCCTTTATCTGATGTGGGAGGCTAGTAAAATGGAAGGGTTGATTGGAGATTATTGGATGGGAGCGCTCTATGCGGTGTTGTGGAGTATATGCGGCGAAAGAAATCTACGGATTTTCGAGAGTAAAAGACGCCCGATTGGGATGATCATGAGGGCCATCAGAGACTTGGTGTGGTTTTGGGTGGAGAGGGGAGGGATAGTTCCTCGAGAGGAAGCCTATTTGTGGGATCCAGGCTGATGGTTGTGTTACTTGGGTTCACTGTGGTCTTCTTTTGGTCATGTCGATGTATCGGTCTTTGTTTTCTTTTGGTCGTATCTTTGTATTGGTCTTTCAGCGCCTTGCTGCTTCAATACAAATTACGTTACTGATAAAAAAAATAAATAATGGTGCGTCAGTCTTGATATTGGATATGTGTTGTAAGGGCATAAATTTTACTCCATGTTCAATATAAAGGCCAGTGAGGATTCCTATCCCTAACTAGGTCATTTGCTTCTCTTACTCTCTTTTTTCTTCTCCTTCCTCCTTTAACCTAACCCTAACCTCATCATCCTAACCCTAGGCACTTTCTGAAAATCAAGTTGGTATTAGTGCAAATGAATTTGGACTCAATCAGTAGCTTGTGTCACTCATCTGTTGTTAATGTGAGCATAGAAGAATCTAGGGTCAATGAGTAGTAGTGTGGGTTAGAGGTATTATGGTCAGGAATGAGGTATTACGGTTAGGTAGGTGAGATTAGGTTTAGGGATGGAGAAAAGGGTGAGAGAGTGAGAGAAAAGAAAGAGAAATAATGAGAAGGGTTCATGAGTATTAAGTTGTAGAGATAGTACACACACACCCACACACATAACACTAAAATTTAATATAGAGACACTAACAACCCTCCCCTCAAGGGGGTAGGCTGTGGGATATCACTACTCGTAGGTTCCTGAGAGGGGCTGAGATGACATCCTTTTCTCGGCTGCTGTCCTCTTTATACACTTTGCTTCGGAACCCTTGCGGTCAGGAAGAGCGTATCTGGACTCGCACCAAAGATGGCAGCTTTAGTATCAAATCATACTACCGAATGCTTTCTAGTCACCCACTGATCAGATTCCAAGAAGCGGAGTTGTGGAAGGTGAGCGTCCCCCCAAAGTCAAATTCTTCACGTGGACTCTTGTCAAAGGAAAAATTCTTACATCGACCAACTCATTCGGTGGGGGAAGGTTATGCCCAACCAATGCGTGATGTGCCTCCATGGGGAAGAGTCAGCTGCTCACCTCTTCCTCCACTGCTGTATGGCTCACAAGATCTGGAGTGTCATCCTAAAATCTTTTGACATGTGTTGGGTCACCCCTTCTTCAACTTATTAGTAGTTCCTGGCATGGACTTCCGTTAGTTTTGAGGGGCAGCTAGGGGACTATTGGGAGGCGGTTTTCTTTGCGGTTAATTGGAGTATCTAGCTAGAGAGGAATGCGCGGATTTTCGAGCATAAGCGTTGGCTTGTGCGGATGATTATGAAGTCCGTTAGAGATCTAATGTGGTTTTGAGTTGAAAGACGCTGCGATGGAGTGAGCGGTGATTACTCTCCCTGGGACCTGGGTTCGAGAGGGCCCTGTTTTGGTTGGTTGGATTGGCAGTTTTGCTGGCCATTATCAGCCTTCTTTGGTGGTTTGCGGTTCCATAGTTCTTTCTTTTTTTGCTGTTTCCTTTTTGGTCGTTCTGTCCTGTATTGGTCCTTCAACGCCTTGCTGGTTATCAATATATTTTAAACTACCGATAAAAAAAAAACAACCCTCCCCCTCAAGCTAGAGCATGAACGTCTAACCTGCCCAGCTTGACCACAACTTCCGAAGCAAACTTGGTCCAACAGCTTTGTAAGAATGTCAACGAGTTGTTGAGAAGAGGATACATTGATGAATTCTAGGGATCCATCCCAAACCTTTCCCGAACAAAAGGGATGTCCACCTCAATATGCTTCGTTCTTTCATGTAGGATAGAATCTGAAGCAATCTTCTTAGCGGCTTCATTATCACAATGAAGCGGTATAGAGTGGGTAACCTAGAATCCAAGTTTAGAAAGAAGGGAATGCAGCCACAAAACCTCACACATCCCATAGACACTATCCCTTCACTCATCTTCGGTGCTAGACTTGAAACCACAACTTCCTTTTTGCTTTTCCAGGCAACTAGGTTGCCTCCAAGAAAGATGCCATTATAAGGCTGTTGGGCATGGATTTCTTCAGGGCATTTCCATCAAGTTGGGCATGCATGGTATATACGCTCCAGTTTGTTATGGAGTGTTGGTGTGTTATATATACTTTGGTGGGTGTGTGTGTCGTAATCAAGGTGTCAAACTCGGAATCGGAATTGGGTATCGGTCCATGGAGGGCCGATACGAATTGGCCTATACATATCGGCCGATACTGAGCTGTATCGGTCCCTTAAAAAAAATAAAAAATAAAAATTAAAAAAATAGAGGTATCGGCCGATGCCGATACGGATACCGAATCCGATACTGCATTGGCCAATACCCAATACGTATCTCGATACCGATACCTGATTCGTATCGGTGCCAATATGTATCAGTTTGCTGAAAAACCGATACGTATCGTTATCGGCCAATATTTGATACCATGGTCATAATAATATGTGGGTATGTGAGTGTATAGATGGATATACTTGTAATTTGCCTCATAATGTCTAGTGCGTCTCTCTAACCTAACTAAGCAATTCATTACAATTTTCTCTTTCTCTTGCTCTTTCTTTCTCTCTCTCTCTTTCTCTCTCCTATTTTCTCCATCTTAAAACCTTAACCTAAAACTCAGTACTCAAATTCTAATTCGTTAATTGTTGATTCATTGTGCACCTTCTGATTGAGCTAGAGGCTCTAACCTTGTGAGCATCTCGTCCCTATGCATCCTGTACCACAAAGGCCATACAGACAATAGACCAATATGTTGACGTATAAAAGCTGCACTCTCATGGCAAAAGCTAATCTTATGAAATATGTATGTCTAGTTTATGTTTATGGGATGCTGACGTGGGACAAACCCTAAAATGCGGAATATGATTTTATGTAGATTTTGCTGAAATTAAATAAAGTAATTCAAGTTTAATCACAAAATTATCTTAAGATACCTTAGGGTTTGCAGAATTTTGATGAATAGATCACAGGAGATCCAGGTAGGGTCTAGTCCGATGCGCAAGTACTTTTCGAGTCGAGGCAAGATCGGCCTAGAGATAGGACTCTAACTTTTCCAGAATTAGGCGCTCGTCTGTGGTCCGGTGTAGATTCACGGATTCCAAATTAGGTTATGAAATGGAATTAGGGTTTGTAAAAGGTTTATGGCTTTTAGATCGGTTTATGGTTTGGAAGGGTGTTGGCTTTGAGATTTAGGGCTTCAAAACAGGTTTAGGGTTTTGGATATGAAAGGAAACAATTAGGCTATGGTTTAGAGAAGCAAACACAGATCGAAAGGAGCAAATAGAATAGAGAAGATAACAATGGCTTTTGGGAATCACTCCCTTGGCCTCACACCAAACTCATCTCAGGCAAAGATTATTCAAGCATAAAAGCATTCAAATAATCAATCAACTAATTAAAAGTCTTTACAAGCCTCTATATATAGGCTACCAATAATTAAGTTCGAAATAAAGAGTTTTAATACTAATAAAACACAAAAGGGAGATGCATCGGCGGTTTTGGAATAAGGAATGAAGTGGGCCATTTTGGAAAATCGGTCCACTACGACATAGATGGAGTCGTACTTCCTAGTGGTCTTAGGAAGTCCAAGCACGAAATCCATAGAGAGGTCTTGCCACGGTGTGTGTGGCACGGGTAACGGAGTGCACAAGCCAGTATTTTGTTTGGTATATTTTGACACTTGGCAAGTGCGACAATGTTTGACAACCCGAGCGACATCTCTCATTAGGCTAGGCCAAAAGAACCTATCCTCTACGAGCGCAACAGTTTTATTTCGCCCGAAATGTCCGGCCATCCCTCCAGCATGTAACTCCCAAATGAGAAAGTCGCGCAATGAAGTGCGAGGGATGGAAAGGCGATTGCCTTTGAATAAGTACCCATCCTGGATGGTGTACACGGAGTGTGTGCTGGTCGGGTTACTAAGGAGAGCAGTGTACTTGACGCGGGACGATAACCCTAAAATGCGTGATTATGATTTGATGCGATTTTGCCGAAATTAAATAAAATTAAATCAAGCTTAATCTCAAAACTATCTTAAATACCTTAGGGTTCAGAGAATTCAGGTTGGTAGATCACGCGAGATCCAGTTAGGGTCCTGTTCGATGCGCAAGTACTATTAGATTTGACGCGAGATCGGCCTAGAGATAGAACTCTAGCTTTTTCCAGGCTTGCGCGTTCATCTTCGATCCGATGTAGATTCGCAGGCTCTAACTAGGGCTTTGAAAATAGGTGTATGATTTTATAATGGGCTTATGGTTTGATTTATGGCTCTTAAAGGGGTTTTGGGCTCTGTTTGATTTAGGGTTCAAAAGGGGTTTAGGATTAGATTGAGATTTAGAAATTTAAATCAATACAGAGAAAGGTTAAGAAAACAGAGATAGATAATAGAGAAGATAACAAAGATTGCTTTTGGGAATCAGTCCCTTGGCCTCACACCAAACCCATCTCAGGCAAAGAATATTCAAGCATAAAAGCATTCAAAATATTCAATAACTAATTAAAAACTCTTTACAAGCCTCTATATAGGCCACCAATAATTAAATTCGAAATAAAGAGTCCTAATACTAATAAAACACTAAAAATGAAAGTTTTCGCAACAAAAAAACTCAAAATTAGAAGTCCCATCACGACGTCCACGGACATCCGTGACCTACGGATAGTGAAGTTGAAATTCTGTTGTGGTTCAACTTCAATACTTTCGATCTTGACCTTCCCCGTCAGTACTGAACCCCAAAATCTGGGCACACGGGGTACTTATCCTTTAACTTTTCGAACCTGACGACCTCGGTGCTCATTGTGCGCAAAGTCACCACTCGCCGACTAAGTGCATCAGCGGCCCTATTTTCAGCACCAGCCTTATGCTTTAACACGAATGTGAACCCTTGAAGGTACTCAACCCACTTCGCGTGCCTTGGGTTCAACTTCTTCTGTGAAGCAAGAAAGCTGAAGGCTTCATGGTCAGAAAACAACACAAATTCCTGCGGTCTAAGGTAATGTTTCTAATACCAAAGAGATCGGACGACCGCATAGAACTCTTTGTCATAGGTGGAGTATTTTTGCTTCGCCTCGTTGAGTTTTTCACTAAAATAGGCCACAGGGTGACCCTCTTGGCTAAGCACTCCTCCTATGCCTACACCCGATGCGTCGCATGCGACTTCAAAGACTTTGGAAAGTCCAGCAATCGCATGACGGGTGCACTACTCATTCGGTGTTTGATCTCAGCAAAGGCTTTTGTCGCCGCTTTGCCCCATTTAAAGTCCCTTTTTTCATGCAATCTGTAATTGGGGCCATAATGGTGCTAAAGCTTCTGATGAAACGACGATAAAAAGTAGCCAAGCCATTGAAGCTGCGGACGTCGTGTATGTTCTCAGGTTCGAGCCACTCCACAATGGCTCTAACCTTTTCGGGGTCCTCGACCATTCCACTGGCTGAGATAATGAATCCCAAGAAGACAAAGAAAGGTTGCATGAAAGTGCACTTTTTGAGATTGGCAAACGAATTCTCGCCCTTGAGGGTTTCACAAACCAGCCTAAGGTGGGTCAAGTGTTGATCCTTGTCGTGACTATAGATCAAGATGTCATCGAAATAAACAAGGAATTTGCCTAGAAACGGCCTCAACACTTGGGTCATGAGTCGCATGAAGGTACTCGAAGCGTTAGAAAGCCCAAATGGCATGATCATCCACTCATAAAGACCATCCTTAGTCTTAAAGGCGGCTTTCCACTTATCACCGGGGCGGATGCGGACTTGATGGTAGCCACTCTTAAGGTCTATCTTTGAAAAAATTGTGGCACCAACCATCATATCAAGCATGTCATCGAGCCTTGGTATGGGAAACCGATATTTAACAGTAATCTTATTGATCACACGGCTATCCACATACATGAGCCACGTACCATCTTTCTTAGGAGTGAGTAGGGCAGGTACGGCACACGGGCTTAGACTCTCTGGGATGAACCCCTTCTGAAGGAGTTCATTGACTTGTCGAGTCAACTTGGCGTGCTCAACCAGATTCAACCTATAATAGAGCAGGTTTGGTAAGGTAGATCCAGGAACCAAGTCTATTGCATGTTGGATATCACGTAGGGGAGGGACTTCGTTTGGTAAGTTTTCAGGGAAGACATCCGTAAACTCTTTTAAAATCGGCTCAACCTCTTGGGGACACTCTCTCACCAACTCGGGAGCACTCTCTACGGTGACAACTACGTATGCCACTCTCATCTTTCGATGCTTTCTCGAACTCAGAAGGGCTCACAATATTAATGGATTTAGAAGACTCGCCCTTCTTTTCAAAGGTGTTGGTCGGTGGTGTTTTGGGAGGCAAAGGGTGTAAATTGATCTTTTTGCCCTTATGCATGAACATGCATATGTTTGATCGACCAGAAAGAGTCACGTCCATGTCGTAGAGCCACGGTCTTCCCAAAATGATATGGCTCACATCCATCGGCACCATATCACACCATAAGGTGCCCGAATAAGAACCTAACTGAATCGGTACACAACACCTTTTTGACACGGGAATGGATGAAGAATTGACCCATGCGACTTTATAAGGTCTCGGGTGGGCTTCAGGTGTAAGCCCTATGCGGCGTACTGCATGAGTTGATATTATGTTAGTACAATTACCGCTATCCACGATGACCCTACAATTCTTTTCACCAAATTTGGCGTAGGTGTGGAAGATGTTCTCCCTTCGCCAGTCATCCTTTTCATCCCGTTGAGGCTGTGTAAGGGCACACCTCACAACTAAAGCGTGACCAATAACATCACCCTCCTCATCACTGGGTGTGCTAACCGGTTCAAATACTTCTTTAACCACTTCCTCATCATCATCCTCCTCTCCCTCAATGAAGAGAGTCCTTTGGGGTTCTTTCGTAGGGCATTGGGCGGCAAAGTGTCCCATCCCATGATATTTATAGCACTTTACTTGAGAATTAACCCTTGAGGATTCTCCGACTACACCTTTTCCCTTTTCAAACCTATAATTGGTAGGGGCGGGTTGTGTAGGTTTGGGAGGAGGATTAAATCGTCCCTCACCGGATCATTGACCGCTATATTGTGGCTCGGCCCTCTTCACCACCATAGTTTTCAAATACCGTTCAAGATCTTGCACAACGGCATAGCATCTTTCAAGAGTTTCTACGGGGTGAGAAATCAATTCTTTTTGCAAATCCAGCCGCAATCCGGTGCGGAATCTAGAGAGAGTGATTTCAGGGTCTTCCGATACTTTTGCCCTCATCATGAACTCTTTAGATTTGACAATGTAATCGGTCACGGGCATACCACATTGGCGTAAATTTTGCCACTGGTCGAGGAGGCGTTGGTGGTATGATAAAGGAGCATACTTCTCAGTAAGTCGTTCCTTCATGTTGTCCCAACGGGTAATGGGAGGACAACCCACATTCACCCTAATGCGCTCAACATTGAGCCAGAAAAGTCGAGCTTGACCAACCAATTTCATTTTCGTAAGTCTAACGCAACGGTCGTCATTCATGGCATACCAATCAAAGTGTTGGTCAATGTCAGAAAGCCAATCAAGGAAGACGATAGGGTCCATTCTTCCATCGAAAGTCAGAATCTCAACTCGAACGTTCTTAAGGAGTTGAACTTCGGGGTAATAGTCATCTCTACGATGATCCCTACGGTTCCGGTTGTCATGGCGACCATTACGTTCAAAGTGAGGACACTCACGCTCTTGGTGTTGATTTTCAAGTCCACCCATCGCTTCCAGTTGGTTGATTCGATCACGTAATCTATCATTACCAACTCTTAGAGATGTTTGGGCTTGCTCAATGGTATTCAGACGTGCACTATTCGCACCCAACTCTTCTCGCATACCGTTAAGGGCATTGAGAATCGCACTCGAGTCCATGGTGATCACAAGGTCTATTAGGGTTCTAATATGGAATAGAATATGGACTCTAAAACAATGCAATAAAGTAAGTATGACAAGCAAAGATGCCCTAACCTAGAAAACCTAGGGCTCTGATACCAAAACTGATGCGGGACAACGACCCTAAAATGCGGAATATGATTTTATGCAGATTTTGCCGAAATTAAATAAAGTAATTCAAGTTTAATCGCAAAATTATCTTAAGATACCTTAGGGTTTGCAGAATTTTGATGAATAGATCACACGAGATCCAGGTAGGGTCCAGTCCGATGCGCAAGTACTTTTTGAGTTGAGGCAAGATCGGCCTAGAGATAGGACTCTAGCTTTTCCAAGATTAGGCGCTTGTCTACGGTTCGATGTAGATTCACGGATTCCAAATTAGGTTATGGAATGGAATTAGGGTTTGTAAAGGGTTTATGGCTTTTAGATCGGTTTATGGTTTGGAAGGGTGTTGACTTTGAGATTTAGGGCTTTAAAACAGGTTTAGGGTTTTAGATTTGAAAGGAAACAATTAGGCTATGGTTTAGAGAAGCAAGCACAGATCGAAAGGAGCAAATAGAATAGAGAAGATAACAATGGCTTTTGGGAATCACTCCCTTGGCCTCACACCAAACCCATCTCAAGCAAAGATTATTCAAGCATAAAAGCATTCAAATAATCAATCAACTAATTAAAAGTCTTTACAAGCCTCTATATATAGGCTACCAATAATTAAGTTCGAAATAAAGAGTTTTAATACTAATAAAACATAAAAAGGGAGTTTTCACGTAAAATCCCGTCTTACGGGCTCGCTTGCGTGAGATTTATCATCGCTCGAGTGAGTTTAAGTGCTCGCTCGCGCGAGGCTCGCTAGAGCGAGTTTAAGTGCTCGCTCGCGCGAGGGTTCTCTGCAGTGTCGTTCTCCTCGTGTGCAGCGTTGCTCTCCTCGCGGTTTGTGTCCGTTCCTCCTCTGAGGCTATGGTACTCGGGCTTCCTCTACGCTTCTTCTGACACCGATAGAACCGGTGTAGTCCAAATCCATTGTCCATATAAGTGGCGTCCCCATCAGATGCATAATGAATGCACATAATCATAATGATATCAATGCAAATAATAACAATAATAAATAAAAATCCATGTGAAATGACTGAAAGGGCATGCAAAAATTCAAAATTTCGTAAAAGTTATCTAACTTGTGTTCATTTTTCCCTTTTCAATCATTAATAAAGTGTTGCAGCAATTTCTATTAAATTTAATTATCTTGTTGAGAAATTTTTTTGATTATGTGCATGTATGTCAGTGAAAAGGATAACATCCTACCTAGTAGATGTGAAGCTGAACGACTTTGGACTACATTACAAAATTGCAGAGTTCGCTATTTCAATGGCCATGGTCACACATTGTTATTGGTAGGTGAGGATAAAAGTTTTTTGATGTCATCTTGTTCTTAGTTATTCAAAAGTTTGTTATATGTTTTTGTAAATTAGTGTACAAGTTTCACCAGACTTTATAATCTCATCACGTATATTGATAGTTTGTCAAATGCTAATGATCACATTATTACATGATCTATAGGGAATGGACTATATCTCAGGCAAATTGCCATCATTAGAATTTTTTAGAAAATAGTTTGGAATATGCGGGTACAAATTACCATTAATAGATTTTATATCTTGCATAATTAGTAGAAAAATCACATTGAACATGTTTGCATGTTCGTAATAAATAACAAACATGCTTTATTGACAGGGGGTTTTGTTATAGTGACATTTTTTCTATTCTTGAGTCGGAGACTCGGAAAGGTGCACTAGTCTACTGACGAAGGTGATCCTAGGATGTCCTTTTCGTTAATGCCCATTGCTCAAGTCAACCAAAATTTTCTAGTTATGTGTACAGATTGTAATTAATTTATTTTCAACTTAGACTATTGTGTTAGTTCTTTTGTCCAATAATTGGAACTTTATTCAGTTAAGAAAGAAGAACCAATGAAGATGACTATTTGGTTAACAAATGCATCCAGTGCGTTCCCTTCCCATCCCGCTTGTTGATTACTATAGAAGATGCAACTTCTTTTTGGAGGAACTACAAATAATGACAACCGAATCAAGTATCAAATCCTAGGAATCAACTTAGAAGGCTAAGAAATGAAATCAACTGCAAGCAAGCAAGAAGTAAAGATAGAATTAGAAGAAAATAAAATATACACTAACTACATTGCAATACTTGAATATTCCATTTATATCCAACCACCTTTACTGTAAACACATTTTAAAAAAAAGTACAAAGCTGGAAAGTTCAATGCTTGATCATCCATCTATATCCAATCTTCAAGAATAGAGTTGGAATTGCTCTCCCAAGTGTTCTTGAGGTGGTGTATAATATTTTGATAAAAATTTATGCGCAGTCTTTTCTTTATATTGAAACCCCATGTGGTTTTCCTCTATGTGTATGGGACATGACACAAGTGATTATTCCTCATTATATAACCATGCAAGAAAGGAACCAAAAATCTCTTATTTGGTAGCAAGATTTTGAACTTGGCTGGGTCGTATTAGCTCTGCCGAGTCGGCTTGGTTTTAGGAAGACCAAGTTGAGTCTCAGTATGAAGCGATTTTGTTTCTTGTAGGACTTGGTTGGGTTTTATAGGAGGACACACAGCTAGTGCCCATACGTTTTAGAAGAGTTGACATGACCTTCAAAGAACTCACCGGTTCACATTGTCGAGGTCATTTAAGGCTTTGAAGGACTTTTGAAACTCATTATAGCCTCATTTTTCAGGAAATTTTCTCTACACCTTACTCTACTAATATAGGCAACTCTTTCTTTTCTTGTATTGCAACAGAAATGTGAACTGGCAATGGGTCGACGGTTCGTAGAATAGATAACTTCTAGTGGTCATGATCCAAAAGTTGATTCATGATGGGGGTGACTAGGCAACGTAAACTTCCCATTGTCCATGAGTATGATTTAAATTCTCACTTCCTCTTCATATCTTCTTGGACTTTGTTATGCCCGATATTTTAACTGCCTATGCAGTGGGTTCAATACTGTTGCAGAAGAGGCTCAGATGTTTGTGTTAATCCCTTCAACTGTTGTTTGTTTCAGATTTAATATGTTGTAACACATAGACTGAGGGAGTGTCAAGACATCATGCAGCGAGCCTTGGGCACCCAGGCTTCGCCACTCATCTTGCCGAGTCTGATACTATAGGCATTGCCCATCCTTCATCTACAGCTCAGTTCCCCTGGATCATTGATTTATGAGCAACAGATCATATACCTGGTACATCATCACTGTTTGACAAGATTGTGTCGTTATCTTCCCCGAGCTGATGCAGTCTGCCATGTGGTTCGTCCATGTGACACTTGGAAAGTCCACGCAGCAAAAATTTGGCACAATTTGATTTGTCCGCTTGGCACCCATTGTGACACTTTTATGATGTATGATTTTTGTGTCTTCATTAATTATGGAATCTTAACTCTAATTAGTAATTCGTGTTGGAAGTTGAAGTGCACATGGGAATTCTAAAAGATATATTGGGAGGTGAAAAGTTACTTAGGAAATAGGTTAGTTTTTAAGTAATAGTTAATTGTAAGCTCATTTCTATAAATTGGGCCTTGGTGAATGTAAGAAGAAGAAGAATATTTGAATTATTTATGTTGAGATCTTGAAGCCTCCATTATAGAGTGAGTGATTCCTCTTTGTAGGTGAGTGATTCCCTAACGTAGGTGAGTGAGTCCCTAGTATTGGTGTGAGCGATTCTGCCTTGTGTGAGTGATTCCACCACCCTATTTATTTTTCTAGCTTGTACTGCATCAAGTGGTATCAGAGCAGGTTCGTGTGGTGGTGGCGATACAAGAAATGGAAGTTGATCGTACTCAAGACCTTTGGAATTTCTACTACGGACCTCCAATATATGATGTGTACGGCGATCAAGAAGACACCAGAATGGAGGGTTCAATCATTGAAAGTTTGATTGGGTCAAGTGTTTCGGATGAAAAGAAAGCTGATGCGCAATTTAGTATGCAGGATACTAGCAACCTCTCTCAAAACATGGATTTAGTGAGAACTTTGTCGCAATTATATGTAGTTATCGAGGTTGAAGGAAAAATTGATGTATTGGAAGGAAACTCAGAAAATGTGCTTTCCAAATTCTCCCTATGAGCTACACTATATGACACCACAAGGTGGTATAAATATGATAGTAATGTGGATCTGTGTTCTCATGCAGAGACTCATATGGAACTCAAGTCATCTGCAAATGTTAGGCCTGGGCTTCATGGATATGTATTCATAGGAAAAATGGAAATGCCTAAACTTTGGTCTGCAGAGCATCCAAATTTATACACTGTTGTAGTCGTACTCAAAGATGGATTTGGGCATCTTGTTGACTTTGAATCATGCCAAAACAATTTTAATGCTGTGAGAAACAACCATTACCCCCAACATCCACGATGGTATGAGTTGTGCAATTTATTTGGTTTCTACATGATTGATTGACGGGGAACGCCAAAAAAAATAAAAAATATAAAAATTAGAAAAAATTACTGTTCACGATGAACAATGACGGACGCCCGTGAATAGTGACGGACGTCTAGATTAACAGTACCGGACGTCCATGAATAGTGACGGACGTTCGTGATTTTGTCGCCTCACTGTCCGTAGGTCACGGACGTCCGTGAGGCACTACGGACGTCCATGGGCGTTGTGACGGGGTTTCTAAATCTTGCGGAAATTGCCTATTGTAGTGTTTTATTAGTATTAGGACTATTTATTTCGAATTTTAATTATTGGTGGCCTATATATAGAGGCGTATAAAGACAAATTAATTAGTTTTGATTATTGAATGAAAGAGAGTTGCTTTTATGCAAATCCTAGAGAGCTTGTGAAGAGTTTTCAATCGAGGGAGTGAATCCTTCTAACTTTGAGGAGTGAGCAATCGTTTCTCGTGCAACTTGGTGCGAAGCCAACGTACAGCCGTGGTGTGAAGCTTCGGAAAATCCTTGGTGTGAAGCCTTGGAATCTATCCTTTTATTTTATTTTTTCTCTAGTTATTGTCAGGTATTATCCTTCTTTAATTTCGTTGATAAAATCAAAATCCCAAATTGTTCCCCTTCTATTAAATTATTTTAAGCCTTATTTCATTTAAAATCCCCGAGGAGTCAAGAGACGATAATGCGATTCTCGATTGATCCCTTAAACTAGAACGAATCTCCAGTTCCCTCATCAGAGCCATGTTTTTAGATCAGGAAATTTTACGCATGCGACGGTCTAGATCTTCTTCTAGGCAAGGGCAATCATTCGGTAGTTGTCATAACGGATCTTACACCTATTCTTGATCCCACTACCCCCGCCCTTTGATCCATTCCTTATTGATCACCCAATCCAATCGCACCCATTTACCCAATTTCTATCTTGTACCTTACCTGTGCAATATGAGAAAGGGTCGAATGAGAAGCCATAGAATTCCAAGCTTCCATGCCAATGAAGGTAAGAATTAGAAGTATCTCACAATGTGGAAAGGCAAACTGAGAATTGAGCTCCCGAAGTGTAGCATCCGTGGATTCCCTAACTCATTGGAGATGAGTTTTTCCAACCCGGGGAGTATTGATGGGGAGATCACACAGAGGAAGGCAGATGAAAGAATAAAGAGAAAGGAGGCAGAAAACGTCAACAGATGACTTGCAAGGAGTTCCACTGTACGAGTTCCGATACACTTGATCAGTACCACGTGCGTGTTTCATCGGTGATGAAACATTTTGAGTGGAGGAGAATGACGGGGAACGCCAAAAAAAAAAAAAAATGTTGTTCACGATGAACAGTGACGGGCGTCCGTGATGAATAGTACCAGACGTCTGTGAATAGTGACGAACGTCCGTGATTTTCTCCCCTCACTGTCCGTAGGTCACGGACGTCCGTGAGGCACTACGAGCGTCCGTGGGCGTCGTGACGGGGTTTTCTAAATCTTGCGAAAATTGCCTATTTTAGTATTTTATTAGTATTAGGACTCTTTATTTCGAATTTTAATTATTGGTGGCCTATATATAGAGGCTTGTAAAGACAAATTAATTAGTTTTTATTATTGAATGAAAGAGAGTTGCTTTTGTGCAAACCCTAGAGAGCTTGTAAAGAGTTTTTAATTGAGGGAGTGAATCCTTTAAACCTTGAGGAGTGAGCAATCGTTTCTCGTGCGACTTGGTACGAAGCCGACGTACAACCGTGGTGTGAAGCTTCGGAAAATCCTTGGTGTGAAGCCTTGGAATCTATCCTTTTATTTTGTCTTATCTCTAGTTATTGTCAGGTATTATCCTTCTTTAATTTCGTTGATAAAATCAAAATCCCAAATTGTTCCCCTTCTATTAAATTATTTTAAGCCTTATTTCATTTAAAATCCCCGAGGAGTCAAGAGACGATAATGCGATTCTCGATTGATGCCTTAAACTAGAACGAATCTCGAGTTCCCTCATCAGAGCCGTTTTTCTATATCAGGAAATTTTACGCATGCGACGCTAAAATGAATTAATCTAATTGTTTTATTAATTTCATTGAATTAATTTTATGTGTTACTTGATTTTGAATATTTCTGCTATTCAACTCATTCTAAAGTTAATCCCAAATTCGCATATTAGGGTTTTAGCGTTTGTCCCGCGTCATTGATGAAACCAATATTTCAACTCAGACTCCTAAGAAAGTAAGCCCGGAACGAAAGGTGGGTCTTCATCATCAGTTACCGAAGCAGCACAAATTATATCAAACAAAATTTGTTAATGGGAACTCGAGGTCGAGTTCTTTCAATGGAGAGAAGAATGATGCAGTCTGCCATGTAGTTCGTTCATGTGACACTTGGAATATCCACACAGCACAAAATTTGGCACAATTTGGTTCGTCCGCTTGGCACCCTTTGTGACACTTTGATGATGTACGTTTTTTGGGTCTTCATTAATTATGGAGTCTTAACTCTAATTAGTAGTTCGTGTTGAAAGTTGAAGTGTCACATGGGAATTCTTAAAGATTATATTGGGAGGTGAAAAATCACTTAGGAAATAGGTTAGTTTTTAATTAATAGTTAATAGTTGTACGCTCATTTCTATAAATTGGGCATTTGGTGAATGTAAGAAGAAGAAGAATATTTGAGTTATTTATGTTGAGAGTTCGAAGCCTCCGTTATAGAGTGAGTGATTCCCTAACCTTGGTGAGTGAGTCCCTAGTATTGGCGAGAGCGATTCTGCCCGGTGTGAGTGATTGCACCACTCTATTTATTTTTATAACCCGTACTGCATCACGACCAATCTGCGAGTTGCTGATGGTTCTTTTGTTTCAATGATAGGGCAGAGAACCGTTCATGTTGCTGGTTTATCTCTTAACTCTACACTAATCTCTTAGAGCTGCCGATGAATCCTATTTCAGTCAGAAAAACTACAAAGTCTATGTATTTTAGTCTGACATTCTTTCACTCATATGGTATTCCTAAGGACCTGTCTACCGGGAAAGTATTGGACATGGTCGTGAGGAGAGGGGCCTCTATGTTTTTGAAGAAGAACAAAGGATCCCGAGGGTGGTTGTTGTTGCTTGCTGCTGCATCATTGGAAACAACCCATTTATGGCATCATCATCTGGGACATCTTCCATTACCTCGTTTATGCCTCTTGTTTCCTAACGTACTAGATCAGTCTGAGTACAAAAAACTTCAATGTGAAGTGTGTCATCTTTTAAAGCATTGTCTTATTTCTTATCTAGTGAGTCATAATAAGTCTAGTACCCCCTTTCATATCGCTCACTCTGAAGTTTGCGGTCCTTCTCCAGTGATTGGTTTAAATAGATTCCGACATTTTGTTACATTTATTGACGAGTGTACCCGTCATATCACTGTATATTTGATGCTAACCTAAGATGAAGTTAATTTGATTGATTAGGGTTAAAAGAGGAAGAGGAAGGAGAAGAAGGGAAAAAATTTAGGGTCGAATCAATGCATCTCATACCCATTTTTTCTTTCATATTATATATATATATATATATATATATATATATATATATATATATATGTATATATATCACTTAAAAAGTGTTATTGACACCCACAATTATGCTAATTCACTCATACTTACATTAATCACACACATACCAACTAAAAGATAAAGCCCACTAACACACCAACACTCCCCCTCAAGTTGGTACATATATGTCTATCATACTCAACTTGGAGGTGATATCATCCAGACGTTTTCCTCCAAAAGCTTTTGTCATGATGTTCGCCAATTGGTTTTCAGCACTGACTTGAGTAATACGAAACTCTTGAGATTCTACCTTTTCTCTTATAAAATGAAAATCAACCTCAATGTGCTTGATTCACTCGTGGTAGATGGGATTTTCTGCAATATGTTTTGCTGCTTCATTGTCCTCATATAGTAACATTGGAAAATTCACATAAATACCAAGATCAGCTAGGATAAACCGAATCTTCATCCCCTATCTGGCACCTTGTGACATAGCCCTATGTACCCCTTAACAACTAGAGTTTGCAACCACGTGTTGCCTTTTGCTCTTCTATGTGACAAGATTACCTCCCAAGATGGTACAATCATTGTCACAAAAGTCGCCAACTTTTTCAATAAATCGGAAAAAGTCGGTGACTCAGGGTGTTGCCGACGTGGTTGGCAAGTAATTGTTTGAGTCGGCTGATTCGGCGATTTTCACCGACATTTGTGATGTTTATTTTTTTATAATAATTTTTTTTTAAACTTAAGTAGTTACTTAAAGTAGCTACTTTTAGTTCCCATCGAAGTGCCCCGTCTGTGACGAATACCTAGTCCAACGCTTCCCCCGTTGCAATGAAGCCCTTCTCCCTCCGCGACGAAGCCCTCTTGGACTCAACCAGCTGGTGGTGACCTTCTAATCACCTTTTGGCATCTTTCCGGCAACGGTCCAACCTCCGGGTGAGTTTTTTTTTTCCCTTCTATTGTGCTGTTTTCTTTTGTTTTTTCTTCTTCTTTTGTTTCTTTTCTTCTTTTGTTTCATTTCTTCTTCTTTTGTTTTTCTCTTCTTTTTCTTCCTCTTTTTTTTTCTTTTCTTCTTCTTCCTTTGTTTTTTACTTAAAATACATTATGATATATTTTTTGCATTTTTATTTATATTTTTGAATTTTTTTATCTTCCCCAATTTTTTTTGATTTTTCATGACTTTTGCCGATTTATGCCATTTTTCCCTATTTACACCCTTGCCGATTTATTGCCGACTCCCGACTTTGTGACTATGGGTACCATAGTTTTAAAACTTGCCGAGTCGACTCGGAACTCAGGCGAGTCGACCCGGCTCGACCAAGTTTCGTGTCGACTCGACAAATAACTCGATACTCTTTTTTAAAGCTGGAAATTGGTCAACTCGCTCAGTCAACTTGAGAAATCGGTCGAGTTTTTTTACTCGGGGGGTCAACTCTTACCAATAAAAACTAAGGTTTAGGTGGGCCCTTTTGTAATTTTAGAAGGGCAATTTTGTAAAGATGGCTTTATTATAAAAGCCCAACATGAAACCCTAATTTATTTCAACTCTCTTGACTGAAAGTGTCATAGAGAAGGAGTCGCGTCTCTCTCGACGAAACTCCACCAGAAACCCTTTTTTTACAAATCCAACGAGAAACCCTCCTCAATGAGAAGACAAAGAAGAAGTAGAAGAAGAAGAAGAAATAAGAGAAGAAAATGAAGAGATGAGCTACCTTTTTCTCAAGCTCAACGCCGTCTCTCTCTCTCTCTTTCTCTTCTTGGTTTAAGTGAATGACTGAGGATTACTTATGGATTGTGATTCAGATAAAAAAATTGAGATATTTTTATGATGTTGCCCCCCCAATCTATTATTGTATGTTGCATTTGATCTTATTCCATCAAATTATAATCCACCCAATAAAGTGATTTATATCATCTCTTGGATGAAGTGGGCCCAAAAGTCATTTAATTTGGGGGTTTTTGAATTATCTGATCTGTGTACTTAATATCAACCATTGTTATTTTAATGGCTGATATTAAATAATAACAACGATTGATATTAAAGTCCAATTGGATTGTTTGCATCAACTAATAGGTGTGATTATTTGGCTGTGATATGTTCTAAGGATGGATTACCACATGAACTACTTAGATTGATCTTGTCTGCGTGCCATATGGCATAACAATAAAGTCTAGAATTTTATTTTTATGCATGTTTTGTCAAATTTTTTTTTGTATATATATATATATATATATATATATATGTTTGTTTTAAATATTTATTAAATACTTCGAGTCGCAGCGAGTCGAGTTAGAACGAATTTCCGAGTTAACTCTACTCAGTGGAGTTCTGAGTTGAGTCAAGTTTTCGTGTTTTAAAACCATGATAGGTACAATAGCCCGTGGTTGACCTCTTATCACTAAGGAGCCATCCCAATCAACATCATTAAATACCTCAACATCCAAATGTCTATGGTTACCGTAAAATACGTGATAATCTTGTACACAACATCTAAGTGTGTGGTCCTCGGAGAGTGCATATTTTGACTTATATTAAGTAGATCAACTTCCCCACTAACCTCTGGTACATCCTTGATCAAGAGGAGTAACTACAGGCTTAATCCTAGCATCCCTGTCTAATATAGTAAGTCCAGTGTGTACTTTCTCTGTGAGAGAGCTATTCCCTTATTAGATATTTAGCTATCTCAATCCCCAAAAAATACTTGAGGGGGCCCAAGTCTTTGATGCCAAAGACTTTGCTAAGATAACTCTTTTGCTTGATGATCTCCTCACTGTCATCACCCATCACTATAATATCATCCACATATACTTAGAGAACAATACTGTGATTCCCTTTCTTTACAAACAATGTGTGATCATAACGACTCTTTCTTGTACCCAAATTTCAAATTTGCATCACTAAATTTCTAAAACCACACCCTTGGGGATTACTTTAATCCATAGATTGACTTTCTAAGCTTGCATACTTTATCAGTCTCCCTCTATTTGACAAAGCTAGGGGGAGTGCCATATAAACTTCCTCCTTCAGATCGCCATGGAGGAAGGGATTCTTTACATCTAACTAATAAAGGGGCCAATCCCTGTGAGTGACAACAAATAAAAGAACTCTGATGGTATTAGTCTTGGCAACCGTCACAAACATTTCTTGATAATCAACTCCCTGTGTCCGAGTAAACCCTCTTGCAACTATCCTTGCTTTATACCTCTCAATGGTCCCATCATACTTGTACTTTATAGTGTAGACCCACTTGCATCTGGCTACTTTCTTTCTTGGAGGACGAACAACAATGTCCCATGTCAGGTTATGTCTTAATGCCTGCATTTCCGTTGCCATAGCCTTTGTCCATTTGGGTTGAGATAGGGCTTGAAACACATAATTAGGTAAAAAAATAGAATTTAATGATGCAATAAACTAAAATGAGAGACAAATAAGCCTATATAGGAAAGGAGTTTTTGGATAGGATGTCTAGAACCTTTACACTGATATCAATATCGGAGGAGGGATCTATCTCTAGAGAAGGCTCATGGTCAGTGGCCTGGGGTAGAAACTCAACTTGAGGCTCTTCTTGGACTTCTTCTTGGACAACTTCTTGACCCTGAATAGGAGGTTTTCTGAAGCTCTTTCTCACATAGAATTATTTTTGAAGTGGTTTCCCATGCTTATCAACTTCAACTTGTGGTTGCTCTTCTTTGTCAAAATCTACAGTCCCTTCATCTTGACCTTCTCTCACATCCATGATGGGAAGCATACCAGAGCTTGCTTCCCTTCTCATAACCTTCTGCCCCTAAAGAGGGCACTAGGATTTCCCTCCTTGAGGTTTAGAGAAGGGAGTATCTTCAAAAAAGGTGACATCCATGGTTACTTTTTAACTTCTAGAGATAAGATCATACACCTTGTACCCTTTCTGTGATGGAGGGTAGCTAACAAAGATGCATCAGGTAGCTTTGGCACACAATTTATCACGATGAATATCATGAATTTGGGTAGAACTTAAGCAACTAAAAATCTTAGGGGGAATAGAGAGGGTTTTAAGGGCATAACATGACCTGGGGAGACTTCCCTTGGAGGACCGGTGTGGGCATTCAGTTAATGAGAAAACATGCAGGGAGACTGCTTCACACAAATATCTGGGAACATTTCTTCCAATCAATAGAGCACTAACAACTTCCAACATGTGGGGATTCTTCCTCTTAACAAACCCATTTTGCTGAGGAGTACATGGATACGATGTCTGCTACTCAATACCATGCTTCTGTAGGTATAATTGGAGAAGGCGAGGAGAGTATTCCTCGCCATTATCAAACCCGAGGATCTTCACAAAGGCATCAAATCGATTATGAACGAGTTTATGGTACGTAGGGAAGATAGAGGCAACTTGATCTTTAGTCTTTATCATGTATAGGGTGGTAAGATAGGTACAATCATCAATAAAGTACACAAAGTAATGAAACCTAGAAATAGAGGTAATTGGAGACGGTCCCCACACATCAGAATTGATAGACTCAAATGGTGTAGCATTTTTATTTCCACTAGGAGGATATAAAAATCTTGTGTGTTTTGTCATCTCACACAGTTCACATCTGAAGGGGATGCTATCAACATCCTTGAATTGTGGGAATACCATCCTCAACCTTTGTAAGGGGACATGGCTACACCGTGTATGCCACAACTCCACTTCCTCAACAGGGGTAGCAACAACAGCTGCAGGCTTCTGAATACTCTGATCAACACTAACCGTTGAGCCTTAAAAGATATATAGTCCTCTACTCTCAAGACTATTACCAATCTCCCGGTTGACAAATCCTAAAAAGCACAATGGGAAGGAAAAAATATGACAGTACAATTTAGAGTTTTTGTAAGACTACTAATAGAAAGAAGATTGATAGACATTTTAGGAATATATAAAGATGAGGTCAAGGAAAGAGAACCAACATGAATAGCCCCTTTACCACCAATAGGGACGAGAGATCCATCAACAACCCGAATGCTACATTGGCTAGGCATAGGTGATATGATTAGAACATTGAAGATGGAACCTATTATAGGATTTGTGGCCCAGAGTCAACAATCCACAGGGTACCATGCTATTGGGCAGCTCCAATAGCACTACTCTCAACATCACGAACATTTAGTCGATTTTACAGCTCTATCACTGAGCATCTACCACCAATCATCACTCCTGAATCTTCCATAGTTGTGATACCCACATGGTTGCACAACTTCACTAACATATGCCTACGCAGGCTTTTCCCACAAACAAAATTTGTGTCCACAACAAATCAGCAACATGTGGCAGCGATACAGATATTAAATCAAACATCTGTTGCTCACAATCAAAACCCCTACAACTCGGACAACCAAACCAATGCTCACGATAGAGAAAAAGAAATTATGCGGCTTCAAGGACAACTTCTGCACACAAAATTGGTTGTCACAACCACCACCAAGTTCTTCACAGCTGCAAATACCGAATCTATTCACAAAAATGGGTTACACAACCCATTGCAATACCACCACAACATGGCTGCAATCAACAATTCCAACCACAAAATCAGGTTACACAACCCACTGCAAGGTTCTATACCCTTAAGACAGCTGCAATTAATACCAATAATTTCTCATCAATATTTCACACAACAATAAGATGAAGATTCGACCAAAACCCTAATTTTTAAGAAGATTCTGGCCACCTCCAGCGATCGCTGATGTCAGCGTGACGTAGGAAGAGGAAGGAGAAAAAGAAGAGAAACCCTTTAGGGTCATGTGTCGCATATCATTTTTTTCATTCATATATATATATATATATATATATATATATATATATATCACTTACAAAGTGTTATTGACTCCCACAATTATACTAACACATCCACACTTACATTAATAACACACACCAACTAAAAGATAAAGCCTACTGGCATTCCAACAGATGAAGTTAGTTCGATCTTTCCGATCTATAATAAATTGATCAAAACTCAATTCCCTAAGATCAAATAATGGCGGAGAGTACTCCCAGAATCTCCAATCTTATCTATTCTTTCATGGAATTGTATGGCAAACCTCCTGCTCATATACTTTACAACAAAATGGAGTAGTTGAATGAAAAATCGACATCTTCTTGAGGTAGCTCATTTGATTCTCATTTGTATGAACGTTTCAAAACATCTATGGGGTCATGCTATTCTTACATCAAGCTACCTTATCAATTGCATGCCTTCTCCTGTCTTGGGGGTTAAGTGTCCTCTTAAAATGGTGTTTCCTAATAGTAGTTTCTTCCTTGTTCCCTCGGTTCTTTGCATGTATTTGGCTCTCCGCTTTGCATGTATTCCTCCACCCATTGCGATAAACGTCCCTTTGAAGCTGTTAGATGTGTTGTTATTGGGTACCTTCCAACTCAAAAGGGATATAAGTGTTATGATCCTGTAACTGGGAAGTGTCTGTTACCATGGATGTCACCTTCTTCGAATCCACTCAGTTCTATGCTCCTCCTCAGTGCCCTTTGCAAGGGAGAAGTGTCCAAATGGTGAAGAGCACTGAGAGTCAGAATCTTTTACCTCTACCTTGCATAGGATGAGATGATGTTGAAGAAATTGGCAAGTGCCTGTGATCCGAAGGTAGCAAAAGGAAACTGGGACCGCTTTAGGAAAGACATAGTTCGAGAGGAAGAAAAAGAAAGTTCAGAAGGAGTCCCCCCTCTAACTCAAGCCACAAATCAAATATTTGCTTCGGAGGTTGGTTCAGTCATTGATGAACCTCCTCAAGAACCTCCTTGAGTGTCAGAGTTGGATCTTCCAATTTCCCTTTGCAAAGGAACAAGACACCTCTCAACAAGTTTGTATCTTACCAAAAGTGTTTAGCATCTCACATGTCATTTGTGTCTTTGTTAGACTCTACCACCATTTGTACGAGTGGTTTAGAAGCTCTTTCATAGTATTAGTGGAAGGAAGTCGTGATGCAAGAAGTGGAGGTCCTTCAGCATAACTAAACTTGGGATATTGTTGAGCTTCCTACAAGAAAAAGGCAGTTGAAAGCAAGTGAGTTTACCCTACGAAGTATAGACCTGACTGCGCCTCGTTCTGACACAGCTTATGCAGTGAATGTGGTAAGTCAACACATGCATTCCTCGGGAACCACACATTTGAGTGCAATGTACAAGATGCTGAGGCATTTGAAGGGGAGTTCGGGTACATGTATAGTAATCATGGGGATCTAGACATTGAAGTCTTTACTGATGTAGACTGGACTGGTTCCTTGAGTGGTAGGAGGTCCATTACTAGGTATTGTACTTTTCTAGGTGGGAACCTAGTGACTTGGAAGAGTAAAAAGCAACATCTCATCTCCAACTCAAGTGCATAAGGAGAATATAGAGCTATATCCCAAGGAGCTCGTGAAGGAAAGTGGCTCAAGTTTATTTTGGATGGTATCATGAAAGGTTGAAGCATATAGAAGTTGATTGCCGCTTTATCTGCAAGAAAGTTGAATCACAAGAATTTTGCATTCTTCACGTGAGATATGAAGATTAGCTAGAGGACATACTGGCCAACATTGTTGGAGAGACAATTGTATGACCTCACATCCAAGTTGAAGATGATAGATATCTATGCAGAAACTTGAGGGGCAGTGTTGTCCGGTCTGTAGCACTATCTTTAAATTGGCATCTGTGTGTTTTTCTATGTATGTTTGGGTGTTTAGATGGTATGTGGGTGTCAATGGTAGTTTGTAAATGTAAATGCTATATATACATATTGAAAGTGGGGATGTACTATCTAACTCAACCCTAATTTCCCTCATCTCTCTTCCTCTTCTTCTCCTCTATCCTAACCCTAACCCTAATTTACATTGCACACTTTATCTTGTAAACATGAAGAAGAAGCCATGGTCCCTACAAAGAAGAAGAAACAACTAGAAAAAAACAATCCTCAAATCAATGCACTTTGGTAGGTAGGCGTTACCTTATGTTTGACCCATGATTTGAAGGGCAAAAAAGTGATAAAACTCATTTTTTTTTTACAAATCCCATGCCCTATGGATGTAGTATCCAAACAGTATTTTTTATTGATTACATGCCACATGGCATGTGAAATAGTCCTCATAGGTAGCACTTGGGCATACCCTCGTTGGCACCATATATATATATATATATATATATATATATATATATATATATATATATATATATATATATATATATATAGATAGATAGATAGATAGATAGGAATGTTGCATCAGCCAAAAAGGTGTTACGTGTCGATCTCCTATCAATAGGCGCAAAGACTTTTCTACACCCGGGTGCATATCCCCGGCCTTCATATATTTATTATAGGTAAGCTGGACTAGAACCTGTGCCTTGAGGTGGCTATATTGTCAACCTTCCATTGTGCAACAGAGCGAAGCCCTAAATTCAAGCACAATGTCAACACCAATCAGGTCCTATTAAATATTTTCACAAACACTTTCCATGCAATCAATGAATCCAGCAGCACAGTATCTTATGGATTCAGATCTTATACCTTCAGACAAGACACCAACAAATTATTAGCAGCAGCAACAATAAAAACTGACATAAATGTTAACAGTCAACCGTAAGAAGGTGATGGTCGATCGTAAAATGATGACGGTAGACTGTAAAAAAGGTAAAGCTCACCATAAAATAATATCGGTCAACCATAAAACAGTCTCGCCCTGCTTATTAGTTAGGACAGAAGATGTTTTATTCTTGGTCGATTGTGGTTAATTTTTGGTCATCCATCAGCTGCGATTCAGATCTGTGTGATTTCACATGGTACTCCATAAACAGCAAATAAACATGGAAAATAACCGATTTCATCTCATGAAGAAGGATAAAAAAATGACCTTAGTTTATATTTTCCTCGACCAACGTTTAGATATCCATAGGGAAGGCGAGACCCATCAAGCCATGGAATCTCATCGAGCAGGAAAAATGCCGAGAAGGACTCTCAGGCACGTGAATAAGATGACACTGATGTCAGTGATGAGGAGAGAGAAGCAAAAGTTTGGGTTGCTTTGATAGCAAATTGAAGTTTATGGATGGTGTTTATCAGCGTAAGTAGGTGGTGCAGGTTTAGGGTTAGTGGTAAAGAAGAGAAGAAATTGGAAGAGAAAAAATAGGAAGAGAAGAGAAATTACAGGGCTAGTCAGTTAGGAACCCCTCACTAGCATTTATATTACGTTTAGAAGTTAATACATACACTCCCAAAAGTTCTCAACTCACCCGCACTACATAGCAATATACGATGAGGTCTATACTACCAACGCAAACACACACCAATACAACTGTCATTTTTTTTTAAGGTTCTTCTCAAATAATTGCTTTGGATGTTCAATTTCAAGTTAAAACCTTTTGTCCTCGAGTCATACATATCTTGAGACATAATGAGCCCATTTCTTCCATGATTCAAAATTTTCAACATGACTTTCGGAATTCCCGGGGACAACATTCTATAGTTCTCATTGTGGATACTCCAGATCCACACCCTCCAAATCTTATTTCTGGAATCATACAACATTTGAATTCAAGATTGCTAAACTCCCTGTTAGGATCCCTTGGTTTTCAACTATTTGGAACGTTTAATCCTTGTCGATGAAATTTCAGTTAAATCTTTGTGCATAGTTGTGAATGGAGAAGATGAATAGTGAGGTAGAGAAGATGGAGAAAAGTATGAGGGGAGAAGAGAATAATAGAAGAGGAGAGGAGAAAAGAAAGGTTTGAGATAAATAATTGGCGGGGACGCCGACACTACAGACATCGGTTTCAGACCATATTGCATATACCGGCGTCGGAAGAAACGGAAAGGGAACCAAAGCCAGTCCTAAAGGAGGGCGCACTGCCCAAATCGCTCAAGTGACCACTTCCCGCTCGAGCGAGAAGACTTCAGAAATAAGGCCTAACTTTCGGCTAAAAGTCGCTCGAGCGAGCATTGGTTGTCGCCCGAGCGAGCATCGGTTGTTACTCGAGCGAGATATCAAAAAGCGCAGAAGATTTTCTTTGGAGCAAGTCGCTCGAGCGAGCATCGGTTGTCGCTCGAGCGAGTCGACGTCGAGATTTGACAATTGTAGTTTTTTTCCTAGGTTTTCTTTTGAGTCGAATGTAATCATTTTAGGGTAGTTTCATAATTTTTCTGTTTTAGGGTTTTGTTTGTTTATGGTTACTATAAAACATCTTTTGTAAGCCTTTTAGAGAGTTGATTATTAATGAAAAGAGTTATTTGCTTTAAGCTTGAGATGAGTTTTAATGGAGAGTGATTCTTCTTTTCCGGGATGGTTTGGTGTGAGGCTAAGGGTGTGATCCCCATAATTTTCTAATCTTTTCTGTCTATCTATCTATTTTCTCTACTTTCTTTTTGATCCTGTAAACCTATTTTAGCTAATTTCTATTTGATCATTCTGAAAACCCAAACCCTAGATTTCATTTGAACCATTAAATCGATCTAATTCAACAAACCCTAGTCAGATCTAGTGATTCTACGTTTGATCGACGAATGAACACCCTAATCTGGAAAAGCTAGAGTTCTATCTCTAGGATCGACCCATTCCGCGAATCTAAAGGGACTCGCACATCGGACTAGACCCTTGCCGAATCTCGCACGATCAATCAAACGAAAATATACGAAACTCTAAGGTATCACAGTAATTTTGAGATTATGTTTGAATTAAACAGTTTAATTTTGGCACATCTTCGTTTCATTATCATTCACTCGTTTTAGGGTCATTATCCCGCGTCAATAATCTCTCTAGAATTTAAGGATTAGCTCCAGCCTTATTTATATTTAGAATAACAATTGATTATAAATCTGCAATTAGTAAGTGTGATACCAACAACTACCAGCAACATAGTTACTACCAACACATTGACGCGGGACGGGAACCCTAAAATGCGTGAATATGAATTTGATGCGGATTTTCCGAAATTAAATAGATTAAAACAAACTTAATCTCAAAATTAACTCGATACCTTCGGGTTCATAAAATTTTGGTGGGTAAATCACGCGAGATGTGAATAGGGTGCCCAATTTGATGCGCACGTTCCGTTAGATTTTAGGCGGGATCGGCCTAGAGATAGGACTCTAGCTTTTCAAGGCTTGGGTGTTCGTCTTCGATCTGATGTAGATTCACGGGTTCGAACTAGAGTTGTGTACTTGGTTTTGTAATAGGCTTAGGGTTTGGTTTTGGGTTTATGGTTTAGAAAAATGTTTTAGGCTCTGTTTGATTTAATATTCAAAAGGTTTAGGGAAGCGAACATTGATCGAGAGATAGCAAATATAATGGATCAAGCAAATAGATGACAAAAGATAAATAAGATGATATATGAGAATCACTCCCTTGGCCTCACACCAAATCCATCATAGGAAGAAGACTCTCTCTTCAGAAAGCAAAAGCTTTCATTCAATAATCAATTACTAATTAAAAAGTGTTTGCAAGCATCTATATATAGGCCACTAATAATTAATTCGAAAATAAAAAAGTCCTAAAAGAAATTAAAAAATAGAAAGACAATTTTCTGAATAAAATAAAAATCCCGTCACTGGGCGGAGTCATCCACGGCGCGCTGTGACACTGTTCACAGCGTACTGTGGCACTGTTCACAGTACGCTATGGCACTGTTCACAGCATGCTGTGGCTGTTTTCAAGCCATAGTGAGCACATCTTTTTTTCTTTTCTCCCTTAAAGCTGAAAATTTTGTTGTGGCCCAACTCCTATGCTCTCGATCTTGACATTCCCCGTCACATTTCCTATACTAAATTCCCATATAGTCTCTAGCCTATTTCAAACCTCAAATATCATGATGCTCTAATATTATGATGGTAAACAAGATATTCAGATTCCTTTCCAAAAAAGTGGTAACTGAATAGTGGGAATTCGCCCATGAGCTGATACTCTCCTAGCGTTTTGGGTGTGTATGTGAGATTTCATTAGGATATGAAACAAAGATTTCTCTTTGTATATTGGGAACACAATGTCCCTTTCCTCCATATATATAGGAAATATGAAGAACGTAATAAATCCTAGTTAAAAGATAATGCAATTGAAGTTTTCAAAAGTCTCATATTTCAGCCTTCCATTTCACCTTACGTGATAATATTTAGCTTGGATGAACAAACAAAATATCAAAATTGCCCCTATAGATTTATTACCAAGCCTCTCATGGTCAAATTACTAAAATACCCCTTTCAGATAACCTACCAACAAAAACAGTTAGTTGGCATTAAATTTGGCAAGGTTTTATACAATTCTCTGCAAATCGTCACTGTTCGAAATGTAGATACTTGCATGATGTGTCAAGCATGTTATATTACATCTTGTCAATTCTTTCTTTGCTATCAAATAGCTTCCAAAATTTTGTTGTTAGGCTCACTAAAATAATTTATGCTACTTGTTCTAGCTACTTATGATTTTATGCATCTTTTCTGGTACACTGCTAGCATCTAAAGAGAATGAGGGTGTAAAATTTCAATGGAAATGGTCCTTTATGATTTCATGCCTCTTTACTATATAATTGTGCAGGAAAATGGTATTGATTTGTTGGCTATTATTAAAGGCACTAACCTATATCGCCGTGCGCGAAAGCATAACCATATTTCCGATTTCCTTCCTCCTTCAATAAGAGAATTTAACACATCATTTTCTGAAAGGCTTGGGTAAGTATTTCAATTTAGCACGCTACCTATTAAATATTTCATTAGCCAGAGCCTATTTTATTTTCTGTGGTGAACGATGCATTTGTTATAGAATCGTTATATTCCAGACCTCTTGGCACAACTGCTAGTCCTGTGATGTTTTCAACTTTGGAAGATGGCAAGATAGTGAAGGGTCTTACCGGGATTCCTAATGAAGGTCCTATTCTTCTAATTGGTAATCACATGTTGTTGGGACTTGAAACATTTTTGCTGGCATATGAATTCTTGAGGGAGAAAAATGTTTTGGTTCGCGGCATTGCTCACCCAGAAATGTTTTCAAAGAAAAGTGAAAGTTTATCACCAGGAAGTTCCCAATTAGATATTTGCAGAATGTTTGGTGCAGTCCCCGTCTCAGCAAGCAACCTATATAAGTTGTTTTCGACAAAATCATTTGTTCTTCTTTACCCAGGGGGTACGCGCGAGGCTCTTCATCGAAAGGTGATTTAGTTAATCTATATCTCTTTTTATGTTATTTTCTCTTCTTGCCAAGTAAACATTTGGAGTATGGATCAATATATGCTACCCTAAATTGTGAGATATTTTATTCTTGGGGGATATATGCAAGAAGGGAAGTTTACGACTACCATGCATAACGAAGAATTATTGATAGTCATTAATGGTTGTTTCCTTTTTTACTCAGTATGGCACTGGATGTTGCTCATTAACCTTGGCCAGTTCCTGCCCCACTGGTTTCTTCAAGCAGTTAGGGCTGCAAATGGGTTGGTTGACCTGACGCTCAAGTGAGCCATGGATCAGGTTTGGGTTCAGAATCCTGACCTTTGGGTAGGGTTGGCATCTCGACTGTTTTAAGAGACGAGTTGGGTTGGTCAGGTCTGAGCCCTATTTTCTTGACCCACACCCGAAATTTGTCCTATCCTATCTCCCTACTTTATATTTTGACCTAAGATTGCCCAACCCAACCGGATCCCAATTTTTGCTAACTGGGTCAGGTTGAGTATTTAAATAAATAGGTCAGGTCGGGTTGAGGGTTTAAATAATCAAGTTGACCCGAACTGATTCATTTGCAGCCCTTCAAGTAAAAGGGTTTTCCTTTCTTCTCATAGTCATCAGAAAGCGATTAACAAATGCCAGGAAGCAGTGTGGTGTGCAATTTATGGGTTTGTTTTTCATTCCCAGCGAGTTTTTTCACGTTCTAATTCATTTGGTCTTCTGATATCTCTTTTGTTTGTTTCATCTGTGTCCTTCCATTTCTGATTTGTAGCTTTTAGTTCCCTTGATTTTATACCAGCTTCCCTAGTTTTCTGGTTTAAGAGGGAATCATGTTGAATTCATATTCTTCATTTCTTCATATATATATTAATATAGCTTATGAATTAATATAGCTCATTTTGTATTATGCATCCTATGGAATTTTCTTATGTACATGTGATTCAGTCCGATAATATTTAGGTTTCCTCCATCGTGTACATAGACACTCTTGGGAAGGTAAACCTTTTAAATGCCTCAAAATATTGATGATACATCAATATTCTAGTTTATACTCTTGGGATGGTAAACCTTCTAAATGTCTCAAAATATTCTTAAGGAGCCATTACTTGCACGCACAAAGTTGGCCAAAGCACAAAATTTAAAAGAAAGACAATATTTTGGGGACCTGTGGCATGTGGAATCACTATCTTAGCCATCTGATTTTAGGACAATTATCTAAAGATCTTGGGTGCAAAGGATTGGAACGAACATGATCTCTATCGTGTAATTTAACCCAGTCAAAGTCCATCATCTGATTCAATGGTTGACTGTGGTGAATCATATGATTGAGATCATGTTTTCGTGCCAATCTTTTGCACCAAATATGTTTAGATCATGGCCTTCAAATCAATCGACTTAGATGGTGTTTCCACATGGCACAGATCCCCAAAATACCAAGTCCTTTTTTATGTTGCATTGTAAAGGCCAACTTTTGTGTGAATGTCCCTATTTTTGATACCCTTGGAATTGAATTTTTAGAGTTAATGTAATTCTCATTTAACTTCACATTGCATACATCATGGAATACATATTCCATAAATATTGTTGCATGGTATTCATCTTAAGCAAACCCATGGAACTCCTTCCTTAGCTGCCCTTTCTAACCTATGCTAATGTCAAGCTTGAAACATGTAGGAAGGTGGCACATTTTTTTGGAGGTTCAATGTTTATAAATAGTCCCCACTCTTTGCCAATTTGTGACAGAATTAGATACGAAGACACTAAAATATTGAAAATTTTAATATTCCTCCCTGAAAACGTTACAGAAAGGTCTGCTAAAGACATCAGCTCTGTTGTGGATCTCGTCCCAAAAAATGTTGTCCTTTCTCCCCATCCCGTTTATCTAAAAGTGTCACGCCCCTAATTCCAAGTACGTAGACCTCGGGGTGAGTTCAATAATATTGACGTACCTGGCCACATGGAGTTAGATCAGATAACAAAATAATATAAATACTTACAGTACAACTAGAGCTGAAGATAAATATCCTTACAATTTTTTCTTTAATTTGGACTTTCTCCTTTTCGTTGGCGTTCGGTCTTTCATTGAGAACCATCTTTCCTTTGTTGTGGTAAAAATGTGGAGCGAGTATACAAACATAACTCAGCAAGCCCTACCTCTCCAAATCAGCAGTCTAAAATAAGAATAGTAGCCAACTATAATCAAAGAAAGAAATAAGAACATCTAGGTAACCTCAGGTGATAAATCAATCAAAGGAAAGGAAGGCGGGGTAGTAAACTAATCTTGGAAATGTGTACAAGTAGGTATTAAAATACATTAGATGTAGCTTTTGAAACCAATAATTATTTTCTTGGATTCCAAAGATTTTCTAACCTACTACACTTGATTTACCGAACCGGCTTTTAACGGTTGGGCTATCACATAAGATAGAATGTAATTGGGGTTAGTGTTTCAAGGAAGAGGATGAAGAAGATATAAGGGAAAATTTGGGTTGAGTTGTTGTAACCCAAACCCTATTCTATTATTTGTATTTATTCTTAAAACATACAATCCACATAATTCAAGGGACGGAAAATAGGTTACTCAAAACGTCACGGATATTGGAAGATGAGGTTCAAGTAATGTGTCATACACAAAATATGAGGAGCGTAATCAGTATATAAAAATAATGAGCACTATGAAAGATAACAAATAAATTAAAATAATTAAATAAGCAGTTAACCACGAATTACCTGCGGCATGTATGTATTGGTGGAATTGTTTATCTCACCTCTTGTCGATAATCGACCAATATTGTTTATATTTTGCGGGGCATTTCGTTTTGATGGCCAACTTCACCTTGTCCATTGACTCATAAACGTACCCCATGGTTAGTTTCTCATCACCATTTACCAACCTCAACACCTATACTAGCGGAATAGTGACGTCCACCAAGTGCTCAACATCTGTCCAAAACGGGGTGCTTTAGATTAAGTCAGCCACTTGAATGCAAGCAGGTCTCTTTGACCGAAGCAGTTCTTATTCATATTTTTGCCCACTCTTGGGATGACACCATTGTTTTCAGCTCACGCCTATATCTTGCTAAGCTCTAGAGGGTTAGAAATTGTGTGATAAATCGTGTAATCCCAGGCCGGAGGAGCTCATTCTTAGTAAACTCCTTTATCAAATTCACTAACTTGTCACTATTGTACAAGAATGAGGTAATCATTCTTCCCTTTTGAATAATTGATTGTGCCTTGTGCCTCTTTCCCAAGTCCTCAAGAATTAGGTCCGCCCAATGAGCTATACGCAGAGTCTAATACAAATGAGGTCTCTTCAACATTAACTAGGTATCAGCCACTTTATAATTGGCGACACTGTTTGTTACCACCTGCACAACCCGCTTCTCTCTAGCCTCTTCAACTACCTTATCCATTAATTGAAATAAGTAATCAGTGATTTTTGCGTGATTAGAAGCATCCATTGATCTCAAGAATACCGTCCTAGCATCTCTATATACAAAAAAATTAATCAAACTCTTTTGTAGGATCGATCCACCCATCGCACATAATGGTGCAACCTCTCTCATCCCACACTTCCTCAAAACTTTTCACATAAGCTCCAATCTCCTAGTACTCATCATCTAGGAGGGGCCCAGATACCTCGTATGTGGAAGGCTTTTTAACTTCTGACCCAGCTTCTACACTAATATCAATCATACTTTTGAAGTATGGAGACTCCGCAACCAGACTCCATAACCTGACTTGGAATGTGGTTGAATACCACGAACTTCGTGATTGTCTTTCGAAGCTTCTTCCCCAATGATTTTAGTAAAGTTGCGCTCAATTTTGTTTGTTTTGAACTTTTTGTCCGATACATGAACGCATCCATAGGACTTGTACTACAACTTGTACTATGTCTCGTGGTCTCCCTCATAGTTGCTGACCTACGCAACCCTGCTATCTCCTCATCATCTTCAACATCATGTGGCTTTTAACCAGACCCACCACCAACACACATGGATGAGCGCTCAAGTTGGACCTAAACCGATAATCTACCTCTTCTTGATCTCATCGGAATCTTGCTTCTCTAGCACTCTCCTTTATCACTTCGCTGTCACCGCATTGACATCCTCATCATTATCTCCTAATCCCTCTAGTCCAGGTTCAAGAAACTCTGGATCTTCCCTCCTTATTCTCTCATACATGCCCCTATCTCTGTCGGCATCTGCTTTTTTCTTTCCCTTAGCTGCCTGCATTGTTGCTCTCATAGCTAACATCACCTCTTTCGAAACATTCTCACATTCTGTAATCTCTCCCATGATGTGAGCTAAATGCTCCTTCAATCGTGTTATGCCCCTCCCTGCATTTTCTTCCCACATAGCTTACATTCAATTCAGAGTCTATTGCCTTCTATAACTTTGCCGTATTGTTTAGCCGGATCTTGCCTACATACCATATTTATTTATTTCACCTACAATTAGAGACCATTGGATGCTAATTAGAAGCAACTAAACAAATTAATGTGTAATATGTCACATGTTGCTAATTACATGTGACATATCATCAATGATATGTCACATGTTGATTACATGTGACATTGATAATATGTCACATGTTGCTAATTACATGCGACGTATCATCAATGATATGTCACATGTAATTAGCAACATGTGACATATCATCAATGATATCTCACATGTTGATTACGTGCGACTTATCATTGATGATATGCCGCATTTCATTAATTACATGTGACATATCATTAATAAATATTAATAGAGAATTAATACTATTTAATTAGCATAAAATATATGATAAATTGATAATTAATACTAATTAATAGATATATATTTTTTGAAGTAGTAATCAGTAAATAATAGTTAATAACTGATTATATATAAAATATTTATTCAAATAATAATTAAATAAAATAAATAATCTAGGTTAGGAACAAAATAATTAATCTAGGTTAAGAATAAAATAACCTAGGTTTGTAGATCTAGGTTAGAAAATAGAAACCCTAAAAGAAATCATTTTTAGTTCAAATTTGAAACATTTAGCTTGTCAAATTTGGGGTTTTTAGCACAAAACCCATAAATTTGGGCTAAAAAATATTGATCTACCATATTTATGGATAGATCTAGCATATTTAAGTGTAAACTGTAAGAAAATCGATAAACACCCCAAAATATAGAACACGTAACTTTGTATGGTCTCCGGCGAGTCTGCGGCGATCTTGATCAATTCCGGGTGGTGGAAGATGAAGAGGAGGCCTCTTTGGTGCTTAGAAGGGAAGAGGAGAAGAGAAGAGAAGAGAAAAGAAGAAAGAGAAAGAAAAAGAAGAAAAAAAGGCAAATAAAAGGGGTTCCCGAGCTACCAAGGCCTTGGGCCCCACGAACTAATGTTTCAAATTATCTCCTAATAATTTGAAATTATCGGGCGATAATTTCAATGTATTGGCGAGACAAGCAATAATGTGCCTGTATCGCGTGATAATTTGGTGTTTTTTTAAGGTGCCTAAGAAAAAGCCTCATTATCGTATCAGGCACCCCTGAAACCTATACGTATCGGATGATACGTATCGGTTTCATCTGATATTTTGATCCATGCTCGCAAGAGCTGTTGAAGCTTCGTCTCTAGTTTGCCTCGGATCGAACTCATGTGCGTCAGGTTGGACTTCGTGCGAGCGAGTCTTGAGAGTGAGCTGTCCTGTTGCTTTCTCTCCTTCTCCTTCCCTTGCATGTGCCTTCCCTTGTTATGGCCTTCTTGTATGATTTAAGCATGTACACGGCCCTCTTCTTGCGCTTCCATACATGGGGTTTCAATTGATGTCCCCGTCATTGGACCTTGAACGGCTTTGTACTCGGCTTTGACACTAGAATTAGCAACAACGTGTTGCTCCTTGTTCTTCCATGTGTCAAGTTCTGTCCTAGGAAGGTGACATAACCTGTAGTGGATTTTCTATCGCTGACTAGCCTAGCATAATCAGCATCTTTGAACACTTCCACATCCAAATGTCCATCTGTGAATTTGCATATATTTTATTTTTCATTACCTTAGCCATGCTAAATCGGCATATTGTAATCTCAAGTTATGTTACTAGATTCACGGTTCACCCAAATTCGCTAAATTCACAGTTGGCCATTGTTGTGTGAATCTTGTTTGCTTGGGATGTTTTAAATGAAAATATAATATTCTTGGATAAGATTTAGATGAAAATATAAAATATGATAATATTTTTTGCTCTTTTAATGCAATATGTATTTTAGAGATTGTTAATTAAGTCATCCTTGAGAAAGTAAGAGTCTATGGTTCAAATCCCATATTGCATACTTCTTCAAAAGAAAAAAAGCTTATATGGGTGAACTAGCCAAACTGATGTAGTCGAATTGTATCGAATCTAACCGCAAACTGGTTCGTTGTGAATCAGTTCGTTGTTCAATAGGGGGCTGAACATATTAAGATAGATCCAAAGTTTCTAAAAGGTGGGTAAGTGCCTTGAGTCCTTCTAATCGACTCGACATACCATTTAGGAACATAAAACCTCACAAATTTCTAGATCGTTCATTTTCCATGCTCTATGCTACCCAAATGGGCATATTTTAAGGTCCCAAGGGCCGTCAGATCAGCTTGGCAAACCCCCCAAGAACACTAAATCCATGTATTGTTAGATCTTTTGATTTTTTCCATGATTTGAGCCATGCCAAATGGATGCATTGTCTTCGAAAGTTCTTCAAGAGTGCATAAGTTCCTTGAGTCTTAATCAGCTCAACATACCCCCAGGGACCTCAAAATCCATTTACTCATAGAGCATTCAATTTCCCATGATTTGAGCCACGCCAAGTGAGCAAATTATACTTCTGAGTCCTCAAAGCATGGGTACGTTCCTTGGGGCTTTCGACTGGCTCAGCACACCTTCTAGGAATCTTGAAATCCATGAATTCTCATAAACATTCTTGAAATTCGTGAATTCTCATATTTTTTTATTTTCCCACAAACCCAAATCATGGTAAGTTGTCGTTTCTAGGCCCCAAAGCTGAGAAGGCTTGGAGAGTGCTCCTAGAGCCTTTTGATGGGCTCAAAATACCTCGAGGACCCCAAATCTGTAAATTTCTAGATTTAGCAGTTTTTGGCGGATTGAGCTACATTTCCTCCTATTCTTTCCTCTATTTTTAGTGGTTCAAGTTGTTGTTTGGTTCCTTTTTTTAAAGGATGTTTTTCAAGGAGATTTTCTTTGACACATCATTCAAAATATTCCCCTTTTTCTCTTAAATCCTTTAGATACTTTTACTTAAAAAATGTTTGGAATATGATTTAAAGACCAATTTTGGCCTTCGTTTGGGGTATCTATAAAGGGTTTTGATTAAATCGACTTATCTATGCACCAAATGGTAAAAAGACTATCTAGGATGAAAAGCATGGAAATTCCCTACTTGAGACTTGGACAGAAGTCCCCATTCCTCAAAAATCAGGAGAGAGTTCCTAGGCTCTTTGAGAAGCTCGAGACGTCCTCAGTACATTAAATATGGTTTTAGTTATTTTTGCTTCATTGAGAGTTTTTTTACTAGCGTTGTAGGTGGTACGCCTTGGTATTAGTATCATGCCTTTAAGTCATTGAGCTCTCGAACCATTATGGGCTGTGTACAACTTTAATTCAAGTAATGAAATTAGAGTTTCTTTTTTTTGTTTTTAATGCTTTCTCTATTGTTGTTGGTTGTGCATATTTCATCCTAGGGCACTTTATGTGTATCTATACTATAGTTACCCAAAAACTTGTTTTACCCTATCATTCCAGTCCCCATACGTACCTATACCAGGGACTGGGATGAAGCGTTTCCGAAACATTTATAGTAACGTATTTCGATGAGTAATAGAAACAAGTTTCATTTAAGATAGAAACTGGTTTCTTTAAAAAATAGAATCGGGTTTCTATCTTTATATAGAAAATCGTTTCTATTATAAAAGAAACCAGTTTCGAAGATGGTGAAGTTGTTTCCTTTTGTTTTGAATCCTCCCAAGATTAGTAGTATGAATCTATTGTCTCCATTTTAATTGCAATTTTTTGTTTCTTATCTTTTTATTTTTGGAACTACATATGTGATTGGTTATGGATCTTTGAGACTTGTTCTTAGAGTTGATTTATCTTGTTTCTTTTATCTTGTGAGCTTATTGAATGGAAGTATGGATGTAGTTAACTAGTTATGTTGGTGTTTAGCACCTCTTATTAAGTTGGGAGTAAAATGAGAACATTGTCTTCAAAAATATAAACGTTAATACTTATATATAAATATAATTATCATATATAGTTACAAAAGAGTACCAATGTTACACCAATATCACACACTATCCAAAATATTCATTTTGCATCTATATCCCACCAATAACATTTCTATGACCAATCCATCTTGTATCTATATCGTATCAGTATCATATCTTTTTCGTACCTATAATGCATCGATTTCGTTTCTAGTTTCGTACCTATAACATATCTATTTCGTTTTTATGGCGTTCCAATGTCGTACAAAAAATGTATCAATAAAAACATACCCGAAAATTTTTCACCTAACCATACCAGTACCCCGTACCAACTCCTGGAAACTATGATCTATACACTCCTGGAATGTTCTTATACATACACTGTCTAAAATACTTTGTGCTAACTCGTCTCCCGGTTTATGTTAGGGGGGCATACGGATTGACCGAGGCCTATAATCAAAACTAGTTCATTAGCTTCAATTGTTGAGGCTGTCGTGGTAGTCAGCTTCCCATAGCTTATTTCATGCAGAACTGGTGCTTGGGAGACAAGGGAGCACAATTAATCCCTATTGTGAAGTTAATATAGAACATCATTTTGGGTGATGTATGTTTTATCTCACATGGGCAAATTGGTTCCTATTTTATGATTTTTACATAAATGTATCATCCTTATCTGTAGAATTTTTTTTTTATGGAGTGTGATCAATGAAGCCTGATTTTATAAGATTGTGCATGCGTGTTATATTAGTTTAACAGCTTTAGCTCTATACCAGTAGTAGATCGCAAATGATAGCCGACATCATACATTAGATTTATATTGTTATACTTTCGTTTTTCTTTTCCCCCCTCCCTACCACCCTCCATCTTTCTATATTTTAAATTTTCTTCAATTTTTTTAAGGGTACCTCTATTCGCGCTTATGTGTCTCTTGTGGTAGTCAAAACCTTCTAAACCCTTTGTGCCCGTGTCAGACGATGGAGATCGTTTTTCACTCTGATCTTTCACTCAATGGATCTTGAGACAAAAATAGTACCATCGGACGGTCAATTTTCGATTCCACATGACACGGGTACCAATAGTGCCCTAAAATTATGGCATACAACATGGTCAAACTCTATTTTAGGGCCTTTTTTTGGGATCGGTACACATGAAATTGAAAACAGACTGTTTGATCATAATATCATGGTCTCAAGATCTATTGGGTTGAAGATTGGGATGAAAAACAACCTCCATCGTTTGATCCGAAGCAGTCAATAGAATTGGAGTTTTCAGATGTAGGCGGCTTTTAGTAAACATGTAGGCACGAATAGGGTACCCTTTTTTTTAATGAGGCCTATGCCATACTACCTAGAAACCAACCACAACATCGCCTCCATCTCATACATTTCAAACTATTTACCACAACTTCTCCAATAGCCCAATCACAATCTAGTGAGTTTCTTGCCTCCCTATCATCCAAAACAAGCTACTGGGGAGCTATATGTCCATCACACTTGGTACATTAAGTTTAAGCAATGGTTTAAGTTACCTCATCAAAGCCCTTAACTAGAATCTTTAGGATGTATAATACATGGCTCAAAGTGTTTGACGTTCTGCATGCTTGGTATGCATGCGAGTAACACTGTGAAAGAAGCAACAGGCAGATGTGACTATCAACAAGTGGTGGACATAAAGAAACAGAAAGATTCTAGTTAACTGAAAGACGCTGCAGGAAGATGTGTATCTCAAGCTATATTTAGAAGAGTTTCCAATTACATGACGAAGGTTTGGCATCCATATTGTTATGTTAGATGACTTATAATTCTCACCAATTACAAAAATGGTTGTAAATGCACGCCAAATAAAAAAGAAGCAAAAAGATCCCTTTTCAGGTCATAAAAATTCAAATATTTCTGCCTGTTTGTAGTCCTCAATGTGCGTGAATGTTTTGTTAATTGGTGTCAACTATGCAATTACTTTATGTCACTTATAAACTGCTTGTCTTTTTTTTTTCATTTATTTATGAGGTTCAACATTATTGCAAGCTTGTTCAGGTCTTTGCTAAGAGGGATGCCACTATAGGTAGATTAAGAGGACTGAGTATAAACCTTCATCTCGAGGCTAACTGTTACAAGCAAAAAGCTTCTTTTACTTTCGGAAAAAAGAAAGAAAGATTGTAGTTTATTTAGCAAGTGATAAGAAGGAATAGATAAAACTAGTGTCAAAAGTAAGATTCTTTCTGATATCCACTTGGAGTCATTAACTGCCTTGGAGACTAAAATTTGCAGCAGAATAGGATTCATTCTGGTATCCACTTGGACTTATAAAACTGTGTGAGATTAAAACTTTGCACTCTGAACGTGGACTCCTAAATTTTGAAACGTGTCAGTTTTGTAAGCTTTTTAAACTCTTCGTACATAGCAAATGTGACGCGGGACAACGACCCTAAAATGCGGAATATGATTTTAATGCAGATTTTGCCGAAATTAATGAAATTAAATTAAGTTTAATCTCAAAATTATCTTTGATACCTTTAGGGTTTTGCAGAATTCAGATGGATAGATCACGCGAGATCCAGGTAGGGTCCAGTCTGATGCGCAAGTACTTTTAGAGCCGAGGCAAGTTCGGCCTAGAGATAGGACTCTAGCTTTTCCAGGATTAGGCGCTCGTCTTCGGTCCGATATAGATTCATAGATTCCAAATTGGGTTGTAGAATGGAATTAGGGTTTGTGAAAGGCTTATGGCTTTTAGATCGGCTTATGGTTTTGGAAACGGTGTTGGCTTTGTTTAGGCTTCAAACGGATTTAAGGTTTCGGGGATCACACAGAAGCAATTAGGCTATGGATTAGGGAAGCACGCAGAGATTTAGATAGCAAATATAATCACGCAAACCACGCACATCAATAACAACAACAAGAAAAATATAGGGGATTCACTCTCCTGGTCTCACACCAAATCCATCGCGGGGAAGAAAACTCTCTTCACGAAGCATAAGCTCTCATTCAATAATCAATCAACTCCCTTAATTACATTGTTTAAAGACCTTATATAGGAGGTCTCACAATAAAAGAAAACCCTAAAACGAATATTAAATAAAAGACAAATAAACCCTTGAAACAAAAGTTCGAAATTAAACTCCTAAAATAATTAAAATTCTCGATGAGATTTTGATCGATCGAATTTGGAATTCAATCGATCAATTTGAAATTTCGATTGATCGAATTAAAAATCGATCGATCGAAATTTCATATTTCTATGAAAGTCGCCATCGACATTCGATCGGTCGAATTTGAATTTCAATCGGTCGAAATTTTCGATGGTCGAAATATCACTCCAGAACTTGATATTTTCGTCGACAAATTCTATCGGTCAAAATTGGATTTCGATCGATCGAAAATTTCGATTGATCGGAATGTGAATTCGATCGGTCGAATTTTCCTGCTCCCTCTCTTCAGAATTTTCCAGAATTTTTCGTATTTCGCCTAGATCTGACTTCCCTTCCGCTGTTTCTTTCTTCGCCGGTAGAAGCGGTGCGGTCCGAATCCAATGTCTATGTAAGTGGCGTCCCCGTCAATTCCCCTGGACCAAAAAGGTTTCATCACCGATGAAACACGCTCGTGGTAGATATCTAGCAGGTCGGGGTTCAAGCGGCGAACTTCATTCTCGTGGACCCAAGTGTTTTCGGACTCCAGTTTGCCAACCCATTTAACCAAGTATTTCTGGAATCTCCCGTCATGTGTAGAGACGGCATGATCATTGATTATATCCTCTATCTCATCTGAGCTCTGTCTGCTTGGGGAAGGAAGAGGTATAGGTTGCAAAGTTGGATTGGGGCTGGGACTAAGAGGTGGCTGAAGTGGGTTTTTAGGAGGTGGGGTGAAACCCAAGTATGGAACCAAGCCCTCCACATTAAACGTTGAACTAACTCCGTACTTGGAGGAAGCTCAAGTACGTATGCATTAGGACCACTCTTAGCCAAAATTCTAAAAGGTCCAGCACCTCGAGATTGGAGCTTCTTTGTGGATCCCGATGGGAACCGCTCAGGTCTAACCCAGACCATCACATAATCACCCACGTTAAATTCTTTAGAACGCCTGTGAGCATCTGCAGATAATTTATATTGATTGTTGCTTGAATTAATTTTCTGTTTAATTTCAGCATGCAAGTTATGAATTTATTGTGCAAATGGATTAGCAGACTCCGACACTCTATGGGATGCAGACATGGGGATCAAATCTAATGGGGTCCTAGGCCTATGACCATGCACTACCTCAAAAGGACTCATGCCTATGGACCTATTGACAGAATTATTATATGCAAACTAAGCTGTGGGTAAGATGGTATCCCAGGTCCTAATATGATCATCGACAAGACTACGAAGGAGATTCCCAAGGCTCCTATTGGTGCTTTCGGTTTGGCCATCCATTTGAGGGTGGTAAGCTGTTGAAAATTGGAGCAATGTGCCCATCATGTGCCAAAGGGCCAAAAATAACTAGTGAATTTAACATCCCTATCAGACTCAATGGTTTTGGGCAGCCCATGAAGACGTACTACCTCCGCGAAAAACAGTTTAGCAATATGAGATATATCGGAGGTTTTGGAACAAGGAATGAAGTGGGTCATCTTGGAAAATCGGTCCACTACGGCATAGATGGAATCGCGCTTCCAAGGGGTCTTAGGAAGTCCAAGCACGAAATCCATAGAGAGGTCTTGCCACGGTGTGTGGCACGGGTAAAGGGGTGTACAAGCCGGTAATTTGTTTGGTCTGTTTTGACACTTGGCAAGTACAACAATGTTTGACAACCCGAGCGACATCTCTCATCAGACTAAGCCAAAAGAGCCTATCTTCTACGAGCGCAACAGTTTTATTACGCCCGAAATGTCCAGCCATCCCTCCAGCATGTAACTCCCAAATGAGAAAGTCACGTAATGAAGTGCGAGGGATGCAAAGGCGATTGCCTTTAAACAGGTACCCATCCTGGATGGTGTACACGGACTGTGTGCTGGTCGGGTTACTAAGGAGAGCAGTGTACTCAACCCAAAAATCTGGGCACTCAGGGTACTTATCCTTTAACTTTTCAAACCCGACGATCTCAGTGCTCATTGTGCGGAAAGTCACCACTCGCCGACTAAGTGCATCAGCGGCCCTATTTTCAGCACCAGCCTTATGCTTTAACACGAATGTGAACCTTTGAAGGTACTCAACCCACTTCGCGTGTCTTGGGTTCAACTTCTTCTGTGAAGCAAGAAAGCGTAAGGCTTCATGGTCAAAGAACAGCACAAATTCCTGCGGTCTAAGGTAATGTTTCCAATACCAAAGAGATCGAACGACCGCATAGAATTCCTTGTCATAGGTGGAGTATTTTTGCTTCGCCTCGTTAAATTTTTCACTAAAATAGGCCACAGGGTGACCCTCTTGGCTAAGCACTCCTATGCCTACACCCAAAGAGTCGCATGCGACTTCAATGACTTTAGAAAAGTCCAACAATCGCATGACGGGTGCACTACTCATTCGTTGTTTGATCTCAACAAAGGCTTTTGTCGTCACTTTGCCCCATTTAAAGTCCCCTTTTTCATGCAATCAATAATTGGGCTCATAATGGTGCTAAAGCTTCTAATGAAGCGACGATAAAAAGTAGCCAAACCATGGAAGCTACGGACATCATGTATGTTCTTAGGCTCGGGCCACTCCACAATGGCTCTCACCTTTTTGGGGTCTGTGACCATTCCATTGGCTGAGATAATAAATCCCAAGAAAACAACAGAACGTTGCATGAAGGTGCATTTCTTGAGATTTGCAAACAACTTCTCGCCTTTGAGGGTTTCACAAACTAGCCTAAGGTGGGTCAAGTGTTGATCCTTGTCGTGACTATAGATCAAGATGTCATCGAAGTAAACAACAAATTTGCTCAGAAATGGCCTCAACACTTGGGTCATGAGTTGCATGAAAGTACTCGGGGCATTAGAGAGCCCAAAAGGCATGACCATCTACTCACAAAGACCATCCTTAGTCTTAATGGCGGTTTTCCACTCATCACCGGGGCGGATGCGGACTTGATGGTAGCCACTCTTAAGGTCTATCTTTGAAAAGATAGTGGCACCAACCATCATATCAAGCATGTCATCGAGCCTTGGTATGGGAAACCAATACTTAACGGTAATCTTGTTGATTGCACGGCTATCCACACATATGCGCCATGTACCATCTTTCTTAGGAGTGAGTAGGGCAGGTACGGCACACGAGTTCATGCTCTCTTAGATGAACCCCTTCTGAAGGAGCTCATTGACTTGTCGAGTTAACTCGGTGTGCTCTACCGGATTCAACCTGTAGTGGGGCAGGTTCGGTAAGGTAGATCCAGGAACCAAGTCTATTGCATGTTGGATATCACGCAGAGGAGGGAGTTCGCTTGGTAAGTCTTCAGGGAAGACATCCGTAAACTCTTTTAAAATCGGCTCAACCTCCTTGGGACACTCGCTCGCCGACTCGGGAGCACTCTCTACGGTGACAACTATGTACACCACACTCTCATCTATCGATGCTTTCTCAAAATCAAAAGGGCTCACAATATTAATGGATTTAGAAGACTCGTCCTTTTTTTCGACTATGTTGGTCGATGGTGTTTTGGGAGGAAAAGGGTGTAAAGTGATCTTTTTGCCCTTATGCATGAACGTGCATATGTTTAATCGACCAAAAAGAATCACGTCCATGTCGTAGAGCACGGTCTTCCCAAAATGATATGGCTTACATCCGTCGGCACCATATCACACCATAAGGTGCCCGAATAAGAACCTAACTGAATCGGTACACAACACCTTTTTGACACGGGAATGGATGAAGAATTGACCCATGCGACTTTATAAGGTCTCGGGTGGGCTTCAGGTGTAAGCCCTAAGCGGCGTACTGCATGAGTGGATATTACGTTGGTACAACTACCGCTATCCACGATGACCCTACAATTCTTTTCACCAAATCTGGCATAGGTGTGGAAGATGTTCTCCCTACGCCAGTCATCCTTTTCATCCCGTTGAGGCTGTGCAAGGGCACACCTCACAACTAAAGCATGACCAATAGCATCACCCTCCTCATCGCTGGGTGTGCTAACCGGTTCAAATACTTCTTCTTAAACCACTACCTCATCATCATCCTCCTCTCCCTCAATGAAGAGAGTCCTTTAGGGTTCTTTCGTAGGGCATTGGACGGCAAAGTGTCCCATCCCATGACATTTATAGCACTTTACTTGAGAATTAACCCTTGAGGATTCTCCGACTAGAATTGGTAGGGACAGGTTGTGTAGGTTTGGGCGGAGGATTGAATCGTCCCTCACCGGATCGTTGGCTACTATATTGTGGCTCGGTCCTCTTCACCACCGTAATTTTCAAATACCGTTCAAGATCTTGCACAACGGCATAGCATCTTTCAAGAGTCTCTACGGGGTGAGAAATCAATTCTTTTTGCAAATCCAGTCGCAATCCGGTGCGAAATCTAGAGAGAGTGATTTCGAGGTCTTCCGATACTTTTTCCCTCATCATGAACTCTTCAAATTTGGCAATGTAATCGGTCACGGGCATACCACCTTGGCGTAAATTTTGCCACTAGTCGAGGAGGCGTTGGTGATATGATAAAGAAACATATTCTCAGTAAGTTGTTCCTTCATGTCGTCCCAACGGGTAATGGGAAGACAACCCGTGTTCACCCTAATGCGCTCAACATTGTGCCAGAAAAGTCGAGCTTGACCAACCAATTTCATTTTCGCAAGTCTAACACAATGTTCATCATTCATGGCATACCAATCAAAGTGTTGGTCCATGTCAGAAAGCCAATCAAGGAAGACGGTAGGGTCCATTCTTCCATCGAAAGTCGGAATCTCAACTCGAACGTTCTTAAGGAGTTGAACTTCGGGGCCATAGTCATCTCTACGATGATCCCTACGGCTCCGGTTGTCTTGGCGACCATTACGTTCAAAGTGTGGACATTCACGCTCTTGGTGTTGATTTTCCAGCTCACCCATCGCTTCCAGTTGGTTGATTCGATCAAGTAATCTATCATTATCAACTCCTAGGGATGTTTGGGCTTGCTCAATGGTATTTAGACGTGCATTAATCGCACCCAATTCTTCTCACATAGCTCTAAGAGTATTAAGAACCTCATCCAAAGCCATGGTGATCACAAGGTCTATTAGGGTTCTAATATGGAATGCAATATGGACTCACAAAGCAATGCAATAAAGTAAATATGACAAGCAAAGATGCCCTGACCTAGAAAACCTATGGCTCTGATACCAAAACTGATGCGGGACAACGACCCTAAAATGTGGAATATGATTTTAATGCAGATTTTGCCGAAATTAATAAAATTAAATCAAGTTTAATCTCAAAATTATCTTTGATACCTTTAGGGTTTTGCAGAATTCAGATGGATAGATCACGCGAGATCCAGGTAGGGTCCAGTTCGATGCGCAAGTACTTTTAGAGTCGAGGCAAGATCGGCCTAGAGATAGGACTCTAGCTTTTCCAGGATTAGGCGCTCGTCTTCAATCCGATGTAGATTCACGGATTCCAAATTGGGTTGTAGAATGGAATTAGGGTTTGTGAAAGGCTTATGGTTTTTAGATCGGCTTATGGTTTTGGAAAGGGTGTTGGCTTTATTTAGGCTTCAAACGGATTTAGGGTTTCGGGGATCACACGGAAGTAATTAGGCTATGGATTAGGGAAGCACGCAGAGATTTAGATAGCAAATATAATCACGCAAACCACGCACATCAATAACAGCAACAAGGAAAATATAGGGGAATCACTCCCCTGGTCTCACACCAAACCCATCGCAGGAAAGAAGACTCTCTTCACGAAGCATAAGCTCTCATTCAATAATCAATCAACTCCCTTAATTACATTGTTTAAAGACCTTATATAGGAGGTCTCACAATAAAAGAAAATCCTAAAACGAATATTAAATAAAAGACAAATAAGCCCTTGAAACAAAAGTTCAAAATTAAACTCCTAAAATAACTAAAATTCTCGGTGCGATTTCGATCGATCGAATTTGGAATTTGATCGATCGATTTGAAATTTCGATCGATCGATCGAAATTTCATATTTCTATGAAAGTCGCTGTCGACATTCGATCGGTCAAATTTGAATTTCGATCGGTCGAAATTTTCGATCGATCGAATATATGATTCGACCAGTTGAAATATCACTCAAGAACTTGATATTTCCGTCGACAAATTCAATCGGTCGAAATTGGATTTCGATCGATCGAAAATTTCGATCGAGCAAAATGTGAATTCGAACGATCGAATTTTCCTGCTCCCTCAATTCTTCAGAATTTTTCAGAATTTTTTGTCTTTCGCCTAGATCTGACTTCCCTTCCACTGTTTCTTTCTTCGCCGGTAGAAGCGGTGCGGTCCGAATCAAATGTCCATGTAAGTGGCGTCTCCGTCAATTTTATATGACTTGCAACATTTATCTATTGGGATAAACTCCAATGACTACTGTACACAGATCTTGCCATGATAGCAGCCCATATAGGCCACATGCTGTACATCTTGATCATTTTAAGTGTTTTGTGTATGGTCATCACTTGTTCCACACTCAGCCCAAAAATATAACTTATCAGAGCATTGGAACAATCAGATCAGGTTTTTTAATATTGATTGTTAAAAAAATCTACACAACCATCCAATTAGAGTGCATAAAATCGTATGGTTCAAAATTTTCAATGACTGATTTTTGATGCCACAGTAGCTCCAACTATCAGATACGACTTTGATGACTTGGATTCGTCAAAAGAAATGCCATGGGGCCTACATTGGGTGCTTCTGATGGTCTCCATATGTAGCCTATTAGTTCTTATCTTTTACGTTCTTGGAACCCTGAGTTGAAGGAGAAATTTTATTGAGTTTTTCATTCTTTTTTACATGCATGGTTTCCTTAGGTAATACAGCTAGTGATTGATGACCGACAAACTTTAGTAATATGTTCAAGTCTTACCTATTTGTTCTCTAATTGTGGTGAATAAATTATTTGCAGGGTGAAGAATATAAATTGTTTTGGCCGGATCAGCCTGAGTTTGTGAGAATGGCTGCTCAGTTTGGTGCCACAATTATACCGTTTGGAGTTGTTGGGGAAGATGATATAGCAGAAGTATGCTTTTGATTTCTGCATATTGATAATTTGTTTAACTTCCTGTAAAAAAAATTCTGATGTTTGGAAATTTTATGCTCCTCACTGATGTTGCTCCTAATTTAACTATGGGTACCTTTCAATATGCTGACGGAATCTTGGATAGCGCCCACACCAGAAATCATTGATTACTTTAAATCAGACGATGGAGATCGTGTTCGCTCCAATCTTTCACACGTGATCTGGAGGCCATGAATGTACCATCAGACGGTCAGTTTTCAATTCCACATGGCACAGATCCCAAAAAGGTTGCCCTAAAGTCATGTGGCACACATCAGGCTCAAACGTGACTTTTGGGATCCGTGCCAGGTGGAATAAAAAACTGACCTTTTGATGGTATGCTCATGGCCTCAAGTCCCTTGCGTGGAAGATTGGAGCGAAACACGATCTCCATCGTCTAATTTAAGGAAACCAATGATTTTTGGCGTGGGTGCTTTTCAAGATTCCGTGGGCGTATTTAAAGGTACCCTTTAATTATTTGTTCCTTGGTGTGATCAAATGCAAAATTTAATCTTTTCTAGCATGACATTTGAACATGGCATTTCCCGTCCCTCTAAATCACAAAATTCATTCACCTTGATTTCTATGCATGATCTGTGGGTTTTCCCTGAAATCCAATAAAATTGCTGGCATTCATCTTAGAAGACATAGCTAAATTTTCACATCTTAAATACGCTACCACGAGGCTAAATGGATCATAGTTTTGCTATATTCTGTCAGTTTGTCACTTGCTACAATGTTCAACACAAGGATAACTAGTCTAGTGGAATGCTGTTCAAAGTCTCCAAATCTTCAAGATAGTTAAATTGATGATCTCTTTACCTCAGAATATAGCTGCCAACCTAGTAGGTTCGATAGGAAGTTTTTGGATGCCATGAAATTTATTTATTAATCTCTTAACTTCAGTTGTCCATTTATTACGAGATGCCATTTAGGTCCTCCAAGAAACGAAGAGATAATTAGCTAGGTTAACTCCATGACAGGTAAAAAATCAATCCTCATCAATGTGGGAAATCAGAACTCCAGGAAAACATGAAATAGAATCCCTTTAGGGAGATCTTTTTGCAAAACTTTAAGCATTTTGGTCAAAACTCATGGATTCCCCATCTGTAGAGTATTTTTCTTCCATGTAGGAGGTTTGATATTCCAAAAACAATTTTCTCTTGCTTTCAACCCATTGCATCCCCTATTCAAATCTAGCTGATTTGAAAATCTTTTATCCTATGAATTTCTCCAATACTTGTTGGCTCTCTCTAATTCTAAAAAGTGATTAGATACTCATTAATAATTTTGTGTTGCTTACCGAATTTGGTTAATTGATCTGGGTTATCCAGTGGTTCTAAAGCTTTCTGTTCATTTTTCTCGCCCAAAATATGAATCCAAAATGAGTTTATATTACTGGCACTAAGATACGGCTTATGAGGAGGCCTAAAATAGGAAATACTCAAGTCAATTCCTCTCATAGTGTCAGTCTCAAGGTCATTTCAATGGAGCTCTGACCACCCTACCTCATTAGAAACACATCCGAACCTTAGATCTGTGTAGTTATGGATTTGCTTTGCACGTAATGGTTTTCCATATAAACTTCAGTGCCTTCTACCATTCTCCTCCTTCAAAAACCCTTTCTTCAGCGCCTTCAAACACGTCATCCCAACTCATTAGAAACCCATCCAATTCGGCAATTTGCACATCAGCCACAACATCAAGCACTTCCTGCAGCACCAGGATCCGGCGGCTGGCCAATCTCCGCAGCTCCCTAACAGATGAACAGATCTCAGGGACCCAACCAAGCTGCAGCAACATCGACATCAGCTTCTCGCCCATCTGAAGCTTCTCGTGCTCGTTGGTTCGTATGACATCCACCATTTCTTAGTGGTGGATCGGCCGTTCGAAGTGATTGATGGCCGAGATTCTATGAACTAGCTTCGGAGATGGTGGGATCAGTGTGCAGACTGTATCTTTGTCGGTCGCAGTTGTCGTTGTTGAATGTGGAGTGCTGATGGTTGTGGTGTCGATTGGAGGAGGTTAGCCAATGGGAATGGGTTGCGATGGTTGGTGTGGTGGAACGAGGTGTGTATTGTGGTTGGCTGTGAACGGATCCGAACTTGGTTACTATGCTTCCTCTAGATCTATACTACATAACATGCCTGCTATAGATAAAAAAAAGGAACCAAACCGACTTGAGAGTATTAGTTTGGCATATTTTTGACGGCATGGTTTGAAATCTCTGATTTTTTAGTTCTCTCGGACAGCCCTGAGACCGAGACGGCTAGCATCTCGGCAGTGTGAAATTAAATAGCCTTTCAAATGATCTTACGCCATTAAAATTGGTGATTGATCTTACACCATTGAAGAATAGTTCATTGTTATGCCGCATGGAAAATATTTGGGATCAATCTAAACAGTCCAAGTCTCTGTCCATGATTGGAACACATCTCAGTTAGAGAATCACACTTATAAATCAAGTGTATTCCGTCCGATCAATGATCTTAGATATTAAACTTGGTGTAATGAATATGAGAGAGAGAAGATTAGGATTAGTGTTGATACAATGGAGTAATGAATATGAGAGAGAGAAGATTAGGTTAGATAGATTAGGATTACGGTTGATGCGATGGAATAAGTTAGGGTTAGAGAGTCGTCATGTCGGATCCCATTGTTGGGAGGCATGACCTACGTGAAAATGCATTTTAGTTTATTATCACTGTGGGGAAATTAGAGTAGAACCTTTTGGTCTCTATTTCCCAGGAAAAATACGCTAACAAACAATGGATTTTGGGTAGCTAGTTTTTAAAATAATTGTTTAGGTATAGAAAGGAGTCGCGAGTCGTGTCTGGTTCTACGGGTGGGGGATTGGATTTGCAATCATTGCCGCAACATTAACTTCTAACGTCGCACGGTTTGTCATCATTACGGTTGTGCATCCCCTAGGACCCGTGGCACGACTGTTAACTCGGCTGATGATAGAGTTCCCAGGCCTAATAGTTTACGTCAATCTACCCTCACCACGTCACAACTTAGTGATGTGCAGCGGGGATGGTCGATCGCTGGGAAGGCTTTCAGTCGGGTGAATACGACCCTGGGTGGTCAGGTTGGGCAATGTCTTGCCTCCTCGTCTGATGGCATTGCGAGGTGTGGGTCGAGGAGAGTTGCAAACGTGAGTGCTCTGCCGAAGACGGACTTTGGAGCTTTGTATTTTGACTCATCGCAAATACGGTCCTTGGCCATTAATCTATGCCATTTTTGGCTGGTGCTTCATGTTACAAGAGATTCGTTATCGCTTTTTATGCTAGATCAATGGATTAACCACAACTGGGATGCTTCTGATCGACTAGCGGTCTCTATCATCTCTAACACTAAATTCCTATTAAGATTCGTTTTGGAGGATGGGGCTAAGGAGCTTTGTATTCAAAAAACTATTTACATACACAACTGCCCGGTGGTGTGCCGGCGCTGGGAGTCGAACGTGGGAGACATTCAGGTACATCGGGAGGGCGGAGGGGTCTGGATTAAAGTTTTTGGTCTACCAATTCATGCTTGGTCACCGGAGATCTTCAACGGGATCGATGACCGGTGTGGCCGTTTCATCCGAGTTGATAGGCATTCGGCCGACCTCTGGGATACGGATCACGTCCGGGTCCTGGTCGGGGTCAACTCCCTCGATAACATCCCCAGGAGTTGCGATGTGTTGATCGGCGGCCAAGTTCTACAGCTCCTCATAAAAGTTGCGTGACAGGATTGGCTCGTCCTCTCGGATCAGGCGAACGAAAGATCCGATGGGTCCTGGGGTTGCGGAGTCGAGATGCGCCATGCTCTCACAGAAGTAGCTCACCCGATGCATGATCCAGTCGGAGGAGGGCTGGTTGTTCCAGGCCGTATGCCGGCGACTCACTTGCCGAGGTGTTCTTCCTCTAACCAGATGCTCAGTGGGGACCTTTGCAGGGGTTGGCTGCATTGGTGAAGGGCTGCATCAAGGATCAAAATGCTGGTTTTCCGGTACGTATCGTCCGGGCCGAAAACCGGTACGTATCGGACGATACGTACCGGAACAGTAACATACCGGACGATACATTGAATGTATCGTCCGGTATTAGCCATATAAATGGGCGATACGGTACATTTAATGTACCGTATCGTCCACCTCCGATACCGATACGTATCGTCCGATACGTATCGGTATCGGACGATATTTTGATCCATGGGCTGCATATCCTCTGGGACGTCGGGTGGGACTCATCTTCCAGTCTCTATGATTACGGTGGCTGCTCCTGGGGCCGGGATACCTTGCGTCGTGACCGGGAATGGTGCTACTGAAGGTGTGTCGACAGAGGTTGTACCGACTACAGATCTTTCGCCACCGAGGAGTTCGACGGTTCAGATCAACTTGTACGATGATGCAGAATCCGTACGCCTGCACATACAGGGGGTAAGTGAGATGAGGGTGTTGTCGGATAAGATGGACGAGGTTGGATGTCGTACTTAGGATCTGATGGAGTTCGGGGCGGTCGGTCACCTTTTGAGGGAAGCTTCTTCTGTCTCCAAAAAAGATCTTTAGGGTTTATCGCAGGAGAAGACATGATGGGGAACGCCAAGTTTAGGAGCCTTGAATTAGAGGCAACAACAGATTTTCGGCATCGGAAGAAGCGTAAAGGAAGCCAAAGTACCGTAGCTTCAGAGGAGGAATGGACACAAACCGCGAGGAGAGCAACGCTGCACGCGAGGAGAGCGATGCTGCAGAGAACCCTCGCACGAGCGAGTACTTAAACTCGCTCAAGTGAGCCTCGCGTGAGCGATCACTTAAACTCGCTCGAGCGATGATAAATACCGTGCGAGCGAGCCCGTAAGATGGGATTTCATGCGAAAACATCCCTTTTGTGTTTTATTAGTAGTAGAACTCTTTTATTTCGAAATTAATTATTGGTGGCCTATATATAGAGGCTTGTAAAGACTTTTAATTAGTTGATTGATTATTTGAATGCTTTTATGCTTGAATAATCTTTGCCTGAGATGAGTTTGGTGTGAGGCCAAGGGAGTTATTCCCAAAAGCCATTGTTATTTTCTCTATCATATTTGCTATCTCGATCTGTGCTTACTTCTCTAAACCATAGCCTAATTGTTTCCTTTCAAATCCAAAACCCTAAACCTGTTTTAAAGCCCTAAACCACCCAAAGCCAATACCCTTTCCAAAACCATAAACCGATCTAAAAGCCATAAGCCTTTTACAAACCTTAATTCCCTTTTACAATCCAATTTGGAATCCGTGAATCTACATCGGATCGCAGACGAGCTCCTAATCCTGGAAAAGCTCGAGTCCTATCTCTAGGCTAATCTTGCCTCGACTCTAAAAGTACTTGCGCATCAAATTTGACCCTACCTGGATCTCGTGTGATCTATTCATCAAAATTTTGCAAACCCTAAGGTATCTTAAGATAATTTTGCGATTAAACCTGAATTACTTTATTTAATTTTGGCAAAATCTGCATAAAATCATATTCCGCATTTTAGAGTTACCATCCCGCGTCAGTTTTGGTATCAGAGCCCTAGGTTTTCTAGGTTAGGGCATATTGTGTGTCACTTTAATTTTCAATGCATCTTCCTTCAGTTTTATGTGTGCACGTCATGTGTTTGACAAAATTCCTCATCCATTGTGGTTTATGTTTGCATGTCATTTAGCACTTGTGTTAGTAAGTCGTGTTCACCATGAGCATGAGCGAGATTGTTGATGCTCGTAGGGACATCACCATGAGCATGAGCGAGATTGTTGATGCTCTTAGGGACATCAAAGCCCAAGTGTGTGCAATTAATAATAGGAGCTGTTGCACACCAAATTCTTGGCAAAGTTTCAACAGTTGTGATGAGACTAGAGTTAGGGAATACCCTTATCAGCGTGAACCCGAGTACGATCTCGCCGAAAAGTTTTTAAAATCTATTCGGGATGAAGTTCCATGTTTTGATGGATGGCTAAACCCCAAAACCTTTGTGGAGTGGTTGTCTAGTGTAGAAGAGTATTTTGATTGGTATGACGTACAAAATGAATACGAAGTTAGGTTAGTAAAAACAAAGTTGGAGGGTAGTGCCAAAACGTATTGGACTAATGTTGAGCTTCTACGTGAGTTAGCTAATCGTAAGTCCATCACACGATGAGAGGACATCAGAGAGCGACTTATCGAGAATTATATTCCTCTCACGCACCATCACCTTCTACAGAGTTTGAGAACTAAGATAAATAAATGTCCTGATTGTCTTAAGTGTCAAGGGTTTGGACACTTTGCATACCAATGCACCACAAAATTTCCCACTCCGAATTCATTGACTAAAAGAGTGAGTCTTAAGGAGCCTGAGAATAGGGAAGTGGAAGAGGTGTACGACCCTCGTATCATACTGAGTGAAGAGGAGATGGAAGAAGTTGACCAAAGTCTAGTTTGTGTTGAAACGACCTCTATTTCCCTTGTGAGTAGTGATGTTGAGTCTCCCACACGTGAGTCAACCGAGTCACCCACACAAGAATCTACTGAGTCGCATATGCACGATTTGTTAGTGCCCATAGAACCCGTTGTGCACGAGTCCTTGTCGGTGGTAGAGTCGCTTGCACATGAGAGTATCGAGTCCATAGATACACTCACACATCATAGTCTCAAGTTGCATTCCGCTTCACATTCCGAGCCTTGTTGTGAGTCAAGTTTTGAGTCTCATTCTGCATTGCATGCCGAAATTAAACATAAGATTAATTCAAGCAACAATCACTACAAATTATCGGTTGATACTTCACCTACCGAGAGTACATGGACCAATGATGAAAGAGCTTGTCATTTGAGTTCTCGTCATCCCGACCGATATTGTGATCACACTTCATCGGGGATGAATTCCTTCAGGTCCGGGAGAGTTGATGAGGAGCTTCAAAAATATTTGATAGAGTGGGTTGGTAAGCCGGGTTATCAGGTTCATCAAAGAGAGGTTTACCGTGTGCGTCCCACTACAATCAACCGAGATGAGGATCATACGTCACCAGGAGCTGAGATTGTTTGGGCTAGTTGCAAGTTGTTCCACCGTGGGAATTTCGATAAACGTGATCAATACCATGTGCGTGTTTCATCGGTGATGAAACATTTTGAGTGGAGGAGAATGACGAGGAACGCCAAGTTTAGGAGCCTTGGATTAGGGGCAACAATAGATTTTCGGCGTCGAAAGAAGCGTAAAGGATGCCCGAGTACCGTAGCTTCAAAGGAGGAACGGACACAAACCGCGAGGAGAGCGACGCTGCACGCGAGGAGAGCGATGCTGCAGAGAACCCTCGCACGAGCAAGTACTTAAACTCGCTTGAGCTAGCCTCGCGCGAGCGATCACTTAAACTCGCTCGAGCAATGATAAATATCGCGCGAGCGAGCCCATAAGACGGGATTTCATGCGAAAACTTCCCTTTTGTGTTTTATTAGTAGTAGAACTCTTTTATTTCGAGATTAATTATTGGTGGCCTATATATAGAGGCTTGTAAAGACTTTTAATTAGTTGATTGATTATTTGAATGCTTTTATGCTTGAATAATCTTTGCCTGAGATGAGTTTGATGTGAGGCCAAGGGAATGATTCCCAAAAGCCATTGTTATTTTCTCTATCATAGTTGTTATCTCGATCTATGCTTACTTCTCTAAACCATAGCCTAACTGTTTCCTTTCAAATCCAAAACCCTAAACCTGTTTTAAAGCCCTAAACCACCCAAAGCCAATACCCTTTCCAAAACCATAAATCGATCTAAAAGCCATAAGCCTTTTACAAACCCTAATTCCCTTTTACAATCCAATTTGGAATCCGTGAATCTACATCAGATCGCAGAAGAGCGCCTAATCCTGGAAAAGCTAGAGTCTTATCTCTAGGCCGATCTTGTCTCGACTCTAAAAGTACTTGCGCATCGGATTGGACCCTACCTGGATCTCGTGTGGTATATTCATCAAAATTTTGCAAACCCTAAGGTATCTTAAAATAATTTTGCAATTAAACCTGAATTACTTTATTTAATTTCGGCAAAATCTGCATAAAATCATATTCCGCATTTTAGGGTTACCGTCCCGTGTCAAGACGTTATTGGGGGGTGCCTCGGGGAGCGAGAGGAGCCTTGGAGCTGACACGCCGCCTTGCTCTGGAACTCTCTGGAGTTTCGTCGGAGCTGTTGAAGTGTTTTGACCGCGGGACAAATAGGAGGGAGGGTTTATATCCCGCGTTGGAGGTGGGGGCACGTGACTTGATGAAGTGTCCTCCCATGGGATGCCACCGGGGCGACACGTGTAGGGCGTTTGGGCTAGAACACGGTAACGAAGGGATCCGGGTTATGGGTTCGTACTGTGGACAGGTGGGGGAGGGTTGGGTTGGGCTCGAACGACAACTGGGTCCGGACATTTAGGGCAGGTTGATCCATGTTTCCTTCGAGTCTTGCTTGTTGGGTTTTTCCTATCGTTTGTGGGCCGACCTGGGGGCACAAATTTTATCCTTTTATGGGGGAGAGGAGACCCGCGATTCAATTTCTATGGGAGAGCTTGAAGCTTTTGGGAAGTGCAGGGGCTCCGGGGTGGAGGATCTCCAGCGCTGCAGAGGCAATCCCCGGGACGCCGGTTCGAGGCTTGTCCGGATTGTGTTCGGGTAATGGTGTGTCAGAGATGGATGCTCAAGTGGGGAGCTGGCCAGACCTAGACTCTGATGAGGGGGGAATCTAGATGGTCGGGAATTTGCAAATACAGACCTGTCAAGATGCCTCTGAGGTTGGACCTGCTCCGGAAATTGGTGATGTGGCGGAGATTGACTGGCTGATTGAAGTAGGATGAGTGTTTAAATGATCTCAGATTGAGTTGGGGGAGGTGTTCAGGTCCATCCTCACATGTAGGATATCAAGAGGAAGCAGCGGGGTGGGTCACGGGAGCTTGCGCGTTTACAATGGGGTATGTCGGATGGGAGAGGGGTGGGGGGGACTGTAATCGTCTCCTCTGGTTGGGCGGGCTATTGATCTGTTTCGATTACGAAGATGTTATCTTGGAATGTGAGAGGCATTGGTGATCGTTTGAAGCGGGCGGGGGTTAAGCTAGTGATTGCGGAGTTTAAACCGGTCATTGTTACCCTTCAAGAAACAAAGTGGGGAAGTTGTGATAGAAGGAAGGTCAAGTTGGTCCTGGGGGGTGGAAGTTGGGATTGGGTCGGCATTGATTCCATCGGAGCTTCCAGAGGGATTCTGGTGGCCTGGTCTTCGGTTCTTTTCGATAAATTGGACGAGGAATTGGGCTGCTTTTCCGCCTCCATGGTGCTTCGGGATAAGGTGTCTAGGAAGCAGTGGAGTTTTGCGGGCATTTATGGCCCGGCGTCTGACCGGGAGGGGGGATTTTTGGTTCAAGCTTAATGCTATTGCTGCTTGGTGGGACTTTCCCCTCTGCCTGGGAGGAGATTTCAATGCTATCCGGTGGGACTTCAAGAAGCAGGGTGGCCCACCTAATTTCGGAGTCATGCGGGATTTCAATTCTTTCATTTCAGACTGGGGGCTTTTAGATGTCCCCCTAATTGGGGCTCGGTTCACGTGGTCTAGCCTTCAGGACACACCTTCTCTTAGCAGGCTGGACAAATTCCTTTGCTCTACCGATTGGCTCGCTATTTTCCCCGGGGCCTAGCTGGAAGCTTTGGCCCATGCCATTTCTGATCATCGTCCTCTCGCTCTCACGTGCGAGTTTCGTGGAAAGGGCCCTCTCCTTTTCGATTAAAGAACATGTGGATGTTGGATGAGTCCTTTCGGGTGAAGGTCCGAGGATTGTGGTCAGAACCGATGACGAATGGGACTGCTGCTTACCGTTTCCTTTCTAAACTTCGCTGGCTAAAAGATAAAATCAAAATCTGGAACAGAGATGAGTATGGTCGGGTTCACGTTAGATGGGAGATCTTGCTCTTGAAACTGAAATTGTTGGATAATCTAGAGGAGACCAAAAACCTTTCGGCGGATGAGAGGGAGGCTAGATTGCAAACGAAGGTGGAGTTCAGTACAGGCCGAAGAAGTGTATTGGATGCAGAAAGCGAAGGCTCGTTGGTTTAAAGAGGGGGATGCTAACACTAAATATTTCCATGCGATTGCTAATGCTCGTAACAAATCGAAGTATTTGGGTAGTATTGTCGTCAATGGGGTGTCGTATTCGGGTCACGATCAGGTTCGGGACAATATTGTTGATTTTTACAAATGGTTGTATACGGATGAGGGATTACCAAGGCCGAAGTTGGATGAGTTTCATTTTAACTCTTTATCGGAGGAAATTAGTAGGGGGTTGGAGAGCAGTTTTACTGAAGACGAAGTGTGGATAGCGATCAGGTTTGGAGGTAGAAACAAAGCGCCGGGGCCGGACGGGTTCACCATGGAGTTTTACTGTGCTTTTTGGGAGACCATTAAGGCGGACCTGATGGAGGTTTTTTACGAGTTCCACATGGCTGGTTTTATCGGGAGATCCTTAAACTCCACTTTTATTACCCTCATTCCCAAGATTCATGGGGCGGAGAATATTTTCGATTACCGGCCGATCAGTCTAATCAATTGTTTCTACAAGAATTTTTCGAGGGTGCTGGCTAACGGGCTCAAGTGGGTGATGAATACTATTATTTTCGGCAATCAGGGGGACTTTTGTCTGCAGTAGACAGCTAATGGATCTTGTGGCGGTGGCAAATGAGACAATTCACTCGGCCCATGTGCAGCGTCGGCCGGCCGTGGTTTGGAAGGTGGATATGGAGAAAGCTTATGATCGGGTCAGCTGGGAGAATCTCGACTACATGTTGGGAAGGTTGGGGTTCGGCGTCACTTGGACGAAATGGATGCGCGGATGTTATTCCTCTCCATGATTTTCGGTTATGATAAATGATACATCGGTCGAGTATTTTAAGAGCTCAAGAGACATCAGGCAGGGCGACCCTTTATCCTCGTCTCTTTTTAATATGGTCGGAGAGGCTTTATCCAGGCTAATCGAGCACGCTAGGGATTTAAACATAATTACTGGCATTCGGGTGGGAGAGCAGGGCAGATTCATCTCGCACTTGCAGTATGCAGACGATACAATCTTATTTGGGAAGGCAGATGTGGCGAAACTTTGCGAAATGGCGGATGTGCTCTCGGTTTATGAGGCGGTGTCAGGATAGCGGGTTAATCACCTCAAGTCTGCTATCTCTGGCGTTAGTGTGGAGGATGATCTACTAACCGATCTAGCTGGTTCGGTTGGTTGTCGTATCGAGGAGCTGCCTATTAGGTACCTCGGCTTGCCTCTTAGGCTTAGACAGCCCATGATCCGTGATTGGCTCCCAATTGTACAGAGGTTTGAGCAGCGATTGTCGTCTTGGAAAGGTAACTATTGAGTAGTGGGGGAACGCTGATTTTGGTTAAAGCGGTTCTTTCTTCGACCGCCATTTTCTTCATGTCCATGTTTAGGTGCCTCGGTAAAAGTCTCGATCGGCTGGAACGTATTCAACGGTCATTTCTTTGGGAGGGATCGGGTCAATGAATAGGCGGTACCATCTTGTTAACTGGGACACGTGCCAGCTGCTTATCGCCTGTGGTGGGATGGGGATTCGGAGCTTAAAAAGAACTAATTAGGCTATGCTTGGAAAGTGGATATGGAGAGCGGGAAGGGTGGAGGAGAGGGGAAGTCTCTGGTGGGTGGTGTTGTCCGAAAAATATGGCCTATCTTGGGGGAGCTGGGGGATATGCCTTTCGTCCCACAGGAGTACCTCGGAGTAGTGGAGAGGTATTTCCCGCCTATGGGAGCTTCTTGCTAAAGGGGTGCGTTATAGCTGGGGGTGTGGAACCCGTATACAGTTCTGGGAGGATGTGTGGTTGGATGTGGGTCTGCTTAAGGCTGCTTACCTGGACATCTTCATTCTTTCTTCGAATCCGGGTGGTAGGATTGAGAAGTTTATCTCGATGGCTGGTGGGAGGAAGGTTTGGGAAGGCGCCACTAGAAGGCTTCTCAGGGACAGCGAGGTGGGGAGCTATTTGGACCTGCTGAGAAGGCTTTATGAGACGCAGTAGAACACCTTACGGGTTGATCAGAGGGTTTGGGTCCTGAATCGTGAAGGGCAATTCAATGTCAAATCATTGTATCGTTGGCTATTGCGTCGTCCGCTAATCAGGTTCGAAGGCAAATAGCTGTGGAGTGAACCTATTCCTCTGAAGATCCAGTTCTTTGTTTGGGCGCTTTGTAAGGATAGAATCCTTAGTAGGGACCAGTTGATTCAGAGGGGTAAAGGCGTCCCGATTACGTGTGTAATGTGCTCCGATGGGGAGGAGTCCACTACTCATCTTTTCCTCCATTGCCGAGTGGCTTGCGAGGTGTGGATGCCATTCTCAAATCCTTTGGTATACCCTGGATAATGCCTGAGATGCCTTATCTGCAATTGCTTAGCTGGGCTGCTGTGAAGGTGGAGGGGGAGAGAAGGGCTTGTTGGAGGGCTACTCTGTTCACCATTCTGTGGTGTATATGGTGCGAGAGAAATTGCAGAATTTTTGAAAACAAAAATAAACCTATGGGAATGGTTATTAGGTCGGTTTCGGAGTTGGTGGGATATTGGGTCGCAAATTGGGTCGCAAAAGGTGGGGTTAGTGAGTCATTTTTCTTTCCTTTGGGACCCGGGTTAAGGGGGCCGAGATCTTTTGGGGGCCCGTATGTTGTTGTATTTTCTATTTTCCGTTGCTTGTCTCTGTTTTGGTTTGTATGAGTCGAGGTTGTATTGTGTTTCAGCACCTTGCTGGTTATACATATAATCTCTATTATTGATCAAAAAATAAAAAAGTTAGGGTTAGAGAGAAGGAGAGAGGGGTGAGAAATAATTAAGAGGTAAATATGCTTCATGAGTATAATGAACTCATTAGCCTTTATATTAAAAATATTCATACATGCACACCCAATATTGCGTAATACACACCAACTAGCAACCAGTGACCAAGTGTACTAGCACCCTCCCTCAAGCTGGAGCATGGATATCATGCATGCCAAGCTTGATCATAATATCTTGAAGAGTTGTAGGACCAAGGGGCTTGGTGAAGACATCAGCAAGATGTTGAGAAGAATCAACATCTACAAGTTCATCCCACACTTTTTCTCGAACACAATGACTATCCACCTCTATATGTTTGGTCCTCTCGTGTAAGACAAAATCAGAGGCATCTTTTCAGCCTCTTCATTGTCACAATGAAGGGGCATAGAACTAGAAATAGGGAAGCCAAGCTCCATCATAAGAGATCGCAACCATCACATCTCACATGCTCCATGAGCAATAGCACGATACTTAGACTCAACACTAGAGCGAGAAACAACTTGTTGCTTCTTACTCTTCCACGCAATAAGATTTCCTCCAAGAAATGCACAGTAGCCAGACGTAGATCGCAGATCAGTGACAGCACCTGCCTAGTCAACATCAGTGTACCCAGATATATGAAGATTACCATGAGCATGATAAAGAATACCCCTTCCTGGTTGAGATATCTCAAAATCCTATGAACAACAGCTAGATGCGACACACAAGGAGCATGCATGAACTGACTAACCCGACTGACTGCAAAGGTCAGATCAGGCCGTGTCAGAGTATGATAAATCAACCGTCCAACAAGTCTCTGGTACTCATGGGGATCCGACAGAAGTTCCCCCTCTTTTTCTCGTGCAAGGAGAGTTTAGGATCCATAGGAGAAGTGGCAGGCTTACAACCTAGCATACCGGTGTTTTTTAGAAGATCTAAGGCATATTTCCTTTGGGACAAAAAAATGCCTTTGCATGATCGAGCCTCTTCCAAGCCAAGAAAATACTTTAAAGTCCCTAGATCATTAATGCTCCTGCTAAGTTCACTCTTGACGTATGAAATAAACTCCAAATCATCGCTTGTAAGAATAATGTCATCAACGTAAACAGGAAGAATAGTACGACCCACTAGGCTATGGTGAACAAACACTGTCTGCTTAGACTGATACCGCTGACTTCCCATCTCCAAAATAACACCACTGAATCGATGAAACCATGTACGTGGAGACTGTTTAAGAACATATGTAGCTTTATGAAGGCGAGAAACATTAGATGCATCAGATGACTCCCCTGAAGCAAAAAATCAGGAAGAAGTTTCATGTAGACTTCCTCATGAAGATCTCCATTCAAGAACGCATTCTTGATATCAAGCTGAAAAGGGGCCAACTTTGGTTGGCAACAATGGAGAGAAGAACTCTTAACAGTTGTGAGTTTAGCAACTAGAGCAAACATAGCCTTGTAGTTTATCCCATATGTCTTTGTAAATCCTTATGCCACCAAACGAGCCTTATATCGAGCAACGGTACCATCAGGATGATGTTTAATAGCGAACAACCACCTACATCCGACGGTTGTCTTTCCTGGAGGAAGAGGAACTACATCCCAAGTATGATTCCTCTGAATGGCATCCATCTCTTCAAGCATAGCTACTTTCCATTGAGGCTGAGCAAGGGCAGCTTGCATAGAACGAGAATGGTAATTGTATCAATCTTATAGGCAGAGGAAAGGGTTGAGAAGACACATATTTAACAATTGGATAAGGAGTGGCGGTAAATGAGCAAGACCCTTTTCTTAGAGCAATAGGTATATTCAAGTTAGTAACATTAGAAGACAAAGGAGCAACCTTAGCAGTAGAATGAGAAGGAATACTTACAGAGGCAACTGAAGAGGAAGCAGGTGGTTGCTGCATAGTGGTGTAAGACCCATGCTGCTTGTGACATTGATAAGTGATAAAGTTCTTCCTGTGTTGTTGTTCTGATGAATAGGAAGGAATAACAAGAGGCCTAGGAACAGCAAGAGTAGGTGAAGGAGTTACCCTATCCAAAGAAAAATATGGCTCGTCAAAAATAAGAAACATCCATAGATATAAAGATGATGAGTGAAAGGATCATAACACTTATATCCTTTAGATTGAGAAGAGTAACCCACAAAAATACATTTTATTGATTTATCATCCAATTTCTTCCTCTGAGGACTAAGATTCTGAGCAAAACTGATGCATCCAAACACTCTAGGAGTAACATGAAATAAAGTTTCCTGAGGACGGAAACAATGAAGAGGAATGGTACCACTAAGCACTCTAGTAGGAGTGCAATTTATCAAGAAGCAGGCAGTTAGAAGAGCCATCGACCAATAAGATTTCAGAACATGCATACCTCTAAGTAATGGCCGAGTCATACTAATAAGATGCCCGTGCTTACGCTCCGCAACACCATTTTGTTGAGGAGTAAAAGGACATGACAACTGATGAGACATGCCAATGGACTGAAGGTATTGATCAAAGGCATGAGAGATATATTCACCACCATTATCTGTACAAAGTTCGAATGAAAGTCATGAAATTTTTTAAAAACCTCTTCTTTAGATTTCAACAGGTATAACCAAGTAAGACGAGTAAAATCATCAGTAAAAACTACATAATATTTAAATCATCCATAGATAAAACAGGGTAAGGACCCCACACATCTGAGTATACTAAATCAAAAGGTGCATGCGATCTATGCATATGAGAAAGATAAGAACTACGATTATGTTTCGTCAATTCACAAATCTCACATTTAAAATGAACAGAAGTGCATAAAGATTTAAATCCAAGAACGAATTCACAAAGTGTTTTAAAACCAACATATCCTAATCGGGCATGCCACAAAGATATTGTATCACTAGAAATAACAATAAAAAGAAAAGAATAAAAAACACTAGCGGCATCATCAGAAATAGTAGCAGAGGTCGCCAAGCTATTCACTCCATCGTCAAAGAAATATAGGCCTCCATGCTCTCTGCCTCTACCAACAATCTTTCTCGTACTCAGCTCCTGCAGGACACAATAAGAAGGATAGAATGAGACACAACAGTTTAAATGCTTTGCAAGGCGACTGATAGAAAGTAGATTTGTAGAAAAATTAGAGACATGCAAAGTGTGAGGCAAAGATAGGGACGAAGATAAGGAGACAATCCCAACTCCAAGTACCGGAGTAAAGGATCCATACACAAGCTGAACATGGGCAAAGGTACAAGGAGCTTCATAGCTAATAAAACCCTATGTCTCTCCCATCATATGGTCGGTAGTGCCAGAATCAATGACCCAACGAGGTGAATATGAGGATGTGGAAGCCACGAAGGCAGAAGTACCTGAAGCTCCAGGAGTAGTAGTGGAAGTTGTACTTGTGGATGTAGGCGTAGTAGTATGTGACCTCAGCTTAGAGCGAACCATCTCCAGTATATCGGCGTGAGGAGAACCTAGAGAATCCAAAGAGGAAGTGCCACTGACATCAATAGTAGGCTCAGATCTGGATGCGGAAGCAATATGAGCAGAAGATCTCGGCTGAAATGAATTTGAGTACCCATGAAGCTTAAAACGGCGGTCACAAGCATGTCCAATCTTCCCACAATGCGTGCAAAGATGGTCAGAGCCACGACCTCTACTTTTGCCACCAGAACCCTTGCCACGTCCATGGTTAGAACCACTACCACGACCAGCCTGAGAATCAGTGACAAAGGTAGAACTCTCTGAAGATGCAGAAGTAGGAGCCATAATAGTATGTTGCTGCTCCTCAGAGAAGATGATCCCATATACAGTGCTGAGAGAGGGAAGAGGGCGTGTCGTAAGGATCTGTGTCCGTACTTAGGACAAAGACCACCCAAAAAGGCATAGATCTGCTGACGTCATGTCTTTTAGCGAGTATGGATGCCGCCTTAGCATTGAACTGAGTAATTGGTCCATAATGACTGAGCTCCTCCCACATGCTTGGAAGAGCACTGAAATATTCTCCCATGGTCATTTCTCCCTGTTGACACTCAGCAATGGCACAATTGAGCTGATAGATCTGAGTATCATATTCAGCTGAGGCAAAGGTTTCTTCAAGTTTGGTCCATAAAGAGGATGCAGACTCATAGAAAATAAAAGTTATAGAAATATTTGGGTACATAGAACTGAATAACCGGCCCAATATAATGGCATTGTCGGCCTCCCAATCAGCAAGTTCAGGGGAACCAGGGTTAGGTTTTGGAAGAGATTCAGTAGGAAGACCCATATTCTTCCCACCTTGAAGCTATAGGGTAATAGCTCTTTCCCATTGTAGAAAATTTGAAGAACTCAATTTATATGTTGTGATGCTTGATGGTAAATGTTCAGCACTCATGCCCACAAATTTATCGCCAATTTTAGCAATCAAACAAAATATACAAGGGAGAAACCAATAGCATGAACCACAAAAAAAATATGGGAGAGAAGGAACAAGTATTAATCAGTAGATGTAGTAGGCAGTAATGGCAGCAATAAAAAAACAGCAACGGTCATCAATGGCAGCAGTCGAAAACCAGCAAAAAAATACTATCAACTTGAATACCTGGTGTGATACATATTGTCACTCAGCAATATGTCAACGCATATCGATTGAAGAAGATATACAGCATTGCAATACGTACTAGAAGTTGAAGAAGATCTGAGAAACTAGAGAATCAACTATAGGCGTAGAAGAGGATTCACACAAGAATCACCATGAAAGTCTTAAATCACCATGAATCATGAAGACAGATATCAATGGGTTCCAAAGACTAGATCAATGCATCTCCAACAAGTTTCACTGAGCACTTGATCCACACGGAAAGCTGGGAACCAGAAGTATCAAATCTGCCGAGATTTCCCAGATTGAAAAAACCTCTCAAAAAGCAATCAAAACAGCATTATCAGAACTCGATCTCAGAGACAAAACGAAACCCAAGATGAATCCGATCAGATTGGTGGTGATTTCGAATCAAACCTAGGTCAGAAAGTTTGACCTGGCTGACGTCAGCAGGGTGATGTGTATTGAACCGTAACCTGCTCTGATACCAACTCGGAGTAATGAATATGAGAGATAGAAGATTAGGTTAGATAGATTAGGGTTAGGGTTGATACGATGGAATAAGTTAGGGTTAGAGAGGAGAGGGAGGGGAGAGAAATAATTAAGAGATAAATGGGCTTCATGAGTATAATGAACTCATTAGCCTTTATATTAAAAGTATTAATACATGCACACCCAATGTTGAGTAATACACAGCAACTAGCAACCAGTGACCAAGTGTAATTAATAACACTAAAAATTAACAGTTAACTTACCTAGTCCCCAATTTTGTCAAACCCATAACTAAACCCTCTCCTTAGTGAGAGCTACTTCCTCTCCCCCATGAGAGTTCTCCCCTCCTTAATGAGAGCTTCTTCCTCTCCCCCGTGAGAGTTCTCCCCTCCTTAGTGAAAGCTTCCTAGCCTAGATTTCTTCTATTTTCTTAGTTTCTCCCTATTTAGGCCCCTCTTTTTCCCAAAATTCTTGAAGTTCTCCTAGAAGATGGTAGAGAATATTGACATTGTTGGGGAATGGAATAAAAAGTTTGTTCTTACTCCCAACGAAAAACTTGAATTCGTTGTAGACCTATTAGACTCTATCCCGAACAAAGTTCCATGCTTACTAGGGAAACTACTATGTCCACGAAGAGTCAATTGTGAAGCTTTCAAGGATGCTATCCGACAGATGTGGAATGTGAAAACAGGTCTAGCGATAGAAGAGGTCGCTGAAAATGTGTTTCTCTTCCAGTTTCCAAACAACGGACAACTGTTCAGAATCAAGAAACTCGGGCCTTGGTGTTTTGATAATAATTTATTAGTCCTTGTAGATTATGATCCTTCAAAATCCATCAAGCAGGTTTGTTTTCTCGCGGTACCTTTTTGGATACGTGTGTCGGGCCTCCCTTTTGGTGCCATGAATAAAATTGTTGGAACTAGAATTGGAAACATCATAGGTGAAATATTAGATGTTGATACTGATGCTAGTGGGAAGGGTTAGAGATGCTTCCTCCGAATCAGAACTGCTATTGATATAATGAAGCCTCTCCGAAGGGGAATATTATTCAAGATAGCTGATATCGCCCTAAGTTGATCCGGTTTCAATATGAACGATTCCCTAATTTTTGCTATATCTATGGAATGTTAGGCCATGTAGAACGTGATTGTGCCGTCCAACAATCTTTGGTGACTGAATCTATAAGCAACTTTAGTACGGTCTCTGGCTCAGAGTCCCTTTTGCTCCTAAGACAGCTGAAGCTAAATCTTCTCACGGCGCCAATTCGAATAGTCCGAGTAATCTGGCAGGCGCTTCGATAGATGAAAATAGAGGGCCAAAGCTGAAAGACTCCAGTGGGAAGACGAAAGCCCCTTCAAGAAATCATGGGGGACCCAAATTTCTGGGAGTCAAATCGTGACTATGAAACGGCCATTGGATTGGGGAAAACTATGCAAGTACAAAAGCAGGGTAGTGGAGCTATACATGGAACCACATCCCTTTCAGTTAACCCAAAAAATTTGGAGTCTTTATCTCACATCCCAAATCTCTCGCCTAATGACCAGCAACCAACCCAACTATGCGAAAAATGGCATTGAACTCCCCCCACGTTGACTCCTTTTCCAAAATTGATATCCCATATCCCCCGAAGAATCTGGTACCCATCTCTTTAGCTTTGCCAACCATCCAAAATCTGACCACTACCCAATCAAAGCCCACCGGATCTTTAAACCCTATCTCTGCCCCGACCCAAACTTTTATTGCCCTCACCATCCAAATTATCTCTGACCCAAACTCTCATTGCTCCCACCGACCAAATAAACTTAAAATCTGACCCGATACAGACCCGTTTCAAAACAAAATTTCTCCGAACCAGAAATCACCCATCAACCCTACCCAAAACTGCTTCCCTTGATTTCTCCAACTAGGCGGAATCCATCTCTCAATTCTCCTCCCAAAACCTTGTCCCCACTGAATCCAGGAACCCTGAGCTTGATACGGTTTTGATCAGAAAGTTGAGGAGGGAATTGTCTGAGGATGATCCGAAGAATGATAATCAGCGTGCCCTTAAGATTGGCTGCATTGAAAAAGTTAATTCAAAAGGTAATCAGACTTCATAGGCGATGGTTGCTCAACAACCTCGCCGAACACAATGAAAATTTTAAGTTGGAACTGTTGGGGGCTTGGGATTCGCACAATTCGTGCTCTCCATCTCCTACTTCGGAGAGAAGATCCTGATTTCGTCTTTTTGATTGGGACAAAAATGTGTTCTTACCGCATGAAGCAATTGAAGATGAAGATCAAAATGTAGTTTTTGTTAATGTTGTGGCCGATCCAGGGGGTTGGCAATTTTTTGGAAAACTGATTATTCTGTGAGTCTACAATCTATGACTAAATTCCAAAAATGGATTAGCAGATTGGAGAATCACAAGTTTCTATGGCGCACCAGAATCACATAACTGACACTTATCCTGGAGCATACTATCAAATCTCAGCAGGCGTTCTTCTCTTCCTTGGTTATGTGTTGGTGATTTTAACGAGATTTTATTCTCACGTGAGAAGCCAGGAGGCAACCTGATGCGGGAACTTACTAAATGCAATGTTAGGGCTGAGATTAGGATTAAAATTAATTTAATCAATTAAAAAAATAACAATTTCTCATAACAAATTATCACGGAAAATTCTAGAAATTCAATTAGGTGATTCAATTCTGACCTAAAATAGCGTTACTTTAGTGTACATTCCCTATTGTAAATCTAGAAGACTAGGGTTCTTATGAACGGCTAGATCTCCGATAGTTTTAAGGCGTCGAACGAACTCGCAAACGGATTCTCTCGATACCAAACGAAAATAAAAGGCTAATAAAATTAATGATGAACAAAATATTGATTTTGGGCTTTTATGAGAGATCAATAAAATAATTAAGATTACGCTACTTACACAAACTATAAATCTAAAGAAGATAGCCTCACACCAAACAGCAAGCAGGAATCGAAGAATCACTCTCCGTTTTGAAAGAATCACACCCTCACGAAAGTTTAGAACTCTCAATTTTGCATAAGCAATTTTCATTAAACAAAAAGTAATAATAAAAGTGTTTACAAACCTTTAAATAGGCTAACCAATGCATAAAATTAGAAATCCTAATATAACTCTAATTCCTAATAAAAGAAATATCCTAATTCTTCTAAAACAATAAAGTCCTAAACAATAAGGAAACTAATCTTATTTCTAATAAAAGAAACAACTCTTACTTTTTAAAATAAAATAATAAAAGAGACTAATCCTAATTCAATTAGGATTCTTGAAATTCGTCACTTTATGTGCAGCTTTTGAAAACTGACCATAACTTCTTCAATACATGTCGGAATTGTATATTTTTTAGCTCGTTAGAAAGCTACTTCGATAAGCTTTCAAATATGACTAATTTCGCATCAATCCGACTTCGTTTGACACTTCAAAATAGGCTAAACATAAAAGTGATGGGATTGAAAGTTGAAGACCCTAATAAATTTTAGATTTTCTTCTTTCTGATCAAACGGGTATTTAACGGGCTTTTTTTTTAAAAACCCATTCGTGGGTCGACTTTCTCTTTTGACGTCTCCTCTTTATCCGACCACGATTCAAACAGGCGGATCTAAAATACGCATCAATCCCCTCTACTTTGAAAAAGTTCGACCTCGAACTTTGGTTGTCATGGATTTTCACGGGCGAGATCACAGGCAATATATAGGGAACCTGGATCGAAAGCGGCTTAAATCGGACGTCCCCATCAACTCTCCCCGGGTTAGAAGGATGCATTCTCAATGAATACTGGTTGTGATAGAGCTCTAAGAGATCTAGGTCAATTTGCTGAAACTCTTGTGTAATCCACGTGTTTTCTGAATCACTCTTGTTCTTCCACTTCACCAAGTACTTCTGAAGTCCCCCTTGGTTGGTGGACACAATCTGATCTTCCAGTATATCTTCGATGATCTCAAGAGTCTTCCAAGTAGGTGGGGTAGTGGTGTGGGTAGGAAAATTATCGGTTCATCAGATGTAGAAGGCTCAAAGGGGTTGGCAAGGATAGTTGAAGGGCCATGGAATGGAATAAGGTCCTTCACTTTGAAAGTCATGCTAATTCCCAATTTCGGCGGAAGATCTAAGATGTAAGCATTAGAATCGGCACGCTTCAAGAACTGATAAGGTCCAGCACCACGAGCTTTTAACTTCTTTGCAACTCCTTACGGGAATCGGTCGGGTCTATTCTGAACCATTACAAAATCACCCTCTTGAAATTATTTGAACCGTCTGTGAAAATCTGCAGAGAACTTGTATTTCGCATTCTTTAAATTAATTCTTTTCTTAATCTCAGCATGCAACTCATGAATGCAATATGTAAAAGTGGATACAGACTCTGATGACCTTTGATGAATGGATATTGGGAGAAAATCTATGTGTGTTCTAGTATTCGACTTACCCTTCCATTGGATGAGGTATGCCTAATGTTTCTCAGATTGCGTTCTCCTTGCAGTCCAAGTGCTGTCAATTTTCGGCTTACCTTTCTACTTAAGAAGATATTCTCGATATGTTTGATGTGTCTTTACCTTGTAACAAAATATGGGTCTCCCAAAATTATTTCACCTAACCTCTTCACATATTGTTCAGGTGGGTATTTGAAAATCAATGAGTAGATAGGATTGGGCTCAGGTGGATGAGCATCAAGGAATGGATCTGAAGGTTTTATTGTGGGGCCTAAAAAGGGTGTACGTGCATCTACACTCGACTCGATTAACTCGTGTGTACTCGCTTCAACTAAAACCAAAGACTCTGAGGTACTCGATTCAATGAACCCTAATAGTATTTGTTTACCCAGTTCGTTGGGCTCACGTGTACTAGATTCAAGGGGCACCAACAAGTCGTGTGTACCCAACTCTGCGGATACCAATGACTCATAGTGACGCGGGACAACGACTCTAAAATGCGGAATATGATTTTTATGCAGATTTTGCCGAAATTAATGAAATTAAATCAAGTTTAATCACAAAATTATCTTTGATACCTTTAGGGTTTTGCAAAATTTTGATGGGTAGATCACACGCGATCCAAGTAGGGTCTAGTCCGATGCGCAAGTACTTTTCGAATCAAGGCGAGATCGACCTAGAGATAGAACTCTAGCTTTTTCTAGGCTTAGGCGCTCGTCTTCGGTCCGATGTAGATTCACGAATTCCAAGTTGGGTTGTGAAAGGAATTTATGGTTTGTAAAAGACTTTTAACTTTCAGATCGGTTTATGGTTTTATAAAGGGTGTAGGCTATGTTTGATGTAGGGTTTCAAAAGGGTTTAGGGTTTTGGGGATCACAAGGAAGAAATTACGCTATGGTTTAGAGAAGCACGCAGAAATTTAAAGATAACAAATATAAGTCACGCAAATCAATGACAAAGATAAAGAAAATATATGGGAATCACTCCCTTGGTCTCACACCAAACCCATCTCAGGCAAAGATTACTCAAGCATAAAAGCATTCAATAATCAATCAACTAATTACAATGTTCTTCTTAATGACCTTATATAGGAGGTCTTACAATAAAAGAAAACCCTAAAACGAATATTAAATAAAGACAAATAAACCCTTGAAACAAAAGTTCGAAACTCAACTCCTAAAATAACTTGGCCGATTTCGATCGATCGAAAGTGGAATTCGATCGATCGAAATTGAAATTCGATGGATCGAATTTTAAAATCGATCGATCGAAATTCATGTCTATGAATATCGCCGTCGACATTCGATCGATCGAAATTTTACTTTCAATTCTTCCCCATCCTCTTTCTCCAGAATTTTCATCTTTCCCTAGCTTTGACTTCCATTACGTTGCTTCTTCCTATGCCGAAAGAAACGATGCGGTCTGAATCCAATATCCATGTATGTGGCATCCCCGTCAATTCCCCTAGACCAAAAAGGTTTCATCACCGATGAAACACACTCGTGGTAGATGTCTAGCAGGTCGGGGTTCAAGCGGCGAATTTCATTCTCGTGGACCTAAGTGTTTTCGGACTCCGATTTGCCGACTCATTTAACCAAGTACTTCTGGAATCCCCCGTCATGTGTCGAGACGGCATGATCGTTGATTATATCCTCTATCTCATCTTATCTCTGTCTGCTTGGGGAAGGAAGAGGTATAGGTCGCAAGGTTGGATTGGGGCTGGGATTAGGAGGTAGCTAGAGTGGGTTTTCAGGAGGTGGGGTGAAACCCAAGTAAGGAACCAAGTCCTCCACATTAAACGTGGAACTAACCCCCGTACCTGGAGGAAGCTCGAGCACGTATGCATTAGGACCACTCTTAGCCAAAATTCTAAAATGACCAGCGCCTCGAGATTGGAGCTTCTTTGTGAATCCCGATGGGAACTGCTCAGGCCTAATCCGAACCATCACGTAATCACCCACGTGAAATTCTTTAGAACACCTGTGAGCATCTGCAGATAACTTATATTGATTGTTGCTTGAATTAATTTTCTGTTTAATTTCAGCATGCAAGCTATGAATGTGTTGTGCAAATGCATCGGCAGATTCTGTCACTCTATGGGATGCAGACATGGGGATCAAGTCTAATAGGGTCCTAGGCCTATGACCATGCACTATCTCAAAAGGACTCATGCCTCTGGACCTATTGACAGAATTATTATACACAAACTCAGCTATGGATAAGATGGTATCCCAGGTCCTAACATGATCACCGACAAGGCTACGAAGGAGATTCCCAAGGCTCCTATTGGTGCTTTCGGTTTGGCCATCCGTTTGAGGGTGGTAAGCTGTAGAGAATTGGAGCAATGTGCCCATCATGTGCCAAAGGGCTTCCAAAAATAACTCATAAATTTAACATCCCTATCAGACACAATGGTTTTGGGTAACCCATGAAGACGCACTACCTCCACGAAAAATAGTTTAGCAATATGAGACGCATCGGAGGTTTTGGAACAAGGAATGAAGTGGGCCATTTTGGAAAATCGGTCCACTACGACATAAATGGAATTGTGCTTCCTAGGGGTCTTAGGAAGTCCAAGCATGAAATCCATAGAGAGGTCTTGCCACGATGTGTGTGGCACGGGTAACAGGGTGTACAAGCCGGTATTTTGTTTGGTCTGTTTTAACACTTAGCAAGTACGACAATGCTTAACGACCCCGGGCGACATCTCTCATTAGGCTAGGCCAAAAGAACCTATCCTCTATGCGCGCAACAGTTTTAGTACGCCCGAAATGTCCTGCCATCCCTCCAGTATGTAACTCCCAAATGAGAAAGTCACGCAATGAAGTGCGAAGGATGCAAAGGCTATTGCCTATAAACAAGTAGCCATCCTGGATGGTGTACACGGAGTGTGTGCCAGTCGGGTTACTAAGGAGAGCAGTGTACTCAACCCCAAAATCTAGGCACTCGGGATACTAATACTTTAACTTTTCGAACCCGACGACCTCGATGCTCATTATGCGTAAAGTCACCACTCACCGACTAAGTGCATCAGCGGCCCTATTTTCAGCACCGGCCTTATGCTTTAACACGAATGTGAACCCTTGAAGCTACTCATCCCACTTCGCGTGTCTTGGGTTCAACTTCTTCTGTGAAGCAAGAAAGCGTAAGGCTACATGGTCAGAGAACAATACAAATTCCTACAATCTAAGGTAATGTTTCCAATACCAGAGAGATCGAACGACCGCATAGAACTCATTGTCATAGGTGGAGTATTTTTACTTTGCCTCATTAAGTTTTTCATTAAAATAGGCCACAGGGTGACCCTTTTGGCTAAGCACTCCTCTTATGCCTACACCCGATGCGTCGCATGCGACTTCAAAGACTTTGGAAAAGTCCAGTAATCGCATGACGGGTGCACTACTCATTCGTTGTTTAATCTCAACAAAGGCTTTCGTCGCCGCTTTGTCCCATTTAAAGTTCCCCTTTTTCATGCAATCAGTGATTGGGGCCATGATGGTGCTAAAGCTTCTGATAAAGCGACGATAAAAAGTAGTCAAACCATGGAAGCTACAGACAGCGTGCATGCTCTTAGGCTCGGGCCACTCCACAATGGCTCTCACCTTTTCGGGGTCCGCAACCATTCCATTGGTCGAGATAATAAATCCCAAGTAAACAATAGAACATTGTATGAAGGTATATTTCTTCAGATTGGCAAACATCGTCTCGCCCTTGAGTGTTTCACAAACCAGCCTAAGGTGGTTCAAGTGTTGATCCTTGTCATGACTATAGATCAAGATGTCATCGAAATAAACAAGGAATTTGCCTAAAGACGGCCTCAACACTTGGATCATGAGTCGCATGAAAGTGCTCGGGGCATTAGAAAGCCCAAATGACATGACCATCCACTCATAAAGACCATCCTTAGTCTTAAAGGCGGTTTTCCACTCATCACCGGGGCGGATGCAGACTTGATGGTAACCACTCTTAAGGTCTATCTTTGAAAAGATAGTGGCACCAACCATCATATCGAATATATCATCGAGCCTTTATATAGGAAACCGATACTTAACCGTAATCTTATTGATCGCACGGCTATCCACACACATGCGCCACATACCATCTTTCTTGGGAGTGAGTAGGGCAGGTACGGCACACGGGCTCATGCTCTCTTGGATGAACCCCTTCTGAAAGAGCTCATTGACTTGCCGAGTCAACTCAGCATGCTCAACCGTATTCAACCTTTAGTGGGGCATGTTCGGTAAGGTAGATCAGGGAACCAAGTCTATTGCATGTTGGATATCACACAGGGGAGGGAGTTCATTTGGTAAGTCTTCAAGGAAGACATCTGTAAACTCTTTTAAAATCGGCTCAACCTCTTTGGGACACTCGCTCACCGACTCGGGAACACTCTCGACGGTGACAACTACGTACACCACACTCTCATCTATTGATGTTTTTTCGAACTCAGAAGGGCTCACAATGTTAATGGTTTTAGAAGACTCGCCCTTCGTTTCGACGGTGTTGGTCAATGGTGTTTTGGGAGGCAAAGGGTGTAAAGTAATCTTTTTGCCCTTATGCATGAACATGCATATGTTTGATCGATCAGAAAGAGTCACGTCCATGTCATAGAGCCACGGCCTTCCCAAAATGACATGGCCCACATCCATTGGCACCAATCACTCCATAAAGTGTCCGAATAAGAACCTAACTTAATCAGTACACGACACCTTTTCGACACGGGAATGGATGAAGAATTGACCCATGCGACTTTATAAGGTCTCGGGTGGGCTTCAGGTGTAAGCCCTAAGCGGCGTACTGCATGAGTGGATATTACGTTAGTATAACTACCGCTATCCACAATGGCCTACAATTCTTTTCACCAAATCTGGCAAAGGTGTGGAAGATGTTCTCCCTTCGTCAGTCATCCTTTTCATCCCATTGAGGCTGTGGAAGGGCACACCTCACAACTAAAGCATGACCAATAGCATCACCCTCCTCATCACTGGGTATGCTATCCAGTTCAATTACTTCCTCTTCAACCACTACCTCATCATCATCATCCTCTCCCTCAATGAAGAGAGTCCTTTGGGGTTCTTTCGTAGGGCATTGGGCGGCAAAGTGTCCAATCTCATGACATTTATAGCACTTTACTTGATAATTAACCCTTGAGGATTCTCCGACTACACCTTTTCCCCTTTCAAACCTCGAATTGGTAGGGACAGGTTGTGTAGGTTTGAGAGGAGGATTAAATCACCCTTCACCGGATCATTGACCGCTATATTGTGGCTCGGTCCTCTTCACCGTAGTTTTCAAGTACCGTTCAAGATCTTGCACAACGGCATAGCATCTTTCAAAAGTTTCCACGGGGTGAGAAATCAACTCTTTTTGCATATCCAGTCACAATCCGGTGCGGAATCTAGAGAGAGTGATTTCAGGGTCTTCCAATACTTTTGCCCTCATCATGAACTCTTCGAATTTGGCAATGTAATTGGTCATGGACATACCGCCTTGACGTAAATTTTTCCACTGGTCGAGGAGGCGTTGGTGGTATGATAAAGGAACATACTTCTCAGTAAGTCTTTCCTTCATGTCGTCCCAACGGGTAATGGGAGGACAACCCGCATTTACCCTGATGCGCTCGATATTGAGCCAGGAAAGCCGAGCTTGACCAACCAACTTTATTTTAGCGACTCTAACGCAGCGGTCGTCATTCATGGCATACCAATCAAACTATTGGTCCATGTCAGAAAGCCAATCAAGGAAGATGGTAGGGTCCATTCTTCCATCGAAAGTCGGAATCTCAACTCGGACGTTCTTAAGGAGTTGAACTTCGGGGTCATAGTCATCTCTACAATGATCCCTACGGTTCCGGTTGTCTTGGCGACCATTACGTTCAAAGTGAGAACACTCACGCTCTTGGCTGATTTTCCAGCCCACCCATCGTTCCAATTGGTTGATTCGATCACGTAATCTATCATTACCAACTCCTAGGGATGTTTGGGCTTGCTCTATGGTACTCAGACGTGCATTAATCGCACCCAATTCTTCTCGCATAGCTCTAAGAGTATTAAGAACCTCATTCGAAGCTATGGTGATCACAAAGTCTATTAGGGTTCTAATATAGAATGCAATATGGACTCACAAAAGTAAACAATGCAATAAAAATTAATATGATAAGCAAAGATGCCCTAACCTAGAAAACCTAAGGCTCTGATACCAAAACTGACGCGGGACAACGACCCTAAAATACGGAATATGATTTTTATGCAGATTTTGCTAAAATTAATGAAATTAAATCAAGTTTAATCGCAAAATTTTCTTTGATACCTTTAGAGTTTTGCATAATTTTGATGGGTAGATCACACGCGATCCACGTTGGGTCCAGTCCGATGCGGAAGTACTTTTCGAGTCAAGGCGAGATCGGCCTAGAGATAGAACTCTAGCTTTTTCCAGGCTTAGGCGCTCGTCTTCGGTCCGATGTAGATTCACGGATTCTAAGTTGGGTTGTGAAAGGAATTTATGGTTTGTAAAAGGCTTTTGACTTTCAGATCAGTTTATGGTTTTAGAAAGGGTGTAGGCTATGTTTGATGTAGGGTTTCAAAAGGGTTTAGGGTTTTGGGGATCACAAGGAAGAAATTAGGCTATGGTTTAGAGAAGCACGCAGAGATTTGGAGATAACAAACATAAGCAAGTCACGCAAATCAATGACAAAGATAAAGAAAATATATGGGAATCACTCCCTTGGTCTCACACCAAACCCATCTCAGGCAAAGATTACTCAAGCATAAAAGCATTCAATAATCAATCAACTAACTACAATGTTCTTCTTAATGACCTTATATAGGAGGTCTTACAATAAAAGAAAACCCTAAAACGAATATTAAATAAAGACAAATAAACCCTTGAAACAAAAGTTCAAAACTCAACTCCTAAAATAATTAAAATAACTCGGCCCGATTTCGATCAATCAAAATTGGAATTCGATCGATCGAAATTCATATGTCTATGAATATTGCCGTCGACATTCGATCGATCGAAATGACAATTCGATCGATCGAAATTTCGCAGTTCTTTCAGTTCTTCCTCATCCTCTTTCTCCAGAATTTCCATCTTTCCCTAGGTTTGACTTCCATTATGCTGCTTCTTTCTATGCCGGTAGAAACATTGCGGTTTGAATCCAATGTCCATGTATGTGGCGTCCCCGTCACATAGGCAAGTGACTCGATGGGTTCACGTGCAGGTGACTCAACATCACTACTCACAAGGGAAATAGAAGTCTCTTTAACACAAACTAGGCTTTCTTTAGCTTCTTTTATCTCCTCTTCACTCAGCATGATACTAGGGTCGTACACTGCTTCCACTTCCCTATTTTCCGGCCCTCTCTCATTTAGTTAATAAATTCGGAGTGAGAAATTTCGTGCGGCATTGATATGCAAACTGTCCAAACCCTTAACACTTAAAGCAATCAGGACACTTATCCGTCTTAGTTTTCAAACCTCGAAGAAGGTGACGGTGTGTTAAAGGAATATACTTTTCAATAAGTCTCACCTTCATGTCCTTCCATGTGGAGATGTGTTTATTTCAAATAGATTCAGTACAACGTTCTACGCGAGTCCAAAAAATTTTGGCATTACCCTCCAATTTTGTTTTTGCTAGCCTAATTTTGTACTCCTTTGGTACGTCATACCAATCAAAATATTTATCTACCTAAACAACCACTCCACGAAGGTTTTGGGATTCATCCATCCCTCAAAATTTGGAATCTCATCTCAAATAGATTGGAGAAACTTCTCGGTTGGGTCATACTCGGGTTCACGATGATGAGGGTATCCCCTAGTCTCATTACGATTTTTGAGACTTTGCCAAGAATTTGGAGTGTAGCGGTTTTCTTGTTTGGCTAGTATCCTTTCATGATGGGTAAGGAAGTCGCGTTAACGTGTAAGTTACCTATACATGATGCTTGACACAAACACAACTCAAACACAATACTAAAAAAGACACACTATGAACCAACAATGGATGAAGACTTTTGTCAAACACTAGATGTGCACACTAATGAACACTAATGAAATAAAATGCAATAAGATTGAAATGACATGCAATTATGAAACTAAGTGATGTAAGACAAAAGTTAGACAAAGACTAGACGAAAGCTAGACAAAAAAAAAACTTAGACGAAAGCTTTAAAAAATATTTTTTTTTTTTTAAATGCACACAATAAGCTAGATTAACAATTTCAGACAAAAGCTAGACAAAAAATTTCAGACAAAAGATAGACAAAAATTATAAACAAAAATTAGACAAACTTTTCAGACAAAAGCCAGACGGAAATTGCAAACAAAAAGGCAGACGAAAATTTTCAGGCAAAAGTCAAACGAAAATTTTCTGACAAAAGCTAGACAGATATGAAATAATGAATTTTTTTTTTTTTTTTTAAATAAACCCTAAAACTAAACTGACCCTCTGATTCCAATTTGATACAGGAACTTACTAAATGCAATGTTAAGGCTGAGATTAGGATTGAAATTAATTTAATTAATTAAAAAAAAAAAAATTTCTCATAACAAATTGTCACAGAAAATTTTAGAAATTCAATTAGGTGATTTAATTCCGGCCCAAAATAGCATTACTTTAGTGTACGTTCCCTATCGCGGATCTAGAAGACTAGAGTTCTTATGAACGGCTAGATCTCCAATAGTTTTAGGGCGTCGAACAAACTCGCAAGAGGGTTCTCTCGATACCAAACGAAAATAAAAGGCTAATAAAATTAATGATGAACAAAATATTGATTTTGGGCTTTTATGAGATCAATAAAATAATTAGGATTATGCTACTTACGCAAACCGTAAATCTAAAGAAGATAGAGATGGAAGAAGAGTTGGCCTCGCACCAAACTGCAAGCAGGAATCGAAGAATCGCTCTCCGTTTTGAGAGAATCACACCCTCACGAAAGTTTAGAACTCAATTTTACCTAAGCAATTTTTATTAACCAAAAAGTAATAATAAAAGTGTTTACAAGCTTTTAAATAGGCTAACCAATGAATAAAATTAGAAATCCTAGTATAAGTCTAATTCCTAATAAAAGAAATATCCTAATTCTTCTAAAACAATAAAGTCTTAAAGCAATAAGGAAACTAATCCTATTTCTGATCAAAGAAACAACTCTTACTTTCTAAAATAAAATAATAAAAGACACTAATCCTAATTCAATTAGGATTCTTGAAATTCATCACTTTATGTGCAGCTTTCGAAAATTGACCATAACTTCTTCAATACTTGTCTTAATTACACATTTTTTGGCTCGTTGAAAAGCTACTTCGATAAGCTTTCAAATATGACCAATGTCGCATCAATCCTACTTCTTTTGACACTTCAAAATAGGCCAAACATAAAAGTCACAGAATTGAAAGTTGAAGACCCTAATAAATTTTGGATTTTTTTCTTTCTGATCAAACGGGTCTTTAATGGGCCTTTTTTAAAAACCCATTTGTGGGTCCACTTTCTCTTTTGACGTCTCCTCTTTATCCGACCACAATTCAAACAGGCGGATCTAAAATACGCATCACAACCCGAAGTCACAGACCTAGATGCATCAATTTCGTTCAATCATAGAAGAAAGTGGACTTAGGGATCTTGGATTTTCGGGGCCTAAGTTTACTTGGTCAAATAAGGAAAGAGAGGAGTTCATTGAAGAGCGCCTTGATAGGGCTCTTGTTTCTCAGGCATGGCGTAATTGTTTCCCTAACTTCGGCATTGTCTACCTCTAGTCATCCAGATCTGACCATTCTCCAATTCTCATATCTACATTTCCCCAATAGAAAGAGTGGTGTAAGGAACCCAGAATATTCCATTTTGAGTCTATATGGTCACAAGCAGAGCAGTGTGAAGATATTATTAGAAAAAGTTGGGATGTCCCCAACTATTCCTTGGACAACTCTCAGAGATGCAGCAAAATCGCCCATGTTGTACAAGCCCTCGATAGATGGAATAAAACTTCCTTTGGTAATATCCATCATCATCTAAACAAGTTACAAAACAGTTCTAATCAAATCAGATATTGTCCTTCAAACTATTCCAATTGTAGGGAGGAGGAGCGAATTAAAAAGGAGATTGATAACTTGCTTGAGAAGGAGGAAATGTTATGGCACCAAAGATCGAAGGAGATGTGGATTAAACATGAGGACAAGAACTCGAAATATTTCCATTCGGTTGCATCACAAAGAAGGAAAACGAATCGAATAGCTGGCTTATATGATGAAAATGGCGTATGGAGAACCTCAAAAGAGGACATTGAAAGGGTCATTTCTTCCCATTTTACTAACCTCTTCAAGTCAGCTGGCCCTGTTCATTTGGACGAGGCTTTGGGGGGCATTCAAGATCGTATCTCGGCAGAACAAGATAACTGGCTTGCACATGAGTTCTCTTTGAGGGAGGTTTGAAAGGCCCTGTTCCAAATGCATTCGGCCAAATCTCCTGGCCCTGATGGTATGCCCCCTCACTTTTTTCAATCTTATTGGTCCATTGTTAGTGAGTCAGTTGTGAGTGTTACTTTAAAATATCTTAATGGTAATTTGATTTTATCCAGGGTGAATCATACTCATATCGTTCTCATTCCCAAAACGAAAAACAAAAAAAATATTTCTCAACTTCGTACCATTAGCTTATGCAATGTTCTTTATAAAATCATAGCGAAAGTCTCAGTTAATCGTTTCAAGGAAATTCTCCCTAACATCATATCTGATTCTCAAAGTGCCTTTATCCTTGGGAGGTTCATAACTAACAATACTTTAATCGCCTTTGAGGTCACTCATTACTTGAAGAATAAAAGATATGGTAAAGAAAGGTGGTGCTCCTTGAAGTTGGACATGAGCAAAGCCTATGATAGAGTCGAATGGACCTTCCTTGAAAAAACCCTCCTAAAAATGGGCTTTAACTCTCGGTGGGTTGATCTTATTATGGGGTGCATGAAAACCGTGTTGTACGAATTTGTGGTCAATGGTCATATTTTAAGGAAAATTTGCCCCGAAAGAGGCCTTAGACAAGGGGATCCTTTGTCGCCCTATTTGTTCATAGTGTGTGCCGAGATCTTTTCTAATCTCCTCACAAATGCTGTCTAATCAGGCAAAGTTGGTATCCGTATTTGTCGTGGTGCCTCTGTCATCTCCCACCTTTTCTTTGCCGATGAGAGCCTCATCTATCATAAGGCAACTGAATCTGAAAGTGGAAAAATTATAAACATTCTCAAGCTTTATGAGGATGCGTCGGGTCAAAAAATTAACTTTGATAAATCAACGTTATCTTTTAACTCAAATGTTAAACAAGATCGCAGGTCAAGAATCCTCAATATTTTTCAGATCAAAGGTACCTGCTCACAAGACAAATATTTGAGTCTACTTATGTGCATAGGTAGATCTAAAAAAACAGCATTTGAAGGTATAAAAGATAGAATCTAGAAAAAACTCAGCGGGTGGAAAGGAAAGCAATAATCTCTAGCGGGGAAAGAGGTACTTATTAAAGCAGTTGTACAGGCAATTCCCACATATGTGATGAGTTGCTTTAATTTTCCTACCATCTTACTCAGATATCTCATCAATGACGACAAAATATTGGTGAGGTCAAAAGGGAAAGGATAGCGGTTTACACTGGAAAGCTTGGAAAGAGTTGTGTCTGCCGAAAGGTGAAGGTGGGATAGGCTTCAAAATTCTCAAATCTTTCAATACAGCGATGCAAGCTAAACAAGTTTGGAGGATTGTCTCAAATCCGTCCTCGATAGTTAGCCGTATACTGAAAGCCAACTATTTTCCGTGAACCTCCATTTTTTATGCAAAAATCGGACGGAACTCCTATACATGGGCTAGTATTTTTTTGGTAAAATCAGTGGTGGTAAGGAATCTTATTTGGAGGGTGGGAAGTGGCAAGTCTATCAGAATTTGGCACGATAGGTGGATTCCTAGAAAACATACTTTTAAAGTTTTTCCCCAAGAAGGAACAATCACATAGAAATGGTTGCGGAGCTGATGTGCAGTAACCCTAAGCGTTGGAATGAGCAACTGACACAAGATGACACGCTAAAACCTAATATGTGATTTCGGGATTAACTTTTAGAATGAATTGAATAGCGAAAATACTCAAAGTCATGCAACACATAAAATTACTTTAATGAAATCAATAAAACAATTAGATTAATCTGTTTAGCGTTCACGTGTGTGAAAATTTCCCGATCTAGAAAAACGGCTCCGATGAGGGAACTTGAGATTCGTTCTAGTTTAGGGCATCAATCGACAGTCGCAATATCGTCTCTTGACTCATCGGGGATTTTGGGATGAAATAAACTTTGGATAAATAGTTCAAAAGGGGAAATCAAGGATATCAGGAAATAAAGGATTTGAGATTTTTGTTCTTTTTATCAATGGATATAAGAAAGATAATATTTGATTACAACTAGAGGAAAGACAAAGTAAAAGGATAGATTCCAAGGCTTCACACCAAGGGTTTTCTGAGGCTTCACACTACGGCTGTATGTCGGCTTCGCACCAAGTCGCACGAGAAACGATTGCTCACTCCTCAAGGTTTGAAGGATTCACTCCCTCAGTTGAAAACTCTTCACAAGCTCTCTAGGGTTTGCACAAAGCAACTCTCTTTTCATTCAATAATCAAAACTGTTTAATAAAGTGTTTACAATGCCTTTATATAGGCTAAGGAAATCCTAACCGACATAAAGCTCACAATAAAAGAGTCCTAAAACAATAAAAAGACTAAAAAGGTAAAAAAAGAATATTTTCGTCGCTGGATGGAGTAGCCCACGGCGCACTATTGCACTGTTCACAATGCGTTGTCACTGTTCATAATTTCTTTTTTTCCCTCTTTGCACTTTCTTCTGCCTTGCTTTGTGTGATGTCCCCATCAATACTCCCCGGGTGGGGAAAAACTCATCTCCGATGAGTTAGAGAACCCATGGATGGCACACTTCGGAAGCTCAACTCTTGACTTGTCTTTCCACGCAGTGAGATACTTCTGATTCTTACCTTCATTGGCATAGAAGCTTGGAAGTTCTATAACCTTCTCATTTAACCCTTTCTCATATTGCACAGGTAAGGTACGGGATAGAAACTAGGTAAATGGGTGCGGTTGGGTCGGGTGCTCAATAAGAAATGGATCAAAGGGTAGGGTTGTGGGATCTAGAATAGGCGTAAGATCCGTTACGATAATTGTCGAAAAGTTGCTCTTATCTAGAGGAAAATTTAGACCTTCATCCTTACCCCTTTTCGAGATTGAAAAAGATTCCACATGCTCAAAACCATTAGGAAATAACGCAAAATTGTTATTATCAAATGCATTAAACATATTCAATGTGTAAGTATGATCATGCGTATTTCTGATGCCCAATAAATTCAGATTGTTAATCCCATGCAAATCAGAATTATGGTATGCTTCTATCAACTCTAATGACTCACTTGGGATGGACACACGATCAACATCGTCCTCGGTAATAGGAACTGTCCTAATGCAACCTATGGCTATGACCGGAACTTCACCTTCCTCATCACTTGGAGTGCCACATGGTTCGTACACTTCTTCAGGTATCTCATTGCTCTCTTTCTCGGCATGCTCCTGAATGATCAAGGTTTGACCCTTACTGGGGCATTGGGATGCAAAGTGACCAAAACCTTGACACTTATAACATTGTTGCGGAGTACGTCTAGGACTCTCGACCATTGGTCCCTTTTGTCAACCTGAGGAATCATGGATTTTGAAGATTGACTAGAGGCATTATTTCCCTTTTCTATGGGATTAGAATGATCCTCAAGTTTGGAAGACATAGATCGGCCATTACTGGGGGTGTCAAGATACCGTTCTAATTCTTCAACCCTAGTAAAACATTCCTCGAGATCCGCACAGGATAAGGAATGAGTTCCCTTTGTGACTATGGGCAAAGACCCATTTGGAATCGGGAGAGGGTAACTTTTACTGGCTCATCGACATCGGCCTGGGTCATCAGGTCTTCAAACCGATCGATGTACTCTATGACTGAAGAATCTCCTTGATGCAATGACTGCCACTAATCAAGAATACGTTCATCATATGATACGGGAACGTATTTTTTGTGCAGTTGGACTTTCATCTCAGCCCATGTGGAAATAGGACGAAGACCCTGGATGTGCTTATGACGTTTTACTCCCAACCAATAAAGTCTAGGTTGACCCATAAGCTTAACTTTGGCATATCTGACCTTGCGTTCTTCGGACATGGCATACCACTCAAAGTAGTTTTCCATGCTGGCGACCCACTCAAGAAAGACCTTGGGTTGTCTTTTCCCGTCAAAAGTAGGGGCGTCCATTTTCACTGATTTCATGTCCTTATAGTCCAGATTGGTTTGGACCTCATGTCGGGGAGGAGCATCTCTCCTACGGTCACGGTTGTTGACTCTATTGTGATTCTCAGCGATGAGCTCATTGATCTCTTCGAAACGGGTCTCTAAAGCCTCATGCTGGGCTTGTTGATCAACGATGTGCTCATCCATCCAGATTTGACTAGCGGTCACTTTAGATCTAAGATCTCTAATCAGGGCTTCTAAGCTACTGGTATCCATGACGGAGTTATGCAAGACTAGATGGTGTAAGACAAAGTATACTAAAATCAAGTGAACCCTAAAATCTATATGACAGACAACCCTAAACTAAGGTTGTGCTCTGATACCAAAACTGACACGAGACGACATGCTAAAACCTAATATGCGATTTCGGGATTAACTTTTAGAATGAATTGAATAGCGGAAATACTCAGAATCATGCAACACATAAAATTAATTCAATGAAATCAATAAAACAATTAGATTAATCCATTTAGCGGTCACGTGTGTGAAAATTTCTCGATCTAGAAAAACGGCTCCGATGAGGGAACTCGAGATTCGTTCTAGTTTAGGGCATCAATCGACAATCGCAATATCGTCTCTTGATTCCTCGGGGATTTTGGGATGAAATAAACTTTGGATAAATAATTCAAAAGGGGAAATCAAGGATATCAGGAAATAAAGGATTTGAGATTTTTGTTCTTTTTATCAATGGATATAAGAAAGATAATACCTGATTACAACTAGAGGAAAGACAAAGTAAAAAGATAGATTCCAAGGCTTCACACCAAGGGTTTTCCGAAGCTTCACACCACGGCTGTACGTCTGCTTTGCACCAAGTCACACGAGAAACGATTGCTCACTCCTTAAGATTTGAAGGATTCACTCCCTCAGTTGAAAACTCTTCACAAGCTCTCTAAGGTTTGCACAAAAGCAACTCTCTTTTCATTCACTAATCAAAACTGATTAATAAAGTGTTTACAATGTCTTTATATAGGCTAAGAAAACCCTAAACGACATAAAGCCCGCAATAAGAGTCCTAAAATAATAAAAGACTAAAAAGGTAAAAAAAGAAAATTTCCGTTGCTGGACGGAGTCGCCCACAGCGCGCTGTAGCACTGTTCACAGCGCGTGGTGGCACTGTTCATAAGTTTTTTTTTTTTTTTTTTTTTTCCTCTTTGCACTTTCTGCTGCCTTGCTTTGTGTGATGTCCCCATCAGCAACTCCTCAGGGAAGTTTTTTGGGAGTAGGACGTGAGCGTTATTTTGAGTATCCCCATTCCTACCACTGAAAATGACGATAAATTAGCATGGGCCCTGAAGAAGAGTGGTAAATTTTTTGTTAGAAGTGCCTATAAAGCTGTCTATGATGACCTTACAAAGGAAAGGGGGTCTTCATCTATTTCCCAATCAGAAAATATCTTCTAGCGAGATCTGTGGAGGTGCCGAATTCCAAATAAGGTCAAAATATTTGCGTGGTGAGCATGCCAAAATATCCTCCCGGTCAAGGATTTACTCCATAAAAAAATTGAATCCATCTCACCAACATGTGATGTATGCGGATTTATCGTTGAGGTAGTTACTCACGCTCTGAGAGACTGTCACAAAGATGAAATGATCTAGTTTTGCTCATCGCTGGGTGCCCGAGTTTACGAGAGCGTCCAAGTAGACTTTAAAAAGTGGGCTATGGAGTTCCATAATAGTTTGGTAGAGACCTGTTAGATCGTCTTTTCATGATTGCTTGGGCAGTAAGGAATGAGAGAAATCAGGTGATGCATGGCTTCAAACAGAAGGACCCAAGCTCGATCTCTAGGCAGGCCGAATGCTATTTGGGGGAGTTTCAACACACCAAAACTCTTGAGGCGCGTACCCAAAGCCCAATTCCTTGGGCTATAGCCTGGTCTCCTCCCACCCAAGATCGATTTAAAATAAATTTTGATGGTGTTTGGTGCGAATCGGGTAAAGCTGCGGGTGTAAGTGTTATAATTCGAGATCATGAGGGTATGGTTCTTGCATCGAGGGCAAAAAATATTTCAAATGTGTCTAAACCGGACCATTTAGAGGCTTATGCTTTTCTCGAAGCTGCTCATTTCGCTTATCAGTGTCAGTTTCAAGACGTCGATTTTGAAGGAAATTCTGCTCAAGTAATCAATGCCATAAAAAATTCTAAGAAGGAAATTTCGAAGCTGGGCTCCATTTTTGACGAAATCAAAGATTGCCTGATAGCTTTTAGATCCCACTCTTGTAAGCATGTTATGAGAACAACCAATGTTACGGCTGATTTATTGTCGAAAATTGGATTGCATAGAAACTGTGATGAAATCTGGATGGAGGATATCCCTCCCCAACTTCATGATGTAAATATTTCTGATTTTACTCATTAATGAATATATTCGTTATAAAACAAAAAACAAATAACAATTAAAAAATAAGAATAATAGCGGATAATAGAGTGCACAGATTTGGACACACCATGATAGCCGTTCACAAGATCATCACATAGACTGGATACGGTGAGAACAATTAATGTCATGTGTACAAAGATGATGAGTAGTACCCTTTCAATGCTGTACTAGCTTAACATCCTATATAAACTGACATTTAAAAAAAATACTTTCTTTACAGTATCTCAGGTCGAAAACGCAGATCAATCTCGTCTCACTGAGCCCTGTGACGAGAGACATCTCATCTCGGGCAAAATTTAAAACCATGGTTGATGGTGCCCTCACTCTTAAGTGAATGCCTAAGAATGATACCATTAAGCAGTATCCTTGTGACTGCTATCTAATAATTCCCTGTAATGGTCTAATGTAGTATATTACTATATTTCACTTTGATTACTTGTTTCACTGTAGGCTTTTGTCTAACATTCACTAACTTGATTTTTTTTACTGTATGAGTTGTGTTATGATGAATTTTTCTCTCAACTATTTCTGCGTATGTCTTTTAAATCGAAGTTCGTTGAATAATAGTTTGTGATTTTTACCTCATTGGATGTGGTGGCAGTTGGTTCTCGACTACAATGATCAAATGAACATCCCCTGTCTCAGAGCATTGATAGCGGAAATAAATTATGGTGCTGTCAGGTTAAGGTAATTCCCTCTACTATTGACTCTTGATACATTGTTATTTAGATTTATATATTATAAGGGAGCCATTACTTGCACCCAGAAAGTTGGCCCTTGCACCGACTTTAAAGCACCATCTGTTATGTGTAAAAGAAAGACTTGCAAGTTTGGCGACCTCTGCTATGTGAAAACACCATCTAAGTCGTTTGATTTAAAGGGCATGATTAAAAGATATTAAGTGTAAAAGATTAGCACAAAATATAATCTTATCATGTGGTTAAATGGAGTCACATGCTATTATTTGATTCAACAGTTGACTACAATAGATCATATGGTAAATATCATGTTTTGCTCCAATCGTATGCAATGGAGATCTATAGATCATAAACTTCAAATCAGATGACCCAGATTGTGTTTTCACATGTCACGTGTCCCAAAAATACCAAGTCTTTTTTTAAGTTTGGTGCAAGGGCCAACTTTCCGAGTGCAAGTAATGGCTCCCATATTATAATTGTGATTCCTTTTTCTTATTGCTGTCTCAGTTCTCCATTTTATGATTCCTTTTTCTTATTGCTGTCTCAGTTCTCCATTTAAGATTAATAAACACCCAAAGCTCTAAAATTATCTATGTAAGGCACCCATTTTTGCAATGTGGCATACATCTTTGATCATTTAAGTTTTTCGTTTGTATAGTCATTACGTTTACCACATTCAGCACAAAAATCAAACACATCAAAGTATTAGAACCATCTGATCAGGGCACCTTAATATCGACTGTTAAACAAATGTGTGTAACTGTTCATATTAGAATGCATTGATTGGACGGCTCAAATCCTCCAATGTCTGATTTTTGGGCACATGGTAGGGTAGCTCCCCGTATGAGGTACGATTTTGATGAAATGTGCCACTTGGTCAAAATGTGTGCTGCTCATGGTCTCTATCTGTAAATGCTTCTTATAGCCCATTATTCTTTATCATTAACTTGGGGATTCTTCGACCACAGGACTGATAAGACAGGGGAGGTTGTAAATCAAGACCTTCACCAGCCCTTGTATTTATCGAAGATGCCTGGCCGGTTTTATTACTTGTTTGGGAAACCGATCGTAACGAGGGGAAGAAAAATGGAGATTCTAAAAGTAAAAGAGAAAGCAAATGCATTGTACTTCCAGATAAAATCGGACGTCGAGAGAATGATATCGTATCTGAAGAAGAAGAGGGAGGAAGACCCTTTTAGGTCTATCTTACAAAGAATCATATATCAAGCTGCTTTTGGTTCCAAACATGAAGTCCCCACATTTGAACCTTGAAAAGTTTGTTTTGGAGGTGCAATTTCTTCATACCTTTACGTAAAAAAAATAAAAACAATAATAATTTAAAAAAATAAGAACAATAATAATTTTAAAAAATAAGCAAAATGTCTAGTATTATAGTTTTGGTTTGTCAATGAGGTGCCAACAAACTTTGAGCCCTTCACATTTTAGAAAATGAAGTTTTAATTATGTTCTTTTTACTTGGAGCATGCAATTGATGGCCATCAAGCAGATTGTACAACTTATTTGTTCTTGTGAAGATGGAAAAAAATTCAATGGGGGTCATTTCAGTTCATTTCAGATAAAATTCAACAAAAAATAAAGAATATTTTGGATATTATAAAAAAATGTATGTACTGTAATGAAAAATACTAAAACATGTGTAAAGTTGAAAAAGATTTTATTAAGAAATAAGTTAAGTGCATTATATAATCCACAATCCATATGCACTATAAATCGGCAATAGAAACAATAAATTGTACCCATGAAGCACATCTCCCCATATCCTGGTTATCCAAGTGGCATCATTACACAATGCTCATTGATTGTCGTCGATGCCTGCTTAAACAACCATTTGAGGAGGGGGGAGTGGGGGGGGGGGGGGCCAGATGATGCCCATGTGTACCATGTGTACAGTATAAGTGAAGGTCGGCACCACATGTACATAATCGATGAGCCATGCACCAGAGGTGGTGCTTGGCCTTGGCCGCCTAATAGCATGGCTTTAAATATTGATCATATAGGTTAGCTAGCCCTCCTCCAATATGATATACAACCCCCCATTCGACATAGGGTCAAATACCAGCTCAAAGTAGTCAAATAACTGTTATGTCGGTCGATATGTAGGCAATATAAATTGGAAAATTATAATGAGCAGGCCTCAAACAGCAGACCAATAACGGACTGCTTATGTGGCACAACGCAATTGGCTGGCCCGACGTGCATTGTTGGGACCCACTGCTCTTGCATCGCACCACGAAAGCCGTCCGCTGAATGGTCTGCTGTTTGCGGTCCGCCATATATCAGTGCCCTAACTAGATCTCCAGCCCCTTAAAAACAAATCTCTATCCTGTTGAATCGTGGACACAAACCCATTTCAAAGCAGGTTCTTGGATCAAACCAGCATACATAAAATCTGGTTTTTGGAATTCTATCTCTGTGCCCTTGAAATTCGTGTGCCTATTAGAGCAATTTTGTGCGTTTGCTTCGTTGGGTCACACACTATAGTGCAACATAGTGTGTAACAGATTGGTGCATCATCGAAGCTTCATTGTCTCTTAGAGGCGAATTTGTCGTTATTCCGTTGCATAATAGATGCAAATATTATTTTAAAGACAACGATCTAATCACGCCGTGAAACCATTTCGAGTCTATTTTCATCATTTCCTGTTTAACCCACCAATAATTTTTTTGACGTGGCGCGACTTGACTGGTTGTATTGGCCTGCATTAATTGAGCTCTACCGCACTTACACCCAATTGCATCGCGTCACATAAAAAATTATTCCTATCATAGGATACAAAATTATTCCTATCAGAGGATACAAAAATAATATCATTTTCGCACTTGCAGCCAATTCATGTCTATTTTGTGCCTTTTCATAGGATACCAAATTATTTCTATTAGAGGTCACATGCCGAGAATCGAGCCATCATTCATTTTCACCATCTATCATGTTGACCTCGGAGATTACTGCAATGAGATCTTATTCACCCGCAATGTTTGTTTGATTTTTACTGCAAAAGACATGGTCACCTCAAACGTGATTTCCGAGAATTTTTGAAGAATAAAAATAAAACAAATGTTATGGGTGAAGATTTCGTTGCAGTGATCTCCGAGGTCAATGTGGCAGATGGTGAAAATGAATGGTGGCTCTATTTTCGGGCTACTAAGCATGTGACTTTTTATATAAATAATTTTGTATCCTATAAGAAGACACAGGATGGACATGAATTGTTCATGAAAATTTTCACTATTGCTAAAGTTGTAGGACAAGGAAAAGTTATCCTTAACTTCACTTCTGAAGAATCTGTCACCCTTAATGATGTACTCTATATCCCTGAAATCTGAAAAAATCTTGTATCGGCTAGTATTTATTTATTATTTATTACTTTGGTTAAAAGTTTTTTGCTTAACTTTAAATGGTTCTTTCATTTAATGGTTTCATGTGGAATAGTTATTTTTGCCAATACTTAAACTTACAACCTTCTAGTTAAAAATAATTTGAATTTTGAAAAGTATTGGAGGGAAATTATTCTCACCAAAACTTGAAAGTATTATAAAAAGTTAGTCACACCTCTCTAATTTATTAGAAATTTTTTTATCATATATATAGAAACTTATCTTCTATATTGTTTGACTTGAAGGTAGAGACAATGCTCATAGCGGCAATTTGTTGTCACCCACGCACGCTCGTGCGATGTGCGACTGGGGCAATTGATGTTTTTAAGGTGCACTTTACACTTCGCACCGCAGCGAGTAGCTTGAGAAGCCTTTCTTATTTGATATAGGATAGTTCGATCGATTGACTAGTTGATTGGGAGCGAATTGCCTTCCCATGTGTATATTAGGCGGTTTTCCACCGTTAAAATCTAACCGTTCATGAAAACGGTTCGGACATAGCCATTAGTGACTATTGAGTAACCGAACGATGTAGCTGTTCGGTGTGTACCGTTGGATCCTTGCAACCTCGATTACAAGGAATCAATGAAGACAACTACTCCTGAAAGAGTGCATCGAATATTATAAATAGAGGCCAGATGAGGGGTTTCAAATACTTGCAAATCTCGAATCCTATATATGTATCCTTGAAATTCGTGCTCCTACTAGAGCGATTTTGTGTGTTCGTTTCGTTGGGTTGCATACTACAGTGCAACGTAGTGTGTGACAGATCGGTACATTACCGAGGCTTCATTATATATGACCTTATATTGTTATTATACAATGTCAAGTCCTTGATGTTGTGGTGTCATTGTTTTCGTCTAAGAGCATCTCCAATGGAGACACTAATTCCATATCATCTGCACCCAACAGCTCCTTTTGATGCCTAAAATATCTCCAACGCAATACCCTATTCCTCGTGGAATAGGGTACCAGAGCGTCGGTAGTCAATAATGGCTACTGAAAATTCTAGCCTTCAAATTCAAATAATAATATTTTATAGAGCAAATGTGACCTTTTGGTCATTTAATACAGTAATTTGTAGCCAAACGACTATTTTTTATGTCCCCGGTTGGACCTTTCAAATTTTCAATCCTAAAATTAAGTTCTCAAATTTGTCTAGTCATTCCTGAACGATTCTCCAACAATTATATTTGACTGCATCTCATTCGAGATGCTCTTATGGGCATCTTGTTTTGGCAAGAATATGTTATTGTTCTATATCGTGGATGACTTGTGGAAAAAAAGAGTTTTATAATATAACTTGTGTATGTCCATGTATATTTAAGTGTAGGTTTGTGCTTAGTTAAGTTGTGAGTTTAGTCCTAGAGAGTTACCTTATGTCTTTTTTCCCCTACATATAAACGAGGCTTGTGTCTCTTGTAAAACATCTCAATTAGTAACAATGTAACCTTTGAGTGCTCTTTGCTCTCTCTCGGTTTTCTCTCCATATCTCCCTCCAATAAGCCCTTGTTAGGGTATGCTCGATTAGTTAAAATCACATGGGCGATATTATCAATCAACTGAATCATACTTATATTTTTAAACTTATGTTTGAGCATGACGTGCTATATGATTTTTCGATCACTTTTTTGAGATGTGTGCCACATAATATCAAAATATAATTGTGGAAGATTGAAAATATGCTTTTGACATTTCACAAATTTGGCACTCAAATATCACCGTGCATTCCCCAAGGTTGTTGGAGGGAGATGGACCTGTGTGCCAAGAGTAACTCTTAGGTTGAGAGTCGAGCGTCACCATGATCTATTGACCACTTCTCTTGACCTAAACTTGTTCTGACCTTTTAGATTTTAAACCTTGATCTTAAAATAAACTTGATCTGGACCTGACCTAAACCCGACCTGCTGGCCAGACCCAAACTCATACATGGAATTGCACTCAACCTGGACCTGACCAGCTGCTGTAATTTAATTGCATTTTCAAGTTTGGACCCGACATGTTAACCACTTTAAACTTGACTTGCACCTGATCTAGATCTATTATAATATAAGATGTATATTTTGTAACAAACAAGTTCCGGATTGGTTGAACTTCATTTGTTATGTAACTGGTTGATCATTTAAAACCTGAATCCGATCACAGATAGGGTCTGAAAAACTTACCCTACATGTTTGCAGCCCTACTCGGGTATTAAGTATCAGCCGATACCGATATGTATCGGCGATACGTATAGGTCCTTTGGCCAATCGATATGTATCGGCCTTGATACATTATCGGGATCGGTCTCGGTATCGGTATCGGCCAGCAAGAGAATACGTATCAGTTTTTTGGCCAACCAATACGTATCGACCTCGATACAATATTAGGATAAGTCTCGGTATCGGCCAATATGGGCCCGTATTGGCCGATACGTATCGAGTATCGACCGATACGGAACTAGTATCAATCGATACCTCTTTGATTTGATTTTTCCTATAAAAAAATATTATATGTATCGGTATCGGCCGATACATATCAGTCCTCCATGGATTGATACTCGATACCGATACCCGATTTGACACCTTGGTAGGAATGCCAACTCTATTAAAGTACTTTCACTAATTAATATACTTTGATTGATACCTTCTACCAACCCATTCTCAAAGCTTGGACCGAATATGTTTTATTAGGGCACTACGGGTTGTGTCGGACCAATTTTTTTCGTCCAATGAGTCAAAAGTCTATGCCCAACCTGACCCAATCATACAACCAACCCTTCTCCAACCCTGGTGGGTCAAGGGTACATGCCCGACTCAACCACAAATACTATTACATTATATAGAATAAAGAATTAAGTACCCCCCCTATTTACCCACCGGGGTCCCAAATTCATGAAACAACCCAGCAGGGTTTAAGACCCTCAAAGTTTTCAATTTGTGGGTTTTAACTTCAAACAAAATGAATACGTGCGTAACAAAAGGAGAAAATTGCCAATAGTTGAAAAAGAGGAAATCCCGAAAATGGCTTTACTTAAAGACAGTGGAAATAACAAAAATGCCCTTCATTTAAAAAGAAAGAAAACGAAGCAGGCATTCATTTTTTTCCTCTTCGTTTCAAACCCACCGGCCTGTTAAGCTAAGGCATTCGCAGTCCCCACCAGTTCTCGTCGTCGTTGAAGAGAAAAGTTTGTCGTCGGCCATTACAGAGGTGGAGTCTCAGTCTCCCTTTCACTCTTCGTCTTCTCCAGTTTGCAGGTGGAGTTTATTTTTTTATTCTTTTTCATTAAACTATAATCTTTAGGGCTTAAAGTTATGATTTTTGTGAGTTGGAATTAAAGTAGAGTTTTACCCTAAATTGGTACAAATACTGACATTATTTTTATTTCTCTATTTATAGTTTTACCCTAAATTTGGTTAAAATAAAAATTGACTACATTTCTAGGGTTTTGTTTCTATTCAGATGTTCTGCTAGAGATCAATCATGTTATAGTCTGATAATAGTAGCATATTAATATGCATTTTGCATGACTGTGTCTGATATGAGTCATTTAATGACTCTTATAAGTCCAAGGAAGACTCATGTAAGTCTTGTAGGCTCCAAGACTGATATTCAGTTGCGGTAAAGTCATGTTATACTCATCAGAGCACTGACAAATGAGGATTTTTCATTATTGAGTCTCTTATGAGTCATTTAATGACTCTTATAAGTCCAAGGATGACTCATGTGAGTCATGTAGGATTCAAATCTGATAGTCAATGAGATCAGTCATGTTATACATTGATAATAGTGGTGTACCAATATGGATCTCACATGATTGGGTCACATAAGAGTCATTTAATAACTCTTATAAGTCAGGGAGGCTCGTGTGAGTCATATAGGATCCAAATCTGATAGTCAATGACATCAGTCAAGTTATAGTCTGATAATAGTGATGTAACAATAAATATTTTTGATGACTGAGTCTCCTATGAGTCATTTACTAGCTCTTATAAGTCCAATGATGACTCATGTGAGTCCGGTAGGATCCAAATATGATAGTCAATGAGATCAGTCATATTATAGTCTGATAACAGTGACGTACTAATAAGATCAGTCATGTTATACACTAATGATAGTAATAGACCAATTAGTATCTTCTTTAAGATATTAGGGTTTAAAATTTTATTTCTTTTCTTATTTGGCTTTTATATAAGACGCATCGTAGAAGTATGAAATAAAATATTAGGATCACCAATTAATTGTTCGTAGTTGTTTTGTCCGTACTAATTCGAATTGGATAATCCTTATTATGTAGGCTTCACATGTAGTTGCGTTATGGGTATTGACACAATTATAATAGTATGTCACTATAATGGGTTATTTAATCTTTATAGAGTTGGATAATACCTTATATATTAATATATGCAGGCTTTTGTATGCAGGTGCATTATAAGTACTGACACAGTTATATTAGTATGTTACTATAATGGGCTATTAAAAGTCCAATGCAATAATATGATGTATTATGACAGAAAATGTAAACAGAAACCTATAAGTCAGGGTGCAACATATAACGAATTTATGGGAAAGATGTATGACTTGTGTAACTCAATATCGGAGTAGATAGATTTAAGGTTTAGATATAGATACCCGACTGCCGAAGGTAATTTTTTTTTTATATAGATAATGAGACCGACTTTCATGACATGATGACCCTATGCCCTATTGATTATTCTCGCATTGTCCTATATATTTCTGAAAAGACCACGGAGTCAAAAAGTTGAATGAGTATAAAAGAAAGAAAATTCTGAAGACAGGAATGCTAGGGAGGTATGTACTAGTAGATTAGAAGTAAATGCAATTAAATTTATTGCATAGTCAAGCATTCCATGCTTTATGTTGCTTATTTGGTAGTGAGAAGCCCGACATCTCGCGAAGTAAAGGAATTGGATGTAATGAACGACACATCCTATACTTAGACACGGTGAAGAAATGGGAGGAAACATAGACATTTAGGTTAGTCGATGAAGTTATATGCTTGTGCTTGTGCTTTTATTTAATATTAATTGAGAAATTGTCAATAAGTTGACTGACATATACTGGTATGCTTTCAATCGTAGAATTACCTATGACCGCATGTTTTCTAATTTAAGAGCCCATCAAACTCACAGATCGTGCTATCAATTCAACCCACGACAGTGAGTATTTTACATAGTTTTTATATGGCTTGTAATTATTTTCTTATACACATAGTACTCAACCTCTCGTAATACTTATGATTTAATTTTTCGCACCCTGTTGCCAAAGAAAAGCATGAACGGAATACCAATTTTAGGTGGGTTGGTCTCCCATTTCCTTGGAAAAGTGATAGTTTTATTAATGAAGACTCACATCCTGTGGTTGATACTTATGAGTAATTTTATAGTTTTGAGCATTCATGTCTATTTTCACATCTCCTCCCCGATACTTGTGTAGAGAAGAAAATAAATGAAGAGGGGCAAGTATATGAAGACTCAAATTCGGTGAAAAATTCTCCGCCAACTCAGAGGTGACTCTGAATTGAGTTTTTACATAATCATGTGTAATATTAAAGTGCATATCTTACATATGAGTGACACATTATATATTTGTTTTAATTGAAGGAACGAGAGTGTTCTGCTATCAAAGACATGAGTTTCTGGTTTAGTTAGTATTCAGAATTACAGTATCGATGAACTATCAGGATACGATGAGATTACTGAATATATGGGCTCAGATAGCGACTCGAGTTATTCTGTTGGAGTGGGATTCTAGGGACGAATTATTGGGAACAAATCAAAATATGCAGACTTCGAAATTGAAGATGATAACTTAGGAGAGAGTTTCGCAAGGAAGTCAAGATTTGATTAGGATTGGAAAAACATCCTTGACTATCGAAAAAGTTTTTACTTCTCGAGAAAAATTTATCACTGCCTTGAAGAATAATATTGTGTTGGAGAACTTTTAATTGAAATCAATAAAGGCAACCAAGAGGATTGTTGCTACGAGATGTGCGGACAATATTTGTTCATAGCGTATTCGTGCGAGTAGGGGAAACATCGGTGGTGATTCTTTTATAATTAAAATAATGAATCTCGAGCACAAGTATGATTAACTTAGTGTAGCTATGCAATAAAAGGGAAGTCATCGATAAGCCTCAAGTGATTGGGTAGCTTCTAAAATAACAAATATGTTGAAGGGCACTATTGATTATGCTCCTACCAAAATTATATCTGAAATCTAAACAAATTGGGAGGTTATAATAAGCTATCGTAAAGCGTGAAAGGTAAAAGAGATAGTGTTGGCTAACATTAAGGGTGGTTGGGAGTCGTCTTATGCTAATCTCCCTTCATATATTACAGAATTGCATAGATCCAATCCCGACACCTTCATGAAACTACAATATTTGTATGATGACTCATTCCTTAGATTTTTTTAGGCATTCAAACCCTCTATCGATGGATATAGAAGAACATTAAGACCCATAATTTCGATTGATGGAACACACTCAAAAGGTAAATTTTTTTACCCGATGCTAATTGCGACAGCTGTCTATGGCAACAACAGTTTCTTCCCCATTACTTTTGCTATAGTTGATGGTGAAACAGAAGATGCTTAGGAATGGTTTCTTTGATGTCCCCGAGAAGCGAGCATGGATGATGATAGAGCAATTGTCATAATTTCAGACCGTATGGATACAATTAGATCGACGGTTCTAAAAGTATTTTCAAATGTCACTCATAGCTTTTGCTTCTTTCACATTGCCAAGAACTTTAGGGAGAAATTTAGAAATCTGGCTTTGTAGAGTCAACTCTGGCCTATAACTCAAGCATATACCGTAAAAGAGCATGATGAATTAATGACGAAACTTGAGGGTGTGAGCCCTACTAGTGTAAAATATCTTCGACAGAGTGAACCATGGAGGTGGTCTAGAGCGTTTTTCCCTGATTATAAATACGATCTTCTGACTACAAACATGTCTGAGAGCTTGAACAAAATCCTAGTTCATGCTAGAGGTCTACCAATAATTGCCCTTATTGAAGTAACGAGGAAGAAATTTGCCCAACTTTTTCATGACAGAGCTATAAAAGGTTAGAAGATGTCAAAGGATTTAACCCCATATGCATCCGATATCTTGAAAGAGGCTGACGATGCAGCTAGGTTTTGTCAAGTTCTACCATCATCACCCAACATTTTTGAAGTATCAACGTTGACATTTAAGTACAATGTAGATTTAGATAAGAGGTCTTATTCTTGTCATTGTTTTGATATTTTGGGCCTCCCTTATATCCATGTCATGGCTGTCATTCATTGAAGTAATACAGATTCGTCGATATATTGTGAGGAATGGTATACATTTGTACGGTATTGTGAAACATATAGTAAGGTAATCAAACTAACTCTAGACGAATCTCAATGGAGCGTCAAGCATATTAGTCCTGTTGTTCACCCGCCTCACTGTAGCAACCCCCCAAGTCGACCACGAAAAAGAAGGTTGAAATCCGCTCTTGAAAAAAAATGGAGAATGCATTATACAACTTGTAAGTAGGAGGAGCACAACCGTTCAACTTGTCAATGACCACAGTCAAAAAAATGTAAAACAAAATAATTAATTTTGCTAAGATATTCTTGTAATAAGTAGAGTATTCAATTTTAACAATGGTGAGGAATGTATAATACATCATAATAAGTAGCTATTGTACCTTATTATTTATATCCATGTCTAATATAAACGAAAAAATTAGTTTTTCCTTTATCTCCGATGTCATTCACTGGAATGTTTACAACTTCTATCAGTTCATAGTGTTTGTAATAGGTTCTCTTATTTCTCATGTAAATTACTTAATATGTCTCGCATCTATCCTTTAATGTCATATTTAGTTCTTGAATTTTACTCATGCAGGGACAACTGAAGTTTAAAGTTTTATTTTAACTCTCATATAAGTCCTTTATTGTCTAACAGTAGTATTTTAAGTCTTTTATCTGTTCTTATAATGCCTTCAGCTCATTCTATTTTTACTCATGTCTGAAGGTAGATCTTGTTTCAGATATTCAGGTCTTCTTAAAAGTAAATTGAGAATGACGATATGCCTAAGGCAAATAAAAAGTTGATGAGGGACACAATCATTGAACTTGACAAGGACCACGGTAAAAAAAATACAGAAAAAAATTATGAAAATTTCTAAGAGACAAACTTGTTGTAATAAGTAGGGTACTAAATGAGAAATTTGGTGAGAAATATATAAAATATTGTAATAAGTATATCGTTGGACAATGTATAACTTCTATGACTCTCGTGTTACTCATTATACGACCATCGTACTTTGTAATTTTATTGGACTATCCACTGTTCTTTTTCTCTAATATGCAATATATGTGGATCTTTATATGGTCTCACATCAGTACTTTATTGTCTGATATCAGTCCTTTAATATTATTATATCAGTCTTTTATACATTCAGATTTCTCATACAGGTCAGAATATAGTTCAATGTTGAATTAGAGGTCTGATATCAGTCTTGTACTATCTCACATCAGTGCTTTATTGTCTGATATCAGTCCTTTAATGTTCTCACATCAATACTTTATAGATTCAGATTACTCATACAAGTCAGAATATAGTTTAATATTGAAAATGAGTGACATTGGTTCTATCTTATCTCACATCAATATTTTATTGTCTAATATCAGTCTTTTAATGTTCTCACACCAGCCCTTTATATAATCAAATAACTTTACTCATGCCTGTGACAATGTTGCTCAAAGGTAAATATGAGTCTGGTATCAGTATTGTCTTATCTCACATCAGTACTTTATGGTCTGATATCAGTCCTTTATTGTCTGATATCAGTCCTGTGAAAATATAGTTTGAAGCTAAATATGAGTCTGATATCAGTCTTTTATTGTCCCACATTAGTATTATATTGTCTGATATCAGCAACATTAAATGACTGATATCAAACCACTAGAGGACTGATATCAGTCATTTAATTAATCAGATAATTTTACTCATGCCTGTGACAATGTAGCTTAAAGATAAATATGAGTATGATATCAGTCTTGTCTGGTCTCACATCAGTACTTTATGGTCTGATATCAGTCATTTATTATCTGATATCAGTCCTATAACTATATAGCTTGAAGCTAAATATGAGTCTGATATCAGTCCTTTACTATCTCACATCAGTACTATATTGTTTGATATCAGTCCTCTAATGGTCTGATATCATAAATATTAAATGACTGATATCAGTCCTTTAATAGTCTGATATCAGAAACATTAAATGACTGATATCAAACCATTAAAGGACTGATATCAGTTATTTAATTAATTAAATAACTTTACTCATGTCTGTGACAATGTAGCTTAAAGGTAAATATGAGTCTGGTATCAGTGTTATCTGGTCTCACATCAGTACTTTATGGTCTGATATCAATCCTTTAATGTTTCAGATAAAATTAGTCATGCCTGTGATAATGTAGTTTGAAGTTATATATGAGTTTGATATTAGTATTTTATTAAATGTCTGATATCAGTCCTCTAATGGTTTGATAAATGTCTGATATTAGACCATTAGAGGACTGATGTCCGTCATTTACTATCTCACATAAGTACTTTATTCTCTGATATCAGTTCTTTAATATTCGCACATCAGTCAATTAAGCTATTATAATATATTATATCATCTCATATTAGTCTTCTAGCATTTTTCAATCATCCTATTTCAGATATTAAAAGTCCAAAATAAAAATGGCAAAACGATTGAAGAAAGAAAAGTGGAAAGTTGATGAGGATGACCGACAAGCGATCAAAGGAGCAATGAACTGTCGCAAGTTAGACTGATGGTATGGTCAGTTAAGAAGTGGCAAGAAAGAGCTCCTCCTCCAACAAAGTTGTTTTAAATTTTTATGGTTAATTAGAGAATTCCTCACCCAATTTGGACAGCTTGTACATGCCATCGTTAGAGGCTTCGATTCGGAGCACGAGACATTCTCTATTGGAGAGTATGTTGTTTCATTAGTCCAGACAAACGTGACGAAGATTTTAGGCTTGAAAGTTGGCTCCTCTTCAGCATTAGCAGAACCTTCAATGCCGACAGATCTTGAAGGTGCAGCCACTTTCAGAGAGCGGTCATTTGGCCAAGTGGCAATCGGTCACCAGAGATCAGATCAAATCAGCCCTCGATTCACCTACCCTAGCCGCTGTTGACTTCATCCGACTTGCGAACTTGTACATTATAGAGAACTTTCTCCTCCCCGATATTCTTCATACGATCGATTGGGACTACATCGATCTCGCGAATGATCTTCATATATTCAATGGCCACAATTGGGGGGATGTAGTTTACGCTTACTTGATCGATTCCATACATGCAGCCACGCGTTCTCTAGATGGTAAGAGGAATTGTGTGCTAAGTTACACTATCCTGTTACATGTATGGGCCTTCGAGTATGTTCCTTAAATTTTGTCAGGTAAAGTGAAGAATGCATGTAACGAGTGGCCACTACTCTTGAAATATATGCCACTGAAGATTTCGCGTGCCGATGCGAACTTCTATTTTTAAAAGTTTCAGAAGTTCGAGATACTATTCTATGAACAAGATCAATTACTGGATATGGAAAATATAGTTTTATATTTATCTCTGATATGTTAATCATTTACTGACTCTTATAAGTCCAATAATATTTATAATATCAGACCATTAGAGGACGAATATCAGACATTTAATAAAGTACTGATATCAGACCATTAGAGAACTGATATCCAACATTTAATATTTTTTATATAAGATCATTAGAGGATTGATATCAGACATTTAATAAAGTACTGATATCAGACCATTAAAGGACTGATATTAGACTATTAGAGTACCGATAACAAACCATTAGAGGACTGATATCAGACATTTAATGCTTGTGATATCAGACTATTAGAGGACTGATATCAGACATTTAATAAAGTACTAATATCATACCATTAGAGGACTAATATCAAACATTTAATGTTTGTGATATCAGACCATTAGAGGACTGATATCAGACAATAAAGTTTTGATGTGAGACCCGATATCAGACATTTAATAAAGTACTGATATCAGACCATTAGAGGGCTGATATCAGACATTTAATAAAGTGCTGATATCAGACAATAAAGTTCTGTTGTGACACCTGATATCAGTCATTTAATAAATTACTAATATCAGACCATTAGAGGACTGATATTAAACATTTAATAAAGTACTGATATACATATGTCTATTACTGTAGGTTATCGCTGGAGATCTTGAGCCACCTAAGGGACCTGGACTTCATAAACCGAGCAGCCCAAAAAAGTACCAAAGAAAAGAGAAATAGAAGGATATGATGAGTTTATAGATGGAAAAGGTAATGAGGAAGAGGAAGAAGATGATGACATCGATATTGATGAGTATAGTGTGCGGCCGAGATTGGTAGCGGTTGGCATTGGTTTTCGAGATTCCGAGGGAGAAAAAAGACTTCTTGCTAGAATTAAAGCATTAGAAGTCGAGGTGAGGTTGATTTGACCCCTTCTCACGGTCGTTGAGAAGCAAGGTCACTCGATCAAAGTCCTCAAACAATAAAATTTGCTATTATTGAAACGTGTTAAGACAATTGAGGCGGCATTAAAAATGGACGAGAGCTTCGAGAATGGAGATGGCCAAAAAGAGAGAGTGGGGGAGGGCAGAGAGGGAGATGAGCTTGGAGGAAGTAGAGAGTTTGAGAGAGATGGAGAGAGCCAAGAAGAGAGAGTGGGAGAGGGCAGAGAGGAAGATGACACTGGAGGAAATAGAGAGTTTGAGAGAGATGGAGAGGGCCAAGAAGAGAGAGTGGGAGAGGGAGTTGATATTGCGATAGCTGAAGTAGTAGAGAGAGGAGAAACGACAACGAGAATTGTTGAAGGAGAGCGGGTATTTATTTCGAATTAAATGTAGTTGCCCATGCAGTCCTCTATCTAATTTTACTTGACATTCTTATGTATCCATAATGCCTATTGACCCATTAGTAACATTGGGGTTTGTTTAAATATAGGTTTAATGAAAAGGGCACGTCCAGCTGAGGTCAGTCTTGCTCAGCAATGTCCAGTACAGGAGAAAAAGCCTAAGCAATAGGGTGACATGACTATCTTATCCGCTGAAAGGCTAGGGACTAAGCTGAAAAAGGAAAGGGAAGTAAAGCAGAAGATAGGAAAAGTGTCTGTAGTTACCAAGAAATTAAAGGAAATATTATCGAAAGACTATACTTCATTAGATGAGGCCCAACTGGTTGCCAATATTTGGTAAAAAATTGATGATGCAAAGAAAATGAGAGTTATGATGGTAGAGGATAGAAATGAGTTTACCTCTTTCTTTTGGAGCTTGCCGAACGCAGCTGATAAGTAATATATCTTACTTAATCAAGTCGAAATTTAATTTGTCATTTATCTGATGAACCTCTCACAAATCTGATAATCGGTGTCATTTATAGATTGATGATGTCTAAGGTTGAGGAGCTCCAAATAACTCTTGCACTTATTAAGAGTCTTAGACCGAATAGGGAGATAGAGGATGACGTGCTGAACGCAATAATGATGAGCCTATACCGCAAATATAGTGCGCATACCGTGTACCTTCTACCGGTTATATTTGCGGTGAGCACTCTTCTCGCATACTCATTTCCTTGGGTCCTACAAGTTATGGCTGGTAATCGTTAAATGAATGCATCTTCATGCAGGAATTGCTGAAGGAGGAGGAGCTGAAATTTGAAGCTCAAAATAATGACTCGATATAACGTGAAATTAATGAGGAGCGATAAAAAATAGCCGTTTGGGAGGGCAATGAAAGGTTTCATCATTTTTGCTTTCCTTTTCTCAGTAAACCCTACTATAAATATGTGGCTGCCCGTTGTACAACGGTAACTGTAATTTGTTCTTTCGAAGAAATTTATTATTCACTACTTATGTAACTAGTATCCTATAATATAAGTGACCCTTCGCTAATCACAACTTAGACATTACATCTATAGGTTTTAATTCTGTTGCACAACGATTTTGGCTCGCACTATGCATTAGCGCGCGTCGACCTCAATGATAAAACAATTTTTCTACTAGACCCATCGGTAAATCAAGATTTCAACATATGGGAAAATTACACGCATGCTTTAGTAAGAAAATAAGTGGGTCATTTAATCTATTAATTTATTTCTCATCTATAGGTTATGTACTTTGTGTTTATGAACTCGTTGTATTTCAGACTTCCCATCTCCCGCGGCTTCTATACTTGAATGGATAGGACAATGCGCTCTAGAAAGCTCTACCATGGTCAGTATTCTTCACTAAAGGCCTCCCAAAATAGCGTCGAGGGTCGGTGGACTGTGCACTATTCGTCCTAAAATATGCCGAAAATATAATGGCCGGGGGAGAAGGTAAGTTTCGATTTGGACTGGAAGAGATAGTTGTTTTTCGAACGCAATGCGTGTCAGATATTCTAACGTACTAGCCTCAAACATGTCAGTAATGTTATGTTATTTTTGACAAATTGATAGTAGATGGCAGTGGTTTGTGAATCTGTGAAATGGTATGTTAAAGTTGTGAATTTGTGGATGGCAGTGGTTTGTGAATTTCCGAATTTGTATGATAAATTTGTGAATTTGTGGATGACAGTCAGTTTTATACTCCATTATGTCTGTTATAAGTAGTTTTGCCAGAAACAGATATGTTTATTTTATTAATGTAGGTATTTATGAATGGAAATTGAATGTCTTAGATGTTTTACTGCCTACATATTGTAGGTACTTATGATATTAATGCTGGAGATATTTTAATGGAATTCATATATCAGTCCAGTTGGCTCATTGTTAATAAATTAATTTGATCTGGCTGAAATCTTTATCTGCTCGATCCTGCTCGAGAGGAAGCTTTTGAAGTCTTCTGATTTGCTCGAGACTGCTCGAGAGTAAGACTCATGTAAGACAAATAGGGATTTTGAATGACTTGGTCTCGTATGAGTCATTTACTGACTCTTATGAGTCCAAGTAAGACTCATGTAAGACCTGTAGGCTCTACATCTGATAGACAATGAGATCAGACAAGTTCTAGTCTGATAACAGTGATGTACCAATAGAGATTTTGTATGACTTGGTCCCATATGAGTCATTTACTGACTTTTGTAAGCCCAAGTCAGACTTTTTTGAGTCTTGTATGATCCAAAACTGATACTCACCCCGCGAGAGTCGTGTTGTACTCATCAGAGTAACTAAAATTTGGGTAATTTTGCATGACTTGGTCTCATATGAGTCATTTACTGATTCTTGTAAGCCCAATTGTGTCTAATATGAGTCCTGAATGCTCCAAAATTGTCCTGCACATGTGTGAGAGTCATGTTGTACTCATCAGAGTCCCTAAAAATTGGGTTTTTTGAATGCATGGGTCTGATACGAGTCATTTACTGACTCTTATAAGCCCAAGTCAAACTCAGGTGAGTCATGTATGCTCTAAAACTGTCCTGCACTCACGTGAGAGTCATGTTGTACTCATGAGAGGCACTGAAAATTGGGGATTTTGCATGACTTGGTCCCATATGAGTCATTTACTGACTCTTGTAAGCCCAAGTCAGACTTTTTTGAGTCTTGTATGATCCAGGACTGATATTCACCCTCGCGAGAGTCGTGTTGTACTCATCAGAGTCACTGAAAATTGGGTGATTTTACATGGCTTGGTCCCATATGAGTAATTTACTTACTCTTATAAGCCAAAATGTGTCTGATATGTGTCCTGTATGCTCCAAAATTGTTCTACACTCGAGTAAGAGTCATGTTGTACTCATGAGAGGCTCTGAAAATTGGGGATTTTGAATACCTGGGTCTGATATGAGTCATTTACTGACTCTTATAAGCCCAAGTCAGACTCAGGTGAGTCCTGTATGCTCCAAAACTGATACTCACTCCCACGAGAGTCGTGTTGTACTCATCAGAGTCACTGAAAAATGGTGATTTTAAATGTCTGGGTCTGATATGAGTCGTGTATGCTTCAAAACTATCTTGCACTCGCGTGAGAGTCATGTTGTACTCATCAGTCTCTGAAAATTGAGTTTTTTGAATGTTTGTGTTTGATATGAGTCATTTACTGACTCTAATAAGCCCAAGTCAGACTCATGTGAATCATGTATGCTCCAAAACTATCCTGCACTCGCATACGAGTCATGTTGTACTCATCAGAGACACTAAAAATTGGGGATTTTGAATGACCTGGTCCCATATGATCTATAGGATCCAAATCTGATAGTCAATGAGATCAGTTATGTTAAACAGTGATAAAAGTGATGTACCAATAGACATGTTGCATAAATTGGTCAGATATGAGTCATTTACTCACTCTTATAAGTCAAATTGTGACTCACGTCAGTCCTGTAGGATTCAAATCTGATAGTCAATAATATCAGTCGCGTTATAGTTTGATAACACTGATGTACTAATAACTATTTTTCATGGCTGGGTGTGATATGAGTCATTTACTGACACTTATGAGTCCAAGTAAGACTCATGTTAGACCTGTAGGATCCAAATCTGATAGTCAATGAGATCAATCATGTTAAACACTAATCACAGTGATGTACCAATAAGCAATTTACCTGTATTGGGTCTCATATGAGTTATTAACGGACTCTTATATATATGATAATATACCTCGACTTCTATTAGTAGACCAGAAATCTGCTTCACTTTTTTCTTAAAGCTATTAAAACCCATCAATAATTTTAGATAATTTTAGTCATCTCATTCGTTGCATGTATATCCAAAGCAGTCAAACAGAAATTGAAAACGTTTGTAGTAGTACGCACCTTTACAATAATATGATAGTAGACTATTTACTTCTACAAATAACTTTCAAGAAATTAAAAATAGCTCAATGTTTCGCTTGTAACAGCTTAAAATTATTAACAATCATCGATAAAGCTAACAAAATATGTAGATAACTCTAAATCAAGGAAGACTTCTTTTTCCTTTACTAGTTATTAACGTACTCACCTCAAATTTTTTGGCGAGCTCTTTAATCTTCACCGTCACTTTTACTTTTAAATCGTCCATTTCAATGTTCTCCAACTTCAAAGCCACCATCGGAGTTCGAGAACTTTTGCCCAACTAGCTAAAGTATTGACATTGATAACACGTGAAGTACTTACACGTAGGATTCTTGAGAGAGTTTGAAACTCGCAGCGTTGATTGCTTCTGACAGTAGCAAAGGGGATGAGCATCGTCCAAGTGAACCGTTTTATCGTTCCCGATGGTCCGATTTATGAATCCTGAACATTCGTCCTCCCATCCGAAGAACCCACAATGGTAACACTTATAATATTTACGGTCGAGATTTTTGTCAGTGTTTGAAACCCGAAGAACTACTAGTTTTTTACAGTAACATAGAGGTGCACCATTTTCATCAACAATCTTCTTTTGTGGACAATCTTTAATCCAATATTCATGCATTCCATAATCAAAATAGACGTTCATTTCAGCTTCTCTGTATAAAGATTTCAGATACAATTGTAACTAAATTGAACATACAATAGAATAAATGTGATAATGGTAAATGACGGTATAAGTGTAATTTAATTGAAGAACAATTTACAGAAATGAACAAACTTAGAAATGCTACAAAAAAGTGCAAGTCAAATAAAGTCTTAAGAACTTATAGTTCAGTTCCAAAAAATATATTTCATTATTCATGAGCATATTGATAAAATACTGGCTGTTTGATGTGGTAAGAGAAAAGTAGCATACAATACAAAAGACGGGATCATTTTACACCAATATTTGTCAAGGTTTAGCTTCTCTTGTAAGTAACTCTAGCATAATCATATATCTAAAGTAAGATATATGACATTAATCAAAATCGAAACTAAGCTCATGGCATGCATAGTTAATGCACTTTATCATAAAGACTCCACAATCAAAGTAATTTGATTGATGCGGGATAGCAAGCGATCTAGTAAACGGCCAATCTCTGACATCGATAATGTCGTCGCCTTGTTGAGCTAGGACTTTAAAAAGAACATTTTTCTGTATTCAAGAATACTCAAATTTTATTAAGTTGACATATAACAATAAAGATCTAGATTTGAATGTTATACGTACCAATATGTTTACAATGTCCGGACAATGGACACTGTCACTTTGTCCATTAGACGAGTCTAAATATTTAACTTTCCTCTCCTTCATGTGTAATATGAATAAAGACCAGTGATAGTCTCTATTGACGGGAAGATAAACCTGTTAAGTTGAGCCATATTATAAGAGACAAGTGGCGGACTCTAGCAATAGTACAAGTATGAAGGAAGCACCAAAAATTTATCCAATTACCTTGTCACATTTGCTTATTTTATATCCTAGTTCCTGGAGTGAAGTTCAAGCGATAAGGTTTTTATTCTTATCACCTTTGTTTTTCACCAACGATTATTTCAATTTCATCTAAACAAAATATGAAATGGGTTTAGGAGATAATTACAAATTATAGGATGCAAAAATAAAAAATTGGACACTTACGATAAAATAATTTGAGAAAAAATGACTCTTTATAAATTTATTTTTATGATCATTCTCTCGTTTCTTCATCAAGATAAAGTATGCGTCAATTGCTTACAAAATAAAGTTACATATCACCCTAATGGATAACATGAAATAAAGATTTGTACTTTCAATAAAAATATGATCATCGGACTAACATTACACCAGATGACCTATGAATGTTGGATGGACGACTCTATGAATATAAACATGTGTGCCTTTTAAAATGTTGGCCTTACTTCACTGTCAAACTAATTAGTATCGTAAACTAAGAATAAGTTCTTCACCGTGATGGATAGTCTATCAGTCACGTGAATCTCATGTTAGCAAAGCCAAAAATGTTATTAAGAGAAGAATTGAATTACATTAACTATAACATAATAACTTTCAAAAGGGAGAAACCCTACTCGACGGGGCCATCATTAAGAGTTTTATCTATATCATATTTATCATTCAGTGTTAGTGATTTTAAAGGTTAGTGAAAACCTTCGTAGTCCTTCTGCGAATAGACCACACATACAAATTAACAAGCATTCAACTAAATTTAACATATATATGTTTGAACCTTTACGTTAGCTAATTGACCATTAACCTTCAGCGCATCCTTTGGAGGTGGTCTCTTGGTTATAGATTTAGTACCAGTCATTCTTCTCTGCGATCTTTCTTGCATGTATATCCTATGATGAAATACGTTGGAAACTTATACTCTTAAATTATTAATTTCAGCATTTATAGAGATCATTTTTCCTTCTTCTCCGGAGTTACATTTGAGGGTTCGTTTGTTACCCACTGTGGAGGTACAGGTGTTTGGGAGTGGACGTTCGGAAGATTGATCTTGTGGACTTGATTGGCATGTTGAGGTGTTTGGTGGTAATGGGGTTTGTGAAGAACCATCAAAATTATTTACCGATGTCGTTTGCGAAGTAACTCGCCTCTTAAACTAGCCCACACTCGCTTATAAGTATCCATTACGCCCACCAAAGTTGTTTCACTTTTCTCAAGGGTTCCTTTTTATTGTTAGCATGTATTGATGTAACTATGGTTTCCACTACTGATAAATTCTCTATCATCGTTTTGTTTCATTGATGTTTGATCGGCTAGCATCTTGGAGATTTGCATAATTTCATCGGTAATAACAACGAAAGACATCTGCTCTTTTTCATCTATATTAGTAATTTCCTTCTCATCTTCTTTCGAGGACATATGCATAAGATGATCATCTTTATTGCCTTCGAACAATTCACGAGGCAATTCGCTATCATCTTTTATAAGTGTTTCTTTACAGTTCCACTCTTCAGTACGAGTTCCATCAGTACGAGGGTCAATAGTGATTAACTCTAATTTCATGGGCATACGTGTATTTTCACTAGCCTTATTTCGTTTACAAGTATGTCAGAGGGGCTTGTACTATTTCCTTGCCTTTCACGTTATTATCCCGAGGGACCTACACTTTTTTCTTGCATTTTATGTCACTATCCCAAGGGACGTGCACTTTTTCCTTATATTTTACATCACTATACCCGAGAGACTTATACTTTTTCCTTGTCTTTCACTTCACTATCCCCCGGTGGATTTGTTGGAGGACTATATTTTCAAAGTCATTCTTTTCATTAAAACTATTCTTTCTTTCCGCATCTTTATTGCGATTGGGAGAGGATTTGAAATCGTACTTTTTACGTTGACCCTGTTTCACAACAATAACGTATCAATTAGTTTTGAAGACATTGTAACATATAACAATAATTTCTATTAAGTAACTTACCTTTAAAATTGTTATCTTTAACTCTAATAATTTTAGGCTCTTTCTTAGATCACTGTTTAACTTCTTCTGTCTTCGCACTTGATGAACAAGTTTGATGTTGGACTTCTCCAACGCTGTAATGCGACTATCTTATTCTTTGGAAGACATTTCTAGGAGTTGAAGACGATTGAATTCACAACCAACATAATCGTTAATCCCATCTTGAATCACATCTTCTAATAATTAACGATCAGTGAATTCAAATTTTAGAATTATTTGTGGATATATTACCAGGAGGGTGAGACCAAGTTTTAAGGAGAAACGACTTCTTCATTTATTCACAGCTATAAAATAGAATTGGTCGAGGTTGACATGAATAATACCTTAGGATTATTAAGCTCTGTAAAGTAATACTCCGATGATGACTTTTTACTGAGATATAATTCGTATATTTTGAAAAATCATCGATGATTAAAGTCGATGCTATGGTCGGGAAGTGCTCGTATGCCCAAATCTAAAATAAATCACAAAACTAAATATTTCTTAGGGAATATGCATATTATGTGGTAAACTGCGTGCAAATGGATAACGTTCACAAATAAAATGACTAACCTGCAATGTAAACGTGCATCCATCAAGATTTGTATGCACGTCTCTCCTCTTAAAATTTAAAGCGGCAGATCGAAAAGAGTTTAACAAACATGTATGAGTAACCCGTCCCCATGCAATTCTGTTAAAGTACTCAGTATTATAGACTAATCTCACGTACGTCTCTTCAATTGTCTTAGAGCTATTCGGTATCATGAATGTTACAAAAATATGTAATAAGGTGAGACAAGTAAGATTGGCTCTCTAATTCTCTATATTAGCAACAGTCACTGCCTCTTTTATTTCACCGATGCTAATATTCTTTATCCGACCAAAATATTTCATACAAAATAAATTAATATTTTCATTTTCTATATTCGAAAAATTCCCCCAGAATTTCAGAGATAATTTCAACATGCTTCAGACCAAGTAAAGCAGACATTTCTAGCAAGGGAAAACCAACAGTATGCCCGTCAATGGAGAACCTCTTAGACTTATAATCAAAATTTTCTATTAATATGCATATCAGCTCGTTCATTATAGGAATATCTATTAGACGAAGAAGATGCTTCACTGCAGTTGAACTAAGAGCTTCAAGCTCCACATGTGATAAAACATCTATAAGAGTAGAGACCCTAAAGGTAAAACATGTAATTTTATCCTCATGTGCATAGTCTATAACATTATATTATAATTAATTTATGAACATATGCCAGAAAATTTTCAAAAAAATAAATGCATCTATAGTTTACCATGAGCGAATTCAGCCACAAGACCGGTCATAGACAAAAATGACTTCTTTAAAGATTACGACAATCTCATAACAGACCAAACATAATTCATAAAAAAAATTAATAAATATACTTATAATAATAAACAAAATTTCCTAATATTAATTGTCATTTTTCCTAATAAACAGATTTCCCTAATATTAATAACATTAATAGTTTGTCGTGAGTAACAAAATATATGACATAAATGGTCTTATATGAGACAGAAATGGTCTTATATGAGACGAAAATAGTCTTATAAAGACGTAAATGATCTTATATGAGACGAAAATGGTCTTATATATGTCTCCTATAAAGAGGATAAATAGGGGGGGGTACTTGGGACCCCGATTAGTAATTATTCTAAAAACAAGTATTTATGAGTTTACGACAACATTAATACATTTCTATCTACCTCAAACAAGCATTTAATACAAAGGTTAAACATTTAGGACAACATTTCTACATTTCTATCTACCTCAAACAACCCATTCATTAAAACAAAGATTCAGCATTTAGGGCAACATTACTACATTTGTATAAAACTCAAACAAGTCATTCACTAAAACAAAAGTTTAACATTACTACAACAGTATTTTATGAGTTGTACTTATGAGTTTTTCGGAGGACTGGAAATGTGCATGCAGAAAAGTTTAGATGTACTTGATCAGAAGAAGATGAAAGGTCACTAGAGTTGAAGGTTTGCAGAGGGGGGGGGGGCTATATGGGATCCTAATGCTTTCAATGTTCATGAAAACCAGCGGCAACAGAGGAGGGTTTGCAGATCTTGCTATCTTTACAGGAAAAGACCTACTCGTCGGTAGGGTAGAAGAAGATGAATAGAAGAGAAAACACCAACCTTCTTTAATAGTTATGGAAGGATGAGTGTTTTGGTAAATTTCTATTAGGATATTTTGGTCCTCTAGACATGTGCAAAATTTTGGGACCCTTAAAGGTAAATAGTAAAAGAAAGTTTAGAGTCAAGACTCCGCTGGGTTATTTCATAAAGTTGAGACCTTGGTAGATGGACTAGAAAGAATTGGGACCTGACTGAGTAATCCACCCTAGAATAAATATGGGGTCGACCCAACTCGACTCTACCTAAAGGTCGGGTTTGGTTGCTTAATGCCTAGCCCGTGATACAACACGTCAATTTTCAGTGCCCAACCCAATTTAAGAATTTAGGTTGGGTGGGTTGAACAGGTGAACTTCAAGCTCGGAGAATGAGAACGGTTGTCAAAGGGTAGTGTTCGCCTACACCTTACCCGACCTGACCTAATGATTTACTGAGTATGGCACACAAACTTGACCTGTTGGGTCGGGTTTGGCATGAGATATCCAACCTGACCTCTGTGTCAGGTTGGGTCAACTAAGAGATCGGATCCGGTCGGGCAAAAGTCAGCTCGATTGAGGTTGACAGGACCCAACCTATTTTTTTATATAAAAACATGGGAATAATAGGAGGTTTTATCAGGTCGGGTTGGGTCGAGTGTAACATCTGGTTGGGCCGGGCGCACCACCGGGTCGGACATTTTTCATTTTTTTATTGAGCAGCCCAAAATTTGGCACGACCCGACCCAACACGTGACGGCCCAGCTGCAAGATGCATCTTAACGAGGTAGAAGAACCAGAACGCAACGACTCCAACTGAAAAACCTCTCATCTCCCGCCATGAAGAAAACACAAACGGCCAATCGCCCGACTCCTCGTAAATAATACAATATAATAATATATAATAACACCTCTCTCTCTCTCTCTATCTCTCTCTTATTAACAACCAAAATCAAACAGTACAGCAGTTACAGGCAATAAAAGTGTGACCAGAAACCCTCGGTTCCTTCAAAATGCTAAACATCTTTCACCTTATTATATATATTTATGTACTTTTCAGTTACCCAATTTGCACTCACCATGTCATCTACCTTGTCCCTAATCATTTCTCCTCGCCCACTCCTCCTTGGCATTCCCCTAACTCGGACTCGACTCCGAGTCACTCACCTAGTTAACTCGGCCCAATCCAACGAAAACTCGGTCCCCTTATGTTCTAACTCGACATTGAGCCCCACAACCGATAATCCGATTTCGAAATCGGATTCTCCAATCGAAAATTCGATAGCCGATCAATTGAAATTGTTGTATGATGATGGGTCTGGGCATGTTAGTGCAAGGGACTACCTCAAAGTAGCTAGGGAGATGATTGGGTCTGGGAGCCGGTCGCCTCGCTGGTTCTTCCCCTCGATTGCGCCGATTCCAATTCACCGGTTCTGATGTTTTGCCTGGTAAATTTTGTTATTATTGACCTTATATCGCTTTCAATGAGTTACTTATTACATTGCTTTGCCCCATATGAAATTTTATAGGGGAAATTTCAAAACAATCGCCGAACTTCACCCGATATCACTAACTACACCTAAACTATTGGTATTGTCAAATTAAGCGCCCCAATAAATCACAAGTTCATCAACTAGACCCTTGCCGTCAACTCCCGTTAATATGTGAACAAAACGCCGGTTACAACCTCGCCACGTTGGCAAGCCTCGGTATGTATGCCAACTCGGTGTTTTCCCGTTCGTATTATTGTAGTTGGCGGCAAGGGTCTAGTTGATGAACTTATGATTTCTTCGGGTGCTAATTTGGTGATATCAATAGTTTGGGTGTATTAGTGATATCGGGGTCACAGTTTAGGCTTTTTTTTTAAATTTCCCAAATTTATATTTATTACACTTGTTCCTTTTTTGTGTGATAAATGTCGCGTTTAGTGTTTGTTTCTGTTGCTCATATTTGTTATGATGTTTCAATTTTATGGTTTTTTTAATGTTTACGATGGACTATTCATAAGGCATTTTCTGCGACGTGTTCGATATGTATTGTATCGGTGATATATGTAGGTTAGTCTGGTACTCCATGTCATCATGGCGAAAATAATTGGCGATGTTTTGAAAAGTTGCGTTTAATTCTGATTTATTCATCAAATGAATAAGGAATAAATAAATCGTGAGTTATTTTCTCATTGCTCATTTTTTCTGATTTTTTTCCCTGAATTTTCCCATTTTCTGAAATTTTCTTTTCCAACTTTTTCCTGAATTCCAACTTCATCACCATGCATAGTCAAATTTCTCCGAATTTCAGGAAATTCTGCTGAAAATGGGGGTCTACCGAACTTTTTAAAGAAATTTCTCCTATTTCTACGAATTGCCGACTATTTTGAAATCCTCCAAAATTTCGGTGAAAATTTTATAATCTTCTAACTCATGAAGTTGGATTCATGGTTTGATTATACTTTCTATTGTCTCTTTATATGTTTTTTTATGATTGCCAATTTGTGATACATAAGGATTGTGGATTATATGATGCAACTATTTTATTATATAAAGTATTTTTTAACTTTAAATAAATAAATTTATTTTTTATATGTTTTAATTTAAATAAGTTTTCTGATATTTTTTTATAAATTTATTTTTGTATATGGGGGATGAGTACCGATGGTGTAATGTGCCCAAAAATACACTCATTGGGAGATTTTAACTATCCGATATGTGTACTCTAATACCAGCTGGTGTTCATATTTTTTAATGATTGATAGTAAAATTCACCAAAGGGATGGTTCATATCCACTTACAGGCATATTTTTTGGCTGAGACATGTTTTGATGATGGATTGACACTTGGACAATTTAGATTATTCACACATGCTCGACGTGGCATAATAATATACCATACTTTAATGATGTAAGTTCAAAAGCTTAACATAATGGTGTAAGATAATTTAAATACCATTTTGGTGTTTAAATGTTTGTCAGGAGCCATTATCCCTTAATTGAATGGTGACACGAAACATAATATTCAGCATGGTTTTAATATTAACTGAGGCCAAACATCTCGGTTGATATCTTGTGTCTCGGGGCCGAGCGAGACATGGGGGATGAGAGCTGATAGATAGAAGATTTTTTGGTCATGGATCTTAGTAAAGGTTTAGTGATTTCCATTCGAGAGGGTTTTCAATTTTATTCATAAAAGATATTGTGTTGAAATTTAGTTAGTAGAATCTGTGTTTTGGGAGATTCTATCACATGATTCTGATGTCTTTTAATTTGGGATGTGCAGGATTGGATGGTGTTGGGTTGGGGCTCATTTTACATCATAAAGCTCTTGGAAAGTAAGTTAACTAACCAACAAGAATACAAAGGCACAATCACATAGATAAGTAAGCAGCACTTACTTCATTTAGATACGGAAAAATTGTGAAGACTTTACAAAACCATGTCCTACGCCTTGAATCTGTAGCCAATCCTATTATCTATAAAAGTTGTTGACAATTGAATCCCATTTTTTCCATTATTTTTATGTCTGTGATAGTGCGAACAGAAGGCCCGGTTCCAATCAGGATGAGTGGTATAGGGCATTGAGTTATCAACCCTTTGACTTTGGATTAGTCAATTCTATGTTTTGAGGAAGAGCAATTGATCTTATTTAGTATTTTAGAAATATTTGTATGGCATGTTGGTTTATATATTGATACTTAATTCGCTCGTTTGCCCAACGAACTGCGACGTGGTTCGAGCGAACTAGTTCACCGTATAGGTCACTCCATTTTAGTTAGAATGGGCGAATTGGTCGTTCTCTTAAAGAGATATTCCATTCAAAAGCAATAACAATCTTTTATTTCAAAATCATTAAAGACGCTAGGAGATTCGAACCTAGACCACATTAGAGATGAGTATATCAACGCTGGCCTAACCAACAGATCCAACGTTGCTTTTGTGATAAAAATGCAATTATAAATTATTATATTATAAATTCTATTTGGTTTATATAAAAATGATAATACAAATAAAACCCATTGACTGCTTAGAATTAGACGATTGAGATCATTTTTCATCCCAGTCTTTCATACGATGGATTTCAAGATCACGACTGTACCATCAGACGGTCAGCTTTTTTATTTCACATGGCACTAATCCCAAAAAGTGACCTTAAAATCAGTTTTGAACGTGATGAGTGTCACTTTATGTTAAGGTCAAAACTTGTTTGGGATATGTTGCACGCATAACAGAAAACTGATTGTCTAATGGTACACCCATGATCTCAAGATCCATCCTGTGAAAAACCATCTCCATCATCTTTTTCAATGGAGTCAATGGGTGTTCAGCATGGGTGTCCTTAAGATTCGGTGGGTGAATTTAGAGGTACTCTATTAAATATATGCAAATGATGGGTGAATATTCATTTCATATTCTATTATTTTTGCCATGCATTTTCTATTTTTTTGTGGATATTTAACTTGTTCCTTGTATCGTAAATATTGTGGTCGTTTTATATCAATGGAATACCCATGCCTTGATCTTTTAGGAAACCAACCACAATATGCAATATGTAAAACTCATGCTTGTAGCCTATGCAGCATTGGGAACCATTTGCTTACTTGCAGTTGCAGTATTCTGACCAATGTCTCTAATTTTTTTATTACTTCGGGATGCAGGGTATTTGATGTTAGGTGCTTACAGATTCCCGTCTTTGACCGGACCCCATTTGAAGGTCTTAATCATTCTACACTTCTTTATGAGGCAGGTTCTATCAAATATTTAATTTACTGTGTGACCTATCAGCATGATTGCTCCAATTTGTGAAATGGTCAACACAATTTACTAGTTCTTTAAAAACCCTAGGACCTATTTGTTTATGAAGTTATTTGCAGTAAAAGACACATTAGTAATTAGAAAAGGGGCAGAAATGATGTATAAACCTTTAGCACTAATTCAGAAGAAGTTCGTGCGGCCTTGCACTGTAATATGATATTATATCTTGAGGCAAAAACTCAAAGGTGGGGCCCAAATGCCACTCGGTGTCTCATCTTCACAACAACTAGCAGATGTATTTGCCAAGCTACTGAGATCTACTTTTTTGCATGATATTATGGTCAAGCTGAGCATGCATGATATCCATGCTCTAACTTGAGGGGGAGTGTTAGTGTTGGTACATTGGTTATATTAGTTAATGTGGTGTATAGAGAAGAGGTCTACGAAGTTTAGGGAGAGAGAGAGAGAGAGAGAGAGAGAGAGAGAGAGAGATTTTATCTACAGGTCGTTGGTCTGCAATGACTTTGAAAAATTTTCCTTTGGAAATGTTTTTATATCTTTCACTTTTTCTTAAATAATTTGCATTCTTTTGAATTAAATACTTTTCTGAAAGTTATGGTATAATGCCAAACTCATCCAACTTTTTTTTTTTTTCGAAGTGTCAAAAGTTGCTTTGGAATCTAATTTTATGTCCATTTCTTATTGGAGATAGAGCTGATGATGTACATTTTTGCGAGTTTTCTCTCATTGTTCTTTTCATCTTGTATGAAAGGTGGGGTTTTATTTATTATCTATCATTTATTTTTTATTTTTATGAAGGACTATTAAAATTTGTTGAAGACGCCGTGAGGCTTGAGCATGCCGCATCTCCAAAAAAGCCAATTTATCTCGTTGGGGATTCCTTCGGAGGATGCCTAGCACTTCTTTGTGTACCGTAATCCTGTTGATCTATTATTATTACTAATTAATCCAGGTTAGTGAGGATATGATTATAATTTGATTAGTTTATTTCTTTTGTTTCCTTGATCAATGTTACAATTGAGTTTGAAGGTAATCACTAATGAACTTTCCTTTTGTTTTAGCAACGTCATTTGACAAGTCACCATTGCAGCCTTTGCTCCCTATCTTGAAATCTATGCCCAATGCGCTTTGCACCGCTGTTTCTTCTATCCTTATCTTTAAGATGGGTACATTTTCTACCTCTTCAAATCTTGTAACACCTCCACTGTTGATATCTTTTTAACTTGATTATTATGGGTGTCAGTTGGTAGGGTCATTGCCATAATCATGGTTGTGCAAATATTTCTCTTTAGAATAGGCATTTGCCATGCCTAGAGCAACATACACCAGCTAGATTCTTCACTTAGAGCGTGGAGTCCAAGTACGACCCACATCGAACTCTTCAAGGAGTGTTGGACTCTCTATATACATATGCACATATAAATGCTAATATAGTAACCATTGGATGTTGGTATAATGACATCCGCTAGTTATATAATTGCTATAACCATTTTAAATGTACATATTATTTGTTAAATATTTTAGTTTATATGAAACTAGAAGATGGACTACATGTGTGGTTGAAATGCGCATGCTAAGATGGATGAGTGGAGTAACAAGAAAGCAAAAAATTAGGAAAGGTGAGGGAGTTATTTTGTAGTCCAAGTGTTCGACTTCGATTTTATGAGACAGTGGTATGATGTGCACTACTTTTATGTTGCAAACTGTTGGGCTACGAAGGAGCAATGAGAAGATAAAGTACCTGTGCTTGAAATGCATATGCTAAGATGGACAAGTGGAGTAACAAGAAAGAATAAAATTAGTAACAAGAACATAGGAGAGGTTTTAGGTGCGACTCTAATGAAGGAGAAAATTATTGGATGTCATTTGAGATGGTTTAGACATGTTCATGGAGGCCATAAACAACCCTTGTACAAAGGATTGAGAAGATACAAGCATAAGGAAGTAGGGGATGAGGAGGACCTTTTATGACATGGAGGGAGGCAGTGAGAAGCGATATGAAGGATTGTGAAGTAACATAGAGACTAGCCTTGAATAGTAATGAATGGAGAAATAAGACATGTAAAAGTCGATTCCAAATAGATAGGATTAGGTTATGTTGATGATAACCATTTGGTTATTCCTGTTATTTGTTTTGCATTGTAGGATATTAAGCACCCTCATTTTAGATCTTTTTTTTTTATTGATAACGAAAATACATATAAAGCAAAGCCAAAAAGCCAAAAAGGTACAAAAAATAAAAGGCAGTAAGTCACTACCACAGGAAATAAAAAACAAAGGATCAACCTCACCAAAAAGCCCAGGGATGCAGACAAAATGCAGGGACGAGAACGAGGGACACCCAAGGGCGGAGGGATACGATACAAGCGAGCTTGAGGAAATTGCATGTTGTCCCACCGGCGGATCATCTCGTCATCTTTCTGACCTCCAAAACTACCCCTAGGCTGTAACCACAATAGAAGGAGATTTTTTGCAGCAGTAACCACCATCTGAAAAGGCCTTGCCTTTTTCGTAAACACCTTGCTGTTCCTCTCCAGCCAAATAGACTAGCGTACCCCACAATCTGCCATAAATCCTCCCTGCGATCCAAAAACGAGGCCCCCACCCACTGCTCCATGAGGTCCACCGGTTTAGCCGGGAAAACCCAATTCATACCAAACAAGGATAAAACAACTCCCCAGACTTTTTAAGAGAAGGGACAGTGGAGGAGGGTATGCCCCACCGATTCCCTCCCACGCATACAAAGTGAGCACTTATTTCGGTTTGGAATATCCCTCTTTATGAGTTGGTCTCTGGTAAGAATTCTGCTCCATGCCACAGACCAACTGAAGAAACAAATCTTGAGGGGATCTTAAACTTCCAGAACCGAAGCCAAAGTGGTCGCTGCCCAGGCAACCCACTGAGCGAATCAAGGTGATTATAAAAGGACCCAACAGAGAATGTCCCATTAGCATTCTATCCCCAAATTCTGCAGTCTCTCTGAGCATTATTAGGGGCAACCATAGCCAAAAGTCTATGGATCCCAACGTACTAATCGATCTCATCATCTTTCGGAGTCCTTCTAGTAGTAATATTCCAGGAGAGATGTTGGTTGCCACGGTCCACCACATCACAGATCTTGGCCTCCGGAAAGTTTGCAATTCTGAAAATCCTTGGAAAAACTGCCTTAAGGGGTCTCTTGGTTGCCTAAACATCGTTCCAGAAGTTCAATCTGTTACTGCCCCCCCAGCTGAATTTGATACATTGATTTAGAGCCTCCGAAACCTCTCTAACCATTGTCATGCATATTATATTTGGCCGTGACTACCTCCCACCAAAGCTTTCCCCTTTCTTTAGGACACCTAATTTTCCATAGCCATTTACTGAGAAGGACCTTGTTAAAGACCCTCATTTTAGATCTTTGTACGTTGTTTTTCTCTTAAGATTTGTCAAAATCATGTTTTTTGTGCTTGGCTACATGGTAGGATAGCAATTTCTGCTTCCTTACGGTCGAGGGAGATTTCTCCATTTTCCTGGTAATTCCCATTGCAATTCTTGCATGCCACTGATTTGGAAATTTACTTATACAAAATTGTTTGGAAAATTCTGAATTTATTTTGGGAGGATCCACTCTCTATAGATAGTGGATTTCCTTGTATGTAACCATCGTGGCCAATTTTGTACAATTAGAATTGTAGACGCCTTACTTACGCTAAAGTTTTCGAATTGCTCAATGGCAATGGGCTTAGTCGAGAATCAAACATTTTAAGTTGTTGCGATGTCATATCAAGCAAGGAGAACATTCTAGAGAAAGAAATAAACTTTGATTTAAAATTAACTTTGGGAAGAGTTTATAAACTTCATGTAGTGATTTACAACATGGTGTCACCATATTGATTATGTGATAAAAAAGGAAGGAGAATCTAAGAGAATATGGATTAAATGCACAAATATATGCATACCTTCAATGATCTATCACCACATGAATAGACAGAGCGTCAAACATGAAATATTAGTTTTAATACAATATCCACAAAAATCTCCATAAAACAACCACTTTAAGTCTCACATTTTCTGTTCTTTAAATAAATTCCATAATCAAGTTTCTTAAAGCATTTATGAATCTTAATTAACTGGAACTTTTAACATAAAAAAGACCCTTGCGTAGCGCTGGATGTCTTGCATCACATATTATGGTATATTATGTCCTTTCCTAGAAGAGGACTAGGCTGATGTTGGACACTCTTCTATCAATTGCTATAGTGATGCCAATTATGCCAGGGCTCCTACTAATCGTCGTTCCTCCTATGTAATTAAATGTGAGCTTTTTATTGTGTCAACTTATATTAAGAGTTGAATCTTCTTGATGCTTGACTCCTCACTTTCAATTTATGTTTCCTTTTCTATTTACACTGAAGATATTGAAGTCTATGATGAATTGATACCTAAACTAGTTTCATTCTACTCTCATCATAATCGTCATCTTTGTCATCATCATAGCTTCATCCCATCTATTTGGAGTCAACTTGCTCTTGTCATAATAATGTATATTTTTCTGCTACTTTAGGTGATCTTATGAAGATAGCAATGGCCAGTTCTGAGAATGGTCTTCCTCCTTTACCAGAAGAACTCAAGAAATTTCCAGGAAGCCTCTCTACTCTGTTACCATGTCAAAATGATCTTCCTCCTTTGCAGGCACTCATGCAATTGCCAGGAAGCCTCTCTATTTTATTACCATCTCTTTCGGTGAGAAAACTCTTTCATTGCATGGGACTCTTCTTTTTTTGTTTTTTAAAGTACAGATGAACATATTTGTTTTTGGTTTTGTTGTGTCTTTTTTGAATTTCTTAGTTTGTTTAACAATTAGCTAAATTATGATGCATGAATATTCTAAGTTTGGTTCTGGTTATAAAAGAACTTATATTTTATTATTTGCCGCCTGCTCATACTCATACTCTGTCATGATCAATATACAGAGTTTTCCTTGGTATTATTAGAGATTAGACAATCATAAACTGAAATAATTAGTCCATAAATTAAGGAATACTGTTTAACTAATACCACCGGTGACGGCCGTATGTCACCTAAACAGTGGCAATTGAACAAAGTAGCCAATATTCTGAAGATAACCAATAAACATTGTACCAAATATAAGGCCGGGATCAATCTAAGGATAATAACTCTCAGGCGGAAGATCTTCCTCGTCTTCTGGCACCAAATTGGGATCCCTGTCGACCTCTGTACTTGTCACACAGTGTCAGGGTAAGCTAAAATTCCATGAGCTTAGTAGGAAAATCAAAATGTAAACTTACATGTTATATACTCAAACATATTTATCAGTGATCAAATCAAGATTTATCCCTACAAATTTCCAATTCAGAGGCTTTATGGTCATATTCGAGATTTAGTTCCATAAGATCATTTTGTCACTCATTTAACAATTTATATGAATGTGTAGTTAAAGAAATTTCCATTTTGAATTAAATGCATCTTGTTATATTCATGCATAACTTGAATAATAACGTAAGATCTCTAACGCAAATATAGCGCTCGAGCCAGAGGCAGCCGATGGGAATCCTAACGATCGTCGTTTATGAACACTTTTCAGTATGCCCAAGCTCCTGTGTTGTGAGGAATACTTGGGCGGTTCAGAGGCCGTCGTCACTGTTCAATAGGTGCCGAAGCACCGTTCAGAATTTTCCAAAGGGTTGCCGTAGCGATTCAGAGTTTTCAAAAGTGCCGTCGCACAGGATTTGTTTACATCAACCTTAAATCACGTGCAATGTTCTAAACATAGTATTTGGTTCATAAGATATAACTAATTCAAAATCCAGATTTTATCTCTAAAGTTCAATGAGTGTTCAAAGAGTTTCGATATTCGATATTCGATGGTTCTAAATTTCAATGAGATTCAATATTCGATGGGTTCCAACTTTCAATGGGAGTTTAATGCATTTCCGTTATTCAATGGGTTATCACGTTCGATGGGGTTCAATACATTCGAAATTCAATGGGTTCGGTATTCAATGCGGGTTTCATATTCTAAGGAAGCCACAGTTCGAGGTGTATTTAATTGATTTCAATTACACAATAATGTACAACAATCAATGATTTCGACCTTTTTATGCTAACCATCGGAGCATTTTCTGACTCGACACCACTAATAACCATGATTTAAGAAATAAAACGTGAGAGTGCATTGTAAGTCTCCTACCTTGGGTCCTAATGTTGCGGAAAGGAAGTGAGGCGATCCTTATCGATGGCTACTGATTCTCTTTCTATATCACGTACACAAGTGATGTGTCAATGATCGATTATGATTACAATTGAAGTACTTAAGTTCTACCTCAAAAAGGGTTGAGATAGACGAATTTGAGCTAACTCGCTTGAGTGACCACTGATGTCCGCTTGAGTGACTTGTCACAGAAAACTTCCTGTGCAGTCGTAAACACCTCGCGCGAGCGACAACCAAAATCGCTCGAGCGAGATTAGGTTGAAAATCTGACCTCATTTCTGAGGTGTTCTTGCTCGAGCAAAATGTGAATCTCGCTCAAGCGGCCCTATGTGAGTATACACGTGAACCCTTTTCTTAGTCTGAACCGATGTCTTGAATTTCGAATATAAACCCAATAATCATTAACTAAATTCTGAACTTTAAGGAAATGGAAAATTGCAATAATGAATTATGATATCTACCTTTTTGAGGCGTGAATGGTAGATTTATAACGATCAATATTTGAGGAGATTGACGTCAGAGATTCCCGTCCGTCCGATATTTCGATTTCCCTCCTCGATCCAATGGTGGAAAAAGGTCGAAGAGTTTCTTGAGGACGAAACACCCGAGAGATTTTAGGGTGAAGAAGGAGATTGAGGGAGGGATATGTGACGGCTAGGGTTTTCTGAAAGGAAAAAGTTATGCTCTTTTCTTAGGGAGAATTTTGTAGAGATTATAACTAGGTTTCTCCGTAATCCACTTTCTATTACTTGAGGAGATCATTCAGTATTAAGCTAACACACCAACGAAGGGTGTATAAGATTTTACTTAAAAGTCCAAAATAAAGGTTCAAAACTTACCCATCAAGTTTCGAACCTCTGTCCGCTTGCCTATAACTAAAGCCTTCAACCAGTAGGCTATTATACCACTTGTGATGCCTAATGGCTTAATGAACTACAAAAATCTAAGTGCATACCGGTATGAAAATCATGGTCGTTACATTTGAGTTTGTTCAAAATTCAAACTTTGACCACATCAAACATTGACTAAAAGGAGCACATTGTAGGTGATGTAGTGGTGGTGAAATGGTAATGGCATATGACAATTATCCCGTGGAATGGGCATTTCAAAGGTGGAATTGCATATAACCTTTGATGGAATTGGTGGGTGGAAGTGAATTCCACTAGTGGGTTCCACGACAATTCAATTCCACCCTCGTATTTCCTAATCAAACAAAAAACATGGAATTACCAATTCAATTCCACCGTGGAATTCTAACTTCCACGTTATCATACATAGCCTTACGAAAAGGCAGATCAAGTATTCACCACACCCTCTAATGAATTCTTCCTCTAATGTTTAATGATCCATCTCTGATGCGGGACGCCAAGATCGAGAGCCGTAGATTTGGACCGTGACAGATTTTCCAGCCATGAAGAAGTAAAACGGAAATCAAACGTAAAGGAGAAAAAAAAAGTGAAAGTGAACAGTGCTATGAAAAGTGCCACGGACATCCGTGATGAACAGTGACGGACGTTCGTGATTTTGAGCCTTCACTATTTTTTTTGGGATGGACATCCGTAGTGCCTCACGAACGTCCGTGGACGTCGTGGCGGGATTTTCAAATTTTTTATTTTTGTTGTGAAAAGTTACCTTTTAGTCTTTTATTTCGTTTAAAACTCTATTATTTCGAATTATTATTGGTGGCCTATATATAGAGGCTTGTAAAGACTTTTAACTAGTTTTTAATTAATGAAAAGAGCCTTTTGCTTCCTTGCTTGCGATAAGCATCTTCGGAGAGTGAATCTTTGTTTCTCAAGAAGGGTTTGGTGTGAAGCCCAAAATCTATCCTCTATCTACCTCTTTATTTTTATTTTCTTTCTACTTTGTGTGATCCCATAAACCTTAAATCCAACCGTCACCTTTTCCAAATCCCTAAAACCATAAATCCTAACCCCATCGGAACCATTGATTCGAACCCATCTCACAAATCCCTATTTCAATCATTAAATCTCCAAACACCCGATCCCATAAACCATAGAAGAACTTGAGATCCCACCATTAAACCACTAGTATGCGCCCTAATATGGAAAACCTAGAGTTCTACCTCTAGGACCAATCTGCACCGCAACTCTAACAGATCTAGCGCAGAGACTGGACCCTTTCCTAAACCCGGACGTGATCTTTCGTATGGACAACGATGGAGCCCTAAGGTAGCCGCATTATTTTCAGGTTTATTGTTCAAGTTAATTTAAATCAATTTTGGCAAGTAATTAATTCATCGCATTCACGTAGTTTAGGGTTTTGTCTTGCGTCAATCTCGTTGTGACATGACCCTCGTTTAGTAAGTAATTCTTATTATGCCATTTGAACCCTGCAGTTGAGACTGCTTGAGTGAGAGTAGTACTATGATGGGTGACCTCCTGGGAAGACCTCGTGTTGCTATGCCAAATGTTAAAATATACAAATTAATCTCTAAAACGTATCTAATAAAGGTGTTGGTCGGTAAGTTCAAGGTATTACAAATTACTTATTTCTTCACACGACCATCTAATGCTTAACCTTTCTTATTTTAGTTACTTCTATTTTCTCTATAGTGACACTCGGCTGGATAGACCTTCATGGAAATCAATCTTAGGACACTTTGAAGGTTTATCTTCTGCATAACCCACATTCAAGTCTTAAATGTATTTTTATAGAGGTTATTTTTGCCAACATCCATGGGGGAGGACTTTGGGTGATTCAAACATTTTGGTATATACATAAACTTACATAAGTCCTATAAATTATGATGGTTATTAGCATGAACACCTTATCCCATCAATTTTGGGTCGGCTTTGCGAGTCCTATTTCTCCACTCATTTCGATATATTGCTGAACTCTCTTACTCTACAAAATTTCATGTTCTTTCTCACTCCTTTCTACTAAGTCTACATTGGTCTTCTCCTTCTACATGTGCTTCTATTGTTTCAATGCTTTGTGCAAGGGCTGTTTCATATCTCCTTTGGACATGTCCAAACCATCTGAAATGATATTCCTTGATTTTCTATTTTGTTTGGGCCACCTATAAAACTTCCTCTCATGTATTTATTCCTAAGACTATCCTTTCTTGTTTCTTTATGCATCCACGTTAGCATATGCATCTCAGTCACATTTACTCCTCTTCTTGTCGCTTCTTCGTAGCTCAACACTTTTACACTATCGTTGTGACAACCCAAATTTTCTACTCCAAAATCCGTGCCATCAGATCGCTGATCAGAATCTAATACAGTATTATCCTTGACATCAATGCAGAAATCAAACAGATTTTATATATATAGAGCGGAAGCAAAATCTCCATTTCTATACAAAATACAATGTAATGGAGCCTAAAATAAAACCACCGGTGATGACCATCCATCACCTAAATAGTGGTACACAATTTGGCTATCAAAACTTATCCCATCATTCATATAGTCACATAATGTACCCAGTCCAAACTCCACAAAACTAACCACTATACTGAATTCAAATCACTTTGTCTATGGGAAGAAATCTTCCAGTGGTAGATCTTCCGATACGTAATTAGGATCAGTCTCCAACTCTAGGTTATGCCCGATATCTACATCTGTGACCTATAGTCGGGGAGAGCAAATAGACTAAGCTCACTGGAGAAAATCAATATCAATCAATGCATAGATTCAATGACCATTCAAAAATCAATTCAAAAGCATTTGAATATTAGTGAGACTTTCAAAAACAGTACATGTTAAACAAATCTCAATATCTCATTTTTCATATTCAAAACAAAGAGTTATGTCAGGAGTAGAAACATATCAGTAAACGAAACACATAAACAGATATGAAACACATCAATGACGAAACACATAAACAGAAATGAAACACATCAATGACGAAACACATCGGTAACGAAACGATAAAGAGACACCTCATCAGTAATTAGAACACATCAATAAACACATCACATAATGAACCTAAGCAACCCATCTTTAGGGCACCGAGCAGCCAATCTTCCAGGCATAAGGTAAAAACCTTGGGGTCTCTACCCCTCAGGAGCCTCTACTCCTCTTAAAGTTCAATCACATAACACATCAATTTGGAACACATTCAAAGTTCAAGACATTGCAATTGCGGAAATTAACGGATTCGGAGTTCACATATGGTGTTCATTTTCAATTTCACATTCAAATCTTAGAGACTTCAAAATTCAAATCATGAAATTTTACGAGTTAATTCATGCAAAACATTCAATCATAGCATGCGTCTATGAATCAAAATCAATAATGCAATTGTACAATGAAATTTCCCCACCTATGTTCCCAAAGTGGTAAACTAGCAATCCAACGATCCAAAGCCTTTAATGACCGCTTGGATCCTCAATCTATAACACATTACGTACATATACTGTGTCAATGGTCGATAAATTATTTTTAAAATTTCTTATTTTCTTATGTCAATAGCGCGTTGTGGGTTCCCTGACAGCTTGTTGTGATAGAGTTATTGGCGCGCTGTTATTTTAATGACAGCGCACTGTGGCTTTCATGACAGCGCGCTGTGGTCTTCATGACAGCGTGTTGTGGTATAATGGCCACAACTGCGTATATTTATAACTCTTCCTGTTTGTGGGGGTAACAGCGTGCTGTGATTTCCCTGACAACACGCTGTTATCATTCACAGCGAGCTGTTGTATCCTGACGGCGCGCTGCGGCTGGAGAGGTGATCTTCTCCGCGGTGCCACTTTCAATTCTCATGACAGTGCACTCTGGGTATTATCACAGCGTGCTATCATTGGTGATGGTGCGCTGTGGTTGTTGTCATAGCATGCTGTCATCAGAAATTTCAGGATCGGGATTCCTAAACGTTCTAGATTTCAAAAATGGGATCCACCTAACAGCCCTTTGATCCCATTATCCATCTTTGACCCGAATTAAACTTTAAGAACTTGTAATTACTTGAATACCTACGATGTTTACCTCTTAGATCGGGCACACGACGTCTCCAATGATTGTACCTAAAAATCGTCGCTTCGCGCTCCCGTGTTTCGTTCGATGGTTTGCAAATGACAACCCTTCGTTTCTCACGATTGAACAGAGTCGTAAATCGAATCCTTGCGACAAATACGACAACTCAACGCTCTCTTGAGTGTAGACGAAGCGAGTGTAGAGGAAGAGCTTGGTTGAGGTTTTCAAAGAAAACCAAAGAGGGTTTTGAGAGCAATGTTTCTCTCATTCACAAATGCGTCACCACCAACGTTCTTCTCACGGTGATCGACGATGAAGATGAAGTTGAGGATAACAACACATAAAGGAGAAGCAATGGAGATCTCTCTTCCTCTTTCTCTACTCTTTCTCCTCTCCTCTTTCTCAACTCTTGCAAGGAACAAATGAAGGTTCTAAGAGAAGTTTCACTTTCATAGTGGGGAGTCGGTTTAGTGTGATGCAGACACGCCTAAATAACTTATATGGCTTTCATCCAATGGCTTTAAATAACTTATCACACCTTACATCTTTAGACACGTGATCTTTACACCAAAATAAATGCGAGTGCGTTTCGCATTACTCACCGACACATATACCTAGTTGGGTATATTGGGGTTTGAAATTTCAGGACGTTACATCCTCTCCTCCTTAAAGAAATTTTCGTCCTCAAATTCAGTACGTGTCATTTTGGGCCAAGGATAACCATGGTACTCACTGTTACTCATCGTAACAGAGGATACACACCTACAATAAACAGAAATATCGACAACTATCTAGGCAAGATTTATCCACAACTAATTTAACGATTATCTCAACCATTAATTCCATGATTATATCCACAACTAAGTAGGAAGGGTATGAACCATTCAAACACATGAAATCAATAAAACCACAACTATCCATAGTAAATCTCAACAAGACTATTAGAAGAATAATTTTCTTTTCTTAAGGGTTTTAGTACATCACTCAAAAAGGTGCGGATACACATCACTTATATCCGCCTCACGTTCCCAGGTTGCCTCTTCTGGCGAGTGGTCCCGCCATCTGACGAGTACTAATGGGATTCGCTTGGTTCGTAATACTTGCTCCTTCCGATCAAGGATATGTATTGCTTCTTCTCTGACGGTTAAATCCTGCTTGAGTTCGATCGGTTGGTAGTTCAATATGTGAGTCGGGGCCTTCACGTATCTTCTTAGGATCGATACGTGAAATACATTGTGCATATCTAAAAGTTGTGGTGCTAGAGCAATGCGATATACAATTTCTTCGACCCGGCCCAATATATCAAAAGGTCCTATGTAGCATGGACTCAACTTTCCACGTTTCTCGAAACGCATTACGCCCTTAGTGGGCGAAATCTTGATGAAGACATTATCTCCAATTTGAAAAGAACGTATTATGTCAGTGGTGTATAGACAACTGGAAAACTAAGGTAATTAATTTCAATCGAGTTTACTTGAAACTCGACGCTCGTTCTCTGAAGGTCGGCATAGCTCTTTTGTCGGCTTTGAGCAACCTTTAGCCTTTCACGAATTAACCGAATTGCTTCGGTCATGCTTTCCACAATCTTTGGGCCTAATAGGAACTTCTCTCCAGTTTCTTCCCAGTTAAGAGGAGACTTGCATCTCTGATCATACAACGCTTCGAATGGAGTCATTTCGATGCTCACCTGATAACTATTGTTATATGCAAACTCTATTAGGGGTAAGTGATTGTCCCATGATCCTTAAAAGTCAAGCATACAGGCTCGGAGCATGTCTTCAATAATCTGGTTCACTCTTTTGGTTTGCTCATCTGTCTGTGGGTGAAATGCCGAGCTAAAATTTAGCTGCAAAATCACTGCTAAAATTTAGATGTATACAATGGATCTCTGTCTGAGACGATGCTCGCAGGAATGCCGTGCAGTCTGACGATTTCCTTGAGATATAGCTCTGCAAGCTTGCTAGTCGTATACTTTGTGCTATATGGCAGGAAATGAGCCGATTTGGTAAATCTATCAACAACCACCTAGATAGCATTGTGCCCCTTCACAGTTCTCGGCAATCCCAAAATAAAATCCATGGAGATGGCTTCCCATTTCCATTCTGGTATCGGTAGAGGTTGTAATAACCGTGAGGGATGTCGATGATCCACTTTTACCTGTTGACACCAAGCATTTCGACACATACTCGGCGACGACATCTTACTTTAAACCTTTCCACCAATTATTTCTCTTGAGATCCTGATACATCTTGGTACTACTAGGGTGAATGGCATACTTCGATTTGTGAGCTTCTTCCAGAATCGTACGCCGAAAATTGTCATCTGTCGGTATGCACAAACAACCTCTGAATAGTAAAGATTCGTCCTGCCTGATGGAAAAATCGATTTTAGTGCCACCAATCACTCCCCGTCTGATGCTGGTGAGTTCCTCATCTTTCATCTGAAGCTCGTAGATATCGAAAATCATTGGTCGAATAGTAATGTTGGACAACAAGGCCCCTGAGTTAACGTAGGACAAGACCCTAGACTACTTGATGAAATGATTATTTTGCCGAAATTAAACTAAATTAATTTGGCAAAACCAATACGAATAAACACGAATACTGTAAGGTTCATAGTTTTCCATTCGGATGATCACATTCGATTCGAGTAGGGTCAAATCCGTTGCGCTAGATCTGTTAGCCTCGTGGAAGGAAGATCCTAGAGGTAGAACTCTAGTTGCTTCCAGATTAGGGCGCTCGCTCGTAGTTCAATGATGGGATCTCAGGTTCTTCAAGGGTTTAGAGATCGGGTTGATTTAAGGGTTTAGATTGGTTAGATGGCTGGGATGAGATTTAGAGTTATTGAATCGGGTCGATTCAATGGCTTAGATGAAAGCTAGAGCTATGGTTTGGGGAAATTTTGACAAGATAACGGCTGGATTTAGGGCTTATGGGAATAAAATGAGAGCAAAAAATAGAGAAGCAAAGAGATATTAAAATGAATAAAACTAGAAAATAATGGGCATCACACCCTTGGCCTCACACCAAACCCATCTCGGGGAAGAACAATCACTCTTCGGAGTTGCTCATCTCAAGCATAAAGCAAAGCATTTCATTAATCAATAATCATTCCCTTACAATATTTATTTAGAGACCTTATATAGGAGGCCTCACAAAAGAAAATAAAACCCTAAAAAAAAAACAGACAAGTATGCCCTTAAAATTCAAATTCGAATTCTGACGTAGTCAATCGATTAACTACTGGTATTCGATCGATTGACTTATATATATGTCGCCAAAATTATTTTTTTCACAGGCCACAGTCAATCGATCGAATTCCAAGAGTTGATCGATTGACTGTGCATTGCTCCAGCATGCTGATTTCTAAGTCTGGTTTTGGTTTCCATTTCTGTTTCGCTTCTTCCGACGCCGGTACACGCGAAATGGTCCATATCCAATGTCTACAATGTCGCGTCCCCGCCAATTCTCCCGGGCTGAAAATGCTTCATCACCGATGAAGCGGTGTTGTGATATCGATCGAGCATGTCGGGGTCTAGACGACGAACCTTATCCTCATGTATCCATGTGTTCTCGGATTCCAGCTTGCCCATCCATTTCACCAAATGTTTCTGATACCCTCCATCGCGGGTGGACACCACAAGATCTTGCAATATCCTTTCGATTACATCTGTCTTCTGCCTGCTTGGGGAGGGAAGGGATAAGGGCTGCAAGGGTGGGTGGGTGTATGGGTAGGAGTAGTTTGGAAAGGGTTGCAAGGAGGTGGGGGTTGAGCTCAAAGAAAGAACTAGGTCCTCTACATTGAACGTAGAGCTGATTCCAATATCCAGAGGAAGGTCGAGAACGTACGCATTAGGTCCGCTCCTTGCCACAATTCTAAATGGCCCAGCGCTGTGGGCCTGGAGCTTTCTTACAATTCCCGATGGGAATCGTTCAGGCCCAATCCGAACCATAGCGTGATCATTTGATTGGAATTCCATAAAAGCTTTAGGTAACTGTATCGATACTTTGAGAGTTTCATTGCACAAATTAATTTTAAGCTTAATTTCGGTATGCAATGCGAAATGAGACTCAAGAGTTGACTCACCATAAGACTCAGAATGTGAAGCGGTATGTGACTCGAGACTATGATGTGTATGCGTGTCTATGGACTCGATATTCTCATGTGCATGATCCCTAACGACTCACGTGCAGTGGCCTCTATCAGCACTAGTGACTGATGTTTAGTGGACTCTACCAACACCAGTGACTCATGTGTGATCGAATCAAGTGAGATTAATGGCTCATGTACACTCGGCTCGATTAACTCGTGTGGGCTCGTGTCAATGAAAAACCGAAGGTTCAAGTGCACTTGACTCTACCACCAACAAGGACTCGTGCACAACGAGTTCTACAGGCACCAGCAAATCATGCGTATGTGATTCAGTATATTCTTGTGTGGGTGACTTGGTTGACTCACGTGTGGGCGACTCAACATCACTACTCACAAGGGAAATAGAATCCTCTTTAATACAAACTACACTTTCTTCAGCTTCTTCTATTTCCTTTTCTACTGTCAAATTTTCCTGCTCCTTAGAACTCTCCCTTTTAATCAATAAATCCGGAGTGGAAAATTCTGTAGTGCATTGATAAGCAGTGTCCAAATCCTTGACACTTAAGACAATCAGAACACTTGTCTTGGTTCTCAGACTCCGTAGAAGGTGACGGTGTGTCAAAGGAACATACTTTTCAATTAGTGTCACCTTCATATCCTCCCATTTGGAGATGGGTTTAATTCGACAAAACTCAATATGAAGTTCTATATGAATTCAAAATTTTTTGGCATTATCCTTGAACTTTGTTGTCACTAGCGTAATTTTGTACTCATCCGGTACGCCATACCAATCAAAGTACTCCTCTACACTTGACAACCACTCCACGAAGGTTTTAGGGTTCGTCGTACCTTCAAAATATGGGACCTCATTCCTAATAGATTTTAGAAATTTCTCGGTAGGGTCATACTCGGGTTCATGATGATGGGAGTATCTCGTGACTCTAGTCTCATCACGACTTTTGGGTCTTTGCCAAGAATTTGGCGTGCAGTGACTCCTATTATTAATCGCACACATTTTAGATTTGATGTCCCTAAGGGCATTGACAAGCTCACTCATGTCCATGGTGAGCACGACTTACTACATGGGTTCTAAATGGGCATGCAAATGTGGACCACAATGAAAGAAGAATTTTTATCGAACACAAGACGTGCACACTTTTGAACACAATAGAAATAAATGCAAAGAAACATGGAATGCCATAAATCAAATGAATATCAGTCGATCGATTGATATTGATAAGTCAACCTATTGATATTGAATGCTCTGTCTGGATAAACAAATAGCACTTTTGGACTGGTAACAGTAATGACTTGTCAATCGATTGAAAAGAACTGTAAACAAATATGGAATAGAGGCAGTTACAGAATCCATCAAAATCAATCGATTGAATAAGAGTACTTAATCGATTGACACAGAAAACAGTGAATATTCCACACAATATGCCCTAACCTAGAACTTAAGCTTTGATACCAAAACTGACGCAGGACAAGACCCTAGACTACTTGAATGATGATGAAATGATTATTTTGCCGAAATTAAACTAAATTAATTTAGCAAAACCAATACGAATAAACACGAATACCTTAAGGTTCGTAGTTTTTCATTCGGATGATCACATTCGATTTAGGTAGGATCTAATCCGTTGCGCTATATCTGTTAGTCTCGCGGAAGGAAGATCCTAGGGTAGAACTCTAACCGCTTCCAGATTAGGGTGCTCGTTTGTGGTTCAATGATGGGATCTCAGGTTCTTCAAGGGCTTAGAGATTGGGTCGATTTAAGGGTTTAGATTGGTTAGATGACTAGGATGAGATTCAGGGTTATTGAATTGGGTCGATTCAATGGTTTAGATGAAAGCTAGAGTTATGGTTTGGGGAAATTTTGACAGGATAGCGGTTGGATTTAGGACTTATGGGAATAAAATGAGAGCAGAAAATAGAGAAGTAAAGAGATATTAAAATGAATAAAACTAGAAAATAATGGGCATCACACCCTTGGCCTCACCAAACCCATCTCGGGGAAGAACAATCACTTTCTGGAGTTGCTCATCTCAAGCATAAAGAAAGGCTTTTCATTAATCAATAATCATCCCCTTATAATGTTTATTTAGAGACCTTATATAAGAGGCCTCACAAAAGAAAATAAAACCTAAAAAAAAAGGACAAGTATGCCCTTAAAATTCAAATTCGATTTCTGACGCAATCAATCGATTGACTTATGGTATTCGATCGATTGACTTATATATATGACAGGATAGAATTCTCACGCGGGACCAACTTTGCGTAGGGGGAAAGATGTTGCGACTAACTGTGTCATGTGCAGTACGAGGGAGGAGACTACGGCGCACCTCTTCCTTCACTGTCGTATGGCCCGATCGGTTTGAAATGCGGTACTCAGATCCTTGGGCTTGAGCTGGGTAATGGCGGAGACCCCTTACCAGCACCTCCTTAGCTGGGCCCCGCGATTGGGGTATGCGGAACAACAGGTGCAGACTAGATGTGCTGTCTTCGCAGTCTTTTGGTGCATCTGGCTGGAGAGCAACGCCATAATTTTTGAGAATACTAGCAGACCTATGGGTCTCATTGTCAAATCCATCAAGGACCTATGGGTCTCATTGACAAAAGAGACCTATGGGTCTCTTTTGTCAGTTCTACCTATTGTATTGGGTTCTCAGCGCCTTGTTGTGTTTCAATATAATGATTTTTACTGATTAAAAAAAAAAACTTATATATATGTCGCCCAAGGATCAAAATCTCGTTTTTTCGATACGTATCGTCCAGCCCCAAAACCGATACGTATCGGTTCTGGACGATACTCTCCGATTTTTTCCCCCAAAAAAAAAAAAAAAAACAAAAAAACCATCAAAACCGATAATTTGAAATTATCGGACAATAATTTCAAATTATCGTCCGATACAAACGATACATTGAATGATACGGACGATACGAACGATACATTGAACGATAATTTGACTGTTTTTTCAGGGGGGCGATAAAAACCCATTGTATCGTATCGATGAGGTCCAAAATCGATACGTATCGTCTGATACGTATCGGTATCGGATGATATTTTGATCCATGATGTCGCCAGAATTATTTTTTTCATATGCCACAATCAATCGATCGAATTCCAAGAGTTGATTGATTGACTGTGCATTGCTCCAACATGCTGATTTCTTTAAGTCTGGTTCTGGTTTCTGTTTCACTTCTTTCGCGCTGGTACACGCGAAACGGTCCGTATCCAATGTCTACAATGTCGGTGTCCCTATCATGAGTCCTTCACCTCGATCTTTGTGTCGTATAAGGATATGTCTTCAAGCAATCTCCATCTATGTATTCTCGTGATGAGATGGGACAACTGAGTTGAGGAGATCCGACTTAACGCATCTGCTACCACGTTTGCCTTCCCAGGGTGATACTGGATGGAGCAATTGTAATCCTTAAGAAACTCAATCCATCTTCTCTGTCTCATATTTAGATCCTTCTGAGTGAACAGGTACTTGAGGCTTTTATGATCCGTAAGGATCTCGAATGTCTCTCCGTAGAGGTAGTGCCTCAAAATCTTTAGAGCAAAAATGATAGCTGCTGACTCAAGATCATGCGTCGGATAATTCTTCTCGTGATCCTTGAGTTGTCTTGATCCATAAGCCATAACTCCCTCGTTCTGGTTAAGCACACAACCCATTCCACTATATGATGCATCACTGAACACAACGAATCCTCCACTGCCTGAAGGTATGACAAGTACTGGTGCGGAGGTCAGTATTCTCTTGAGCTCTTGAAAGCTCTTTTCACACTGTTCGGTCCACTCAAACTTTGCGTCTTTCCTTGTGAGCTGCGTGAGCGGTCCTGAAATATTGGAAAAACTTTCTATGAACCTCCTATAATATCTGACTAATCTAAAAAAACTTCGTACTTCTGTCACTGTCTTCGGCTGTTCCCATTGAACAACAACTTCAATCTTGGCTGGGTCTATAGTTATACCTGCCTCAGAAACGACATGCCCTAGAAAGCTAACTTGCTTTAGCCAAAACTCACATTTACTGAGTTTTGCATATAGCTGATTGTCGCAAAGTGTCTGTAAGGTGATATGCAAGTATTGCTCGTCTTCTTCCCTCGTCTTTGAATAGATGAGAATGTCGTCTACAAAAACAACTACACACTTGTCGAGGTGTGGTCTGAACACTCTATTCATGAGATCCATGAACGATGCTAGAGCGTTCGTCAATTTGAAAGGTATTTCTAGAAATTTAGTGGCCATACCTTGTACGGAAAGCAGCTTTAGAGATATCTCCAGCTTTAACCCTCAACTGATGGTAGCCTGATCTTAGGTCTATCGTCAGAAAGAATTTTGCTCCTTGCTATTGATCGAAAAGATCATCAATTAGTGGGAGCGGGTAACAATTCTTAATTGTCAACTTATTCAACTGACGGTAATCGATTGAAAGCCTCATCGATCCGTATTTCTTCTTCATGAACAATTCCGGTGCTCCCCCCCATGGAGAGGCACTAGGCCGAATGAATCCTTTGTCGAACAACTCTTATAGCTGTTCATTGAGTTCCTTCAATTATGCTGGCGCCATCCAATATGGTGCCTTCGATACTGGCTCTGTGCCTGGAGCTAAGTCAATAGCAAACTTGACTTCTCGATCAAGCATTAGTCATGACAGTTCTTCAGGGAACACATCCGGAAACTCAAATACAATGGAAAAGTCGGTGACATTGATTTTCTCTTCACGTTGCTCTTGTAAGAACGCGAGGTACCCACTACATCCATTCCTCATAAGTCTCTCAACTTTAATGGCAGAGATGAATGGTGCAACATTGCACTTGATGCCATGGAATCAAAATGGTTTTCCCTTTGGTGGACGAAAGGTAACCACTTTTCGAAGGCAATTGACGCTTGCATGGTAAGCGGATAGCCAATCCATCCCAAGGATTACGTCAAACCCTTACATGTCGAGTAGGATCAAATCAGCCATCGTCCCGTGGCCTTCAATTGTAATGATGACTGAAAGACATATTGTGTCGGTGCTCACTGCATTTCCCATAGGGACTGATACTGCTAAGATGAAATCTAAGGGTTATGGGGTGATACTCAATTCGGTCGTGAATTGAGAGGTCACAAAAGAGTGAGTAGATCCTAGATCTATCAATACTCATGCTTGGTGTTGGCAGATGTCACTACCCTGGTACGTGGGTAAGGTACCTAGGTTTCAATCATGCAATTCATTTAAGTGTGCATACAATGGTGTCATGGTATTCAAGGAATGTCAAAATCAAATGAAATTTCCAAAGACATTCATCAACTAAAATATCACAATAATTTAACAGTCGATACTAAAGTTATACCTTGGATAATATCATTTGACGCCAGAGCGTCTTGTGTTGACACAGCGTAGGCACGACCTTGAACAGTAGGCCGAGAAGGCCTTTGAGCAAATGTGGATGTTGTGTTCTCTTTCCTCATCTCTGGACATTCTCTGATTCGGTGTCCCATCTTGCCGCATCTAAAGCATGTACCTGTTATTCATCAACACTCTAACTTATGTAGTCTTTCACATCGTGGACAAGACTCGACTGATGCGGACGAAGAGGCGCGTGAAGCTGTTTGATTCCTCGATTGAGGCGTCGCCGTAGAGTTTGATGGGCGAAAAGGCCTCACAGGTGTAGACGTAGGTGGTCTTGAGTACACAGTCTGAGCAGGCTGAGATGGTGCTGCCATAAAAAGCCTCGGCCTCTTGCCTGATTATTCGGAGGCATAAGACTGTGGTCTACTTGCACCACTTCTATCCTGTTGTGATCTCCTCTGATTCATTTCCTCAATATTTTTCTCAGCTATTAGAGCCAAGTTCATGACTTCTACATGTCTCCAACTGAAACATAGAAGTTCTCTCCTTAATAGCGGGCTTTAGGCCACGTTCGACCTTGTTGGCCTTCATGAGTTCTGTAGCAAGGTGTTGCAGAGCAAACTTGGAAAGCCTTGTGAACTTTGCTTCGTACTCGTGTACGAACATCTGGCCCTGCTCCAACGATATGAACTTGACCTCCCACTGATTTTGAACTGCTTTCGGAAAGTATCTCTCGTTAAACAATTCAATAAATCGATCCCAGGTCCATGGAACATAGGGTATCTCCTGCAGTCTGGTCCTCTCAGCAGACTTAAACCATGCGTTTGCTGCCTCTTGCAGTTGAAAAGAAAACCACTTGACCATTTCTTCGGTACACGGAATCATATGAAGAAGCTTTTCGATCTGAGTCAACCATTCTTCCACTTCCAGCGGATTGGCTTGGCCTCGAAAACTTGGGGATTCATTCTCCTGAACTCATGAAACCTCGATGGTTGGCGCCACTATGCAAGCAATGCAGTCTATTGGGCCATTGTGTTAGCCTGTTGCGCCATTGTGGCGGCCATCGCCTCTAACACATGAAAGACTCCTCCATCGTCCTGTCCACCAATTGGAGTGGCATTCGCCTCTGTGGCGATTCCCTCACCACTTCTTATGGTTCTGGTGCGACCACCTCTTGATCGTCAACCCCTTGCAGACATATCGATCTGCTACAATGAAACACAAGTTTCAATTAACAGATGGTTCCTATGTTCTGACAGAATTCTAACACTCACAATCTATGTTCTGACAGAATCTAATACCATAACTTGAATCTACAGCTAAAGCTTAGGGTCCCCCATAAGACCTAAAGCCATAACTTTGATACCAAATGTGATAGCCCGATTTTCTACTCCAAATATCCGTGCCATCAGATCGCAAATCACAATCTAATACAATATTATCCTTGACATCAATGCTAAAATCAAACAGACATCATATATATATATATATATATATATATATATATATATATATATATATATATATATATATATATATATATATATATATATATATATATAGCGGAAGCAAAATCTTCATTTCTATACAAAATATAATGTAATGGAGCCCAAAATAAAACCACTGGTGATGGCCATCTATCACCTATGCAGTGGTACACAATTTGGCTATACAAAACTAATCGCATCATTCATATAGTCACATAATGTACCAAGTCCAAAATCCCCAAAACTCACCACTATACTGAATTCAAATCACTTCGTCTATGGGAAGAAATACTCCAATGGAAGATCTTCTTCCACTCTGGGTCAGTCTCCAACTCTGGGTTATGCCCGATATCTACACCTGTGATGTATAGTCGGGGTGAGCTAACAGACTAAGCGCAGTGGAGAAAATCAATATCAATCATATTCTATCAATCAATGCATAGATTCAATGACCATTGAAAAATCAATTCAAAAGCATTTGAATATTAATCGAACTTTAAAAAACAGTACATGTTAAACAAATCTCAATATCTCATTTTTCGTATTCAAAACAAAGAGTCATGTCATGAGTATAAACATATTAGTAAACGGAACACGTAAATGGAAACGAAACACATCAATGACGAAACACATTGGTAACGAAAACACATCGATAAAAAGACACCTCATCAGTAATCGGAACACATTAGTAAACACATGACATCATGAACCTAAGCAACCCATCTTTTGGGCACCGAGCAACCAATCTTCCAGGCACACCCGAGGCCTCTACCCCTCTCTAGAGCCTCTACTCTTAGAGTTCAATCATATATCACATCAATTTGTAACACATTCAAAGTTCAAGACATTGCAATTGCGGAAATTATTGGATTCAGAGTTCACATACGGTGTTCATTTTCAATTTCACATTCAAATCTTAAAGACTTCAGAATTCGAATCATGAAATTTTACGAGTCAAAACATGCAAAACATTCAATCATATCATGCGTCTATGAATCAAAATCAATAATGCAATTGTACAATGAAATTTCCCCACCTAAGTTCCCAAAGTGGTACGCTAGCAATCCAACGATCCAAAGCCTTTAATGCCCACTTGGATCCTCAATCTATAACACATTACGTACATATACTGTGTCAATGGTCGATAAATCATTCTTAAAATTTCTCATTTTCTTACGTCAACAACGCTGTGGTTTCCTTGACAGCGTGCTGTGATAGAGTTATCGACACGTTGTGATTTTTATGACTGTGCGCTATGGCTTTCATGACAGTGCACTGTGGTCTTCATGACAGTGCGCTGTGGTATAATGACCACAGCTGCGTATATTTATAACTTTTCCTGTTTGTGGGGGTAACAGTGTGTTGTGGTTTCCCTGACAGTGCGCTGTTATCATTCACAGCGAGCTGTTGTATCCTGACGGCGCGCTGCGGCTGAAGAGGTCATCTTCTCCGTGGTGCCACTTTCAATTCTCATGACAGTGTGCTGTGGGTATTATCACAGGGTGCTGTCATTGGTGACGACGCACTGTGGTTGTTGTCACGGCGTGCTGCCATCAGAAATTTCACGATCGAGATTCCTGAACGTTCTAGATTTTGAAAATGGGATCCTCCCAACAGCCCTTTGATCCCACGATTCATCTTTGACCCGAATTAAACTTTAAGAATTTCTAATTACTTGACTAACTACGATGTTTACCTCTTAGTTCGGGCACACGACATCTCTGATGATTGTACCCAAAAATCGTCACTTTGCGGCTCCCGTGTTTCGTCCGATGGTTTTCAAATGACAACCCTTCGTTCCTCACGATTGAAAAGAGTCGTAAATCGAATCCTTGTGACAAATACGACAACTCCACGCTCTCTTGAGTGTATAGGAAGTGAGTGTAGAGGAAGAGCTTGGTTGAGGGTTTTGAGAGCAATGTTTTCTCTCATTCACAAATGCGTCACCACCAACGTTCTTCTCGCGGTGATCGAGGATGAAAATGAAGTTGAGGGTAACAGCACATAAAGGAGAAGCAATGGAGATCTCTCTTCGTCTTTCTCTACTCTTTCTCCTTCTCTCCTCTCTCTCAACTCATGCAAGGAACAAATGAAGCTTCTAAGAGAAGTTTCACTTTTATAGTGGGGAGTCAGTTCGGTGTGAAGCGGACACGCCTAAACAACTTATATGGATTTCATCCAGCGTCTCTAAATAACTTGTCACACTTTACATCTGTAGACACGTGATCTTTACACGAAAATAAACGTGAGTGCATGTCGCATTACTCGCTGACACATATACCTAGTCGGGTATATCGGTGTCCAAAATTTCAGGATGTTACAATCGTAATGTAGGTCTTACTGCCGCTTTATAAAAAAATGTTACTACAATCAAAGTTCCACTCATTGATAAAACACCATTCGTCTGGGTTGTGAGGTCCTCAAATCCACCGTCTAATTGTATAGTAGAGCCCAACTACTACACTTTATGATTATAAGAATGAATTTCTAGGATCAGAATGTGCCCCATAAGGCGTAGCATATGCGGTTGGCCTTGCAATGAATTTTCAGAAAAAAATGGCCATGACATTTGTCTCTACTTGCTTCGGGCATCATTGTTTTCAATAGGGTAATCTGGTTTGTTGCACTCCAATGTTACTGGTTTGACTTCGTGAACATTGGTTTATTTTTGGAACATTTGATTTTTCTTCATAAACCTTACCATCATATCAAGCAAAACTTTGAGAAGGTTAATATGTTAAGACTTTTTAACTCAAATCTTACGTAAATACTCAAGTATTCACGGTAAAATTGGTATATAAGTTCTGTTATTTCATGTTACTTAGTTAACTGTGTGAACAGATATTTAATTGACTGGTGGTTTAAGTGAGTTCAAATGTTGGGGCTCCATTGCTGTTCAGTATTCATGATATATCCATGTTGGTGTCCACTTATAATGAATTGATTAGCTAATTGGCATTGATTTACTTTCTATAAAATACCTTCAAAATCTTCGTATTTTTACATTTTTTTTCTTATCCATTTTTATTGTCCCTCACATATAACTTATTCATCGTAAATATTAACTACAAAAGCCATACCACCATTCCCTCCTATTTGAAGGTGGCATGTCGAAGCACCAGTACCTTTGTTGTAATTGAGACATGTACCTGTCACAGGGTGATGTAGCATATTTTCTGAAATATTTCCATTTTGATTTGTTGGATTTTTGACCACTCTAATGACACTCTCGGAATTACATAAAATGTTTTGAAGATGAAATTAAGTGGTTGCTTCTGATATAAGTATAAATTGTATCTATTTTGGTAGAGTTTTCCAGATATTATTTCCAAGGATACTCTTCTATGGAAGCTGAAGCTGCTGAAATCTGCTGCCTCTTATGCTAATTCTCATCTTCATGCTGTTAAAGCTGAAGTACTAGTGCTTGCCAGGTATCTCTTTTTCTTGAGCATTATTTTATTACTTAACCTAGATCATGCCATGATTCTGTATTTTTCCATTTGCTCTTTTTGTATCTATTTAATGTTTTGATGATGACATTGTGCTGGTAAGGGCATTTTAGTTCTTCAGTTACTTATGCTTGTAACTATGTGGTTTTCTCATTGTATTATCAAATGATATTCTTAGCATCAACATTTTACATGGCGTATTTTTCACATGGATTTATTGTAGGCTTTTGCCCGCTAGATTTTAGGATATTTTTGTTGGTGAAAGTACTTTTCCCCTCTTTTCCTGCTACTTTCTGACAGATCTTTTGGCCTTTTTATAATGTCATTATGCCATCTTGGCTTTTGCATAGTTGTGAGGGATGGAAACTCGTGGGAAGTGGTGTTTGAAAGAAATGCTTAAATATGGGAATGGCTAATTGCATATATAGCATTAAGGAAGCATAGGAACTGAAATCGGAAGCATTATGGAAACAATGAAAAGCATCACCAAAAAAGTTGGTATAATGATAATACTTGTAGCAGAGACATTATACACTAACACGTGTAAACAACATATGCGGATAGTATTACTCTATTTTATATTATAATAAATATGTTATCATACCGAATATAATAGCTTATTATAACATAATATCTAGAAATGATGTAGTCTGCTGATCTCATAGAGAACTTCATCAGATGTGTCTATAGGTTTAAGTTGCATTGAATTTGGTTATTTAGCATGGTCCACATAAAGAACCAACACATCTATTGTCCACAACCCAAAATTTTGCACTAATTGGGCAAATATAACCGTTCAATCAATGCACTTCACACATATAAGAGGGTTCTATAGATTATGCACCAATTAGTATGCAAAATTGCATTGTATCGTTATTTCGATTTATTAGTGCAAATTTTGTGATGGGGCCAATCCAATGCAATTCTCAATGGTAGCATGGGGCCAATCCTAGGCAATTTTTGTGCCCACGGATGTGCGCATGCATGGATTTCTGTACACATAAACCTGAAAACACAATCACTTTTGATTACTTTATATTTGCAAGTTGATTATAATGGATTTGAGAAATTGATTAAATGAGAATAGTGGATTTACTTAAAACACTAATTTATTGATGCGTACCTTTTAATTTTCGAAAGCTAACCTCTGCTTTCTAGTGATTGCTGTTGATGAAGAAACCTTGATCTTCTTCTTTGTTCCTTGCATAAAAAATCCCTCTACACTCTTCTTTCACTTGCTTAGTCGCTCTAAAGCTGTGAGAGAATGTGGCTCATATTCGTATGTATGTATCTGCATATTATAATGGCGTGTCAGTCTTGATATTGGATATATGTGTTTTCAGGGCATAAATTTTATTCCATGTTCAATATAAAGGCCAGTGAGGATTCCTATCCCTAACTAGGTCATTTGCTTCTCTTACTCTCTTTTTTCTTCTCCTTCCTCCTCTAACCTAACCATAACCTCATCATCCTAACCCTAGGCACTTACCGAAAATCAAGTTGGTATTAGTGCAAACGAATTTGGACCCAATCAGTTGCTCGTGTTACTCATCTGTTGTTAATGTGAACATAGAAGAATCTAGGAGTCAATGAGGAGTAGTGTGGGTTAGAGGTATTATTGACGCGGGATAACGACCCTAAAATGCGGAATATGATTTTTTTATGCAGATTTTGCCGAAATTAATGAAATTAAATCAAGTTTAATCGCAAAAATATCTTTGATACCTTTAGGGTTTTGCAGAAATTTTGATGGGTAGATCACACGCGATCCAGGTAGGGTCCGGTCCGATGCGCAAGTACTTTTCGAGTTGAGGCGAGATCGGCCTAGAGATAGAACTCTAGCTTTTTCCAGGCTTAGGCGCTCGTCTTCGGTCCGATGTAGATTCATGGATTCCAAGTTGGGTTATGAAAGGGATTTGCGGTTTGCAATAGGCTTATGGTTTTCGGATCGGTTTATGGTTTGGAACGGGTGTTGGCTATGTTTGAATTAGGGTTTCAAAAGGGTTTAGGGTTTTTGGGAAAACAAGGAAACAATTAGGCTAAGGTTTTAGAAAGCAATCACAGATCGAGAAATAGGGAATAGAATAGAGAAAGATAACAATGGCTTTGAGAATCACTCCCTTGGCCTCACACCAAACCCATCTCAGGCAAAGATTATTCAAGAATAAAAGCATTCAAATAATCAATCAACTAATAAAAAGCCTTTACAAGCCTCTATATATAGGCCACCAATAGTTAATTTCGAAATAAAAGAGTTCTCATACTAATAAAACACAAAAAGGAAGTTTTCGCATAAAATTCCGTGCCGTAGCTTGCTTGAGCGATAATTATCATCGCTTATGCGAGGGCTCGCTCGAGCGAGTTTAAGTGATTGCTCGCGCGTCTGAAATCGTCGTCGTAGCTCGCGCGCACGAGGATTATCATCGCTCGCGCGATGGCCTGCGGCGTTGTCCTCCTAGTGGTTTGGCTCACTCGAGCGATTGTAAGTGCTCGCTCGTGCGAGGGCCTGCGGTGTTGTCCTTCTAGCAGTTTATGTCCATTTCTCCTCTGAGGCTACGGTACTCGGGCTTCTTCTACGCTTCTTCCGACGCCGATAAAAACTATGTGGTTCAAATCCGATGTCCATGTATGTGGTGTCCCTGTCAATTATGGTCAGGAAGGAGGTATTAGGGCTAGGTAGGTGAGATTAGGTTTAGGGATAGAGAAAAGGGTGAGAGAGTGAGAGAGAAGAAAGAGAAATAACGAGAAGGCTTCATGAGTATTAAGTTGTAGAGAGTACATACACACCCACACGCATAACACTAGAATTTAATATAGAGACACTAACAACACTCCCCCTCAAGGGGGTAGGCTGTGGGATGTCACTACTCGCAGGTTCTTGAGAAGGGCTGAGATGACATCCTTTTCTCAGCTGCTGTCCTTTTTAAACACTTTGCTTTGGAACCCTCACGGTCAGGACGAGCGTATCTGGACTCCCACCAAAGATGGAAACTTTAGTGTCAAATCATACTACCAGATGCTTTCTAGTCGCCCGCTGATCAGATTCCATGTAGCGGGGTTGTGGAAGGTGAGCATCCCCCCAAAGTCAAATTCTTCACATGGATTCTTGTCAAAGGAAAAATTCTTACATTGACCAACTCATTCTGTGGGGGAAGGTTATGCTAAACTAATGCGTGATGTGCCTCCATGGGGAAGAGTCAGCTGCTCACCTCTTCGTCCACTGTTGTGTGGCTCACAAGACCTGGAATGTCATCCTAAAATCTTTTGACATGTGTTGGGTCACCCCTTCTTCGACTTATCAGCAGTTCTTGACATGGACTTCCGTCAGTTTTGAGGGCAGCTAGGGGACTACTAGGAGGCGGCTTCCTTCGCGGTTAATTGGAGTATCTGGCTAGAAAGGAATGCGTGGATTTTCGAGCGTAAACATCGGTCTGTGGGGATGATTATGAAGTCCGTTAGAGATCTAATGTGGTTTTGGGTTGAAAGATGCTGCGATGGAGTCAGCAGTGACTACATTCCCTAGGACCCGGGTTAGAGAGGGCCCTATTTTGGTTGGTTGGATTGGCAGTTTTGCTGGCCATTATCAGCCTTCTTTGGTGGTTTGGGGTCCCTACATTTTTCTTTTTTTGTTGTTTCCTTTTTGGTCGTTCTGTCTTGTATTGGTCCTTCAGCGCCTTGCTGGTTATCAATATATTTTTAATTACCGATAAAAAAAAAAACAATCCTCCCCCTCAAGCTAGAGCATGAACGTCTAACCTGCCCAACTTGACCGCAACTTCCGAAGCAGACTTGGTCCAACAGCTTTGTAAGAATGTCAGCGAGTTGTTGAGAAGATGATACATTGATGATCCAGGGATCCGTTCCAAACCTTTCCCGAACAAAAGGGATGTCCACCTCAATATGCTTTGTTCTTTCATATAGGATAGAATCTGATGCAATCTTCTTGGCAGCTTCATTATCACAATGAAGCGGTATAGAATGGGTAACCTAGAATCCAAGTTCAGAAAGAAGGGAATGCAGCCACAAAACCTCACACGGTCCCATAGACACTATCCCTCACTCATCTTTGGTGCTAGACTTGAAACCATAACTTCCTTTTTGCTTTTCCAGGCAACTAGGTTGCCTCCAAGAAAGATGTCATTATAAGGCTGTTAGGCGTGGATTTCTTCAGGACATTTCCATCAAGTTGGGCATGCATGGTATATACACTCCAGCTTGACGGGGAGTGTTGGTGTGTGTTATATGTACTTCGGTGTGTGTGTGTCGTAATCAAGGTGTCAAACTCGGAATCGGCATCGGGTATCAGTCCATGGAGGACCGATACGAATCGGTCTATACGTATCGGCCGATATCGAGTTGTAACAGCCACTTAAAAAAACATAAAAAATAAAAAATTAAGAAAATAGAGGTATCGGCCAATACTGATACTGTATCGGCCAATACCCGATATGTATCCCGATACTGATACCTGAGTTGATACCTCATACCTAATACGTATCGGCGCCGATATGTATCGGTTTACTGAAAACCGATACGTATCGCTATGGACCGATATTTGATACCATGGCCATAATAATATGTGGGTATGTGAGTGTATAGGTGGGATATACTTGTAATTTGCCTGATAGTGTCTAGTGCATCTCTCTAACCTAACTAAGCAATTCATTACAATTTTCTCTTTCTCTTGCTCTCTCTCTCTCTCTCCTATTTTCTCCATCTTAAACCCTAATCTAAAACCTAGTACTCAAATTCTAATTCTTTAATTGTTGATTCATTGTGCACCTTCTGGTTGAGCTAGAGTGACGCGGGACAATGGCCCTAAAATGCGGAATATAATTTTTATGCAGATTTGCTGAAATTAATGAAATTAAATCAAGTTTAATCGCAAAATTATGTTCGATACCTTTAGGGTTTTGCAGAATTTTGATGGGTAGATCACACAAGATCCAGGTAGGGTTCAGTCCGATGCGCAAGTACTTTTAAAGTCGAGGCGAGATCGGCCTAGAGATAGGACTCTAGCTTTTCCAGGCGTAGGCGCTCATCTTCAGTCCGATGTAGATTCACGGATTCCAAATCGGGTTGCAAAAGGGAATTAGGGTTTGTAAAAGGCTTATGACTTTAGATTGGTTTGTGGTTTTGGAAAGGGTATTGGCTTTGTGTGGTTTAGGGCTTCAAAACAGGTTTAGGGTTTTGGATTTGAAAGGAAACAATTAAGCTATAGTTTAGAGAAGCAAACACAGATCGAAAGATGACAAATATAAGAGATCACGCAAGTTGAAGACAATAAATCAGAAGATATATGGGAATCATTCCCTTGGTCTCACACCAAACCCATTTCAGGCAAAAATTACTCAAGCATAAAAGCAATAAATAATCAATCAACTAATTAAAAATTTTTACAAGCCTCTATATATAGGCTACCAATAATTAAGTTCGAAATAAAGAGTTCCAATACTAATAAAATACAAAAGGGAAGTTTTCACATAAAATTCCGTGCCGTAGCTTGCTCGAGAGAGTTTAAGTGATCGCTCGCGCGTCTGACATCGTCGTCGTAGATCGTGCATGAGGATTATTGTCACTTGAGTGACTTTAAGTGCTCGCTCGCGCGAGGATTAAGTGCTCGCTCGCGTGAGGATTCCCTGCGGCGTTGTTCTCCTCGCGGTACTCGGGCTTCCTCTACGCTTCTTCTGACGCCGATAGAAACAATGTAGTCTGAATCCAATGTCCATGTATGTGGCGTCCCCGTCAATTCCCCTGAACCAAAAAGGTTTCATCACCAATGAAACGTGCTCGTGGTAGATGTCTAGCAGGTCGGGGTTTAAGCGGCGAACTTCATTCTCGTGGACCCAAGTGTTTTCGGACTCCGGTTTGCAGACCCATTTAATCAGGTATTTCTGGAATCCCCTGTCATGTGTAGAGACGGCATGATCATTAATTATATCCTCTATCTCATCTGTTATTTGTCTGCTTGGGAAAGGAAGAGGTATAGGTTGCAAGGTTGGATTGGGGCTGGGATTAGGAGGTGGCTAGGGGGGGGGGGGTTTCAGGAGGTGGGGTGAAACCCAAGTAAGGAACCAAGTCCTCCACATTGAACATTGAACTAACCCCCGTACCTAGAGGAAGCTCAAGCACGTATGCATTAGGACCACTCTTAACCAAAATTCTAAAAAGCCCAGCGTCTCGAGAGTAGAGCTTCTTTGCGGATCCCGATGAGAACCACTCAGGGCTGACCAGGACCATCACATAATCACTCATGTGAAATTCTTTAGAACGCCTGTGAGCATCTGCAGATAATTTATATTGACTGTTGCTTGAATTAATTTTCTGTTTAATTTCGACATGCAAACTATGAATATGTTGTGCAAATGCATTGGCAGACTCTGACACTCTATGGGATGGAGACATGGGGATCAAATCTAATGGGGTCCTAGGCCTATGACCATGTACTACCTCAAAAGAACTCATGCCTATGGACCTATTGACAGAATTATTATACGCAAACTCAGCTGTGGGTAAGATGGTATCCCAGGTCCTAACATGATCACTGACAAGACTACGAAGGAGATTCCCAAGGCTCCTATTGGTGCTTTTGGTTTGGCCATCGGTTTGAGGGTGGTAAGCTGTAGAATTGGAGCAATGTGCCCATCATGTGCTAAAGGGTCTTCCAAAAATAACTTGTAAATTTAACATCCCTATCAGACACAATGGTTTTGGGAAACCCATGAGGACGCACTACCTCCGTAAAAAATAATTTAGCAATATGAGATGCGTCAGAGGTTTTGGAATAAGGAATGAAGTGGGCCATTTTGGAAAATCGGTCCGCTATGACATAGATGGAGTCGTGCTTCCTAGGGGTCTTAGGAAGTCCAAGCACGAAATCCATAGAGAGGTCTTGTCACGGCGTGTGTGGCACGGGTAATGGGGTGTACAAGCCGGTATTTTGTTTAGTCTGTTTTGACACTTGGCAAGTATGACAATGCTTAACGATCCGGGCGACATTTCTCATTAAGCTAGGCCAAAGAACCTATCCTCTATGAGCGCAACAGTTTTATTACGCCCGAAATGTCCGGCCATTCCTCCAGCATGTAACTCCCAAATGAGAAAGTCACGCAATGAAGTGCGAGGGATGCAAAGGCGACTGCCTTTGAACAAGTACCCATCCTAGATGGTGTACACGGAGTGTGTGTCGGTCGGGTTACTAAGGAGAGCAGTTTACTCAACCCCAAAATCTGGGCACTCGGGGTACTCATCCTTTAACTTTTCGAACCCGACGACCTCGGTGCTCATTGTGCGCAAAGTAACTACTCACTGACTAACTGCATCAGCGGCCCTATTTTCAGTTCCAACCTTATGCTTTAACACGAATGTGAACCCTTGAAGGTACTCAACCCACTTCGCGTGCCTCTGGTTCAACTTCTTCTGTGAAGCAAGAAAGCATAAGGCTTCATAGTCAGAGAATAACACAAATTCCTGCGGTCTAAGGTAATGTTTCCAATACCAAAGAGATCGAGCGATCGCATAGAACTCCTTGTCATAGGTGGAATATTTTTGCTTCCCCTCGTTAAGTTTTTCACTAAAATAGGTCATGGGGTGACCCTCTTGGCTAAGCACTCCTCCTATGCCTACACCTGATGCGTCGCATGCGACTTCAAAGACTTTAGAAAAGTCCGGCAATCGCATGACGGGTGCACTACTCATTTGTTGTTTGATCTCAACAAATGCTTTCATCGCCGCCTTGCTCCATTTAAAGTCCCCCTTTTTCATGCAATCAGTGATTGGGGCCATGATGGTGCTAAAGCTTCTGATGAAGCCACGATAAAAGGTAGCCAAACCATGGATGCTACGGATATCGTGTATGCTCTTAGGCTCGGGCCACTCCACAATGGCTTTCACCTTTTTGGGGTCCGCGACCATTCCATTGGCTGAGATAATAAATCCCAAGAAAACAACAGAACGTTGTATGAAGGTGCATTTCTTGAGATTTGCAAACAACTTCTCGCCCTTGAGGGTTTCACAAACCAGCCTAAGGTGGGTCAAGTGTTGTTCCTTGTCATGACTGTAGATCAGGATGTCATCGAAATAAACAACAAGGAATTTGCCGAGAAACGGTCTCAACACTTGGGTCATGAGTCACATGAAAGTATTCGGGGCGTTAGAAAGCCTAAATGGCATGACCATCCACTCATAAAGACCATCCTTAGTCTTAAAGGCGGTTTTCCACTCATCACCGGGGCGGATGCGGACTTGATGGTAGCCACTCTTAAGGTCTATCTTTGAAAAGATAGTGGCATCAACCATCATATCGAGCATATCATCGAGCCTTGGTATGGGAAATCGATACTTAACTGTAATTTTATTAATTGCACAGCTATCCACACACATGCGCCACTTACCATCTTTCTTAGGAGTGAGTAGGGCAGGTACAGCACACTGGCTTAGACTCTCTTGGATGAACCCCTTCTGAAGGAGCTCATTGACTTACCGAGTCAACTCGGCATCTTCAACCGGATTCAACCTATAGTGGGGCAGGTTCGGTAAGGTAGATTCGGGAACCAAGTCTATGGCGTGTTGGATATCACGCAGAGAAGGAAGTTCGTTTAGTAAGTCTTCAAGGAAGACATCCGTAAACTCTTTTAAAATCGGCTCAACCTCCTTGGGACACGCACTCTGATGCGGGTGCTCTCAACAGTGACAACTATGTACACCACACTCTCATCTAACGATGCTTTCTCGAACTTAGAAGGACTCCCAATATTAACGGCTTTAGAAGATTCGCCCTTCTTTTCGATGGTATTGGTCGATGGTGTTTTGGGAGGTAAAGGGTGTAAAGTGATCATTTTGCCCTTATGCATGAACGCGCATATGCTTGATCGATCAGAAAGAATGACATACATATCATAGAGCCACGACCTTCCCAAAATAATATGGCTCACATCCATTGGCACCACATCACACCATAAGGTGTCCGAATAAGAACCTAATTGAATCGGTACATGACGCCTTTTCGACACGGGAATGGATGAAGAATTGACCCACGCGACTTTATAAGGTCTCGGGTGGGCTTCAGGTGTAAGCCCTAAGCGGCGTACCGCATGAGTTGATATTACGTTAGTGTAACTACCGCTATTCACGATGACCCTACAATTCTTTTCACCAAATCTGGCATAGGTGTGGAAGATGTTCTCCTTATGCCAGTCATCCTTTTCATCCTGTTGAGGCTGTGCAAGGGCACACCTCACAACTAAAGCATGACCAACAACGTCACCCTCCCCATCACTGGGTGTGCTAACTGGTTCAAATACTTCCTCTTCAACCACTACCTCATCATCATCCTCCTCTCCCTCAATGAAGAGAGTCCTTTGGGGTTCTTTCGTAGGGTATTGGGCGACAAAGTGTCCCTTCCCATGACATTTATAACACTTTACTTGAGAATTAACCCTTGAGGATTCTCTGACTACACCTTTTCCCTTTTCAAACCTAGAGTTGGTAGGGGCAGGTTGTGTAGGTTTGGGAGGAGGATTAAATCATCCCTCACCAGATCGTTGACCACTATATTGTGGCTCGATTCTCTTCACCACCATGGTTTTCAAATACCGTTCAAGATCTTGCACAATGGCATAGCATCTTTCAAGAGTTTCTACGGGGTGAGAAATCAACTCTTTTTGTAAATCAAGTTGCAATCCGGTGCGAAATCTAGAGAGAGTGATTTCAAGGTCTTCCGATACTTTTGCCCTCATCATGAACTCTTCAAAGTTGGCAATGTAATCCGTCACGGGCATACCACCTTGACGTAAATTTTACCACTGGTCGAGGAGGCGTTGGTGGTATGATAGAGGAACATACTTCTCAGTAAGTCGTTCCTTCATGTCGTCCCAACGGGTAATGGGAGGACAACCCGCGCTCACCGTAATGCGCTCAACATTGAGCCAGAAAAGTCGAGCTTGATCAACCAATTTCATCTTAGCGAGTCTAACGCAACGGTCGTCATTCATGGCATACCAATCAAAGTATTGGTCAATGTCAGAAAGCCAATCGAGGAAGACGGTAGGGTCCATTCTTCCATCGAAAGTCGGAATCTCAACTCGGACGTTCTTAAGGAGTTGAACTTCAGGGTCATAGTCATCTCTACGATGATCCCTACGGTTCCAGTTGTCTTCGCGACCATTACGTTCAAAGTGTGGACACTCATGCTCTTGGTGTTGATTTTCAAGTCCACCCATCGCTTCCAGTTGGTTGATTCGATCACGTAATCTATCATTACCAACTTCTAGAGATGTTTGGGCTTGTTCAATGGTATTCAGACGTACACTAATCGCACCCAATTCTTCTCGCATAGCTCTCAGAGTATTAAGAACCTCATCCAAAACCATGGTGATCACAAAGTCTATTAGGGTTCTAATATGAAATGCAATATGGACTAAGAAGGAAAAACAATGCAATAAAATAAATATGACAAGCAAAGATGCCCTAACCTAGAAAATCTAGGGCTCTAATACCAAAACTGACGCGGGACAACGACCTTAAAATGCTGATTTTTATGCAGATTTGCCGAAATTAATGAAATTAAATCAAGTTTAATCGCAAAATTATCTTCGATACCTTTAGGGTTTTGCAGAATTTTGATGGGTAGATCACACAAGATTCAGGTAGGGTCCAGTCCGATGCGCAAGTACTTTTAAAGTCGAGGCGAGATCGGCCTAGAATAGGACTCTAGCTTTTTCAGGCATAGGCGCTTGTCTTCAGTCCGATGTAGATTCACGGGTTCCAAATTGGATTGTAAAAGGGAATTAGGGTTTGTAAAAGGCTTATTACTTTAGATTGGTTTGTGGTTTTGGAAAGGGTATTGGCTTTGTGTGGTTTAGGGCTTCAAAACAGGTTTAGGGTTTTGGATTTGAAAGGAAACAATTAAGCTATGGTTTAGAGAAGCAAACACAGATCGAAAGATGGCAAATATAAGAGTTCACGCAAGTTGAAGACAATAAATCATAAGATATATGGGAATCACTCCCTTGGTCTCACACCAAACCCATCTCAGGCAAAGATTACTCAAAAATAAAAGCATTCAATAATCAATCAACTAATTAAAAGTCTTTACAAGCCTCTATATATAGGCTACCAATAATTAAGTTCAAAATAAAGTGTTCTAATACTAATAAAACACAAAAGGGAAGTTTTCGCATAAAATTCCGTGCCGTAGCTCGCTCGAGCGATAATTATCATCGCTCGTGCGAGAACTGGCTCCAGCGAGTTTAAGTGATCGCTCGCGCGTCTGACATCGTCACCGTAGCTCGTGCGCGCAAGGATTATTGTCACTCGAGCAACTTTAAGTGCTCGCTCACAAGAGGATTAAGTGCTCGCTCGCGCGAGGATTCCCTGCGGCGTTGTTCTCCTAGCGGTACTCGGGTTTCCTCTACGCTTCTTCTGACGCCGATAGAAACGATGTGGTCCGAATCCAATGTTCATGTATGTGGCGTCCCCATCATAGGGGCTCTAATCTTGTGAGCATCTCATCCCTATATATCCTGTACCACAAAGGTCATACGAACAATAGACCAATATGTTGATGTATAAAAGCTGCACTCTCATGGCAAAAGCTAATCTCATGAAATATGTATGTCTAGTTCTTTATGTTTATGGGATGCATAATGAATGCACATAATCATAATGATATCAATGCAAATAATAACAATAATAAATAAAAATCCATGTGAAATGACTGAAAGGGCATGCAAAAATTCAACAGTTCGTAAAATTTATCTAACTTGTGTTCATTTTTCCCTTTTCAATCATTAATAAAGTGGTGCATCAATTTCTATTAAATTTAATTATCTTGTTCAGAAATTTTTTTGATTATGTGTATGTATGTCAGTGAAAAAGATGACATCCTACCTAGTAGATGTGAAGCTGAACGACTTTGGAGTACATTACAAAATTGCAGAGTTCGCTATTTCAATGACCATGGTCACACTTTGTTATTGGTAGGTGAGGATAATAGTTTTTTGATGTCATCTTGTTCTTAGTTATTCAAAAGTTTGTTATGTCTTTGTAAATTAGTGTACAAGTTTCATCAGACTTTATAATCTCATCAAGTATATCGATAGTTTGTCAAATGTTAATGATCACATTATTACATGATCAATATAGAATGGACTATATCTCAGGCAAATTGCCACCATTAGAATTTTTTAGAAAATAGTTTGGAATATGCGGGTACAAATTACCATTAATAGATTTTATATCTTGCATAATTAGTAGAAAAATCACATTGAACATGTTTGCATGTTCGTAACAAATAACAAACATGCTTTATTGATGGGGTTTTGTTCTAGTGAGGTTTTTTCTATTCTAGAGTCGGAGACTCGGAAAGATGCACTAGTCTACTGACGAAGGTGATCCTAGGATGACCTTTTCGTTAATACCCATTGCTCAAGTCAACCAAAAATTTCAAGTTATGTGTACATATTGTAATTAATTTATTTTTAAGTTAGACTATTGTGTTAGTTCTTTTGTCCAATAATTGGAACTTTATTCAGTTAAGAAAGAAGAACCAATGAAGAAGGCTATTTGGTTAACAAATCCAGTACATTCCCTTCCCATTCCGCTTGTTGATTACTATAGAAGATGCAACTTCTTTTTGGAGTTCCTATTTAAAAATAATGAAAACTGAATCAAGTATCAAATCCTAGGAATCGACCTAGAAGGCTAAGAAATGAAATCAACCACAAGCAAGCAAGAAGTAAAGATAGAATTAGAAGAAAATAAAATATACACTAACTACATTGCAATACTTAAATATTCCATTTATATCCAACTACCTTTACTGTAAACACATTTTAAAAAAAGTACAAAGCTGGAAAGTCCAATGCTTGATTATCTATCTATATCCAATCTTCAAGAATAGGGTTCGAATTTGTGACAGCCCAGATTTCTGCACCGCACCCAGAAATCCGTGCCATCAGGATCATACTCTGGATGACCCCCGGGACAAATCATAAGTGTCTGCCTGTAAAGCGGAAGCCAAGCAGACACCATCCAGCAGTGGTAGATCGAGTCAGTCATTTATCAACGCATTTAATTATAAAGAACAATAATTATAAAACAATTAATTCTATATAAACCAAAGAAAATGCATTCTCAAAAAGGAACCAAGAAGAACCATTGGTGATGGACATCCATCACCCAAACAATGGTTCCCGATAGTGGTTCCGAATAGAGCGCATGAATAATACAACAAGTGATCCTACTAAAATATATACAAAAGTGGCCACCAGGCACACAATAATCCAAAAGGACAAAATACAGTACATCGGACACCGTACCTGCTACTTGGATAGAACTAAAGCTTGAATGTCTGTCTCCTCGTCTTACGCCTCACCGGTCAGGTAGTCTGGGTTACTCGCGTGGAACTACATCGTAACCTAATTATTTAGAAAAGCGAGGTGAGCTACATCATAGCTCAATAGAAGAATTCCAACTAAAGCGAATTGAATATACGGATCATGCTATCTCATAATAGAAATCAAATCGAGGAGCATTATAATCATGTGAATCAAACTAAAAAGCTGAGATTTTATGCAAGAAATCGGATGTTATGCAAATATATTATCACTTAAATTGTGTGTATTTAACTTAAGAAACTCCGTGACTATATAGCGCAGATGCAGGAATGTCGAGATGAAACCCCAACCAATAAATCGTTCACATGAACAATTTTGAAAGTGCAACAATGCCTCATCTACGGAGTGCAATTGTGCCGAGGATTGAAAGCAGGTGCACAAGTGTGCCAGGCATCGGATATACCGCCGGGTCGGTGGGGATCATCTGGTTTAAATCATCAAATCACATACGTATATACCTCACAGATCAGATGGCAGAATCGGAAGCAAGTTTCAGAATACGAATCAGGAAACAGAAATCAAAGATAGCAGGAATTTATGAAATGCATACATGCTTGTTAAAAACAGAAATCAGGGCACAGATATAAAATAACCATGAAATCATACTCAAAAACAGTATAGGTTGGTTTTCCCCTACCTCAGGTCACTTTATCTTCTAAGCAAATCCAAAGCCCTTTCAAGGTATCAGGGTTTGATCCTAGATCATAAACATAGTACTTTAAGTGTTAGGGATGTCAGAAAGTTAACCGGCACAATGTCCGGTGGTGTTTAATCCATAAAACCAAAACTCAACAAAACAGGGGTGATTGATCGATCACTACCCTTATTGATCGATCAATACCCCTTGTTGATCGATCACCACCCTCATAGCTCTCACTCTGCAACAAGCCAATTGATCGATCAATACACCTTATTGATCGATCACCTATCATCATTGATCGATCAATACACTCATTGATCGATCAATAACCTCTCTTCTACTCACATTTAACACAGTTTAAATTGATCGATCACCACTTGGGTTGATCGATCAATGCCTCCTATTGATCGATCAATGCCCCCATTGATCGATCACCAACCCTCAAAAATTCCCTTACATTCTCATTACTTATTTATACAGATTGATCGATCAATGCCTTCATTGATCGATCAACACCCTACAATGATCGATCAATACCTATGTTGATCGATCACCAAATGTCATTGATTGATCACTCTCTTGTTGATCGATCAATGCCCAGGATTGATCGATCAATGCTCTCATTGATCGATCAATGCCCTTCGGGCATTGAACTTCCAGAATTTTGGGGCTTCTGTTCCCCCATTCTGTCTTATACAGATTGATCGATCAATGGTCTTCATTGATCGATCACCACTGTCATTGATCGATCAATACACTCATTGATCGATCAATAATGACAGGAACTCTGTCATTAATGGAGTTCATCTCCAACCCTATTTTCCTATTTCTCTTTAATGGTTCTCAACAACCATTATCACAACATCAATGCCCATACAGGCATCTCATTTTACCCTATTTAAACACAGACTCACCTTTGTTTGGGCCCTTACGGGGTTTGATCGACTCGAATGAGGGTTTTGGATCTAGCTCTCGGAGTTCATCACCGATCCGAGTCCGCGAGCAACCCTTTAGCTCGGTTGACATAGAGACTTCACACACAGCTTAGACCATACCTAAGCTCATCTCTTTGAACTCTACGTACCCTAGCTTAGGAAACTCATCATCTCACTCTTGTTAACCCTATTTTCTCTCCACAACCTCTTGAAACTCACCTAGCTACAGATCCTTTAGCTCCTGGAGCAACTAGGGCAAGGGAAGGAAGAAGAAGAAGAAGAAGAAGAAGGGGGTCTCTCTCTCTAAGTCTTCCTTCCTTCTCCCATAAGTTACTAAATAGATATTTCTATTTGCCCCTAGTTTGTGTTCCGGTGTGGAGCACAAATACAGTCGCTACTGCGCAATGTGTCACATTGACCCTTTACACAACTCAGACTTGAACGAAAACGCACGTGTGAACTCATCTAATCACAGTGCAACCTTATCTTAATTCATATTAATTTTAAAGTTTTAAGTCAGCCTCGATTTCCGTGCCGGGCACATAGATCGAAACAGTTGGTTCGTGTTCTAGATTTTCAGGGTTGTTACATTATCCCCCCCTTAGGAATTTTCGTCCTCGAAAATGTCTAAGAGGTGCAGTTAGGGGAGGAGTGGTTCTAAGATTAACAGATAGATGAAAGTGGGAATCAGACAGGCGACATATCACGCAGGGAGAATGACGTGTACGAAACAAAATTTCTATGATAAAGAGATAAATATAAATACAGACTTCTAAGTAACATAAAAAAAATAATGCATAGTAACATAGTAATACCTGTGGGGACATCGGATGGACCGGCCTCGTCAGGTGAAGGTCTGCTGGGACGAGGTGGCGGTGTGCGGTAGTCGCGCGGGTCCACAACGTGCTGACGAGCGTGGGCGATCATCGGCGTGGACGTCGTGGCATACAGATGCTGCATGACCAGCTCATGCATCCCCTCGTGGTAATCCAGACGACGATGCATCTGTCGCTGGAATGCCTCCATGCCATCCAGCCTCTCGTGGATACGGCGGTTGCCCTCCACCAGCTCCCGAAGCATCGCGGCGACGTCATCGGAGGAAGATGGTGGGGGATGGGCGATGGTGTGACGAATCGGTCGGTGGGGTGTAGTGGGGGCCGGTCGGGCAGACACCTCAGATGGAGGTGGTGGATCACGTGGAGCCTCCCCCTCTCCAGATATAGGCTCGGCAGGGATCGAACCCTCGGCGACAGTAGGCGGAATGGGCTCAGCTGCGCCCTCCTCCTCCTCAGGAAGTCGTCGCACTAACAGGTTGTAACTCTTGGTCCAGTCTTTCAATTGAAAGACCTTGGTGTTGTCGACCAAGCGTGGCTCGTGAGGAGCTAAGGTGTATGCCTCACGTAGAGCGGCATACTGCTCTACTAGCTTGGTGATGAGGCGGGCATAGGGGATTTGCTTCTTAACCCCGGACTTTACTTTCTCAGACATAAGGTCATTGGCATTGATGATGCCCTCAATGACCAAATCTGCCATAGAGAACCAACGGTTCTCATAGGCCGAGAATAGTGCCTGTTGCACTACTCCAGTCCGCGAGGACTTGTGCAAAAAGGGGTTTAGTGCACACTTGATATACGTATCAAGCATCCACAGTCGATCGGGTAATTGGGCCCTAGATATGGATTGGCCCCTCCCGTGTTGGCCTTGGGTCATCTTAGTGACCACATCGGCGTAGGAGACTTCCTTGATGTACGGGGCATCAAGGCCACATGTCTCGATATAAGCGGACGGGCATTGAAGTGCCGCCGCGACATGGAAATGGTTAAATTTGTACTCGAGACCATCGATGGTCGTGACAAGCCGATGGCGACTATCACCCCATCGTAGGTTTTGGAAGAAAAGCCTCACGAGGCGTGGGCAATAATGGTCGTGGAAGGGTTCAAGCAAGGGCTTTAACCCGAGCTTTTGGATATAACCCTTGGCCCAAGCCATTTCGGGTCGGTCCTCGTAGAGCGAGGAAGCAAAAACGTATTCGGGTAGGAAGGTCTTGGAGGCCCACCACGTTTTGGGGACTTCACGCTCGATGGGGAGCGGAGCAATCTTCGAGGAACAGGTGGAGCAGGTGAAACCGTGCCATGGGTGGCACGGGTGGCGAGAGCGAAGCAGTGGTGATGCGGTGTACTAGCGAGACGTGGGTACCTTCGAGCGTTCTTCGTCAGGTCCCATGGTCTAAACTTGGCCAAAAATACGAAAAGAGAGATCAAATTAAATGGAACGAGAGATTTACCGAATGAATGGAGCAAAGTCCACTTGAATCAAGCCGGAGAAAGGACGGAAATGGCCGGAGAAGTGTTGGGAAGGAGATTGAACGGTCGGAGTGCAAGCCCTTGATCGATCACAGCGAAAGCTTCGTGCAAATGACCGTTCGAAATCCCCAATCTTTAACTTAAACCCCAGGATTGATCGATCACTGCTTTTGTTGATCGATCAATGAAGCATCTTTAAGCCCTAAATCGATGCATTGATCGATCACCAACCTTTGTTGATCGATCACTAATACTCTTATTGATCGATCACTACCAATGTTGATCGATCAATGCTTACTTTCCAATGCAAAGTTGATCGATCACTAACCCTTGTTGATCGATCAATTAAACCACTATTGATCGATCAATACTGTTATTGATCGATCAATACTCTTATTGATCGATCACTAGCCTATCATTTGAGTGAAATCCTTCACTGTCATTGATCGATCACCTCTCTCTGTTGATCGATCACTCATGAAATTGATCGATCAATGCCTCCTATTGATCGATCAATGATATCTGTGAGACTATATTGTAACAGTCAGCTTTTCCAACAGCGAAAAGTCCGAACTTCGAAACTAATGATACATGCACATCATACAGAGTACCCCTAGAAGAAGATTCATCGAGTAAATGATGCATGCTCACGCACAACGACCTAAATAATGTGATGAACCTTTAAGCGAAAATAATTAAGAATTTACCTTTCTCATTGGGTAAACAAATGTGGGTATTGTTCGCGGATTTCGGTTGCGCGTTCCCAAGTAGCTTCAGTGTCCGAATGATTTCTCCACTTGACTAGTACCAGTGGAATCAACTTAGTCCGCAAGATTTGATCACGTCGATCCAAAATAGCAATCGGTTCTTCAATCACCGTCATATCCTCCTGAAGATCTATTGGTTGGAAATCCAAGACGTGAGTCGGATCGCGTACATAATGGCGTAGCATGGACACGTGAAAGACGTTATGCATGCTTGCCAACTGTGGTGGCAAGGCAATCCGATAAGCCACTTCGCCAACCCGTCCGAGTACCTCAAATGGTCCAATGTATCGAGGACTCAACTTTCCGCGTTTCCCAAAGCGCGCGGCACCTTTGGTTGGCGAAATCTTCACAAACACCTTGTCTCCAACCTGAAACTCCACTTGCGTCCGATGAAGATCCGTATAGCTCTTTTGACGGCTTTGGGCCATCCTTAATCTTTCGCGAATCACCCTAAGCGTCTCGGTGGTGCTGTCCACGATCTCTGGTCCTAAGACAAGCTTCTCGCCAACTTCTTCCCAATTCAGTGGAGATCTGCATCGACGTCTATATAAGGCTTCATAAGGCGCCATCCCAATACTTGACTGATAAGCATTGTGAACTCGATCGAGGCAAGTGTTGATCCCATAAACCATGAAAGTCCAAAGGCATACACGCATCACATATCCTCTATGATTTGGTTCACTCTCTCGATCGCCCATCATCATGCGAGGATGAAATCTTGGTGAACTCCAATTTAGTACCCATGCCTTCCTGGAATCGTCGCCAAAACTGCGATGTATATAGCGGATCTCTATCACACACGATGCTGACCGGTATGCCATGTAATCGAACTATTTCTTTCGTGTATAGCTCGGCTAGTTTATTGGCTGTAAACGTAGTCCGTCTGATGAAAATCTTGTGATTTTCGTCTGTCTACAATAACCCAAATGGCATTGTTCTTTCTCAATGTGCTCGGCAATCCTAGTATAAAGTCCATAGAAATGGCTTCCCATTTCCACTTTGGCACTGGTAATGGTTGCAACAAACCCGCTGGATTCCGATGGTCCACTTTCACCTGCTGGCAGACCAAACACTGAGAAACATAATCTGCCACATCCTTCTTTAATCCTCTCCACCAAAAACTTCGCTTGAGATCTTGGTACATCTTGGTACTCCCAGGATGTATAGCGTATGTAGACTTATGCGCCTCCTCTAAAATTGTGTCTTTTAGGTCCTTTGTATCCGGTATGCATATCCGATCTTGAAATAGCAAAGTGCCATCATCCTTGATGGTAAAATCAGGTCTGATCCCGTTGATTACATCCCTTCTAATTGTCATAAGCTCATCGTCAATCATCTGGAGCTTACGTATATTGTCAAACAATGTGGGACGTATCACAATGGTAGCCATCAGTGTCCCTGAACCTCTAACATCAATCAGCGTATCACATTAGGCCAGGTCCTCAAGTAGATGCCACCTTTGTACTCGGGTGATAAGATGTGCCAACTGAGCTGAAGACTTTCTGCTCAAAGCATCTGCCACAACATTGGCCTTTCCAGGGTGATACTGGATGGAACAATCGTAGTCTTTCAAGAACTCCATCCATCTGCGTTGTCGCATATTCAAATCCTTTTGGGTAAACAAATATTTAAGGCTTTTGTGGTCGGTGTAGATATCGAACGTTTCGCCGTATAAGTAGTGCCTCCAAATCTTCAAAGCAAAGATCACCGCCGCTAATTCCAGATCGTGAGTCGGGTAGTTTCTCTCATGTTCCTTAAGTTGTCTAGAGCCATATGCGATAACCTTCTTATGTTGGTTGAGGACACAACCCAAACCATTATACGATGCGTCACTGTAGATAGCCAAGCCTCCTCTCGCGGAAGGTATAGCTAACTTGGTCTTTGTAGTCGAACAGCGTCTTCAATTCACGAAAACTTTTCTCGCATTGTTCAATCAAACTTAGCATTTTCTTAGTGTGAGTAAGCGGACTTGATAGCTTAGAGAAACCTTCTACGAATCGCGTAGTATCACCGCCAAACCAAGAAAACTACGGACCTCATCGCTTTTAGGTGTTCCCGATTCACGGACGACGATCTTTGTCGGATCTACAGTTATACCCTTAGCGGAGACAATATGGCCCAGGAAACTCACTTGGTTCAACCAAAATTCACACTTACTGAGCTTTGCGTATAATTTGTGTTCTCTGAGGATCTGCAAGACTACATGTAGATGCTCTTCATGTTCCTCCTTTGTCTTAGAATAGACAAGGATGTCGTCTACAAAAACAACCACTGACTTGTCCAATTGTGGTTTAAACACACGATTCATCAGGTCCATAAACGATGCGGGTGCATTCGTCAATCCAAACGGCATAACTAAGAATTCATAGTGCCCATATCTGGTTCTGAACGCCGTCTTCTCCACGTCTTCGGCCTTGACTCGTAATTGATGGTAACCTGATCTCAAGTCTATCTTCGTAAAGAACCTCGCTCCTTGCAATTGATCAAACAGATCATCGATCCTAGGAAGCGGGTAACGATTCTTAATCGTCAACTTATTCAACTGCCGATAGTCAATGCATAGACGCATCGAACCATCTTTCTTTCTGACAAACAATACTGGTGCTCCCCAAGGGGACACACTCGGTCGAATAAACCCTTTGTCAAGCAGTTCTTGTAGTTGCTCCTTCAACTCTTGCAATTCTGCTGGAGCCATCCGATACGGAGCTTTAGATACTGGTTCAGTGCCTGGAACCAAATTGATTTCAAACTCAATCTCCCGAACTGGCGGTAGTCCTGGCAATTCCTCAGGGAATACATCGGGATACTCGCATGCAATGTGAATATCGGATATCACATTTGTCTCCTCCCGTTGTTCTTGTAGAAAGGCTATATATCCACTGCATCCACTCTTCATCATCCTCTCCGCCCGAATAGCGGATATCAACGGAGCTACCTTAGACTTCACTCCGAAGAATCTAAAGGATCGCTCCTTTGGAGGGCGGAAAACTACCATCTTCCGAAGACAATCCACACTTGCATGGTAAGCAGATAGCCAGTCCATTCCCAAAATGATGTCAAATCCCTTCATATCCAACAGAATCAAATCTGCCCGTGTCTCGTGATCATCTACTGCCACTACCACTGATTTACACACAGTGAGTGCATTCACTGCACTATCCGTGGGAATTGACACTGTCAGAATAAAATCTAGTTGTTCTGGAGTGGCACTCAATTCCTTCGTAAATTGAGGCCGTACGAAAGAATGCATGGAGCCTGGGTCTATCAGGGCTCGTGCTCTATGGAAGCAAATGTCGCAAATCCTATACAGTTTCAGCTCACCTATACACCAATTTCAACATTACTTTAACGTTTTATATGTGTAGGTTTATGTGTATTATTATAATCAAAATAAATCAATTAAATTCTATATATATATATATTTTTTAATTTTCCAGTTCATCATATTAAACAACACCATATCTCTTGAATTCTAATCATACCTTGAATGACGTCATTTGATGTCAGAGCATCGATTTGCGGTAATGACATAAGCTCGAAGTGAACCATCGGTCGAGATGATCTTTGTGTAGATACCGATCCTGACCGCTCCTTGCTCTCCTCAGGGCAATTCCTAACCAAGTGGCCCATCTTGCCACACCTGAAGCATGCCCCTGTCTCTCTTCTGCAGTCCTCTGTCTTGTGTGGTTTCCCACACTTTGCACATATCGCGGCCGGAGTGAAGGACGAGACTCTTGAAGGTCCCTGAGTCACTGAGGCCCCGCTACCAGAAGATCCAGCTGGTCGAAATGATCTGGAAGATGTAGGCGCTGCTGCTCTCTGATATGAACTCGGACCTGAAGAAATCGCCGGCCGAGAGTGCGTAGGGTATCTCGGAGGTCTGGAAAATCTAGCCCTCTTGTTCTGCTCTGTGTCCTGAGATTGCCCTTGGAATGGTCTCTCTCTCGCCTGCTTGTCCCTCCAAGAGAATTGTTTCTGGTTCTCCTCCTCAGCTATAAGAGCCTTGGCCATGACTCCCTCATAAGTCTCCATTTCCCACATGGCGACGTCTTTCTGCAAATTTTGTCTCAGGCCAAGTTGGAATTTCCTTGCTCTCATCAACTCCGTGGCTACATGTTGAGGTGCAAACCTAGCCAATCTATCAAACTCCGCTCCATAGTCCCTTACTGACATGGCGCCTTGCTTCAACTCTATGAATTTCACTTCCCATTGATGCCTCACAATTTTCGGGAAGTATTTGTGATAAAACACCTCCGTAAACTCCTCCCATGTCCAAGGAGTGTGAGGAAACTCTCTCTGTCTATTTTGTGACACCGACTTCCACCAAGGTCCGGCGTCACCATCCAATTTGAAAGTGGCCCAACGCACTTTCTCCACGTCACTACACTGTAATACTTCAAAGAGCTTCTCCATCTCTTCTATCCACCCTTCTGCCTCTATGGGATCCGTTTGACCTGAGAAGTTAGGAGGTCTCATTCTCCTAAACTCCGCAAATCCACCAGGCTGATGGGGTGGTCTAGCTGCCTGTTGAGCTAAAGCAGCTGTCTGCTGAGCGACGTTGGTAGCTAATGCTTCCAACACCTGCTCCATCCTTTCTTCATTTCTTCTTCTACCTCCTCTTGGTCCCACTGGAACCGCATTTGCATGTGAGAGGAACTCCAAGCCCCTCGACGTGCCTATGACCTCGGGCACATCCCTCAGAGGAATCTCTCTCTGACCTGTTCTACCTCCGCTGTGCCCTCCTCTGAACTTAGGGCCCATACTGGTCTGTCATTGTGAAAACAACAACATTGATCAGTACATAGATTGTGAAAACAATCCAACCTAAACCCGTAGTTCAACCTAACGTCTAGGCTCTGATACCAATCAGGATGATGCCGCATTTCGCACCGAAATCCGTGCCATCAGGATCATACTCTGGATGATCCCCGGGACAAATCATAAGTGTCTGCCCGTAAAGCGAAGCCAAGCAGACACCATCCAGCAGTGGTAGATCGAGTCAGTCATTTATCAACGCATTTAATCATAAAGAACAATAATTATAAAACAATTAATTCTATATAAACCAAAGAAAATGCATTCTCAAAAAGGAACCAAGAAGAACCATTGGTGATGGACATCCATCACCCAAACAATGGTTCCCGATAGTGGTTCCGAATAGAGCGCATAAATAATACAACAAGTGATCCTACTAAAATATATACAAAAGTGGCCACCAGGCACACAATAATCCAAAAGGACAAAATACAGTACATCGGACACCAGTACCCAGGCTACGGATAGAACTCGTCCGCCTGAATGTCTGTCTCCTCGTCTTCTGCCTCAGCCTCTGGGTCAGGCTGGTAGTCTGGGTCACTCTCTGTGCCGGGAACTACAGCCTCAGAACCTAAAATTTATTTAGAAAACAGGGTGAGCTACATCATAGCTCAATAGAAGAATTCCAACTAAACGAATTGAATATGCAGATCATGCTATCTCATAACAGAAATCAAATCAGGAACGTATAATCATGAAATCAAACTAAAAGTGAGATTTTATGCAAGAAATCGGATGTTATGCAAATATATTATCAGTACTTAAATTGTGTGTATTTAACTTAAGAAACTCCGTGACTATATATAGCAGATAAGCAGAATGTCCGATAGGAAACCCAACCAATAAATTTCACATGAACAATTTTGAAAGTGCAACAATGCCTCATCTACAGTGCAATTGTGCGATGATTGAAAGCAGTGCACAAGTGTGCGGGCATCGGATATACCGCGGTGTGGGGATCATCTGGTTTAAATCATCAAATCACATACGTATATACCTCACAGATCAGATGGCAGAATCGGAAGCAAGTTTCAGAATACGAATCAGGAAACAGAAATCAAAGATAGCAGGAATTTATGAAATGCATACATGCCTGTTAAAAAAGCAATCAAAAACATGATATAAAATAACCATGAAATCATACTCAAAAACAGTATAGGTTGGTTTTCCCCTACCTCAGGTCACTTTATCTTCTAAGCAAATCCAAAGCCCTTTCAAGGTATCAGGGTTTGATCCTAGATCATAAACATAGTACTTTAAGTGTTAGGGATGTCAGAAAGTTAACCGGCACAATGTCCGGTGGTGTTTAATCCATAAAACCAAAACTCAACAAAACAGGGGTGATTGATCGATCACTACCCTTATTGATCGATCAATACCCCTTGTTGATCGATCACCACCCTCATAGCTCTCACTCTGCAACAAGCCAATTGATCGATCAATACACCTTATTGATCGATCACCTATCATCATTGATCGATCAATACACTCATTGATCGATCAATAACCTCTCTTCTACTCACATTTAACACAGTTTAAATTGATCGATCACCACTTGGGTTGATCGATCAATGCCTCCTATTGATCGATCAATGCCCCCATTGATCGATCACCAACCCTTTTTCAAAAATTCCCACCTTCTGTTCTCATTACTTATTTATACAGATTGATCGATCAATGCCTTCATTGATCGATCAACACCCTACAATGATCGATCAATACCTATGTTGATCGATCACCAAATGTCATTGATCGATCACTCTCTTGTTGATCGATCAATGCCCAGGATTGATCGATCAATGCTCTCATTGATCGATCAATGCCCTTCGGGCATTGAACTTCCAGAATTTTGGGGCTTCTGTTCCCCCATTTTGTCTTATACAGATTGATCGATCAATGGTCTTCATTGATCGATCACCACTGTCATTGATCGATCAATACACTCATTGATCGATCAATAATGACAGGAACTCTGTCATTAATGGAGTTCATCTCCAACCCTATTTTCCTATTTCTCTTTAATGGTTCTCAACAACCATTATCACAACATCAATGCCCATACCTGGGCATCTCATTTGCCCCTATTTAAACACACAGACTCACCTTTGTTTGGGCCCTTACGGGGTTTCGGCAAATCGACTCGAATGAGGGTTTCAGATCTAGCTCTCGGAGTTCATCACCGATCCGAGTCCGACGAGCAACCCTTTAGCTCCGGTTCAGCATGCAGAGACTTCACACACACAGCTTAGACCATACCTAAGCTCATCTCTTTGAACTCTACCTACCCTAGCTTAGGAAACTCATCATCTCACTCTTGTTAACCCTATTTTCTCTCCACAACCTCTTGAAACTCACCTAGCTACAGATCCTTTAGCTCTTGGAGCAACTAGGGCAAGGGAAGGAAGAAGAAGAAGAAGAAGAAGAAGAAGGGGGTCTCTCTCTCTAAGTCTTCCTTCCTTCTCCCATAAGTTACTAAATAGATATTTCTATTTTCCCCTAGTTTATGTTCCGGTGTGGAGCACAAATACAGTCGCTACTGCGCAATGTGTCACATTGACCCTTTACACAACTCAAACTTGAACGAAAACGCACGTGTGAACTCATCTAATCACAGTGCAACCTTATCTTAATTAATATTAATTTTAAAGTTTTAAGTCAGCCTCGATTTCCGTGCCGGGCACGTAGATCGAAACAGTTGGTTCGTGTTCTAGATTTTCAGGGTTGTTACAGAATTGCTCTCCCAAGTGTTCTTGAGGTGGTGTATAAAATGTTGATAAATATTTATGCGAAGTCTCTTCTTTATATTGAAACTCCATGTGGTTTCCCTCTATGTGTATGGGACATGACACAAGTGATTATTCCTCATTATATAATCATGCAAGAAAGGTACCAAAAATCTTTTTTTGATCCGTAAATGATAATATATTGAAAAATAGCACGGTGCTGAGGGCACAATACAAAACCCAACGAAACAAAGACAAAAGCGACCAACAACGAAAAGGTGAAACTCCCTGCACCAGGACTGGAATGACTTCCCCTAGACTGACATTAACCCGGGTCCCAGGGCAACGACTCTATCCTGGACTGGTCACTGTCCATTAGAACCCATAGGCCAACCAGGTACACAATGTCTTTGACAATGGCCCCCACCGGTTTCAATTTCTGGTTGAAGATTCTCCTATTCCTCTCTTGCCAGAGACACCACATAACTGCGAAGAAAATTCCCTTCCACCTCTTCCGACCTTGCTCATCCAGTCTATCCGCATCCCAGGCCAAATAATGCAGATATGGTGTGGCAGGGAGGACCCAGCTCATATGAAAGAAACTCAGCACAATGGTCCAGATTTCGTATGCCGCCGCATAGTGGAGGAAAAGGTGTGAGATGGACTCCTCACCCTGGGTACACATGACGCACTGCTTGGTTATATTTTTCCCTCTTCTGATCAGTTGGTCCCGCGTAAGAACTTTCTCCTTGAACACCGTCCACGAGAACTTAATTTTGAGAGGGATGGCAGCCTTCCATAGCGTTGCTCCTTGAAATCTGATAAGAGGCCGGCGAGACAGCCACTGGTAGTAGAATTTAACAGTGAAGTTGCCATTATTTCTTGGGGACCACAACCGACGGTCCTGATTCTGAGGATTACGTTGGGTCTCATAGAGAGAAAGGAGTTTGGAGAATGCATCCTCTTCATCAGCTCTTAGATTCCTACGTAAAGTGACTTCCCACATTCTTCCTCCACCCGTGTCATAAGCAAACTCATCAATCCGTCCCCTAGGATTCATTGATAAGGAATAGATAGTAAGGGAACATCGATTTGAGAGCGCCCCCCCCCGACCCAACTGTCCACCCAGAACTGAATTCGGGTGCCACAACCCCAGCTAAAGCGAATCCCCTTAGCGTACAGATGCCAAGTGCCACAAATATTTTTCCACCAGGTAGAGGTGCTTCTACTACTCTCAATGTTGATGATCCAATTAGAATTGGTGTGACTGTATTTTTCCACTAACACCTTATGCCAAAGACTCTCCAATTCCTCCTCGTTCCCGACAGCCTATGCTCCTTCCACCAAGCTGGCACCGCCTCTCGGTATCGCTCATCCAGTAACCACATATTTTCAAATCTAAATGGGCTCGGTCCTTTCCCCCTTGTTTCACACGTGAGCATCAGCAGCCGGTGGTCAGATACCGCTCTCGTGAGACATTGTAACCTAGCGACCGGAAACATCTCCATCCAATCCGTGTTGAACAGGAACCGATCCAACCTGCTCATAGACGGATTATCCTATAGATTGGACCAAGTGAATCTGGAACCCGTTAAAGGGATGCCCATGAGCCCCCAGGCCGCAATCTAGGAATTAAAATCCCTCATGATGGCAACATCAGGCGACCCCCCATGTTTTTCATAACCCCATCGAATGGCATTGAAGTCTCCCCCCAAGCACACCGGATAGTCCCATCTGGCCATAACAACCGCCAATTCAAACCAAGAATGGCTTTGCTACCCATCAGTCGAGGGTCTGTAAATACCGGACAACACCCAACACTAATCATTGTCTTTATTCTGTAGTACCACAGAGGCCATGTAAATGCCCAGCTCTTCGTCAATCTTATCGAAAAACCCGGAATCCCACGCCACAAGGATACCACTCGAAGCCGCCTCCGAGTCCACACCCACCTAGTCCCAACTCTTTCCTTTAAGCACGAACCCAACTTTTCCCCTATCGCAGTTGCCCCATTTAGTTTCTTGAAGCGTAACAACAACGGCCAACGCTATTACTCGCCACAAAAGCATCTTCATCAATCACCTTCGACAAAGCTTGCCCAATCGTAGAGGATGGGGGTCCAGCTCCCCCACTCCCCCTCCCATCCGCCATCCCCCACTGTAATCGAGCGAGCTCGCGTGAGCCCGTCTGACGATGTTTCCTGTTACTATGGCGATTAACCAGAATGGATTAGAAAACCTCCCGCAAAGACTCCTCAGTCCCTTTGAACGACATATCGAGCTCGTGCCCACCTATATCAGTCTATCGATTTCGTTTGGCTCCTCCAGGTCACGAAGAGCCCCGTCAGATCCCCGGGAATTCATCACCGCCGTCTCCAGGGCAACCGCCTGAGAGCAATGAGAAGAGTCCGAAGTATGAACAGGCGTCCCTTGGAGAAGGAGACCAGCAACCGGTACTTCCAAAAGCCTCGATAGGGTTTCAGAAAGTGGTATTCTCTTCTTTCGGGTCTGAGGGTCGCTGTCCGGGTCCCAAGAGTTCAGGAACAGCCAACCCCAACTAACCAAACCAACTCGGACCCGGAACAAGGGGAAAATGGTTTCAGGGCCCGAAACACATACAAGGACCGTCGGGTCAGCAGACTCAGCTCAGAAAGGCATCCAATTAAGCCTCGGGAATATCAGTTCCATGCAGAGGAAGGCACTGCCATGTGTCCACCACGTCAGACGCCAGTCTACATCTCTGGACGACAGGACCTCCACCCCCCAGTCAAAACCTTCCTTTCTCGCTAAAAAGAGAGCTCTGGTTCTAGAAGGCTCCGTATGAAGACGTGTCTGCATCCCATGCAAGCTCGCGCCACGAGGCTGACCACGTGTCGCCAATCCAAATACTCTCGGACTACGACCTTTCAAAGCCCTCTCCTTCTGCATACATAAACCCTAACCTCTTTCTTCCTTCCTCTGGTTCTCTCCCTGGAATAGAAACGCGCAGCCTCCATTCCCATCGGATCCCAGGTATAATCTCTGCAGTCGTCTTTTTTTGTCGGCGTCCAAGTCAGTTCCCCTAACACAGTTTTTGTCTCCTACAGGTTAACGTTGTTGGAGTACGAAGAAATCCCAGCCGTAGGTAACGTCAACGGTGTGAGATCCATCGGAAAGTCACTGTCAGAGATACCCAAAGGCTGCCGCGTCAACTCCGGTGCCCTGATGTGGTTCAACAAGACCGGTGACCGGTCGTCAACGACGAAGGCACCCCCACGTTCATCCATCTCCTCGTAGCCAGCCTCAGGCGACTGCGAATCGTTACCAATAATCTCAATATCCCCTTCCTCCAGCTCGTTGGTCGGATTCTCAGTTCCATGGCAACTGGCGACAACAATAGCACCATCGGTGGATGTGAACGACGAAGTCGGTGCTCCAGACCCCTCGTCATCCCTTTCGGTTTCTTTACCTTTTCTTGGAGATCCCATCAACGGGAAGAAACCTCGGTGGAGCAGCGGGGCTGCGGTCGGCCTCCAATGGAGCGTCGGATCCGAGGATGAGCCACCCTTCGAGGGACGCATCGGGTGCAATTTGGACCATGGTACCCCATGCCAGAATGGCTCGATAGGCAGCGGGACTTCTTCTGTGGCACCACAGAATTTGTATATCTCAGCACTCCCGGTCCGCTCGGGTTCGTGATTCGGTTGCCACGGGCAGAACATCCTCTCCATACACTCCACTTCTATGAAGACTATGTTTTTGGCTGTTGAGGCTAACCTCACAAGATCGGGGGATGTTCTCCCAATGATCGGATCTCGCCAGTACTCTGGCGAATCGAGTTTCCCACAGGTCGACGACACTTTTGTCAATGGGGATGTATCCTCCACAAACCTCAGCGATCTCCTTGAGGATCTCAGAAGTCCAAACATGCAGGGACAGGCCGAATAGCCTAATCCAAAATCCACCCATCCATCGGTGGAGTTGCAGGGAGTTCGTGTGGGGGTCCCATTTTGTACATTCAACGGGTTTGCCATCAATGGAGAAAGTTTTTTTGGAAAGAATTTCGTTGGCGACATCAGTTGATGGGCAACGTAAAAGTATCTTAGTATCAGTTAACATCGAAACTACCGGTCTATCTTGTAAACACCAATGTTGTAACCAGTAGTAAATATGTAAAGGTTGTAAGGTGTCTTTAATGATGTAAAGGATAATCCAATAGTCTTTGATGTTTTTGGCCACAGACTCTATAGAAGGATTAGAGAAACACCGTAGGATATTACCATCCCTGCCAGCTTTAGAGATAGGATTCTTGTAGAAGGCCAGAGCATCAATTCCACCAGCCGGAGCCTTGGCCCCCCCTTCAAGATGAGGGGGGTCTCCGGTAACAACATCAGCAAATGACAACCCCTGTCTTTTTCGTACCGACGGCATCGAAGGACCACCGGTCTTCCTCCCAGGGCCCGCCACAATTTTCCCATGGCACCCCGCAATAGACCACCTCTGGGCAATATCCTGTATCTGGGAATCACTGATGAAAGTTTGATGCCTGGACTTAACTCTTGTAGAAGGCGTTTCAGTGCCCTTCACTATAGTTTCATGCGCTCGCAATGCGGGGCAGCAGTAGCGGTGGCACACAGATCTCCTTCTGAAATTGACATTACGGCAGCGGGAGCAAATCCAATCCCCTGCCCGGAAAACCAGAACACTCTCCATTACAACTTTTTCCTGACATGCCCATATCGCCCTTGTAACCTGGCTAAATGCACATAGAGGCTTGTTTTCTTTTTGCGATGCAAATGTTTCTCAATGAGACTCTTGTAGGCTGTAGCACAAACCCAGTAGTCTTGTTTTAAGGTACCAAAAATCTCTTATTTGGTAGCAAGATTTTGAACTTGGCTGGGTCATATTATCTCCACTGAGTCGGCTTGGTTTTAGGAAGACCAAGTTGAGTCTATGTATGAAGCGATTTTGTTTCTTGTAGGACTTGGTAGGGTTTTATAGGACACACAGCTAGTGCCCATACATTGTAGAAGAGTTGACATGACCTTCAAAGAACTCACCGGTTCACATTGGTGAGGTCATTTAAGGCTTCGAATGACTTTTGAAACTCATTATAGCCTCATTTTTTCGGGAAAATTTCTCTACACCTTACTCTACTAATATAGGCAATTCTTTCTTTTCTTGTATTGCAACAGAAATGCGAACTGGCAATGGGTCGACGGTTTGTAGAATAGATAACTTCCAGTGGTCATGATCCAAAAGTTGATTCATGATGGGGGTGACTAGGCAACGTAAACTTCCCATGGTCCATGAGTATGATTTAAATTCTCACTTCCTCTTCATATCTTCTTGGACTTTGTTATGCCCGATATTTTAACTGCTTATGCAGTGGGTTCAATACTGTTGCAGAAGAGGTTCAGATGTTTGTATTAATCCTTTCAACAGTTGTTTGTTTCAGATTTAATATGTTGTTATACAGACTGAGGGAGTGTCAAGACATCGTGCAGCGAGCCTCGGGCACCAGATCATATACCTGGTGCCCATCTTGCCGAGTCTGATACTATAGGCACTGCCCATCCTTCATCTACAGCTCTGTTCCCCTGGATCATTGATTTATGAGCAACAGATCATATACCTGGTAGATCATCACTGTTTGACAGGATTGCGTCGTTATCTTCCCCGAGCTGATGCAGTCTGCCATGTGGTTCATCCATGTGACACTTGGAAAGTTCACGCAGCACAAAATTTGGCACAATTTGATTCGTCCGCTTGGCACCCTTTGTGACACATTTATGATGTATGATTTTTGTGTCTTCATTAATTATGGAATCTTAACTCTAATTAGTAATTCGTGTTGGAAGTTGAAGTGCACATGGGAATTCTTAAAGATTATATTGGGAGGTGAAAAGTCACTTAGGAAATAGGTTAGTTTTTAATTAATAGTTAATTGTAAGCTCATTTCTATAAATTGGGCTTTGGTGAATGTAAGAAGAAGAAGAGTATTTGAATTATTTATGTTGCGATCTTGAAGCGTCCATTATAGACTGAGCGATTCCTCTTTGTTAGGTGAGTGATTCCCTAACGTAGGTGAGTGAGTCCCTAGTATTGGTGTGAGTGATTCCGTCCTGTGTGAATGGTTCCACCACCCTATTTATTTTTCTAGCCTGGACTGCATCAAGTGGTATCAGAGCAGGTTCGTGTACTGGTGGCGATACAAGAAATGGAAGTTGATCGTACTCAAGACCTTTGGAATTTCTACTATGAACCTCCAATATATGATGTGTACGGCGATCAAGAAGACACCACAATGGAGGGTTCAATCATTGAAAGTTTGATTGGGTCAAGTGTTTTGGATGAAAAGAAAGCTTATGCGCAATATAGTTTGCAGGATACTAGCAACCTCTCTCAAAACATTGATTTAGTGAGAACTTTGTCACAATTATATGCAGTTATCGAGGTAGAAGGAAAAATCGATGAATTGGAAGGAAACTCAGAAAATGTGCTTTCCAAATTCTCCCTATGAGCTACACTATATGACACCACAAGGTGGTATGAATATGATAGTAATGTGGATCTGTGATCTCATGGAGAGGCTCATATGGAACTCAAGTCATCCTCGAATGCTAGGCCTGGGCTTCATGGATATGCACACATAGGCAAAATGGAAATGCCTAAACTTTGGTCTGCAGAGTATCCAAATTTATACACTGTTGTAGTTGTACTCAGATGGATTTGGGCAGCTTGTTGACTCTGGATCATGCCAACCATTACCCCCAACATCCACGACGGTATGAGTTGTGCAATTTATTTGGTTTCTACATGATTGATGAAACCAATATTTCAATACGGACTCCCAAGAACGAAAGTTGGGTCTTCATCATCAGTTACCGAAGCAGCGCAAATTATATCAAACAAAATGTGTTAATGGGAACTCGAGGTCGAGTTCTTTCAATGGAGAGGAGAATGATGCAGTCTGCCATGTGTTTCGTCCATGTGACACTTGGAAAGTCCACACGGCACAAAATTTGGCACAATTTGATTCGTCTGCTTGGCACCCTTTGTGACACTTTTATGAAGTACGATTTTTGGGTCTTCATTAATTATGGAGAATTAACCTTAATTAGTAGTTCATGTTGGAAGTTGAAGTGTCACATGGGAATTCTTAAAGATTATATTGGGAGAGGTGAAAAGTCACTTAGGAAATAGGTTAGTTTTTAATTAATAGTTAATAGTTGTAAGCTCATTTCTATAAATTGGGCATTTGGTGAATGTAAGAAGAAGAAGAAGAATATTTGAATTATTTATGTTGAGAGCTTGAAGCCTCCATCATAGATTGAGTGATTCCTCTTTGTTAGGTGAGTGATTCCCTAACCTAGGTGAGCGAGTCCCTAGTATTGGCGTGAGTGATTCTGCCTGGTGTGAGTGATTGCACCACCCTATTTATTTTTATAGCACATATTGCATCACGAGCAATATGCGAGTTGCTGATGGTTCTTTTGTTTCAGTGACAGGGCAAAGAACCGTTCATGTTGCTGGTTTATCTCTTAACCCTACACTAATCTCTCAGAGATGCCGATGAATCCTATTTCAGTCAGAAAAATTACAAAGTCTATGAACTTTAGTCTGACATTCTTTCACTCATATGGTATTCTTAAGGACCTGTCTACTGGGAAAGTATTGGACGTGGTCGTGAGGAGAGGGGCTTCTATGTTTTTGAAGAAGAACAAAGGATCCTGAGGGTGGTTGTTGTTGCCTGCTGCTGCATCATTGGAAACAACCCATTTATGGCATCATCATCTGGGACATCTTCCATTACCTTGTTTACACCTCTTGTTTCCTAACCTACTGGATCAGGTTTGAGTACAAAACCTTCAATGTGAAGTGGGCCATCTTTCAAAACATTGTCTTATTTCTTATCCAGTGAGTCATAATAAGTCTAGTACCCCCTTTCATATCGCTCACTCTGATGTTTGCGGTCCTTCTCCAGTGTTTGGTTTAAATAGATTCCGACACTTTGTTACATTTATTGACGAGTGTACCCATCATATCGCTATATATTTGATGCTAACCTAAGATGAAGTTAATTTGATTGATTAGGGTTAGGAGAGGAAGAGGAAGAGGAAGGAGAAGAAGAGAAAAAATTTAGGGTCGAGTCAAACCCATTTTTTTCTTTCATATATTATATATAGATATATGTCACTTAAAAAGTGTTATTGACACCCACAATTATACTAACTCACCCATACTTACATTAATCACACACTCCAACTAAAAGATAAAGCCCACTAACACACCAACACTCCCCCTCAAGTTGGTACGTAGATGTCTATGATACTCAACTTGGAGGTGATATCATCTAAACGTTTTCCTCCAAAAGCCTTAGTCATGATGTTCACCAATTGGTCGTCAATGCTGACTTGAGAAATACGAAACTCTTGAGATTTTACCTTTTCCCTTATAAAATGACAATCAACCTCAATGTGCTTGGTTCACTCATGGTAGATGGGATTTTCTGCAATATGTTTTGCTGCTTCCTTGTCCCCATATAGTAACATTGGAAAATTCACATAAATACCAAGATCAGCCAGGATAAACCGAATCCTCATTCCCTCTCTGGCACCTTGGGACATACCCCTATGTTCCCCTTAACAAATAGAATTTGCAACCACGTGTTGCCTTTTGCTCTTCTATGTGACAAGATTACCTCCCAAGAAGGTACAATCATTGTCACAAAAGTTGCCAACTTTTTCAATAAATCGGAAAAAGTCGGCGACTCAGGGTGTTGCCGATGTGGTCGGCAAGTAATTGTTTGAGTTGGCTGATTCGGCTATTTTCGCCGACGTTTGTGATGTTTATTTTTTTATAATATATTGTTTTAAAAACTTAAGTAGCTTAAGTAGCTACTTTTAGTTCCCACCGAAGCACCCCGTCTACGACGAAGACCTAGTCCAACGCTTCCCCCGTTGCAAGGAAGCCCTTCCCCCTCCGCGATGAAGCCCTCTTGGACTCAACCAGCTGGTGGCGACCTTCTAACCACCTTCTGACATCTTTCCGGCAACAGTCCAACCTCCGAGTGAGTTTTTTTTTGTTTGTTTCCTTCTATTGTGCTGTTTTCTTTTGTTTTTTCTTGTTTCTTTTCTTCTTTTGTTTCATTTCTTCATCTTCATCTTCATCTTCTTCTTCTTTTGTTTTTCTCTTCTTCTTCCTCTATTTCTTTTTTCTTTTCTTCTTCTTCCTTTGTTTTTTACTTAAAATACATTATGATATATTTTTTGTGTTTTTATATATAATTTTGAAATTTTTTATCTTCCCCAATTTTTTTCGATTTTTCCCGATTTTAGCCGATTTATGCCGTTTTTCCCTATTTACACCCTTGCCGATTTATTGCCGACTCCCGACTTTGTGACTATGGGTACCATAGTTTTAAAACTCGTTGAGTCAACTTGGAACTCGGGCAACTCGACCCGGCTCGACCAAGTTTCGTGTCGACTTGACAAATAACTTGATACTCTTTTTTAAAGCTGGAAATTGGTCGACTCACTGAGTCAACTTGAGAATTCGAGCGAGTTTTTTGACTTGGGGGGTCAACTCTTACCAATAAAAATTAAGGTTTAGGTGGGTCCTTTTGTAATTTTAGAAGGGCAATTTTGTAAAGATGGATTTTAGTATAAAAGCTCAGCAAGAAACCCTAATTTATTTTAGCTCTCTTGACTGAAAGTGTCATAGAGAAGAAGTCGCGCCTCTCTCGACGAAACTCCACCATAAACCCTTTTTTTATGGATCCAACGAGAAACGACCCTCATCAATGAGAAGACGAAGAAGAAGAAGAAGAAGAAGAAGAAGAAATAAGATAAGAAAATGAAGAGCTGAACTACCTTTTTCTCAAGCTTAATGCTGCCTCTCTCTCTCTCTCTCTTTCTCTCTCTTCCTGGTTTAAGTGAACGACTAAGGATTACTTATGGACTGTGATTCAGATAAAAAAAAGTGAGATATTTATATGATGTTGCCCCCACAAGGTATTGTTGTATGTTGCATTTGATCTTATACCATCAAATTATAATCCACCCAATAAAGTGATTTATATCATCTCTTGGATGAAGTAGTCCCATAAGTCATTTAATGTGGGGGTTTTTGAATTATCTGATATGTGTACTTAATATCAACTGTTGTTATTTTAATGGCTGATATTAAAGAATAACAACGGTTACTATTAAAGTTCAGCAATTGGATTGTTTGCATCAACTAATAGGTGTGATTATTTGGCTGTGATATGTTCCAAGGATGTATTACCACATGAACTACTTAGATTGATCTTGTCTGCATGCCATATGACATAACAATAAAATCTATTTTTATGCATGTTTTGTCAAATTATATATATATATATATATATATGTCTGTTTTAAATATTCTAGTCGCAGCGAGTCGAGTTGGAACGAGTTTTCGTGTTTTAAAACAATGATGGGTACAACAGCCTGTCATTGACCTCCTATCATGGATCAAAATCTTGGACTTTTGATACATATTGTCCAACCCCAAAACCGATACGTATCGGATGATACATATTGGTTCTGGAAGATACTTTCCGGTTTTTTCTCAAAATCCAACCCCAAAACCGATACGTTTCGGACGATACATATCGGTTCTGGATGATACTTTCCGGTTTTTTCCCAAAAAAAAAAAAAAAAAACAAAACCGATAATTTGAAATTATCCGACGATAATTTCAAATTATCGTATGATACAAACGATACAGACGCTACGAACAATAGTTTGAATGATAATTTGACTGCTTTTTAAGGGGGGCGATAAAAACCCAATGTATCATATCATTCAAGTCCAAAACCGATACTTATCGTCCGATACGTATCGGTATCGGACGATATTTTGATCCATGCCTCCTATCACTTAAGGAGCCATCCCAATCAACATCATTAAATACCTCAACATCCAAATGCCTATGGTTATTGTAAAAGATCCCTTTTTCAGGGCTCCCATTCAAATACGTGAAAATCTTGTACACAACATCTAAGTGTGTGGTCCTCGGAGAGTGCATATTTTGGCTTGCAACACTAACTGTGTAGGTTATGCCGAGGTGTGTCATAATTAAGTAGTTCAACTTCCCCGCTAACCTCTGGTACATCCTTGCTCAAGAGGAGTAACCAGAGGCTTACATCCTAGAATCCCTGTTTGATATAGGAAGTCCAGTGTGTACTTTTTTTGTGAGAGAGTTATTCCCTTATTAGATTTAGCTATCTCCATCCCCAAAAATACTTGAGGGGGCCCAAGTCTTTGATATCAAAGACTTTGCTAAGATAACTCTTTCGCTTGATGATCTCCTTACTGTCATCACCTGTCACTATAATATCATTCACATATACTTAGAGAACAATACTGTGATTCCCTTTCTTTACAAACAATGTGTGATCATAATGACTCTTTCTTGTACCCAAATTTCAAAATTGCACCACTAAATTTCTAAAACCACACCCTTGGGGATTGCTTTAATCCATAGATTGTCTTTCTAAGCTTGCATACTTTATCAGTCTCCCTCTATTTGACAAAGCCAGGGGGGAGTGCCATGTATACTTCCTCCTTCAGATCACCATGGAGGAAGGGATTCTTTACATCTAACTGATAAAGGAGCCAATCCCTATGAGCGACAACAAATAACAAAACTTTGATGGCATTAGTCTTGGCAACCATCGCAAACATTTCTTGATAATCAACTCCCTATGTCTGAGTAAACCCTCTTGCAACTAACGTTGCTTTATACCTCTCAATGGTCCCATCAGACTTATACTTTATAGTGTAGACCCACTTGCATCTGAGTACTTTCTTTCCTGGAGGACGAGCAACAATATCCCATGTCAGGTTATGTTTTAATGCCTGCATTTCCGCCGCCATAGCCTTTGTCCATTCGGGTTAAGATAGGGCTTTAGACATGAAATTAGGTAAAAAATAGAATCTAATGATGGGATAAACTAAAATGAGAGACAAATAAGCCTATATAGGAAATGAGTTTTTTGATAGGATGTCTAGAACTTTTACGCTGATATCAATATTTGAGGAGGGATCTACCTTCTATCTATCTTTTTCTGTTTATCTTTCTCTGCTTTATTTTGCTCCCATAAACCCTAAATCCAGCCATTAAACTTTTGAATACCCTGCAGATTATTATTATTTTTTTGATCGGTAAAAGAATATATTGAAAAACCAGCAAAGGTGCTGGAAGAAACAATACAAGCCTAGTCGACCAATGGAAGACCGCAAAACTACCAACCAAAAGAGACAACAAAACAGAAAAAGACTACAGAAGAGACACCTAACATCTAAACAACATCAGAACGACATTCAAGTTACCCTGGCTCCCAGGGTTCCGAAGTTAGCTCTCTCCCAGATGATAACCATAGTGAGACTAGGTCTTTGGCAGCCTTCACTAAAAACCCCGCAGATTTCTTTTTTGCTAAAAAATCCTCGAGTTCCTCTCCTTCCAGATACTCCAGATGACTGAAAAGGTCACTTTCCAGTTATTCTTAATCTGGCCCTCCATAACGACCGCGTTCTAGGTCAGATAAAGAACGTATGGCATAGCAGCCATGACCCAATTCATATCGAACAGTTTTTAAACGATACTCCAGATCTCGGATGCCACACCGCAGTGGATGAATAGATGAGCAGCCGATTCCTCCTCCCTAGTACACATGATGCAACAATTAGTGATATTCTTTCCCCTATGAATGAGTAAATCCATCGTTAGCACTCTCTCTTTGAATAAGGACCAGTCGAAGAACTTGATCTTTAGCGGGATATTGGCCTTCCACAACATTGCTCCTTGGAATTTGATTAGCGGTTGACGAGTTAATATCCGATAATACGATTTAACACTGAAAATACCATTTTTGCTAGGGTCCCATCTCTGCCTATCTTGATTGTGTGGATTTCGACTCATCCCGTACAACACCTGTAAAAGTGATGTAAACTCTTCCTCTTCATTAGTAAGCAGGTTCCGACTAGTGTACACATCCCACAGCCTTGCTCTGTTGGACTTCGACACAAAATCAACTATTCGACCCGTCATGTTTCGAGCTATGGAGAATACACACTGAAACATCAGTTTAAGAATCCCCCCTCTGCCCATCTGTCCTCCCAGAATTGTATCTGAGTGCCACAGCCCCAGCTGAATCGAAGCCCCTTAGAGCAGTGCTTCCAAGTTCCACAGATGTTTTTCCACTAGGCATAGGTGCCTTTGGTACCTGAGGTCTTGACGCTCCAGTTGTAATTGGATGGCCCATACTTCTCAATCAGAACCTTTCGCCATAAACTGTCCATTTCATCGACATTTTCGGCACGCCAGAACCACTTGCCAAGCAGGGATATGTTGGTCCATCTTACATTGCGAATTCCCAGTCCTCCACAATTTAGTGGTAATAGACATGTGTCCCAATTAATGAGATGGTATTTTTTCTCCAAGCCTGACCCCTCCCATAGGAAGTTACGTTGGATTTGTTCAATTCGAAGTAAAACTCCACTCGGGCACTTGAACATCGACATATAGAAGATCAGAAGGCTTGCAAGAACAACCTTGAGCAGAATCAGCCGGCCACCACTGCTAAGAAGTTTACCTTTCCACGTAGATAACCATTGTTGAAAGCGTTGAATCACCGACTCCCAAGATGTGGCCGTCGGTTTTCACAGTTCCAAAGGCAGCCCCAGGTATTTGATTGGGAAGTCTTGACTACCACAATTAATCGTGCACGCCAACTCCTGTAAAAGGCACAATAGTATGAAACGACACACCATCCAGTTCGAGGCGCATCATGTCATCATCCTCGTATAACTTCGAATAGAATCGAATAACCTGATCTCGGATTTGGTCGTAACCAACAAAGGTCATCCCCTCAACAGTCACAGAACCCACGTAATTATTTTTGTTTCTTGCATTGGCAAAGGCGTGAAACTATTTGGTATTTCGGTCGCCCTCTTTCAACCACCCAATCAAACTATTTCAGCCATTACCTTGTGATTTTCTCAAATAAATCCTATATCAACCAGAGCCACTAGCCTAACTGAACTGTTGGATCGATTTGATTCAACAAACCCTAGATCGAACTGGTGATTCCATCATTGAACCGCGAGCGAGCGCCCTAATCTGAAAGCGGCTAGAGTTTACCTCTAGGATCATCCTTCCGTGAGATTAAAGGATCTAGTGCAACGGATCGGACGCTACCCGAATCAAAACGAGGTCATCCAAATGGAAAACTACGAAACTCTAAGGTATTCGCGTTATTTTCAGATTCATTACTCAATTAATTTAGTTTGATTTCGGCAAATCCATCATCTCATAAATACGCACGTCGTTTAGGGTTTTATCCTGTGTCAGTTTTGGTATCAGAGAATTAGGTTCTAGGTTAGGGCATATTGTGTGACATTTTAATTTTATTGCATTTTATTTGTGCACGTCTAGTGTTTGACAAAAGTCCTTACTCATTTTGAGTCACATGTGTATGTTATTTCGATGTTATTTGTGTCTTCATTTGCATGCTCATCTTGTGTTTGTTAAAATTCCTGTATTATAGTATTGTGTTTGAGCTATGTTGTGTCAAGCATCATGTATGACTCACTTACACGTCACTATGAATCCCCTACCCGTCCTAAAAGGGTACTAGCCGAATGAGGAAACCATTACACTCCAAATTTTTGGCAAAGTCCCAAAAGTCGTAATGAAATTAGAGTTCAGGGATATCCTCATCATCGTGAACCTGAGTATGACCCTGCCGAGAAGTTTCTAAAACCTATTTGGAATGAGGTTCCAGATTTTGAGGGTACGATGAACCCTAAAACCTTTGTGGAGTGGTTGTCTAGTGTGGAAGAGTATTTTGATTGGTATGGCGTACCGGATGAGTACAAAGTTAGGTTAGTTAAAATAAAGCTAGTGAGCCATGCCAAAACCTATTGGACTAATGTTAAGTTTCTACGTGAGTTAGTGATGGAGATATCCGATTCAAGTAACCACCCATAACATAACGGAGGCAAAAGAAGAACATCAAAGTGATCAGAAAGAATAAAAGTAACTTATCGAAAGAAGAGCAACTTTTAATCCCATTACTTTTATGTTTGGCATATTTTGAAGCATCAAACGAAGTCAGATTGATGCGAAATTGATCATATTTGAAAGCTTATCGAAGTAGCTTTCCAACGAGCCAAAATTTGCGCAATTCCGACAAGTATTGAAGAAGTTATGGTCAGTTTCCAGAGGCTACATAGAAAGTGACGAATTTCAAGAATCTTAATTGAAATAAGATTAGTCTCTTTTATTATTTTATTTTAGAAAATAAGATTTATTTCTTTTAGTAGATTTCCTTATTGTTTTAGGACTTTCTTATTTTAAAAGAATTAGGATATTTCTTTTATTTGAATTAGGAATTAGAGTTATAGTAGGATTTCTAATTTTATGCATTGGTTAACCTATTTAAAGGCTTGTAAACACTTTTATTAGAAGTTTTTGGTTAATGAAAATTGCTTATGCAAATTGAGAGTTCTAAACTTTCGTGAGGGTATGATTCTCTCAAAACGGAAAGCGATTCTTCGATTCCCGCTTGCGGTTTGGTGCGAGGCCAACTCTTCTTCCATCTCTATCTTCTTTAGATCTACGGTTTGCGTAAGTAGCGTAATCCTAATTATTTTATTGATCTCATAAAAGCTCTAAATTAATATTTTATTCATCATTAATTTTATTAGCCTTTTATTTTCGTTTGGTATCGAGAGAACCCGCTTGCGAGTTCGTTCAACGTTCTAAAACTATCGAAGATCTAGCCATTCATAAGAACCCTAGTCTTCTAGATTCGCGATAGGGAACGTACACGAAAGTAACGTTATTTTGGGCCAAAATTAAATCACCTAATTGAATTTCTAGAATTTTTCGTGGTAATTTGTTATGAAAAATTATTATTTTTAATTGATTAAATTAATTTTAATCCTAATCTCAGCCCTAGCATTGCATTTAGTAAGTTCCCGCATCAAATTGGTATCAGAGCATCAGTTTAGTTTTAGGGTTTTAGTGATCATATGGGTTTTAGGGTTTTTTTTTAAAAAATTTTTTAGGTTAAAAAAAATAAATCATTATTTCTGATCCGGCTGGCTTTTGTCTGAAAATTTTTTGTCGGTAATTTTTGTTTGGCTTTTGTCTGAAAATTTTCGTCTGGCATTCGTCTAAAAATTTTTATCTAGCTTTTTTCTGGGATTTTTCGTCTAGTCTTTTGTCTGAAATTTTTTATCTACTTTTTTTTTTTTTAACTTTGTCTGATTTTTTTTTTGGTCTAACTTTTGTCTTGCATCATTTACTTTCATAATTGCATGTCATTTCAATCTTGTTGCGTTTTATTTCATTAGTGTGTACGTTTAGTGTTTGACAAAAGTCCTCATCCATTGTTGGTTCATAGTGTTTGTCATTTCTAGTATTGTGTCTGAGTTGTGTTTGTGTCAAGCATCATATATGAGTCACTTACATGTCATCGTGAATTCCTTACTCGTCATGAAAGGGTACTAGCCGAATATGGAAACCGCTACACTCCAAATCCTTGGCAAAGTCTCAAAAATCGTGATGAGACTAGAGTTAGGGGATACCCTCATCATCGTGAACCTGAGTACGACCCTGCCAAGAAGTTTCTCAAATCCATTCGGAATGAGGTTCCAAGTTTTGAGGGATGGTTAAACCCCAAAACCGTCATGGAATGGTTGTCTAGTATAGAGGAATATTTTGATTGGTATGTCATGTCAAATGAGTACAAAATTAGGCTAGTAAAAATAAAGTTGGAGGGTAATGCCAAAATTTTTTGGACTCGTGTAGAACGTCGTACTGAATCTCTTCGAAATAAACACATCTCCATATGGGAGGACATGAAGATGAGACTTATTGAAAAGTATATTCCTTTAACACACCGTCACCTTCGGGGTTTGAAAACTAAGACGGATAAGTGTCCTGATTGCCTTAAGTGTCCAGGGTTTGGACATTTTGCATACCAATGCCCCACGAAATTTCTCACTCTGAATTTATTGTCTAAAAGAGAGAGTCCTAAGGAGCCAGAAAATAGGGAAGTGGAAGCAGTGTACAACCCTAGTATCGTGCTGAGTGAAGAGGAGATAGAAGAAGCTAAAGAAAGTCTAGTTTGTTTTGAAGAGACTTCTATTTCCCTTGTGAGTAGTGATGTTGAGTCACCCACACGTGAACCCATCGAGTCACTTGCCTATGAGTCATTAGTATTCGTAGAGTTGGGTACACACGACTTGTTAGTGCCCCTTGAATCGAGTACACGTGATCCCAACGAGTGCACGTGATCCCAACGAACTGGGTACATAAGAACCATTAGGGTCAATTGAATCGAGTACACGTGAGCCCAACGAACTAGGTACACAAGAACTATTAGGGTCCATTGAATCGAGTACTCCAGAGTATTTGGTTTTGGTTGAAGCGAGTACACACGAGTAAATTGAGTTGAGTGTAGATGCATGTACACCTTTTTTAGGTCCAGCAACAAAACCATCAGATTCATTGCTTGATGCCCATCCACCTGAACCCAATTCTATCTACTCATTGATTTCCAAATACCTGCCTGAACAATATGTGAAGAGGTTAGATGAAATTTTTTTGGGAGATCCATATTTTGTTACTACGGTAAAGACACATCAAGCATATCAAGAGTATCTCACAAAATGGAAAGGCAAGCCGGGAGCTGAGCTTTTAAAGTATACCATATGTGAGTTCTACAACTCATCGGAGATGAGTTCTTCTAACTCGGGGAGAGTTAATGGGCAAATCGAGGTTGTCAATAGGAGTTTAGGAAATCTGTTAAGGTGTCTAATGGGCGAGCACATTAGGAGTTGGGGATTCCATCTTACTTGTTGTTGAGTATGCATATAACAATTCGGTTAATAGAACCACAAGCATGAGTCCATTCAAAATTGTGCATGGATATAAACTTAGGATACCAGTAGATCTCATTCTAATGTTCATTCATCATAGGTCATCAGAGTTTGCATCTACATTTGCGCATCACATTCATGAGTTGCATGCTGAGATTAAGAAAATAACTAATTTAAAGAATGAAAAATACAAGTTCTCTGCAGATTCTCATAGACGGTTCAAAGAATTCCCAGAGGGTGATTTTGTGATGGTTTGAAATAGACCTGAGCAATTCTCGCAAGGAGTTGCAAAGAAATTACAAGCTCGCGGTGCTGGACCCTATCAGATCTTGAAGCGTGCCGGTTCTAATGCTTACATCTTATATCTACGGTTTGCATAAGTAGCGTAATCCTAATTATTTTATTGATCTCATAAAAGCCCTAAATCAATATTTTGTTCATCATTAATTTTATTAGCCTTTTATTTTCGTTTGGTATCGAGAGAACCCGCTTGCGAGTTCGTTCAACGCCCTAAAACTATCGGAGATCTAGCCGTTCATAGGAACCCTAGTCTTCTAGATCCGCAATAGGGAATGTACAAGAAAATAACCCTATTTTGGGCCGAAATTAAATCACCTAATTGAATTTCTAGAATTTTCCATGGTAATTTGTTATGAGAAATTATTATTTTTAATTGATTAAATTAATTTTAATCCTAATCTCAGGCCTAGCATTGCATTTAGTAAGTTCCCGCATCAAATTGGTATCAGTGCATCAGTTTAGTTTTAAGGTTTTAGTGATCATATAGGTTTTAGGGGTTTTTTATTTATTTTATTTTTTTTATGTTAAAAAAAAATCATTATTTCCGATCCGTCTGGCTTTTGTCTGAAAATTTTTCGTCTGTACGCATTCATGAGTTGCATGCTGAGATTAAGAAAAGAATTCATTTAAAGAATGAAAAATATAAGTTCTTTACAGATTCTCATAGACGGTTCAAAGAATTCCCAGAGGGTGGTTTTGTGATAGTTCGGAATAGACCCGAGCGATTCCCGCAAGGAGTTGCAAAGAAGTTACAAGCTCGCGATGCTGGACCCTATTAGATCTTGAAGCGTGCCGATTCTAATGCTTAATCTTAGATCTTCTTCCGAAATTGGGGATTAGCACGACTTTTAATGTGGAGAACCTTATTCCATTTTATGGCCTTTCAACCATCCCTACCAACCCCTTTGAGTTTTTTACATTCGATGACCAAATTATTTCCCTTCCCACACCGTTAGCCCCACCTACTCGAAAAATCCGTGAGGTCATCGAAGATGTACTGGAAGATCAGATTGTGTCCACCAACCAAGGGAGACTTCAGAAGTATTTGGTCAAGTGGAAGAACAAGAGCGATTCAGAGAACACTCGGATTACACAAGACGAATTTCAGCAGCTTGATCCGGATCTTTTGGACCTCTACCACAGCCAGCATTCATCGGGGTTGAATCCTTCTAACCCAGGGAGAGTTGATGGGGACATCCAATTTAAGCAACTGCCCATAACATATCGGAGGCAAAAGAAGAACATCAAAGTGATTACAAAGAATAAAAGTAACTTATCGAAAGAAGAGTAACTTTTAATCCCGTTACTTTTATGTTTGGCATATTTTAAAGCATCAAACGAAGTCAGATTGATGCAAAATTGATCATATTTGAAAGCTTATCGAAGTAGCTTTCCAATGAGCCAAAATTTACGCAATTCCAACAAGTATTGAAGAAGTTATGGTCAGTTTTCAGAGGCTACGCAGAAAGTGACGAATTTCAAGAATCCTAATTGAATTAGGATTAATCTCTTTTATTATTTTATTTTAGAAAATAAGAGTTGTTTCTTTTATTAGAAATATAATTAGTTTCCTTATTGTTTTAGGACTTTCTTATTTTAAAAGAATTAGGATATTTCTTTTATTTGAATTAGGAATTAGAGTTATAGTAGGATTTCTAATTTTATGCATTGGTTAGCCTATTTAAAGGCTTGTAAACACTTTTATTAGAAGTTTTTGGTTAATGAAAATTGCTTATGTAAATTGAGAGTTCTAAACTTTCGTGACGGTGTGATTCTCTCAAAACGAAGAGCGATTCTTCGATTCCCGCTTGCGGTTTGGTGCGAGGCCAACTCTTCTTCCATCTCTATCTTCTTTAGATCTACGGTTTGCGTAAGTAGCGTAATCCTAATTATTTTATTGATCTCATAAAAGCCCTAAATCAATATTTTGTTCATTATTAATTTTATTAGCCTTTTATTTTCGTTTGGTATCGAGAGAATCCGCTTGCGAGTTCGTTCGACGCCCTAAAACTATCGGAGATCTAGCCGTTCATAAGAACCCTAGTCTTCTAGATCCCCAATAGGGAACGTACATGAAAGTAACGCTATTTTGGGCTGAAATTAAATCACTTAATTGAATTTCTAGAATTTTTCGTGGTAATTTGTTATGAGAAATTATTATTTTTAATTGATTAAATTAATTTTCATCCTAATCTCAGCCCTTGTATTGCATTTAGTAAGTTCCCGCATCAATTAGCTAATCGTAAGCCCATCACACTGTGAGTTACATGCCGGAGGGATTGCCAGACATTTTAGGCGCGACAAGACAACTGTGCTCGATGAGGATAGATTTGATTGGCCTAGCCTTATGTGCGATGTCTCTCGGGTTGTGAGACAATGCCGCACATGCTAAGTGGTGAAGCAAAACAAACAGAATATCGGTTTGTACACCCCATTACCCATGCCACACACCTAATGGCAAGACATCTCCATGGATTTCGTGCTCGGACTTCCCATGACTCAACGAAAGCACAACTCCATCTTTGTGGTAGTGGATTGTTTTTCCAAGATGGCCCACTTCATACCCTGCTCTAAAACCTCCGATGCGGCTCATATCGCAAAATTATTTTTTAGAGAGGTTGTGCGTCTTCATGGACTACCCCAAACCATCGTGTCTGATAGGGACGTCAAGTTCACCAGTTATTTATGGAAAACTTTATAACACATTATGGGTACCATGCTGCAGTTCTCTTCGACCTATCATCCTCAAAGTGATGGCCAAACGGAATCCACCAATATGAGCTTAGGTAATCTCCTCCGTTTCCTTGTTGGTGATCATCCTAGGACTTGAGATTCTACTTTGCCCATAGCCAAGTTTGCATATAATAATTCTGTAAATAGGTTCATAGACATGAGTCCATTTGAGGTCATACTTAGTCATAGGCCTAGGACACCCTTTGATTTAATCCCCATGTCTGCATCCCATCGAGTGTCCGAGTACGCCGATGCATTCGCACAACATATTCACAATTTGCATGTGGAGATTAGATATAAAATTAATGCGAGCAATGAACAGTACAAAGTAGTTGCAGATGTGCATAGGCGTTTCAAAGAATTTCAGATTGGGGATCATGTAATGGTTCGGGTTAGGCCTGAACGATTTCCATCAGGAGACACAAAGAAGTTCCAGGCCCGTGGCACTGGGCCTTTTAGAATTGTGGCAAGGAGCGGATCTAACGCGTACGTTCTCGAACTTCCTTCGGATATTGGGGTCAGCTCTACGTTCAATGTGGAGGACCTAGTTTCTTCTTTGAGCTCAACCCCGCCCCCTGGCAACCCTTTTCAAAAAGCCCCTGCCTATACACCCACGCCACTCTTGCAGCCTCTACTCCTTCCTTCCCCACGTAGGCAGAAGAAATATGTAATTGAAGGGATATTGCACGATCTTGTGGTGTCCACCCATGATGGAGGGTATCAGAAGTATTTGGTGAAATGGGTGGGCAAGTTGGAATTCGAAAACACATGGGTACCTGAGGACGAGGTTCGTCGCCTAGACCCGGACATGCTCGTTGATATCACGAAGACTCCGCTTCATCGGGGATGAAGCCTTTTCGGTATGGGAGAATTGACGGGGACGCCGACATCGTGGACAAAGGCTTCGGGCCATATCAAGTGTACCGGCGTGAGAGGAGACGAAAAGTGACCTAGAACCACGCCTAAAAGGAAGAATATAGAGTTATGCCCAAATTCGCTCGAGCGAATTTGGGTCTCGCTCGAGCGAGTACTTTCTGGACTAAGTCGCTTGAGTGACTTTGGGTTAGAATCAAGCCTAAAAGTTTCTAGACTAAGTCACTCTTGCGATTTTGAATCTCGCTCGAGCGAGTCTCGTCGAGAATTGCTAGTTTAGGAGTTTTTTTTGTTTTCTTTTTCCGTATGTAAACACTTTAGGGTAGTTTCATAATATTTATGTTTTAAGGTTTTCTTTTTGTGAGGCCTACTATATAAGGTCTTTAAACATTGTAACTAGGGATTTTTTATTATTGAATGAAAGCTTATGCTTGTGTGCTTGAGATGAGCCTCCACGAAGAGTGATTCTTCGTTTCCCGAGAAGGGTTCGGTGTGAAGCCAAGGGTGTGAAGCCCACGATCTACCTTCTATCTATCTTTTTCTATTTATCTTTCTCTACTTTATTTTGCTCCCATAAACCAAATCCAGCCATTAAACTTTCGAATACCCCACAGATTATCAACCCTAAATTTCATCCAATCTCTATATTGATCCCAATCGAATTATTTCAGCCATTACCCTGCGATTTTCTCAAACCCATAAATCCTATATAAACCAGAGCCACTAGCCTATTTGAACCGTTGGATCGATTTGATTCAACAAAGCCCTAGATCGAATCGGCGATTCCATCATTGAATCGCGAGCGAGCGCCCTAATCTGGAAGCGGCTAGAGTTCTACCAATAGGATCCTCCTTCCGCGAGATTGAAGGATCTAGCGCGATGGATGAGACCCTACCCGAATAAAAATGAGGTCATCCAAATGGAAAACTACGAAACTCTAAGGTATTCGCGTTAGTTTTAGATTCATTGCTCAATTAATTCGGCAAATCCATCATCTCATAAATACGCACGTCGTTTAGGGTTTTGTCTTGCGTCACATCCATGGTTACTTTTTAACTTCTAGAGATAAGATCATACACCTTGTACCCTTTCTGTGATGGAGGGTAGCTAACAAAGATGCATCAGGCAGCTTTGGCACACAATTTATCACGATGAATGTCATGAATTTGGGCAAAACTTAAGCAACCAAAATTATTAGGGGGAATAGAGAGGGTTAGAAGGGAATAACATGTCTTGGGGAGACTTCTCTTGGAGGGCCGGTGTGGGCATTCGGTTAATGAGAAAACATGCAGTGAGACTACTTCACACAAATATTTGGGAACATTTCCTCCAATCAATAGAGCCCTAGCTACTTCCAACATGTGGGGATTCTTCCTCTTAACCACCCCATTTTGCTAAGGAGTACATGGATACGATGTCTGCCGCTCAATACCATGCTTCTGTAGGTATGATGGGAGAAGGTGAGGAGAGTATTCCCCGCCATTATCAAACCTGAGGAACTTCACAGAGGCATCAAATTGATTTTGAACAAGTTTATGGTACGTAGGGAAGATAGAGGCAAATAGATCTTTAGTCTTCATCATATATAGGGCGGTAAGATGGGTACAATCATCAATAAAGTACACAAAATAACGAAACCTAGAAATAGAGGTAACTTGAGACAGTCCCCACAAATCAGAATTGATAATCTCAAATGGTGTAGCATTTCTATTTCCACTAGGAGGATATAGAACTATTGTATGTTTTGTCATCTCACACAGTTCACATCTGAAGGGGATGCTATCAACATCCTTGAATTTATGTGGGAATACCATCCTCAACAGCTGCAGGCTTCTGAATACTCTGATCAACACTAACCCTTGAGCCTTAAAAGATATACAGTCCTCTACTCTCAAGACCATGACCAATCTCCCTATTGACAAATCCTGAAAAGCACAATGGGAGGGAAAAAAATATGACAGTGTAATTTAGAGTTTTTGTAAGACTACCAATAGAAAGAAGATTGATAGACATTTTAGGAATATATAAAGATGACGTCAAGGAAAGAGAACAAACATGAATAGTCCCTTTACCACCAATAGGGATGAGAGATCCATCAACGACCCGAATGCTACATTGGCTAGGCATAGGTGATATGATTAGAACATTGAAGATGAACCTGTTATAGGATCTATGGCCCAGAGTCAACAATCCATAGGGTACCGTGCTATTGGGCAGCTCCAATAGCACTACTCTCAACATCACGAACATTTAGTTGATTTTCCAGCTCTATCACTGGGCATCTACTACCAATCATCACTCCTGAATCTTCCATAGTTGTGATACCATGTGGTTGCACAACTTCACTAACATATGCCTACACAGGTTTTTCCCGCAAACAAAATTTGTGTCCACATCAGCAACATGTGGCAACGATACAATCATTAAATCAAACATCTGTTGTTCACAATCAAAATCCCTACAACTCGGACAACCAAACCAATGCTTATGATAGGGAAAAATAAATTATGCAACTTCAAGGACAAATTCTGGGCACAAAATTGGTTGTCACAACCACCACCAAGTTCTACAACCTCAAAAAAAGGCTTCTCAGCTGCAAATACCGAATCTATTACAAAAATGGGTTACACAACCCATTGCAATACCACCACAACATGGCTGCAATCAACAATTCTAAACACAAAATCAGGTTATGCAACCCACTGGAAGGTTCTATACCCTTAAGACAGCTGCAATTAATACCAATAATTTCTCAATCACTATTTCACACACAACAATGAGATGAAGATTCGACCAAAACCCTAATTTTTAAGATGATTTTGGCCACCTCCAGCGATTGCTGACGTCAGCAGGATGTAGGAAGAGGAAGGAGAAAAAGAAGAGAAAAATTTTAGGGTCATGTGTCCCATTTTTTCATTCATATATATATATATATATATATATATATATCACTTACAAAGTGTTATTGACTCCCACAATTATACTAACACATCCACACTTACATTAATCACACACACCAACTAGAAGATAAAGCCTACTGGCATTCCAACAGATGAAGTTAGTTCGATCTTTCCGATCTATCATAAATTGATCGAAACTCAATTCCCTAAGATCAGATAATGGCGGAGAGTACTTCCAGAATCTCCAATCTTATCTATGCTTTCCTATACTTTACAACAAAATGGAATTGCGTGGCAAACATCCTGCTCATATACTTTACAACAAAATGGAGTAGCCGAATGAAAAATCGACATCTTCTTGAGGTAGCTCATTCGATTCTCATTTGTATGAATGTTTCAAAACATCTATGGGTTCATGATGTTCTTACATCAAGCTACCTTATCAATTGCATGCCTTCTCCTGTCTTGGGGGTTAAGTGTCCTCTTAAAATGGTGTTTCCTATAGTAGTCACTTTCTTGTGCCCCCAGTTCTTTGGATGTCTTTGGCTCTTTGCTTTGCATGTATTCCTCCACCCATCGCGATAAACTTCCCTATGAAGCTGTTAGATGTGCTATTGGGTACCTTCCAACTCAAAAGGGATATAAGTGTTACGATCCTGTAACTGGGAAGTGTCTGTTACCATGGATGTCACCTTCTTCGAATCCACTCAGTTCTATGCTCCTCCTTAGTGCCCTTTGTAGGGGAGAAGTGTCCAAATGGTGAAGAGCACTGAGAGTCATAATATTTTACCTCTACCTTGGGTAGGATGAGATGATGTTGAAGAAATTGGCAAGTGCCTATGATCCGAAGGTAGCCAAAGGAAACTGGGACCGCTTTAAGAAAGACATACTTCGAGAGGAAGAAAAAGAAAGTTCAGAAGGAGCCCCCCTCTTAACTCAAGCCACAAATCAAATATATGCTTTGGAGGTTGGTTCAGTCGTTGATGAACCTCCTCAAGAACCTCCTTAAGTGTTAAGAGTTGGATCTTCCAATTTCCCTTTGCAAAGGAACAAGACACTTCTCAACAAGTTTGTATCTTACCAAAAGTGTTCAGCATCTCACATGTCATTTGTGCCTTTGTTAGACTCTACCACCATTTGTACGAGTGTTTCAGAAGCTCTTTCATAGTATCAATGGAAGGAAGTCATGATGCAAGAAGTAGAGGCCCTTGAGCATAACTAAACTTGGGATATTGTTGAGCTTCCTGCAGGAAAAAGGCAGTTGGAAGCAAGTGAGTTTACCCTGCAAAGTATAGACCTGACTACGCCTCGTCCTGACATAGCTTATGCAGTGAATGTGGTAAGTCAACACATGTATTCCCCAGGAACCACACATTTGAGTGCAATGTACAAGGTGCTGAGGCATTTGAAGGGGAGTCCAGGTACATGTATAGTAATCATGGGCATTTAGACATTGAAGTCTTTACTGATGTAGATTGGGCCGGTTCCTTGAGTGGCAGGAGGTTCACTACTGGGTATTGTACTTTTCTAGGTGGGAACCTAGTGACTTGGAAGAGTAAAAAGCAGCATCTCATCTCCAACTCAAGTGCATAAGGAGAATATAGAGCTATATCCCAACGTGCTCGTGAAGGAAAGTGGCTCAAGTTTATTTTGGCTGGTATCATGAAAGGATGAAGCATATAGAAGTTGAGTGCCGCTTCATCTGCAAGAAAGTTGAATCACAAGAGTTTTGCACTCTTCAGGTGAGATATGAAGATTAGCTAGCAGACATACTGGCCAAGGCTCTTGGAGAGACAATTGTATGACATCACATCCAAGTTGAAGATGATAAATTTCTATGCAGAAACTTGAGGGGGAGTGTTGTTCGGTTAGTAGCACTGTCTTTAAATTGGCATCCGTGTGTTTCTCTATGTAAGTTTGGGTGTTTAGATGGTATGTGGGTGTCAATGGTAGTTTGTAAATGTAAACGCTATATTTATATATCTTGAAAGTGGGGATGAGCTATCTAACTCAACCCTAATTTCCCTCATCTCTATTCCTCTTCTTCTCCTCTAACCTAACCTAACCCTAACCCTAATTTACATTGCACACTTTATCTTGCAAACATGAAGAAGAAGCCATGGTCCCTACAAAGAAGAAGAAACAACTAGAAAAAAAAATCTTCAAATCAATGCACTTTGGTAGGCAGGCGTTACCTTATTTTTGACCCATGATTTGAAGGGCAAAAAAGTGATAAAACTCAATTTTTTTTACAAATCCCATGCCCTATGGATGTAGTATCCAAACAGTATTTTTTGTTGATCACATGCCACATGGCATGTGAAATAGTCCTCATAGGTAGCACTTGGGCACACCCTCGTTGGTACCATCCCTTTTCCCATATATATATATATATATATATATATATATATATATATATATAGGAATGTCGCATCAGCCAAAAAGGTGCTACATGTCGATCTCCTATCAATAGGCGCCGAGACTTCTCTACACCCGGGCGTATATCCCCGGCCCTCATATATTTATTATAGGTAAGCTGGACTAGAACCTGTTCCTTGAAGTGGCTATATTGTCAACCTTCCATTGTGCAACAGGCCGAAGCCCTAAATTCAACAACAATAGCAACACCAAACAGGTCCTATTAAATATTTTCACAAACACTTTCCATGCAATCAATGAATCCAGCAGCACAGTATCTTATGGATTCAGATCTTATTCCGTCAGAGAAGACACCGACAAATTATTCCCAGCCACAACAATAAAAACTGAGGAAAAACTGACATAAATGTTGATGGTCAACCATAAGAAGGTGATGGTCGACGTTAAAATGATGATGGCCGACTGTAAAAAAGGTAAAGCTCACCGTAAAATGATGATGGTCGACTGTAAAAAAGGTAAAGCTCACCATAAATAATATTGGTCAACCATAAAACAGTCTCGCTCTGCTTATTAGTTAGGACAAAAGATGTTTTATTCTTGGTCGATTGTGGTTAATTTTTGGTCGTCCGTCAACTGCGATTGAGATCTGTGTGATTTCACACGGTACTCCATAAACCACAATAAACTTGGAAAATCACTGATTTCATCTCATGAAGAAGGATAAAAAATGACCTTAGCTTATATTTTCCTAGACCAACGTTTAGATATCCATAGGGAAGGCGAGACCCATCAAGCCATGGAATCTCATTGAGTAGGCCAAATGCTGAGGACTCTCAGGCACATGAAGAAGATGACACTGATGTCAGTGATGAGGAGAGAGAAGCAAAAGTTAGGGTTGCTCTGATTCCAAATTGAAGTTTATGGATGGTGTTTATCAGGTTAAGTAGGTGGTGTCAGGTTTAGGGTTAGTGGTAAAGAAGAGAAGAAATAGGAAGAGGAGAAATTACAGGGTTAGTCAGTTAGGAACCCCTCACTAGCATTTATATTAAGTTTAGAAGTTAATGCATACACTCCCAAAAGTTCTCAACTCACCCGCACTACATAGCAATATACGATGAGGTCTATACTACCAATGCAAACGCACAGCAATACAGCTGTCATGTTTTTTTTAGGTTCTTCTCAAATAATTACTTTGGATGTCCAATTTCAAGTTAAAACCTTTTGTCCTCGAGTCATACATATCTTGAGACATAATGAGCCCATTTCTTTGATGATTCAAATATCCTACTTGTCTTTCGGAATTCCCAGGGACAACATTCTATAGTTCTCATTGTGGATACTCCATATCCACACCCTCCAAATCTTATTTCTGGAATCATACAACATTTGAATTCAAGATTGCTAAACTCCCCGTTAGGATCCCTTGGTTTTCAACTATTTGGAATGTTTAGTCTTTCTTGTCGATGAAATTTCAATTAAATCTCTGTGAACAGTTGTGAATGGAGAAGATGAATAGTGAGGGAGAGAAGATGGAGAAAGGTATGAGGGGGAAGAGAATAATAGAAGAGGAGAGGAGAAAAGAAAGGTTTGAGATAAATAATTGACGGGGACGCTGACACTAAAGACATTGGTTTCAGACCATATCGCATATACCGGCGTCAGAAAAAACGGGAAGGGAACCAGTTCACCTTACGTGACAATATTTAGCTTGGATGAACAAACAAAATATCAAAATTGCCCCTATAGATTTATTACCAAAATTGCCCCTCATGGTTAAATTACTAAAATAGTCCTTTCAGATAAATTACCAACAAAAACAGTTAGTCGACATTAATTTTGGCAAGGTTTTATACAATTCTATGCAAATCATCACTGTTCGAAATGTAAATACTTGCATGATGTGTCACTCATGTTATATTACATCTTGTGCAATTCTTTCTTTACTATTAAATAGCTTCCAAAATTTTGTTGTTAGGCTAACTAAAATAATTTATGCTACTTACCCTAGCTACTTATGATTTTATGCCTCTTTTCTGGTACACTGCTAGCATCTAAAGAGAATGAGGGTTTAAAATTTCAATGGAAATTGTCCGTTATGATTTCATGCCTCTTTACTATATAATTGTGCAGGAAAATGGTATTGATTTGTTGGCTATTATTAAAGGCACCAATCTATATCGCCGTGCACGAAAACATAACCATATTTCCGATTTCCTTCCTCCTTCAATAAGAGAACTTAACACATCATTTTCTCAAAGGCTTGGGTAAGTATTTCAATTTAGCACGCTACCTATTAAATATTTCATTAGCCAGAGCCTATTTTATTTTCTGTGGTGAACGATGCATTTGTTATAGAATTGTTATATTCCAGACCTCTTCGCACAACAGCTAGTCCTGTGATGTTTTCAACTTTGGAAGATGGCAAGATAGTGAAGGGTCTTACCGGGATTCCTAATGAAGGTCCTATTCTTTTAATTGGTAATCACATGTTGTTGGGACTTGAAGCACCTTTGTTGATGTATGAATTCTTGAGGGAGAAAAATGTTTTGGTTCGTGGCATTGCTCACCCAGAAATGTTTTCAAAGAAAATTGAAAGTTTATCACCAGGAAGTTCCCAATTAGATATTTACAGAATGTTTGGTGCAGTCCCCGTCTCAGCAAGCAACCTATATAAGTTGCTTTCGACAAAATCATTTGTTCTTCTTTATCCAGGGGGTACGCGTGAGGCTCTTCATCGAAAGGTGATTTAGTTAATCTATATCACTTTTTATGTTATTTTCTTTTCTTGCCAAGTAAACATTTGTAGTATCGATCAATATAAGCTACCCTAAATTGTGAGATATTTTATTCTTGGGCGATATATGCAAGAAAGGAATTTTACGACTACTATAGTCTCATGCATAACGAAGAATTATTGATAGTCATTAATGGTTGTTTCCTTTTACTCAGTATGGCACTAGATGTTGCTCATTAACCTTGGCCAGTTCCTGCCCCACTGGTTTCTTCAAGTAGTTAGAGCTGCAAATGGGTTGGTTGACCTGACGCTCAAGTGACCTGTCCTGCCACGGATCAGGTTTGGGTCCAGAATCCTGACCTGTGGGTAGGGTTGGCATCTCGACTATTTTAAGAGACGAGTTGGGTTGGTCGGGTCTGAGTCCTATTTTCTTGACCCACACCCGAAATCCGACTTAACCTGTCTCCCTACTTTATATTTTCACCTCAGATTGCCCAACCCAACCCGATCCCAATTTTTGCTAACTGGGTCAGGTTGAGTGTTTAAATCAACGGGTCAGGTCGGGTTGAGGGTTTAAATAATCAAGTTAACCCCAACCCGAACTGATCCATTTGCAGCCCTTCAAGTAAAAGGTTTTCCTTTCTTCTCGTAGTCATCAGGAAGTGATTAACAAATGCCCGGAAGCAGTGTGGTGTGCAAGTTATGGGTTTTTTTTTTCATTCCCAGCGAGTTTTTTCACATTCTAATTATCTTGGTCTTTTGATATCTCGTTTGTTTGTTTCGTCTATTTCCTTCAATTTCTGATTTGTAGCTTTTAGTTCCCTTGATTTTATACCAACTTCCCTGGTTTACTGGTTTAAGAGGGAACCATGTTGAATTCATATTCTTCATTTCTTCATATATATTAATATAGCTTTTGAATTAATATAGCTCATTTTGTATTATACATCCCATTGAATTTTCTCATGTACATGTGATTCAGGCTGATAATATTTAGGTTTCTTCCTTCAGGGTGTACATAGACACTCTTGGGAAGGTAAACCTTCTAAATGCCTCAAAATATTGATGATACATCAATATTCTAGTTTATACTCTTGGGATGGTAAACCTTCTAAATGTCTCAAAATATTCTTACGGAGCCATTACTTGCACACACAAAGTTGGCCAAAGCACAAAATTTAAATGAAAGCCAATATTTTGGGGACCTGTGGCATGTGGAATCACTATCTTAGCCATCTGATTTTAGGGCAATTATCTAAAGATCTTGGGTGCAAAGGATTGGAACGAACATGATCTCTATCGTGTAATTTAACCCAGTCAAAGTCCATCATCTGATTCAATGGTTGACTGTGGTGATTCATATGATAGAGATCGCGTTTTCGTGCCAATCTTTTGCACTAAATATGTTTAGATCTTGGCCTTCAAATCAATTGGCTTAGATGGTGTTTCCACATGGCACAGATCCCCAAAACACCAAGTCCTTTTTTACATTGCGTTGTAAAGGCCAACTTCTGTGTGCAAGTAATGGCTCATAAGTTTTAATGTCCCTATTCTTGATACCCTTGGAATTGAATTTTTAGAGTTAATGTAATTCTCATTTAACTTCACATTTCATACATCATGGAATACATATTCCATAAATATCATCGCATGGTATTCATCTTAAGCAAACCCATGGAACACCTTCCTTAGCTGCCCTTTCTAACCTATGCTAAACCAAGCTTGAAACATGTAGGAAGGTGGCACATTTTTTTGGTGGTTCAATGTTTATAAATAGTCTCCACTCTTTGCCAGTTTGTGATAGAATTAGATACGAAGACACTAAAATATTGAACAATTTAATATTCCTCCCTGAAAATGTTACAGAAAGGTCTGCTAAAGACATCAGCTCTGTTGTGGATCTCGTCCCAAAATATGTTGTCCTTTCTCCCCATCCCTTTTATCTAAAAGTGTCACGCCCCTAAGTCCAAGTACGTAGACCTCGGGGTGTGAGTTCAATAATATTGATGGACCTGACCACATGGAGTTAGATCAGATAACAAAATAATATAAATACTTACAGTACAACTAGAGCTGAAGATAAATATCCTTACAATTTTTGCTTTAATTTGGACTTTCTCCTTTTCGTTGATGTTCAGTCTTTCATTGAGAACCATCTTTCCTTTGTTGCGGTAAAAATATGGAGCGAGTATACAAACATAACTCAACAAGCCCTGCCTCTTCAAATCTGCAGTATAAAATAAGAATAGTAGCCAACTATAATCAAAGAAAGAAATAAAAACATCTAGGTAACCTCAGGTGATAAATCAATCAAAGGGAAGGAAGGCGGGGTAGTAAACTATTCTTGGAAATGTGTACAAGTAGGCATTAAAATACATTAGATGTAGTGTTTGAAACCAATAATTCTTTTCTTGGATTCCAAAGATTTTCTAACCTACTACACTTGATTTACCGAACCAGCTTTTAACTGTTGGGCTATCACATAAGATAGAATGTAATTGGGGTTAGTGTTTCAAGGAAGAGAATGAAGAAGATATAATCCACGTAATTCAAGGGACGGGAAATAGGTAACCCAAAGCGTCATGTATATTGGAAGACGGGGTTCAAGTAATGTGTTATACATAAAATATGAGCAGCGTAATTAGTATATAAAAATAATGAGCACTATAAAAGATAACAAATAAATTAAAATCATTAAATAAGCAGTTAAGCACGAATTACTTGCGGCATGCAAGTATTGGTGGAATTGTTTATCCCACCTCTTGTCGATAATTGACTAATATGGCTTATATTTTGCGAGGCATTTCGTTTTGATGACCAACTTCACCTTGTCCTTTGATTCATAAACGTACCCCATGGTTGGGGTAGTGACGTCCACTAAGTGCTCAACATCTGTCCAAAACGGGGTGCTGTAGATCAAGTTAGCCACTTGAATGGAAGTAGGTCTCTTTGACTTGAATGCAAGCAGGTCTCTTTCACCGAGGCAGTTCTAATTCATATTTTTGCTCACTCTTTGGATGACACCATTATTTTTGCCCACTCTTTGCGTGATTAGAAGCATCCACTGATCTCAAGAATACCATCCCAGCATCTCTATATACAAAAAAATTAATCAAACTCTTTTTTGTAGGACCGGTCCACCCATCGCACATAATGGTGCAGCCTCTCTCATCCCACACTTCCTCAAAACTTTTCACGTAAGCTCTAATCTCCTAGTACTCGTCATCTAGGAGGGGCCCAGATCCCTTATATGCGGAAGACTTTTTAACTTCTGACCCAGCTTCTGCACTAGGATCGATCATAGTTTTGAAGTATGGAGACTCCACAACCAGACTCCATAACCTGACTTGGAATGTGGTTGAATACCACGAACTTCATAATTGTCTTTCGAAGCTTCTTCCCCAATGTTTTCAGCAAGGTTGTGCTCAATTTTGTTTGTTTTAAACTTTTTGTCTGATACATGAATGCATCCATAGGACTTGTACTACGACCTGTACTATGTCTCGTGGTCTCTCTCATGGTTGCTGACCTACGCAACCCTGCTATCTCCTTATCATCTTCAACGTCATGTGGCTTTTGACTAGACCCACTACCACCAACACGCATGGATGAGCCCCTCAAGTTGGACCTAAACTGATAATTTGCCTCTTCCTAATCTGGTCGGAATCTTGCTTCTCTAGCACTCTCCTTTATCACTCTCATTGTCACCGCATCGACATCCTCATCATCATCTCCTAATCCCTCTGATTCAGGTTCAGGAAACTCTGGATCCCCCCTCCTTATTCTCTCATACATGAGCCTATCTCTGTCGGCATCTGCCCTCTTTTTTCCCTTAGCTACTTGCATTGTGGCTTTCATAGCTAATATCACCTCTTTTGAAACATTCTCACATTCTGTAATCTCTCCCTTGATGTGAGCCAAATGCTCCTTCAATCGTGTTATGCCCCTCCTTGCATTTTCTTCCCACATAGCTTACATTCAAATCAGAGCCTATTGCTATCTATAACTTTGCCATATTGTCAAACCGGATCTTGCCTATGTACCATATTTATTTATTTCACCTATAATTAGAGACCATTGGATGTTAATTAGAAGCAACTAAATAAATTAATGTGTAATATGTCACATATCATCAATGATATGTCACATGTTGCTAATTACATGTGACATCATCAATGATATGTCATACATGTCATTAATTACATGTGACATATCCTCAATGATATGTCACATGTTGATTACATGTGGCATTGATAATAGTTCACATGTTGCTAATTACATGCGGCATATCATCAATGATATGTCACATGTAATTAACAACATGTGACATATCGTCAATGATATGTCACATGTTGATTATGTGCAACATATCATTGATGATATGTCACATGTTGATTACATGTGATATATCATTAATAAATATTAATAGATAATTAATACTAATTAATTAGCATAAAATATATGATAAATTGATACTTAATACTAATTAATAGATATATATTTTTTGAAATAGTAATCAATAAATATTTATTTAAATAATAGTTAATATCTGATTATATATAAAATATTTATTCAAATAATAATTAAATAAAATAAATAATTCAGGTTAGGAATAAAATAATTAATCTAGGTTAAGAATAAAGTACCAAAAAATATATATAAATAACCTAGGTTTGTAGATCTAGGTTAGAAAATAGAAACCCTAAAAGAAATCATTTTTAGTTCAAATTTGGGACATTTAGCTCGTCAAATTTGTGGTTTTTAGCACAAAACCCATAAATTTGGGCTAAAAAATATAGATCTACCATATTTATGGATAGATCTAACATATTTAAGCGTAAAATGCAAGAAAATCGATAAACACCCCAAAATATAGAACACATTCCTTTGTATGGTCTCCGGCGAGTCTGTGGCGATCTCGATCGATTCTGGGTGGTGGAAGATGAAGAGGAGGCCTCTCCGGTGCTTAGAAGGGAAGAGGAGAAGTGAAGAGAAAAGAAAAGAAGAAGAAAGAGAAAGAAAAAGAAGAAAAAAGGAAAATAAAAGGGGTTTCCCGAGCTACCAAGGCCTTGGGACCCATGAACTGAAGTTTCAAATTATCTCTTGATAATTTGAAATTATCAGGCGATAATTTCAATGTATTGGCGAGATAGGCGATAATTTACTTGTATTGCGTGATAATTTGGTGTGTTTTTGGGGTGCGTAAGAAAAAGCCTCATTATCGTATCGGGCACCCCTGAAACCGATACGTATCAGACGATACGTATAGGTTTCATCCGATATTTTGATCCATGCTCGCAAGAGCTGTTGAAGTTTCGTCTCTAGTTTACCTTGGATCGAACTCGCGTGCGTGAGGTTAGGCTTCGCTTGATCGAGTCTTGAGAGTGAGCTGTCATGTTGCTTTCTCTCCTTCTTCTCCTTCCCTTGCACGTGCCTTCCCTTGTTAGGGTCTTCTTGTAGAATTTAAGCATGTACACGGGCCTCTTCTTGCGCCTATACATGGGGTTTCAATTGATGTCCCAATCATTGGACCTTGAACAGCTTTGTACTCGGCTTCAACAGTAGAATTAGCAACAATGTGTTGCTCCTTGTTCTTCCATGTGTCTAAGTTCTGTTCTAGGAAGGTGACATAACCTGTAGTGGATTTTCTATCGCTGACTGGCCTGGCAAAATCAGCATCTTTGAACACTTCCACATCCAAATGTCCATCTGTGAATCTGCATATATTTTATTTTTCATTACCTTGGCCATGCAAAATGTGCATATTGTAATCTCAAGCTATGTTACTAGATTCACTGTTCACCCAAATTCGCTAAATTCATAGTTGGCCATTGTTGTGTGAATCTTGTTTGCTCGGGATGTTTTAAATGAAAATATAATATTCTTGGATGAGATTTAGATGAAAATATAAAATATGATAATATTTTTTGCTCTTTTAATGCAATATGTATTTTATAGATTGTTAATTAAGTAAGAGTCTATGGGTTCAAATCTCATCCTTGAGAAAGTAAGAATCTATGGGTTCAAATCTCATATTGCATACTTCAAAAGAAAAAAAGTTTATATGGGTGAACTAGCCAAACTGGTTTAGTCGAATTGTATCGAATCTAACCGCAAACTGGTTCGTTGTGAATCAGTTTGTTGTTCAATAGGTGGCTGAACGAATTAAGATAGATCCAAAGTTTCTAAAAGGTGGGTAAGTGCCCTGAGTCCTAATGATTGACTCGACATACCATCTAGGAACATAAAACCTTCCAAATTACTAGATCGTTCATTTTCCATGCTCTATGCTACCCAAATGGACATATTGTAAGGTCCCAAGAGCCGTCTGATCAGCTTGGCAAATCCCCCAAGAACCCTAAAATCGATGTATTGTTAGATCTTTAGATTTTTTCCATGATTTGAGCCATGCCAAATGGATGCATTGTCTTCGAAAGTTCTTCAAGAGCGCATAAGTTCCTTGAGTCTTAATCAGCTCAACATACCCCCAGGGACCTCAAAACCAATGTACTCATAGAGCATTCAATTTCCCATGATTTGAGCCACGCCAAATGAGCAAATTATACTTCTGAGTCCTCAAAGCATGGGTAAGTTCCTTGGGGCTTTCAACCGGCTCAGCACACCTTCTGGGAATCTTGAAATCCATGAAATCCATGAAATCTCATAAACATTCTTGAAATCCATGAATTCTCATAAACATTCGTGAAATCCATGAATTCAAATATTTTTTTATTTTCCCACAAATCCAAATCACGGTAAGTTGGCAAATCACGGTAAGTTGGCGTTTCTAGGCCCAAAGCTGAGAAGGGTTGGAGAGTGCTCCTAGAGCCTTTTGATGGGCTCAAAACACCTCGAGGAGCCCCCAAAATCTGTAGATTTCTAGATTTAGCATTTTTTGGTGTATTGAGCTACATTTCCTCCTATTCTTTCCTCTATTTTTAGTGGTTCAACTTGTTGTATGATACCTTTTTTTAAAGGATGTTTTTCAAGGAGATTTTCTTTGACACAACATTCAAAATATTCCCCTTTTTCTCTTAAATCCTTTAGATACTTTTACTTGAAAAATGTTTGGAATATGATTAAAAGACCAATTTTGGCCTTCGTTTGGGGTGTCTATAGAGGGTTTTGATTAAATCGACTTATCTACGCACCTAATGGTAAAAGGATTTTATCTATAGGATGAAAAGCATGGAAGCTTCCTACTTGAGACTAGGACAGAAGTCTCCATTCCTCAAAAATCAGGAGAGAGTTCCTAGGCTCTTTGAGAAGCTTGAGACGTCCGTAGTACTCCGATAAATATGGTTTTAGTTCTTTTTGCTTCTTTGAGAGTTTTTTTACTGGCGTTGTAGGTGGTACCCCTTGGTATTAGTATCATGCCTTTAAGCCCTGGAGCTCTTGAACCATTATGGGCTGTCTACAACCTTAATTCAAGTAATGAAATTAGAGTTTCTTTTTTTTTTTTTTGTTTTTAATGCTTGCTCTTTCTCTATTGTTGTTGGTTGTGCATATTTCATCGTAGCGCACTTTGTGTATCTATAATATAGTTACTCAAAAACTTGTTTTACTCTATCGTGCTAGTCCCCATACGTACCTATACCAGGGACTGGGACGAAGCGTTTCCGAAACGTTTCAGACATGTTTATAGTAACGTGTTTCAATGAGTAATAGAAACAAGTTTCATTTAAGATAAAAACTGGTTTCTTTAAAAATAGAATCGGGTTTCTATCTTTGTTGAAACTTGTTTCAATTTATATAGAAAATCGTTTCTATTATAAAAGAAACCAGTTTCGAAGGTGGTGAAGTTGTTTCCTTTTGTTTTGGATCCTCCCAAGATTAGTATTATGAATCTATTGTCTCCATTTTAATTGCAATTTTTTGTTTCTTATCTTTTTATTTTAGGAACTACATATGTGATTGGTTATGGATCTTTGAGACTTGTTCTTAGAGTTGATTAATCTTGTTTCTTTTATTTTGTGATCTTATTGAATGGAAGTATGGATGTAGTTAACTAGTTATGTTAGTGTTTAGCACCTCTCTTATTAAGTTGGGAGTAAAATGAGTACATTGTCTTCAAAAATATAAATGTTAATACTTACATATAAATATAATTATCATATATAGTTACAAAAGAGTACCAATGTTACACCAATATCACACACTATCCAAAATATTCATTTCGCATCTATATCGCACCAATAACGTTTCTATGATCAATCCATCTCGTATCTATATCGTACCAGTATCACATCTATTTCGTACCTATAACACATCGATTTCGTTTCTAGTTTCGTACCTATAATGTATCTATTTCGTTTTTATGGCGTTCCAATGTCATACAAAAATTGTATCAATAAAAATGTACCCGAAATTTTTTCACCTAACCGTACCAGTACCCCATACCAACACCTGGAAACTATGATCCATACACTCCTGGAATGTTCTTATACGTACACGGTATCTAAAATGGTTTGTGCTAACTCATCTCCTGGTTTATGTTAGAGGGGCATCGGGATTGACCGAGGCCTATAATCAAAACTAGTTCATTAGCTTCAATTGCTGAGGCTGTCGTGGTAGTCAGCTTCCCATAGCTTATTTCATGCAGAACTGGCGCTTGGGAGACAAGGGAGCACAATTAATCCCTATTGTGAAGTTAATATAGAACATCATTTTGGTTGATGTATGTTTTATATCACATGGGCAAATTGATTCCTATTTTATGATTTTTACATAAATGTGTCATCCTTATATGTAGAATTTCTTTTTTATGGAGTGTGATCAAATGAAGCCTGATTTTTTAAGATTGTGTATGCGTGTTATATTAGTTTAGCAGCTTTAGCTCTATACCAGTAGTAGATCACAAATGATAGCTGACATCATACATTAGATTTATATTGTTATACTTTTGTTTTTCTTTTCCCCCCTTCCTACCACCCTCCATCTTTGTAGATTTTAAACTTTCTTCAATTTTTTTAAGGGTACCTCTATTTGCGCTTATGTGTCTAATGACAGCGCCAACGTCCGAAATCCTTTTAAACCCATTGACTACTTCTTATCAAACGATGGAGATCGTTTTTCACCCCGATCTTTCACTCAATGGATCTTGAGACAAAAATAGTACCATCGGACAGTCAATTTTTGATTCCACGTGACACGGGTATCCAAAAAGTGCCCTAAAATTATATGACATACATCATGGCCAAACTTGATTTTAGGGCCTTTTTTAGGGATCAGTACACATGAAATCGAAAATAGACCGTTTGATCATAATATCATGGTCTCAAGATCTATTGGGTTGAAGATTGGGGTGAAAAACGACCTCCATCGTTTGATCTGAAGCAGTTAATGGTTTGGAGGGTTTTCAGATGTAGGCGGCTTTTAGTAAACACGTAGGCGTGAATAGAGGTACCCTTTTTTTAATGAGGTTTATGCCATACTACCTGGAAACCAACCACAACATCTCTTCCATCTCATACATTTCAAACTATTTACCACAGCTTCTCCAATAGTCCAATCACAATCTAGTGAGTTTCTTAAGGTATGTTCGTTTCGTTGTAAAGGGCTAATATTACAAGTATTTTTATGTTTTTTACGCCGACGGTAGGAAAATATGCGAGGTATGTCATTTGGTTGGAGGTAAAATTGTAGTATAAAAGACTGTTATTTTTTGCAGGTAATTTTTTTTGCCTTACGAGGCCCTTGCCTTGTAAACCGATTATTTTACAGGTAAAATCTTCAACAGCTAGAAATGGCTATAAAAACCTCAAGAGGTTCCGTCTCTCCTTCAACCTCATCTTCGTCCGATAACCACAACAACGCCGCTGATCCTAACTCCGTAACGGGTGATTCAAAGCCCCCAATAGCCTCTGAGAACGGTTCCTTTCAAACCCCACCTGCTGTCGTGATCTCGTCCCCTGATGACAAGCGTAAGAGAATCTCCACCGTAGATGATAAGAAACCCATGCCGATCGTCGCATCGGACGACTCTCGTAGGCTGTTTCAATGTCTCTGGACCGACGAAGACGAGATCGGACTTTTACAAGGGTTTCTCGAATACTCTTCCCACAGAGATCCTTCTCAACACCACCACCATGTCACCGACCCGTTCTACGATCAGATTAAGACTCATTTACAACTTGATTTCAACAAAAATCAACTTGTCGAGAAATTAAGGAGGTTGAAGAAGTACCAAAACGTTGTTAACTGGATCGGATCTAGTAAGGAGTTCTCCTTCAAGAGCCCTCACGATCAGGCCACTATCGAGATCTCTCGTAAGATCTGGAGCAAAATATGCTATTATATAAGAACTAGAAGTTGTTCAGCAAGCAGATGAGATTATGCTTTTTCTATATATATAAAAGAAATATGAGCCGCCTCAAAAGTGAAGCCTAAGCAAAACTTGAGATCCCCTTATGTATATGTGCCTTGCACTAAATCAGACTTAGTTCATGAGGAAAAATCCTGTTTGATTACTTTACAAAAAAGTAACTTGTATTAACCATCTCCACTAGGGATGCAAATGTGATGTCCCCAAATTCGCACATTAGATCAATGTACTCACTTGGAGACATCACACTACATCATGTCCATGATCATGATTTAAATCAAATAATCCATAAAGATCCGCATATAAACGCAATGGAAAAATAAGTATTAAAAGCGCACGCATAAATTTTCTTTTTATATCATCATGAGAGCAATGCTAAAACATGAGATAACAACCTATTGTACTAAGTTGTATGCTTACTCTTTTAAATTAAATAAAGACTAAATTCAAGCATAATCCATTGTTAACAAGAACTTGTTTATAAAAATAAATCTGAAATTAATATCTTAAGATCCTTCCTAATGCATAAATAAAAACCTATCAATTAAACTTCAAATCCTTCTTCGCTCAAATATGGATTTCCATCAATCATTGAAGCATCTACTTCATCAACTCCATTTATAGCTGTACTCCCTGGAATCCCAAATAATGGGTCAATTTACCAAGTAAACCGGTATGGACTAGACATAACGAGGCTAATAGAAAAGGTCCATAACTCAAGCAAACTCAAAATCAAGCAATAACAGAGATATAATATATGACATAAATAATGAGTAAAGCAATAGAAGGAAACTGAAACATAATATTAAATCTAAATAAGCATTATGGCTTGTGTCTCTACCCAAATTTCATGTGTAGCCATTTTTATTGTGCAATTAATGCTCATGAATCGGCATACATAATGGACATGATTATCTCTTTCTTAATCATTATCCTAATCTTCTCTGATCCTTCGATTAGTATCTACATTAACCTTCACATAACTTCTCTTCAGTTAAGTAGTAAGCTTAAAATTAGAGGCCTTCTCCATACGTTCAGTCTTATCATTAATGTATGGATGCATAACTTTTATAACTTGTCATTATTATTCATGTTAATTCCTCTAGCATAATCCCATAGAAATTCTATTGTAATCATAGAATATTTTGTTTTCATGTATCATGTCGTAAATGTATCTTTTACTTTTATGAATGCCATGAATGTACATGCATAGAAAAAACTGGAAATCAATCGATCATGCAATAGCTCTTTCACTTGTTTAGGCTTAATCATAAATATGTAATCTCTATCGATTCCTACTTATTTTATATTGTATAAATCAAACTTCCTATGTTTCATGGATTCTAAGCAATAAAAATAATGATAAACATGAATAAACATTCAAGCATGATGATAAGACAGACAATATCTGAATAGAAATTCATTTCTTGCATCCTAGATAAATTCTGAAATTCTTAACAAATTCTAGATTCTGGACAGATTCTGGATTCTAAACAGATTCTAGATTTTGGACATATTCTGAATTCTGAACAGATTCTGGATTCTAAATAGATTCTGTAAAGAATTCTGAATTCTGCACGGATTCTGGATTCTGTACAGAATTTAGTGATCAATCACGAAACCCCGTGTACCATCGAATTCTGTTTATTTTAACAATCTAAAATGAAGGATATTCATTAAATGAAATTAACCCTAATTCCTATTTTATTTTTGTGTTATCTACGTTTCCGATTAATCTCTACTACTAGTCTTCGCATTAAAATTGATATAATTCCTCTCCCTTGATTCAATTCAAAGTTCAAATCCGAAATCTGGTCGTGTTGTAAGCTCTGCTCATGTTCTTCTAAGCCTTCAAACCGAAAACTCTAGGGTTCCTCTTGTAATTCTCTTTCTTTTGTAGAATTTTCTCTCTCTGTCTCTCTCTAAGGTTATTAGGTTATAAGAGTTATATAAAAATTCTGCAAATTAATCTCTATATTTATAATACTTATGGTTTCCTATTTAAGATCTAATTCTATTTAAAATGTTTTAAGGTTTCCTATTTAATATCTAACTCTATTTAGAGTACTTTAAAGTTTCCTATTTAAGATCTAACTCTATTTAGAATGTTTTAAGGTTTCCTATTTAATATCTAACTCTATTTAGAATACTTTAAGGTTTCCTATTTAAGATTTAACTCTATTTAGAATGTTTTAAGGTTTCCTATTTAATATCTAACTCTATTTAGAGTACTTTAAAGTTTCCTATTTAAGATCTAATTCTATTTAGAATACTTTAACGTTTCCTATTTAAGATCTAGCTCTATTTAGAATACTTTAAGGTTTCCTATTTAAGATCCAACTCTGTTTAGAATTTTCTACATGGGTCTGAAGTGATTCTATGGGCGTTTAATTACTTAATGGGTCTTTAATTAGTTATTGGGCCTTTAATTACTTAAGGGATCTTTAGTTAAATTACTAACATATTTTAAAAGTCCATTAAACATTACTAAATGCACCCCAATTATTACTAACACATATTTAAAGGCTTTTAGGGTATATTAATTAGATCAATTAATTATCATTAGTCATTATTAAATAAAGTAAGCATTACATTCATGCGCAACAACCAATCACAATCATCAAATCGATCAAACTAATCATAATTACAAATCTAGCAAATTATTAAGGACTAAATAGAAAATTTCGGTCGTTACATTTTCCCCTCCTTATTGAAAATTTCGTCCTCGAAATTAGATCGTACCTGAAGTATAAAGGTGTGAATATTCCTTCCTCATGTCATCCTCGCGCTCCTAAGTAGCTTCTTCTCGTGAGTGGTGCTTGCAATTAACCAAGACCAATGGAATCTTCTTATTACGAAGTGTCATCTGCTTTCTTTCTAGAATTGAAATTGGTTCCTCAATGATAGTCATATCCTCAATTTCTAATGGCTCCAAATCGATCACATGTGAAGGGTCCTTGATATACTTCTTCAACATTAATATGTGAAAAACATTGTGCATCCCGACTAACTTTGGTGGTAACTAAATCAGGTAAGTCGTCTCTCCAATCCTCTTCAATATTTTAAAAGGTCCAACATACCTCGGACTTAGTTTTATTCTCTTTTCAAATCTCACCCCGCCCTTAATAGGTGAGATTTTGACAAAAACTAAATTTGACGGGGACGCCGACATCATAGACATTAGATATGAACCATTTCGTGTAGACCGATGTCGGAAGAAGGGGAATGGAAATCAGAACTAGGCGAAAGATGGAATTCTGGAGAAAGTGGAGGAACACAGCAAATTCGATCGATCGAATTGCAATTTTGATCAATCAAAATTCTCGATCGATCAAAGTCCTATTTTGATCGATTGAGCAGTAGCAAGAGGAAAGACATGTTTCCATTCGATCAATCAAATTTCGGTTGATCGAATTATATACTCGATCGATCGAATTTCCATTCGATCAATCGAGTTTTAATTTTGGTCGATCAAATTTCGGTGGCAAATTTTGATATATGTTTTTTCGATTGATCGAGTTTCGCTTTCGATCTATCGAATTTCAATTTCGATCGATCGAACTTCACTTTCGATCGATCGAAATCGCGCAGTTTCTTTTTATTTTGGTATTTTAATTTTGAACTTAATTTTGAGGGGCATACTTGTCCTTTTGGTATTTGTTTTAGGGTTTTATTTTCGTTTGAAAGGACTCCTATATAAAGTCCTTAAGAAAAACAATGGAATTAGTTATTGATTATAAATGAAAAGAACTTTTGCTTGTGTGCTTGAGATGAGCGTCTACGAAGAGTGAATCTTCTTCCCGAGAAGGGTTTGGTGTGAAGCCAAGGGTGTGAAGCCCACAATCTATCCTTGTTTTACTTTATCCTTTTAACGCATCTTCTTGGCTTTAATTCAAACAACCCAAATCTGCCATCTCCCATCCAAATACCCGACTCCCAAAACCCTAGCTTTCCCCTACTCCATTGATTCCACCTGACCCCGTAAACCATAGAAGGACCAGAGATTCCATCCTTGAATCGTGAGCGCCCTAATTAGGGAAAATCTAGAGTTCTATCTCTAGGATCGATCCGCGTTGCAACCTAACGGATCTAGCGCAAAGGTTGAACCCTATTCGAACCAAACGTGATTTCTTCACATGGAGGACTACGAACGTCTAAGGTATTCGTTCTATTTTCAGATTTCTTGCTTAATTAATTCAATTTAGTTTCGGCAAACAGTTAATCATCGCATTCACGTAGTTTAGGGTATCGTCCTACGTCAATTTTGGCATCAGAGCCTAGGTTCTAGGTTAGGGTATACTATGTGACATTGAATTCATTGCACTTTAATTTTAATTGCATTTTATTTCTATTTTTGGCCCAAGTGTGCACATCACGTGTTTGTCAAAAGTCCCCCTTCATTATCAGTTCATTTTGCATTCCATTCTAGAACCTGTCATTAGTGAACCTTATCACCATGGATATAAGTTGGATTGCCGAGGCTCTTAACGGCATGAGGGCTGATCTAAAATCGATCAATGATCGACTGACTGTCATGGAGACAGTCCAAAGGACTCTCGAAACATCCAATGAGAGGCTGTTAGACCGAGTCAATCGGTTAGACGAGGGTGATGAGTACCTTGAACCACCCCGTGAGCGTAATGGTCCACGTTTCGAACGAAATGGCTACCAACATAATCGGAACCGGAACCATAGGTTAGATCATCATGGAGATGACTACGACTCGGAAGGAAGACTCCTCAAAAATGCCTGAGTTGAGTTCCCAACTTTTGATGGAAGATTAGACCCTCAAGTCTTCCTCGATTGGTTATCCGATATAGACCAGCACTTTGAGTTGTTTGGCATAAGCGATGAAAGATGTGTTAGACTTGCTAAAATGAAGCTCATAGGCCAAGCCCGACTCTTTTGGGTCAACGTTGAACGCATCAGAACAAATGTAGGTTCTACTCCCATTACCCATTGGGAGGACATGAAGGAACGACTTACAGAGAAGTACATTCCTTCTTTATACTACCATCGTCTCCTCGACCAATGGCAAAATCTACGCCAAGGTAGTATGCCCATATCGGACTACATTGGCAAACTTGAAAAATTCATGATGAGAGCCAAGGTGTTCGAAGACCCTTAAGTCACTTTATCCAGATTTCGCACCGGGTTGAGACTTGACTTGCAAAAGAGTTAGTCTCCCACCCTATTGAGACTCTCACCGATTGTTACACCGTCGTTCAAGACCTTGAACAATATTTGAAAATGACAGTGACTAGGCGATCTGATTTTCACCCCGGTCAACTCCGTACTGGCGAAGGGAGATCTAGTGCTGGAAACCTGCCTACCAAACCCACACAACCACATCTACCAATGTGAGGTTTGATAAAGGTAAGGGTGTAGCCGGAGAATCCTCGAAGAGTGGGTCTCATGTAAACTGTTATAAATGTCAAGAATTGGGACACTTTGCCGCCCAATGCCCCACGAGAGACCCACAAAAGAATCTCTTCATCGACGGAGAAGGAGAAGAAAGTGAAGGAGTTTATGAGGAAGAGGTCTTTGAGCCAAATGCCACACCTAGTGACGAGGAAGGTGATGACATGGGTCGCGCTCTAGTTGTGAGGTGTGCCTTTGCACAGCCTCAAAGGGATGAAAAGGAGGATTGGCGAAGGGAGAACATCTTCCACACCTTTGCCACATGTGGGACCAAGAGTTGTAGGGTAATTGTGGATAGCGAAAGATGCACCAATGTGGTGTCAAAACATACCGTCACCCGCTTAGGGCTTACACCTGAAGCCTACTCGAGGCCTTACAAAGTCGCATGGGTTGACTCCTCATCCATTCCCGTATCTCAGAAGTATCGTGTACCCATACAGTTGGGTTTCGTACTCAGACACCTTATGGTGCGATGTGGTGCCGATGGATGTGGGTCACATTATCTTAGAGAGGCCATGGCTCTATGATTTGAACGTGACCATTTTTGGTCGATCTAATATTTGCACGTTCAATTACAAGGGCAAGAAAATCACTCTTAACCCTTTGGCTCCCAAAGCACCATCGATCAATAGAGTAGAGAAGAAGGGAGGCCAATCTAAGGCCATCAACATTGTGAGCCCTTCAGAGTTCGAGAGGGCATCGTTAGATGAGAGTGTCGTGTATGTCGTCGTCACTGTTGAAAGTACTTCTGAGTTAGTCTGTGAGTACCCCAAGGAGGTAGAGCCCATCTCAAATGAATTTGTGGATGGCTTCCCTAAAGACTTACCCAACGAGCTCCCTCCCATGCGTGACATTCAACACGCTATCGACTTAGTTCCCGGATCCACTTTACCGAACCTGCCTAACTATAGGTTGAATCCGGTTGAGTACACTGAGTTGACTCGGCAAGTCAGTGAGTTCCTTCAGAAGGGATTCATACAAGAGAGTCTGAGCCCATATGCTGTACCAGCATTACTCACACCTAAGAAAGATGGTACATGACGCATGTGTGTGGATAACCGAGCAATTAATAAGATCATTGTTAAATATCGGTTTCCCATACCGCGGCTTGATGAAATGCTTGACATGATGGTTGGAGCCACTATCTTTTCCATGATAGACCTTAAAAGTGGCTACCATCAGGTGTGTATTTGCCCTGGCGATGAATGGAAAACCGCCTTCAAGACCAAAGACGGTCTTTATGAGTGGATGATCATGCCTTTTGGGCTTTCCAATGCCCCGAGTACATTTATGAGGCTCATGACCCAAGTGTTGAGGCCATTCCTTGGCAAATTCCTTGTCGTATACTTTGATGATATCCTGATTTACAGCCCAGACAAGGAACAACACATTGTCCACCTGAGGTTGGTTTGGGAAACCTTGAGGGGAGAGAGGTTATACGCGAATCTCAAGAAGTGCACTTTTATGCAGCACTCTGTTGTATTCTTGGGATTCATTGTCTCGGTAGACGGGATGGTTGTGGACCCTGCGAAGGTTAAGGCCATTGTGGAGTGGCCCGAACCTCGGAACATTCATGAAGTCCGTAGCTTCCACGATTTGGCCACATTTTATTATCGTTTAATCCAGAATTTTAGCACTATCATGACTCCCATTACCGATTGTATGAGAAAAGGGGAGTTCCTGTGGAGCAAAGCCGCGACCAGGGCCTTTGTCGAGATAAAAGAGAAAATGGTTACTGCACCCGTCATGCACCTACCAGACTTTTCTAAAGTCTTTGAAGTAGCATGTGACGCATCGGGTGTAGGTATAGGCAGAGTGCTGAGCCAAGAGGGTCACCCTGTGGCCTATTTTAGTGAGAAGCTCAATGAGGCAAAGCAGAAATACTCCACCTATGACAAGGAGTTTTATGCGGTCGTCCAATCTCTGTGGTATTGGAAACATTACCTGAGATCGTAGGAATTTGTGTTGTTTTCTGACCACGAAGCCTTACGTTTCCTTGCTTCCCAGAAAAAGTTGAACCCGAGGCACGCGAAGTGGGTTGAGTACCTTCAAGGGTTCACATTCGTTTTGAAGCATACGGCCGGTGCCGAGAACAAGGCTGCTGATGCACTTAGTCGTCGAGTGGCGACTTTGCAGTCTATGAGCACCGAGGTTATCGGATTTGAGCAGTTGAAACAAGATTATCCTGATTGCCCAGATTTCGGGACAGAATACACTGCTTTCCTTGAAAATCTGAACATTAACTCCAAATATACCCTGCTGGATGGGTATTTGTTCAAAGGAAATCATTTGTATATCCCTCGTACTTCATTGCGTGACTTCCTCATCTGGGGGTTACATATCAAAGGGATTGCCAGACATTTTGGGCGTGATAAAACCAGTGCGCTCATTGAGGATAGGTTTTATTGGCCTAGCCTTATGAGAGATGTCTTTAGGGTCGTAAAACAATGTTGTACATGCCAAGTTGCGAAGCATATTAAGCAGAATACCGGCTTGTACACTCCTTTACCCGTGCTGCATACCCCGTGGCAAGACATCTCCATGGATATCGTGCTCGGACTTCCAAAGACTCAACGGAAGCACGATTCCATTTTTGTGGTAGTGGACCACTTTTCCAAGATGGCCCACTTCATACCCTACTCTAAAGCCTCCGATGCGGCTCACATAGCCAAATTATTTTTCGAGGAGGTTGTGCGTCTGCATGGGTTACCCCAAACGATTGTGTCAGATCGGGATGTGAAGTTTATCAGTTATTTCTGGAAAACTTTATGGGACATGATGGGTACCATGCTCCAATTTTCTTCGGCCTATCATCCTCAAACAGATGGCCAAAAGGAGTCCACCAATAGGAGCCTTGGTAATCTTCTCCGTTGTCTTGTTGGTGATCACCCTAGGACTTGGGATTCTATTTTTCCTTTAGCCGAGTTTGCATATAACAATTCAGTCAATTGGTCCCTAGGTATGAGTTCTTTTGAGGTCGTCCTTGGTCATAGGCCTAGAACACCACACCCATCGATCCAACTCCCATGTCTGCATCCCATCGAGTTTCTGAGTCAGCCGATTCATTTGCACAACATATACATGAATTGCATGCTGAAATTAGAAAACGAATTAATGCAAGCAATGAATAATACAAAATATCTGCGGATGCGCATAGGCGCTTCAAGGAATTCCAGGTTGAAGATTACGTCATGGTTCGGGTTAGGCCTGAGTGGTTCCCATTGGGAGCCGTAAAGAAACTTTAAGCCCTCGGTGCTGGGCCTTTTAGAATTGTGACAAGGAGCGGACCTAATGCATATGTTCTCGAGCTTCCACCGGATATGGGGGTTAGCTTTACATTCAATGTGGAAGACCTGGTTCCTTCGTTGGCCCCAGCCCCACCCCCTCACAACCCCTTCCAAGCAGCCCCGAGCCAAAATGCCAACCCCACACTGCAACCCCTACCCTTCCCTTCCCCACGCAAGTAGTGCAGAGATGAGATCGAAGGGATATTAGATGATTTAGCGATATCCACCCATGGGGGCGGAATTCAAAAGTACTTGGTCAAGTGGTTGGGAAAGCTGGACTTCGAGAACTCATGGTTAGCTGAAGACGAGGTGCGATGCCTGGACCTCGACTTACTCGAGCGCTATCACGACACCGCTTCATCGGTGATGAAGCCTTTTCGGCCCGGGAGAATTGACGGGGGCGTCGACATCGTAGACATTGGATACGAACCGTTTCGTGTATACCGACGTTGGAAGAAGCGGAATGAAAATCAGAACTAGGCGAAAGATGGAATTCTGGAGAAAGTGGTGGAACACAATAAATTTGATCGATCGAATTCCTCTCGCTGCTACTCGATATACTCGAGCAGCAGCGAGAGGAAAGACACATGTTCTGGAGTATATAATTCGATCGATCGAATTATATACTGGATCGATCGAGTTTTAATTTCGATCGATCGAATTTCTACGACGATTTTTGATATATGTTTTTTCGATTGATCGAGTTTCACTTTCGATCGATCGAACTTCAATTTCGATCAATCGAAATCGCGCAGTTTCTTTTTATTTTGGTATTTTAATTTTGAACTTAATTTTGAGGGGCATACTTGTCATTTTGGTATTTGTTTTAGGGTTTTATTTTTGTTTGAAAGGACTCTTATATAAAGTCCTTAAGAAAAATAATGGAATTAGTTATTGATTATGAATGAAAAGAGCTTTTGCTTGTATGCTTGAGATGAGCCTCTACGAAGAATGAATCTTCTTCCCGAGAAGGGTTTGGTGTGAAGCCAAGGGTGTGAAGCTCATAATCTATCCTTGTTTACTTTATCCTTTTAACTTATCTTCCTGGCTTTAATTCAAACAACCCAAATCTGCCATCTCCCATCCAAAACCCTAGCTTTCCCCTACTGAGATTCCATCCTTGAATCGTGAGCGCCCTAATCTGAGAAAATCTAGAGTTCTATCTTTAGGATCGAATTGCACTACAACCTAACGGTTCTAACGCAAAGGTTGAACCCTATTCGAACCAAACGTGATTTCTTCACATGGAGGACTACGAACGTCTAAGGTATTCGTTCTATTTTCAGATTTATTGCTTAATTAATTCAATTTAGTTTCGGCAAGCAGTTAATCATCGCATTCACGTAGTTTAGGGTATCGTCCTGTGTCAAAATCTCCCTTAGCAAATTCTGTATCTCTCCTTTCTTTGTTTGTATAACTTTTCTGCCTGCTTTGAGTCATCTTCATACGTTCTCTGATTAGCTGCACTTGTGTCGCCGTGTCCTCAACAATCTGTGGTTCAAGTAGGTTTCTTACTCCAACCTCATCCCAGCATAACGGTGTTTTGCAACTCCTTCCGTAAAGTGCTTCATATGGTGACATTTGAATTGTTGTTTGATAACTGTTGTTGTACGAAAACTCTGCTAATGCTAAGTGATCATCCTAACTTCCCTTAAAATCTAGTGCGCATGCTCTTAATATATCCTCTAAAATTTGATTCAACCTCTCAGTCTGACCATCTGTCTGAGGGTGAAAAGCTGAACTATACTCTACCAGTGGTCTAATACCAACTGTGACGTCCCCAAATTCGCACACCGGATCAGTGCACTCACTTGGAGACATCACACTACATCACATGTCCATGATCATGATTTAAATCAAATAATCCATAAAGATCCGCATATAAATGCAATGAAAAAATAAGTATTAAAAGCGCACGCATAAATTTTCTTTTTATATTATCATGAGAGCAATGCTAAAATATGAGATAACAACCTATTGTACCAAGTTGTATACTTACTCTTTTAAATTAAATAAAAACTGAATTCAAGTATAATCCATCGTTAACATGAACTTATTCATAAAAATAAATCTGAAATTAATATCTCAAGATCCTTTTTAATGCATAAATTAAACCCTATCAACTAAACTTCAAATCATTCTTCGCTCAAATCTGGATTTCCATCAATCATTGAAGCATCTATTTCATCCACTCAATGTATAGCTGTACTCCCTGAAATCTCAAACAATTAGTCAGTTTATCAAGTAAACCGGCATGGACCAGTTATAATGAGGCTAATAGAAAAGGTCCATAACTCAAACCAACTCATAAAATCAAGCAATAACAGAGATATAACCTGTGACATAAATAATGAGTAAAGCAATAGAAGGAAACTGAAACATAGCATTAAATCTAAATAACCACTATGGCTTGTGTCTCTACCCTAATTTCATGTGTGATCATTTTTATTGTGCAATTAATGCTTATGAATCGGCATACATAATGGACATAGTTATCTCTTTCTTAATCATTATCCTAATCTTCTTTGATCCTTCAATTAGTATCTACTTTAACTTTCACATAACTTCTCTTCAATTAAGTAGTAAGCTTAAAATTAAAGACCTTCTCTATACTTTCAGCCTTATCATTAATATATGGATGCAGAACTTTTATTACTTGTCATTCTTATTCATGTTAATTCCTCTAGCATAATCCTATAAGAATTCTATCGTAATCATAGAATATTTTATTTCATGTAAATATATTTTTCACTTTTATGAATGCCATGAATGTAGATGCATAGAAAAAACTGGAAATCAATCGATCATGCAATAGCTCTTTCACATGTTTAGACTTAACACATCATAAATATGTAATCTCTATCGATTCCTACTTGTTTCATGTTGTGTACATCAAACTTCCTAGGTTGCGTGATCGATTGATTTCTAGCTTTTTCTATGCACGTACATTCATGGCATTTATAAAAGTGATATATTTACGACATGACACATGAAAACAAAAAATTCTATGATTACGATAGAATTCCTATGGGATTATGCTAGAGGAATTAACATGAATAAGAATGACAAGTAATAAAAGTTATGCATTCATACATTAATGATAAGACTGAAAGTATGGAGGTCTTTAATTTTAAGCAATAAAAATAGTGGTAAACATGAATAAACATTCAAGCATGATGATAAGACAGACAATATCTGAATAGAAATTCATTGCTTACATCCTAGACAAATTTTGAAATTCCTAACAAATTCTAGATTCTTAACAGAATTTCTAGATTCTTAACCGATTCTGGATTCTAAACAGATTCTGAATTCTGGACAGATTCTTGATTCTGGATAGATTCTGGATTCTAAACAAATTCTAGATTCTAAACATATTCTGGATTCTAAACAGATTCTGCACAAAATTCTAGATTCCGTACATAATTTCTTGATCAATCACGAAATCCCGTGTACCATCGAAAACCCGCGATTAAGCATAAAAATTTAACAATCTAAAATGAAGGATATTCATTAAATGAAATTAACTCTAATTCCTATTTTATTTTTGTTTTATCTACGTTTCCGATTAATCTCAACATGATTTCTCCATACCTCTAATCTTTTCGTAAAATTGACGTATTTCCTTTCCCTTGATTCAATCCAAAGCTCAAATCCGAAATTCGGTCACGTCGTAAGCTCCTTTCACGTTCTTCTGAGCCTTCAAACCGAAAACTCTAGAGTTCCTCTTCTAATTCTCCTTCTTCTCTAGAATTTTCTCTCTCTCTCTCTCTCTCTCTCTCTCTAAGGTTATAAGAATTATATAAAAATTCTGTAAATTAATCTCTATATGTATAATATTTTATGGTTTCCTATTTAAGATCTAATTCTATTTAGAATGTTTTAAGGTTTCCTATTTAATATCTAACTCTATTTAGAGTACTTTAAAGTTTCCTATTTAACATCTAACTCTATTTAGAATGTTTTAAGATTTCCTATTTAATATCTAACTCTATTTAAAATATTTTAAGGTTTTCTATTTAAGATCTAACTCTATTTAGAATGTTTTAAGGTTTCATATTTAATATCTAACTCTATTTAGAATACTTTAAGATTTCCTATTAAGATCTAGCTCTATTTAGAATACTTTAAGATTTCCTATTTAAGATCTAACTCTATTAGAATTTCCTACATGGGTCTTAGGTGATTCTGTGGGCCTTTAATTACTTAATGGGTCTTTAATTAGTTATTGGGTCTTTAATTACTTAATGGATCTTTAGTTAATTTACTAACATATTTTAAAAGCCCATTAAATATTACTAAACGCACCCCAATTATTACTAACACATATTTAAAGGCTTTTAGGGTATATTAATTAGATCAATTAATTATCATGGGTCATTATTAAATAAAGTAAGCATTACATTCATGCGCAACAACCAATCACATACATCAAATCGATCAAACTAATCATAATTATAAATCTAGCAAATTATTAAGGACTAAATAGAAAATTTCGGTCGTTACATCAAATGGGTCGGGTCGGATCCGGTTCAGGGGTGTACTAGAGCCAACTCACATAAAATCAGGTCGGGTCTAGGGGGGGTCGCATTGAAATTTTATGGACCCATTTTGGTTATGAGTTCGGGTCAAGCTATATCTAAACTCAACCCAAGAAAAAAAATGGGTCGGGTTTGGATCGAGTCCTAATCAGGTTTGCGATCCAGTCCAATCACTTAGTGGTAAAGCGACGTTATCTTATTGGGGGGGGGGGGGGGTCGGGATGTCAATTTTCACATTAATTTAAATATATTACACAAGTTGTTCTTTTGGCTGTAATGTTAAAAAAAAATCAAAAAGTAGATTTTACGAGAAAATTTTGCTGGCAAAAGAACAACCATTTTACACCCAAATATTACATGCAAAGTGAATTCTGCATGTAATCCAATCATCAAAAAATTACATGCATTCTCTATATTACAAGGTGGTTATTACGACGAAACAAACGTGCTCTTAGTAACGCCTCCCTATCATCCAAAACAAGCTATTGGGGAGCTATATGTCCATCACACTTGGTGCATTAAGTTAAAGCAATGGTTTAAGTTACCTCATCAAAGCCCCTAACTAGAATCTTTAGGATGTAGAACACCTGGCTCAAAGTGTTTGGTGTTCCGCATGCTTGGTATGCATGCGAGTAACACCGTGAAAGAAGCGGCAGGCAGATGTGACTATCAACACGTGGTGGACATAAAGAAACATAAAGATTCTAGTTAACTGAAAGAAGCTGCAGGAAGATGCGTATCTCAAGCTATATTTAGAAGAGTTTCCAATTACATAATGAAGGTTTGGCTTCCATATTGTTATGTTAGATGACTTATAATTCTCATCAATTACAAAAGTGGTTGTAAATGCACGGCAAATAAAAAAGAAGCAGAAAGATCCCTTTTCAGGTCATAAAAATTCAAATGTTTCTGCCTGTTTGTAGTCCTCAATGTGCAGGAATGATTTGTTAATTGGTGTCAACTATTGAATTACTTTATATGTCACTTATAAACTGCTTGTCTCTTTTTTTTTTCATTTATTTATGAGGTTCAATATTATTGCAAGCTTGTTCAGGTCTTTGCTAAGAGGGATGTCACTATAGGTGGAATAAGAGGACTGAGTATAAACCTTCATCTCGAGGCTAACTACTACAAGGAAAAAGTTTCTTTTACTTTTGGAAAAAAGAAAGAAAGATTGTAATTTAATTTAGCAAGTGATAAGAAGGAATAGATAAAACTGGTGTCAAAAGTAAGATCCGTTCTGATATCCACTTGGAGTCATTAACTGCTTTGGAGACTAAAATTTGCACCAGAATACGATTCATTCACTCAAAACTGTGTGAGATTAAAACTTTGCACTCTGAAGGTGGACTCCTAAATTTTGAAAGTGTCAGTTTTGTAAGGTTTTTAAACACTTCATACATAGCAAATGTTTTATGACTTGCAACATTTATCTTTTGGGATAAACTCCAATGACTACTGTACACAGATATTGCCATGATAGCAGCCCATGCAGGCTACATGGCATACATCTTGATCATTTTAAGTGTTTTGTGTATGGTCATCACTTGTACCACCCTCAGCTGAAAAATAAAACTTATCGGAGAATTGGAACCATCCGATCAAGTTGTTTAACATTGACTGTCAAAAAAATCTTCACAACCATCAAATTAGAGTTTCCAATGACTGATTTTTGATGCCACAGTAGCTCCAACTATCAGATACGACTTTGATGACTTGGATTCCTCAAAAGAAATGCCATGTGGGCTACATTGGGTGCTTCTGATGGTCTCCATATGTAGCCTATTAGTTCTTATCTTTTACATTCTTGGAACCCTGAATTTAAGGAGGAATTTTATTGAGTTTTTCTTACGTTTTTACATGCATGGTTTCCTTAGGCAATACAGCTAGTGATTGATGACCGACAAACTTTAGTAATATGTTTAAGTCTTACCTATTTGTTCTCTAATTGTGGTGAATAAATTATTGGCAGGGTGAAGAATATAAATTGTTTTGGCCGGATCAGCCTGAATTTGTGAGAATGGCTGCTCATTTTGGTGCCACAATTATACCGTTTGGAGTTGTTGGGGAAGATGATCTAGCAGCAGTATGCTTTTGATTTCTGCATATTGATAATTTGTTTAACTTCCTGTAAAAAAATTTCTGATATTTGAAAATCTTATGCTCCTCACTAATGTTGCTCCTAATTTAACTATGGGTACCTTTCAATACGCAGACGGAATCTTGGAAAGCGCCCACGCCAGAAATCATTGATTTCTTTAAATCAGACGATGGAGATCATGTTCGCTCCAATCTTTCACACGTGATCTGGAGGCCATGAATGTACCATCAGACGGTCAGTTTTCAATTCCTTAAAGTCATGTGGCACACATCACGCCCAAACGTGACTTTTGGGATCTGTGCCAGGTGGAATAAAAAACTGACCTTTTGATGGTATGTTCATGGCCTCAAGTCCCTTGTGTGGAAGATTGGAGCGAAACACGATCTCCATCGTCTGATTTAAAGAAATCAATGATTTTTGGCGTGGGCGCTTTTCAAGATTCCGTGGACATATTTAAAGGTACCCTTTAATTATTTGTTCCTTGGCGTGATCAAATGAAAATTTTAATCTTTTCTAGCATGACATTTGAACATGGTATTTCCCGTCCCTCTAAATCACAAAATTCAGTCACCTTGATTTCTATGCATGATCTGTGGGTTTTCCCTGAAATCCAATAAAATTGCAGGGATTCATCTTAGAAGGCATAACTAAATTTTCACATCTTAAATATGCTACCACAAGGCTAAATGGATCGTGGTTTTGCTATATTCTGTCAGTTTGTCACTTGCTACAATGTTCAACACAAGGATAACTTGTCTCGTGGAATGCTGTTCAAAGTCTCCAAATATTCTAGATAGTTAAATTGATGATCTCTGTACCTCGGAATATAGCTGCCAACCTAGTAGGTTCGATAGGAAATTTTTGGATGTCATGAAATTTTATTTCTTAATCTCTTAACTCAGTTGTCCATTTATTACGAGATGCCATTTAGATCCTCCAAGAAACGAAGAGATAATTAGCTAGGTTAACTCTATGACGGGTAAAAAATCAATCCTCATCAATGTGGGAAATCAGAACTCCAGGAAAACATGAAATAGAATCCCTTTAGGGAGATCTCTTTGCAAAACTTTGAGCATTTTGTTTTTATTGGAGATTTGGCCAAAACTCATGGATTCCCCTTCTATAGTTTATTTCTCAAATCAACTTTCTCTTGCTTTCAACCCATTTCATCCCCTATTCAAATCTAGCTGATTTGAAAATCTTTTATCCTATGAGTTTCTCCAATATTTGTTGGCTCTCTCTAATTCTAAAAAGTGATTAGATACTCATTAATAATTTTGTGTTGCTTATTGAATTTGGTTAATTGATCTGTGGGTTATCCAGTGGTTCTTAAGCTTTCTGCTCACTTTTCTCGCCCTTAAAATATGAATCCAAAATGAGTTTATACTACTGGCACTAGGATACGGCTTATGAGGAGGCTTAAAATAGGAATTACTCAGGTCAATTCCTCTCATAGTGTCAGTCTCAAGGTCATTTTCAATGGTGCTCTGACTGCCCTATCTCATGTAAAACACATCCGAACCTTAGATCTATGTAGTTATGGATTTGCTTTGCATGTAATGGTTTTCCATATAAACTGACGGGGATGCCACATACATGGACATCGGATTTGGACCACATCGTTTTTATCGGCGTCAGAAGAAGTGTAGAGGAAGCCCGAATACCGTAGCCTCAGAGGAGAAACGAACACATACTGCTAGGAGGACAACGCCGTAGGTCCTCACGCGAGCAAGCACTTACAGTCGCTCGAGCGAGCCAAACCGCTAGGAGGACAACGCGGCATGCCCTCGCGTGAGCGAGCACTTACAGTCGCGCGAGCGAGCCCTTCAAGTCGCGCGAACGATGATAATCCTTACGTGCGCGAGCTACGGCGACGATTTCAGACGAGCGAGCAATCACTTAAACTCACTCGAGCGAGCCCTCGCGTAAGCGATGATAATTATCGCTCAAGCGAGCTACGACACGGAATTTTATGCAAAAACTTCTTTTTTGTGTTTTATTAGTAGTAAAACTCTTTTATTTCGAAATTAACTATTGGTGGCCTATATATAAAGGCTTGTAAAGACTTCTTATTAGTTGATTGATTATTTGAATGCTTTTATGCTTGAATAATCTTTGCCTGAGATGGGTTTGGTGTGAGGCCAAGGGAGTGATTCCCAAAGCCATATTATCTTCTCTATTTGCTATTTCTCGATCTGTGATTGCTTTCCAAAACCTTAGCCTAATTGTTTCCTTATTTTCCCAAAAACCCTAAACCCTTTTGAAACCCTAATTCAGACATAGCCAACACCCGCTCCAAACCATAAACCGATCCGAAAACCATAAGCCTATTGCAAATCGCAAATCCCTTTCATAACCCAACTTGGAATCCGTGAATTTACATTGGACCGAAAACGAGCGCCTAAGCCTGGAAAAAGCTAGAGTTCTATCTCTAGGCCAATCTCGCCTTAACTCGAAAAGTACTTGCGCATTGAACCGGACCCTACCTAGATCGCGTGTGATCTACCCATCAAAATTTCTACAAAACCCTAAAGGTATCAAAGATAATTTTGCAATTAAACTTGATTTAATTTCATTAATTTCGGCAAAATCTGCATAAAAAATCATATTCCGCATTTTAGGGTCATTGTCCCGCATCAGTTTTGGTATCAGATTAGGTTTCCTAGGTTAGGGCATCTTTGCTTGTCATATTTATTTTATTTCATTGTTTCCTTTTTGTGAGTCTACATTGCATTCCATATTAGAACCCTAATAGACTTCGTGATCACCATGACTTCGGATGAGGTTCTTAATACTCTTAGAGCTATGCGAGAGGAATTGGGTGCGATTAATGCACATCTGAGTACCATAGAGCAAGCCCAAACATCCCTAGGAGTTGGTAATGATAGATTACGAGATCGAATCAACCAACTGGAAGCGATGGGTTGGCTGGAAAATCAGCACCAAGAGCGTGAGTGTCCTCACTTTGAACGTAATGGTCGCCAAGACAATCGGAACCGTAGGGATCATCGTAGAGATGACTATGACCCCGAAGTTTAACTCCTTAAGAACGTCCGAGTTGAGATTCCAACTTTCGATGGAAGAATGGATCCTATCGTCTTCCTCGATTGGCTTTCTGACATGGACCAACACTTTGATTGGTATGCCATGAATGACGACTGTTGCGTTAGACTCGCTATGATGAAATTGGTTAGTCAAGCTCGGCTTTTCTGGCTCAATGTCGAGCGCATCAAGGTAAATGCGGGTTGTCCTCCCATTACCCGTTGGGACGACATGAAGGAACGACTTACTGAGAAGAATGTTCCTTTATCATACCACCAACGTCTCCTCGACCAGTGGCAAAATTTATGCCAAGGTGGTATGCCGGTGACCGATTACATTACCAAATTCAAAGAGTTCATGATGAGGGCAAAAGTATCGGAAGACCCTGAAATCACTCTCTAGATTCCGCACCAGATTGCGACTTGATTTGCAAAAAGAGTTGATTTCTCACCCCATAGAAACTCTTGAAAGATGCTATGCCGTTGTGCAAGATCTTGAATGGTACTTGAAAACTACGGTGGTGAAAAGGACTGAGTTACAATATAGCGGTCAACGATCCGATGAGGGACGATTTAATCCTCCTCCCAAACCTACACAACCCGCCCCTACCAATTCGAGGTTTGAAAGGGGAAAAGGTGTAGTCAGAGAATCCTCAAGGGTTAATTCTCAAGTAAAGTGTTATAAATGTCATGGGATGGGACACTTTGCCGCCCAATGCCCTACGAAAGAACCCCAAAGGACTCTTCATTGAGGGAGAGGAAGATGATGATGAGGTAGTGGTTGAGGAGGAAGTAATTGAATCGGTTAGCACGCCCAGTGATGAGGAGGGTGATGCTATTGGTCATGCTTTAGTTGTGAGGTGTGCCCTTGCACAGCCTCAACGGGATGAAAAGGATGACTGGCGAAGGGAGAACATCTTCTACACCTTTGCCAGACTTGGTGAAAAGAATTGCAGGGTCATCGTGGGTAACGGTAGCTATACTAACGTAATATCAACTCGTGCAGTACGTCGCTTAGGGCTTAGACCTGAAGCCCACCCGAGACCTTATAAGGTCGCATGGGTCAATTCTTCATCCATTCCCGTGTCAAAAATGTGTCGTATACCGATTCAGTTAGGTTGTTATTCGGACACCTTATGGTGTGATGTGGTGTCGATGGATGTGGGCCGTATCATTTTGGGAAGGCTATGGCTCTACGACATGGACGTGACTCTTTTTGGTCGATCAAACATATGCACGTTCATGCATAAGGGCAAAAAGATTACTTTACACCCTTTGCCTCCCAAAACACCATCGACCAACACTGTCGAAAAGAAGGGCGAATCTTCTAAAGCCGTTAATATTGTGAGTCCTTCTGAGTTTGAGAAAGCATCGTTAGATGAGAGTGTGGTGTACGTAGTTGTCACTGTTGAGAGTGCACACGAATCAGAGTGCGTGTCCCAAGGATGTTGAGCCGATTTTAAAAGAGTTTACGGATGTCTTCCTTGAAGACTTACCAAACGAAATCCCTCCCCTGCGTGATATCCAACACACCATAGACTTGGTTCCCAGATCTACCCTACCGAACTTGCCCCACTATAGGTTGAATCCGGATAGGCGCACCGAGTTAAATCGACAAGTCAATGAGCTCTTCCAGAAGAGGTTCATCCAAGAGAACTTGAGCCCGTGTGCCGTACCTGCCCTACTCACTCCTAAGAAAGATGGTACGTGGTGCATGTGTGTGGATAGCCGTGCGATCAATAAGATTACGGTTAAGTATCGGTTTTCCATACCAAGGCTCGATGATATGCTCGATATGATGGTTGGTGCCACTATCTTTTCAAAGATAGACCTTAAGAGTGGCTACCATCAAGTCCGCATTCGCCCCGGTGATAAGTGGAAAACCGCCTTTAAGACTAAGGATGGTCTTTAGTGAATGGTCATACCAGTTGGGTTTTCTAATGCCCCGAGTACTTTCATGTGACTCATGACCCAAGTGTTGAGGCCGTTTCTAGGAAAATTCCTTGTTGTTTATTTCGATGACATCCTGATCTACAGTCATGGTATGGAACAACACTTGACCCACCTTAAGCTAGTTTGTGAAACCCTCAAGGGTGAGAGGTTGTTTGCAAATCTCAAGAAATGCACTTCATGCAACGATTTGTTGTTTTCTTGCATCCTAGACAAATTGCTTGCATCCTAGACAAATTCTGAAATTCATTGCTTGCATCCTAGACAAATTCTGAAATTTCTAACAAATTCTAGATTTTGGACATATTCTATATTCCAAGCAGTTACGGATTACGGGCGATTACGGATTACGGGCCGGATTCGGATTCCAAGCAGATTACGGATTCTAGACATGTTACGGATTCTTGTGATTTTGGATTACGAGCAGATTACGGATTACGGGCATTACGGAATTTGCATGGATTCTGAATTCTGCACAGAATTCGTGAAATCAATCACAAAACCCCGTGTACCATCGAAAACCCGCGATTAAGCATAAAAATTTGACAATCTAATATGAAGAATATTAATTATATGAAATAAACCCTAATTCCTATTTTATTTTTGTGTTATCTACGTTTCCGATTAATCTCAACATGATTTCTCCATACCTCTAGTCCTCGCGTAAAATTGATGTAATTCCTCCCCTTGATTCAATCCGAAGCTCTAATCCGAAATTCGGTCGCATCATAAACTCCTCTCACGTTCTTAAGCCTTCAAACTGAAAACTCTATGGTTCCTCTTCTAATTCTCCTTCTCTAAATTTTTTCTCTCTCTCTCTCTCTCTCTCTCTCTCTAAGATTATTAGGTAATAAGAATTACATAAAATTCTGTAATTTAATCTCTATATTTATAATACTTTATGATTTCCTATTTTATTTTTAATTCTATTTAGAATGCTTTAAGGTTTCCTATTTAATATCTAACTCTATTTAGAATACTTTAAAGTTTCCTATTTAAGATCTAATTCTATTTAGAATGTTGTTTAAAGTTTCCTATTTAATATCAAATTCTATTTAGAGTACTTTAAAGTTTCCTATTTAAGGCCTAACTCTATTTAGAATTTCCTACATGAGTCTTAAGTGATTCTATGGGCCTTTAATTATTTAATGAGTCTTTAATTAGTTATTGGGTCTTTAATTACTTAATGGGTCTTTAGTTAATTTACTAACACATTTTAAAAGTCCATTAAACATTAATAAACACACCCCAATTCTTACCAACACATATTTAAGGGCTTTTAGGATATGTTAATTAGATTAATTAATTATCATGAGTCATTATAAAGTAAAGTACGCATTGCATTCATGTGTAACAATTAATCACATCAATCAAATTAATCAAACTACTCATAATTACAAATCTAGCAAATAATTAAGGACTAAATAACGAAAAATCTCAATCGTTGCATTCTTCCCTCCTTATTGAAAATTTCGTCCTCGAAATTAGATAATACCTGAAGTAAAAAGGTGTGGATATTCCTTCCTCATATCATCCTCGCGCTCCCAAGTAGATTCTTCTCGTGAGTGGTGCTTCCAATTAACCAAGACCAATGGAATCTTCTTATTACGCAATGTCCTCTCCTTTCTTTCTAGAATTGAAATTGGTTCCTTAATGATAGTCATGTCCTCAATTTCTAATGGCTCCAAATCGATTACATGTGAAGAGTCCTTGATATACTTCTTCAACATTGATATGTGAAAAACATTGTGCATCTCGGCTAACTTTAGTGGCAACTGAATCCGATAAGTCGTCTCTCCAATCCTCTTCAATATTTCAAAAGGTCCAACATACCTCGGACTTAGTTTTCCTCTCTTTCCAAATCTCATCACGCCCTTGATAGGTGAGATTTTGATAAAAACTAAATCTCCCTTAGCAAATTCTGTATCTCTCATTTCTTTATCCGCGTAACATTTTTGCCTGCTTTGAGCCGTCTTCATATGTTCTCTAATTAGTTGCATCTATGTCGCCGTGTCTTCAACAATTTGTGGTCCAAGTAGGTTTCTTACTCCAACCTCATCCCAGCATGACGGTGTTCTGCAGCTCCTTCCGTAAAGTGCTTCATATGGTGTCATTTGAATCGTTGCTTGATAACTGTTGTTGTACGAAAACTCTGCTAATGCTAAGTGATCATCCCAACTTCCCTTTAAATCTAACGCGCATGCTCTTAGCATGTCCTCTAAAATTTGATTCAACCTCTCAGTCTGACCATCTGTCTGAGGGTGAAAAGCTGAACTATACTCCAATCTTGATCCCATACCATCCTGAATACTCTGCCACATATGTGAAGTAAACTTGGAATCTTTATCGAAAATAATACTCACTAGCACTCCATGTAAATGTACAATTTCTCTTATGTAGATATCTGCCAGTAGCGTAGATGAAAAAGTAGTCCTGACTAGAATAAAGTGTGCTGATTTTGTCAGTCGGTCTACTACCACCCAAACCGAATCGTTCCTTCTTTTCATCCTCGGTACTCCTGTGATAAAATCCATACCAATGCTCTCCCATTTCCATCCTGGTACAGGTAGCGGCTGAAATACTCCTGGTGGTTTCTTGTGCTCAGCCTTCACTTGCTGACAAGTAAGGCATCTTGACACATAATCAGCAATCTCCTTCATATCTGGCCACCAATAATTCCTCTTAATATCTTGATACATCTTTGTACTTCCAGGGTGTATCGCGAATTTTGATCTGTGAGCATCATAGAGAAGTTGCTGCTTCATTTCCGCATCATCTGGTATGCAATATCTTCCCTTGAATAATATTATTCCATCATCTCTACATGTTACTTCTGCATTCTTACTCTCCTTCAAACGAACTAGAACTGGATCTTCTAACTGCTTCCCTCTAATTTGATCCAATAGTACCGGTTTAATATCGATGTAGGATAACAAAGCCCTTGGTCTAAGCATCTTCTCTGGAACATTCCTACTCAGCGCATCAGCTACTACGTTAGCCTTCCCTAGGTGGTACCTAATCTCAGGGTTAAAGTCTATCAGAGTCTCCATCCACCTCCTCTGTCTCAAGTTTAGATCCTTCTGCGTAAACAAGTACTTTAAACTCTGATGGTTCGTTGATACGATGAACTTCTCCCCGTAAAGGTAATGTTTCCATAACTTCAACACGAAAATAATTGCTGCGAGCTCTAAGTCATGTGTCGGGTAGTTCCTCTCATGATCTTTCAAATGCCTTGAAGCATAGGCGATAACTTTCTCAGAACCCCTATGGCCTAGAAAAGCCACCTTCGTCATCCAAAACTCACACTTGCTCAACTTAGCAAAAAGTTGGTGCTCCAAAAGTGTCCAAAGCACTATCCGTAGGTGAGTAGCATGCTCCTCTGATTTTGAATAGACTAAAATGTAGTCCACAAAGATTACTACAAATTGGTTCAAAAAGGGTCTGAATACCCTATTCATCAAGTCCATAAATACTGCAGGTGCATTCGTTAAACCAAAAGGCATCACTAAAAACTCGAACTATCCATACCTTGTATTAAAAGTTGTCTTTTGTATATCCTCTTCTCGTGCTCGCACCTGATGGTAACCAAACCTTAAATCAATCTTCGAAAAGCATCGAGCACCTCCTAACTGGTCAAACAAATCATTAATCCTCGGTAACAGGTATTTATTCTTCACTGTCACTTGATTTAACTGTCTATAATCGATGCACAGCTCTTTGAGTCATCCTTCTTCTTTACAAACAAAACCGGGGCTCCCCATGGTGAGTGAGTCAAGAGTATGAAACCCTTCCCTGTAACTCTTCCAGTTGCTTCTTCAATTCAGACATCTCGAGTAGTGCCATCTTGTTGGGTGTCTTCGAAATCGGTGTCGTACCCGGTAATAAATCCATTCGAAACTCCACTTCTCTAACAGGCGGTAAACTGGGAAGTTCCTCGGGAAATATATTAGCAAACTCCCTAACTATAGGTATCTTCGAAACATCGACACTCTTCTCATCTAAATTCGTCATCGCACATAATGTTGGCACGGTTCCTTTTCTCAAGCCCTTGAATTTAAAAATCGATCTGTCGCTTTTCACAAAGATCGCCTTCTTCTCGTAACAATCCAAAACAGCTCGTGACTCTGCTAACCAATCCATCCCAAGAATAACGTCAAAATCTTCAAAGTCTAAAACAAACAAATCGGCCTTCAGGTTGTTCTCTCCAATTCAAACAACGCAATCTGAGTAGTACCGATCAACAATGACGGTTTTTCCCAAAGGTGTTGCGACAACCAAGGTAAAGCTCATTATGCTAGGTTGCCTCTCCAATCGTGGAGCAAAACCCAAAGAAACAAATGAATGTGAAGCTCCCGAATCCATAAGTAAGTGAGCGAAACATCCGTCAATCAATAAAGAGCTTAAACTAACACACACATTCATCATGCTAAGCGATCTTAATTAAAAAAATTTCTAACTTTAAATTTCTCTTGAATTCTTAAGTGTCTTAATTAATGTCTCATATTTGCATGATTTATAAAGCTAAGGTAGATAAATATACACATTAAATATAACCATTCAAACAACTCCTATATGCAATAGAAGGAGGATAAACTATCTAAAACGTATCGTGAATCACATCATCGGAGGCTCTAACATCCATCTCAGATAAGGTATAAACTCGTCTATGAGCCGTTATCGTCATTGGTGCTTTCTGATTCTTCTTCGGCTCCTTGCAATCCGCCGCTCTATGCCCTTCTTTCCCGCAGTTATAACATGCAGTCGTTCCTTGTAAACATTTACCATAGTGTTGTTTCCCGCATGTGTTGCACGTCGGTTTTGACTTCGTCGTCGTATGAGTTGTCATAGCTATTGGCTGTCCCTTCTGCTGAATCTGTTGGGGTTTACCATATGGGGTAAACTTCCTCCCCTATTGATTGTTGTGCCTGCCCATGACCCGATCTCGTCCATTAAACTGATTGCTACTCTTAGTCAATTGACCAAAATTCTTCCCTTGATTTGTCTGGCTAACATCTCTCTCTACAGCATAACATCTATCTAATAAATCTCTGAAGCTAGTACTCCTATGCCCCACTACAAGAGACCTGATATATGGCCTAAGTCCCTGCTCAAACTTCCTAATACGGAAGGTCTCATCAGCTATCATGTTCGGCACAAATCTTCCAAGTTCAGTAAATGCCCTATCGTAGGCATCGATTGTCATGTTCCCTTGTTCTAACTTCATAAATTCGGTAATCTTACCCTCACGAACACTCTGCGAATTATATTTATCATTAAAGGTTCTCATAAATTCTGCCCAAGTCCAAACATGTTCTAGATTTGCTGCAATTATAGTATCGTTGACTTGACTCCACCAGTAGTCTGCGGCGTCTTCCAATTTGTAAGTTGCTAGTCTCACCTTACTAGCATCGGGGCACTACATTATCCCAAATATTTTTTCTAAGTGCTTAATCCACCTTTGTGCCTCCATAACATCGCTAGTTCCATTGAAAGTCCTAGGATGGTTCTTTCTAAACTCATCCACATCCGATCTAGGCATGGGTGCTCTCGTTGCATTGATTGCCCTCATAACAGTATCTGCTAACTTATCACCTTGTCTCTGAAAATTGGTCATCTAAAATCAATACCATTCCTACATTAGTTTCAATCTCCACAAATTCAGATTGCAAAACTTCGCTTTAATACCAATTGTGACGTCCCCAAATTCACACACCGGATCAATGTGCTCACTTGGAGACATCACACTACATCACATATCCATGATCTTAAATAAATCAATTAATCAATAAAGATCCGCATATAACATAACGGAAAAAAAAACTATTAGAAATGCACGCATAAATTTTCTTTTTTATATCATCATCATGAGAATAATACTAAATTATGAGATAACAACCTATTATACCATACTGTATGCTTATTCCTTAAATTAAATAAAACTGAAATCAAGCATAATCCATCATTAACATGAACTTGTTCATAAAAATAATTTGAAATAAACATCTTAAGATCTTTCCTAATGCATGAAGAAAAACCTATAACTAAACTTCAAATCCTTCTTCACTCAAATCTGGATTTCCATCAATCATTGACGCATCTACTTTATCCTCTTCATGTATAGCTGTACTCCCTAGAATCCCAAACAATGGGTCAGTTTACCAAGTAAACTGGTATAGACCAGACATGATGAAACTAATAGAAAAGGTCCATAACTCAAATCATCTAATAAAATCAAACAATAACAGAAATATAACATGTGACATAAAGAATAAGTAAAGCAATAGAATGAAACTGAAACATAGCATTAAATCTAAATAAACATTATGGCTTGGGTCTCTACCCTAATTTCATGTGGCTATTTTTAATTGTTCATTTAATGCTTATGAATCGGCATACATAATGGACATGGTTCTCTTTCTTAATCATTATCCTAATATTCTTTGATCCTTCAATTTGTATCTATGTTAACCTTCACATAACTTCTCTTCAGTTAAGTCGTAAGCTTAAAATTAAAGACCTTCTCCATCTCTTCAGTCTTATCATTAATGCATGGATGCATAACTTTTATTACTTATCATTCTTATTCATGTTAATTCCTCTAGCATAAGCCCATAGGAATTCTATCATAATCATAGAAATATTTTGTTTTCATGTGTCATGTCGTAAACGTATCTTTTCACTTTTATGAATGTCATGAATGTACATGCATAGAAAAATTGGAAATCAATCGATCATGCAATAGCTTTTTCACTTGTTTAGGCTTAACACATCATAAATATGTAATCTCTATCGATTCCTACTTGTTTCATGTTGTGTAAATCAAACATCCTAGCTTGCATTGATTTTAAACAATAAAATAATGATGAACATAAATAAATATTTAAACATGATGATTAAACATAGACAATATTTGAATAGAAATTCATTGCTTGCATCCTAGACAAATTCTAAAATTCCTAACAAATTCTGGATTTTGGACAGATTCTGGATTCCCAACAGATTCTGGAGTCTGGATAGATTTTGGATTCTGAACTGATTCTAGATTCTGGACAGATTCTGGATTTTGAGATTACGGATTCTAAGCATTACGGATTCTCGGACAAATTTCGGATTACGACGGATTACGGATTACGCATGAATTTCGTGATCAATCACAAAACCCCGTGCACCATTGAAAACCCGCGACTAAGCATAAAAATTTAACAATCTAATATGAAGAATATTAATTAAATGAAATAAACCCTAATTCCTATTTTATTTTTGTGTTATCTACATTTCCGATTAATCTCAACATGATTTCTCCATACCTCTAGTCTTCGCGTAAAATTGACATAATTCCTCTCCTTGATTCAATCCGAAATTCGGTCGCATCGTAAACTCCTCTCACGTTCTTCTTAAGCCTTCAAACCGAAAACTCTAGGGTTCCTCTTCTAATTCTCCTTCTCTAGAATTTTCTCTCTCTCTCTCTCTCTAACGTTATTAGGTAATAAGAGTTACATATAATTCTGTAATTTAATCTCTATATTTATAATACTTTATGATTTCCTATTTTATTTTTAATTCTATTTAGAATACTTTAAGGTTTCCTATTATATATCTAACTCTATTTAGAATACTTTAAAGTTTCCTATTTAAGATCTAATTCTATTTAAAATGTTTTAAGGTTTCCTATTTAATATCAAATTCTATTTAGAGTACTTTAAAGTTTCCTATTTAAGGTCTAACTCTATTTAGAATTTCCTACATGGGTCTTAAGTGATTCTATGGGCCTTTAATTACTTAATGGGTCTTTAATTACTTAATGGGTATTTAGTTAATTTACTAACACATTTTAAAAGTCCATTAAACATTAATAAACGCACCCCAAATATTATCAACACATAGTTAAGGGCTTTTAGGGTATGTTAATTAGATTAATTAATTATCATGAGTCATTATAAAATAAAGTACGCATTACATTCATGTATAACAATTAATCACATCCATCAAATTAATCAAGCTACTCATAATTACAAATCTAGCAAATAATTAAGGACTAAATAACGAAAAATCTCAGTCGTTACATTTTCTAAAATGGCCCACTTCATCCCTACTTCCAAAACCTCTGATTCGTCTCATATTGCTAAACTATTTTTCGCAGAGGTAGTGCGTCTTCATGGGTTGCCCAAAACCATTGTGTCTAATAGGGATGTTAAATTTGCGAGTTATTTTTGGAAGACTCTTTGGCACATGATGGGCACATTGCTCTAATTCTCTACAGCTTACCACCCTCAAACGGATGGCCAAACCGAAAGCACCAATAGGAGCCTTGGGAATCTTCTTCGTAGTCTTGTCGGTGATCATGTTAGGACCTGGGATACCATCTTACCCACAGCTGAGTTTGCATATAATAATTCTGTCAATAGGTCCGTAGGCATGAGTCCTTTTGAGGTAGTGCATGGTCATAGGCCTAGGACCCCAGTAGATTTGGTCCCCATGTCTACATCCCATAGAGTGTCAGAGTCTGCCAATGCATTTGCACAACATATTCATAGCTTGCATGCTGAAATTAAACAGAAAATTAATTCAAGCAACAGTCAATATAAATTATCTGCAGATGCTCACAGACGTTCTAAAGAATTTCACGTGGGTGATTATATGATGGTCCAGGTTAGGCCTGAGCGGTTCCCATCGGGATCCGCAAAGAAGCTCCAATCTCGAGGCGCTGGTCCTTTTAGAATTTTGGCTAAGAGTGGTCCTAATGCATATGTGCTCGAGCTTCCTCCAGGTACGGGGGTTAGTTCAACGTTCAACGTGGAGGACTTGGTTCCTTATTTGGGTTTCACCCCACCTCCTAAAAATTCACTCCAGTCATCGTCTAGTCCCAGTCCCAACCCAACCTTGCAACCTCTACCACTTCCTTCCTCAAGCAGACAGAGAACAGATGAAATAGAGGATATAATCAACGATCATGCCGTCTCTACACATGACGGGGGATTTCAGAAGTACTTAGTTAAATGGGTCGGCAAATCGAAGTTCGAAAACACTTGGATCTACGAGAATGAGGTCTGCCGATTGAACCCCGATCTGATTGACATCTACCACGAGTGCGTTTCATCGGTGATGAAACCTATTTGGTCGGGGGGAATTGACGGGGACGCCACATATATGGACATCGGATTTGGACCACATCGTTTTTATCGGTGTTGGAAGAAGCGTAGAGGAAGCCCGAGTACCGTAGCCTCAGAGGAGAAACGAACACAAACTACTAGGAGGACAACGCCGCAAGCCCTCGCTCCAGCGAGCACTTGCAATCGCTCGAGCAAGCCAAACCGCTAGGAGGACAACGCGGCAGGCCCTCACGCGAGCGAGCACTTACAGTCGCGCGAGCGAGCCCTTGAAGTCCCGTGAGCGATGATAATCCTCGCGCGCGCGAGCTACGGCGACGATTTCAGATGCGCGAGCGATCACTTAAACTCGCTCGAGCGAGTCCTCGCGCGAGCGATGGTAATTATCGCTCGAGCGAGCTACGGCACGGAATTTTATGCGAAAACTTTCTTTTTGTGTTTTATTAGTATTAGAACTCTTTTATTTCGAAATTAACTATTGGTGGCCTATATATAGAGGCTTGTAAAGACTTTTTATTAGTTGATTGATTATTTGAATGCTTTTATGCTTGAATAATCTTTGCCTGAGATGGGTTTGGTGTGAGGCCAAGGGAGTGATTCCCAAAGCCATTATTATCATCTCTATTCTATTTGCTATTTCTCGATCTGTGATTGCTTTCTAAAACCTTAGCCTAATTGTTTCCTTGTTTTCCCAAAAACCCTAAACCCTTTTGAAACCCTAATTCAAACATAGCCAACACCCATTCCAAACCATAAACCAATCCGAAAATCATAAGCCTATTGCAAACCACAAATCCCTTTCATAACCCAACTTGGAATCCGTGAATCTATATCGGACCGAAGACGAGCGCCTAAGCTTGGAAAAAGCTAGAGTTCTATCTCTAGGCCGATCTCGCCTCGACTCGAAAAGTACTTGCGCATCGGACCGGACCCTACCTGGATCGCGTGTGATCTACCCATCAAAATTTCTGCAAAATCCTAAAGGTATCAAAGATAATTTTGCAATTAAGCTTGATTTAATTTCATTAATTTCGGCAAAATCTGCATAAAAAATCATATTCCGCATTTTAGGGTCGTTGTCCCGCGTCATAAACTTCAGTGACTTCTCCCATTATCCTCCTTCACAAACCCTTTCTTCAGCAGCTTCAAACACCTCATCCCAACTTATTAGAAACCCATCCGATTCAGCAATTTGTGCATCAGCCACAACATCAAACACCTCCTGCAGCACCAGGATCTGACGACTAACCAATCTCTGTAGCTCCCTAACGGATGAAACATTGACATCAGCTTCTCCTGCTCGTTGATTCGTATGACATCCACCATTTCCTATTGGTGGATCAGCCATTCAAAGTGATCGGCTTCGAATTGACGGCCGAGATTCTATGAACTAGCTTCGGAGATGGTGGGATCAGTGCACAGACTGTATCTTTGACGGTCGAGGTTGTGGTTGTTGAATGTGTGGAGTGCTGATGGTTGTGGTGTCGATTGGAGGAGATTAGCCAATGGGCATGGGTTGGGATGGTTGGTGTGGTGGAACGAGGTGTGTATTGTGGTGGGCTGTGAATGGATCCGAACTTGGTTACTATGCTTACTCTAAATCTATAGATAAAAAAAGGAACCAAAACGACTTGAGAGTATTAGTTTAGCATGATTGTTGATAGCATGGTTTGAAATCTCAGACTTTCGAGTCTCTCGGACAGTCCTGAGACTGAGACGTCTAGCATCTCTGCAGTGTGAAATCAAATAGCCTTTCAAATGATCTTACATTAAAATTGGTGATTGATCTTACACCATTGAAGAATACTTCACTGTTATGCCACATGGAAAATATCTGGGATCAATCTAAACAGTCCAAGTGGCTGTCCATGATTGGAACATATCTCAGTTAGAGAATTGCACTTATAAATCAAGTGTATACCGTCTGATCAATGATCTTAGATATTAAACTTGGAGTAATGAATATGAGAGACAAAGAGAGAGAAGATTAGGATTAGGGTTGATACGATGGAATAAGTTAGGGTTAGAGAGGAGAGAGGGGAGAGAAATTAGGGCCGTGCAGAAAACCAACCGAACCGACTCGACAGACCAAAATTTTGGTTTGGTTTTAGGGCATATTAGTTAGGTTTCGGTTTTGGAAAAGTGGCTTATCGGGTTATCGGTCCGGTTTCGGTTTTGATGTAAAAAACCCAAAACTGAACCGATGAGAAATCGATAATAGGGTATTACTTAGGTGCATACAAATATAGGTTTTCCTTTGAAAAAAAAAAAAGGGCTGACCTAAGTAATAGGTATTATTTTCCCTTTTTTTTTACAAATAATACCTATTATTTTCCCTTTTTTTTTACAAATAATAGGTATTATTTGTAAAATGCGTATTATTTGTAAAAAAGAAATTTTACAAATAATAGGGTTTACCTTTTTTTACAAATAACAGGTATTATTTGTCAAAAGAAAATTTTACAAATAATAGGTATTACTTGTAAAAACGAAATCACAAAAATAGGTATTATTTAAAAATTTTCCTTTTTTTTTAAATTTTACAAATAAAAAAACTAAGGTTTAGAAACCGAAAACTGACCGAACCGAGTTTCGGTTTGGAGGCTTATTGGTTCGGTCTCGGTTTGAGAAACTAGAAACCGATAGTTATCGGTTCGGTTTTGGTTTATCATGAAAGTCGACCCGAACCGACCCGATAACACCCCTAAGAGAAATAATTAAGAGGTAAATATGCTTCATGAGTATAATGAACTCATTAGCCGTTATATTAAAAATATTAATACATGCACACCCAATGTTGAGTAATACACACCAACTAGCAACCAATGACCAAGTGTAACTAATAACACCAACCCCCCCCCCCCCCCCCCCCCCCCCCCCCTTCAAGTTGGAGCATGGATATCATGCATGCCAAGCTTGACCATAATATCTTGAAGAGTTGTAGGACCAAAGGGCTTGGTAAAGACATCAGCAAGATGTCGAGAAGAATCAACATCTACAAGTTCAAAGGAGTGATCCCACACTTTTTCTTGAACATAATGTATATCAACCTCTATATGTTTGGTCCTCTCATGTAAGAAAAAATCAGAGGCAATCTTTTCAACCGCTTCATTGTCACAATGAAGGGGCATAGAACTAGAAATAGGGAAGCCAAGCTCCATCATAAGAGATCGCAACCATCACATCTCACATGCTCTATGAGCAATAGCATGATACTCAGACACGACACTAGAATGAGAAACAACTTGTTGCTTCTTACTCTTCCACACAATAAAATTTCCTCCAAGAAATGCATAGTATCCACGTAGATTGTCGATCAGTGACTGCACCTGCCCAGTCAACATCAGTGTACCTAGATATATGAAGATTACCATGAGCATGATAAAGAATACCCATTCCTGGTTGAGATATCTCAAAATCCTATGAACAACAACTAGATGCGACAAACGGGGAACATGCATGAAATAACTAACCAGACTAACAACAAAGGTCAGATCAGGCCGTGTTAGAGTACGATAAATCAACTATCCCACAAGTCTCTGGTACTCATGGGGATCCAACAGAAGTTTCCCCTCTTTTTCTCATGCAAGGAGAGTTTAGGATCCATAAGAGAAGTGGTAGGCTTACAACTTAGCATACCGGTGTCTTTTAGAAGATCTAAGGCATATTTCCTATGGGACAAAAAAGTGCCTTTGCGTGATCGACCACTTCCAAGCCAAGAAAATACTTTAAAGTCCCCAGATCATTAAAGCTCCTGCTATGTTCATTCTTGACGTATGAAATAAACTCCAAATCATTGCCTGTAAGAATAATGTCATCAACATAAACAGGAAGAATAGTGTGACCCACTGGGCTATGGTGAACAAACACTGTCTGCTCAAACTGACATCACTGAAATCCCATCTCCAAATAGCACCATTGAATCAATGAAACCATGCACGAGGAGACTGCTTATGACCATATATAGCTTTATGGAGGCGACAAACATTAAATGCATCAGATGACTCCCTTGAAGCAAAAAAAAGGAGGAAGTTTCATGTAGACTTCCTCATGAAGATCTCCATTCAAGAACACATTCTTGACATCAAGCTGAAAAAGGGGCCAACTTTGGTTGGCAATAATGGAGAGAAGAACTCTAACAGTTGCTAGCAACCAGAGCAAACATAGCCTCATAGTCTATCCCATGTGTCTGTGTAAATCCTTATGCCACGAGCCTTATATTGAGCAACAGTACCATCAGGATGATGTTTAATAGCGAACAACCACCTACATCCGACGGTTGTCTTTCCTGGAGGAAGACGAACTATATCCCAAGTATGATTCCTCTGACTGGCATCCATCTCTTCAAGCATAGCTATTTTCCATTGAGGCTGAGCACAGAACACGAATGGTAATTGTATTAACCTGAGAAAGAAAGGCTTTATACGCAGAGAAAAGGGGTTGAGAAGACACATATTTAGCAATTGGATAAGGAGTGGTGGTACGTGAGCGAGACCCTTTCCTTAGAACAATAGGTATATTCAAGTTAGTAACATTAGAAGACAAAGGAGCAACCTTAGCTGTAGAATGAGAAGGAATACTTACAAAAGGGAACTGACTGCATAGTGGTGGAGATGCTGCTTTTGACGTTGATAAGTGATAAAGGTCTACCTGTGTTGTTGTTTTGATCAACAAGAAGGAATAACAAGAGGCATAGGAACAACAAGAGTAGGTGAAGGAGTTACCCTATCCAAAGAAAAATATGGCTCGTCTTAAAAAAATGAAACATCCATAGATGTATAAAGATGAGTGAAAGGATCATGATAGTTATATCCTTTAGATTGAGAAGAGTAACCCACAAAAATACATTTTATTGATTTATCATCTAATTTCTTCCTCTGAGGACTAAGATTCTGAACAAAACTGATGCATCCAAACACTCTAGGAGTAACATGAAATAAAGTCTCCTGAAAAGCACTCTAGTAGGAGTGTGGTTTATCAAGAAGCACAGTTAGAAGAGCCATCGACCAATAAGATTTCAGATAATGCATACCTCTAAGTAATGGCCGATTCATACTAATAAGATGCATGTGCTTATGCTCTGCAACACAATTTTGTTGAGGAGAAAAAGGGCATGACAACTAATGAGATATGCCATGGGACGGAAGGTATTGATCAAAGGCATGAGAAATATATTCACCACCGTTATCTGTACGAAGATTCTTGATAGAGCGCTCATATTGAGTTTTCACCATAGAATGAAAGTCATGAATTTTTTTAAAAGCCTCATCTTTAGATTTCAACAAGTATAACCAAGTAAGACGAGTAAAATCATCAATAAAAACTACATAATATTTAAAACCATCCATAGATAAAACAGGGGAAGGACTCCACACATCTGAGTGTACTAAATCAAAAGGTGCATGAGATCTATGCATATGAGAAGGATAAGAACTACGATTATGTTTCGTCAATTCACAAATCTCACATTTAAAATGAACAGAAGTGTATAAAGATTTAAATCCAGGAATGAATTCATAAAGTGTTTTAAAACCAACATGTCCTAATCGGGCATGCCACAAAGATATAGTATCACTAGAAATAACAATAAAAAGAGAAGAATAAAAAACACTAGGGGGCAACATCAGTAACAGCAGTAGAGGCCGCCAAGCTATTCACTCCATCGTCAAAGTAATGTAGGCCTCCACGCTCTATGCCTCTACCAACAATCTTTCTCGTACTCAGCTCCTGCAGGACACATGATAGAATGAGACACAACAGTCTAAATGCTTTGTAAGGCGATTGATAGAAAGTAGATTTGTAGAAAAATTAGAGACATGCAAAGTATGAGGCAAAGATAGGGACAGAGATAAGGAGACAGTCCCAAATCCAAGTACCAGAGTAAGGGATCCATCCACAAGCCGAACCTGGGCTAAGGTACGAGGAGCTACATAGCTAATAAAACCCTATGACTCACTGATGGGGACATCAAGATCAAAGGCATCGAAGTTGGGCCGCAACAGATTCCCCGGTGTAGGAAGAAGCAGAAAGGAAGTAAGAATTAAAGAACTGAAAGAAACTGGAGTATTTTAGACGTATTGAGATCGATCGATTGAGGCCAGTGGCCTCAGAGATTTTGGCGAATTTATTTTCTCAGTTGATCGATCGAGGCCCTATTTTTGATCAATCGAATGTGAATAGGGATTTCATGCGATTTCTAACTTTATAAATTGATCGATCCTAGAATCGATCGATCAATTTGTTGCATGAGTTAGTTCTGCCAAAAGACAAAATTTAGCTTTTCGAGACAAACTTGTCCTTTAGTATTTATTTGTTATAGGGTTTTCTCTTTTTTTTGTGGCCTACTATATAAGGTTTTTATAACTTTGTAATAGACATTGATTATTGAATGAAAATTTGAGAGCTTGCTTTGTGCAAACATTAGAAGACTTGTGAAGAGTTTTCAACCAAAAGAGTGAATCTCTCAAACCCTGAGGAGTGAACTTTCATTTCTCGTGCGACTTGGTGCGAAGCCGACATACAACCTTGGTGTGAAGCCTTGGATCTTATCCCTCTCTTTTATCTTTCTCTCATTATTGTCTAGTAATATCTCCCCTATTTGCTTTGATAAAATTCCAAACCCCAAATCTTTATTAATTTATACCTTTGATCCTACCCTTTTATTTGCCTTAATTCTTCGAACCTTATTTATTCAATCCTTAAAGGAGTCAAGAGACGATACCATAATTGTCGCTTGGTGCCCTAAACTAGATCGGAAGTCAAGTCCTTCATCGGATCCGTTTTTCTAGATTGGAAAATTTAATGCATGAAAATGCTATAATGGACTTACTATAATTTTTTAATCGAATACATTAAATTGCTTTTGTGTTTGAGTGATTTCTTCTATTTCTATTATTCAATTAAATTTGTGGTTAATCTCAAGTTCACATAATTTAAGGTTTAACATTTGTCCCGCATCAGATTTGGTATCAGAGAACATTTTTAGTTTAGGGTTTCCTTGTTCATATAGGTTTTATTATTTATTTCTTTTTATTTTAATTTGTTTTGCATCATTTAGTTTGTGTTGTATCGTCATGGATTCCAGTAAGATAGAAGTCCTAATTAGAGATCTTACGTCTAAACTGACCACGAGTCAAACCATCCTTCAAGCCCATATGATTAAATGCCATGATCAATTGCAACAACAGTTGCGAGATCAACAAGCCAGGCATGAGACTTTAGAAACCCGTGTTGAAGATAAATGAGTATATCACTGAAAATTACAATAGAGTCAACACTAATGATCGTAAAAGGGAAGGTCCTTGCCGACATGAAGTCCAAACCGATCAGGATGACAGTCATGAAATCCATGAAAATGGATGCTCGTACTTTTGACGGGAAAAGACAACCTAAAGTTTATCTCAAGTGGGTCGCCGGCATGGAAAACTACTTCGAGTGGTATTTACTGGATGGGCTTAGAGCTTCGTAGGTAATCCCAAGGTCTTCATCCTATTTCCACTTGGGCTGAAATGAAGATTCAACTGAACGAAAAATATGTCCTTTCATATGATGAACATTTTCTTTATCAGTGGCAGTCATTGCGCCAAGGGAATTCTCCAGTCACATAGTACATCGATAACTTTGAAGACTTGATGCCCCAGGCCAATGTGGATGCGCTAGAAAGAATTACCCTATCCCAATTTCGAATGGGCTTTCACCCAAATTTTCAAAGGGAAATCATTCTTTATCCTGTTACCGATCTAGATGAATGTTTCTCAATACTCCAGTCAACGATCAATCTAAACCCTCTAATCCCGGTTTTTGATCCAGTCCTACTGAAAAGACGAATAATACCTATAGTCAATCCTCAAAACCCGTGAATCCTCAGATTGACAAGTGTAAAGGAAAATTTATCGAGACTTCTAGGCGCACACCACAACAGTGTTACAAGTGTCAAGGTTTTGGTCACTTTGCATCTCAATGTCCCAGTAAAACCCAAACCTTGATTATTCAAGAGCATCCCGAGAAAGAGGACAATGAGTTAAAAGAAGTATATGAACCTGTTGAAATGCCAAGTAACGAAGATGACGAAATTTCGGTGAAAACCATAGGTTGTATTAGGAATGTTTTCACTCCCGAGGAAAGTGGTCATAGTGTGTAAATACCGCACAAGTTGCTAGAGTCAGTAGGAACGTGTCAGCATTCTAACTTGCATGGGATTAGCAATCAGGTTTTATTGAATGATGAAAATACGCAGAATGCCACTAACGTAATAAATTTGTTTAATGAATTTTATAACGACAATTTTGTGTTAATTCATGATAGTCCAGAGCATGTGGAACTTTTCCCGACCTTAAAAAGATGTAATGATAGAAGTCTAGAATTTCCTCTAGACAAGGGTATTCACCCGATAGTTGCGGTGAAAGATCTTACACCTATTCTATGTCCTGCAACTATGCCTTTTAACCCATTCCTTGTTACCCAAACAATCGAGCCAAACCCACTTAACCAATTCATAACCCGTACCCTACCTGTGCAATATGAGAAAAGGTTGAATGGGGAGATTCTGGAGTTTCCAAACTTCACTACCAATGAGGGTAAACAACAGGAATATCTCACAACATGGAAGGGCAAGCCGGGAGTTGAGCACTCAAAGTGTACCATACATATACCATACATGAGTTCTACATCTCATCAGAGATGAGTTCTCCCACCCAGGGAGAATTGATGGGGACATCAAGACAAAGGGCAACAGATTCCCCGGTGTCAGAAGAAGCGGAAAGGAAGTCGGAATTAAAGAACTGGAAGAAACTAGAGCATTTGAACTTATTGAGATCGATCGATCGATCCCAAAGAATCGATCGATCGATTGAGGCCAGTGGCCTCAGAGCTTTTGGCGAATTTATTTTCTCGGTCGATCGATTAAGTCCCTATTTTTGATCAATCGAATGTGAACAGGGATTTCATGTGATTTATAACTTTATAAATCGATCGTTTGATCCTAAAATCAATCAATCGATTTGTTGCATGATTTAGTTCCGCCAAAAGGCGAAATTTAATTTTTCGGGGCAAACTTGTCTTTTAGTATTTATTTGTTTTAGGGTTTTCTTTTTTTTTGTCTTATTATATAAAGTCTTTATAACTTTATAATAGACATTGATTATTGAATGAAAATTTGAGAGCTTGCTTTGTGCAAACCCTATAAGACTTGTGAAGAGTTTTCAAACGAAAGAGCGAATCTTTCAAACCCTGAGGAGTGAACCTTCATTTCTCATGTGACTTGGTGCGAAGCCGACGTACATCTTTGGTGTGAAGCCTCGGAACCCTTGGTGTGAAGCATTGGATCTTATCCCTCTCTTTTATCTTTCTTTCATTATTGTCTTATAATATCTCCGCTATTTGCTTTGATAAAATACCCCCCTATGTTATGTTAAAATTGCATAAAACCCCCTAAGTGATGCCTATTTACACTTCACCCCCTATTTTTATATTTCCTTTACAAATACCCTCTGCCGTTAAATGACAGTTAACTAGGTATTATTTCTTCAATTAAATGACGCATTTTCCCTTAATATTATATAGAAAATGGCCATTGTATTTTTCCTAACTTTGACCGCATTTTAAACAGTGGATAAGCATCGGATCCTATCCAAATTTTTGGGTGGAACGTGATTGATCTCCTCTAAGTTGCCGTGTTACCTAATTTTTGATTTGGGTGTCCATGATGCTCAGTTGATTCGTAATGATGGTAGGGTCGGGATGGTATCAACGGGAGTAGCATTTTAGCGCTACCCATGAGTCAAGTGAGAGCCATGGACACTCAAATCGAAAGTCGGGTAACACGACAACTTATAGGAGATTAATCATGTTCCACCTAAAAAATTTGGGCAGGATCCGATGCTTATCCACCGTTAATGCGGTCAAAGTTGGGAAAAATAAAATGGCCATTTTGTATATAATGTTAAGGGCAAACACGTCATTCAATTAAAAAAATGACTCCTGGTTAACTGTCACTTAATGTAAGGGGGTATTTATAAAGGAAACATAAAAGTACGGGGTGCAGTATATATAGATATAACTCAGGGGGTTTTATGCAATTTCAGCATAACATAGGGGGGTATTTGCAAAAAACCCATTCCAAAACCCCAAATCTTTATTAATTTATACCTTTGATCATACCCTTTTATTTGCCTTAATTCTTTGAACCTTATTTATTCAAACCATAGAGGAGTCAAGAGACGATGCCATAATTGTCGCTTAGTGTCCTAAACTAGATCGAAACTCGAGTCCTTTATCAGATCTGTTTGTCTAGATCAGGAAATTTAATGCATGCAAACGCTATATTGAACTTACTATAATTGTTTTAATCGAATTCATTAAATTGCTTTTGTGTTTGGGTGATTTCAACTATTTCCATTATTTAATTTAATCTGTGGTTAATCTCAAGTTCGCATCATTTAAGGTTTAGCGTTTGTCCCACATCACTCACCCGTCATATGGTCGATAGTGCCAGAACCAATGATCCAACGAGGTGAATATGAGGATGTGGAAGCCATGAAGCCTGATGCTCCAGGAGTAGCAGTGGTAGTAGTTGTGGATGTAAGTGTAGTAGTAGTATGTGTCCTCATCTCAGAGCGAACCATCTCCAGTATATCAGCGTGAAGAGAACCTAGAGAATCCAACGAGAAAGTGCCACTGACATCAATAGTAGGCTCAAATCCGGAGGCGGAAGCAGTATGAGCAGAAAGATTTCGGCTGAAATGAATCTGGGTACCCATGAAGCTTAAAACGACGGTCACGACCATGTCCAGTCTTCCCACAATGCGTACAAAGATGGTCAGAGCCACGTGTGACGGGGGCACGCGGCGTCGCCATCCGGGTCAGCCATAGGGCCATTTTTCTTCTTCGTGTCAAGAGCATCGTTGGTGCATCGATGCCATGAGGGCGGCACAAGTGTGTTGATCGTGGGCCACGAAGGCGTCGCGACATGTTGGGATGAAGGGTTGAGACTTGGGCGTGACACGAACGCGACATGGCCATGTGGGGGAGCGATGCGGGGCGTTGCGGCGTATTGGTGTCAGTATGTCAAACCAATATGTTTGAGGTTCTTCCGTCATTTCGGCCAAGTTATTATTTTACCCTTATATAGGGGGACATGAGTTGGGAGTCCCCCGACCCAACACGTGCACTAGCCTCGTGGGCTTGAGTGCATGCATCCGGGCCATGCTTGGTACGTGGTCGTCCTAGCTACGTCGTGTTCTAGGGCTATCGTGTTTGGGGTGGTTTCCAACCACCTCCGCAGTGTGGGGCTTAGCCCAAAGGGGGCTCGGTATATGCTCGTCGCTGCCTATCACGTTATCAATCGTTGTTGCCTATTGTGTTGACAATCTTCGTTGTCGGCTCTAACCTGTTGCGTTGCTTCGCAGGGCGAAGTCTAAACGTAGAGGTCGAGGTGAAGCTTGAGTAGGACAAGCACTCCACCGTTCATAGCATTTGGGAATCCGCATCGCGTGACTGTTGAGGCTTAATAGGCTGACTTAGGGCATCCGGCGTTAGGTGTCGCACTGGCTAACACTGCTGGACAAGTGACCCCGTGACATTTGGTATCAGAGCCACTGTGATGGCTGAGATGGAAGGGACAAGCGAGGATGCAAGACGATGGACAACGAGGGAACTGTTGGATAATTTAGAAGCTCAGACGGAACAATTGGATTCAGTGGTATCTGTCATGACATTGCATGGGGAACGACTGATAGGCATGAGAGAATCAATGCCACTGTGACCGAGACAGTAGAGCAATTGACAACAGAGGTACGAGGTATAAAGGTTATGTTGGAGGAGATAGGTGACAAGATGGGTGTGTTGAAGAAGCTCATCCTTGCAATGCCAACAGGGATGCTGACACCCCGGTTCAAGTTTCCCGAACCAGAGACGTTTAAGGGCTCTCGCGAGGCGAAGGACCTCGAGAACTTTATTTAGGACGTGGAGGAATACCTTGAATCGTTGGGGGACCTCGATGCAAAAGTCAAGCTGAGGATTGCATCGAGATACTTGGTTGAAGACGCCAAGTTGTGGTGGAGGCATCGGATGTCAGAGGCACGTTTGGGCATTGGGGCAGTTGAGTCATGGGCCAATTTGAAGGAGCTGCGGGCTCAATTTCTACCTACCAATGTTGGATGGACAGCACGAAAGACTCTGTCAGCGTTGAGACACACTGAATCGTTGATTGAGTACATTAAAACTTTCACGAGCTTGATGTTAGACATTGATGATATGAGTGAGAAGGATCTGGTCTTCTCCTTTACATACGGATTGGCGCCATGGGTGCAACATGAGCTATCTTGTAGAGGATTGGAGAAGTTGGATGAAACGCTGGCTGTTGCTGAGCAGCTAACTGCGCATCGCCAGGAACGAGAGAAGGCAAATCAGGAAACCGTAGACAATGTTGACAAGTAGGCGAGGAAGCCGAATGATACTGAGCATCAGCGATTCGGTCATGAGAGGGGTGGTAGGTATGAAAGAAAGAGAGGACAGGCCTAAGGCAAAGAAGGGCTGCTTCTTGTGTGGTGGGCTGCAACTGGTGCGGGAGTGTCCAGAGAAGGCTGTCTTAAATGTGATGGTCGCAGAGAGGGAAGAAAACAGTTGATGATGAGGAGTCCATCACCAGAGTAGGGACGATCCGGCTGATTAACTGTTGAGAAAGTGGACACCGCGGTCTTGTTGGCTTGGGCCGTGGGAAGACTTAGACACCAATAGTGTACAGATTTTGAGGTGTGCAGTTTTGGTTATGTACAGTTTTGCTACATAGGGTAAAGGCCGGGAGCTATCGAGGAACCGTGGCAGTGGACATAAAGTGCAAAACTTCAGAATGTGGGGGAGGGCATGTTTTTATGGAGGAGTGCCTTTGCGTCAACGAGGACGTTGACGGTTTTGAGTGGACGAGGATGTGAAGGGGGCACGCTGCATCGCCATCCAGGTCAGCCGTAGGGCCAATTTTCTTCTCCGTGTCAAGAGCATCGTTGGTGCGTTGAGGCCATGAGGGCGGCACCAAGTGTGTTGGTCGTGGGCCACGAAGGCGTCGCGACACGTTGGATGAAGGGTTGAGATTTGGGCGTGACACGGTCACGACACGGACGCGACATGGTCATGTGGGGGAGCGATGCAAGGCATTGCGGCATATTGGTGTCAGTATCTCAAACCAATACATTTGAGATTCCTCCGTCATTTCGGTCAAGTTACTATTTTACCCTTATATAGCGGGACATGAGTTGGGAGTCCCCCGACCCAACACGTGCACTAGCCTCGTGGGCTTGAGTGCGTGCATCCGGGCCATGCTTGGTGCGTGGTCGTCCTAGCTACGTCGTGTACTAGGGTCATCGTGTTTGGGGTGGTTTCCATCCACCTCCGCGGTGTGGGTCTTAGCCAAAAGGGGGCTCGGTATATGCTCGTCGCTGCCTATCGCGTTATCAATCATTGTTGCCTATTGCGTTGACAATCGTCGTTGCCGGCTCTAATCTACTACGTTGCTTCGCAGGGCGAAGTCCGAACGTAGAGGTCGAGGTGAAGCTTGAGTAGGACAAACACTCCACCCTTCGTAGCATCTGGGAATCTGCATCGCGTGACTATTGGGGCTTAATAGGCTGACTTAGCGCATCGGGCGTTAGGTACTGCACAGGCTGACACTGCTGGACGAGTGACCCCGTGACACACGGCCTCTACCTTTGCCACCACAAACCTTGCCACGTCCATGGTTAGAGCCTCTACCACAACCAGCCTGAGAATCAGTGAGAAAGGTAGAACTCTCTGAAAATGCAGAAGTAGGAGCCATAATAGTATGTTGCTCCTCAGAGAAGAGGATCCCATTACAGTGCTGAGAGAGGGAAGAGGGTGTGCCGTAAGGATCTGTGTCCGTACTCAGGATGAAGACCACCCAAAAAGGCATAGATCTGCTAACGCTCATGTCTTTTAGCGAGTATGGATGCCACCTCAGCACTGAATTGAGTAATTGGTCCATAATGACTAAGCTCCTCGCACATGCTTTGAAGAGCACTGAAATATTCTCCCATGGTCATTTCTCCCCGTTGACACTCAGCAATGCCACGATTGAGCTGATAGATCCGAGTTTCATGTTCAGCTGGGGCAAAGGTTTCTTCAAGTTTCATCCATAAAGAGGATGCAGACTCATTGAACAGAAAAGTTGAAATATTTGGGTACATAGAATTGAATAACCAGCCCAATATAATGGCATTGCCGGCCTCCCAATCAGCAAGTTCAGGGGAACCAGGCTTAGATTTAGGAAGAGATTCAGTAAGAAGACCCATCTTCTTCCTACCTTGAAGGTATAGGGTAATAGCTCTTTTCCATTGAAGAAAATTTGAAGAATTCAATTTAATTGTCGTGATGCTTGATGGTAAATGTTCAGCACTCAAGCCCCACATATTTATCGCCCATTTTACCAATCAAACAAAATATACAAGGGAGAAACCAATAGCATGAACCACATAAAAAATATGGGAGAGAAGAAACAAGTATTAATGAGCAGATGTAGTAGGCAGTAATGGCAGCAATAAAAAACCAGCAATGGTCATCAATGGCGGCAGTCGAAAACCAGCAAAAAAAAGCTGTCAACTTGAATACCTGGTGTGATACATGTTGTCATTCAGCAATATGTCAACGCATATCGATTGAAGAAGATATACAGCATTGCAATACGTACTAGAAGTTGAAGAAGATCCGAGAAACAAGAGAATCAACTATAGGCTTAGAAGAGGATTCACACAAGAATCACCATAAAAGTCTCAAATCACCATGAATCATGAAGACAGATATCAATGGGTTCCAAAGACTAGACCAATGCATCTCCAACAAGTTTCACTGAGCACTTGATCCACACAGAAAGCTGGGAACCAGAAATATGAAATCTGCCAAGATTTCCCAGATTGAAAAAACCTCTCGAAAAGCAATCAAAACAGCATTATAGAACTCGATCCCAGAGGCAAAGCGAAACCCAAGATGAATCCGATCAGATTGGTGGTGATTTCGAGTCAAACCTAGGTCAGAAAGTTTGACCTGGCTGACGTCAGCAAGGTGATGGGTATTGAACCGTAACCTGCTCTGATACCAACTTGGAGTAATGAATATGAGAGAGAGAGAGAGAAAATTAGGTTAGATAGATTAGGGTTAGGGTTGATATGATGGAATAAGTTAGGGTTAGAGAGGAGAGGGAGGGGAGAGAAATAATTAAGAGGTAAATGGGCTTCATGAGAATAATAGCGGATAATAGAGTGCACAGATTTGGACACACCATGATAGCCATTCACAAGATCATCACATAGACTGGATGACAATTAGTGTCCTGTGTACAAAGATGATGACTAGTACCCTTTCAATGGTGTCGTAGATTAACATCCTCTATAAACTGACATTTTAAAAAAGTACTTTCTTTACAGTGTCTCAGGTCGAAACGCAGATCAATCTCGTCTTGCTGAGCCCTATGATGCGAGACATCTCATCTCGGGCGAAATTTAAAACCATGGTTGACGGTGCCCTCGCTGCTAAGTGAATGCCTAAGAATGATGCCATTAAGCAGAATCCTTGTGACTGCTATCTAATAATTCCCTGTAATGGTCAAATTTAGTATATTATTATATTTCACTTTGATTACTTGTTTCATTGTAGGCTTTTGTCTAAATTTCATTAACTTGATTTTTTTTACTGTATGAATTGTGTTATGATGAATTTTTCTCTCAACTATTTCCATGTATGTCTTTTAAATCGAAGTTCTTTGAATAATAGTTTGTGATTTTACCTCATTGGATGTGGTGGCAGTTGGTTCTCGACTACAATGATCAAATGGACATCCCCTTTCTCAGAGCATTGATAGTGTACATAAATTATGGTGCTATCAGGTTAAGGTAGTTCCCTCTACTATTGACTCTTGATACATTGTTATTTGGATTTATATATTATAAGGGAGCCATTACTTGCACTCGAAAAGTTGGCCCTTGCACCAAATTTAAAAGAAAGACTTGCAAGTTTGGCGACCTCTGCTATGTGAAAATATCATCTAAGTCATTTGCTTTCAAAGCCATGATTAAAAGATATTAAGTGTAAAAGATTAGCAGGGAATATAATCTTATCATGTGGTTAAATGGAGTCAAAGGCTATTATTTGATTCAACAGTTGACTACAATAGATCATATGGTAAATTTCGTGTTTTGCCCCAATCTTATGCAATGGAGAACTATAGATCATAAAATTCAAATCAGACAGCCCAGATTGTGTTTTCACATGTCACATGTCCCAAAAATACCAAATCTTTTTTTAAGTTTGGTGCAAGGGCCAACTTTCCCATTTTATAATTGTGATTCCTTTTTCTTATTGCTGTCTCATTACTCCATTTAAGATTAATAAACACTTGTGATTCCTTTTTCTTATTGCTGTCTCAGTTCTCCATTTAAGATTAATAAATACCCAATGCTCTAAAATTATCTATAAAAGGCACCCATTTTTGCAATGTGGCATACATCTTTGATCATTTAAGTTTTTCATTATTATAGTCATTGTGTCTACCACATTCAGCACAAAAATCATACGCATCAGAGTATTAGAACCATCTGATCAGAGCGCCTTAATATCGACTGTTAAACAAATGTGCATAACCGTTCATATTAGAATGCATTGATTGGACAGCTCAAATCCTCCACTGTCTCTGATTTTTGGGCCCATAGTAGGGTAGCTCCCAATATGAAGTACGGTTTTGATGAAATGTGCCACTTGGCCAAAATGTGTGCTGCTCATGGTCTCAATCTGTAAATGCTTCTCATGACCCATTATTATTTATCATTAACTTGGGGATTCTTTGACCACAGGACTGATAAGACAGGGGAGGTTGTAAATCAAGACCTTCACCAGCCCTTGTATTTATCGAAGATACCTGGCCGGTTTTATTATTTATTTGGGAAACCGATCGAAACGAGGGGAAGAAAAATGGAGATTCTAAAAGAAAAAGAGAAAGCAAATGCATTGTACTTCCAGATAAAATCGGACGTCGAGAGAATGATATCGTATCTGAAGAGGAAGAGGGAGGAAGACCCTTTTAGGCCTATCTTACAAAGAATCATATATCAAGCTGCTTTTGGTTCCAAACATGAAGTCCCCACATTTGATCCATGAAAAGTTGGTTTTGGAGGTGCAATTTCTTTATACCTTTATGTAAAAATAAAAAATAATAATAATTTAAAAAAAAAAGAAGCAAAATGTCTAGTATTATAGTTTTGGTTTGTCAATGAGGTGCTATCAAACTTTGAGCCCTTGACATTTTAGAAAATGAAGTTTTAATTATGTTCTTTTCACTTAGAGCATGCACTTGATGGCCATCAAGCAGATTGTACAACTTATTTAATCTTATGAAGATGGAAATATGCGGCACGCAATCCGCGACGTCAAGATGACTATAGTAGCAAATTTTGTTTTTGGCAATATTTCGGTTTCATTTTGGATAAAATTCAACAAAAATTAAAGAATATTTTGGATATTATAAAAAATGTATATAATGTTATGAAAAATACTAAAACATGTGTGAAGTTGAAAAAGATTTTATTAAGAAGTTAAGTGCATTATATAATTCACTATCTATATGCATTACAAATCGGTAATAGAAACAATAAATTGTACCCATGGAGCACATCTCCCCAAATCCTAGTTATCCAAGTGGCATCCTTACACCATGCTCATTGATTATCGTCCATGCCTGCTTTAACAACCATTTGAAGGGGGGTCTTATAGGTTCTTGATCCGATGGTCGAGATCATTTTAGTGATCCAAAATTTGAGATGATCACCGTTCAGATGATGCCGACGCCCATGTGTACCATTTCAGAAGGTCGGCACCACCAGTACATAATCGATGAGCCATGCACCAGAGGTGGTGATTGGCCTTGTCCGCTTAATAGCATGGCTTTAAATATTGTCATATCTATACAACCCCCCATCGACATAGGGTCAAATATCAGCTCAAAGTAGTCAAATAATTGTTATATCGGTCGATATGTAGGCAATATAAATCAGAAAATTATACTGAGCAGACATCAAACAGCAGACCAACAACAGACTGCTGATGTGGCATGATGCAAGTAGCTGGCCTGACCTGCATTGCCGGTACCCATTGCTCTTGCATTGTACCACGAAAGCGACTCGTTGAATGGTCAGCTGTTTGCGGTCTGCCATATATAAGTGCCCTAACTAGATCTCCAGCCCCTTAAAAACAAAACTATTCTGTTGAATCGTCGACATCAAACCCATTTCAAAGCAGGTTCTTAGATCAAACCAGCATACATAAAATCTGGTTCTTGGATCTCGTTGCGAAATGTGTGCCACGTGAAAACAAAATCTGACTATCCAATGGTAGCCCATGATCTCGATAATCATTAGTTCCATTATTCATATATGAGGGCTCAATATTTATATTTTTTGGGTAATAATTAGTTCCATTATCCATAATCGAGGGCTCGATCACTATTTATATTCTTTAGAAAACAAAAACAGAGAATCTCCCATCAATGGTTAATGGAGTAGGTAACTGAGTAGCAGAACCCATTCTTTAGTCCACATCACGAAACAAGCAAAGTAGGCCCTTTATTTCACTAGGTAGCTATGGTCTTGTTATTTTGTAAGAAAGATCTATTGTGGGGAAGATTGAGACCAAAAATAATCTTCATCTTCTTATTGAAAGCAGTCTAACAGTCTTAGCAAGTGAAACCTGGGTTGAGAAGAAAGAATCTCCAATTGTAAATAAAATTACCCTTATGAAAATCTCAATCCAACTGATAAGAGGAATCATATTCTATTAACCATCCACACTATTATTCTTTATCTTTTCTGTTGTAGGGGTTATGCACATCTTGTTCAATACTCAGTGGGGCTTGCTGTGCCCCATAGAATATGATTCTTGGCCAACCATTCATTGTATTGGGGACCTTAGAAGGGCACCGTGATTGACAAACCATGATAACTGTAACCTCACCCAGCTCCAATCAGAATGCATTGATCGCTTGGATTCAGATGATGGAGATTGTCTTTTGTCCCAGTCTTCCATAGGGTGGATCCTGAGAATTGAGATTATGGGTGTACAATCAAACGGTCAATTTCTTATTCCATTGTGGCACACATCCCAAAAAGTAGCAGGAAAATCACGTTTAATTTTCGGGATGCCTCCTACTATGTGTGCAATAATAAAAAACTGACCTTATGATGGTATGCCATGACTTCAAAATTCTTTGTGTGGAAGATTGCAATGAAAAACAAACTCCAACATCTGATTCTAAGGGATCAATGCATTTTAGCTGAAGGAGAATTTCACCGGGTGTAAATAATGGTACCCACCTCAGAATCATTAGAAAGACCAAAACAGTCTATATAAGCATAAGGAACACCTCAGTGAGAAGGCAATCTGATTTCCCTTGGTTTGGTTCATTAACATCACCACAATGAAGAGTAGGCTAGGGACCAGACTCCAGGGCTGGGACACCAACAACGGAGCCGAATCCAACGGAGATGGGTGGAGAATTAGGCCAACCATGGTCGACGCCGACGGTAGAAATAGGCCCGGCATCGTGATCTGCCCTCCACTCGATAGCAAGGGCCTGGTTGGCAAAGTCGAAAACCTCGTCGAACATGCCTTCGCACCATCCGCACCGAGTTCACATGCTCAAACTGGTTACGGTTCCGTCGTAGAAGCCGCGAAAAATTATGCTCTTGCCAATAACAAATGGGGTGGGAGCAACGGCCTAGTTCGCGATCAAACACCCAACCTCGAAGAATTCGTAGGTAATACACAAATGGGGGGAAATAGGTCAAGTCCCACGGGTGTTCCGCGTGGGAGGTTTCAGCGAGAGATGCCTAGGAGTTCCGGCTATGGTACTGGAAGCTTCGGCTATGGCACGAACAGCGAATTTGGTGCCTACGGGAGAAATGATTTGGGGCTCAACGGCGCAGCGGCACCTAGTTCGTTTTCAAGAGACGAGTGGAGTAAGCCGAGAGGTTGGTAAGCAATGAGGCCTCCAAAGAGTCTGCGGCGGCAGCCGTGGGCAACTGAGGGACAGCTTAGGGATGCATATATTGGTTTAGATGATGGTTTTATTACCTCAGTGAACCTCTCTTGTTAGTAGTAATAGATCAGTGTGATGCTTTCAGTACGTTTATGTTACGTTTATCTGTTATAACAGAAATAAAACCAGTTTGAGCATAATTGAGATGGCTTTCCTGTTATGGGTCAAGGTATCAAGTATTGGCCGATCCCGGTACATATCGGTTTTTTGGCCAACCAATACATATCGGTCGTGATACAATATTGGTATCGTTATCGGTATCAGGAGTTGGGCGATACGGGACGGGAATCCGTGGATACTTTTTTCTTTTTTAAAGCACCGGAACGTATCAATATCGGCCGATACATATCGGTCCTCCATCAATCGACACCAAATACCGATACCCACTTTGACACCTTGCTATGGGTATTGATGATGAGTATCCGCTTTTTCGTTTTCATTTTGCCAACTGGGTGTAAATAATGGCTGCGCTTGAACACATAGTCCCGAGACTCATTTATATATTTTAAATTACATTTTAAAATTTACTATATATTTTGAATTCAGAATTAATTCTTTTTCCATTTTCATTTTTTGATTTCCTCCATTTTCTTTTTTCATTTCCTGTATAACTATATGTTTCATTTTCTCAACAAGTAAACTGTTTTTTTTCGGTTACAAAGGATGCGTTTGGCATAGCCCTTAGTCAACTCCCTGCCAGAGCTGCATATACGTGCTTTAGCAGGACCCCTTCTCGTTGCTAACTCCTTAGGAAAGTAGACTTTACCTCCTCTAGCAGCTATCTACCTGCTCTCTGCTAAGTCTTGCGAGAGCAATTAAAATTTACTACACCAAAGAGTGAGCAGAGAACATGGGAGAACTATTGGAGCAATGGCATAACCACATAGAAGGGTGTGGGGGCTCAAGCCCCTATTTAACTCTAGAGTGTCTATGAAGTATGTTTCTTATACAACCTTCATTTATATATAAGCCCACAAATCTATGATGTAAAAACTCCCAAATCGATGGTAAAATAACTATTAACATTATATTTATCATTTGTAACCCTCACAAACAAAAATTCATGGGTACGCCCCTGCGCTGGAACCAGTGGCGGAGTCAGGATTTTTCTGATGGGGGATCCCTTATAGTCATAAGATAGTAATAATAGTAAAGAACTGTAATAACCCGAAAAATTGCGTTAAACGGTGACCTCGGGATCCGTGCCCGACGGGTCGTAGGTTTAACCAAGTAGGAGTCCACTAGTTGACTCGAGGAGTGATGAACGGATGTGATGTGAAATTAAGACAAGCGTGTGGAGTGTGAGGTGAAATCTGAAACCACATACACCCATCTGGGGTGTATGTGCTCAACACATGAAAAATGAGTATAAAAGGGTTAAAGAATCCAAAATTACTCTTGTTTGGTGAGAGTTAAGAAGAGAGAGAGAGGGAGAGAAGTAAAGAGGGGTTGTTGTGCAAGGAGTGAACGCAAGCCAAGAGGGGATTCGAGCATTTAAGGTCGGATTCGACGTGAGGGATCCACTAGAGACAAAGCTGGAACCCTAGCCATTCCAACCTTGTGATCCAAGCAAATGAGATTTGATTGAGGTAAAAATTATGTGAATTAAATGCATAGATCATAGAGGTTAATTGCAGTCAAAATTAACTTAAAATCATAGGATAAAGGCCTAGAAAAAGAAAGAAAATTGTTTGAGAAGGATTTGGAAGAACAACCCGAAAAGGGGGCTGAGTCTGGCCAAATCGATTAATCGATTTGGGTTTCAATTAATCGACTTGGTCTGAGAAGTTGAAAAGTCATGAAGGCCCGATTTCGATTAATTGAAATGAATTTCGATTAATCGATTTGGATTTCGATTAGTCGATTTGGAAATCGACTAATCGACTGGGAAGCTCCAGCCACTGGAGAAATGAAACCTGGGAAAATCGACTAATCGAACTGAGATTTCGATTAATCGATTTGGGATTTCGATTAATCGATTTGGGATCGATTAATCGATTTTGAGATCTCGATTACTCGATTTGAGAATCGACTGCTTTATGTTAGAGATCTCGATTAATCGATTTAGGATCGATTAATCGAATTTGAATCTCGATTAATCGATTTTGGGAATCGATTAATCGACTTTGATAGTTTTGCCTAACTTCTTAGTTTGACTTTGAGATTCAGGGAGGGTCTTGGACCTTCTTTGTTACATCTTTAGTGATAAGTTACATGTGTTATGTTGTACCATAGGTAATACGTATGATCATGAGCACAAGGAGCCGCGTGGGACCTTGATGCTAGGAGTTTCAAAGACTTGAGGTAGGGAACACCTTGAACATGTACATTAATTTCAAGAGCATGTATATAGTAATATAATTATCAAATTGAAGTTATTTTTAAATTGTGAAAAGCTTTGTGAAAATGGGTACGTGTGTGATACCAAAAATGTGATAAAGGCATCTGTGTGATGCAAGTAATCTAATGAGATTGAGACATCCCCAGGGGATGATAAAGTAATAAAGGCATCAGGTGTGATGCGGGTATGTATACATCCCAGAGATGTATACATAGGATTGAATAATTACTATTGAGGCCTAACTGATATAAGATAGCACACTTACACGGTGAACAATTATATGTAATGCACATGATATTTTTATTATTTGAGGTTTGGAGGATACCCCACCGACGTGGCGGGATACCCACGACTGACGCGACAGGATATCCGTGACCGGTACGGCGGCGAATCCGTACACTAGTATGGAGATTTATCCGTAACCGTAAGTACATCTCAGGGATGTTGTGTGATATTTAATCCCGCCGCCTAGTGAGAAAGGGGCTTAGGTCGTATTCCCAGGGAATACATTTTTTACAACTGTCTAATTAGATGACAATGAAGGGTATCTCATCGGGGCTCGATGCTATATTGCTCGGGGATTACTTAAGTTGAATATTTGAGTTTTGCTTTAGGCCTGTCCAGTGTTATTCATGATAAATCAATAGTAATGTAAGACATGCTAACAACCAGTAAACTTAAATGTAAATTCATCATATTTGAACTGTTTTCTTTCAAAAGCATAGACACATCATGCTTAGAGTATCATGGAATATATGTGAGTTTTAATTTATATGTTCATTGTGTATGTTCCCTATTGAGCTAGCATGTAGCTCACCCTTTAGACTATACGTCGCAGGTCCTTTGATAGCAGCAGCTGAGGCTTCGGGGGGTTTAGATCCGGGTGATTCGGATTACGCGCCGGGAGACGAGTTGGAGCCTCCACCCGAGGACTTCTTCTAAGTGACTCTGCTGCGTACTTTGACGGAGAGTAGTTTTGAGAGATTAGTGTTGCTTGGTATGTCAAGCCTTTATTTTTGTTAAAACAATGTAATTATATTGGATTATTCTATTGGTGAACCATCTGGGGTGATCTGATTATCACCGATGGTTCGGGTCGGTTCTCTGTTCATGCAGTGGCATGAAAGTAGAACTGTCTTTAGTGTATGCCAGTTGGGCATATTAACGTTTCTGCTTTACTGAAATTATTTGCTTTATTTGTTAAATTGTGCTTGTTATACTAATATTCCGTGCTAAGTTTTGGGGCACGGTCTAGAGGATCGTGCTGATGGGACGGGTTTCGGGGTGCCGAAATTCGGGCTGTCACAGTTGGTATCAGAGCATTTTCTTTTAGAAACTTTAACAATCATTCTTTTGTCAGAGCATAGGGACTTCTGCTAATAAAAACTTTGTTTTGACATGCAGACCGTGATGTTACCTAGAGGAAGGGGTCGACCCAGGGGCGGCCATAATAGAAGTTTACGTAGTGGAGATGGGTATATCTCTCCTACAAATAGAGTACCTATAGGAGATTGAGGGGCTTCTGGCAGTGGTGGCCAAGGAAGCCAAGACCAGGAAGAGGGTCGTGATCGAGATCGTCAGGATCAAGATCAAAGAGAGCAAGAAAGAATAAGAGAGCGAAATGAGGATAGAGAAGAGCGTCAGAAGATGATGCACACCATGGAGACCATGGCGGCTGCCATGGCACAACAGGCAGCATCTTTGGTAGCTCACACCGCTCAGGAGCAGCATCAATCACCGACACCTTCAGTAGCTCCGACACCGCCAGCGTCTTCTATTTTTACTGAGTTTAGGAGGATGAGACCTCCTAGTTTTTCTGGACAGGGAGAGCCCATAGTGGCAGAGCATTGGTTGAGTGAGATGGAGAAGGTGTTCAGCGTGCTCACTTGTACCGAGGACGAGAGCGTCCGTTGGGCAGCCTATATGTTGGACGGGGAGGCTGGGCCTTGGTGGAAGTCTGTTTCACGGACTAGGGCTCAGGAGACCCCAGACATGCCATGGACTTGGGATGAATTCGTTGAGGAATTCAATAAACAGTACTTCCCTAAGGTGGTAAGGAACCAAATGGAAATCCAATTTCTACAGCTTACTCAGGGGAAGATGACAGTGAGAGACTATGGAGTGGAGTTTATGCGACTCGCTCACTTTGCGCTCGACTATGTCATCACCGACATGATGAAAGCAAAGAGGTTTCAGCAAGGTTTGAGGTCGGACGTGAGGAGAGGAGTAGCACCATTCCAATTGAGGACCTATGGTGAGGTCATGAGCAAAGCGCTCGTAGTGGAGGAGGAGAATAATAATAGATATTGTCAGAGAGAGCAACAGGGAAGGTGGAACAATGATCAGAGTAGAACGGGGAATTATGAACCGATGAACAAAAGGCCGAGGTTCATACCAAACAATCAGAAACTACCTTTTCTAGGAGGCTATGGAAGACCGACGCAGCAGAGCAACCAGCAGAGATTTCCATTGCTCGCGTCAGGGATACAGATACGCTACGAGAGCCCTGTGATTACTATAGGCGCTACAGTCACACAAGGGGCTTCTCGAGCAGCTTCTTCCACGCCACGTGAGACTTGTGCCAAGTGTGGCAAGTGATCGATTTTAAATGTAACCCTTGCAAGTGCACAAGATCTATTGCAGTATGCCAAGAACAAAGGTGTCGAACCCACAGGGAAATCTTGAATTTTAATTAATTCTTTCAGAGATTTAAAAACGTCCCTAAGGAAGTACCAAAGGGCAGATTCAATTTTACCAAAATTTATCACACTTTTCCTAAATGCAGAAAAATAAATTAATCTAAACAGCTAATTACCGATGAATCTAAAATAATAATTAAATGAGATCAAGGAATATGCTACCCCAGATTTGTATCCCTTTTCTACCATTAAAACCCACAGTTTCATTAAAGCATCATTCACACCATTATTCAGCTATAGAGATGATTCGTAATAAAATATGATCATCAATCCGGCATACCCTATCTAAAAACTATGACTCAGCCTATCATTGCGGTATGAGTCATGTAAGAAGTATAGCGTATCTCATGATGTTTAGATCACAACAGTAAGTACATAATCGCTCTGCAGCCTAGATCAGTCTGCAGGTCCAGATCTAGCGATTATAGTCGTTGATACGCGCAATCAACGGTCATAACAAGCATTCAATATATTTTCAATAACACAAACTTTTAGCAAAACGATTTCATGATGACAATAAATCGACTATGGTATTAATCATAAATAAGGGTACTTATCTGGGGATCGCATCTTCCCCGATCTACTGATTTAGCCGCTCATCTTTGGTGTATGATCTCCTTGTTCATTCAAAGTCATTCCTCTTTTTATTTCTTCCAAAGATCTTTGTTTATAATGCCTTTTCCTAAATACAATCTATGCTTTCATTAACGTAAAGGAAAAACAATGCAAATCCTAGGTACAATCTACTCAGATGGAACCCTAGAAGAAGGAGAAAGAAGAACTCTTGAAAAGATGCCAAGAGGAGCCTAAAACCAAAAATAATAATAATGAATAATAATCCTCTAAAAAATTCTCTCCAAAAACTTTAAAAAAGAAAAGCCAAAACTAACTCTCTAATTATCTATCTCTAATTCCCTATCTCTAATTCCTATCTCTAATTTTTTATCTCTAATTCCTATCTCTAATTTTTTATTTTCCGAAGTGTTTGATCCGCTTTAAATAGAGCCGAAGTTTCTCAGCCATAGAGGTGTTCCAACTCGAAAATTTAGGGTCGATTAATCGACCCAATAGGGTCGATGCATCGACCTCCCAGATTTTCGTGAATTCCCGCAGAACTTTGCATCAAACACTGCTTTGGTATTTTGGCCATAACTCTCTGTCCCAAACTCGGATTGAGGCGATTCGTGATCCGTTGGAAAGCTGACTGAAAGATTTATAACTTTTGTGTTTTAACAATTTCATAATTAGGCCATATTGATTGTCTAAATTGAGCTACAAGTCGCACCAAGTTCTCGATGACCCAAAGTTGTAGTGTTTTGACATTATTTTCAGAATTCTTAGACTGTTTTCTGCACTTGGCTTGTATTTACCTGAAACACTTCAAATCTAATAATTTTTATCAGATAGCCTTCATCGGATAACTAAATATAGGTATCTAGGGGTGAAATATCATCATATTTCACTACTCATCAGCAAGCCTCACAAGACAGTGGACTGTAGGGTAGACACTCGGGGTTGCTTTCGATGTGGCAAGGTGGGCCACTTGATCAGGGAATGCCCCGAGGTAAACAAAGGGAAGACGGCTTCAGTACCCATTCTGCGACCTATACAAGCAAGGAAGCCGATCATCCAAGGAAGAGTCTACGCAGTCACAGCTCAAGATGCTCAGAATACAAACGATGTCATTCAAGGTGAACTTTCCTTTTTAAATAAAGATTTTCAATTCATGAAATTTTAGATAGAGAAGGTGCATCTATATAAAATATATATATATAAGAGGAACTTGCATGTGATAAATTTAGTATATTGATAATAAACAATATATATATGTGTATGTATAATTAGGTGGATTATACATCTATAAGAAGGGAAGCGACGCGTCATACGAAGCTCGAGTGTTGATAGACCCAGGGTCTACCCATTCATTCGTTACCCCTCACTTCACGAAGAAGATGAAAGTCAACCCAGAGGAGTTAGACTTCGTTTTAATCGTGACGGTTCCTACTGGGAAAGCGGTTGATACCGAGAAGGGTTGCAACTCCGTGATCGTGAGGGTCATGGATGGAGGCTATTTTGAGCTACCCGCGAACCTAATTCTGTTAGACATGTAAGGATTCGATGTGATCCTTGGCATGGATTGGCTATCGACTCACTGTGCGACAGTAGATTGCAAGAACAAAGTCGTCACTTTTAGACCGAATACAGGGAGATCGTTCTGATTTAGAGGAGAAAGGTCGACGCACATACCACTTATCTCGGCAGTCAGGGCCGAGCGATTGATCAGAAAGGGGTGTAGCGGATACTTAGCATTTCTGAAGGAGCACAAAGAGGAGAAGAATGTGATCTCGGAGATAGCAGTTGTGCGAGACTTCGCCAATGTATTTCCAGAGGAGTTACCCGGATTACCTCTAGAGAGAAAGATAGAATTCGCCATCGACTTAGCACCAGGAACGGAGCCTGTGTCTAAAGCACCATACAGAATGGCTCCTGCTGAGTTGAAGGAGTTGAAAGAGCAGTTACAAGAATTAATGGACAAGGGTTTTGTTAGACCGAGCGTGTCTCCATGGGGAGCACCGGTCTTGTTCGTAAAGAAGAAAGATGGGTCAATGCGTCTGTGCATTGACTATCGATAATTGAACAAACTTACCATTAAGAATTGATACCCTTTGCCTAGGATAGATGACTTGTTCGATCAATTGCAAGGAGCGAAGTATTTCTCAAAGATCGATCTGAGATCTGGGTACCATCAATTGAGAGTCAAGGCAGAGGATATTCAGAAGACTGCATTCAAGACTCGATACGGACACTATGAGTTCCTAGTGATGCCGTTTGGGTTGACAAATGCCCCGGCGTCATTCATGGATCTGATGAATAGGGTGTTTAAACCACACCTAGATACTTGTGTCATAGTGTTTGTTGACAACATCCTGATCTATTCAAAGTCAGAAGAAGAGCATGAGAAACACTTGAGAGTAGCCCTACAGACTCTACGTGAACACCAATTATATGCCAAGCTCAGCAAATGTGAGTTTTGGTTAGAAGAAGTTAGCTTTTTGGGACATGTCGTCTCAAAGCTTGGTGTCACTATAGATCTAGCAAAGATCGAAGCAGTAATGAATTGGGAGCAACCAAGGACAGCGACCGACATCCGCAGTTTCCTAGGATTAGCAGGTTACTACCGGTGTTTCGTTGAGGTTTTTCAAAAATATCTGGACCACTCACGAGACTCACACGGAAAGACGCAAGGTTTGAATGGAGTGAGACATGCGAGAAGAGTTTTCAATAACTTAAGAAGAGACTCACTTCAGCTCCAATGTTAGCTATACCTTCAGGCAGTGGAGGGTTTGCAGTGTATAGCGATGCTTCATATACTGGTTTAGGATGTGTGCTTAATCAGCACAAACAGGTGATAGCGTATGGGTCGAGACAGTTGAAAGAGCATGAGAAGAATTATCTGACACATGACCTGGAATTAGCAGCGGTCATTTTCGCGCTTAAGATTTGGAGACATTATTTGTACAGTGAGACGTTTGAGATCTTCACCGACCATAAGAGCCTCAGATATCTATTTACACAGAAGGAGCTAAACATGAGGCAGCGCAGATGGATGGAGTTTCTCAAGGACTATGACTGTTCCATACAGTACCATCCAAGCAAGGCTAATGTGGTAGCTGACGCCTTGAGTCGGAAGATTTCAGCTCAGTTAGCTAGTTTAATTTTGGGTATGCACAGATGGAAGCTGTTTGAAGATCTGGCCCTATACAATGCAAACATTGAGTCTCAAGCTATAGGAGCCTTCTTAGCTAATATCTCAGTGAGACCGATGATATTTGAGCATATCCATGAACTATAGATGAAAGACCCGACGCTAACAAAGATTCGTCAAGATGTAACTGAAGGCATTACATCTGAGTTTTCAGTCAAGGAGGATGGTTCCTTATTGTTCAAGGGCCGCCTCTGTATTCCAGATAACGCCGACCTACGACGAACAATTCTTGATGAATCATACAAGTCAAGCTATGCTATCCACCCGGGAAGCACCAAGATGTATCAAGATTTGAAAAAGAACTATTGGTGGAGAGGCTTGAAACAAGATGTGGCAGAGTACGTGTCATGGTGTTTGACATGCCAACAAGTGAAGATCGATTATAGACATCCCGCAGGTCTATTGCAGCCTCTACCTATACCGGAATGGAAATGGGAATCGATTTCTATGAATTTCATCGTTGGACTACCGCGTACTGCAAAGAAGTATAATGCCATTTGGGTAGTGGTCGATCGATTGACCAAGTCAGCGCACTTCTTGCCTTACAACACAATGTACACGGCGGGAAGATTGGCAGAGCTTTATATGAAAGAGATTGTCCGTTTGCATGGGATTTCGAGTAGCATTGTTTCGGACCGTGACCCATTGTATACATCAAAGTTTTGAAAGAAATTTCAAGAAGAAATGGGAGCGCGATTAGATTTCAGTATGACATTCCATCCACAAACTGACGGACAGATTGAAAGGGTCAATCAGATCATTGAGGACATGCTTAGAGCATGTATGTTGGAGTTACAAGGATCATGGGATCAACATTTTCCCTTAATTGAGTTTGCATATAACAACAGCTTTCAGACGAGCATTGGGATGACACCATATGAAGCACTTTACGGACGGCGATGTAGATCGCCCATCAATTGGAAAGAAATGGGTGAGAAATTCGTTTTGGGACCCGAAATACTTGAAGATTATGCCACCTATGTTCGTATGATAAGGGCAAGACTCAAAGTGGCTCAGAGCAGACAAAAAAGCTATGCCGATATCAAGCGGACGAGTGTAGACTTCAAGGTGGGTGAACACGTGTTTGTGAAAGTGTCACCTATGAAGGGAGTCATGAGATTTGGAAAGAGAGGGAAGCTAAGTCCCCGCTATCTTGGACCGTTTGAAGTTTTAGGTCAAGTAGGGGAAGTTGTTACCGCATTGGATTGCCACCGTTATTCGATCCAGTACATAATGTCTTCCACGTATCTATGCTCAGGAAGTACCTTAACGATCCTGACCACGTGTTGAGCGGTCAAGCTTTTGAGATGCATGAGGGCATGACCATGATCGAAGAGCCAGTGGAGATTTTAGATCGAAAGGAATAAGTGTTGCGAACGAAAGTGATTCCACTAGTACTTGTCCGATGGAAGCATCATCCGACCGAGGAAGCTGCATGGGAACGAGAGGCCGATGTGAAAGAACAATATCCAGCCTTGTTTTCGACAGCTTGAGAGTCAAATTGTATCACCGCAAGCATGTTTGTGGATTTAACGATATGTTGTAATTCAACGTCGATCTTATGATCAATTTATAAAAAAGACAATGTTATCCACGACATGGCCGTGACGATGTGTTTTGTAGAACCTATGGCCTACTGATCATAAATGACCAAAAAAAAAAATCAAGAAGACAAAAAATTTTGAAATTTACAGAATCTGATCAAAACCGATTAATCGATTTTTAAATTGATTAATCGATTTGGAAATTCAATTAGTCGACTGGCATGAGCCAGTGACTGGAAACTTGAATAAGGATTAGAAAAATGACAGAGTGAAATTTCGATTAATCGATTCTTGTTTCGATTAATCGATTTATGTTTTCGATTAATTGAATTGAGGGTTTGATTAATCGAATAATTTGAGAATTTTAGAAGAACTTAGAGGGATTTTATGTAATTTTGATTAATCGAGGAGGAATTCGATTAATCGATTTAGAATTTCAATTAATCGAATTGGAAGTTCAACTGACCGAGTTACTTAAGGATTTTTGAAGAATATTGAAGGACCACACGATTTCGATTAATCGAAGTGAATCTCGATTAGTCGATTTTGTAAATTCGATTAATCGAAATGGATTTCGATTAATCGACTGGCTCACACCTATGAGCTCTAAAACTTGAAATTTTCAACAGATACGATTTCGATTAATCGAAATGGTTTCGATTAATTGATTTTTACTTTCGACTAATCGATTTCGCGCGGCTTACCCAAATTTTGAAACATGATTAATTGAATTTGAATTTCGATTAATCGAAGCCAGTCTATATATACATAAGTTGAGGTTTTGGTGCCCATTCAAAAACTTCAAGCTTTGGGCACCATTTCTTTTTCTTCTTCCTCTTCTCCAACCGACCAAGGTAGCTAGGGTTTTGGGGCATCCTTCGTCGATTTCGGACCAAGATCACCTACTTTCACAACGAAACCTACGGTAAACCCTAGTTTGACTCTTTTTCTTCAAATTTGAGCTATAAAAACCCTAGTTTTAGCTATTTTCACTAAAATGCCACCCAAAACACGGTTGTCTTTGAAGAAGGTGACCTTTAAGCTCCCGGCTCGGTGTAAGAACGCCGCACCGCCACCACCTACCCATCACCGGTGAGGACTCCATCACCATCGGCATCGGAGACCACCTCCGGTTCGACGAGCGCATCTTCGGGCGAGTCTTCACGCGAGTCGACACCCATGCCGCCACCACCCACCAATGTAATTCAACCCAACGAGTGGTGGGTAGCCAAGACCTTTGAGGTCGAGTACATCATCGACCCAACCCTCTTCACGAACCCCGATGTACCGAGCAAGACCCAATGGGCTCGCAATTACCTCCAAAATGTCGGTCTCAGCAATATTTTGAAATCAATCTGGGGTTCCTACTACCCTAGGTTGCTTAGATTGTTTTACCAAGGGCTAACGGACGGCCCTACCGACGATATTGTTTTGACCAAGTTTGAGGGTCGGGAATACACGATCACCCGTCGCCACATACACGAGGTACTCGAATGTTACCTCGATTTCACACCAGAGACCACCCTCTTTCCACCCTTCGAGGAAGAGGCCAAATTTGAAGAGATCATAGCCCGTATGACCAACGGGAAGACGGGGTCAGGACCCTCCATTAGGAGGGTCGACCTTTCCCACTATATGTGGATGCTTGATTCAATAATCAAGTACAACCGCCCATACGACCACGTAGGCGTAGAAAAGGTGCAGCAGGCACTTTATGCGGCCTTCTGTGGCCGATGGTTTGATGCGACCATGCTCATCCTAGAGGGAATGAGATACATAAAAGGTAAGTTGATGAAGTGCAACTTGAGGCCCAAGGAGAAGATACCGTATGCTCGGCTCATATCGAGTATGTTAGAGTGTTACTCCAACGCTCCCGAGTATGTGGTATCGCCCCATGAGGTGAGGGCAACGGACCAAGTGAAGACGTTTTCAAAGTCTTCCTGGAGCCATAGTTACAGTTTATTGAAGCGGACCCTACTGCTCGGGTCCCGTTCGGCGGCGAGCGGCTCGATACCACCACCACCCCACCACCACATCTAGACCCACCGTGGGTGGCACACCGATTGAGCCACCGGCGGAGGGCACCCTCCATACCACCGCTTCACCTGTCGCCTGACCGCATGCTACACCTACTTCATCCTATCGCCGCCGCGCAGCTCACTCTGGCCTTACGATCGAGGCCGTGTTGGCCAGGATGGAGGCCAACAACGAGCGGATGAATCGACGGATGGACTTTCTAATGTACCACACTCTACGGTACATCTATCCGTCGGACTACGGACAGAGGCCGATTGACAATGAGAGATTTATTTTCCATACGGGTGCCGGCTTACACACGAGTACATCTACCACCGATGCATCTCGCTCGACGCCACAACAGCCGGAGCAGCCAACAGAGACACCCTAGTCAGTAGCACCAGAGCAGCCAGTTCCTCCACCAGAGCCTGCCCCTACATCAAATCATCCAACGGAGGGGACGGCGTGAGACCGAGATGAGGATGTTCTTTTTGTACGCCTGATTTGGCACTTTTGATGTAATGGAAACGATGTAGTTAAAAGTTGTAAATTTAGAAATTAATGAAATATAGAAAATTTTTAGTGTATCTGCATCAATTAATTGTGTCAAATTGCTCTGTATAATGCATCCATCACCTTTTGGTGTGTGGGTACGCGACACCCCAGTGTGCGGGGTACCCGCGCGCGCGCCCTTGGGTTATTTTTGAGGACGAAAATTTCCAAGGTGGGGAGGATGTAATAACCTAAAAAATTACGTTAAACGGTGACCTCGGGATCTGTGCCCGACGAGTCATAGGTTTGACCAAGTAGGAGTCCACTAGTTGACTCGAGGAGTGATGAACGGATGTGATGTGAAATTAATGCAAGCGTGTAGAGTGTGAGGTGAAATCTGGAACCACATACACCCATCTGGGGTGTATGTGCTCAACACATGGAAAATGAGTATAAAAGGGTTAAAGAACCTTAAATTACTCTTGTTTGGTTGTTGAAGAGAGTTAAGAAGATAGAGAGAGGGAGAGAAGTAAAGAGGGGTTGTTGTGCAAGGAGTGAACGCAAGCCAAGAGGAGATTCGAGCATTTAAGGCCGAATTCGACGTGAGGGATCCGCTAGAGACGAAGCTGGAACCCTAGCCATTCCAACCTTGTGATCCAAGCAAATGAGATTTGATTGAGGTAAAAACTATGTGAATTAAATGCATAGATCACAGAGGTTAATTGCAGTCAAAATTTACTTAAAATCATAGGATAAAGGCCTAGAAAAAGAAAGAAAATTGTTTGAGAAGGATTTGGAAGAACAGCCCGAAAAGGGGGCTGAATCTGGCCAAATCGATTAATCAATTTGGGATTTTGATTAATCGATTTGGTCTGAGAAGTTGAAAAGTCATGAAGGCCCGATTTTGATTAATCAAAATGAATTTCAATTAATCGATTTGGATTTCGATTAGTCGATTTGGGAAGCTCCAGCCACTAGAGAAATGAAACATGGGGAAATCCACTAATCGAACTGGGATTTCGATTAATCGATTTGGGATTTCGATTAATCGATTTGGGATCGATTAATCGATTTTGAGATCTCGATTACTCGATTTGAGAATCGACTGCTTTATGTTAAAGATCTCGATTAATCGATTTGGGATCGATTAATCGAATTTGAATCTCGATTAATCGATTTTGGTTTCGATTAATCGATTTTGGGAATCGATTAATCGACTTTGACAGTTTTGCCTAACTTCTTAGTTTGACTTTGAGATTCAGGGAGGGTCTTGGACCTTCTTTGTTACATCTTTAGTGATGAGTTATATGTGTTATGTTGTACCATAGGTAGTACGTATGATCATGAGCACAAGGAGCCGCGTGAGACCTTGATGCTAGGAGTTTCAAAGACTTGAGGTAGGGAATACCTTGAACATGTACATTAATTTCAAGAGCATGTATGTAGTGATATAATTATCAAATTGAAGTTGTTTTTAAATTGTGAAAAGCTTTGTGAAAATGGGTGCGCGTGTGACACCAAAAATATGATAAAGGCATCTGTGTGATGCAAGTAACTAAGAACAAGTAATCTAATGAGATTGAGACATCCCCAGGGGATGAGGAAATAATAAAGGCATCAGGTGTGATGCGGGTATGTATACATCCCAGGGATGTATACATAGGATTGAATAATTACTATTGACGCCTAACTGATATAAGATAGCACACTTACACGGTGAACAATTATATGTAATGCACATGATATTTTTGTTATTTGAGGTTTGGAGGATACCCCACCGACGTGGCGGGATACCCACGACTAATGCGGCAGGATATCCGTGACCGGTACGGCGGCGAATCCGTACACCAGTACGGAGGTTTATCCATAACCGTAAGTACATCCCAGGGATGTTGTGTGATATTTAACCCCGCCGCCTAGTGAGAAAGGGGCTTGGGTCGTATTCTCAGGGAATATATTTTTTATAACTGTCTAATTAGATGACGATGAAGGGTATCTCATCGGGGCTCGATGCTATATTGCTCGGGAATTACTTAAGTTGAATATTTGATTTTTGCTTTAGGCCTGTCCAGTGTCATTCATGATAAATCAATAGTAATGTAAGACATGCTAACAACCAGTAAACTTGAATGTAAATTCATCATATTTGAACTGTTTTCTTTCAAAAGCATAGACACATCATGCTTAGAGTATCATGGAATATATGTGAGTTTTAATTTATATGTTCATTGTGTTTGTTCCCTATTGAGCTAGGATGTAGCTCACCCTTTAGACTATACGTCGCAGGTCCTTTGATAGCAGCAGCTGAGGCTTCGGGGGGCGTAGATCCGGGTGATTCGGATTACGTGCCGAGAGACGAGTTGGAGCCTCCACCCGAGAACTTCTTCTAGGTGACTCTGCTGCGTACTTTGACGGAGAGTAGTTTTGAGAGATTAGTGCGGCTTGGTATGTCAAGCCTTTATTTTTGTTAAAATAATGTAATTTTACTGGATTATTCTTTTGGCGAATCATCTGGGGTGATCTGATTATCACTAATGGTTCGGGTCGATTCTCTGTTCATGCAGTGGCATAAAAGTAGAACTGTCTTGAGTGTATGCCAGTTGGGCATATTGGCGTTTCCACTTTAATGAAATTATTTGTTTTATTTGTTAAATTGTGCTTATTATACCAATGTTCCATGCTAAGTTTTGGGGCACGGTCTGGAGGATCGTGCTGATGGCACGGGTTTCGGGGTGTCGAAATCAGGGCTGTCACAAGAACACTTCAATGGTGTGAGATCAAAAATTTTAATTTAATGGTAAAAAGTTGTTTAAACACTATTTGGTGTATGAATATTTTGTCAAGAGTCATTATCCCTAAAAAGGGTTTCGGAAACCAAGAGAATTTTGGGATAGGATGTGGGGAGAGAGAGAATTTTGGGAGTAATATTTGGGAAAAGAGAGAATTTTGTGGATAAAAAAGTAAGTTTTTAAAATATCTTAAGAAATTTTGGGATTTGGGGGTTCCTTATTAATTGATCTTGCTCTTAAAAAGATGAAACTTAAAAGATTTTAAAGAAAAAAAAACTTGCGATGGGGGATCCTAGGACCCCCATTGAACAACATACGCCACTGATAAATCCTACTATGCAGTGAGTTCGCAAGGAGAAAGGAGACTTGCTAAAGCATGTAGTAGAGATTTAGCAAAGAAAAAGGAAACTTGCTAAAAAGTAAACCCTGCTCTAACAGGGAGCTAGCATAAAGCTACGCCAAACACAACCATTGTGTTCTCTAACAAGTAACCATAGTGACCAAGTTTGGGTTCGGAAAAAAAACCCCAGTGACAAAGTCGGTTCTCTAGAATAAATTGGCTTAGAAAAAATGTAAGAAAAGTCGTCAAATTTGAGAAAAAAATGTAAAAATTCAAAAAAAAACAAAACGAAAAATTATAAATATATATTAATTAATAACTATTAAAAAAAAAAGTCTATCAAAAAAAAAATAAATAAATAAATAAGAATTTGGATAAAATTTTCGAAAAATTCAAGAAATTCGTGAATAATTCATTAAATTTGCAAATAATTTTTAAAATTTGTGATTTTGTTAGTTAGGGAATAATTATATTATTTTTCATTGAGAATATTACATAAAGGACTCTCTTTTTCTAAAATATGTTAGTTTATGCTATAATTATGACAATATAAGGTATATACCCTTCTATTTCAAAATAAGGTTTCTTCTATTTTTCATTTCAAAATAAGGTTTCTTCTATTTTTCAAATAACTATATTACCCTCCCATGAGTATAGTTGTGGTATTGTCAATGAAACATAACGAAGCACCCCATCAAATGGACCGGAAGCCTGTAAGGGTCGGTTTTTTGTTGAAATGAGTACCACTGTTTGCAAATAAATATTCAGTATACACAATTAGCAATTAGTATTTTCACAAATAAAAGCCGTTGACTACTATCAATCAGATGATGGGGATCGTTTCTCGGTCCAATCTTCAACAGTACTGATCCTTAGATCATGACTCGCCTATCAGGCGGTTTAATGTTGATTAAACGTGGCATACTTTCACAAAAATGACTGTGATCAAGGGAGTCTCATGAGAAGGGTTCTCAGGCTGTTTTAGGAATATGTGCCACGTTAAATTAACATCTTACCGTCTAATAGGTGAGCTATAATATAAAGATTAGGTCTACAGAAGATTGGGTTTAAAAACGATCTTTATCGTCTCATTTAGGCAGTCAATTTTCATATAAAAAAACTAGTGGCAAAAAACGAATCTTCAGGTGCAAATATCGTTACTCATTTAAGAAGAGAATATGTATTTGTAACCAAAGATTCTGTTTCCTCAACACTTGTTCCATTGTTGACACAGTTGACTACCTTGAATCAAATGATAGAAATCTTTTATGGGTCAAAATTTGTACACAATAGATCTCGAAATAGTGGCCCACGTATCCCTCAGTGAGATGTTGATTCCACATGGCAAAATCCCCAAAAGTGACAACGATTATAACATATATAAGAAGGTTCTTGGGTCAGCTATGGAGATGTGTGCCACATGTAATCAACATCTAACCGTCTAATAGGTCAACCACGATCACAAAATCCATTATGTGAAAAGATGAGATTAGAAACACAATCTCCACCATTTGAGTCAAGTAACTTGACAGTATCAATGGTGGAACAATCAGTTGCAAAGACCGAATCATCAATGGCAACTACCGGACCCATTTAGAAATGTCTTCTCTCTTTCACTCTCTTTGTTTTGCAAATGACGTAATTAGTACTTCGTGTAATGACCCAGCGAAGTTTAGACCCTCGAACTTTGTTTATGTATTTACTTGGCAGGGTTCCAACAATTTTGTACATGTTTACCATAAAATAGAAGGCTATTAGTGGCAGCCAAAAGCTGTTTCTATTAACAAAAACATTGTCGCTAATAATCTTAATAACCTTTAATAGTTTTTTTATTAATAGCGGCAGTTTTTTGTTATAAAAAACTACCGCTAATAGTCTTATTTTTTGTAGTGGTTATTTTGAATTTTGTAAATAGTGGAAAACTAGCGGTACTACAAATTGAGAGGAAAATGACTAGATTTCATATAGGGAAATTTACCTGACCGGCCCTGTCAGATACGCCTTTTACGTCAGAAGCCCTGTAGTTTCACTTTTACCCAAACAAACCCGCTGCGCGCCGAGCCGACGCACGCCTTTAGGAAATGCCCAAACTACCCCCAATGTAATAAATAGCCGTTCTCTTTTCAAATCATTTACTGTTTACCTTTTTTACTTTTTAGTTTTTCGTTCGAAGTCGGTGGAGAGTCGTTGTCGCTTCGTAGACACTAGTGTTCAGATCTACAATCTTCAAGCTACCAAATCTGTAAGTTGGAATTAAAATTACCTTCCATTGCTTTCGATTTTTTTTTTCTCCTCTCTTTGGTGCACATTTTGACATAATTTTTTAAGGTTTTCCCATATATAATCGATATCGATCTTATATGTAATCGTTAACGATTACATATTGAGTCGCTATCGATTACATGTAGAGTTGATAACGATTACATATGTAGTCGTAATCGACTATATAAATAGTCGATGACGACTCTATAAAAACTCGATATCGACTCTCTATGAATATAATTAATACCCATCATATGAATTAATTTCCTTATAATTATTACCCTCGATGCCATAACCCATAATAAATCATACAAGGTTTTATATTTATCTCAGCCGACGTTCAATTTATTGCCAACTACCCTTTTGTAAAACCATTATGACAAGTAAGCTTGGAAGAATGAGAAAATTTAATACAACAATTCGTATTCCACCATGAGCTTTAAATACAGGTTTAGTTCGTCCTTAGCAAACCTATCATCCCTACCAGCCCATATTTTTTCCAATGTCAGACAACGAAGAAAAAACCTACTATAACCCAATCAAGTTCGAGCAGATGGGGACCCAACTCCACCACCACCACCAGATCCTCCGCTCAGCCTGTGGGACTAGGCACGATGAAGTAATGGAAATTTTGGCGACGGAAGAAAAGAAAAATAAGGAGGAAGAAAAGAAAAAGAATAAAAAAAAGAAAAAGAAACTTAAGACGGAACCACCCGCCTCTCCACCCCATCCACCACCTGCTCTTCATCCATCTTCCTAAATTTTGGTTAGAAGCGGAGGACCGCTTTTATCGAAGAATCTTCCTTAGGACGTTGCTGCAATATTTTATTTTCATTTTAAATTGTAAATGAAATATTATGAATGTAATTGAAATTTTTTGAAAGTAAATGAAACATTTTGATTCAATGGCGACTTCATGAAATCTTTTGAGTCAGTAAATTAAATATTTACAATGTAAATAAACATTTTGAGATCATTGCGACTTTATATTGAGTCGATACCGACTGTATAAATAGTCGATGGAGATTTCATATGTAATCGATGACAACTATGGAGTCGATATCGATTACATCTAGACTCGATATCGATTACATCTAGACTCGATATCGATTATATAGAGACTCGATATCGATTACATCTAGAGTCGATATTGATTACATATAGGATCGATATCGATTACATATGTAATCGATATCGACTCTATATGTAATCAATATCAGTTTTATATATCACATTTCATTCAATATTTAAATTATCCTTGTTAGTATGAGGCTCAGTCATTTCTTTTTTATTACAGTTCATTTCAAAAGGCTGTCAAGATGGTCGTACACCGAGCTGTTGCCAAGTGTTCGCCCAGTGCCATTTCGAATATCTACGAAAATGCTACCCCAACTCGGAAGTTGCTGAGAGATTCAGTTTTTGGTAGAATATTTCAAATGCCTAAGGGTGTGGGATTTCTTTCCAATGTAGTGGATGCGATGTTGACATTTTGGGTTGAAAAAAATCACTTCCGAATTGGGAAGACTGATGTCTATCTTCGAAAGATAGACATTGCATTGATACTGAGCCTTGTCGTAGTTGGCCCAGAAAAGTATACCACATCTGTTAAACTATCGGAAGAACAAACCATTCGATACAAATACTTTCGTAGAACGCCTCCTGAAAAAATTCTCCGGTCTCATATAGATGCTGCAATTTGGAGAGCGAAAAGTGATGAGGACTTCGTAAAGTTGTCCCTTCTATTTGTGTTGTGCATATTTCTCTTCCCCGGGTCCCAACATCAGCTTTCGGAAGACTACATCGACCTCATCGATGATGTGGAGAACTTTAGCCGAGCTCCGTGGGGTCTGCATGTCTACCAAGACTTGATCGAGTATATAATGAAGGGTGCGGCGAATAGAAAGACTGTCGAGATGGATAAAGCCCTGAAGACGTACAACACATATGGATGCATATATATACTTCAATGGGGGGCTTATGAGATCCTACCCGATATAACGCCATCCCAGCTAGGCCTCGAGGACCATTTCCCACGACTGCTGAAATGGTCGGACAGGGCGCAGTCAAGGATCAAAGGTTACACTCGCAGACAGATGTTAGATAGCAAGGTATGAGGTCTATTACCAATTAAAAAAGCAACTTACCGATTCATTCTAGAATCGATAACGATTCAATACAGAATCGATAACGACTTTTTAAGAAGTCGATAACGACTCAGTACAGAATCGGTATCCACTTCTTAGTAAGTCGATAACGATTCATTTCGGAATCGATAACGACTTACTAAGTAGTCGATGACGATTCATTAAATAATCGATAGTGATTCAGTGCCGAATCGATAACGATTTATTAAATAGTCGGTACCGATTCTTTACATAATCGAGAATTATTTATTATATATACGATCATTTTATTCTATTATTTATCATGTTTCCTTTTCTTTCAAAAGGTTCGCGCTCCTCTCGTGCCTCAGGGCTTTGAATTAGAGATACTCGTATTAAGAGAATATCTACGAGTTCAAAAGGAGGTTGGGGGGATAGAGGAAAGAACCAGTCAAGAAAGCTGTGGAAGAGATGCGACCGAAGAAGAAAAGAAATTACATTCCGGTCGATAATATTGAAGAGGAAGAATGGGATGACGCATCGAAGTCAGAAGAAGAACCCCCCTCGAAAAAGGGCCCCGTCCATGTGGGAGAGGGTTGGCCAAGAATTAGGGGGGCCACCAAGGAGAGCCTGGTAGCGAAAGATAGCCCAGCTGAACCTTCCACCTCCAATGATTCTTTGTTGAGGAGGGTCGACCATTTGATGCTGGAGAACTTGAAGCTCACCCAAAGAGTGAGCGATTTGGAGGGAGAGAATAAGGCCCTGGTTAAACGTTGCGCTTCTGTAGAGAAACTATGCAACTCCTTCAATGAGCGGCTGAATTCAAGGGATACGGAGTGGCAGAAGTTAAATCACTACAACTCTTTGGTCAGAAAGAGCCAGTCGAATATAAAAGAACTCCTTCAAAATTTATTGGAGGCGAGACCTAAGGTATGTGTTGAAATCTGGTTTTATATATTCTGTTTTGTAAACATAAATCGATATCGACTATATATAGAGACGATAACGACTATATACACAATCATTCTCGACTGTATATAGAGTCGATACCGATAATCTATATAATCGTTATCGATTGTATATAGAGTCGATATCGATTATATTTATAATCGATATCGACTCTATATACAATCGATAACGATTGTTAATAGAGTCGATAACGATCATATATAAAATCGATATCGACTATATATACAGTCGATAACGATTATATTTAAAATTGATTTAGACTTTTTAAAATGGGGACCAAAAATTAATTCTTATTTTGCACCATTATTTCGATGTACAGGATGTGGCTATTGAGGAGCTGATATTGAAGGTGTGCGACACAGCCGTCAATAAGGAACCATCAGCTCCTGTGCATCAGGTTCCTCCTCCTCCTCCCATTGATGAGGTGACGGCAGCTGCTGACGACCAGCCTGAGACTCAAACTAATAAGGGTCCTGCTGGTGAAGAGGAAACCTCTTCCCAATTGCCTCTCCAACAAGCCGAGCTTCGCTTAAGACCTAGGCAAGGGAAACTTAGCAAAGTAACTGCCGTCAGACCTAAGGCATAGCGAAGGGTAGTGGCTGTAAAGAAGCCTACCGAGAAGGCCAGTGAAGGATCAACTGCTAAGCTTGGACCAGTGGCACTCATTACCACAGTCACGGTCTCGGTTGAAGATGCTCTGTGAGCTTCCACTGAAATGACAGTGTGCAAAAATATATGCTAGACATATGGAACAAGCCTTTGAAGGAGGACGAGTAAGTTATTCTTCCCTGATTCCTTAACTTTATTATTATATATTTATCATGAAGATTAGTTACGTTGGCCATTATTTATGCAGCGACTATGTAGGCATTGTCGGCAAGTATAAGCTGGTGGTGCAATCCTTCAGATGTTTGGCGGCCACGCAGTACCTGAATAACTTTGTAAGTTTTTAACATACTGTAGGCAAAAACAAGAATAGTTAAAGTTGTCGACGATTCATTATAGAGTCGATATCTATTCATTATAGAGTTGATGACGATGACTTACGTCATCGTTATCGACTCTCAAATTAATCGATATCGATAGCTTTTAGAGTCGATAACGATGGCTTATGTAATCGTTATCGACTTTGTAACTCATCGATATTGATTCATTGGAGAGTCGATAACGATGACTTACGTCATCGGCATCGATGACTTATAGAGTCGATAACAATTATATATTTAACTCTAAATGCATATTTTAATCTAACTGCATTGGTTTCAGGTTATGGGCGCCTACCTGAGACATTTGGAAGTAATTGATAATAAAATTCATCCTGATAAAAAGCTCAAAAACTTCCTTATGGACCCTACCGCGCTGACGTTCATGGGCTATGAACTGAGAGATTTCAACAAGTTCCTGCTTGCTGAAAAATTATACGAACAATCGTTCGAGGTTCAAGTTCAACGGTGGGCTGCCTATAGACAAGAACAGACCGAAGGGAAGAAGCTAATGGAAACTTTCTTCTTCAATGAGTTTCAGAATCTGTGGACTCACGAATGCAGCGTAGTATGCTTTTATCCTCTTTATAATTATTCTTTATAATTTTTCTATCATACCCTTTGAAATTATATTACTTTTTTGTAGATATTTATGCCAATACATTCAGAACAACCACTACACTAGGTACTTGCGATCGTGAAGGTAATCGAACGGTCGATATTAATCGTCGACCCTATATTTAATAGGCCCTCCAAGGAAAGATATGTGTCCCAATTGTAGGCGCTGGTAAGATATTTTGCTTAGCATATCTTTTATTATTGTTAGTGTAGCATATCTGACACTCTTCTCTATTATTTCAAAACAAACCCAATACCTTCCTGCGATTTTATATTTGTACGGTGACTCCATTGCAGTGATCGCAAAGAACTTTCCTTGGTCATCTAGTGACTGCCGGATCAAAGCCCTCCCCCGACAGACCAACTCGTGTGATTGTGGAGTGTTTGTCGTGAAGTATGCGGAGTACTTCATGATGGGAAAGAAATTTGACTTCGAGCAATCAGATATGGATAGGATCAGGGCAGAAATTGGCCATTCACTGGCTACATACACAGGCGATGGCAGAGGAGTACTGGCAGCAAAAGAGAAAAAGGAGGGGGCGCAGCAGTAGTGTGGTTGTATTTTAATATTTTTGTAAATGTAAATGAAATATTTTTTATTAATGAAAAATTTTGAATATAATTGCACCATTTTTAAGTAGCTGTGGTTAAAAATTAGAAATCGCAGCCATTATCGACTATATGTAGAGTCGTCATCGATTATATAAATAATCGGTAACGACTCTGTATGAAGTCGCTATCAATTATATATAGAGTCATCATCAACTATATAAATTATCGATAATGACTCTATATAGTGTCGCTATCGACTTTATATAGATTCGTCATCGACTGCATAAGTGATCGATATCGATTCTTAAATGAATCGATATCGACTTTATAAATAGTCGATGGCGACTCTGGCGACTCTATATAGAGTCGATATTGATTATGTATACAGTCGATGACGGCTCTATGATTAATCGGTAAAGACTATATTACAGTAAAAAAATATGGATTCTGAATTTCTTAGCAAATATATATTCTCGTTTACATTCAATCTATCATTATTAAAAATATACACTATCAACCCATCGGTCCTACTGCCGTGTAGCTCCTGCGATTGTGACCATATTCATTGCACCTGCTACACTGTAGTGCCCTAACCTCACCCTTAGACCTTATCCTTCTCTTCCTCAAATGGTTGGCTTGCTTTCGGCAATAATAGGGCGGTCTCACTTTCAGGGAGTTGCTCTGCTTGGAACTCCCATTGACTTTTATCGAGGGTGGGAACCCATTGCTCGTCGTATATTTGTCTAAAGTAAGCGATGAAAAAATATTTCTCACAAAAGTTATGATAGTCGTAACTTCTTTGATTGATGGCCGCCACGGCATGGGAGCAAGGCAAGCCATGAATGTGCCAATGACGACAATTACAGGTCTTGTGTTCTAAGTCGACGTGATGAATGAAATTTCCGGAATTGCCTTGGAATTGATAGCGCCCATATGGTTGAGCTCTCTTTCTACCGGCCCATTATAACACCTTCTTCATGTGTGAGTCTGCTTTCGGGCAGAGGAGGGTGGTCCATTTCTCAGATATCTCTTTGCATTTTTGAAAATGATCGGCGACTTTCTCTCTAATAGTTTTGATTAAGTCGATAATTGGTCTCTCTCGAGCTATCTTTAGTACGATGTTTAAGCTTTTGGCAATATTCGTAGTCAGTGAATCGTACTGCCTTCCTTCCATATGTGTGCGTGCCCAATGCTTCGGATCTATTTTCAAAATATATTCTACGGCTTGAGGATCAGCAGGATCTTTCTTCATTTCGTTAATAAAATAATCAAAATTTTCTTTCGAATATGCACGCGTGGCGCACCACCATAGACCCTTCACATTATTCCTGGGATACTTGTGCTGAAAATTTTGTGTCATATGCCACATGCAATAGTTGTGATATGCGTTAGGGAAGATACGTTTCACTGCATTTATTAAACCCTTCGACCTATCCGTGATAAATACGTAATCTTCATTAAACCCACCGATCACGAACGCACCTACCCGTTCAAGAAACCACATCCACATATCCTCTTCTTCTAACTCGACCATGGTAAATGCTAACGGTAATATATGACCATTACCGTCTTGCACAGAGGTGATAAGTAGAATCCCTTCGAAACGTCCTCGTAGGTGTGTGCCGTCTACAAGCAATATGTGACGAAGTGTATTGCGGTAGCTTTCGATGCATGGGCCATCCAAAAAAATCTTTGAAACTAACCGTCAAGCGTAAGTTGAAAGAATGTTTATACATTAGGATCTACCCTCTATATCTCCTTCACATAGGCCGGTAGATCAACAAATTGTCCTTCCCAACTGCCTCTAATATTATTAAGGGCAAGTTCTTTTCTCCTCCAAGCCTTTGCATATGAGATTTGCACATTATAAGCTTTTGTAATTGATATGATTTTTAATGTGATGTTTTACTCGCAAGTGCACGAATCGGTTTGTATATAGTGGGTGCGGAGTACGAGATCGTTCCCACGAGGACTAATTTTGAAAGATCTAAAAGAGACAAGCAATTCTAGAAATCTATAAAGATCTAACAGTATTCTACCAGTTTTATGATTTAAGCGGTTGATGAGATGGTAATTAATGACTACAAAAATAAAACTTAATTGATGATTCAAAAGTAAAGGTAAAGATGAACGATAAAGATGAAGATGTTAAATCCTCTCATCTTTGGTCCGTGCTTCCCATAATATAAATCTAAGGATTAAACTATGAGATATTCCACTGGTAACAAATATCTTTTATGGAAGATCAATGGTCAACACCCTAATAGGTTCCATGTTGCATCCCTGCAATCAGGACTTAGATGATTTTTATATATAGATCTGGGATCAAGGGCATGGCTAGGCACACTTTATCTCAGGTTCAAATAAAAATCATCCCCAAAGTGGATGAAAATTCCAACAAGAATACCACTTATAAATCTGAAATCAAGGGCATGGCTAGGCACACTTTATTTCAGATTAGAGAGTATTTAAGATAAAATTACCATTACAGATCCAAGATCCAGGGCATGGCTAGGCATACTCGATCCCAGAACATAATCGTAATTAGATCCACACGATGAAAGCAGAAAGACCATATAACAATGATTGGATAAAATTACCGTCACAGATTTGAGATCCCGGGCATGACTAGACACACGCGATCCCGGTTAGTGGTGGAGATTTCATCCGTTCATGATAGCACAACGACCATAAAATAAAATCTCATATTTTAATCCTTAATTTATATTATTAAAAGTACATCCCTCGGATGGGAATCATTAGATCCCCATCCCTATAAATTTAGCCACACATATTGTAATTAAATGATATAAATAAATAAAGAAGGGAAAATAACATTAATTTAATAAATTAAAATTACCTCAAACTTCAAAAGAAATTACTTTGATCCAAAAGTACGATGATCTTCAGAAATGAAATTTAATGCAGGAATAAACTTGAACAAAATTTATAAACTGAATGAATGAGTACTGAAAATTAAATGAACAATGCTCTCAAAAGGAATAATAAAACTTCCTATTTCTATGTCTAACTATGAAAAATAAAGACTAAAAACTAAAACTCTAAAACTAAAACTCTTTCCTAAAATTAATTCCTAAAATTCATTCCTAAAATTAATTTTTTCTCGAAGTGTTTGAGTCGATTTAAATAGAACCCACGTCGCACAAGTCTCCCAAGCCGCAAATTCAGGGTCGATTAATCGACCCTACATAGTCGATGCATCGAGCCTCCATAAAGTCCAAAAAAACAGCTTTAAAGTGTCTGTTCCGTGTCAAACACTGTTTTCCCCTCGATTAATCGACCTACAGGGTCGACGCATCGACCCCCAGAAATCCGTGAATTTCAGCACATTTTTTGTATCAGACACTGCTTCGGTATTTTGGCCAAAACATTTTATCTCGAACTCGGATTGAGGTGATTCTTACGCCATTGGAAAACTGACGAAACTATCTACAACCTTTGTGTTTAGACAATTTCATAATTCGGCCGTCTTGAAGGTATAAATTTAGCTGCAAGTAGCACTAAGTTCTCGATTACCCAAAGTTGCAGTGTTCTGACATTATATTCAGAATTCTTGGGTTGTTTTCTATACTTGGGTTGTATTGACCTGAAACACTTTAAATCTAATAATTCTCATCAGATAGCCTTCATCGGACAGTTAAATATAGGTATTTAGGGGTGAAATATCATCATATTTCAGTACTCATCATTCCCCCAAACCTACACTTTGCTAGTCCTCGAGCAAAGCAAACTAAAGAAAATAAATGCCACTTTCGTAGGGAACACGATTGCACTTAGCATGTGCAACAAGCCTTAGGTGATCCTAGTGGAGGAGTTGTGTCTCCTGAGGGTTTACAGTGAAGTTACCCACAAACTTCAATACATTTTTGAAATCATCGATAAAATTGAGTTTTCAAAATATGATTTTGATAATATATATACCATTCAAAAACAAAAATCATTAATCAATTCAACATGTGAATTCTCAATTTTAAATAACAATATAATACTAATCATACTAATATCCATTCAAATTAGTCTAATGCTCAAATCGTTAGATTGCTCATCCATTCATGCCTAAACGTGAAGTGTGTGCATAACCAAACCAAAACTCATTCATCTCAGAACTAGTTCAAACGGAAAACCGTTGGATCTGTTGTTTTGACTCAATCCTCACTTTAGGTATACTCTCAAAATATAAAGACACCGATAATGGATAGTTTTCGCACATATGTGAGAGGTCAATACAAAGTAAATAAAAAGGTCTCACATGATAAATGAAACACGATACAATCAATGAACAAAAATAAATCTCATAAGAAGATACTTGTATATCCTAAGCATGTCATATCAAGTGTCATAAGTATCACATATTTACTCTCCACAAGGCAGTTACTAATGCAAGATCAGATCATGAAGGCCTTTTTAGGGTTGTAATGGGGCTCAGGAAAGGGTAAGAAAGAATTGGAAGTTGGGATTCAAAGTTTCTGAGAAATTGGAAAAGAAACAACTTTTTTTTATTTTTTCTATTTCTCTTCTTTTTCTTTTCTAATGTCTCACTATTTTTCTCAATTTTTTTCTATTTTTCTCAACTTTCTTGTTCTGTTCCTTTTTCTTGAAGCACCTCATATTTTTCATTATTTTTCACAATTTTTTTTTTCTTTTTCTCCCCCTTTTTTTTTTTCTTTTTATTTTTGCCATACACTCTCAGTAAACACCACAACTCAGTATCTCTCCACTTACTCTCTTTTCGTTCACTCTCATCCCTCGTTCCTAATTTCTCAGAAATAAGAAGGGTAAAGCTGAATTTTCAGAAATGGTGAAGGTTAAAGGTTAACGTGGCTTATCAAAGAATGTATAAAGGTAAATTTTTCCAATAGGCTCAAAGGTTAGAAAGATAAATTTATTTGAGGTGGGGCATTTTAAGCACAAACGAGCCAAAGATGGCCTTCAATCATGTCCTTAAAAGATAGTAACCTTGCCTATTTGTCTTGAGTAGATATACAGTACATTCTAACATAATGATATGAATTTAATTTCATGCAAAGTCACAAGCCAAAATGAAGTGTATGCGATTATGCAAAATAAGTCGTATTCAAAGAAAACTCCGAGTTTATGTATTCACTTATCAATGACGGGAAATTAGCTTTAAAGCTCACCGGGTTTAGTCTCCACTATGATCCTAAGATTCAACATTCAAAACAGTTCATCGATTTCTAAGTCTTAGCTTGGTATAAGTGTAAAAATTCTAAGCATGAATATCAAAATTATCCATAAAATATCACATTAAGCTTCATCATCTTAGATACAAGTAATCAAATATGACATCAATATTCTCAAAATTATATTCACATGCATCATCAACTAAAGTTTGATAACAATCGTAAAATAATGTGCATGATGACTTCAAAATTAAAATTTTTTTTTTCCAGATAAAACATATAAGTGACGCAAAATAAATAATCATACCCCAAAACCTAAAGATGACAATGTCCGCATTGACTGAAAGAAGTAGCGCACCCCCAAACCTGTTTGAAAAAAGTACCTCAACACAAAGATCAGGTGCAGAGAATATGTGCATCAAATTGGAACATGACCAAAAATAAAGTGAAGGGAATATGGTTACACTATTTAGGGAAGGAAAAAACAACCTAAATTAAACAAAATAAAATAAAAAGGAAAGAAAAAAAAAAAAACTAATAAATCCTAAATCCTAAATCCTAAACTAAACATGAATCCAACTCTGTTAGTCATTGGTAGGCGGACCCATCCACCTCGGGTCACTTAAATTGATATTCTTAGGCACAGGGAACAATTTCTCCCAAAGATCAAGGGGAAATTGATGAGACACCGCCGATCGTATGGATGGAGGTGGGGAGGCGAAAGTAGGAGATGAAGATGGGGGAGATGGTAACGGCATCACATCAATTATCTCGATATCAGTATTGATGCACGGTGTAGAAGATTTGGAGCGATTTACCTTCTTTCTAGATAGTTCTCCCCAGTAAGGAATGATCATCGGATCTAGGTCGATGATTTCAACATTGTTTGGCACAAAAGGGGTCGTCCGATGAGAGCGGCGCTCCCGCTTTTTAGCAGTCTCCTCCATCTTTGATAATCGTGCTCTGGTGAGATATAATCTTCGGGCCATGAGAAAGATTGTGCAGAGTTAATGAAAAGTGAGCCTAAAGGGGAATATAAAGGGAAAAATATATAGTTGGAGTAGGAGTGGAAAGAGGTGTCCTGCAAAAAAGAAATAATGAAAAGTGTGGCAGTACGTCTAAGGGAGTCCACGGGCGTGAGAAAAGTGGCAAATTAGAGTTCCAATAGGAGTGTCGTCGCAAAAAAAACAAAAAAAACCAAAAACGGTGGGATCGATAATCGAACCCTGAAGGTCGATGCATCGACCCTTTGGGGGTCGATTAATCGACATTGGGGTCGATTAATCGACTCCCAAAAAAATAATTTATTATTATTATTATTATTATTTTTTTTTTTTTTTTTTCGCAAACATTGGGTCGATTAATCGGTATAACCCTCGATTAATCGACACCATCTTGGCAGAGAGTTGAAAATTTATGAAAATTGGCATTTTAAAGGTGCTAACCATCAAAGGCAACCAATGTAATTTGCAAAATTTTGGGCAATCCCACATGTATTAGAAAACACACTTTTTCATTGATAAATATGATGATTACAAGGACACTTCTGATTTGACACCTAAAATAAACAGCCTAAACAAAAGAAAGAAAAATAATACAAAATGAAAAATCCTAATCCTAGACTAATCAAACTAATCATCTCCATCCTCCTCGACCTGGTGGGCCCTGGTGCGCATCTCATCATAACTATTAGGCCACATGCGCTGCTCGATCTGATGGAGGAAGGAACGATCATAGTGGCTACGGCGCATGAGTGCACCATATTGTCGCTGCTGCTCCTCTTGTAAAGAGTTAATTTGGGCTTGGAGCGAACCCAACGACACACCCTCCTCGGGTCCTTGATCAGGTGCATGTTGGTCATCTTGACGGACGCGGCGGCGTTGGCGTGGGGGAGCCGGTTGGGCCGGTGCATCAGCAGGGGCATCAGGGAGATTTCCCAAGAGACCCATACTGCGGTTCCATTGGGACGCACCATAACGATAGAATGCAAGGTCCCCGATATCATCATCCCGGTAAAACGGGAAACGAAGGAAATTAAGCAATTTCATAACATAATGGGGGAAGTAGATCAACGGGGCTTCACCAGTGGTAGGTTTAGTGAGTTCGTCATGGCATCGCCACATGCCATCATGAATAGTCTTGGGCACGTTGATCCATGAATTTCGGTGGGCACCATAAAGCGCTTGAACCCGATCACCGGTGCGCTCAGAAACGTGGCCACGGGGGCAGAGATTGCTACTAACCACACTATCCTAAAACAAAAGCGGGCGCGGCAACGCCGATCGCCTAGTGGCGATCCCAGAAGAAAATATGCCGCGGCACATCTCGTTGATTATATCCTCCTGAGAGTCGTCGAGTTCTTCACCTAAAGTGTGATTGTGAGGGCGCTCGCAGGAAATGTCAAAAACCTCCGCAATGGTGTGCGGATAAATCGGACGCGACCACCCATCGATTGAAACAGTGAAGTGGGCGGCGACTTGATTCTCCACGGAGGCGGGCACCCATGCCATGTTCTGATAGAATAACCGAACAACACGTTCGGACACTTTGATCACGGGCGGAGTGAGGAGAAAATGGACGTTGAGAGCCATCGCATAGGTGAGGGAAACGGCGCAGATAGGCAGTGCTTGAAAAGCCTCGAGATCAAAAACATATTCGGAACACAGGTTTCGGGTTGCGAAGCGACCACTTGGCTGATCACGTGGATGACCAGCAGGGCGTTGGACAAGTCTTTGTGGCGCGGCAGAGGTTGAAGCCATGATTGCACTGTCGGAATGTAGGAGGCAGTCAGAAAAAATAGGATACAAACTGAATGAAAATCGGAGTGAGACTGCTCCATTTAAATAGGCGCAAAGGCGTCCTCTCGGGACGGACACACGCAAAATAATCGATTAATCGACCAAAAGGGTCGATTAATCGACTCCATTGAAAACGGGCGCGTCAGAAGTCCCGGCGCATGGAAACACGCAACGTATTTACGTGAAAAGACGCAACGTCCGGAAGTGGAAAAGTCGATTAATCGACGCAGTTCCTCGATTAAGAGACATAAATTGAGGCAGAGAAAAACCAAAAACGCATGCCTCGAAATAACAGTCGATTAATCGACTCATAAAGAGTCGATTAATCGACCCCAAAAAAAAACAAAAACTGACAGATTTTCAAAACAGCACAATTTTCAAAATGAGCAGTCGATGCATCGACTCAAGGAGTCGATTAATCGACTAAAGAAAAAGTCAACATCTGTCATAAATGCAGTCACCTAGAAAAAGGTGACACCATTAAAACTGACGATTAATCGACCAAAATGGTCGATTAATCGAGAATTGGAGGGTTGATGCATCGACTCCCCAAATATTTATTTATTTATTTATTATTATTTTTTTTTTAAAATAATAAAAAAAATAAAACAAAACCAAACGGAAACTACATAATTGGGTTGCCTCCCAATGAGCGCTAGTTTAAAGTCGATAGCTCAACCTTGGGAATCGCTCAGTCAGGGTGAGCCAGTGGCTCACTCAAAGAAAGAGTGTCAGAGAATGCAATCGCATTCTCAAGGAACGGTTTCAATCTCTGACCGTTAACTCGAAAAACATTCCCGTGTTTCGAGTTGATAATATCTACTGCCCCATTGGGGAGTATTCGAGAGATTTTGAAAGGACCATTCCAACGGGTTTTTAGTTTCCCCAGAAATAGATGAAGTCGGGAATTGTATATTAGAACCTGTTGACCAACAACGAACGATTTCCACAAAATAGATTGATCATGAACCCGTTTCATACGGTCCTTGTACGATTTAGCACAGTCATATGCATCAGCATGGATTTCTTCTAATTCATTTATTTGGAAACCCCTTTAGGTACCAGATTTCATGAAAAATAAATCAATGACTGAATGGCCCAAAATGCTCGATGTTCCAGTTCAACCGGGAGGTGACATCCTTTACCAAAGACCAACCGATGCGGCGACATGCCAATCGGAGTTTTAAATGCAGTTCGATACGCCCATAGAGAGTCATTCAACTTTAACAACTAGTCTTTACGGTTCGGATTGATTGTCTTTTCTAAAATCCGCTTAAGTTCCCGATTAGAGACTTCAACTTGGCCACTTGTCTGAGGATGGTATGGTGTAGCAACTTTGTGTGTGACACCATATTTCTTCATTAATTGGGTGAACACTTTATTGCAAAAGTACTTTCCACTATCGCTAATTATCGCCTTTGGAATGCCAAAATGTGAAAACACTTGATCCTTGAGAAATTTGATCACTACTCTGTGATCATTTGAATTACAAGCCACGGCCTCTACCCATTTCAAAACATAGTCAACACCGACAAGAATGAACGTATTTCCAAACGAATTCAGGAAAGGACCCATAAAATCGATCCCCCAAACATCAAATAATTCAACTTCTAAAATTGGATTGAGCGGCATCATGTTGCGCTTTGAGATTCGGCCCAGCATTTGACAGTTGTGACAGGATTTGCAATGTTGATGACAATCTTTAAAGATCGTCGGCCAGTAAAAACCACTTTGGAAGATCTTTGCTGCAGTCTTTTTGGAACTAAAGTGACCTCCACAAGCTAACTCATGACAGAACGAGATGATTCGTGGTTGCTCAGATTCAGGAATACACCTTCGTATGATTTGATCAGGGTAGTATTTGAATAAGTACGGATCTTCAAAAAAATAGTGTTTCACTCGAGCTAAGAAAATGGATTACTCATTCTTCGACCAATGGTGAGGTAATTTCTCGGTGACTAGGTAATTGACAAGATCCGCATACCAAGGTGGGCAATCAATCCTGAACAACTGTTCATCCGGGAAGTGCTCCAAGATCAGAACAGGCTCGTCAGGTTTCTCAATAATTATTCATGACAAGTGATCGGCCACCACATTTTCTGAGCCTTTCTTGTCCTTGATCTCCAAATCGAACTCTTGCAACAACAAGATCCACCTAATTAAACGTGCCTTAGCGTCTTTCTTAGCAAACAGATAATGCAGAGCAGCATGATCTGTGAATACCACAACTTTAGAACCTAATAAATAGGATTGAAATTTATCTAACGCGAAAACTACTGCCAAAAGTTCCTTTTCAGTGGTCGAGTAGTTCAACTGGGCATCGTTGAGAGTACGACTCGCATAGTAGATTACATGCGGTAATTTTTCTATTCGTTGCCCCAAAACAGCTCCAATTGCATAATCAGAGGCGTCGCACATAATTTCAAACTGGAACTCCCAGTTCGGAGATTGAATAATTGGAGCTTTTATCAATTCGGCCTTAATGGCTTCAAAGGCTCACAAACATTTATCATTAAAGATGAATGGGGCATCCTTTGAAAGTAAGCTGCATAGCGGTCGCGCTATCTTACTGAAATCTTTAATAAAACGCCGATAAAAACTGGCGTGGCCCAGAAAAGATCTGATTTCCTTCACTGTCCTCGGTGGTGGTAGGTCGGCAATTAAATCAACTTTAGCCTTATCGACCTCAATACCCTGAGACGAAATGATGTGTCCCAAAACAATGCCATCTTTAACCATGAAGTGACATTTTTCCCAGTTAAGAACAAGGTTCTTCTCCTGGCATCGAGCAATCACTAGTGACAAATGATTCAAACAGTCAGCAAATCTGTTTTCATGTATCGAGAAGTCGTCCATGAAGACTTCAAGGAATCGCTCGACCATATCCGAAAAAATACTCAGCATACATCTTTGGAATGTAGCTGGTGCATTATAAAGCCCAAACGACATTCGTCGGTAGGAGAAAGTACCAAAAGGACATGTGAAAGTGGTCTTCTCTTGATCCTCAGGGGCAATGACTATTTGGTTATACCCGGAATAGCCATCGAGAAAGCAATAGTACTCATGCTCGGCCAATCTTTCTAACATCTGATCGATAAACGGAAGTGGAAAGTGATCTTTCATCGTCATCAAATTTAACTTCTGATAATCAATGCACACTCTCCACCCTGTTTGAATTTTTGTAGGGACCAGTATGTTTTCTTCATTCTTCACCACTGTGATTCCCGATTTCTTAGGGACCACTTGTGTGGGGCTGACCCATTTACTGTCCGAGATGAGGTATATGATTTCAGCATCTAAAAGTTTTATTACCTCATTTTGGACCACGCCTTGCATTATAGGGTTCTGTCTCCTCTGTGGTTCCCTAGAAGGCTTAGTATTGTCTTCCAAATGGATTCGGTGCATACACACTGTCGGACTAATGCCTTTGATATCTTTTATCGACCAACCGAGGGCACTTTTGTGCTCTTTGAGTATATTCATGAGTTGACCTTCCTGATTCGCATCCAATGTCGATAATATTATAACGGGTTGAGTTTCATTCTCCCCCAGGTAGGCATACTTGAGATTTTTCGGAAGAGGTTTAAGTTCTAAGGACACTTTCTCCTCCTCTTTCGGCTTTTTCTTTATTATTTCAATTTCAGTTCCACACTCTATTTCCTTTTCTTCACCCAGACGTGGTGTGGAGTCCAACATGTGATTTACTTCTTGGATCAGTTGATCCACATCAAAATTTTCTCCAAAATGCGCAAGACAAGCTGCTGAAGGATCTTCAGATTCAGATGCATAAAATATTTCCTCTACAATTTCATCGAGTATGCATGCTTGTGCATGTTCATCATCCTCCATGGGCTGCTTGGCAATATTAAAAATGTTGAGTTCCACTGTCATATTCCCGAATGACAGATTCATGATCCCGTTTCGACAATTGATCAGTGCATTGGAGGTTGCTAGGAATGGTCTTCCTAGAATCACTGAAATATTATTCTTCAAATTTGATGCCGGTTCAGTGTCTAGAACAACAAAATCTACAGGAAAGTAGAAAGAATCCACCTTGATGAGGACATCTTCCACAATTCCTCGAGGGATTTTTACGGACCGATCAGCTGACTGAAGGGTCATCGCAGTGGTCTTAAGTCCTCCCAATTCAAGCTCCTTGTACACAGAATAAGGCAACAAGTTGACACTTGCTCCTAAATCCAAAAGGGCCTGATCAATACGATTATCGCCGATGATGATCGAGATTGTAGGACAACCTAGGTCCTTGTATTTGATTGGGAGCTTTGCTTGCAACACTGAACTAATCAGCTCGGCTAAGAAAGCCTTTTTCGAAATATTGGTCTTTCTTTTGATTGTGACCAATTCCTTCAAAAATTTAGCATAAGCAGGTACTTGACGGATGGCATCCAGGAAGGGAATATTAATTTTTAATTGCTTGAAAATCTCATTTATTCCTTCCACATCGCGATTTCTCAGTGGTGCCATCAATCTTTACGGGTACGGTGCTTTCGGAACAAAACTTTTCTTCTGTTCACTCTTTTCTTCTGATGTTTCTTTTGCTTGTACTTTGTCATCAATTTCTTCTCTCTTCAGATTTTTTCTCTCCATTAGACTTTTCCTCCTCCTCTTACAACACTACTTTGTTATCGACCTGCTTTCCAGATCTCAACGTTGTGATTGCCCGAATTTATTGTTGATCATCCTCTTGTGTTGACGTTGATGTTTGTTCAACAACCATTTGGCCCCTTGGGTTAGGAACAGGTTGGCTTGGAAACGAACCTTTTCTCTTTCACAGAGAAAGGTTGCCAATTGCCCAATTTGAGTCTCTATTTTAGAGATTGAGGACGTGTGAGAATGAATGAGTTTCATCAGGTCCTCAGTAGAAGGAGTTTGTGTCTGAGGACGTTGGGCAACATTTCCCTGTGGGTTGTTAAATTCAGGTGGTGGAAATATTGGCACAAAATTTTGTTGTAGTTGGTTTTGATAACCTCCCATTGGTTGCACAAACTGAAAATTTTGGTTCATTTGTCGTGACTGCCCAACCTGATTTTGATTGTATTGAAATTGATTTGGGTTATTGAACCCTTGCTGCTGAAATTGCCCTTGACCGTAGTTCTGGTGCGGTCCTTGGTTGAAATTTTGTTGGGGATAAAAGTTCGTCCCCTATTTCCTGGGCTGCATTCTTTGATTATCTTGTTTCAATGATAAATTTGGGTGGTTTCTCCAGCTATTTGGGTTATTCTCATTGAAAACGTTTCCTTGATTCCGCCCATAATTATTCACAATATTTAGCTGTTCAGATGTGTCTTCATGATAGTTCTGCATTGAAGGACAATTATCTACCATATGCATTGGACTTGCACAAATTGAACATGGCTCAGGTTGTGTATTTATCATATGCACATTCTTCTTTAATTTCAATTCCTCCACTTGTTGAGTGAGGAAATCAATTTTAGCCATCAGATCTGGGGAATCCTTTACTACGTATAGTCCTCCTTTCTTGGTTGAACTCCCGACTTGATCACGGGCTTTGACTGGTTGTTTCTGAGTCTTTGTGAAATCCCAGTGCTGAGAATCCTCAGTCAGCTTTTCTAGGACAGCATAAGATTCGGTTTCCTTAAGGCTCAGGAATCCTCCGCCATTCATTGACTCCACCAGATGTCTATTTGGTTGACTCAGTCCATTGTAGAAACACTGGACCAGTCTCCACTTTGAGTATCCATGGTGCGGACATTTGAGTAAGAGATCCATGAATCTATCCCAAGCTTCATATAATCTCTCATCTTCCTCTTGCGTGAAATCCATGATTTCACGTCTAAGGACATTCGTCTTCGCCATAGGGAAGAACTTTGACAGAAACTTTTTGACCATCTGATCCCAGGTGGTTATGGATCCCGATGGTAGAGAATTTAACCATACTTTTGCTTTATCCTTTATAGAGAAAGGAAATAAGCGACCTAATGCATTCTTCAACAAATTTTGGTAAACAGATGAGCAGACTTCGACGAAGTCTTTAACGTGCTGGTATGGATCTTCTCGCTCCATGCCATAAAATATTGGAAGGATTTGGATGACATTTGTACGAATTTCAAACCGGCCACCAGGTGTGGCGGGGTATACAATGCATGATGGGGTATTTGTAATTATCGGAGAAAACAGTTCTCTCAATGTTGGTTCTTCCTCTTGTTCGAGTTGCCCATTCATGCTGTCAGTCATATTGACTTCAGTGGATGATTCACTTAAAAATTTCTGCCTTGATCTAGCGTCCTTACGATTTGATCGGCAGGCACGTTCGATCTCAGAATTTAAAGGTTCTAAATTTCTTTCTTTAGAAGACCTAGTGTGCATGCAAATGATGCACAGAGTGGAGGTTTCAGGCAGGAAAACCTCAGAATTTATTTATTTATTATTATTATTTATTTTTTTTAAATTAAAATTTTAAAATTGAAATTTTTGAATTTTTTTTTTTAAAGATCGATTGATCGAGTGTGAGTCTCGATCAATCGAGGCAAGGTCGATGCATCGACAATGGGGGTCGATGCATCGACTCCTAGCAAAAAATTTTATTTTATTTTATTTATTTATTATTATTATTATTATTATTTTAATTAAGCAGAAATACTATTTTAATCCTCGAAAATTTCTAAAATTTATTGTCTACCAAAAATTCAGATTTTCTTAATTTGATCCCCGACAACGGCGCCAAAAACTTGATGTGATTTTTAATGTGATGTTTTACTCGCAAGTGTACGAATCGGTTTGTATATAGTGGGTGCGGAGTACGAGATCATTTCCACGATGACTAATTTTGAAAGATCTAAAAGAGACAAGCAATTCTAGAAATCTATGAAGATCTAACAGTATTCTACCAGTTTTATGATTTAAGCGGTTGATGAGATGGCAATTAATGACTACAAAAATAAAACTTAATTGATGATTCAAAAGTAAAGGTAAAGATGAACGATAAAGATGAAGATGCTAAATCCTTCCATCTTTGGTCCGTGCTTCCCATAATATAAATCTAAGGATTAAACTATAAGATATTCCATTGGTAATAAACATCTTTTATGGAAGATCAATGGTCAACACCCTAATAGGTTCCACGTTGCATCCCTGCAATCAGGATTTAGATGATTTTCATATATAGATCTGGGATCAAGGGCATGGCTAGACACACTTTATCTCAGGTTTAAATAAAAATCATCCCCAAAGTGGGTGAAAATTCTAACAAGAATACCACTTATAAATCTAAAATCAAGGGCATGGCTAGACACACTTTATTTCAGATTAGGGAGTATTTAAGATAAAATTACCATTACAGATCCAAGATCTAGGGCATGGCTAGGCACACTCAATCCCAGAACATAATCGTAATTAGATCCACACGATGAAAGCAAAAAGACCATATAACAATGATTGGGTAAAATTACCGTCACATATTTGAAATCCCGGGCTTGGCTAGGCACACGCGATCTCGGTTAGTGGCGGGGATTTCATCCGTTCATGATAGCACAACGACCATAAAATAAAATCTCATATTTTAATCCTTAATTTATATTATTAAAAGTACATCCCTCAGATGGGAATCATTAGATCCCCATCCCTATAAATTTAGCCACACATATTGTAATTAAATGACATAAATAAATAAATAAGGGAAAATAATATTAATTTAATAAATTAAAATTACCTCAAACTTCAAAAGAAATTACTTTGATCCAAAAGTACGATGATCTTCAGAAATGAAATTTAATGCAGGAATAAACTTGAACAAAATTTATAAACTGAAGGAATGAGTACTGAAAATTAAAGGAACAAAGCTCTCAAAAGGAATAATAAAACTTCCTATTTCTATGTCTAACTATGAAAAATAAAGACTAAAAACTAAAACTCTAAAACTAAAACTCTTTCCTAAAATTCATTCCTAAAATTAATTCTTTTTCGAAGTGTTTGAGTCGCTTTAAATAGAACCCACGTCGCACAAGTCTCCCAAGCCGCAAATTCAGGGTCGATTAATCAACCCTACATAGTCAATGCACCGAGCCTCCAAAAAGTCTAAAAAAATAGCTTTAAAGTGTCAGTTCCGTGTCAGACACTGTTTTCCCCTCGATTAATCGACCTACAGGGTCGATGCATCAACCCCCAGAAATCCGTGAATTTTAGCACATTTTTTGTATCAGACACTGCTTTGGTATTTAGGCCATAACGTTTTATCCCGAACTCGGATTGAGGTGATTCTTATGCTGTTGGAAAGCTGACGAAATGATCTACAACTTTTGTGTTTTGATAATTTCATAATTCGGCCGTCTTGAAGGTCCAAATTTAGCCGCAAGTTGCACCGAGTTCTCGATTACCCAAAGTTGCAGTGTTTTGACATTATATTCAGAATTCTTGGGCTGTTTTCTATACTTGGCTTGTATTGACCTGAAACACTTCAAATTTAATAATTCTCATCAGATAGCCTTCATCGGACAACTAAATGTAGGTATTTAGGGGTGAAATATCATCATATTTCAATACTCATCAGTAATATCAAACATTATTGACGCCGGTGTGTAGTCGAATCCTTCCATAAGTTTATTCCGTACATAGTTCGCTACGAAGGAGATTGTTGCATAACGGTGACCGTGCGGTCTGATCTTAGCAGCTCCGTATGTGTGAGTACTATTAAATGTCTTGATTTGGAAAGAATTGAGCCCAGTCAATTTAGACGCATGTGTTCGCCACGAACAATCGGGTTCGTAGCATCCGGTTGTCACTCAATAACTAGCGGTCCTCAAAGGCCGAATTTGAAAGTTTTTCTCCACCACGTGCTCTTTCAATGCTCTTTGAAATGTTTGTTTGTCTCAAAAGATCTCTCCAATTTTAAACGTCCAATTCCGATATTCAGTTTCCACCTCTTCATCCGAGGAGTCGCCCGATGTCTCTGACATTTCGTAATCTCCGTCTACTAGGGGATTGTCAATGTCTCTCACAAAAAATTTCAGATCCTTTTTGATAAACCCATCCGGTTCGCTTTCATATTCTTTTTCTAAGGTATCTTCATTAGTGGCTTGAGGATGACTACACCATTTACTAGCGGTGTTCTCGGGTGGTTGACTAGATCCTTCACCGAAGGGGTTCTGATGTGATTGATCGGATCCTTCACAGAATGGATAATGGCGTGGTTGGCTAGGCCCTTCACCAAAGGGGTGCTCATGTGTATGAACATGGGGTTGAGTTTCTCTGATAATTCCCATCAATGGCATGGTAGAACATAATTCTTGAGTAAACCAAGTTGTCCATCCACCGAGGAAGATATGACTGAAATCGTCGGTATCCACCACCCTTTCTGAAGTGTAGTCTAACCATTGACTACATTGTTGTGACCCATGTATGTATTTTACTGAGTCATCATACGATTCAATCGGGGCATCGTTTAAATCAAAAGTTGCTTTCCCTCTGCCATAGTTCGTCGCAATATAACCGTCATCGCCTAACGGGACGGTATCGTATACAGTTTCATCCTCAAACTTACATAGCTTAAATGAATGAGTTACAAAATCAATCCCGCCGAGATATACTTGTTCAGCTTCAACTGGGAAGGATGACAGTTCCTTAATGATGAATACTTTTATAACGTCCACCGCGAATTTATAAAACGTAAATAAGGTGGCCAAATCATCAAAGTCCAAAATGTCGGCAATCACAGGCGTATTCACTATCTTCATATGAAACTTTGTGGAAACTGTTTCATCCGCCTTCGCAAAACTGATAGCAGACATTCGCCTTATGAATTGCTCATAAGAAATATCAGTTGAAATGTTAATAAGCCTCCGCCGGTCACCTTCATACAAGCCATCATCGTTTACAAGAAGGCCATCATAGTGACAAAGAAGAGGAATCCTCACGTCCGTCATCGTCTGTTTAAGAAAGAGAAGGAAGGGGTCATAAGACTGATGAAACAAAAGAGAAAAGACGACTATAAATCTTTGTCGATTGTATATATAGTCGATAACGACTACATATACAGTCGATATCGACTGTATATGGAGTCGATGACTATTGTATTTGCAATCGATTTATATTTAAAAAAAAAACGATCTAAGGATATACAGACTTTCTTATACTGCACGAATAGGAGATACTGCATTATTAAGAGACACTAATAAATTGAAAATGAGGTTTAAGTAGGATACCTCGCGTCGCAAGGATAAACTGCAGGGTCTTCTTACCACAATGGAGAAATGCAGAGGCTTCTTCTCCCAAGCCTATATTTTCTTTTTCGAAATAGCAGATCGGAGTAGATTAGACTAAGGAAGGAGACGTCATCTAGGGTTTTGCACCTCTAACTTTTTTGTAGGATAAAATGAGGAAGAAGAGGATGCTTTGTTGGTTAAAGAAAGTCATAGAAGGGGGTAATTTGGACCTTTTACTCTCCTTAGGGTCGGCTAGGCTTGGAGCTGGTTAGTTTAGGTAAAGGTGAAATTACAGGGCTTCTGATGTAAAAGGCGTATCTGGCAGGGCTGATCAGGTAAATTTTCCTTTCATATAAGGTTGAAATGGGGTTTCAGGCTGCGTATAGCATAGCTCCCTTCTAGCCCCTACCACTGGAGAGTTCACCTGCTTTAGTTGGTTCCCATTCTCTTTTTTAACTCCATGCAAAGGAGGATTTACCTGCTCTAGCAGCAACCTCCCTGCTCTCTACTAACTCTCTATCAGAGCAAAGAAATTCTGCTCTGGTAAGGAGTGAGTAGAGAGGAGGGTAGAATTGCTGAACAGATAAATCCTGCATAAAATTTTGCTATACAAGGAGTTATAAAGAATAAGGTATACATGTTAAAGAAGATATCAAGATGTTAGCAAAGAAGATGAAAACCTGCTAAAGAAGGTGAACTCTACTATGGCAGGACCTAACAAAGAGCTATGCCATACGTAGCCTCAGTATCTACAAATTGAGAGGAAAATGACTAGATTTCATATAAGGTTGAAATGGGGTTTCAGTATCTACAAATTGAGAGGAAAATGACTAGATTTCATATAAGGTTGAAATGGGGTTTCAGTATCTGCCATTGAAGATCCCATCTCCACCACCATGGTTTCCATTCTTAAAAAATATTGATCTACATGTATTGGCCGATGGTGATAGTTTTTGGGAAAAATCATCCACATAAGTGATATTTGGATCATGGCTCACCAATAAGATAGTAAGATATTGATTAAACAATATAGCAAACAGTTTCTGTGATAATGAATCATGAGAAGGATTCTCATGTAGTTTTTTTATATGTGCCATGTGAAATTAACATCTCTCGGTAGTGAGGCATAATCGAATGATCATGCCTTTTGAAGACTGCCTAACACCAATCTCTATCGCCTACTTCAAGATGGTTAATAGTTTTCGCCTATTAGCGAAAGCCTTATTTTCTCCAAATTTCTTAGGGTGTATGCTTGATCTTGTCATTACTTCTAGAATGATATAAATTTGGAATTTTTATATAATGGTACCCTTTTCATCGAAGCCCTTAATTAATTTTTTCAAAAAATCTTGAATTATATGCCGACTTTTTCAGAAAAATCAGAAAATTTGGGCACTAACTATATAAGTAACTATGGCTGCGTATGGCATGACTCTTTGATAGCCCCCACCACAATGGAGTTCACCTGTTTTAGTTGGCTCCTATTTTCTTTTTTAACTCCTTGAAAAGAAGGATTTACCTACTCTAGCAGCAACCTCCTTGCTCCCTACTAATTCCCTATTAGAGCAAATAAAATCTGCTTTGACAATAAGTAAATATAGAGGAGGGTAAAACTGCTGAACAAATAAATCTTGCATAAAATCTTGCTATGCAAGGAGTTATCGAGGAGAAGGAATACCTGCTAAAGCAGGTGGCATGATTTTAGTAAAGAGAATGAGAACCTGCTAGCGCAGGTGAACTCTGCTATGAGTGAAATTAGTAAAGAGCTATACCATACGCAACCTATGGGGCTGCTACTAGCCGGTTGGGTTTGCGCTTTACCGACTGCCCGAGGTAGTTTAAACTTGGGCATGAAGCATTTGAACTGCCATTCAACGCAGGTCGGTCGGGTCTTCAAAGATCAGGTGGGATCAACCAAATATTTATACATAAAATGTGAAGGGATGGGGAAGTTTAGGGGATTTTGAACAGGATCAAATCAGGTCTGGTCACGGTTTTTCAGGTTAGTTCATGCATAGAATCTTCATTAAATCCTAAAATATGTGTATATATATATATATATATATATATATATATATATATATATATATATATGATTTTCTAACATCCTAATTTAGTTCCATCATTCTTAGTTTTAAGTTATTGTGAATTTCTTAAAGTAATATAATTCCTTTTATTTATTGTAGAAGTTAGATTTCTTTCCTTCCAAAGTGGCTAAAAGCATCTCTAGCATATTCTTTATAAATCAAAAAAAAAAAAAAAAAAAACACCAAAATGGCTATTTTGACGATCATCGTTGGCGACCCCCACTTCACTTGCTATATTTGGTGAATCAAAAATGGCTATTTTGACGATCATCGTTGGCAGCCCCCACCTCACTTGCTATATTTGGTGAATCTTTATCCATGCGCTATTAATAAAATACTAATAAATTTTTTTCTCTCTCCACTTGCCATATATTTTTAATATATATTAAAATAAAAAATAAAATAAAAAATGCTTTAAAGTAGGAGTAGCTAAAATAACTATCATAGCCGAAACATTTTTAAAAAGACAATAGCTACAATAAAGAGTAGGCTCTATAGGGAGTTTTATATATAATTTAACTATCCTAGGTGGAGATGCTATAAGATACACTGTATTTTAAATTGGGTTTTTTTGCATATAACTCCTGTGTTATGCTAATATTATAAGAAACTCCTTGAGTTATGAGTATTTATTCTGCAGCCCTTACTTTTATGTTTCTGTTTCATATAACTCCCTGCCATTAACTAACTAGTCCTGAGTTTATAGACCGAAAGTCTATTTGCCCTTAATGAAACCAATATTTAAAAATGTCACCATTCTAAAAGGCCCTTAATTCATCTATATCTACAAGTCATGCCATTAAAGTTTATCACCATTCTAAAATGCCCTTCATTCACCTTTATTTACAAGCCAGGCCATTATAATTTACCACTATTCTAAAAGGAGTGCCTTTAAATCCACCCACAAAATCTTTGAGTTCACCCACACTGAACACATCGACTGCATTGAATTAAACGATGGAGATTGTTTATCATCCCAATCTTTCATGATATCGGTCTTTAGATCATGGGTGTACCATCAGACGGTCGATTTTTTATTTCATGGGGTATACACCCATAAAAGTACCTTAATATCAATTTTAAGTATGCCCGTGATGTTAAGTTCACTTTTCTGAGATGTGTGCCACGTGAAATAAAACATTGACCGTCTGATAGTACGATCATGATCTCAAGATCCATCATGTGAAAGATTGGGAGGATAAATGATCTCCATCATTCGATTCAATTCAATCAGCGTGTTTCAACGTGGGTGAACTTAAAGATTTAGTGGGTGGATTTAAAGGTAATCTTCTAAAAGGCTCTTCATTCACCCATCAGATTCAAGACTCGTCAGATGGGTGATTCTCCCATTAAAGCATGTCTACGCTTGGACGAATATTCAACCAATGGAGGATTTGTGGCAAACGATGCAATTATTTTTTAAAAGAAAACCTTTAATTTATATGTTCCACTCAAAATACCCGTCCCACCAATTTCCCTTATGATTCAAGACCCATCAAATGAAAGACCAATTAGTATTGGCCGATACTTACCGATACAATTTTTTTTCTCGGTATTGGCTGATCCTTAGAACCCGGGTTACCAAACAAAGCCGATTTTATCGATTTATCCTCCAGCTTTGTTGTATCCAAGTGAAATTTACTAAAAGTGACGTCATAACTTATAATGCAGATTGAGTATTTTCATTATTTGACCATCATCGGCATCATCGACATCAAGAGAATATTAAGCTTATGAAGAGCCCATTATGTCGAAAACTTGCTCCTTCAACTATCAAGACATTAAAAATCAGTGAAAACTAGGTTGTCAATGGGTCGGGGCAGGCCAAAATTTTGACAACCGACCAGACTCGAGCCCTTACTTCATCTGACCCGATCGGGTTCAAAACCCCTTTATTTCCTAGATTGTATATAAAATATCATGACCATCCAACCTTTTAGTTTACACCACAGAACCCGAGCTTTGAGGCCCAGCTATGGATTAGAAAATTTCCAAATTCGATTGGTTGGTACCATTTGATGAATCACTGGTTAAATAATTGATCGAATTCACTACCATATCATTGTTGGTATAATAGTAACCATTATATAATAATGGTGTAGTACTTTATATTATTATTCTGTACAAAAAAGTTATTTTTTTATTTTATTTTAGGAATTGAATTGTCTAATTGCGTCTGCTTCCATCATTCGAATCTTTGAGTTCACTCACTCTAAAACACATTGATTGCGTTGAATTAGACGATGGAGATCATTTAAGCATACCATTAGATAATCAGTGTTTTATTTTGTAGCACACATCTCAGCAAAGTGACTTTAACATCACGTACACAGTTAAAATTAATTTTAAGGTCATTTTTTTGGGTGTGTACCACATGAAATAAAAAACCAACAGTCTAATGGTGCCACCATGATCTCAAGATCCATCATGTGAAAGGTTGGGGCGTTAAACAACCTCCATCGTCCAATTCAAGGCAGTCAATTGTCTGATGGTGCCACCATATATCTCAAGATACATCGTGTGAAAGGTTGGGATGATAAATGATCTCTATCGTCCGATTCAATGCAGTCAATCATCTAATGGTGCCACCGTGATCTCAAGATCCATCGTGTGAAAGGTTGGGACGATAAACGATCTCCATCGTCCGATTCAATGCAGTCAATGTTTTTCAGCGTGGGTGAACTCACAGATTTGCTGGGTGTATTTAAAACTACTCTTTTTTGTAAGTGGACAGGCGCCAATTCTAACCACGTGCAGAGGGTGGCAATTTAGTAATTTAATTTTAAAAATGATAAATATGGTGTTACTAGGAGGCTTAGAGCAAATATCTATTATTGGGGGGTTATTTATAATATCAACATAACTTAGGGATATTTACAAAAAAATCCTTTTAAATTAAATATTATACGTACTAATTAGTCATTTAGTCAAGACTGCATTTGGATGCACCCCTAAATCGTCGGAGACAAGATTCCCAGATCAATTATTATGAGCGGGATTTGGTAGAATCGGAAAGTTGGCCTTGCCCGAATTAAAAAAAAGATTTGATATTTTAGGTAGATGGCACATGTGAAAACCCAATGAGGGCGGTTTGATTTAAAGTTTATGATTTATAAATCTTCAGTCCATAAGATTAGAGAGAAAAACACATATTTATTATATGATCTTTTATAGTCAACTATTGAATCAGATGATACGCTTTGACTATATTTAATCACTTGATGAAGATTATATTCCTCGCTATTTTTATTTTTTAGCAGCCATTTATGAGCTACTCAATATTTTTTTGGTTAAAGAAAATGTATAAATACCGTTCCCCCACAAGGCCACAACTATTTCCTTTATCTATCCATGCCCATGACAATGGAACTCCATGCACTCCTCTCACTAGTAGTGACCATCTTATTTCTGATTTTCCCTAACCTACTTGTCGTAGAAGCCACCAATGCCGGATTCAGGGTAGATCTCATCCACCGTGACCATTCCCCTCGCTCACCGTTGTATGATCCATCGGATACCTATTTCGATCGCGTAAAGAAATCCATCAAACGGTCATCATCATCGTCACACATAAACCGCTACCGCGAGTTGATGTCCTCTGCAAATTCCTTGACTACTAAGGTATATCCGAGCAATGGCGAATATCTCATTAATCTATCGATCGGCTCACCTCCGTTCGATATCCTTGTCCTTGTTGACACGGGCAGTGATCTCTTATGGACACAGTGCAAGCCTTGCACCAAGTGCTACACACAAAAAGCCCCAATCTTCGACGCCACTGCATCTTCTACCTATAAACCACTTGGATGCAGCGCAACCTTGTGCACAAATTTAACTCAGAACCCGTGCTCGTTAGGCAAGGATTGCCATTACAATTACGGATATGGCGACCATTCTTTCACCAAAGGAATCCTCTCCACCGAAACGTTAACGTTGGATTCATCGGACCGGCAGCGTATCGCGATCCCATCCATTACATTCGGTTGTGGACACCACAATGAGGGGACATTCGGGTACACCATAGCGGGGCTTGCCGGCCTCGGAGGCGGCCCGCTTTCATTAATCTCTCAACTTAGTCCTTCCATAGGTGGTAAGTTCTCATTTTGCTTAGTGCCCATGACCGAGACCACGGCCAGCAGCGCTATGAATTTTGGGGAAAACGCAATAGTTTCCGGACGGAGTGTGGTTTCCACACCTTTGATTACCAAGTCAGATATAACGTATTACTTTGTCACACTCGAAGACATAAGCATCGGTACCACGAAACTTCGGCATCATACCGGAAAACTTTCAAGCGGCGCCTACTGGTCCCGGTAACATCTTTATGGACACCGGAACACCGATCATTATAATGTACAAGGACGCGTTTGATAAATTGGCATCCGGATTGACGAGTGCCGTTCGATACCTGCGTACCCAAGACCCCGGGAGTTTTTTCCAATGTTGTTTTTCGGCCCCAAATGATGCTGGCCTTCCCGACATGACGTTTCACTTCTCAGGGGCCAACGTGAAGATGACTCCAATGAACACATTCGTCCGCATAGACCAAAACGTATCGTGCCTCGGCGTGGTTCGGGACAACTTCGGCTCGGTCTTAGGCAACATGGCTATGCGGAATATTCATGTAGGTTATGACCTTGTTGAGAAGAAGGGCTATTTTGCTCCGGCTGATTGCACTAAGCTCTAGGGTTTTTTTCTTCTTAGATTTTAGTTAGTTTTCTATGTGAATTCTTTCCTTGAATTCACTTTTTTTCATGTGGCTAAAAGAGAGTGGTGGGTGGCACGTGCTGTACACGTGTGAGCACAGAGAATGGTAATATGGTAATATTTTTTATTTTTATTTTTATGGTAATATTTCCTTTTTATGATTATTATTATTATTATTATTATAGTAATAAAGAAGATATAATATTTATTTTGAGATACCACATTAACCTTCTAGTTAATTTCACATAAATTATGCATAATATTTGCTCGTAACTTACGCATTTCAAAATTTTGAAACATAAAAGAATTTTGATCGTTGTAGAGAGTGTCATGAATTGTGATATATATATATATATATATATATATATATATGCGTCAGATCGTAGTAATAAAGATGTCTGAGAGGTAATAAAAAGAAAGTATGTTATATGATGGGTGATTCGATCATCATGAACAGAAAAGTAGACTACACGCCGGCACGAGCTTGTGACGCCACTAGACTTTGCAGTGCATAGAAGTCCACACACGTCAGAAGGTCGCGCTGTCATCGAAATTAATGATTATTTATCCTCATTTTAGTAGGCTACGTTTAGTTGCTCCCCCGTTTTTTACCAATTGTGATCTAGACTTGTTAGAAAGCATATTTCTTGACGCAACAAGTACACCCATGGTTTTAGATATCGCTCGAGATGAGAATATGAGATGTCTTGGGCGATACTTTTAGTGTATCAATGGTATTCATACCACATGACTCGCCCTCAGATGCCGGATAGAAACTAGCAAATGAATTGCCACTTTTGTAGCGGTGGCAGTATTTTGTTTCAATCGTAGGTTATGTCTAATCTATAGATGTGATGAATGTTGAATAGCTATTATGTTTTGATCAAATATGTGTACTAGTTTAATATTAGCCATTGTTCTTATTGTTCTTGTCGTTCTTATTTTTAAACGGTTAATATTAAAGCTATCAATTGGAAGGTATGCATTCTCTAATAGGTGGACTATTTAGATTGTTAACCGATATGTGTCACATGATACAACAGTGAAGTGCACTTTAATGGTGTATGATCAAGCACATCATTTAATGGTGTAAGATGATAAAAACACCATTTTTTGTCTCACACCATATTCCTGAGATGCAAGATGTCGTGGTGATATGGAGTGAGACGAAAAGTGGTGTTTATATGATCTTACACCATTAAATACATGTTTCATCTCACACCATATCACCGAGACGTCTAGTGTAACAGCCCGAATTTTTACACTCAGAAATCCGTGCCATCAAGATCATGCTCTGGATGATCTTCAGAATCAATCAAAGAGTGTTTGCTCGTCTAGCAAAAATAAGAGCAGACACTGTCCAATAGTGACAGATCGAATCATCATATAAGGCTCTAAAAGAAAGAAAGAACAAACAATGGATATATAATATTAAAAGAATAAACATCTTCAAAGAGGAACAAAGAAGAATTACTAGTGATGGACATCCATCACTCAAAACAATGGTTCCCAATAGTGGTTCCTATAGAATGTATATGAATACAAGTATAACATCTATAATAAAATACAGAAAGGTGACCACCAAGTGCACAGATAATCCAAAAATATAAATACAGGACCCAAAATATAATGAAAAATACCGATGCTAAGGGTAGAACTCGTCGGCCTGGATATCAGTATCCTCCTTCTCAGCCTCAGCCTCTGTCTCTGGCTGATAATCAGGGTCGCTCTCTGTGCCGGAAATCTTAGCCTCATAACCTATTATATATAAACAGGGTGAGCTACCATCTAAGCTCAATAGAAGAAACTCAAGTAAATTATATTCAAAATTTAAAGCATGACATATAGAATATAACTTAGACAGATAATTAAGGCAGAGTGCAAACATAGCAGAATAAATGCAGACAGATAATCGGATATGCAGAATAATCAGAACGCATAACTTTTAATGAACATAGTAGATGCAGAAGTATAAAAATAGACTAAATCTCAGAGTGATCAGATGCATGCATACAGTAGTTATTGTCTTAAATTCTATATACTTAAATAACTCCAGTGAATATAGCATGTGGCAGCTAGATGTGTGCCGATGGGTTATCCCGACCATCGTCGTTCAATGAATAATTGCAGAGTATTGCATCAAGTCTCTCTACAAAGGAGAGTAACTTGTGTCGAAGTTTGCATATTAGATACACGGATATCCAGCTGTGCCGGTCGTGGGTATCCTGCCACGTCAAAGGGATTCGTCACATGAACTTTAAATCAATACACGTAAAAACCTCAGAATCAGATAACAAAACAGATGATAGAGCAGATAACAGAGCTTGTACAGAAGAAAACATATATAGATGCTCATAAAACCATGTAGTCAAAATTGAATACAAGTTAGGTTGAATTTCCTCTACCTCAAATCAAGTCTTTCTAAGCAAATCCAAAGCTTTTTAAGACGTCCTAATCTTGACCTAGACCATATGTATAGTATACTACGTGTCAGAACAGAATTAGATATACTGCCCAATAGTGTTTTTCCTCGAAAGCCAAAACAGTACAAAAACAAGGGATTCGATCAATCAATCCCTTCATTTGATCGATCGGAAGCACATTTGATTGATCAACTCCTCATTTGATCGATCGAATGCCTTACATTTAAACAGACAGAACAGAGCACATCTGATCGATCAACTCCCATTTGATCGATTGAATTTCCTAGTTGATCGATCAATCCTCATGTTTAATCGATCGGGTCAAATTTTCAGAAAAACATACCTCTTGTTCCCTAGTGTGCTTATAAAATTCGATCGATCAAATCTCTGATTTGATCGATCAATTTCATAGTTCGATCGATCAATTCTTTATTGATCGATCATTTCCTTGTCTGATCGATCACTCATATTTTGATTTATCAGTGCCAAATTTGATCGATCAAATCCCCAATTTGATCGATCAAATCCCCAATTTGATCGATCGAGCACATCAGGCTTTAACTTCTAAAAAAAAATACCCTTTTGTTTCATAGGGCCTTATAAAACTTGATCGATCAAATATTAAATTTGATCGATCGGATTACAAATTGATCGATCAATTACTCAAATTGATCAATCGGATATGACAGTCAAGCTATCATTAATGGGGTTGTTGAATTAAAATCCTTTTCAACCCTAAAACTCATGATTCTCCACGAATCATTTACACACCCATAAATGTAGATTTATGACTCTTAAACCCACATAAAACCCATAATAACTCACCTCTCTCAAAGATTTGCTTCTTGGTTCACGGCATTGTGAACCAACATGAGTTTTGGATCCGAATCGGTGGGAGTTCCACTTTGAGCTCTCCGATGAACCGGAGATACAAATTCACACTTACTCACTGACGTGTATTGCTCTCACCAATGTATTTGACGTATTAGCCATCAATCCTCTCACATTTTAAATAAGGGGTCCATAATCTAGGGTTTCTCACAAAGGTTCCTCAAAGGGAGTTTCCAAGCAATAAGCTTGCAGGCAAGGGTTCAAGGCAAGGAGAAGAAGCATAAGGTTTTTCCTAACCTTGCTTCTCTTATAAGCTATCAATGGAAATATCTCTGATATTTCCATTTTTTAACTTTCGCTCTTGTGTTGAGCACACACACACTCACACGTATCCAACACCTTACAAATGATCCAATCGGCTCTCGGATTTGTGTCGTAAGTGGCACATTACTTCGCACGCTCTCAGATTAAAGTCTTGGTATTAATAATCTCATTTTCAAAATTTTAAACTTGTCTCGATTTCCATGTCAGGCATGGATACCAAGGCAGTCAACTGTTCTCAAAATTTTTGGATCGTCACATCTAGTGTATCAGCCCTCTCCAATACGTCTCGGATATCCTAGATTTAAAACCATGTTTACTCCAAAAACACAAAAACAAAACAATGTTTTAATGTTCTAAATAGTTCAAACCGTTTTTAACGATATTTCTTTTGCCCTAATGCATTGCATAAAAAAGAGCCATTTGTTGAGATTTCTGATACTTTTTGGGATTTTAGAGCTATTAGAATGCTTATTTTTTCTTTCACCAAGATATATAAATTCTTTCCCCACACTACTTCTCTTCCTTTATCTACTCTTTTTACGTCTAACCATGCCCTTGATGGCACATTCCCACACTCCATGTACTCCTCTCACTTGTGACCATCTTATTCAATCTGTTAAACCAGCTTATCGTCGATGCCGGCATTGCTAGATTCAGGGTGGATCTTATCAACTGTGATCATTCCCCTCTCACCGTTTTACAATCCATCCGATACCTATTTCGATGCGCACGAAAATCCATCAACCGATCATCGTGGTGTATCAATCTTGGCATCCACCTCAAATTCCATGAATACTAAGGTGTATCCGAGCAATGATATTGGCGAGTATCTCATTAAGTTATCGATTTGATCGCCTCCATTGGATGTCAACACTATTGTTGACACGAGCATCGATCTCTTTTGGACACAATGCAAGCCTTGTATCAAGTGTTGCACGCAAAAAGCCCGCATCTTCGATCCTGCTGCATCTTCTACCTATATATAAACCTCTTCCATGTGGCACAACCCTCTGCACCGGGTTAAGTCCGAAAGCGTGCTCCTTAGACAAGAACTGCCAATGCAATTATGGAAATGGTGACCATTCCTTCACCAAAGGAATCCTCTCCACCGATCGACATGTTAACATTCAATTCTTCAGGTAGGCAACGTGCCTCGATCCCCTCCATTACATTCCGTTGTGGACACGACAATGAGGGGACATTCGGGGACAACGAAGTCGGGCTTACTGGGATCAGAGGTGGCCCCCTTGCAATAATCTTTCAAATTAGTTCTACTATAGGGTGGAAGTTCTCACATTGCTTTGTTCCCATAACCCAGGCAAGGGCGAGCAACATGATGAATTTTGGGGGAAATGCAGTAGTCTCAAGCCCGGTACTGTTTCCAAACCTCTGCTCTAAACGTCCGATATAACATATTACTATGTCACCCTTGAGGATATTATTGTTGGTACAAAGAAGCTCGACATGACCTCGCACAAATAATTTAAAGCGAGGCCTAGCAGTGTCGGTAACATACTTATCGACACTGGCACTCCTATGATCGTGATGTACAAGGATGATTTTGATAAATTGGCATCGAGGTTGGTGAGTATGGTCAAATTCCGGCACGCCCAAGTCCCAGTTCGATTGCGTTTCTCGGGCCTCAGTGATACTGCCTTCTGACATGACATTTCATTTCACGGGGCTGACCTAATGTTGATTCCATTACATTTGTTCGTGTAGGCGGGAGCATAACATGCCTATGTGGAATGTTCGTGTGGGTTATGACCTTGTTGGGAAGAAGGTCTATTTTGCTCTAGCTGATTGCACTAAGCTCTAGGGCATATTCTCTAAGCTTTTAGTTGGTTTTCGAGGTCAATTCTTCCATGAAATTAAACCTAAAGGGGTTTTGTGTGATGGTTAGGAAGCGGGAGACCTGGGTTAGAATTAACCCCATCCTTGTAATGACCAAAAAATTCTGAAATGAAACTCGACTGCTTAGATATGCGTGCCCGGCATGGAAATTAAGAAAAATTAATATTAATCCACAGTTAGGCGAAGTCATGTGTGTCTTCTCACATAAATCCAAGTTTTGTAAGACGTTTGATGAGGCGTGGTATGCCAGAGAATTTGTGTATGTGCTCCACATCGGAGTTTAAACTTAGAAGAAATTTGAAATATCAAAGATATTTCATTGGTTTAGCTTATAAGGGAAGGGAGAGGGTTAGGATGCATATCTCTTATCTTCTTCTTCTTGCTTCCTGTTAATCCATTGCTAAGGAATTTGGATTGTTAAGTCATTACTCTGAGAAACCACAGTTAGAAGAAACCTAAGTTATTGATAGCTTGATCTAGGAGTCCGGAATCAACGTCAATACGTTGAGTTTGTTCCGAGGAGAGATTATCATCTCTGTGTGCTGACGCGGAGTCGCACATCTGCTCTTCAAATCATAGACGGCGATAAATTCCTGATTTCAGATCTGAAACCCTCTTCGGATCTCATTTGTCGAAAACCCAAGAATGACACTAAAGGAGGTGAGTTATTAGGTTTATTGTAAGATTTAAGACCTAATAAATCTTTAGATGCATGTGTATGTGTGAGTTGCTAAGAATCATTAAGGTTTAAGGATGAAAATAGGTCGAATTAATGAACGACATTAATGACAGAAACTGTAATATTTGATCGATCAAATTGGGTATTTGATCGATCAAATTTAGAATTGATCGATCAATGTGAAAGATTGATCGATCAAATCTTATATACACTTAATGAAACAGGAAGTGTGTTTTTCTGAAAGTTCATGCCCGACAAACATTGGTTGATCAAATTGGGATTTGATCGATCAAATTTGAAAGTTGATCAATCATTTTGAGAAATGATCGATCAATATGAAAGGTTGATAGATCATTTGGAAGTGATCGATCAAGTGTGTGAATGATCGATCAATGTGGACATTGATCGATCAATGTGAAAGATTGATCGATCAATTGAAAAATTGATCGATCAAATCGTATAAATTAGTATGGAAACAGGAAGTCTGTATTTTTGGAAATTTTAAGTCTGACTTGCTTGATCGATCAAAATGAGAAATTGATCGATCAAACAAGAAAGTTGATTGATCAAATTTTCTCTGTTCTGTGTGAGTTAATTTGGGAGATTGATAGATCAAATTAGGTACTTGATCGATCAAATTGGAAGATTGATCGATCAAACAAGGAGATTGATCGATCAATTATCCCTATTTATGTTGTTTTAGTTTTATGGGAAAACACTATTGGACATTATACTAGTTCATGTCCTGGCATTTCTGACACTTAGTATACTATATTTATGGTCTAGATGAGACTGTGATACTTTCAAAAGCTTTGAATTTGCTTAGAAAGGTCTCATCTGAGGTAGGGGAAATTCAACCTAACTTGTATCTGATTTTGACTGCATATTTTCTGAGTATCTGTATCTGATTTTCGTCTTTTCAAAGCATGCCTTGCATATGATAAAAGTTTTGTTGTCTGATTCTGTTATCTGATTCTGTCATTTGTTTCTGCCATCTGAGTCTGTTATTCGATTATATCATCTGATTCTGTAATCTGATTCTGAGGTCTTTATGTGTATTGATTTAAAGTTCATATGACGAATCCCCCTGACGTGGCAGGATACCCACGACCGGTACGGCGGGATATCCGTGTATCTAATTTGAAAACTCGATTGCACAAGTTGCTCTCCTTAGTAGAGGCTTGATGCAAACACCTGAAATTGTTCATTGAACGACGATAGTCGGGGTTACCCATCGACACACATCTGGCTACCACGTGTTATATTCACGGGAGTTACTTAAGTATATTATTTAAGTCACTAAATACTGTATGCATAGCATCTGAAAGCTTTGAAACTTTCGTCTGATGTTTGACACTCCGTATATGTTTCGCTCTTTAAAATTTAGCATTTGCCATCTGATTAATTCTGTTTGCATTCTCTGTTCTTGATCATCTATTCTGAGATATGTTCTACAAATCATATTTTATATTTTAGATGTAAATTTAACTGAATTTCTTCTATTGAGCTTAGATGGTTAGCTCACCCTATTTTTAATATCTGAGGTTCTGAGGCTCGGGCGCCAGGCACTGAGAGTGACCCAGATTACCAGCCTGTGGCAGAGGCTAAGGAGGAGGGGGACACTGATATCCCAGCTGACGAGTTTTATCCGTAGCTAGGGTACTTAGTTTTGTAGTTTTAGGATCTGTATTCGCATTTTTGATCATTTGGTCTAGTGGTCACCACTTTGTATTAAACTCTTTAATTACTTTTAATTATTATTGTATACATCTTGTGGGAACTATTACTGGGAATCATTGATTTTGTGTGATGGACGTACATCACCGGTGGTTCTTCTCGGTTCCTATTTTGAGGATGTATATTCTTTTATATATATATATATATATATATATATATATATATATATATATATATGTGTGTGTGTGTGTGTGTGTGTGTTTCTCTTTCTTTTAAATGCCATATATGATGACTCTATCTGCCTCTTTGATAGTGTCTGCCTTGATTTCCATTAGATGAGCAAACATTCTTTATCTTATTTTGGGGATCATTAAGAGTATGATCCTGATGGCACGGGTTTTCGACTGCAGAAATCTAGGCTGTCACAATCCCACCCCCCACGAGACACACTCACCCCATGAGGCCACCCTAAGGTCTCGTTCGGCAGTTTTTGAGCTTGCACCCTATAACCGCAAGTATTTATGACCTTCATCAAAGAAGTGGTTATATTGATTGGATGATCATCAAAATTTATAGACATCCAATCGACAATGTGTAAAAGATTTCTGTCGAGAAGATTATGAGACAACTAGTTCAAAGGTAGGTTCTTTTATTAGCAAAGTTTTAAAAAGTCCCCAACCCTTCAATTGGGTTGCAATGGAGAATTAAAAATAGAAAAAGGTATTTTAAAATCATTGTGATGAACCGACTTTTCTAATCCCTCAGGTATAGGAAAGGCCGGTTCGTCAACCTATCGATTAAATAATAAGTCGGACAAACAGAACACATATAAGAGTAAAGCACAACAAATATCCAAAGGTAAGAAAATGCGGAAGCAGTTAAAGTAAAGAACCACCGATAATGGCCGATCATCACCGAAACATGATTCATAACAGTAAACAAAAGTTAAGTATAAAACCATAATATCCAACAAAATGGGCCCATAACTCCAAGTCCAAAATTCTCACGAAAAGCAAATAATTAAACTAGATCCTAAGCTGGAAAATACTCCTCAGGAGGAACCTCAGGCTCTACCTCATGTACGAAATCAGGATCAGTCTCGCAATCCTAAACTGCCACGTCAGTACCTGGACCTGTGACGTATAGTCGGAGTGAGCTAACCAACAAAGCTTAGTAGAAGAAAGACATCAACAGCATTGTATTTGAACCAACATTGTTTCAAAACATATATCGGAATATAGCATGTTGATGTGAATTTTTAATTGTGATGTTTTACTCGCAAGTGCACGAATCGGTTTGTATATAGTGGGTGCGGAGTACGAGATCGTTCCCACGAGGACTAATTTTGAAAGACCTAAACGAGACAAGCAATTCTAGAAATCTACTAAGATCTAACAGTATTCTACCAGTTTTATGATTTAAGCGGTTGATGAGATAGTAATTAATGACTACAAACTAAAACTTAATTAATGATTCAAAAGGAAAGGTAAAGATGATGATAAAGATGAAGATACTAAATCCTCCCATCTTTGGTCCGTTCTTCCCATAATATAAATCTAAGGATTAAACTATGAGATATTTCATTGGTAACAAATATCTTTTATGGAAGATCAATGGTCAACACCCTAATAGGTTCCATGTTGCATCCCTGCAATCAGGATTTAGATGATTTTCATACATAGATCTGGGATCAAGGGCATGGCTAGGCACACATGATCTCAGGTTCAAATAAAAATCATCCTCAAAGTGGGTGAAATTTTCAACAAGAATACCACTTATAAATCTGAAATCAAGGGCATGGCTAGGCACACTTTATTCAGATTAGGGAGTATTTAAGATAAAATTACCATTACAGAACCAAGATCCAGGGCATGGCTAGGCACACTCGATCCCAGAACATAATTGTAATTAGATCCACACGCTGAAAGTAAAAAGACCATAACAATGATTGAGTAAAATTACCGTCACAGATTTGAGATCCCGGGCATGGCTAGACACACGCGATCCCGGTTAGTGGCGGAGATTTCATCCGTTGATGATAGCACAACAACCATAAAATAAAATCTCATATTTTAATCCTAAATTTATATTATTAAAAGTACATCCCTCGGATGGGAATCATTAGATCCCCATCCCTATAAATTTAGCCACACATATTGTAATTAAATGACATAAATAAATAAAGAAGGGAAAATAATATTAATTTAAGAAATTAAAATTACCTCAAACTTCAAAAGAACTTACTTTGATCCAAAAGTACGATGATCTTCAGAAACGAAATTAATGCAGGAATAAACTTTGAACAAAATTTATAAACTGAAGGGATGAGTACTGAAAAATTAAAGGAACAAAGCTCTCAAAAAAGAATAATAAAACTTCCCTATTTCTATGTCTAACTATGAAAAATAAAGGCTAAAAACTAAGAACTCTAAAACTAAAACTCTCTCCTAATATTAATTCTATCTAATTAATTCCTCTCTAATTCTCCTTTTCCGAAGTGTTTGAGTCGCTTTAAATAGACCCTCGTCGCGGAAGTCTCTCAAGCCAAAATTTTAGGGTCGATTAATCGACCAGGGAGGGTCGATGCATCGAGCCGCCAAAAAGTCCCAAAAATTTACTTTACAGTGTCAGTTTCGTGTCAGACTCTGATTTGTCCTCGATTAATCGACCTATAGGGTCGATGCATCGACCCCCAGAAATCCGTGAAATCCAGCACTTTCTTTGTATCAGACACTGCTTTGATATTTTAGCCATAACTTTCTATCCCGAACTCGGATTGAGGCGATTCATATGCCGTTGGAAAGAGGACGACAATATCTACAACTTTCATGTTTGGACAATTTCATAATTCAGCCGTCTTGAAGGTCCAAATTTAGCCGCAAGTCACACCAAGTTCTTGATTACCCAAAGTTGCAGTGTTTTGACATTATATTCAGAATTCTTGGACTGTTTTCTATACTTGGCTTGTATTTACCTGAAACACTTCAAATCTAATCATTCTCATCAGATAGCCTTCATCGGACAGCTAAATATACGTATTTAGGGGTGAAATATCATCATTTTTCAGTACTCATCATACCCCCAAACCTACACTTTGCTAGTCCTCAAGCAAAGCAAACTAAAGAAAATAAATGCCACTTTCGTAGGGAACACGATTGCACTTAGCCTGTGCAACAAGCCTTTAAACCCCTAGGTGATCCTAGTGGAGGAGTTGTGTCTCCTGAGGATTTACAGTGAAGTTACCCACAAACTTCAATACATTTTTGAAATCATCGATAAAATTGAGTTTTCAAAACATGATTTTGATAACATATATACCATTCAAAGACAAAAATCATTAATCAATTCAACATGCGAATTCTCAATTTTAAATGACAATGTTATACTAATCATACTAATATCCATTCAAATTAGTCTAATGCTCAAATCGTTAGATAGCTCATCCATTCATGCCTAAACGTGAAGTGTGTGCATAACCAAACCAAAATTCATTCATCTCAGAACTAATTCAAACGGAAAACTGTTGGATCTGTTGTTTTGACTCAATCCTCACTTAAGGTATACTCTCAAAATATAAAGACACCGATGATGGATAAGTTTTTGCACATATGTGAGAGGTCAATACAAAGCAAATAAAAAGGTCTCACATGATAAATGAAACACGATGCAATCAATGAACAAAAATAAATCTCATAAGAAGATACTTGTATATCCTAAGCATGTCATATCACGTGTCATAAGTATCACATATTTACTCTCCACAAGGCAGTTACTAATGCAAGATCAGATCATGAAGGTCTTTTTTAGGGTTGTAATGGGGCTCAGGAAAGGGTAAGAAAGAATTGGAAGTTGGGATTCAAAATTTCTGAGAAATTGAAAAAGAAACTCCTTTTTGATTTTTTCTATTTCTCTTCTTTTTCTTTTCTAATCTCTCACTATTTTTCTCAACTTTCTTTTTCTCTTCCTTTTTTCTTAAAGCACCTCATATTTTTCATTATTTTTCACAATTTTTTTCTTTTTCTCCCCCCCTTTTTTTTTATTTTTTATTTTTTTTATTTTTGCCATACACTCTCAGTAAACACCACAACTCAGTATCTCTCCACTTACTCTCTTTTCGTTCACTCTCATCCCTCGTTCCTAATTTCTCAGAAATAAGAAGGGTAAAGCTGAATTTTCAGAAATGGTGAAGGGTTAAAGGTTAACGTGGCTTATCAAAGAATATATAAAGGTAAATTTTTTAAATAGGCTCAAAGGGGTACTAGAGAGATAAATTTATTTGAGGTGAGGCATTTTAAGCACAAACGAGCCAAAGATGGCCTTCAATCATGTCCTTAAAAGATAGTAACCTTGCCTATTTGTCTTGAGTAGATATACAGTATATTCTAACATAATGATATGAATTTGATTTCATGCAAAGTCACAAGTCAAGATGAAGTGTATGAGATTATGCAAAATAAGTCGTATTCAAAGAAAACTCTGAGTTTATGTATTCACTCATCAATAACGGGAAATTAGCTCTAAAGCTCACTGGGTTTAGTCTCCATTGAGAACCTAAGATTCAACATTCAAAACAGTTCATCGATTTCTAAGTCTTAGCTTGGTATCAGTGCAAAAATTCTAAGCATGAATATCAAAATTATCCATAAAATATCACATTAAGCTTCATCATCTTAGATACAAGTAATCAAAATATGACACTAGTATTCTCCAAAATTAAATTCACATGCATCATCAACTAAAGTTTGAAAACAATCGTAAAATAATGTGCATGATGACTTCAAAATTAAATTTTATTTTTTCAAATTTTTTTCAGATTTTTTTTTTTTTTTTTTTCAAATAAAACATCTAAGTGACGCAAAATAGATAATCATACCCCCAAACCTAAAGATGACAATGTCCGCATTGACTGAAAGAAGTAGCGCACTCCCAAACCTGTTTGAAAAAAGTACCTCAACACAAAGATCAGGTGCAGAGAATATGTGCATCAAATTGGAACATGACAAAAAATATATTGAAGGGAATATGGTTACACTATTGAGGGAATTAAAAAAAATCTAAACTAAACAAAACAAAACAAAAAGGAAAGAAAGAAAAAAAAAAACTAATAAATCCTAAATCCTAAATCCTAAACTAAACATGAATCCAACTCTGTTAGTCATTGGTAGGCGGACCCATCCACCTCGGGTCACTTAAATTGATATTCTTAGGCACAGGGAACAATTTCTCCCAAAGATCAAGGGGAAATTGATGAGACACCGCCGATTGTATGGATGGAGGTGGGGAGGCGAAAGTAGGAGATGAAGATGGGGGAGATGGTGACGGCATCACATCAATTATCTCGATATCAGTATTGATGCACGGTGTAGGAGAATTGGAACGATTTACCTTCTTTCTAGATGGTTCTCCCCAGTAAGGAATGGTCATCGGATCGAGGTCGATGATTTCAACATTGTTGGACACAAAAGGGACCGTCCGATGAGAGCGGCGCTCTCGCTTTTTAGCAGTCTCCTCCATCTTTGATAATCGTGCTCTGGTGAGATATAATCGTCGGGCCATAAGAAAGGTTGTGCAGAGTTAATAAAAAGTGAGCCTAAAGGGGAATATAAAGGGGAAAATATATAGAGTTGGAGTAGGAGTGGAAAGAGGTGTCTTTAAAAAAAAAAAAATAATGAAAAGTGTGGCAGTACGTCTAAGGGAGTCAACAGTCGTGAGAAAAGTAGCAAATTAGAGTTCCAATAGGAGTACCGTAAAAAAAAACCAAAAACGGTGGGGTCGATTAATCGATCCTTGAAGGTCGATGCATCGACCCTTTGGGGGTCGATTAATCGACATTGGGGTCGATGCATCGACTCCCAAATTTTTTTTTTTTTTTTTTTTTCGCAAACATAGGGTCGATTAATCGATCCCTAAAGGTCGATGCATCGACCCTTTGGGGGTCGATTAATCGACATTGGGGTCGATACATCGACTCCCAAGAAATTTTTTTTTTTTTTTTTTTTTTCGCAAACATTGGGTCGATTAATCGAGTATAACCCTCGATTAATCGACACCATCTTGGCATAGAGTTGAAATTTTTTCAAAAAATGACATTTTAATGGTGCTTTTCAACTACTCTAAAGGCAACAGGTAATTAGCAAAATTTTGGCAATCCCACACAGATTAGAAAACACACTTTTTCATTGATAAATACGATGATTACAAGGACACTTCTGATTTGACTCCTAAAATAAACAGCCTAAACAAAAGAAAGAAAAATAATAGAAAATGAAAAATCCTAATCCTAGACTAATCAAACTAATCATCTCCATCCTCCTCGGCCTGGCGGGCCCTGGCGCGCATCTCATCATAACTATCAGGCCACATGCGCTGCCCGATCTAATGGAGGAAGGAACGATCATAGTGGCTACGGCGCAGGAGTGCACCATGTTGTCGATGCTGCTCCTCTTATAAAGAGTTAATTTGGGCTTGGAGCGAACCCAGCGACACACCCTCCTCGGGTCCTTGATCAGGTGCATGTTGGCCATCCTGGCGTACGCGGAGGCGCTGTCATGGGGGAGCCGGTTGGGCTGGTGCATCAGCAAGGGCATCAGGGACATTTCCCAAGAGACGCATACTGCAGTTCCATTGGGACGCACCATAACGATAGAATGCAAGGTCCCCGATATCATCATCCCGGTAGAACGGGAAACGAAGGAAATTAAGCAACTTCATAACATAATGGGGGAAGTAGACCAACGGGGCTTCACCAGTTGTAGGTTTAGTGAGTTCGTCATGGCATCGCCACATGCCATCATGAATAATCCTGGGCACGTTGATCCATGAATTGCGGTGGGCCCCATAAAGCGCTTGAACCCAATCACCGGTGCAAGGCCGTAAACGCTATGCAGCGTAGATTGCTACTGACCACACTATCTCAAAACAAAAGCGGGCGTGGCAACGCCGATCGCCTAGTGGCGATCCCAGAAGAAAATATGCCGCAGCACATCTCGTTGATTATATCCTCCTGAGACTCGTCGAGTTCCTCACCCAAAGTGTGATTGTGAGGGCGCTCGGACGAAACATTAAAAACCTCCACAATGGTGTGCGGATAAATCGGGCGCGACCACCCATCAATTGAAATAGTGAAGTGGGCGGCGACTTGATTCTCGACGGAGGCGGGCACCCATGCCATGTTCTGATAGAATAACCGAACAACACGTTCGGACACTTTGATCACGGGCGGAGTGAGGAGGAAATGGGCATTGAGAGCCATCGCATAGGCGAGGGAAACGGCGCAGATAGGCAGTGCTTGAAAAGCCGCGAGATCAAAAACATATTCGGAACACAGGTCGCGGGTCGCGAAGCGACCACTTGGCTGATCACGTGGATGACCAGCAGGGCGTTGTACAAGTCTTTGCGGCGGCAGAGGTCGAAGCCATGATTGCACTGTCGGAATGTCGGAGGCAGTCAGAAAAAATAGGATACAAACGGAATGAAAATCGGAGTGAGACTCCTCCAATTAAATAGGCGCAAAGGCGTCCTCTCGGGACGGACACACGCAACGTCTTTAAGTGAAAAGACGCAACGTCCAGAAGTGGAAAAGTCGATTAATCGACTTACTTCCTCGATTAATCGACATAAATCGAGGCAGATAAAAACCAAAAATGCACGCCCTGAAATCAAATTCGATTAATCGACTCATAAAGAGTCGATTAATCGACTACAAATAAAAACAAAAACTGACAGATTTTCAACAGAGCACGATTTCCAAAATCAGCAGTCGATGCATCGACTCAAGGAGTCGATTAATCGACTAAAAAAAAAAGTCAAAAACCATCATAAATGCAGTCTCCTTGAAAAAGGGGACTCCATAAATACTGTCGATTAATCGACCAAAAGGGTCGATTAATCGACCTTGGGAAGGTCGATGCATCGACCCAGGGCAAATTTTTTTTTTTTTTTTTTTTTAAAAGAAAACAAAACCAAACGGAAAGTACACATTTGGGTTGCCTCCCAATGAGCGCTAGTTTAAAGTCGATAGCTCGACCTTGGGAATCGCTCAGTCAGGGTGAGCCAATGGATCACTCAAAGAAAGAGTGTCAGAGAATGCAATCGCATTCTCAAGGAACGGTTTCAATCGCTGACCGTTAACTCGAAAAACATTCCCGTGTTTCGGGTTGATAATATCTACTGCCCCATTGGGGAGTATTCGAGAGATTTTGAAAGGACCATTCCAAAGGGTTTTTAGTTTCCCCGGAAATAGATGAAGTCGGGAATTGTAGAGTAGAACCTGTTGACCAGCAACAAACGATTTTCACAGAATAGATTGATCATGAACCAGTTTCATACGGTCCTTGTACGATTTAGCACAGTCATATGCATCAGCACGGATTTCTTCTAATTCATTTATTTGGAAACCCCTGTGGGTACCAGATTTCAGGAGATCGAAATTCAATGACTTAACGGCCCAAAATGCTCGATGTTCCAGTTCAACCGGGAGGTGACATCCTTTACCGAAGACCAACCGATACGGCGACATGCCAATCGGAGTTTTAAATGCAGTTCGATACGCCCATAGAGCGTCATTCAACTTTAACGACCAGTCCTTATGGTTCGGATTGATTGTCTTTTCTAAAATTCGCTTAAGTTCCCGATTAGAGACTTCAACTTGGCCACTTATCTGAGGATGGTAAGGTGTAGCAACTTTGTGTGTGACACCATATTTCTTCATTAATTGGGTGAACACTTTATTGCAAAAGTGCTTTCCACCATCGCTGATTATCGCCTTTGAAATGCCAAAACGTGAAAACACTTGATCCTTGAGAAATTTGATCACTACTCTGTGATCATTAGATTTACAAGCCACGGCCTCTACCCATTTCGAAACATAGTCAACACCGACGAGAATGAACGTATTTCCAAACGAATTCGGGAAAGGACCCATAAAATCGATCCCCCAAACATCAAATAATTCAACTTCTAAAATTGGATTGAGCGGCATCATGTTGCGCTTTGAGATTCGCCCAAAGATTTGTGGCCAGACAGATTTGCAATGTTGATGACAATCCTTAAATATCGTCACGGCCAAGAAACCACTTTGAAAGATCTTTGCTACAGTCTTTTTGGAACTAAAGTGACCTCCACAAGCTAACTCATGACAGAACGAGATGATTCGTGGTTGCTCAGATTCAGGAATACATCTTCGTATGATTTGATCAGGACCGTATTTGAATAAGTACGGATCTTCAAAAAAATAGTGTTTCACCCGAGCTAAGAAAATAGATTTCTCATTCTTCGACCAATGGTGAGGTAATTTCTCGGTGACTAGGAAATTGACAAGATCCGCATACCACGGTGGGCAATCAATCCTGAACAACTGTTCATCCGGGAAGTGCTCCAAGATCGGAACAGGCTCGTAAGGTTTCTCAATAATTATTCATGACAAGTGATCGGCCACCACATTTTCTGAGCCTTTCTTGTCCTTGATCTCCAAATCGAATTCTTGCAACAACAAGATCCACCTAATTAAACGTGCCTTAGCGTCTTTCTTAGCGAACAGATAACGCAGAGTGATCTCGTGAATAATACTACAACTTTAGATCCTAATAAATAGGATCAAAATTTATCCAACGCGAAAACTACCGCCAAAAGTTCCTTTTCAGTGGTCGAGTAGTTCAACTGGGCATCGTTGAGAGTGCGACTCGCATAGTAGATCACATGCGGTAATTTTTCTATTCGTTGTCCCAGAACAGCTCCAATTGCATAATCAGAGGCGTCACACATGATTTCGAACGGGAAGGCCCAGTTCAGAGATTGAATAATTGGAGCTTTTATCAATTCGGCCTTAATGGTTTCAAAGGCTCGTAAACATTTATCATCAAAGATGAATGGGGCATCTTTTGAAAGTAAGCTGCAGAGGGGCCGTGCTATCTTACTGAAATCTTTAATAAAACGCCTGTAAAAACCGGCGTGGTCTAGAAAAGATCTGATTTCCTTCACTGTCCTCGGTGGTGGTAGGTCGGCAATTAAATCAACTTTAGCCTTATCGACCTCGATACTCTGGGACGATATGATGTGTCCCAAAACAATGCCATCTTTAACCATGAAGTGACATTTTTTCCAGTTAAGAACAAGGTTCTTCTCCTGGCATCATGCAAGCACTAGCGACAAATGATTCAAACAGTCAGCAAAACTGTTTCCATGTATCGAGAAGTCGTCCATGAAGACTTCAAGGAATCGCTCGACCATATCCGAAAAAATACTCAGCATACATCTTTGGAATGTAGCTGGTGCATTACAAAGCCCAAACGACATTCGTCGGTAGGAGAAAGTACCAAAAGGACATGTGAAAGTGGTCTTCTCCTGATCCTCCGGTGCAATGACTATTTGGTTATACCCGGAATAGCCATCGAGAAAGCAATAGTACTCATGCTCGGCCAATCTTTCTAACATCCGATCGATAAAGCTAAGTGGAAAGTGATCTTTCCTCGTCATCAAATTTAACTTTCGATAATCAATACACACTCTCCACCCTGTTTGAATTTTTGTAGGGACCAGTATGTTTTCTTCATTCTTCACCACTGTGATTCCCGATTTCTTAGGGACCACTTGTGTGGGGCTGACCCATTTACTGTCCGAGATGGGGTATATGATTCCAGCATCTAAAAGTTTGATTACCTCATTTCGGACCACATCTTGCATTATAGGGTTCAGTCTCCTCTGTGGTTCTCTAGAAGGCTTAGCATTGTCTTCCAAATGGATTCGGTGCATACACACCGTCGGACTAATACCTTTGATATCTTTTATCGGCCAACCGAGGGCACTTTGGTGCTCTTTGAGTACATTCATGAGTTGGCCTTGCTGATTCGCATCCAGTGTTGATGATATTATAACGGGTTGAGTTTCATTCTCCCCCAGGTAGGCATACTTGAGATTTTCCGGAAGAGGTTTAAGTTCTGAGGATACTTTCTCCTCCTCTTTCGGCTTTTCCTTGATTAATTTAATTTGAGTTCCACACTCTATTTCTTGTTCTTCACCCAGACGTGGTGTGGAGACCAACATGTGATTTACTTCTTGGATTAGTTGATCCACATCGAAATTTTCTCCAAAATGCGTAAGACAAGCTGCTAAAGGATCTTCAGATTCAGATGCATTAAATATTTCCCCTACAATTTTATCGAGTATGCATGCTTGTGCATGTTCATCATCCTCCATGGGCTGCTTGGCAATATTAAAAATGTTGAGTTCCACTGTCATATTCCCGAATGACAGATTCATGATCCCGTTTCGACAATTGATCAGCGCATTGGAGGTTGCTAGGAATGGTCTTCCTAGAATCATTGAAATATTATTCTTAAAATTTGATGCCGGTTCAGTGTCTAGAACAACAAAATCTACAGGAAAGTAGAAAGAATCCACCTTGATGAGGACATCTTCCACAATTCCTCGAGGGATCTTTACGGACCGATCAGCTAACTGAAGGGTCATCGCAGTGGTCTTAAGTTCTCCCAATTCGAGCTCCTTATACACAGAATAAGGCAACAAGTTGACACTTGCTCCTAAATCTAAAAGGGCCTGATCAATACGGTTATCGCCGATGATGATCGAGATTGTAGGACAACCTGGGTCCTTGTATTTGATTGGGAGCTTTGCTTGCAATACTGAACTAACCAGCTCGGCTAAGAAAGCCTTTTTCGAAATATTGGTCTTTCTTTTGATTGTGAGCAATTCCTTCAAAAATTTAGCATAAGCAGGTACTTGACGGATGACATCCAGGAAGGGAATATTAATTTTTAATTGCTTGAAAATCTCATTTATTCCTTCCACATCGTGATTTCTCAGTGGTGTCATCAATCTTTGCGGGTACGGTGCTTTCGGAACAAAACTTTTCTTCTGTTCACTCTTGTCATCTGATATTTCTTTTGCTTGTACTTTGTCATCAATTTCTTCTCTCTCTTCAGATTGCGTCTCTCTATTAGACTCTTCCTCCTCCTCTGGCAATACTACTTTGTTATCGACCTGCTTTCCAAATCTCAACGTTGTGATTGCCCGAATTTGTTGTTGATTATCCTCTTGTGTTGAAGTTGATGTTTGTTCAACAACCATTTGGCCCCTTGGGTTAGGAACAGGTTGGCTTGGAAACGAATCTTTTTCTCTTTCATAGAGAAAGGATGCCAATTGCCCAATTTGGGTCTCTATTTTAGAGATTGAGGACGTGTGAGAATGAATGAGTTTCATCAGGTCCTCAGTAGAAGAAGTTTGTGTATGAGGACGTTGGGCAGGATTTCCCTGTGGGTTGTTAAATCCAGGTGGTGGAAATGTCGGCACAAAATTTTGTTGTGGTTGGTTTTGATAACCTCCCATTGGTTGTGTAAACTGAAAATTCTGGTTCATTTGCCGTGGCTGCCCAACCTGATTTTGATTGTATTGAAATTGATTTGGGTTATTGAACCCTTGCTGCTGAAATTGCCCTTGACCGTAGTTCTGCTGCGGTCCTTGATTGAAATTTTGTTGGGGATAAAAGTTCGTCCCCTGTTTCCTCGGCTGCATTCTTTGATTATCTTGTTTCCATGAGAAATTTGGGTGGTATCTCTAGCTATTTGGGTTATTCTCATTGAAAACGTTTCCTTGATTCCGCCCATAATTATTCACAACATTTAGCTGTTCAGATGTGTCTTCATGATAGTTCTGCATTGAAGGACAATCATTTGCCATATGCATTGGACTTGCACAAATTGAACATGGCTCAGGTTGTGTATTGACCATATGCACATTCTTCTTTAATTTCAATTCCTCCACTTGTTGAGTGAGAAAATCAATTTTAGCCATCAGATCTGGGGAATCCTTTACTACATATAGTCCTCCTTTCTTGGTTGAACTCCCGGCTTGATCACGGGCTTTGACTGATTGTTCCCGAGTCTTTGTGAAATCCCAGTGCTGAGAATCCTCAGCTAGGTTTTCTAAGAAAGCATAAGATTCGGTTTCTTTAAGGCTCAGGAATCCTCCGCCATTCATTGACTCCACCAGATGTCTATTTGGTTGATTCAGTCCATTGTAGAAACACTGGACCAGTCTCCACTTTGAGTATCCATGGTGCGAACATTTGAGTAAGAGATCCATGAATCTATCCCAAGCTTCATATAATCTCTCATCTTCCTCTTGCGTGAAATCTGTGATTTCACGTCTAAGGACATTCGTCTTCGCCATAGGGAAGAACTTTGATGAAACTTTGACCATTTGATCCTGTGGTTATGGATCCCGATGGTAGAGAATTTAACCATGCTTTTGCTTTATCCTTTATAGAGAAAGGAAAATGATTCTTATTCTGAAATTTTGGTAAACAGATGAGCAGACTTCGACGAAGTCTTTAACGTGCTGGTATGGATCTTCTCGCTCCATGCCATGAAAGATTGGAAGGATTTGGATGACGTTTGTCCGAATTTCAAACCGGCCACCAGGTGTGGCGGGATATACAATGCATGATGGGGTATTTGTAGTTATCGGAGAAAACAGTTCTCTCAATGTTGGTTCTTCCTCTTGTTCGAGTTGCCCATTCATGTTGTCAGTCATATTGACTTCAGTGGATGATTCACTTAAAATTTTTTGCCTTGATCTAGCGTCCTTACAATTTGACCGACAGGCACGTTCGATCTCAGAATTTAACGATTCTAAATTTTTCTCTTTAGAAGACCTAGTGTGCATGCAAATGATGCACAAAGAGGAGGTTTCAGGCAGGAAAACTTCAGAAAATTTTATTTTATTTTATTATTATTATTTTTTTTTAGAGATCGATTGATCGAGTCACACTCGATCAATCGAGGCAAGGTCGATGCATCGACTCCCAACAAATTTTTTTTTTTTTTTTTTTTTTTTTTTTTTAAGCAGAAATACTATTTTAATCCTCGAAAATTCCTAAAATTTACTGTCTATCAAAAATTCAGATTTTCTTAATTTGATCCCCGACAATGGCGCCAAAAACTTGATGTGAATTTTTAATTGTGATGTTTTACTCGCAAGTGCACGAATCGGTTTGTATATAGTGGGTGCGGAGTACGAGATCGTTCCCACGAGGTCTAATTTTGAATGACCTAAAAGAGACAAGCAATTCTAGAAATCTACTAAGATCTAACAGTATTCTACCAGTTTTATGATTTAAGCGGTTGATGAGATGGTAATTAATGACTACAAACTAAAACTTAATTGATGATTCAAAAGGAAAGGTAAAGATGATGATAAAGATGAAGATACTAAATCCTCCCATCTTTGGTCCGTTCTTCCCATAATATAAATCTAAGGATTAAACTATGAGATATTTCATTAGTAACAAACATCTATTATGGAAGATCAATGGTCAACACCCTAATAGGTTCCACGTTGCATCCCTGCAATCAGAACTTAGATGATTTTCATATATAGATCTGGGATCAAGGGCATGGCTAGGCACACATGATCTCAGGTTCAAATAAAAATCATCCCCAAAGTGGGTGAAAATTCCAACAAGAATACCACTTATAAATCTGAAATCAAGGGCATGGCTAGGCACACTTTATTCAGATTAGGGAGTATTTAAGATAAAATTACCATTACAGAACCAAGATCCAGGGCATGGCTAGGCACACTCGATCCCAGAACATAATTGTAATTAGATCCACACGATGAAAGCAAAAAGACCATAACAATGATTGGGTAAAATTACCGTCACAGATTTGAGATCCCGAGCATGGCTAGGCACACGTGATCCCGGTTAGTGGCGGGGATTTCATCCGTTCATGATAACACAACAACCATAAAATAAAATCTCATATTTTAATCCTAAATTTATATTATTAAAAGTACATCCCTCGGATGGGAATCATTAGATCCCCATCCCTATAAATTTAGCCACATATATTGTAATTAAATGGCATAAATAAATAAAGAAGGGAAAATAACATTAATTTAAGAAATTAAAATTACCTCAAACTTCAAAAAAACTTACTTTGATCCAAAAGTACGATGATCTTCAGAAACAAAATTAATGCAGGAATAAACTTTGAACAAAATTTATAAACTGAAGGGATGAGTACTGAAAAATTAAAGGAACAAAGCTCTCAAAAAAGAATAATAAAACTTCCCTATTTCTATGTCTAACTATGAAAATTAAAGGCTAAAAACTAAGAACTCTAAAACTAAAACTCTCTCCTAAAATTAATTCTATCTACTTAATTCCTCTCTAATTCTCCTTTTCCGAAGTGTTTGAGTCGCTTTAAATAGACCCTCGTCGCGGAAGTCTCCCAAGCCAAAATTTTAGGGTCGATTAATCGACCAGGGAGGGTCGATGCATCGAGCCGCCAAAAAGTCCCAAAATTTTGCTTTACAGTGTCAGTTTCGTGTCAGACTCTGACTTGTCCTCGATTAATCGACCTATAGGGTCGATGCATCGACCCCCAGAAATCCGTGAAATTCAGCACTTTCTTTGTATCAGGCATTGCTTCGGTATTTCAGCCATAACTTTCTATCCCAAACTCGGATTGAGGCGATTCGTGCGTCGTTGGAAAGTTGACGAAAAGATCTACAATGTTCATGTTTGGACAATTTCATAATTCGGCCGTCTTGAAGGTCCAAATTTAGCCGCAAGTCGCACCAAGTTCTTGATTACCCAAAGTTGCAGTGTTTTGACATTATATTCAGAATTCTTGGACTGTTTTCTATACTTGGCTTTTATTTACCTGAAACTCTTCAAATCTAATCATTCTCATCAGATAGCCTTCATCGGATAGCTAAATATAGGTATTTAGGGAGAAATATCATCATTTTTCAATACTCATCACATGTCAAAACCGATATGCAGATGAAAGACGAAATTTAAGTGCGAAAAATCATATGTAGAATTAATTTCTAAATAGGTGAAAACAGATTAAAGAACAGGTGCAAAGTTTCAGTGTCCTAATTCCTCTAACTTCTATATGCAAAGTTCAGTAATTCATGACTTAATCCTCAACTTAAAATACCTTCCGAGAAAACTATATCTCGAGAGCAGAAATATAGCCAATGGGAATCCCTACCTACCATCGTCATTCATGAACCCTTTTTCAGGATACAACAAGCCCCTACGTCATAAGGAAAACTTGTGCCAGGAAGATGCTCAGGAATTTTTTGAGGGGTCGTTCAGGTCAATTGTAAAATTGATGCAGATACTAATATAAATTAGATGCAAGTTTCTTATACATAGTTCAGATTCTTGATTTCAGATTTTTAACTTTTTAGGGTTTAAGCATATTCAAGTTTCAGGGTTCAGGTAGATTCAAAATTTCAAATTTTCATATCAATTTCAGTTTACAGATGTGATTTCAATGGCATAAGTAAGTTTAAAGATTCTAATTCAAATTATCCATATAAATTAAAATAAAATACTGTAAAGATGAGATTCTCCTACCTCGGAATGTTTCACACAAATCAGAGTGCAAACAAAGCCTATCGGACGATGCTAAGATCCACACTAAACCTAGCATCCATATAGACATTATGTTATGAGTCTAGTAGCATAATATTTGAGAAGAAAATGAAAAATGAAGACAAACCATATTCTGTCCTTGCGCAAGCGATAATAATCCTTGCGCGAGCGATGATACTCCTCGCGTGAGCGAGCTATGGCGCCTGTGCGATCTAAGTTTCAGAAATTCACATAAAGATGCGATTTTTACCCTGCTTTCACCTGAACGATTCCCATACATTCTCAAAACAAAACCCACATCTACTTTATTGATTCTAATCAATAATCTTAATCAAAATCGTACCTTTAACAGAAGATTTTTCCGATTTGAAACGAGTCACGCAACCGGGGATTTGGAACCAAATCGTTAGATCTCCTCAATAATTCACGCCACGATCGTTCCCATGAGTTTACAAGGATGAATTTTACTTGTTTCCTATAATTTTAACTTCCTCAAAATGTCCAAAACGAATCCAAGGCCGATTCAAGTTCGCATTAGGTTCAAGGGTTTCAACAAAAGAGGGTTCTAGAGAAAGAAGATTTCTAAGCCAATCCCCTACGATGATTGGTGGCCAAGCGAACGGAGTTTACGCGGGGTCGCACGACACAACTCGGCAAAGGTTTCCACCGGGTGGCTCTCGTCTCCTTCTTTCTTAAGAAATAAAACAAATAACCTTAACCTAATTGTATACGAGAGACTAATCTCTCTTATAATGAGTTTGTGAAAAGTGTTAGTCACACACACCTGATAAGTGTGTTAAACTTTCTAATTTCAATGACTTAACTCTGGTGTTGAGCGGTCACACCGAAGGTCGGTGCACAGATTTTACACAAGGGTCAGATCGAGCTCTAAATCGAAATCTGTCCGCACAATCACATCTAAATAATAATCCAAAACAAATGGCGACATTAGTCTCCGAGCGAAACACATGCCCAGGTCGGTCTTGATTGGTTTAAAAATATGGGTCTTTATAGTCTACCCCTAAAAATCTAGCATGCAAGCATATAACATATCTTCTATAATCTGATTCACCCTTTCAGTCTACCCATCGGTCTGAGGATGGAATGTCATACTGTAATCAAGCCTGGAACCCATTCCTTCATGAAATCACTGTAAAAACTGAGATGTGTACATCGGGTCTCTGTTAGATACGATACTGACCGGTATATCATGTAGCCTAACTATCTCCTTGATGTATAACTCTGAGAGTTTGTTGGCGGTATACGACATATTATAAGGCAGGAAGTGTGCAGACTTAGACAATCGATCCACAATGACCCAGATGGCATTGTGCTTCAAAACGTCTTTGGCAATCCCAAAATAAAGTCCATAGAAATTGTCTCCCATTTCCACTTAGGTATTGGTAGTGGTTGCAACAATCCTGTCGAATTTCGGTGATCCACCTTTACCTGCTGGCACACAAGACATCTCGAGACATACTCAGCGACATCTTTCTTTAAACCCCTCCACCAGAAACTTTTCTTTAAGTCTTGGTACATCTTGGTACTGTCAAGATGAAAAGCGTACATAGACTTATGAGCCTCTTCCAGAATGGTGTCCCGAAGCTCAGTTCTAGTTGGTATATATACCCGGCCTCGAAATAATAGAGTGTCGTCATCTTTGATGGAAAAATATATTTTACTTCCCCTAATCACTTCCCGTCTGATAGCCATAATCTCATCATCCGTCATCTAAACTCTACGAATGTTCTCATAGAGGGTAGAACGCATCACAAGTGTAGCCATCAGCGCACCTGAACCTTTCATGCAAAATCTCGTGCTACTTAGAGCCATATCTTTCAATAGATGCCATCGTCGTACCCTTGCGAGGAGATGTAATAACTGAGCAGAGAACTTTTGACTTAACGCATCTACCACTACGTTTACTTTCCTGGGGTGATACTGGATGGTACAATCATAATCTTTCAAGAACTCCATCCATCGACATTGTCTCATATTCAACTCCTTCTATGAGAAGAGATATTTGAGGCTCTTATGATCGGTGAATATATCAAAAGTCTCCCCTTAAAGGTAATGCCTCCAGATTTTCAAGGTAAAAATCATTGCAGCCAACTCAAGGTCATGTGTTGGATAATTCTTCTCATGGTCTTTTAACTATCTAGACCCATAAGCAATGACTCTCTCATTCTGGTTAAGCACACAGCCTAAATCCCCATACGATGTATCACTGTACACTGCAGAGCCTCCCCTGCCTGACGATATAGCAAGTACTGGTACAGTAGTCAATCGTTTCTTGAGTTCCTGAAAACTCTGGTCACCTGTTCTATCCAATCAAATTTAGTGTACTTCTTCATAAGCTATATAAGCGGGCCTGATATCTTGGAGAAACCCTCTACAAACCTTTTGTAGTAATCTGTCGGACTGAGGAAACTATGAACCTCTGTAACTGTCTTCTGTTGTTCCTAATTTAACACTGACTCAATCTTTACTAGGTCAACCATAATACCGGTCTCAGAGACAATAAGGCCTAGAAAACTGACCTGCTCTAGCCAAAACTCACACTTTATAAGTTTTACATATAACTAATAGTCATGAAGAGTTTGTAGAGCCACTCACAGGTGCTGCTCGTGTTCTTCTAGTATCTTGAAAAAGATGAGAATGTCATCTATAAAAACTACTATAGCCTTGTCCAAATGTGACTTGAATATTCGGTTCATCAAGTCTATAAATGACGTGAGTGCGTTTGTCAACCCAAATGGCATCACCAAAAACTCAGTGTCCATATCGGGTTGTGAACGCTGTCTTCTGAGTGTCTTCAGATTTCACTTTTAACTGATGGTAGCCTGACCTCAAGTCAATCTTCGAGAAGAACCTTGCTCCTTGTAACTGATCGAACAGATCATTAATTCTTGGAAGTAGATAACGGTTCTTAATTGTCAACTAATTTAGCTGACGATAATCAATGTAAAGTCGCCTCGAAGCGTCTTTCTTCTTCACAAATAAAATCGGTGCATCCCAGGGTGACACACTCGGCCTCGGCCTGACAAAACCTTATCTAGCAGTTCCTGAAGATGTTCCTTCAACTCTATCAATTATGTAGGCGCCATCCGATACAGAGCTTTCGATACAGGTTCGATACTCGATGCTAATTCAATCGCAAACTCAATCTCCCGATCAAGTGGTAATCCAGGTCGATCTTCAGGGCAAACGTTCGGATACTGACAAGCAATCGTAATGTCTGCAATATTCCTCTTCTCTTCCTTATAATCTTGCAAGTACGCCAGATAACCACAACATCCGTTCTTCATCATACGGGCTGCTCGAATAGCGGAGATAAACGGTGTCATGCAGGATTTGACTCTGCAGAATCAGAAGGATTTTCTCTTCGGGGGACGAAAGGTTACAATTTTCTGAAGATAATCCACGCTCGTGTAGTAAGCAGATAACCAATTCATCCTTAGTATCACGTCAAACCCTTCCATGCTCAAAATAATCAAATCAGCTACAGTCTCGTGGTCTCTGATCATCACGATCACAGATTGACATACGGTATCTGTGCTCACTGAGTTACCCGTAGGAACTGACACTACCAAGATAAAATCAAGGGCCTTGGGAACGATGCCCAACTTCTCGATGAACAACGGAGTGATAAAAGAATGGGTAGACCCGGGGTTTATCAACACTCGTGCTTCGGTTTTGCTTACATCGCCCTCACGACACATAAAAAGGGTACCTTAGAATTATACAAGTGTTTCAATTAAATATTTCTAAGCATGTGGTATTCATGCATGACTTATTAAAAGAATTTATTAAATACAAAGTAATACATAATAGAATAAAGATAAAAAAGACATCTTAACTTTTAGTAATACCTTGGATAACGTCATTCGATGTTTTGGCTTCCTGAGCCGTCATGGCATAAGCTCAACCTTGAATAGTTGGTCGGGTCGATCTCTGAGTAGATGCCGAATTAGTTCTTCCCTTGTCCTCTTGAGGACAATCTTTAACCATGTGCCCGATTGTACCACATCGAAAGCATGCTCCAGTGTTCCTCCTATAATCCTCGGTCTTGTGTGGTTTCTCGTACTTTAGACAAGAATGACCGGGGCAGAAGATGTAGCACATGAGGATCCTTGTACCACTGACGCTCCACTAGTCGTAGAACCCGTTGGTCGTACGGATTGTACGGGTGAAGACACTACTGGCCTTTGATAGGAGGTCGGTCCAGAAGAAACTGTTGGTCTAGAAAATGTAGGTTGAACAAGATTCACTGGTGGCTTCGAAAACTTTGCCCTCTTATTCTCATAAGTACTAGACTGTCCTTGCATACTCCTGTCCTTATTCTGTTGACCCCTTCTCAGAAACAACTTCTGAATTTCCTCTTCAGCAATGAGGGCCTTTGACATCACTATCCCATATGTCTCCATCTCCCATATAGCCACTCTCTCTTGTATATTCAGCCTCAGACCTAGCTGAAATTTTTTTGCCTTCATCATATCGGTGGCTTCACGCTGAGGTACAAACCTTAAAAGTCACGTGAACTCATCTCTATACTCACGCACTGATATTGTCCCCTGCTTCAGCTCGATGAATTGGGCTTCCATCTGATGCCTGACAATCATGGGAACGTACTGATCGTTGAACGCCTCGATAAACTCACCCCAAGTCGAAGGAGTATTGGAAAACTCCTGCTCCTTGTGTCTAACCACGGACTTCCACCATGGTCCATCCTGTCCGTCCAGTTTGAAAGTTTCCCAACGAACCTTCTCGACATTAGTGCACTGAAGTACTTCAAAAATCTTTTTCATCTCATCCAACCAACCTTTGGTCTCCATTAGATCGGTCTGTCTAGAAAAATTTGGAGGTCTCATCCTCTTGAATTCAGAAAATCTGAAGGATTGTTGTTGCTGTCCAGCGGAGATCAGCTCTGCTTGCTGGCCAATGGCAGCAGTCTGCTGAGTCATAGATGCAGTCTGGGGAGCTATGTTGGTGGCTAGATTTTTCAACACTTGCTCCATTCTTCCATCCTGACCTCTTCCAACTCCAATCGAAACTGCGTTGGAACCGATTGTGAAAGTGACTCCCCTAGAGGCACCGACACCTTTAGGGATGTCCTCTAATGGAACTATCCTACCTCTGACCCTGCCTCTGAGTCTTGGGGCCATGTTGATATGTCATTGTGAAGACAACAACATCGGTCAGTATACAGATTGTAACCATAATCACGCACACAGTCATTGTGGACTCGGGACCTAACAACATAACTCTGATGCGAACTGTACCGAGTCACGGATGGGTTCTCATGGGTCCTTGGAGAATCTAAAGCCACAACTTTGATACCAACTGTGACGACTCGACTTTTCCAATCCTTCAGGTATAGGAAAGGCCAATTAGCCAACCTATCGGTTAAACGATAAGCTGGACAAACAGAACAGATATTAGAGTCAAGCGTAATAAATAACCAAAGCTAAGAAAAAGTGCGGAAGTAATTAAAGTAAAGAACCACAGATGATGGCCGACCATCACCGAAATATGGCTCACAACAGTACACAAAAGTCAAGTATAAAACCATAAAATCTAATAAAATGGGCCCACAACTCCAAGTCCAAAACTCTCACCCAAAAGCAAAAATAAACTAGATCCTAAGCCGGAAAATACTCCTTAGGAGGAACCTCAGGCTCTTCCTCTAGTACGAAATCAGGATTAGTCTCGCAACCCTAAACAGTCACATCAGTACCTGGACCTGTGACGTATAGTCGGAGTGAGCTAACCAACAAAGCTTTGTAGAAGAAAGACATCAACAATATTGTATTTTAACTAACATGGTTTCAAAACATATATCTGAATATAGCATGTCCAAATAGATATGCAAATAAAAGACAAAATTTAAGTGCAAAAAATCATATGTAGAATCAATTTCTAATTAGGTGAAAACAGATTCAAGAATAGATGCAAGGTTTCAGTGTCATAGTTTCTCTAACTTCCATATGCAAAGTTCAGTAATTCATGACTTAATCCTTAACTTAAAATACCTCTCGAGTAAACTATATCTCGAGAGCAGGAATATAGTCGATGGAAACCCCTACCTACCATCATTGTTCATCAATCCTTTTTCAAGATGCAACAAGCCCCTCCACTCAGGAGGGTAACTTATGCCAGGAAGTTGTTCAGGAAATTTGTGGGGTCGTTTAGGTGAATCATAAAATAAATGCGATACTAATATAGTTCAAATACAAGTTTCTTATACATAGTTCAGATTTCAGATTCCAGAGTTTATATCAGATTTTCAAGTTACAGACGTGATTTCAATGACATATGCAAGTTCAAAGATTCTGATTCAAAATACTCATGCGAATTAAAATAAAATGCAGTAGTGATGAGATTCTCCTACCTTGGAATGTTTCACACAAATCAGAGTCAAAACAAAGCCTATCGGACGGTGTCAAAACCCCCACTATAACCTAGCATCCATACAGACCTTATGTTATGAGTCTAGTAGCATAATATTTGAGAAGCAAATGAAAAATGAAGACAAACAATGTTCTGTTCTAGCGCGAACGATGATACTCCTTGCGCGAGCGATGATAATCCTCGCGCGAAATTTAAGTGCGAAAAATCATATGTGAAATCAATTTCTAAATAGGTAAAAATAGATTCAAGAACAGATGCAAGGTTTCAGTGTCTTAATTTCTCTAACTTCCATATGCAAAGTTCAGTAATTCATGACTTAATCCTCAACTTAAAATACCTCCCGAGTAAACTATATCTCGAGAGCAGGAATATAGCCGATGGGAACCCCTACCTACCATCATCGTTCATGAACCCTTTTTCAGGATGCAACAAGCCCCTACACTCAGGAGGATAACTTGCGTTGAAAGTTGTTCAAAAAATTTGAGGCAGGTGAATCATAGAATAAATACAGATACTAATATAGTTCAAATGCAAGTTTCTTATACATAGTTCAGATTTCAGATTCCAGAGTTTATATCAGATTTTCAGGTTACAGATGTGATTTCAATGGCATATGCAAGTTCAAAGATTCTAATTCAAAATTCTCATGCGAATTAAAATAAAATGCGGTAGTGATAAGATTCTCCTACCTTGGAACGTTTCACACAAATCTAAGGCCTATCGGACGGTGTCAAAACCCATACTATAACCTCGCATCCATACAGACCTTATGTTATGAGTCTAGTAGCATAATATTTGAGAAGCAAAAGAAAAATGAAGATAAACAATGTTCTGTCCTCGCGCGAGCGATGGTACTCCTCACGCGAGCGATGATACTCCTCACGCGAGCGAGCTACAGTACCTGCACGATCTAAGCTTCAGAAGTTCAGGTAAAGATGCAATTTTTGCGCCATTTTCACCCAAATCGAATCCCACACATCCCAAAAATAAAACCCATATTAAATATATTGATTCCAATCAATAATCTTAATCAAAACATACCTTTAATCTAAGGATTCCATGATTTGAAACGAGTCACGCAAACGGAGTTTCGAAACGAAACTGCATATTTCCTTGACGATTCGCGCCGCAATCGATCCCACGAGTTCACATAGACAACTCCTACCCATTCACAATGAACTCAATCCCTCCAAACCGTTGGGAACACGTCTGCGGTCGATACATGCTTGCACTAGGTTGTGGGTTTTCGAAAGAACAAGGGATTTCAAGAGGAGGGTTTTTCAGAATTGATCTCACTAACGGTGGCACGATAAAGGTGAAGTTTTGTGATGATCAAACGACTCGAACATGGCGGCTAGGGTTTCCACCTGATGAGGGCTTTTGTCTCCTCTCCTTTCTTACGAAATAAAACAAATAACCTTAACCTAATTGTATACAGGAGACTAATCTCTCTTAAAATGGGTTCTCACATGTATTAAGCACACACCAAGGATCAAAATTTCAGGTTTTGTTTCGATTTTGGAGGGGACTGAAACCTAAAATTTGAACCAAAATTTTGGCCGAAAGTTTGAATTTCGGTCAAAATTTCGGCTGATAATATCAGTCCCATATAAAAATCTGACCGAAATTTCGGTCCAAATTATCGTTTTGGTGAGGATTGAAACCGATAATTTGACCTAAAATTTCGGTCATTTCGGCCGAAATTTTGATCCTTGGCACACACACACACACTCCTTAGTGTGTTAAACTTCTAACTATTAAAGCTCGGGTTTGGTGTTGAGCGGTCACCCCAAGGTCGATGCACGACTTTCACACAAGGGTCCGATCCAACCCTAAATGAAAATCCGTCCGCACGATTACATCTAAATAATAATCAAAGGTAAATGGCGACATTGGTCACTGAGCCGAATACGCACACAGGGTCGGTCTAACTCGAGTTCAAAATATGAGTCTTTACATTTTACCCTCCTTAGGAATTTTCGTCCTCGAAAATGCAACGGGTAGCTAAAGTAAGTCTACGGTACACCCTTATTCTAACACAAGTTAATCCCAATGCGAAGATCAAACGTTCTGAATGCTAAACGAATGGGTCACAATGCGATAGGTTTTACCAACCACGCTTTTCAAAGAATCAGGGTCGTAGTAACCTGGATGTACTTCGTGTGGCATCCCATAATACCATAGAGGGGTTTCATCCCTACATGGACACCTACGTTCCAAGTTTCCCCCGGTTGAGAAAAGAAACCCCACAGTGACTCAAACACAACAAGACATCTCGTACCTTTTTCTTAACAGACGACCATACCAAATCTAGTAGGAAATCACCAGACTGACAATCGGGTCCTACAGTTCGAATGCTTACCATTCACAACCATAGATCCTAACCGCTCATACCGGGATGACAGAAATTGTAAGGATGTCAACAATTTACTTATATAATAGTATTAATTATCAATAGAATTGAAAAATCTTTAAAATCTCATTATTTGAAGTTTTTTTTTTTTTTGAAAAAAAGAAATAGAAAGCAACAAGTATTTATATGTCTTATCGATCAAAACGTAAATAAAATTTACCTTTATTCAAAAAGGTGTGGGAACTGTTCATGAATCTCAACTTCACATTCCCAAGTGGCTTCCTTTGAAGAGTGGTATCGCCACTTTACAGGTACTAAGGGAATGCTCTTGTTTTGTAAGGTCTGCTCTTTATGATCTAAGATTTGTACGGGCTCCTCGACCAAAGATAAGTCTTCCTGGAGTTCAATGGGCTGGTAGTCCAATACGTGAGTCGGGTCTTTAACATACCTCAACAGCATAGACACGTGAAATACATTGTGCATGCCCGATAGCTGCAGTGGCAAGACTACTTGGTAAGCAATCTCGCTGACTCGACCCAATATCTCAAAAGGTCTAACATAATACGAACTCAGCTTCCCACACTTGTCGAAACGCATCACGCCTTTTGTAGGCGAGATTTTGACAAATACATTGTCCCCCTCCTGAAACCCAAGTATTAGTTATCACAATAAGTACTTTTTCGGCATAACAATTAAAGTGAACCATACTCTATTGCTCACCTGAAACTCAACGTGGTTCATTTTAAGGTTGGTGTAGCTCTTCTGACGACTCTGAGCAATGCGTAGTCTCTCACGAATTAACCGAACTGTCTCAGTCGTACTCTCCACGATCTCTGGTCTTAAAATGAGCTTCTCACCCACTTCGTCCTAATTAAGCGGAGACCTGCACCGTTATCCATACAAAGCTTTGTAGGGTGCCATACTGATGCTAGCCTAGTAACTGTTATTGTAGGAGAATTCAATCAGCGGTAGGTGTTGGTCCCATGACCCCTAAAAATCCAACATGCAAGCACGTAGCATATCCTCTATGATCTGAATTACCCTCTCAGTCTGCCCATCAGTCTGAGGATGGAATGTCGTACTGTAATCGAGCCTGTAACCCATCCCTTTCTGAAATCACTGCCAAAATTGAGATGTGTACATCGGGTCTCTGTCAGAAATGATACTGACCGGTATACCATATAGTCTAACTATCTCCTTGATGTATAACTCTGTGAGCTTGTTGGTGGGTATATGACGTATAGTAAGGCAAGAAGTGTGCGGACTTAGTCAATCGATCCACAATGACCCAGATTGTGACAACCTAAATTTTGGCAACCCGAAACCCATGCTGTCAGTACAACCCTTTAGGTCATATCCTAACTTTATATAGAACACTTGGTACATCTATGCCTAAGCAAAAATAAAGCACATCTAACTAATCAAATGAATCCGAATAAAATAATTTAAACATCCATTTCTATATAAGGTAATTCTAACTACCAAAAGACAGTTCAATCCTCATGCCCATCACATAAAATAAAGAATCGAACCGAACCGTCAGTAACACAACAAAGGTCACCCTGGGATGATTCACAAAAAGAATAACTTATCTCTAGGTAATTTGACTTCTTACAAAATATAAGTGGTCGGACGTACCAAGCCTTACAATAATTCTCGCAAAGTAATCAAAGTGTCACAGCGCACGTCTACTAAAAGAAATCCTCTGGAGGAGGCTCCTGCTCCTTCAAAGGCACGTAGTCCATGTCCTAAAATTCCTAGTCCTCGGTGTCCTCAGCTATCCCTGAACCTGTGACGTATAGTCGAAGGGTGAGCTACATCATAGCTCAATAAGGAAACAAATAACATGTATATTTTCTGACATCACACATATATTTCATGACACATTTCTAAGCATAAAAATAAAGTTTAAACAATGCTTGACCAAAGAGATTATTTGATGCATGGTTTCAAATCACATTCTTACTAGTCAAATGGAACACACCCACACACACACACTTAACATAATCACTTAAGTAATTGCTCGAGCAATATAGCATCGAGCCCCCAATGAAAGTACTCACCATCGTCGTTCATATAAACCATTTCACAATGCCCAAGTCCCTTTGCAAGAGGTGACTTATGTCGAACGGAGTATTTCCACTATTAGAAATCAAAGAACGGATATCCCGTCGAACCGGTACACAATTTGTACGGACATTCCGTTGTGCCAATCACGGATATCCCACCGTGTCAGTTGGGTATTCACAATTTAAACCTTAAATCTAATATGCATGTTACATATAGTTTATCACCGTGAGTTGTGGTAAGTATAATTAGTTCAAGTTTCACATAGGATTCTCACATACTACTTCACATTTCTTTGCTATCGCACACAGGATGCCTTATATCTTCTTGATATCACACACATAACTTATCCAGAATTTTCACACACACGCACGCAAGATTCTCTTTCTTAGTGATTATACTTATGAATATCGTGTAATAAAAAGCTACGAATGAACTCATACAATTACTAAGCACTTATGAAGAGACACGCATATCATTATCATATCATTACGCACATGCTAGTTGAAAGTAAAAACACATGCCTCAAATTTTTTCTACCTCAAACGGAGTCACACGAAGATTAAATTAAATCGCGTCACGCACATGCTCATATCTCTCCCCATATCGCTCCCATAATCAAAAGCATCCACATACCCTCTAAGAATGCTTAGAAGAACAAAGGACATAAACTACTGAAGAATTCAGAAGAAACGAACAAGGTGAAGTACTCTGTTTCTTGTGCGAGCTCGCTCTGATGCTCGGGCGCACGAGCAAAATTTGATCAAAACCTCGCGCGACCGAACTGACATTCAATTGTCTGATGGGTGTCGTGCGAGGCCTCTCTCGAGCGAGACCGTTTTTGCCTTCAAGTCCTCGCGCGAGTGAGACGCAGCATTCTCACAGCTCCTCTTAATCTCAAGTCATGTCTCATGAGGCTCATGAGCGAAGCCTTTAAGCTTCGTCTTGCCGAGGAGCAGAGACATTCCAGATCTGAGTTTTCCCCAAACTTGATCCTCACCCAATCTTAACTATTTTAAACCCTATTTCTTAAAGAACATTAAACGCTATATTTATAACATTAATAGCATTAAATCCTCACCTTTAATGCCTTGAATGCTCCTTGGATTTGATCTTTCTTTCTTGAAGGAATAAAAAGGTTTCAACAACCCATTCAACTCTACACTTTTCACTGGGTTCACGGATCACAATGAGATCGCCACAAGGTCACCATGATCGTGTTGCACGAATCCCCATGCATAGTTACATCACTTCCTTTACCTTCTATCAGATCCCCTAGATCCACAATCCTCACTATTCTTTCTCTTCAACCCTTTTTCTTTCTCTCCTCTTCCTCTCTTTCTCTAACAACTCACACAACCACATATAGAGACCCACGTGGGAGACCACTTTTTATCTCAACACATGAGTTTGTTAGTTTGTCACTCACACACACTATACCTAGGTGTTTAATAAACCTCTAACACCTAATGTGTTAGTCACATACACACTCTAAGTTGTGTATATGTGCATGGGTTCCCTTGTGAATCACATACACACATTTTTGCACCAAACTTACATGGTTTACGAAATTCATGGTTATTACATTCACCCCACCTTATAAAATTTTCGTCCTCGAAAATTGCCATAAGTCACTCGGACAAGGTTAGAACAACAATAGAATTGCTTAAAAGAATAAAATTTTACATCCTGTGAAAGAAAATAATGTACTCCGAAACAACATATTCCCGGCATTGGACTAGCCATTTACATTACCAACCTGCCCACTTAAAGTAACATATCCATTTAACTGACACATAAATTCATTGGATTTATCAACTCATTGACTAGATTAGACTATTTATCAGTGATCATAACTAATAAATCATTCATCAAAATGAATCATAACTACTTATGACTAATATAATCCATTCATCAAAATAAACCCTTCATCCAATAAACCATTCATTAAAATAATGCATTTATCAAAATAAGTATTCAGTAAAATTAAGTGTGCCAGTTGTCACCATAGTTCTCCCATTTGACTTGAAATTTACATTGATATAATCAAAAGTGACAGTCATGTCACATTAGTTCAGTAATGTACTTTCAAAATGACATTAAATTTATATAATTTGTTTTCAAAATTTGGAAAATTCCCTTTAAATCTCCTCGGCAACCAGTCCTAATCGTCATCACCCTCGGCGTACTCAGAACCCGATGCCTCGTCTCCATCATCATCGCCATCATCATCCTCACCCTCCTCAGCGTCGAAGTCCTCGTCATCGCCCTCCTCCGCAGTCCCGACATCAGTAGCCGGTCCAGAGCAGGAAGCACCATAGGCGGCACTTCTCAATCGTGCGAGGCACTGCTCAAAGGTCTCTGGATATGCGTGGGACATCAGATCGGTGCCAATAGCTTTGACGTATTGTAGCTGCAACCTCAACTGGCGTGTGTGGCTTAGTATCTCATTGAGCATGTTTTCCTTATTTGTAGGCATGGGCTGTGATGAAGGCGGGGTGGGCTGGGAACTCGTGGAAGGTGCGGATCCCGGCTGTGAGGTGGAGGGCGAAGTGGTTCCTTTCTTCTTAAGGCTTTCCCGTAAACTTCGTAGGCTGCGATTTAAATGGCCAATGCGATATGGCTCTATATTGTCTGTGTGAGAGGGCTCATGGGCCTGAATTTCAAACCCGTCACTCCCAACGGGAAGCTCAAATAGCTTCGTAATTAATCGGGCATAGGGCAATTTGTCAATGGGTTTGGGAACGACGCCCTGTTTGTTTCTTTCCAAGGCATGTAGGATGCCTTGACGTACAAGGATAGGGGCGCTAAACCACCTATCATGGAATGCGGCATGAATTGCGTTCAAAAAGTGGACCCTCCTTTCTTGGTCGGGGCCCAATGGGAATAGATTTTTCCTAAAAATTATGTCAAGGGGCCACATGCGCGGAGGCAATTGGGCCCTGGTGATAGATTTACCCGTGGTCGTGACCCCGTTTGCCATGTCGGCCGCAATCTCAAGAAAGATCCATTCATTGGGGAACGGGGGTTTGGAAATCCCATCCTCAATATAGGTTAGCGGGCATCCCATTGCATGCCCGATGTCTTTGGCTTCGAATACAAAAGCCTTGCCATCAATCTCACATTTGAGTTTGGTCTTGGTGTTGTTGGTGGTTAGGGTTTGGTAGAAAAGTCTAACCAAACGCGGGTAGTAGTGTTCGGAGATTGGCGTCAACAAGGGTTTCAACTCGTTTATATTTAAGTAGTTGGAGGTCCACTTGGTAGTGGATGGGCCATTAAAAAAACTCTTGTGGATATGCCACTCTGGCGTTAAAACCTTATTCGCCCACCACGGGGCGGGCGGAGGCGCTGCCCGTTTGCAAGAAGGCGGCGGTTTGACCACCAACTTCTTTCGTTGTCTAGGGTTTGGGTCGGGAGAGCTCATTCTAGGGTTGCAAATGATGAAATAAATAGAAATAAAGGTAGACTCGAGTGGAAATTTACCTTTTTGTGCGAAATTTCTTTGAGAATGGTGAAGGGTGCTCTTCAATCGAATGGATTGGAAGTTCTCCCTTCAAGAACACTCAAACCCTAGCTCCCCTCTTCTTCCGTTTGAGCAAAATGAGCAGGGGAGGGCTTTTTACGCCCTAATATACCCTGTTGCTCACGCGAGCGAGGTATAGTGGCTCGCGCGAGCGAGTAGCAGGTTCTCAAAAGGCACCAAAAGGCTTTTGTCTTTTTCTCCTTGTCTTGTCTGTGGAGCTCGCTCGAGCGAGCTTTAAGTTCTCGCGTGAGCAAGGGACAAACATAATTTATGAAGCATTTTTGCTTCATAAATGCTTAAATATAAATGAGTTACTTCCGTTTATGAAGCATTTTTGCCACATTTGTTCATTCCTTCCATTTCCAACTTGCAGTTTCACCTCTCACCCGTTATGACTTGCCATATGACCATATCACAATGTATTTATGCAATTTATCGGCCACATACAAAAATTCTAATCTATCAACTAACGCACATATATAAAGAAAAATTTTGAGATTTCTTTCTACAAGACCAGATATTTCATTAAGTTTATACTTGTATTGAATTTTGGAAGACGGAAACTACCTTATGCGAAAAGATCCGGATAGGCTTGTCGCACATCGGACTCACGCTCCCATGTTGCTTCCTCTTGGGAATGATTTCGCCATTTGATGAGTACTAAGGGAATTTTCTTCGTGCGAAGTACTTGCTCTCTTCGATCAAGGATTTGCACTGGATCTTCTCGAACGGTCAGATCCTCTTAGATTTCTATCGGTTGATAATCTAGCACATGTGTTGGATCCTTAATGTATTGTCGCAACATCGAGACTTGAAATAAGTCATGCATGTCAGAGAGGTGAGGTGGTAGGGCGAGTCTGTAGGTGACCTCTCCAACACGTCCTAATATCTCTAATGGACCCACGTACCGTAGGATCAACTTCCCACGCTTTCCAAATTGCATTACGCCCCTTGTTGACGAAATCTTTACAAACACTTTACCTCCTTTCTGAAAGTCGCCGCTCGTTCTCCTTAGGTCCGCATAGCTCTTTTGTCTGCTTTGGGCGACTCGTATCCGTTCTCTAATCAATCGCACTTTCTCGATATTACTCGCTAAAATTTTGGGCCCTAAAACAAATTTTTCTCTTGTCTCTTCCCAATTGATTAGGGATCGTCATCGCCGCCCATATAGAGCCTCATACGGTGCCAATCCAATACTTGCCTTAAAACTGTTATTGTAGGCAAACTCGATTAATGACAAGTGTTGATCCCATGCTTCCTGAAAATTGACCATGAAGGCCCATAGCATAACTTCAATAATTTGGTTTACTCTTTCCGTCCGGCCATTTGTTTATAGATGAAAAGCTGAACTGAAATCGAGTCGAGTGCTCATTCCTTCTTGAAATTTCTTCCAAAATTATGAAGTGTATAGCGGATCTCTATCCGAAAAAATACTCACAGGAATGTCGTGCAACTGTACAATCTCTCTCATATATAGATCCGTCAATCTACTTGCGGTGTAGGTCGTGTTGTAGGGCAAGAAATGAGTGGACTTTGTGAGTCGGTCAACAATCACCCATATAGCATTATGCCTCCTTGCCGTCCTTGGCAATCCTAAAATGAAATCCATCGAAATGAATTCCCACTTCCACTCTGGTATGGGCAATGGCTGTAATAATCCCGCTGGATGTCGGTGATCTGCCTTCACATGTTGGCTCACCAAGCACCTTGAAACATATTCGGCAATATCCTTTTTCAACCCTCTCCACCAGAAGCCTTTCTTTAAGTCTTGATACATTTTAGTACTTCCAGGATGGATGGCATAAGACGATTTATGTGCTTCGTCTAAGATGATTTGCCGCAAATCGGCATCTGCTAGGATGCATAATCTCCCTTTATATAATAGCGATCCATCACACTTCACTGAGAAGTCCTGCTGAGTACCGTCGGTCACTTGTTGGTGGATCTTCATCAATTATGTGTCTTTCAATTGTAGCTCATAGACCTTATAAAAAATGATTGGTCTGCTAATGATGTGATCTAAGAAGGCTCCTGAAACGTTCGCCTCAAATCATGCATCGCACAAGGCTATATCTTCTAGTAACTTCCATCTGTGAAGTCACAAAACCAGGTTTGACAATTTCGCTGAGTTCTTGCGGCTTAAGGCATCATCAACCACGTTTGCTTTTCCCGGATGATACTGTATGGAGCAGTCTTAATCGTTAAGAAATTCAATCCACCTCCTTTGCCTCATGTTTAAATCCTTCTGTGTGAATAAATATTTGAGGCTCTTGTGGTCGGTGAATATCTCGAAGGCTTCCCCATACAAATAGTGCCTCCATATTTTCAATGCAAAAATCACCGCAGCTAGCTCGAGGTCATGTGTCGGGTAATTCTTCTCATGATGCTTAAGTTATCTAGATCCATATGTGATGACCTTCTAATGTTGATTCAGTACACAACCCAAGTCATTGTGTGACGCATCGCTAAATACAACAAATCCCCCAGTGCCATCTGGGATCGCAAGTACCGGTGCTGACGTTAGTCTCTTCTTTAACACTTGGAAGCTTTTCTCGCATGCCTCTGTCCATTGGAACTTGGTATTTTTCCTGGTTAATTATATGAGTGGATCGGATAGTTTGGAAAATCCTTCCACAAATCTTTGATAGTAGCCCGCCAAGCCTAGGAAGCTTCTCACCTCGGTAACCATTTTAGGTTGTTCCCATTGAACCACTGCTTCAATCTTAGCCGGATCTATCCTGATTCTATCTTCAGAAACTACATGCCCCAAGAAGCTTACTTGTTCTAACCAAAATTCGCACTTGTTCAGTTTAGCGTATAGCTGATGCGCTCTTAATGTCTGCAATGCGATCCTCAAATGCTGTTCATGATCCTCTGTTTTTGAGTAGATCAGGATGTCGTCAACAAAACTACGACACGTGTTTAAATGAGATTTGAACACCCGATTCATGAGGTCCATGAACGATGCCGGCGCATTAGTCAAGCTGAAAGGCATTACTAAGAACTCATAGTGCCCATATTTGGTCCGAAATGCCGTCTTCGGAATATCATCGACCTTGACTTTTAATTGGTGATAACTGGACCTCAAATCAATTTTTGAAATGAATTTTGCTCCCTGTGATTGATGAAACAAATCATCTATTCACGGGAGTGGATAACGATTCTTGATTGTGAGTTTGTTCAGTTGACGATAATCGATGCATAGCCTCATCGATCCGTCCTTCACGAACAAGACCGATGCTCCCTAAGGAGACACACTAGGCCTCACAAACCCCTTGTCTAGAAGTTCCTGCAACTATGCTTTCAATTCCACTAACTCCGTCGGAGCCATCCTGTAAGGCGCTTTGGATACAGGCTCCGTGCCTGGAGCTAAGTCAATAGAAAACTCCACTTCCCGGTTAGGTGGTAATCCCGGTAACTCATCTGGGAACACATCTTCAAACTCACAAGCAACTAGAATATTGGCTATCACGTGCGTCTCCTCTTTCTGCTCTTTCAGGAATGCAAGGTACGCACTGTCACCCTTCCTTATCAGACGCGTGGCTTGCATCACGGATATGATCGGTATAACATTAGCCTTGTCGCCGATAAACCGAAATGACTTCCTATTCGGTAGTTGGAAAGTGACGATCTTTCGTAGACAGTTGACGTGTGCATGATATGCGGACAACCAATCCATGCCAAGGATTACATTGAATCCTTGCATATCCAATAATATGAGGTATGCCGTCGTTTCATGATCTCCTACTAAAACCACAATCGATCGACAACACATGCCCGTTTGTACCGCATCTCCCACTGGAATTGAAACTTGCATGGTAAAATCCAAAGGTTCTGGAGTGACACTCAATTTGGCCGCAAATTGTGAGGTTACAAACGAATGAGTAGCTCCAGGGTCAATTAATACCCGTGCCCCATGCCAATATATATCCTTCTGTTGGTATAATCGTAGTGTACCTACGTTGCGTGACTAATAGATCAGAGATGCATGGTATGTTTTAACATTTCACACAACTAGAATCAATAAATATTTTGACATGCAATGAGAATTAAATTTACAGACTAATTATATCTAGGTATCATCTTTTTTCTAATTTAGAATAAGTGAACTTTACTTGATAGGACTCCATACCTTCGATGACGTTTGTATGTTGTACTTCCTGAGCGGTAACTGCATACACTCGGCCATGCATAATTGGTCGTGTTTGTCGGGTAGGTCGCTGTGGTCCAGGGGTATTCACTCTCCCTTCATTTCTCAACACTGGGCAGTCCCTGATCAGATGCCCCATCCTTCCACACTTAAAACAACCTCCAATTTTCCTTCTGCAATCTGATGTCTTATGTGGCTTGCCACACTTGGTACATGTCTCTCGTGGTGCTGATGACATTGTTCTTGAGACTCCTTGTGTGACCGATACTCCAGTAGTGGTAGCCGAATTTTCATAGTGAGTGAGTCGCATTAAGTAGGCATCGGTGGCCTAGGATAAGTGACTTGTGGAGGCCTGGAATAATGTGTCTGGGTAAATGTTCCCTGATAGGATGGTGTGAAACGTGGCTTTTTATTCACCGATTCATAGTTTCCCACCGTGTTCTGATTCATCTGCCCTCTTCTCTTGCATTTTTCAATGACCAGCGCCTTTTCCATGATGTCAGGGTATGTCTCCATTTCAAAAGTCGCAACCTTTTCATGTAGGCTTGGCCTCAATCCCTATTCAAATTTATGGGCCTTCATTCTCTCTGTGGCCACGTACTCCGAAGCAAACCGTGACAATTTGATAAATTTTGCGCCATATTCTCTGACCGTCATTGCCCCCTGATCTAACTTCATAAATTGAGACACCATCTAGTTCCTCAGTTGCCTTGGGAAGTATTCCTTGTTGAAAGTGTCGCAAAATTTCTGCCAAGTCCATATCCCTTTAGGGTTCTTCAATTCTCTCTTCAACATCACCGACTTCCACCATGGGTCAGCATCGCCCTCCAACTAACGCGAGGCCCATCTTACCATTTCCGCCTCAGTACATGGCATTTGTTGTAGAAGCTTCTCGGTTTGGTTCAGCCATTTTTCTGCCTCCAATGGATTGGTCTGCCCATAAAAACTAGGAGGCCTTAGTTTTCTAAATTCTACAAAACCCGAGTGATATGGGTTTGCAGCTGGAATTGGAGGGGTAGGTGATGCTTGTTGATGGTTATTAGCGGTCAACAATGCGGCTTACTGAGCCATGGTGTTTGCCATGGCTTCCATGGTTTGCATCATTCGGTCCCGTTCTTCTCTCATCCGTGCTTCTCTATCTTGTGATGTTTTCGGAATTCTAACTTCCGGAATTCTCGTTTCCGGAGCACTTGTCTCCGGGATCTCTCGATTCCCCAAAGGAATCCGATTTGAAGCCGTGGGTATCTCGTCTAAGCTTCTCATATTTCTTCTATGACCGCCTCTTGGTCGGCCCCTTCCTCTAGTAGACATTGACGCTCTGTAACATGAAACCAAAAATTCATTAGCAGAAGGTCCCTATACTCCAACAAAATTAAAGACTTGTCAGAAAATTCTAAAAGAAAAAGGCTTTGATATCAACTATGACAGCCCGGATTTCAGCACTCCAAAACTCGTGCCGTCGGTACAACTCTTTAGGTCATATCCTAACTTCATATAGAACACTTGATACATCTATGCCTAAGTGGAAACAAAGCACATCTAACTAATCAAATGAATCCGAATAAAGCAATTTAAACTTCCATTTCTATATAAGGTAATTCTAACTACCAAAAGACGGCTCAATCCTCATGCCCATCACATGAAATAAAGAACCGAACCGAACCGTCAGTGACACAACAAAGGTCACCCTGGGATGGTTCGCAAAAGGAATAACCTATCTCTAGGTAATTTGACTTCTTACAAAATATGAGTGGCCGGACGTACCAAGCCTTACAATAATTCTCACAAAATAATCAAAGTGCCACAGCGCACGTCTACTAAAAAAATCCTCTGGAGGGGGCTCCTACTCCTCCATAGGGACGTAGTCTGTGCCCTCAAATTCCTAGTCCTCGGTGTCCTCAGCTATTCCTGAACTTGTGACGTATAGTCGAAGGGTGAGCTACATCATAGTTTAATAAGGAAACAAATAGCATGTATATTTTCTGACATCACACATATATTTCATGACACATTTCTAAGCATGAAAATGAAGTTCAAACAATTGCTTGACCAAAGAGACATCTGATGCATGGTTTCAAATCACATTCTTACTAGTCAAATGGAACACACCCACACACACACACTTAACAGAATCACTTAAGTAATTGCTCGAGCAATATAGCATCGAGCCCCCGATGGAAGTACCCACCATCGTCGTTCATATGAACCATTTCACAATGCCCAAGTCCCTTTGCAAGCGGTGACTTGTGCCGAACGGAGTATTTCTACTATTGAAAATCAAAGAACGGATATCCCGTCGAACCGGCACACAATTTGTACCGACATTCCGCCGTACCGGTCACGGATATCCCATCGTGTTGGTCACGGATATCCTGTCGTGTTGGTTGGGTATTCATAATTTAAACCTTAAATCTAATGTGCATGCTACATATAGTTTATCACTGTGAGTTGTGGTAAGTATAATTAGTTCAAGTTTTACATAGGGTTCTCACACACTACTTCACATTTCTTTGCTACCACACACAGGATGCCTTACATCTTTTTTATATCACACACATAACTTATCCAAAATTTTTACACACATGCACGCAAGATTCTCTTTCTCAATGATTATACTTATGAATATCGTGTAATCAAAAGGTATGAATGAACTCATGCAATTACTAAGCACTTACGAAGAGACACGCATATCATTATGCGCATGCTAGTTGAAAGTAAATACACATGCCTCAGAGTTTCCCTACCTCAAACGGAGTCACACGAAGATTCAATTAAATCGCGTCAAGCACATGCTCATATCTCTTCCCATATCGCTCCCATAATCAAAAGCATCCACACGCCTTCTAAGAATGCCTAGAGGAACAAAGGACATAAACTACTGAAGAATTTGAAAGAAACAAATAAGGTGAAGTACCCTGTTCCTCGCGCGAGCAAGCTCCGATGCTCGGGCGCGTGAGAAAAATTTGATCAAAACCTCACGCGTCCGAATTGTCTGATGGGTGTCGCACGAGACCTCGCTCGTGCGAGACCTTTTTTGCCTTCAAGTCCTAGCGCGAGCGAGACATAACATTCTCATAGCTCCTCTTAATCTCTCGTGAGGCGGTTTAAGTCATGTCTCTGAGGCTCGCGGGAGCGAGCCTTTAAGCTCATGCGCGCGAGGAGCAGAGACATTCCAGATCTGAGTTTTCTCCAAACTCGATCTTCACCCAATCTTAACTATTTTAAACCTTATTTCTTAAAGAATATTAAATGCTATATTTATAACATTAATGGCATTAATTACTCACCTTTAATGCCTTGAATGCTCTTTGGATTTGATCTTTCTTTCTTGAAGGAATAAAAAGGTTTCAACCCATTCAACTCTACACTTCTCACTGGGTTCACGGATCACAACAAGATCACCACAAGGTCACCATGATCGTGTTGCACGAATCCTCATGCACAGTTAGGCCACTTCCTTTACCTTCTATCAGATCCCCTAGATCCACAATCCTCACTATTCTTTCTCTTCAACCCTTTTTCTTTCTCTCCTCTTCTTCTCTTTCTCTAACAACTCACACAACCACATATAAAGACCCCCGTGGGAGACCCCTTTTTATCTCAACACATGAGTTTGTTAGCTTGTCACTCACACACACACTATACCTAGGTGTTTAATAAACCTCTAACACCTAATGTGTTATTCACATACACACTCTAAGTTGTGTATATGTGCATGGGTTCCCTTGTGAACCACATACACACATTTTTGCACCAAACCTACACGGTTTATGAAATTCGGGGTTATTACACAGATGGCATTGTGCTTCCTCAATGTCCTTGACAATCCCAAAATAAAGTTCATAGAAATGGCTTCTCATTTCCACTCCTGTATCGGTAGTGGTTGTAGCAGTCCTATCGGATTTCGGTGATCCGCCTTTACTTGCTGGCATACAAGACTCTCGAGACATACTCAACGACATCTTTCTTTAATCCCTCCACCAAAAAATTTTCTTTAAGTCTTGCTACATCTTGATACTGTCAGGATGAATAGCATACATAGACTTATGAGTCTCTTCCAAAATAGTGTCCTGAAGCTCAGTGCTAGTTGGTACACATACCCGACCTCTAAACAATAAAGTGCCATAATCTTTGATAGAAAAATCTATTTTGCTTCCCCCAATCACATCCCGTCTAATAGCCATAAGCTCATCATCCGTCATCTTAAGTCTATGAATATTTTCGTAGAGAGTAGAACGTATCACAAGTGTAGCCATTAATGCACCTGAACCTTTCACGTCAAACCTCGTGCTACTTAGAGCCATGTCTTCCAATAGATGAAATCGTCGCACCCATGCGGTGAGATGTGATAACTGAGCAGAGAACTTTTGACTTAAAGCATCTGCCACTATATTTGCTTTTCCGGAGTGGTACTGGATGGTACAATCATAATCTTTCAAGAACTCCACCCATTGGCAGTGTCTCATATTCAACTCTTTCTGTGAGAAGAGATACTTGAGGCTCTTATGATCGGTGAATATATCGAAAGTCTCCCCATAAAGGTAATGCCTCTAGATTTTTAAGGGAAAGATCACTACAGCCAACTCAAGGTCGTGTGTCAGATAACTCTTTTCATGGTCGTTTAGGTGTCTAGACCCATAAGCAATGACTCTCTCATTCTGATTAAGCACACAGCCTAAACCCCCATACGATATATCACTGTACACTGGAAAGCCTCCCCTGCCTGATGGTATAGCAGGTACTGGCATAGTAGTCAATCATTTCTTGAGTTCTTAAAAACTCTTCTCACACTACTCTGTCCAATCAAACTTAGTTTTCTTCTTCATAAGCTGTATAAGCGGGCCTGATATCTTGGAGAAACCCTCTATAAACCTTCTGTAGTAACTTGCCAGATCGAGGAAACTATGAACCTCTATAACTGTCTTTGGTGGTTCCCAATTTAACATTGACTCAATCTTTACTAGGTTAATCGTAATACCGATCTCAGAGACAACATGGCCTAGGAAACTGACCTGCTCCAGCCAAAACTCACACTTGCTAAGTTTTGCATATAACTGATGGTCTCTGAGGGTTTGTAGAGCCACTCGCAGGTGTTGCTCGTGTTCTTTCACATCTTGGAATAGATGAGGATGTCATCTATAAAAACTACTACAGACTTGTCCAAATGTGACAAAAATTATCGGTTCATCATACCATAAATGACACGGGGCCGTTTGTCAACCCAAATGGCATGACCAAGAACTCATAGTGTCTATATCGGGTTCTGAACACTGTCTTCTGAGTGTCTTCAGATTTGACTATCAACTGATGGTAGCCTGACCTCAAGTCAATCTTCGAGAAGAAACCTGTTCCTTGTAACTGATCGAGCGGATCATCAATTCTCAAAAGTGGATAACAGTTCTTAATTGTCAACTTATTTAGCTGGTGATAATTAATGTAAAGCCGCATCGAACCGTCTTTCTTCTTCATAAATAAAATCGGTGCTCCCCAGGGAGACAAACTTGGCCTGACAAAACCTTTATCTAGTAGTTCCTGAAGTTGCTCCTTCAACTCTTTTGATTCTACAGGTGCTATCCGATACAGAGCTTTCGATACAAGTTCGGTGCTAATTCAATCACAAACTCAATCTCCCGATCAGGTGGTAATCCAGGTAGATCTTCAGGGAAAACGTCCGGATACTCACAAGCAATCACAATGTATGCAATATTCCTCTTCTCTTCCTTATGATCTTGTAAGTATGCTAGATAACCATAACACCCGTTCTTCATCATATGGGAATAGCGGAGATAAACGGTGTCACACAGAATTTGACTCTGCAGAATCGGAAGGATTTTCTCTTCGGTGGGCGAAAGGTTATAATTTTTTAAAGACAATCCATGCTCGCGTGGTAAGCAGATAACCAATCCATCCTTAGTATCACGTCAAACCCTTCCATGCTCGAAATAATCAAATTAGCTACAGTCTCGTGGTCTTTGATCATCACGATCACAGGTTGACACATAGTATCGGTGCTCACTGAGTTTCCCGTAAGAATTGACACTGTTAAGATGAAATCAAGGGCCTTGGGAATGATGCCTAACTTCTCGGTGAATAACGGAGTGATAAAAGAATGGGTAGACCCAAGGCCTATCAATACTCGTGCTTCGATTTTGCTTACGTCGCCCTCACGACGCATAAAAAGGGTACCTTAGAATTATACAAGCGTTTCAATTAAATTTTTCTAAGCATGTGGTATTCATGTATGAATTATTAAAAGAATTTATTAAATACAAAGCAATACATAATAGAATAAAGATAAAAAAGACATCTCAAATTTTAATAATACCTTGGATAACATTGTTCGATGTTCCAACTTCCTGAGCCGTCACGGCATAAGCTTGACGTTGAATAGTAGGTCGGGTCGATCTCTAAGTAGATGTCGAATTAGTTCTTCCCTTGTCCTCTTGAGGATAATCCTTAACCATGTGCCCGATTATACCACACCGAAAGCATGATCCAGTGTTCTTCCTACAATCTTCGGTCTTGTGTGATTTTTCACACTTTAGATATAAAATGATCAGGGTAGAAGATGCAGCACGCGAGGATCTTTGTACTACACGCTCCACTAGTCGTAGAACCCGTTGGTCGTACGAATTGTATAGGTGAAGACACGACTAGCCTTTGATAGGAGGTCAGTCCAGAAGAAATTGATAGTCTAGAAAATATAAGGTTGAATAGGATTCACCGGTGGCTTCAAAAACTTCGCCCTCTTATTCTCATAAGTACCAGACTGTCCTTGCATACTCCTGTCCATATTCTGTTGACCCCTTCTTAGAAACAGCTTATGAATTTTCAATTTAGCAATGGGGGCCTTTGACATCACTCTCCCATATGTCTCCATCTCCCACATAGCCACTCTCTCTTGTATATTCGGCCTTAGACCTAACTAAAATTTTCTGGCCTTCATCATATCGGTGGCCACATGCTGAGGTGCAAACCTTGAAAGTCGCGTGAACTCATCTCCATACTCATGCACTAACATTGTCCCCTGCTTTAACTCGATGAACTAGACTTCCATATGATGCCTGGCGATCTTGGGAAAGTACTGATCGTTGAACGCCTCGATAAACTTAGCCCAGGTCCAAGGAGTATTGGAAAACTCCTTATGCCTGTGTCTAGCCACGAACTTTCACCATGGTCCAACCTGTTCGTCCAGTTTGAAAGTTGCCCAACGAACCTTCTCGACATCAGTGCACTGAATTACTTCAAAAATCTTTTCCATCTCATCCAACCAACCTTTGACCTCCATCAGATCGGTCTGTTCAGAAAATTTTGGAGGTCTCATCCTCCTGAATTCGAAAAATCCGAAGGATTGTTGTTGCTGTCCAGCGGAGATCAGCTCTACTTGCTGGGCAATGGCAGCAGTCTGCTGAGTCATAGATGCAATCTAGTGAGCTATGTTGGAGGCCAGATTTTCTAACACTTGCTCCATTCTTCCATCTTGACCTCTTCCAACTCCAACCGGAACTGCGTTGGAACTGGTTGCGAAAGCGACTCCCCTAGAGACACCAACACCTTTTGGAATGTCCTCTAATGAAACTGTCCTACCTCTAACCCTGCCTCTGAGTCTTGGGGCCCTGCTGATCTGTCATTGTGAAGACAATAACATCGGTCAGTATACAGATTGTAACCATAATCACGCACACAGTCATCATGGACTCGGGACCTAACAACATAACTCTGATGCGAACTGTATCGAGTCACGATTGGGTTCTCATGGGTCCTTAGAGAATCTAAAGCCACAACTCTGATACCAACTATGACGACCCAACATTTTCAATCCCTCAGGTATAGGAAAGGCCGGTTTGCCAACCTATCGGTTAAATGATAAGCCGGACAAACAGAACAAAAATCAGAGTAAAGCATAATAAATAGCCAAAGCTAAAAAAAAAGGGAAGCAATTTAAGTAAAGAACCACCGATGATGGCCGACCATCACCGAAACATGGTTCACAGCAGTACACAAAAGTCAAGTATAAAACTATAAAATACAACAAAATGGGCCCACAACTCCAAGTCCAAAACTCTCACCCAAAAATAAAAATAAACTAGATCCTAAGCCAGAAAATACTCCTCAGGAGGAACCTTAGGTTCTTCCTCGAGTATGAAATCAGGATCAGTCTCGCAACCTTGGACAACCACGTCAGTACCTGGACTTGTGATGTATAGTCAGAGTGAGCTAACCAACAAAGCTCAGTAGAAGAAAGACATCAACAATATTATATTTTAACTAACATGGTTTCAAAACATATATCAGAATATAGCATGTTAAAATAGATATGCAGATAAAAGGCGAAATTTAAGTGCAGAAAATCATAGGTAGAATCAATTTCTAAATTGGTGAAAATAGATTCAAGAAAAGATGTAAGGTTTCAGTGTCTTAGTTTCTCTAACTTCTATATATAAAGTTCAGTAATTCATTACTTAATCCTCAACTTAAAATACCTCCCGTGAAAACTATATCTCGAGAGCAGGAATATAGCCGATAGGAACCCCTACCTACCATCGTTGCTCATGAACCCTTTTCCAGGATGCAACAAGCCCCTAAACTCAGGAGGGTATCTTACGCCAGGAAGTTGTTCAATAAATTTGAGGGGTCATTTAGGTGAATCATAAAACAAATATAGATACTAATATAGTTCAAATGCAAGTTTCTTATACGTAGCTCAGATTTCAGTTTCCAGAGTTTATATAAGATTTTCAGGTTATAGGCGTGATTTCAATGGCATATGCAAGTTCAAAGATTTTGATTCAAAATACTCATGTAAATTAAAATAAAATGCGGTAGTGATGAGATTCTCCTACCTCAAAATATTTCACACAAATCGGAGTCTAAACAAAGTCTATCGGACAGTGTCAAAACCCACACTATAACCTAGCACCCATACAGACCTTATGTTACAAGTCTATTAGCATAATATTTGAGAAGCAAAAGAAAAATGAAGACAAACAATGCTCTATCCTCGAGCGAGTGATAATAATCCTCGCGCGAGCGATGATACTCCTCGGTCGAGCGATGATAATTCTCACGCGAGCGAGCTACAACACCTGCGCTATCTAAGCTTCAGAAATTCACGTAAAGATGCGATTTTTGTCCCGTTTTCACCCAAATCAAATCCCACACATTTCAAGAACAAAACCCATATTTAATCTATTGATTCTAATCAATAATCTTAATCAAAACATACCTTTAATCTAAGGATTCCACGATTTGAAATGAGTCGCACAAACGGAGTTTCGAAACGATACCGTCGTATTTCCTAGGCGATTCGCGCCGCAATCGATCCCATGAGTTCACAGGGACAACTCCTACCTATTCACAATGATCTCAATCCCTCCAAGTCATTGGGAACATGTCTACGGTCAATACACGCTTGCACTAGGTTATGGGTTTTTGAATGAATAAGGGGTTTCATGAGGATGGTTTTTCAGAACTGATCTCACAAACGGCGGCATGATAAAGGTGAAGTTTTGAGATGATCAAACGACTAGAACGTGGCGGCTAGGGTTTTCATCTGATGAGGGCTCTCGTCTCCTCTCCTCTCTTACGAAATAAAATAAATAGCCTTAACCTAATTATATACGGGAGACTAGTCTCTCTTAAAATGGGTTCTCACATGTATTAAGCACACATACACACACTCCTTAGTGTGTTAAACTTCTAACTACTAAAGCTCGGGTTTGGTGTTGAGTGGTCACCCCAAGGTTGGTGCACGACTTTCACACAAGGGTCCGATCCATCCCTAAATGAAAATCCATCCGCATGATCACATCTAAATAATAATCAAAGGTAAATAGTGACACTGGTCACCGAGCCGAATATGCACACAAGGTCGGTCTAACTCGGGTTCAAAATACGGGTCTTTACAGATCATCAATTCTCGGAAGCAGATAATGATTCTTAATTGTCAATTTATTTAGATGGCTGTAATTAATGCAAAGCCGCATGGAATCATCTTTCTTCTTTACAAATAAAACCGGTGCTCCCCAGTGTGACACACTCGGCCTGATAAAGCCCTTATCTAGCAGTTCCTGAAGCTGCTCCTTCAACTCTTTTAATCCTGCAGGCGCCATTTGATACGGAGCTTTTGATACAAGTTCGGTACCTGGTGTCAATTCAATCATAAATTTAATCTCCCGGTTAGGTGGTAATCCAGGTAGGTCTTCAGGGAAAATATCTGGATACTCACAAGCAATCGTAATGTCTGCAATATTCCTCTTCTCCTTCTTATGATCTTACAAGTACGCCAGATAATCATAACACTCATTCTTCATCATACGATCTGCTCAAATGGCGAAGATAAACAGTGTCACGTAGGATTTGACTCCGTAGAATCGAAATGATTTTCTCTTCGGAGAGCGAAAGGTTATAATTTTCCGAAGACAATCCACGCTCGCGTGATAAGCAGATAACCAATCCATCCCTAGTATCACGTCAAACCCTTCCATGCTCAAAATAATCAAATTAGCTACAGTCGCGTGGTCTTCGATCATCACGATCACAGATTGACACACGGTATCGGTGTTCACTGAATTACTCATAGGAACTGACACTGCCAAGATGAAATCAAGGGCCTTGGGAACGATGCCCAACTTCTCGGTGAACAATGGAGTGACAAAAGAATGGATAGACCCGAGGTCTATCAACACTCGTGCTTCAATTTTGCTTACGTTTCCCTAACAACGCATAAAAAGGGTACCTTAGAATTATACAAGCGTTTTAATTAAAATTTTCTAAGCATATGGTATTCATGCATGACTTATTAAAAGAATTTATTAAATATAAAGCAATACATAACAGAATAAAGATTAAAAGACATCTCAACTTTTAATAATACCTTGGATCACGTCATTCGACGTTCCAGCTTCCTGAGCTGTCACGGCATAAGCTCAACCTTGAATAGTAAGTCAGGTCGATCTCTGAGTAGATGTCAGACTAGTTCTTCCCTTTTCCTCTTGAGGATAATCCTTAACCATGTGCCCGATTGTGCCACACCGGAAACATACTCCAGTGTTCCTCCTACAATCCTCGGTCTTGTGTGGTTCCCCACACCTTAGACATGAAATGATCGGGGCTAAAGATGCAGCACGTGAGGATCCTTATACCACTGACGCACCACTAGCCGTAGTACCCGCTAATCGTACGAATTGCACAGGTAAAGACACTGTTGGCCTCTGATAGGAGGTTAGTTCAGAAGAAACTGTTGGTCTAGAAAATGTAAGTTGAATAGGATTCATCGGTGGCTTTGAAAACTTGGCCCTCTTAATCTCCTAAGTACCAGACTGTCCTTGCATACTCCTGTCCTTATTCTGTTGACTCCTTCTCAGAAACAGTTTCTGAATTTCCTCTTCAGCAATGAGGGCCTTTGACATCACTCCTCCATACGTCTCCATCTCCCTCATAGCCACTCTCTCTTGTATATTTGGCCTCAGACCCAGTTGAAATTTTTTGGCCTTCATCATATCAGTGGTCACATGCTGAGGTGAAAACCTCAAAAGCCGCGTGAACTCATCTCCATACTCACGCACTGACATTATCCCCTACTTCAGCTTGATGAACTGGACCTCCATCTGATGCCTGACGATCTTGGAAAAGTATTGATCGTTAAACGCCTCGATAAACTCAGCCCAGGTCCAAGGAGTATTGCGAAACTCCTGCTCCCTGTGTCTAGCCATGGACTTCCACCATGGTCCAGCCTGTCCATCCAGTTTGAAAGTTGCCCAATGAACCTTCTCGACATTGGTGCACTAAAGTACTTCAAAGATCTTTTCCATCTCATCCAACCAACCTTTGACCTCCATTGGATTGGTTTATCCAGAAAAATTTGGAGGCCTCATCCTCTCGAATTCGGCAAATTCGGAGGATTGTTGTTGCTGTCTAACAAAAATCAGCTCTGCTTGTTGGGCGATGGCAGCAGTCTACTGAGCCATAGATGCGGTCTACTGAGCTATGTTGGTGGCCAGATTTTCCAGCACTTGCTCCATTCTTCCATCCTGACCTCTTCCAACTCCAACAGGAACTGCGTTGGAACCGGTTGCGAAAGCAACTCTCCTAGAGATACCGACACCTTCAGGGATGTCCTCTAATGGAACTGTCCTACCTTTGACTCTACCTCTAAGTCTTGGGGCCATGCTGTTCTGTCATTGTGAAAACAACAACATCGGTCAGTATACAGATTCTAACCACAATCATGCACACAGTCATAGTGGACTTGGGACCTAACAACATAACTCTGATGTAAACTATATCGGGGTCACGATTGGGTTCTCATGGGTCCTTAGAGAATATAAAGCCATGACTCTGATACCAACTGTGACGACCTGACTTTTCCAATCCCTCAGGTATAGGAAAGGCTAGTTCGCCAACCTATCGGTTAAACTATAAGCCAGACAAACAGAACACATCTCAGAGTAAAGCACAACAAATATCCAAAGCTAAGAAAATGTGGAAGCAATTAAAGTAAAGAACCACCGATGATGGCCAACCATCACTGAAACAAAGTTCATAAGAGTAAACAAAAGTCAACTATAAAACCATAATATCCAACAAAATGGGCCCACAACTCCAAGTCCAAAACTCTCACCAAAAGCAAATAATTAAACTAGATCCTAAGCCGAAAAATACTCCTTAAGAGGAACCTTAGGCTCTTTCTCGAGTATGAAACCAGGATCAGTCTCGCAACCCTGAACTATCACGTCAGTACCTGGACCTGTGACGTATAGTCGGAGTGAGCTAACCAACAAAGCTCAGTAGAAAAAAAACCTCAACAACATTATATTTTAACTAACATGGTTTCAAAACATATATTCGAATATAGCAGGTCAAAACAGATATGCAGATAAAAGATGAAATTTAAGTGCGAAAAATCATATGTAGAATCAATTTCTAAATTGGTGAAAATAGATTCAAGAACAGATGCAAGGTTTCAGTGTCCTAGTTTCTCTAACTTTTATATGCAAAGTTCAGTAATTCATAACTTAATCCTCAACTTAAAATACCTCCCGAGTAAACTATATCTCGAGAGTAGGAATATAGCCGATGGGAACCCCTACTTACCATCGTCGTTCATGAACCCTTTTTCAGGATGCAACAATCCCCTACATTATGAGGGAAACTTGTGCTAGGAAGATGTTCGGGAATTTTTTGAGGGGTCGTTCAGGTCAATCATAAAACAGATGCAAATACTAATATAAATCAGATGCAAGTTTCTTATATATAGTTCAAATTCTTGATTTCAGATTTTCAGCTTTTCAGGGTTTAAGTAGATTCAAGTTTCAGGGTTCAGGTATATTTAGATTTTTAAATTTTCAAATCAATTTCAGTTTATAGATGTGATTTCAATGGCATATGCAAGTTCAAAGATTCTAATTCAAATTATCCATGCGAATTAGAATAAAACACTATAAAGATGAGATTCTCCTACCTCGAAATGTTTCACACAAATCGGAGTCTAAACAAAACCTATCGGATGGTGCTAAGATCCACACTAAACCTAGCATCCATACAGACCTTATGTTATGAGTCTAGTAGCATAATATTTGAGAAGAAAATGAAAAATAAAGACAAACCATGTTCTGCCCTCGTGCGAGCGATGATAATCCTCGCGCGAGCGAGCTACAACGCCTGTGCGATCTAAGTTTCAGAAATTCACATAAAGATATGATTTTCACCCCGTTTTCACCCGAATCGATTCCCATACATTTCCAAAATAAAACCCACATCTACTCTATTGATTCTAATCAATAATCTTAATCAAAATCGTACCTTTAACCAAAGATTTTTCCGATTTGAAATGAGTCATGCAATCGGAGTTTTGGAATGAAATCATCGGATCTCCTCAATGATTCATGCCGCGATCGTTCCCACGAGTTTACAAGGATGACTTTTACTTGTTTCCTATAATTTCAACTTCCTCCAAACGTCCAAAACGAATCCAAGGCTGATTCAAGTTCGCGTTAGGTTCAAGGGTTTCCACAAAAGAGGGTTCTAGAGAAAGAAGATTTCTAAGCCGATCCCCTACGATGATTGGTGGCCAAGCGAACGGAGTTTACGCGGGGTCACACGGCACAACTCGAAAAAGGTTTCCACCGGGTGGCTCACGTCTCCTTCTTTCTTAAGAAGAAAAAACAAATAACCATAACCTAATTGTATACGGGAGACCTATCTCTCTTATAATGAGTTTGTGGAAAGTGTTAGTCACACACACCTCATAAGTGTGTTAAACTTTTTAATTTCAATGACTTAACTCTGGTGTTGAGCGGTCACACCGAAGGTCGGTGCACGGATTTCACACAAGGGTCAGATTGAGCTCTAAATCAAAATCTGTCAGCACAATCACATCTAAATAGTAATCCAAAACAAATGGCGACATCGGTCGCCGAGCCAAACACATACCTAGGTCGGTCTAGATTGGTTTAAAAAATACGGATCTTTACAATCGTCCAATTTGATCGATATATTGGCTACAAATGGGCTTCAAATTCAACTTATCAGCTGATATATATATATAGGTGTTGGTTATTAAAATTGAATTATAATCGGTCAGTCTCTCTACCTGCAAAACAGTTTAACTACTTTGATGAAGGTCATAAATCCTAAAGCCCATCGAATAACCTAGTTCAGACGATCGAAGAGATTGATATCCACCCCCGAGCATGCATTTTAAATCCGATTAAAATATCTTCCGTCACAAAACCATAAATCCATCTGATCTGATGTTTGGGAATACAAGCTCAGTTATGTCGGATTTAAGATATGCATCATGCTAAAGAGACGATACAAAATTTAGATATAAGACTTGCAACAATTATACCCATGAAAAAAAAAAAACAAAATAAAACTATAAGACTTTCAGCTAACTACTTTCCCCCATTCAGACTTGTCTTCATAACCACAGTTGATCACATGTATAGCTTCTTTAAGGAATGATGCTGGATTTTTCGATTGTGGTATCCCTCCCTTCTCCATAAAGGTGGATGCAATGAAGATAGGGGAATGGCCAAATCGCTTCTCCAAACTCTTTTGAGACATGAGCAATGATTTCTCATCATCGTATTATGATATAATGTGGGTTGTGGTTAATATATATCGTGACTGGATAGAGAAGCATGTGTAGGTTCAACTTTGATGCAAAAATAAACATAAAAAATAAACAAAAACAAAGAGAGAGAGAGAGAGAGAGAGAGAGAGAGAGAGATGACCAGATGTCAGAACAAACAACAATAGATAACATGAAAGGACCCTATTAAAATGTGAACATTAACTAATAGTATATTTGAAATACCAAGGGGAACTTCTAAGAGATTTATGAAATATGGTGCACACACACACACACACACACACACACACATATATATATATATATATATATATATATATATATATATATATATTTCGCCAAGAGTTCATTCTATAATCAGAAATAAAGAGTGATCTATGCTGAAATATGACTATATTTCGCACCCTAAAACTAATATTTGGCTATCCGATGAAGGCTAACTGATGGCTATTGAACAATTTTAGTGGTTTCAGGTGTTTTTGACCGTTGGATCTTGAAAGAGCACAAAAGAGGATAATTAAGGGTGGCACGAGAATATTGGACCAAGAAACCAACAAAAGCACTGAAATCCGTGAAAATAATTGTTTGGTCCAGTCTCCACCAAAAGAATGAAGATATTGCATGCCATGGTCAATCGATTGAATCTCATGAATCAATCGATTGATAACTTTTTCCCCCTTTATTTTGAATTTGAATTATCTCAATCGATTGATATATGTAAATCAATCGATTGAATTCAAATTCAAACGATTCCGCCAAAAAAGAGATTTGAAATCAATCGATTGAAATTTGAATTTCAATCGATTGAGCCTCTTATGGAAGTTTTTTTATCCGCACCCTATAAAAGTGATGCTATGCTTAGGGTTTAGGGGGCTTGTTTTTGGCAGAATTATCTTAGGTTTTTCCTAGTTTTTCTTTGTAATTTGGAATTATAGTTTGTAACTAGGAATAGAGTATTGTAAGGATAGATCTTTTGATAAATCAAAGAGCATATTTTGATGGTGACTTCTGATTTGCATCGGGCGTGTAGATATAGGAGGAAGCGACCCCCTAGATGAGTAATTGATTTATTGTTATTTTTACAATTTCTTATCATTATCATTGAATCATTCGGCTCATAGTGTGTACTTAATATATGATCATCGAATGCTCATTTATAGTCGTTGATCTTGGTTATCGATGACCATAAAAGGGTCATTCTACCTAGATCTGATCTTGTAGACTGATCTAAGATGCCGAATGATTGATTCTTAATGTTGTGGTTTCGAATTTGAAATATGCTATGCCTATCGCATGACTCATGCCATATTAGGATGAGTCATAGTGCTTGGATAGGGTATGCCAGATCAATAATCACACTCTTTACGATTCATTTTTCTTGTAGTGAAATGATAGTTTATTGGTATGGCATGAAATTGTGTGATTGATTGTTGAGAAATTACAATTTTAGGGTTAGCAAACTCCTTAATTATCTCTTAATTGTTATTTTCTTTGTCATCATCTATTCTTAATTAGATCACTTTAAGTTTATCGTTTTAGCATCGTGTGGTGATAACTTAGCAAAGCAACTTTCTCACCCTTGGTACTTCTTTGGGCATTCGTGTTTTCTCCAAAAGTTAGCTTAATTTGCGCTCTCTTGTGGGTACAATACTTGTATTCTTGTCTTACTACAACAGATCTTGTGCCCTTGCAAGGGTACACTTTAAAAATTGACCAAGTTTTTAATGCCGTTGTCGGGGAAGCAATGAAACTTTATTAATTTTTAAGAGTGTTTTATTCTGTTTTAAAAAAAATTGTGACTGCTAAAATATTCATTATGCCCGAATTGTGGAACTGTTTTGTTAGTCAATCGATCAATTTTTCAAAATCAATTGATTGATTCTAAATTAACCCAAACTATTAAAATCTGCCTGGTGGTCCATTTCAATCGATTGAGTGTCAAAATTAAATCGATTTACAAAGGAGCAGAGAACTGAGTTACATTTGTTTCATTGTTTCACATCAATCGATTGATTTGTAAAAATCAATCGATCGATTTTGAACAGTAAGTGTTCAGTAGTCCAATTTAAAAAAAAAAAAAAAAAATTTATAAAATAAAATAATAAATAAATAAAATAAAATAAAATTTTGGTGTTTTTTGAAATTTGGAAAATTTAAAATTTTAAGTTTAATTTTGATTTTCAAATTTTGATTTTGATTTTGAATTTGAATTTTGATTTTTTAGGAATTGTAGGATTTTATTCTATTTTCTTTCCTTCTTTTCTTGTTTAAGATTTGTAGGATTTCCTTTTCTTTCCTTTCTTTTTTTCTGTGGGATTTGTAGGATACTTTTTTTAAGATTTGTTAGATTTTCTTTCTTTTCTTGTGTAGGATTTGTAGGATTAGTAGGATTTTCTTTTTTTTCTTATGTAGGATTTGTAGGATTTTTTTAGGATTGGTAGGATTTCTTTTTCTTTCTTTTCTTTTCTTATGTAGGTTTTTTTTTTAGGATTTGGAGGATTTGTAGGATTTCCTTTTAGAATTTCAAATTTTAAAATCTTAAAATTTGAAATTTGAAATTTGAATATTTAAATTTTGAAATTTGAAATTTTGAATTTTAAATTTTAAAATTTGAAATTTGAAATTTGAATTTGAAATTTAAATTTTAAATTTTGATGTTGAAATTTAAAATTTGAATTTTGAATTTTGAATTTCAAATTTGAAATTTGAATTTGAATTTTGAATTTTGAATTTTGAATTTTAAAATTTAAATTTTAAATTTGAATTTTAAATTTAAAATTTGAAATTTGAATTTGAAATTTGAATTTTGAATTTTGATTTTGAATTTTGAAATTAAAATTTTTGAATTTTGAAATCTAAAATTTTAAATTTTTGAATTTTGAATTTTAATTTTGAAATTTGAATTTGAATTTGAATTTTGATTTTGAACTTTTTTTATTTTAGGAGTTGTAGGATTTGTTGCCTTTTTTAAAGATTTTTTCGGATTTGCAGGATTATCTTTTAGTTTATTGTCATTTCAGATTATTTGTATTAGTAGTTTTCTAATTATAGTCTAGTTGTTGCCAAATTTGGAGATCGAAGTCCGAATCTACCAAAGCTTCGGAGGGGATGCATGCCCGCGAGAGGCCAAGGTATGCACCTTTGTTTCTAGATTTAGTTAGGTTTTGTTGTTTGTATATTCATTTTCTTAGTTTATGATTAGGTGATATGGAGTTTTCCACAAAACCAATGCCCTCATCTTTTGATGAGTTTAATTATGAGACTATACCAAAATTGGAAAGAATATGGGGATTATATACAAAATTGGTGGGAACCAAATCAGGGTTATGAATTAAATCAGCTTTATATGCAAAAATTTTCAGATCAACCTCAGTTTGACCCATAATATTCACAATCCTCATAGGATGAATATGGAGAGAATAATCTTAATTGGTGGAAACCAAATCAGGGTTGTGAATTAAGTCAGCCTTATATGAAAAAAATTTCAGACCAACCTCAGTTTGACTCACAATATTCACAATCCCCATGGAGTCTCGATTTTAAAGATTGGATGTTAACTATGTGTTATGATTTTCAGGATCAGATGTTAACTATGATGAAAGAAATACTCCAATCCCAAATGGACCAGTGGTTCGTTGCCATGGCTAGGAAAGCAGATACCTTGCCTAGCCAACCTATAAATTTCTAGCAAGACCAGGAGTTGGAAGGAGAAATTACCCCCATCCTTGAGCCTGAGGTTGAGACCATGACCCTTTGGGGCAGGCATGAGGTAGATTAAAAGGAAGAGATTGTTGGCCCATATATGATTGAAATAGTGGAAGATAGCCAACCAATTTGTGATACTCCTTTAATACCAAAAGAATAATTGTATGAGGAGGACACAAGTCCTATTTTTACATAGATTGAGGAGTCAAGCATTACATATGAGGCACCTTATGTGCCTAGTGATCCATTTCTACAATGCTTAGACAAATCCTTAATTCGATTGGTTTTAAATAATGACTTATTCGGTGCTCTTAAATTCTCAACACTCAATGAATCCGAATATGTCATGGTTTATAGGGTGGATAAAAGTCCACCCACAAAGATCCTCAAGCCCCTAATTTATAGAAAGAACAACCAAAATATGCCAGATAATGGCCCTTTCTCGTTTCTCTCGTAGTTTGAGGGTGGTTTGGCTGAAGACCACAAAACAAAAACTTAACGCTTCTTGGGAGGCAACCCAAAAACCCCTTGTAAATTATTAATTTAGGGATTTTATTTTCTTTTTATTAGATTTTATTTGATGGTTTAAAAAAAAAAAAAAAAGGAAAGGGAGAGTGACCTTTGCTCTTCCCCCTTTCTCCTCCTCCGCTCCTCCTTCGAAAGAGACATTGAGCAAACATCGTTGGTGCTTCTACCTATTTGTTATCATATTTTTCGGACTGTCCTATTGCCATTTTAATATTTATGGTTTTGTGCAATGAGGACATAGCACTACTTAGGTTTGAAGGTGTTGTGCTTAATGTGTGATTTAAGTTCTTTAACTTTTATATCGCGTGTTGATCCACTGTTTAAAATACACCTTCAATACCATATTTAAAAATAAATAAATCGCCGTTGCTTATTTTTCGCATAGTTTTCAAACTTTAGTCCCTGATGCATGTAAAATTTTAAATATTCATGCCATGATAAAATTGTTGTTGTTTAGAATAATTAATTTCATTGTGAACATTTAAAGATTGGTTTGAATTTTATGCTAAGAAAAATCTTGCACCTTCGCTATGCTTACATTCGGAAATCAAAAGATTAGTTCAAATCTAGAATTCTAGGATCCTAAGAAAGACTAAACCTGAAAAACGTTAGAACTTTTTTCTCATTCTTGATGAGTGCTAAATAAATTCGCAGTATCTTTGGAATTCGTGCTTAATTATTGAAATCTCATACGTTTTATCTCGATTTGTTTATTTTGCATGCTTTATATCATTGCGCTGGAACTCATTGTATTAAACTCAAGACAAATAGACATTATTACCATCTTGAAAGGAAATGATCACAAGTCATCCTTGGCTTGTTTGTGCCCAAAATGCCCCAGATCAGTTTTTAAAGTATACCCTTACAAGTGTACAAGATCTATTGAAGCATGGTGAAGTCAAGGGTGTCGAACTCACAGGGAAGCGCGTTATTTTATTAATTTTAAAGAGTGTAAAGTGAACCTAAGGAAGTACAAAAGGTGAGATGATTGCTATGATGAAGACTAACAACTACACAAACACAAATAAAAAGATCTAAGTAAAGCTTATGCAAGGAAAATAATGATTAATCAAATAACGATGAAAAAATGATTAAGGAGTCCGCTAACCCTAGATTTGTAATTTTTGTACCAACAATCAATCACACATTTTAATGTCAAACTATTTGCCATCATTTAACTACAAGAAAAATGAATCGTAAAGAGTGTGATTATTGATCCGGCATATCCTATCCAAACACTATGACTGATTCGACCACGAAATGAATCATGAGAAAGGCATAACGTATCTCACATTCGAAATTACAACATTATTTAAGAACCAATCATACGACATCCTAGATCAATCTACAAGATTAGATCTAGGTGGAATAACTCGTTTATGGTCGCCAATCACATGATCAACGACTATAAATGAGTATTCGATGATAAAACAATATGCTCAAACTAAAAGCTGTACGATTCAATAATTATGACAAAGAATACAAATATTAACCCTCATTTTACTACAAGCAAAATGATTCGAAAAAAATGTGATTATTGATCCGGCATACCCTATCCAAACACTATGACGCATCCAATCACGGCATAAATTATGTGAAAGGCATAACGTATCTTACATACGAAATCACAACAGTAAGATCAATCGTATGGCATCATAGATCAGTCTACAAGATTAGATCTAGGTGGAATAACTCTTTTATTGTAGCCGATAACTAAGATCGACCACTATAAATGAGCATTCGATGATAACATGATAAACCACGCACTAAAAGTCATACGATTCAATATTTGTAAAAAGAAATTATTGAAACAAAAATAAATAACTACTCATCTAGGATTCGCTTCCTTCTTAAATGAACGATTTTAGCCGTTCATCTCCGATCCACATTCAAGGCACAAATCCAAAATTATCAAACACGTTCTTTAATTTATCAAATGCTCGGATCTTTTAGGAAAAGATTCAGAACCTTACAAAGCTTTGGTTCCTACTTATAAACTAATTATGAAAAGCTAAAACTACAAACTGAAAAACTAAGGAGAAAGCCTAAGAAAAATAGGCCCAAAAGGGACCCCAAAAGAGGACCAAAAGAGCACCTTTAAAGAGGCTCTCAAAAAAGCACACCCAAACCCTTAACACTACTTCATTTATATATGGCTCGGATAGAAGAGTTTCCATATATAGGTCAATCGATTAAATTCCAAGATTCAATCGATTGAATTCAAAATCTGAATTTTGGCGAAATCATTTGAATTTGAAATAAATCAACTGATTTTAGGAAATTAATCAATTTGAATTTAAATTCGAATTTGAGAGGGAAATAGTTGTCATCCAACTCAATCGATTGATTTACGAAATTCAATCGCTTGATTTTAAATTCAGATTTTGGGCGGTAGAATAGTTGTCATAACCTCAATCGATTGAGTAAGACCTGTGACATTTTTAATTCTTTTAGCAATGGCTGGATCAATCGGTTCTTCCATGAATTTCGGTGTTTCCATTGGCTTCATGGTTCAATGCTCCCATGTCCTTAATTATGCACTTTTATGCTTCTGTAAGATCCAATGGTCAAGAGCACCTGAAACCACTAAAATTATATAGCAGCCGTCAAATAGCCTTCATAGGATAGCCAAATGTTGGTATTAGGGTACGAAATATGGTCATATTTCGGCACAGATCAAAGAGATAACCCTATGATTGAGAGGTTGGTCTCGGCGATTAATATTTCCATTGTAATATCCCTAACTTTAGTAAACCGTGTAAGTCAAATATGTGTGTAGGTGAATGTAGTGTTGTCATTCACAGGGGAACCATGAGTGTGTACACACCTTGGTGTGTAGGTGTTTAACACTAAAGGAATTAAATAGATAAGTGTAATACACACTTTTGTGTATATGTGTTTCATACCAAGTAAGTTAAGTGGATAGGGTAACACACAAGCTAGGTGTTTGTGCTTTGCAAGGAGGCAAGGATATTCGCTTGGATAAGAAGTGAAACCCATGTGTGAGACCCATTTGAAGGTTGCTAACTTATTTTCTTTAAGAGAAGAGGAAAAAGGGTTTGAAGAAAAGAGAAAGGGATTGCTTGAATCCTTGAGTTTAGATCCATTAGATCGTAGTGAAATTATGCAAGGTGTGTGGGTGAAGGATTGTCATGCGATTTTGTTGGCTTTGTTGTGATCGAGGAGCTCGGTGAGATCGAAATGGGTTTTTGAAACCCTTTGTTTGTAATGAGGAAGACGATCTGATCTATGAGCAAATCGTCGTGTTAAATGTGAGAAATCGACTCTTGTATGTGTGAATTTTGTTAATAAAGTGTTTATTATGATGTGTGAGAAGTGTGGAACAAATATGGGGAAGATCGAGTTGAGAGAAAACTCAGATCTGAAAGAATACTGGTTCTCACGTGCCCGAGCTTCAAAGCTTGCTCGCGCGAGAAACCTTCAGTAAAAGATAGGAGCCCGAGGGGCTCTGAGGCTCGCCCGCCCGAGGGTCTTATGGGAATGAGCCTCACTCGCGCAGGGCCTCACGTGACAGATAGCAAGAAGCCAAAATCCAATCGGTCACGCGAGTTTTGTCAAGTCTGTGAGCTCGCTCGTGCGAGGTCCAGAGCTCGCTCGCGCGAGAAATAGAGTCAGATTTGTTTTGACTCTTTTGATGTGAATTCTTTGAAAATGTGTATCTTAGGTTCTTCTTAAGCATTCTTAAGGGATTTTTGGATATTTTGAATGTAGGATTAACATGTTGAGCCTACGTGTGAATTCTCGAAAGAGCTATGTGTGGAATGTGATGTGCGTGATTTAGGAAACTTACGACCATTTAACTTGAATATACTATGTGTGAGTTAAATAATGTGATGTGATAAGCCATGATAAGTCTTGTGAAATAAGCATGTGATCTTTTACGTTTTCAAACAAGTTCTGAATACGATTATGTGATGTGATATGTGTGACATAAGCATGTGAGACTCCTTAAATTCAAACAAGTTTTGAATGGAATATATGATATGAAGGAACCAATTGTATATAAATTGTACGTGAGAATTCCAAAAAGGTGTAAGAATATTAGTTGTTTCCAAAATAGTATAATGTATCACTTTACACGGTGTGAAACTATAAGTTAGAAAATGCACTTTCATTTAAGGTTTAGTAAACAAATCCATTGTGCTCCGGTATGACGGGATATCCGTTCATTGTGCTCCGGTACGGCAGGATATCCGTTTAATTTTTCTTACCGACCAACAGTAATGTATAATCGTGAATGGTTCATTGAACGACGATGGTCTGGATTCCCATCGGTATTATGCACGGCTTCTAAGGCTATATTTTCTTATAAATATATTTAAGTTAATACTTTAAGTTATGACAAATGTTTTTAAAATAAAGCATGTGTTTCAGTTGTACATGTCATGATCTGAATTTTATACCTTTGTTACACCTAAAATATGTGTATGTGTTTAATACCGTATTCCCCGCATACCTTGAGTTTTCAAAACGTTTTATCTAAAAATGCATGTTTTGATTTTTCAAGCTTTTATATTTATTTTCGTCATTAATGAACATAAGTTGTGTAATAGCCTACTGGTTAAAGACTTTAAGTTCTAGATAAGAGCTCTAAGGATCAATCCTTGTTATGTGTGCTTTAAACTTCTATTTTAGACTTTGAGATAAAAGCCTATACACTCTTCCTTATTGTGTTGGCTTAACACCGGATAATCTCCAAAGTGTGGAAAATAAGTGTCTTACGGAGAACCCTAAATTATAAGCTCATTTAGAGTTCTTCTTAAGAATAGAGTCGTCAGAGACCCTAGAAACCTTAGAGAAGAAATTCTAGATTTATCTTCCTAGAACCCATCTTTTGGAAGTGTGGTGAGACGTTGGCGTATATTCTCAAGCGGCCTTCACCTTCTTCTAAAATCATCATCATTGTTGAGATCTGAATCTAATCATGGTGGTACGATCGATCTAGGTATGGAGAAATCATGCTTTCCATTGATCTTAAAATATTATTATTTTTATTAATAGATTTTTATATAAATTAGTGATTTTATTTCATAGATAATTATGGAATGATTAAATGAATGCATGCTATGATTAATAGATTTTTAATGTTAATGATGTTGGGTTAAAAAGAAGTCCGATTAAATTCCACCATGTGATTTGATGTATTTTGAGGCGTGCTCACGGATTGAAATCAATCGATTGACACCTAAAAGCAATTTCCGTGAATTCCCGCCAAACTTTGCATCAGATATGACCTCGGTAGTTTGGCCATAACTTTCTCTTTCGAACTCGGATTAAGACGATTCTTATGGCGTTGGAAAGCTGACGACGAGCTCTACAACATTTGTGTTTTAGCTAGTTTCTGAATCAGACGTCTTGAAGGTCCAAATTGAGCTGCAGGTAGCACTAAGTTCCCGATGACCCAAAGTTGCAGTATTTTGATATTATTTTCGGAATTCTTGGGCTATTTTACGCACCATGATCGTATGATATGCACTGTAATATTTATGCACCATAATTGTGTTCACTTTGATATTTACGTACCATGATTAAATGTACTTAAATGTATATGTAGTATGATATCACTCTCATGCACTTTATATGTCCCATGATGATCTATATAATTCACAATCAAGATACGTAAAATACGATGAAATGTCAAGCCATGATTAATGAGCATTAGACCCAACATCTTATACCCGATGGAGTCTAAGAAGGTATTGGACCCAACATCTTGTGTAAGATGGAGTCTAATTGAACAAGAGTATGATGAGCATTATTCAGCCCAACGTCTTGAGCGGGACGGAGTTTGACATGCAATAAATAACATGATTCATTAGACCCAACGTCTTGAGCATGACGGAGTCTAACTAACAAGTGATAAGCATGATTAAGACCCAACGTCTTGAGCGGGATGGAGTCTAACGTGCATTAAATGACAAACAAGATGAAATTAAAAGATATGATGTATTCATGTAATATTAATATATATGTTTACGTTCAGTTTATTTCAGCTTAGTGAGATTATACATGCCACATGCACACATACATGAGATATATCGAAATGTTATATGGCTAGGATTGATATTTTATGCTTCAATGGATTACATGTCTGGTCCATACAAGTGTAAACTTACACTCCTTGTTTATGTGGGTGAGCAGATGAGACAGGTGTTGCCAATGACAATGTATGGGTCTATGGCGATGAGACGGTACGTGGTGCTCAAGAAACTGGACTGAATGGCGATGATAGCTTCGTGGCCTAATTAGCTATTTTCCTTTCTAGTTAGTAGTAATTTTAAATAAATGGGACATTGATCAGTTAGTATTTTATCTAAACTGTTTAAGCTTTAATTATGTTAGACTTGTTATTGGAATAAGAACATTATCATGGGTTTTATTTAGATTAATTAACATTTTAAAGAAATTTTATCTTCCGTTGTTTAAGGTGCTTTTATCGCCTTATTATGTTTCTATGGTTCTCGATACGAAGGTACGGTTTAAGATCTTACAATTAAGAGGTTGTGAGATCTCGGGTTGCTACAGTTGGTATCAGAGCCTAAGGTTGATTCTTACGTCGGAAATATGTGTAATTGGAGTTTAACGTGAGATTGATCGGTTGCAGATGACGAACAAGCATATTGATGCGTTGACCGAGGCAATTGTGAGTGCCATCAATGCAACCAGAACTCCAAATGCCCAACCTACTCCTGCTCCTAGGTCAGAATTGGACGAATTCAGGAAGAACCGACCACGATACTTCAATGGGACAGGAGATAGCGCAGAGGCTATGAAATGGGTGCAACAGATGGAAAAGATCTTCGATCTGATGGAGTGCAATGAAACAACTAAAGTGAGATTGGCAACCTACAAACTGGAGGGGGATATCGAGAACTGGTGGAGACAATTGAAAGAAGCGACTCGTGTCGAAGAGCCTGGTTATGTATGGGACTGGGATGAATTCGTAAAAGTGTTTTATGATAAGTACTACCCCCAGATAGTCCAAGATGCAAAGATTGAGGAACTCCTGAACCTCCAACAGGGAGAGATGACTGTTGACGCTTATGCTAAGCTTTTTATAGAACTGAGCCAGTTTGCACCGAACCTGGTTTCTGACGAGAACTTTCGACTCAGGAGATTTGAGAAGGGTTTGAGGCCCCAGATTAGGACCTTGGTGGTTGGACACCGATGCGACTCATACAAGGACCTGATTGATAGATGCTACACCATCGAGAGAGAATTAAAGGCGTCTTCGCTGACTAGTAATGTGGGTCAGAGCTTGGCTAGAAACTTTCAATATGGCCGCCGAGATCGTGTGTTTTCTAAATCCAACATGAGATCGGAGAGTAAGGGCACTCCTTACTCAAGACTAGCCTTCTCGCAGTAGAGCAAGACTAATTCTACAGTGGCGTCGACTGCAAAGACTACTCTGACCTGTACCACTTGTGGCAAGGATCATTACAGCACCTGCTTTAGGGGAACAGGTGCTTGTTTCAACTGTGGACAGCTTGGGCATAAAGCAGTTGAGTGCAAGATGCCTAAGAAGTCATCTGGATCGAGGGTTATGCCTCCTGCGACGATTACGGCTAATGGCCGCGTGTATACCCTATCTGATGCTGACGTTAGAGCTTCAGACGATGTCATCCAGGGTATGTTTATTTATTTAAAATTCATAATTAAGCTCTTTCATACATGTTTACGTAGCAATGTCATAAATATTAATTTGCGTAGAATGACTACTTTTCGAAAATGTTTTCAAAAATGAATTAAATGAATTTATTAAGAACTAACGAAGATCTAGTAGACATTAAGCTTTTAAATTGAATGATATCCTTACGTTGAATAATTTAAGTCGTAGCATGTCTTGGGTGCCCAGGTTCGATGTTGATCGATGGCCTTTTTGCTCATGTGCTTTTGGATTCGGGTGCTTCCCATTCATTCGTCTCTTTAAACTTCGCTAAGCGTCTTGATAAGGATTCATTTCCTATGAGCATTCCTTTGACCGTAGCAACTCCTTTGGGAAAAAGTGTGCTTGCTGACAGAGTCTATCCTCGATGTTCTGTCCAGATTGAAACCCATGCATTGGTTGTCGATCTAATTGAATTAGACTTCGAAGATTTCGATGTGATCCTAGGGATGGATTGGCTCGCTGAATCTCATGAGACCCTTGATTGTTTCGCCAAGACCGTGATTTTTACCCCTTTGGATGGACCGACTTTTAAATTCAACGGCGCACGGAAGGGTGCCATTCCGAAACTCTTTGCTTTATTGGAAGTCGAGGAAAAGCGGGGAGATATATCATCGATTCTTGTTGTAAATGAATTTGCTGGAGTTTTTCCTGATGAGGTGACGGGTTTGCCGCCGAGTAGGGAAGTCGAATTTCAGATTGAGCTTGTACCTGGCACTGCACTGATAGCCAAAACTCCTTACAAGATGGCACCTGCAGAATTATCAGAATTGAAGAAACAGTTACAGGAACTACAAGATAAGGGCTTCATTAGAAGAAGTTAGTCACCCTGGGGTGCTCCTGTTTTATTTGTTAAGAAGAAGGACGGTTCTCAGAGGCTATGCATTGATTACCGACAGTTGAACCAAGCGACGATTAAGAACAAGTATCCATTGCCACGGATCGATATTTTATTTGATCAACTGCAAGGCGCATGAACCGTATTTTCAAGCCCTACTTGGATTAGTTTGTGGTGGTTTTCGTTGATGACATCCTGATCTACTCCAAGTCCGAAGAAGAGCATGCCGAACACTTAAGGATCGTCTTACAAACCCTATTGGACCACCAGTTGTATGCTAAGACGAGTAAATGCGAATTCTGGATGCGTGAAGTGACATTTCTGGGCCACAGGATTTACGAGGTGGATTCTTGTTGATCTGCAAAATTGAAGCCATTGTAAATTGAGCGAGTCCCAAAAGTGTTACTGAAGTACGAAGTTTCTTTGGCTTAGCTGGTTACTATAGAAGGTTCGTGGAATGTTTCTCAAAGATCTCAGGACCTCTTACCGGGCTGACCAAGAAAAATGTGAAATTCATTTGGACCGATGAGTGTGAGAAGAGCTTTCTCGAGCTGAAGAAAAGATTGACTACTGCTCCCATTCTAGTGATACCTTCTGGCAGTGGTGGTTTTACCGTTAATACCGATGCGTCGTATAAAGGACTAGGTGGTGTCCTGATGCAGAATGAGAGAGTTGTAGCTTATGGATCCAGGCAGCTAAAGGAGCATAAAAAGAATTACCCTACGCACGATCTAGAACTGACCGCTATCATATTCGCGCTGAAGATCTAGAGACACTACCTATATGGAGAGAAATTCATCATCTCCACGGCTCATCAAAGTCTTAAATACCTTTTTACGCAAAAAGACTTGAATATGAGGCAGAGAAGATGGTTGGAATTCCTGGTCGATTATGATTGTGAGATCAAGTATCATCTGGGAAAGGCTAATGTTGTTGCCGATGCCTTCAGCAGATTTGTTCCAGAACAGGTAATTCGACCAAGAGCATTGCTTTCGCACATTGTTATCACCTCTTCATTACTTGATCGAATCAGGGGATTACAGCTTGAAGATCCTATCCTCTTGAAATTGAAGGACGGTGGGAAGTCTGAGATTACTGTCAGGGATGATGGGATGATGCTGTTCCAGGGACGCTACTGTGTACCTGATAATATAGAATTGAAAGGGGAGATCTTAGACGAAGCCCATAAGTCTAAGTTCTCTATTCACCCCGGGAACAATAAGATGTACAAGGGATTGAAGAAAAATTATTGGTGGAATGATATGAAGAGAGAGATCGCTGACTATGTGGCAAGGTGTATCACATGCCAGCAAGTTAAAGCTGAACATCAGAAACCTCCCGGGTTACTTCAGCCACTACCGATTCCTGGTTAGAAATGGGAGAGTATCGGCATGGATTTCATCACCGGTTTACCGAGGACCCTGAAGAGGAACGCCGCTATTTGGGTTGTGGTCGATAGACTGACTAAATCAGCTCATTTTATTCCGTACCGCATGACCTATTCAGCCTCCCAGTTGGCGGATATTTATATTCGTGAGATTGTCAGATTTCATGGTGTGTCTGCTGATATCGTATCTGATAGAGACCCTCGTTTCACGTCAAGATTTTGGCAGAAATTTCAAGATGGGATGGGGTCTAAGTTGAAATTTAGCTCCTCTTTTCATCCTTAAACGGATGGGCAGACTGAAAGATTGAATCACGTGTTAGAGGACATGCTTCGTATTTGTGTACTAGACTTTGGAGGCAATTGGGACGAGCTTCTACCTCTTGCAGAGTTCGCGTATAATAATAGTTACCAGTCCACTATACAGATGGCCCCGTATGAAGCCTTATATGGGAGAAGTTGCAGAACTCCTCTGTGTTGGGATGAGGTTGGGGTGAGAAGTTTGTTGGGACCTCAAATTGTTGAAGACACGTCCAAACAAGTTCAATTGATCAGAGAACGAATGCGGACCGCGCAGAGCAGACAGAAGAGTTACGCTGATTTGAAGCGTAGGAATTGGGATCTGATTGAAGGGGATCAAGTCTTTGTAAAAATCTCTCCTATGAAAGGAGTGATGAGATTCGGGCGGAAAGGAAAACTTAGTCCGAGATTTGTGGGACCGTTTGAAATTTTGAAGAGAATCGGAGAAACGACATATCGAGTCAAGCTACCACCAAAGTTTGTTGATGTGCACAATGTTTTTCACATATTCATGTTAAAGAAATACGTGGCAAACCCTACTCACGTTAGCGATTGGGAACCCTTTGAGGTTTATAAGGATATGTCCGTGGTGGAGGTGCCTGTTCAGATTGTTGATCGGAAAGAGCAGACCCTGAGGAATAAAGTTATACCACTGGTCCTTGTGATTTGGCAGCATCACTCTCGCGAGGAAGCCACTTGGGAGCGCGTGGATATTATCAGGAGGGACTACCCCCATCTCTTCTAGTAAGGTATGACTTAATTTCGAGGACGAAATTTTTATAAGTAGGGAAGAATGTCATGATCTGAATTTTATACCTTTGATACACCTGAAATATGTGTATGTGTTTAATATCGTATTCCTCGCATACCTTGAGTTTTCAAAACGTTTTATCTAAAAATGCATGTTTTGGTTTTTCAAGCTTTTATATTTATTTTCGTCATTAATAAACATAAGTTGTGTAATAGCCTACTGGTTAAAGACTTTAAGTTCTAGATAAGAGCTCTAAGGATCAAACCTTGTTATGTGTGCTTTAAACCTCTATTTTAAACTTTGAGATAAAAGCCTATACACTCTTCCTTATTGTGTTGGCTTAACACTAGATAATCTCCAAAGTGTGGTAAATAAATGTCTTAGGAGAACCCTAAATTATAAGCTCATTTAGAGTTCTTCTTAAAAATAGAGCCGTCAGAGACCCTAGAGACCTTAGAGAAGAAATTCTAGATCTATCTTCCTAAAACCCTTCTTTTGGAAGTGCGGTGAGACGTTGGCGTATATTCTCAAGCGGCCTTCACCTTCTTCTAAAATCATCATCATTATTGGGATCTGAATCTAATCGTGGTGGTACGATCGATCTAGGTATGGAGAAATCATGCTTTCCATTGATCTTAAAATATTATTATTTTTATTAATAGATTTTTATATAAATTAGTGATTTTATTTCATAGATAATTATGGAATGATTAAATGAATGCATGCTATGATTAATAGATTTTTAATGTTAATGATGTTGGGTTAAAAAGAAGTCCGATTAAATTCCACCATGTGATTTGATGTATTTTGAGGCGTGCTCACGGATTGAAATCAATCGATTGACACCTAAAAGCAATTTCCGTGAATTCCCGCCAAACTTTGCATCAGATATGACCTCGGTAGTTTGGCCATAACTTTCTATTTCGAACTCGGATTAAGACGATTCTTATGGCGTTGGAAAGCTGACGACGAGCTCTACAACATTTGTGTTTTAGCTAGTTTCTGAATCAGACGTCTTGAAGGTCCAAATTGAGCTGCAGGTAGCACTAAGTTCCCGATGACCCAAAGTTGCAGTATTTTGATATTATTTTCGGAATTCTTGGGCTATTTTACGCACCATGATCGTATGATATGCACTGTAATATTTATGCACCATAATTGTGTTCACTTTGATATTTACGTACCATGATTAAATGTACTTAAATGCATATGTAGTATGATATCACTCTCATGCACTTTATATGTCCCATGATGATCTATATAATTCACAATCAAGATACGTAAAATACGATGAAATGTCAAGCCATGATTAATGAGCATTAGACCCAACATCTTATACCCGATGGAGTCTAAGAAGGTATTGGACCCAACATCTTGTGTAAGATGGAGTCTAATTGAACAAGAGTATGATGAGCATTATTCATTAGCGTCTTGGCGGACGGAGTTTGACATGCAATAAATAACATGATTCATTAGACCCAACGTCTTGAGCATGACGGAGTCTAACTAACAAGTGATAAGCATGATTAAGACCCAACGTCTTGAGCGGGATGGAGTCTAACGTGCATTAAATGACAAACAAGATGAAATTAAAAGATATGATGCATTCATGTAATATTAATATATATGTTTACGTTCAGTTTATTTCAGCTTAGTGAGATTATACATGCCACATGCACACATACATGAGATATATCGAAATGTTATATGGCTAGGATTGATATTTTATGCTTCAATGGATTACATGTCTGGTCCATACAAGTGTAAACTTACACTCCTTGTTTATGTGGGTGAGCAGATAAGACAGGTGTTGCCAATGACAATGTATGGGTCTATGGCGATGAGACGGCACGTGGTGCTCAAGAAACTGGGTGAATTGATAGCTTCGTGGCCTAATTAGCTATTTTCCTTTCTAGTTAGTAGTAATTTTAAATAAATGGGACATTGATCAGTTAGTATTTTATCTAAACTGTTTAAGCTTTAATTATGTTGGACTTGTTATTAGAATAAGAACATTATCATGGGTTTTATTTAGATTAATTAACGTTTTAAAGAAATTTTATCTTCCGTTGTTTAAGGTGCTTTTATCGCCTTATTATGTTTCTATGGTTCTCGATATGAAGGTACGGTCTAAGATCTTACAATTAAGAGGTTGTGAGATCTCGGGTCGCTACAGTACACGTGTGTGATTAAGTTGTGTATATGAAATTCAATTCAGATAAATGTGAAAATGTGCCTATGAACCTCAGTTATTTGACTTTATGCTTGTGATATGAAATTCAAATGCAACTAACGTTTTCCCTTATTGAGCTTGGATGTAAGCTCATCCCTTTCGACTATACATCACAGGTGAGGATTTAGAGAAGGAACTAGAACAGGAAGAGGAGGATTCAGACTACATTTTTGAGGAGGAGATTGAGCCTCCACCTGAGGAATTCTTTCTTAAGAAGAATTGAGTTTGTGCATGAGCTGTTTAGAAGAGTAATTTTGTTTGGCTTGGTACATCCAACCACTTTTGAGTTATGTTGGTCATATAATGTAATTATTTTGGATATTTTTTTTTGTGAACCATTGATTGGTGATAGATGTCTATCACCGATGGTTCGTTTCGGTTCTTACATTCATGCATTTTGCATGAGGTTTAGAACCGTTATTTTGAGAAAGTTTACTTTTGGTAATCCATTTTCTTTTGATGCATATGGTTTATATCTTCTTCATTGAGATACCATTTGTGGATTCACTTTGTGGATGTGCCAAGTGTATATATAAGCGTGGGATCGCCGTAACGGGTTTTCTGATGGCACGGGTTTCGGGGTGTCGAAATCTAGGCTGTCACATCCATTCTAAGTGGTTAAATGTTTTATTTGTCCCCTCACTATACCTGAATTTTCAAGGATGGATTCCAAGAACAACTTGGTTTACTGGTAAGAAATTAAATAAGGTATTTTCACAATAGGCAGTCAAATATAATGTATTTTATCCCACAATCAGGCATAAACTCATAAGCCTGAGAAAAAGAGATTTGGATTGAGAAGAGGAGAGGTCAAATTTAGGTGGAAGGTAGGGAACAACAAAAGGAATACCTTTTTTTCGATCGGTGGCAATATAGGGGAGTGACGGAAATTAGGCCCCAACAATTTGTTTCTAGTGATTAAAAATGTCCATCAAAATTTTGATTATTTGAAAAAATTTGGAAACCAATTGGAATGATAATATGGGGACAACCCTCCCGAATTTTGTTATTACTGCCCTTTCCGTAAAATGACAGGTTGGATTTTCCTCCAGACATCAGAGGAATGTGAAGACTAAAGAAAAAAACAGTGAATTATTATTTTTTTCAAGGTCATTTGTATCCATCATTTGGATTTTCTGATACATAAATTTTTTTTTTTTAGTTTTTCAAGAGACGAAGGTCACCTGTCCATGAGTGACCTCCTCCCAATTTTGTTAAAAGTCCTCACTTGTGGCGGGGGAAAACCATGGTAACATACAGAACACTTGGGATTTACAGATATTCAAAGAAAACATCCCAAATATCAAAATGATACAAAAATAAGCAATCCAAACAAAAACTAAAACTAAAGCAATCGACCAAACTAAACAAGCCTTTAAGAACCAAACACTAAGTCCTCAAACAAGGAAAGTCCAACTTATCAAGACGAAGGACACCTCTCAAAGATCAAGTCAAATTTTGATATCCTTCGTAAGTAAAATTTTGATAAACTTATGTTGTCCTTTTCATTTTCTTTTCTTTTTATCGGAAATTAAGCGAGCTTAATAAAATGCTACTGTAACTTCAGGGACATACTCTCTATGGTACAAAGTATATCAAAATCAGAAATTTGGAAAATCCCTTTAGTTCCCAATGTAGCATCTCCAAACACTCTGCGGAAATCCACATAAACAACGTAATAGACAATGCATCCATTGGGGTGTTGCCGTCCACAATTGTCAAGTTTTGACTCAAGGAACGAAGGAGCAGCATCATCTTGAACAACAATAACAAAAAAACATCGAATCCTATTCAACAATCAACTCTATGCAAGACCAAGGTAACAAAGGTAATCCATCAACAAGGCCAAATTCCAAAACAAAATTCCGACTCTATCATGAAGAACTCCCCAACTTGTGCTGAAGCCCATACTATAATGGAAGGTTCCATCAACGTTAAGTTTAAGATCCCAGACATTGGGAGGAGACTAAAAAAATTTGATTTTCTGGTAGGCGTATCAATCGAAAAACTCATATCTAATAAAACTTTTATTCCATTAGCATTAGTCCTGGATTTCAGCTTCACTAATGAGGCCAATTCTAAATTCCAATACCAAACACGTATTTTGATGGCAGAAGATCATTTAAAGCAATTTTTTTTCCTGTCGTATTTCCAAGACGCGAGATGCCTCGGTATCTGCATTATTCGAGACGTTTCGAAATTCCAAGATTTCAAACCATGGTGCTAATCATGGAACACTTCCCACTTAATACACCATAAAGTAGGATGGATTTGTTGAATAAGGTTTAATCCCAACCACCAGTATCAATCGATTGAGTTGAAAAAATCTATCGATTGAGTTTGAGTAGTCAATTACCGGTGTCAATCGATTGAGGTTGGAATGTCAATCGATTGACTAATGAGTGGATGCAGATCCACAGATTGACTGTTGACTGGTGTCAATCAATTGAGGTTGGGATGTCAATCGATTGACTATTGGGTGGATATAGATCCACAAGTTTCAAATAATTGGCTAATTTCAGGAATCTCACTTTAGCCAAGGTTTCCTAAGTAATTAGGAGACTATTTTGGAAGTGTTTTGAATACTTGCAACTCTTAGGAGATTTGAGAGTTACGTATCCAAAAGGAGTTTGGAGCCTATTGGTAGAAAGTTTTTCTCTAGGGAAAGAGAGAGCTTGGTGAAAGTTTCATGTGAGAAAACTGTGAGAATATTTTTGAGAGAAAAAGTATTGAAGAATAGCTTGGGGATTGAAGATCCGATTGAAATCATTCTTGTGTCGGAATCGTGATTATATTCTGGTAGATCTCTTCTCTATTATTTGAAGGACCGCGTCCTTGGTTTAACAACGAATTTGTTGTTGAAGATCGTGTTAGATCTTGATTGAGTTTGCACTAGAGAGAAGAGTGTGTGTGCTAAAAACATTCAATAAAAATAGTGCATATATTCCCGTGGACGTAGCCCTCGATTGGGTGAACCACGCAAATCTTTGTGTTGTGTGTGTGATTAATTTTTGCCTGAATCTTCTTATTTTTTTGCATTCATCGCGATAGGGAGTTCGTAGAGTGGGTAGAATTCCTAACCAGTGGTATCAAAGCGAGGTTTACGCTACAATGGCGATGAAGGTCTCGAATGCACGATTTGAGGTGAAGAAGTTTTATGGGAAGAATAACTTCGCTTTGTGGCAAGTCAAGGTCACAGATCTCCTTGTCCAACAAGGCATTGATGATGCCCTACTTGAAAAAGAGATGGGGAAGAAGGCAGAGATGTCCGATGAAGAGTGAAACTCTATTGATAAGAGGGTTGTGAGCACTATCCGATTGTGCTTGTCCGATGAAGTTCTGTACAATGTTCTTCACGAGATGACGATCGTGGATCTGTGGAAGAAGATGAAATCTCTCTACATGACAAAGTCGTTGTCCAACCGACTTTTCATGAAGAAGCAACTCTACACCCTTCGTATGAAGGCTGGTACGCGTATTCATGACCATTTAAATTCGTTTAATAAAATAGTTAGTGAACTATTAAGCATTGAGGTGAAACTTGAAGAAGAATATCTCGCACTTCTCCTGCTCACCTCATTACCACCATCTTATGAGCACCTTATTACCACATTAATTTATGGTAAAGATACTATTGCCGTCGAAGAAGTGACTGCTGCACTTCTTTCCGACGAATTGAGAAAACAGTCCGAATCTAACTCCGAAGGGATTAGTCTCTTAAGCGAAAGGGGTCAAAACCATGATCTAAAAAGAGACAAATCCAGAGGGGATAATAAATCAACGAGAGGAAACAACAGGTCCAAATCTAGGGGTGACAAAAAGGATATTATCTGTTACTTCTGTAAGCAATCTGGACATATTCGCAAATATTGCAAGCAGAGATTGAATAATAATAAGGGTGATGAAGGGAATTCGCAACAGGCTAGTGTTGCTAAGTCAGATTCCGGTGAAGACCTATTGTGTGCATTGTTAAGCTCCAGTCAGTTTGATGATAGATGGATCCTAGATTCAGGGGCATCGTATCACATGTGTCCGTACAGGGATTGGTTTGACCAGTATAAGGTAGCCAATGGTGGGACGATTTTGATGGGGAATGACAGTGTATGTGAAGCAGTGGGTATCGATTTGATCAGAATTAAGATGTTTGATGGTTGTGTTCGCACTCTTACTGAGGTTAGGCATGTGCCTGATTTGAAAAAAAATTTGATCTCGTTGGAGGCATTGGATGAGATAGGATGTCGAGTCATTCTAGAATCCGGTAAACTAAAGGTTGTACGTGATGCTATGACCTTGACGAAAGGTGAAGAGATGGGGAATAGATATACTTTAGTAGGCAACACAATCAACGGCAGTGGTGTTGCGGCTACAAAAGGTTCCAAGGACCTCTCAGATTTGTGGCACAAAAGGCTTGGTCACATGAGTGACGTGGGCTGACAGAGCTCATAAAGAATAAGATAATTTCTGAAATTCAAACTTGTAAACTAAACTTTTATGAAGATTGTATCTTTGGAAAGCAGAAGAAAGTCAATTTCTCTACTGGAAAACACACTTCGAAGGGACTGATTGATTACATACATTCAGATGTATGGAGACCGGCTAAAGTCACTTCAGTAGGTGGAGCCAACTACTTTGTGTCATTTATAGATGACTACTCTAGGAAAGTTTGGGTGTATCTGATTAAAAATAAATCAGATGTGTTTCAGAAATTGAGGCAGCGGTAGAGTATGGTTGAAAAGCAGACTGACAGAAAAGTGAAGATTCTTAGATCAGATAATGGTGGAGAATACTTGTCATCAGAGTTCAAGACTTACTGTGAAAATCAAGGGATTGTTAGGCACTTAACATTTCCTGAAAATCCTCAGCAAAATGGTGTAGCAGAGAGGATGAACAGAACACTATTGGAAAAAGCTGTGTATGTTGAACCATTTCGACTTGAGTCATAGATTCTGGGCAGAGGCAGTGAACACGGCATGTTACTTGGTTAGCTGATCTCCTTCAGCGGCATTGAACTCAAAAACTGCAGATGAGGTTTGGTATGGAAGACACGAGAGCTACTCTCACTTGAGGGTGTTTGGATGTGCGACTTATGCATTACTTCAGAAAAGTGAACGATCCAAGTTGGATCCAAAATCCAAAAAGTGTGTCTTGATTGGCTATGGTGAAGGAGTCAAGGGTTATCGTTTGTGGGATACACAATCTCACAAAGTGATAGTTGGAAGAGATGTTACTTTCAACGAAGACGAGTTTCCGATGAAAAAGGCGAAAGACAAACCTCAGTCATTTGGTGAAGCTCAGGTACAAGTTGATGTTGAAAGGCATGAACAAGATGAGAAAGATAATGAAGATGACACAATTTCTCAAGACTTGCAGTCTCAGGTATCGATTCAGACTACCTTGAGAAGATCAAAGAGGATGAAGAAACGTCCTGAAAAGTTTAAGGATATGGTTCCTTTAACACTTGCACTTATCACAGAGAATGGGGAACCAAGCACAGTTTCAGAAGCTCAGGTGGATACAGATACAGTAAAGTGGTAGTTAGCTACGGAAGAAGAATGACAGTCCCTTTTGAAGAATGAGACTTGAGATCTCATGAAACTTTCTAAAGGGAAGAGAGCCATCGGCTGTAAATGGGTCTTTCGAAAGAAAGAAGGTGACAAGAGTAAAACTCTAAAGTTTAAGGCAAGGCTAGTTGCAAAGGAGTTTTCTCAGAAAGAGGGTATCGATTATAATGAGATATTCTCTTCAGTTATGAAACACACATCAATTCGCACGTTGTTGACAGTAGTTGCTCAGAGAGATCTCAAACTAGAACAAATGGATGTGAAAACAGCCTTTCTCCATGGAGATCTTCAGGAAGAAATTTATATGAGACAGCCTGAAGGATTTGAAGCAGAAGGGTCAGAATCACTCGTCTGCAGATTGAAGAAATCCTTGTATAGTCTCAAGCAGGCACCCAGGCAGTAGTACAGAAAGTTTGATTCATATATGCTTGGTATAGGGTATCACAGGGGATAGTATGATTGTTGTGTCTACTGGAAAGAGTATGGTAAAGGAGAGAGAATCTTCCTAACTCTCTATATAGATGATATGCTGATAGCAGCAAGAAGCAAGGTTGAAATCAACAAGCTGAAAAAATCATTGAGCCAGAAGTTTGAGATGAAGGATCTTGGTTCCGCAAATAAGATCCTAGGTATGGAAATCACGAGGGATCGTGAGAAGAAGAGGCTTTGGCTAACTCAAAGGACCTTTATCCAAAAGCTCCTTGAAAAATATAATATGAGTAATGCCAAGCCTGTATCAACTCCTCTAGCAGAGCATTTTAAACTCAAAGCAGATGAGTCTGTCCACACATGAAGAAAGGAAATATATGAAAAATATTCCGTATGCAAATGCCGTTGGGAGTTTGATGCATGCCATGGTGAGTACACATCCAGATTTAGCATAAGCCTTGAGTGTGGTTTGCAAGTATATGTCGAATCCGGGTAAGGAACATTGGCTTGCAGTGAAATAGATATTGAGATATCTGAAAGGCACAGCTGAACATGGTTTGATATTTGAAGGTGGAGCTACAAGCAAGTTGGATCTCTACGGGTATGTCGATTTCGACTATGCTGGTGATCTTGATAGAAGAAGGTCTACCACGGGATATGTGTTCGTCTTGGCAGGTGGAGCGATCAGTTGGAAGTCTATGATTCAAGGGATAGTTACGTTGTCAACTACAGAGGCTGAGTATATAGTAGCTACAGAGGCGGCTAAGGAAGCCTCATGGCTTAAAAGTTTTGTCAGTGAATTTGGTAAGGTTGATGAGAGCACCGATATCTTCTGTGACAGTCAGAGTGCCATTCACCTAGCAAAGAACCAGGTCTTTCATGTTAGAACAAAGCATATAGATGTTTGGTACCATTTTATCAGGGATATGATAGAAGACGGGGAAATATCGATTGAGAAGATCGATATGAAAGAGAATGCAGTGGACGTGTTGACCAAGTCGATTACGCAAAATAAGTTTAGGCATTGCCTAAACTTGATTAACACTTGTCGAAGATGTTGATGCCCGTTGGGGCATTGACGTGATTAGGGATGAAACCTTGGTGGAGATTGTTGAATAAAGTTTAATCCCAACCACCGGTATCAATCGATTGAGTTGAAAAAATCAATCGATTGAGTTTGAGTAGTCAATTACCGGTGTCAATCGATTGAGGTTGGAATGTCAATCGATTGACTGATGAGCAGATGCAGATCCGCATATTGACTGTTGACCGGTGTCAATCGATTGACTGTTGGGCGGATATAGATCCGCAAGTTTCAAATAATTGGCTGATTTCGGGAATCTCACTTTAGCCAAGGTTTCCTAAGTAATTAGGAGACTATTTTGGAAGTGTTTTGAATACTTGCAACTCTTAGGAGATTTGAGAGTTACGTATCCAAAAGGAGCTTGGAGCCTATTGGTAGAAAGTTTTTCTCTAAGGAAAGAGAGAGCTTGGTGAAAGTTTCATGTGAGAAAACTGTGAGAATACTTTTGAGAGATAAAGTATTGAATAATAGCTTGGAGATTAAAGATTCGATTGAAGTCGTTCTTGTGTCGGAATCGTGATTATATTTTGGTAGATCTCTTCTCTATTATTTGAAGGACCGCGTCCTTGGTTTAACAACGGATTTGTTATTGAATATCGTGTTAGATCTTGATTGAGTTTGCACTAGAGAGAAGAGGGTGTGTGCTGTAAACATTCAAAAAAAATAGTGCATATACTCCTGTTGATGTAGCCCTCGATTGGGTGAATCACATAAATCTTTGTGTTGTGCGTGTGATTAATTTTTGCCTGAATCTTCTTATTTTTCTGCATTTATCGCGATAGGGAGTTCGTAGAGTGGGTAGAATTCCTAACAGGATTCAAAGGAAGAGAGCCTTCCATAACTACACCCCAACTTTTAAATTCCTTGAAGAGAATCTCTTTTCAAAACCAAAACTTTATAAATCATGGATATGCCGTTCAAATGACACTTCTTTAATTTCCAACAAAAATAGTTATTGTTTGAGAAGTTAACCATCTATTTGAATCAACTCTCATTTTCATTCAAAAATTCTTAATGGGTGGATATTGAATTTTAAGAACTAGTTGAGAATATGAGAAGATAATCAGCAAAATGGAGGTTAATAAGACTACTACAATCATGAAGATTTCAAGAGTAACCAATTTTGTTGAATTAATTAACCGAGACCTCGACTTGGAACTTTTTTTTAAAAAAAATTCTCTACTTGGAATTTGGCAATGGTGAACAAATTAGGTGATAAGGGATCACTTTGACGAGAACCTCTTAAACTTCGAAAATATTCTACTGGGGCAACCTTTCACTACTTATTCTCACTTTCTTTCTTTTTTTTTTTTTCTTTTTTGAGAGAAACTTATTCTCACTTTCTATAGATACCTTCAAAATATATATTACTAGTGCTTCTAGATGGAGTACCTAGAAACCACAGAAATTCTACGTGGCCACCTAAATACTGTTTTGGTGCCACATGTAGCTTCACCAGCCTTTATAGATTAATTTAAAACTAAATGAATTCAAAACAGAGTTTTAAAATTAAAAGTTAAATTTTAACTGGGATTCAACAATCTAAATTTTACGACCCAAAAAATACATGGTGGAGATGTTTTAGATTTTTCTTTTTCAGAAATGATCTAAACCACACTACGTTGCTCCACATGGCATTTTGGTTAAAAGAAATAATATAGTAAAAATAAATAAAATGGATCATATGATGGAGATATTTTACAGTGACGAGAAAATAAATAAAATGGATAATATATATATATATATATATATATATATATATATATATATATATATATATATATATATATATATATATATATAAAATGCAATACTAGTGTTGAATCCAATCTATTCAATGGTCTTGTGACGAGTACATAATCAATGATCAACTCACTCTCAACCATAGTGACCAAGACTAGGTACGAGAATAAAATGTCTAAAAAAATAAACAAAAATAATTAATGACAAAATATCGGCAAATGAAAAAACTTACTAAATAATATTAGATGAAAATAATTAATCAATTACACTTAAACCAGTCAAACCTATAGCTCAATCAATTAGCTGAAAATAATCCAATCCCAATAGGTGTATACCCCCGGTTCCAAATTCTATAACCAACAACCTAGCAACAAGTACAATTGTTGTGCAAAATCCAAAAAACAATGATTTATCAAACATATGAAATCGTTGATCCAGGCAATGTCAAGAGTAGGTGGCCATCATCAGAAACTGATTGGCACTTAGAGCCTTGATATGCATTGTAGATGTGGGCCTTGTGGGCTTTGGTTTTTGGCTTTACAATATTTTGTATACTGGCTTGATGAGTTTTGTGACTTGGGCCTTGTGAGGCTTTCGATTTGGATATTTTGGCCTTAAGAGATTAGGGGTTTAGACTTTTGAGGCTTTAGATACTTTGGTCTTGTGTGACTCATAGTATTTACGGCTTGTGAGGATTTATGAAATGGGACCATAAAAGCTCATTGTTTAATCACATGTTGAATTTGAATTTTGGATCTTAATCATCCATTTGAAGTATCTCAAAGTGCCAATTTACAGATGTAGTTACACACTATCTTCAATAGCTTATTTTGACTATTTATTTTAAAATTTTAAGGAATCTAATATTTGATTACATAGAGAAATCTGATCACTGATTGCACAAATTTATGTTAATCTTTACCCCCGATTATTGATTCAGAGTATGTCGGAGTACTAGTTTATGAATATGTCCACACACCACTGTTGATATTAAGTTTTGACTATTTATCATTAGTTTTATAGAAATGTAATACTTGGTCGCATATGGATGATCTCTAAACTAAATTTGATAGTATCTCCCCTTAGTTTTATGTATTTTAAATATTTAAAAAAAACAGGCAAAGGGAATCGGTATTTTGGCAAACACTATAATCCAAGTCGAAATATGGTTATATTTTATACCCTAATACTGACATTTAGTCATCCAATGAAGGCAATCTGACAGCTGTTGTGTAGTTTTAGTGGTTTCAGGTGTTGTTGATCATTGGATCCTGTAAAAGCGTAAATGAGCATAATTAAGGAGAACATAGAAGCATTTAACCATGAAGCCAACGAAAACACTGAAATCTAAGAAGAGTTGATCGATCTATTTCTGGATCGATCTATTGATGCTGAGAAGCACTAAACTGCATAAGCATCATAGGCCAAAGTCGATCGATCGACACAATGAATTCGATCGATCAACTGACAAACATTTAATGCGTCAAAGCTCCCAAGTCCAAATCGCTTGATCGATATCTAGAATTTGATCAATCGAATTTATAAAGCCATTTTTCTTCTCAAACATTATTTTAAATTCGATCGATTGATTAAGGAAATCAATCGATCGACTTTAAGATGTTTAAGCCCACCAATTTCAGATTTTAAATTTGATCGATCAAATATTGTAACTCGATCGATCGACCTTAAAATGAAAGGTTTTTCATCCCGTGCCCTATGTAAACAATGAGATGTTTAGGGTTTCGGGTTGATTCTTCATAGAAATTTTGTCGAGTTTCTTCGTGTTTTTCATTTTGATAGCCTAGGGTTTTGGATAATTAGTGTTTGTAATAAGGAATTAAAGCATTGTAATCTTTCTCTTAGGCTAGTTCTTCATAAATCTCTTGTAATGTAATAACCCGTAAAATTAGACCTGAACTCGACTTACCTCGTGTGTGTGGTCGACACGAAAACCGATGTCATCATAGATTTGTATATAATAATAAATATTTAAATAATATTAGGATAACTTTGTGCGGACGGATTAAGGTTTAAATGTGTGTTTGGGCTTTTAGTGTGAAAGCCGTGCACCGATGCACTGTGAGCCGCTCAACACCGAAACCAAACTCTATTTCAAGTGGATAAGCCTAACACACTTTTGTAGTGTTATCGCTTCGCACCGAAACCAAGCCCTTTAGCTACTTAAAAGACAAAGCTTCTCAAAGAAGCTTCACCCGGTTGCAAGCTTTGGAGTTTGGATTTCTAGTAAGAGAAAGAAGAGAAAACTTTCGCCCTTCTTGAGATTTCGACAACGAGATCGTGATCGCGCCGCAATATTTGCATTATTCACGAAGAACTCGACGCCGATTAACGCTTGAATCCCTCCTTTGGTGAATTTCGACCGTTCAAACCCCATTTTCAAGAAACGTTTCATCTCGCGATCGTCTCCGTTCTTGAAAGAGCTTAAGATCGACGCGTAAGGATGAGCAACGTCATCTTGAGTTCATTCTGATCAATCTCTGTGGATTCGCCGTAGAGATCCGGAAGTTTTGTTTCGAAACCCTTTTGGACAATGATCCTTAAAGGCGCGAAATTGATCGAAGAAAGGTTAGTTTTTATTTGATTTTAATGGTTTAGATTATAGAATAAATCATTGTTTTAGTTTAGTGTGGATGTGTGTGTGATTCGATGAAGATCGTAAAAGATTTGGATGAAAATAGATCAAAAATGACAAAACCTTATGGCTGTGCATTTCCAAAGGTTTTGATCGATCAATTGGGTGATTGATCGATCAAAATTGGGTATTGATCGATCAATCTAGGTGATTGATCGATCAATGGTGATTGATCGATCAAATTTGGTATTGATCGATCAATTTAAGTGATTGATCGATCAAATTATATATACAATTAGAAAAACAGCAAGTCTGTTTGCTGGAAGCTCATTCCCAACACAATTGATTGATCAATGTAATGAGTTGATCGATCAATGGTGAAATTGATCGATCAATGTGGGATTGATCGATCAACATGATGTATTGATTGATCAATTTGACTGTGCCGACAGTGCTTCAGTGTTTTGGCCATAACTTTTTACTCCGAACTCCGATTGATGTGATTCTTATGGCATTGGAAAGAGGATAACTAAATCTATAACTTTTATGAATAAACTAACTAATGACTAAATTGTTTTGATGATCAAAATTGAGCTAGAAGTTTGGCCAAGTTCTAAATTAGCACGTTTTGACTGAAGTATCGATATAGCTTCAGTATTTTGGCCATAACTCTTTGTCCCGAACTCCGAATGACACGATTCTTGATGAGTTGGAAAGAGTACGACGAGATCTAACTCTTCTATGAATTAATAAAATCTTTAATCAAATGTTTTGAGGGTCAAAATAAAGTGGGAAGTTGGGTCAAGTTTCGAGTCAACATGAAATTACCCATTTCCTCCTCGATTTTGAGAAAACACTTAAATACGTCAACGTTATTAATAATTAGGATCAATTTTTATACATCATCATGTGTGTGATGTAGACTAAGAGTGGAGGCCGTGGATAAGAACTTTTGGACTGCTTTAGAACGGCGTTGGAATTGCTTAGAAAGATCTGTTAAGGTAGGGAAAATTCAACTTAAAATGCATCTAATTTTGACTGCATAATATCTTAACATTTGTATTCTGGCTCTGGTTTTAAAAAGCATGTCTGCATATACATCAAGCTCGATTGAAACTCGATTCACGTGATACGATACCTACATATCGATTCATGTATACGATGCTGTTATTTACGCTTTCTACTATCTGCTCTGATATCTGATTCTTGAGGTTATATCTGTGTATTCGATTTTAAGTTTGAATTCAGACGATCCCCACCGACTCAGCGGTATATCCATGACTGGCACAATTGTGCATCTGCTTTAAAAATTATCGGCACAATTGCGGTCCTTAGATGAGGCATTGTTGCATTTCCTGAAATTGTTCATTGAACGACGATTGGTTGGGGTTTCCTATCGGCACATATCTGACTACCACGTGCTATATATTCACGGGAGTTACTTAAGTTAGAGATATGCATGATTTAAGTCACTAATTATATTACACATAGAATCTGTTCTGACTACTCTGAAAGTACATCTGTCTGACATTTTGTATCTGTTCTGTTCTTTTTAAAATTCAGCATCTGTCATATGAAAATCTTTATCTGTAATAATTGAATTTATCATCTGTTCTGCATAATGTTCGGCAAGTCATGTTTTATGAAATTGATGCAAATTAATTGAAATTCTTATACTGAGCTTAGATGGTTAGCTCACCCTGTATATAAATATATTTTAGGTTCTGAGGCCCTTGCTCCCGGCACTGAGAGCGACCCTGACTACCAGCCTGATCCGGAGGCTGAGGTTGACGAGGAGAATACCAATACCCCTGCTGATGAGCACCACCCATAGCTAGGGTATTTGATTAGACTGGATATTTTGAGATTTGTATATGTTTTAGATTATTGTGGTTCTGGTGGCCACGATTTTGTAAACTTTGTAGATACTTTATTTTCTTTTATTTATATATATATATGCATTGTTATATTCTTCTCTCTTTTAAAGCCTTATATAATGACTCAGATCTGTCACTATTAGACAGTGTCTGCTCTGATTTCTGCTAAACGAGCAGACACTCTGTGATTTGTCCCGGGGATCATCCAGAACATGATCCTGATGGCACGGATTTTTAAGTGCAGAAATTCGGGCTGTCTGATCGATTTTAAATGTAACCCTTGCAAGTGCACAAGATCTATTGCAGTATGGCAAGAACAAGGGTGTCGAACCCACAGAGAAATCTGAATTTTAATTAATTCTTTCAGAGATTTAAAAACGTCCCTAAGGAAGTACCAAAGGGCAGATTCAATTTTACCAAAATTTATCACACTTTTCCTAAATGCAGAAAAATAAATTAATCTAAACAACTAATTACCGATGAATCTAAAACAATAATTAAATGAGATCAAGGAATATGCTACCCCAAATTAGTACCCCTTTTCTATCATTAAAACCCACAGTTTTATTAAAGCATCATTCACACCATCATTCGTCTATAGAGATGATTCGTAATAAAATATGATCATCAATCCGGCATACCCTATCTAAAAACAATGACTCAGCCTATCATTGTGGTATGAGTCATGTAAGAAGCATAGCGTATCTCATGATGTTTAGATCACAACAGTAAACACATAATCGCTCTGCAGCCTAGATCGTCTGCAGGTCCAGATCTAGCGATTATAGCTGTTGATACGCGCCATCATCGGTCATAACAAACATTCAATATATTTTCAATAACGCAAACTTTTAGCAAAACGATTCCATGATAACATAATAGACTGCGCTATTAATCATAAAAACTTGCTACTTATCTGGGGATCGCATCTTCCCCGATCAACTGATTTAGCCGCTCATTTTTTGTGTATGATCTCCTTGTTCATTCAAAGTCATTCCTCTTTTTATTTCTTTCAAAAATCTTTGGTTACAATGTCTTTTCCTAAATACAATCTATGAATGTAAAAGAAAGACAGTGCAAATCCTAAGTACAATCTACCCAAATCAATCCCTAGAAGAAGGAGAAAAGAAGAACTTTTAAAAAGATGCCCAGAGGAGTCTAAAACCAAAAATAATAATAATGAATAATAATCCTCTAAAAAAACTCTCTCTAAAAAAGTCTCTAATTATTTCCTAAAAAAACCGTCGTATCGACGTGTTTGGTTTGGCTTTAAATAGCCCCCTCATCGCAGAGGTCTCCCGCCGCCTCAATTCAGGGTCGATTAATCGACCCTATAGGGTCGATGCATCGATCCTGCAAAAATCCCTGAAAATCTGCTTTTAAAGTGTCAGTTCCGTGTCTGACACTTTTTGTGGCTCGATTAATCGACCAAAAAGGGTCGATGTATCGAGCCTGCAAAACTTCCTAAAAATCAGCTTTAAAGTGTCAGTTCTGTGTCTGACACTTTTTTTTTCCTCGATTAATCGACCAAAAGGGTCGATGCATCGAGCTCCCAGAAATCCGTGAATTTCAGCCGACTTTTTGCATCAGACACTGCTTCGGTATTTTAGCCATAACTTTCTGTCCCGAACTCGGATTGAGGCGATTCTTGATCCGTTGGAAATCTGACAGAAAGATCTACAACTTTTGTGTTTTAACAAGTTCATAATTCGGCCGCCTTGAATGTCCAAATTGAGCTACAAGTCGCACCAAGTTCTCGATAACCCAAAGTTACAGTGTTTGACATTATTTTCAGAATTCTTGGGCTGTTTTCTGCACTTGGCTTGTATTTACCTGAAACACTTCAAATCTAATAATTCTTATCAGATAGCCTTCATCGGATAGCTAAATATAGGTATCTAGGGGTGAAATATCATCATATTTCACTACTCATCACTATCACATGTAAGTTTTATCCTAAAAAGCAGGTTCTAGTTCTTGTCAAAAAAGATCCAAGGTTTGATAATTGAAGAATGTTGATGATGGCTTCTGATTTGTGCGTTGCGTATGGATTGAGGATGAGTGACTAAACTCCTCGTTCAAGGAGGAAGTGACCCCTAGATGAGTAATTCATTCATTTTCAATTTAATCATTCTTTGTTATAATTATTCAATCGTATGGCTTCCGTTTGTGCATACTATGTTATCTTAGAATGCTCATTTATAATCATCTATCTTGTAGATCGGCGACCGTAGAAGGGTTATTCCAACCTATATTGATCTTGTAGATTGATATAAGATGTCATATGATTAATTATCATTGTTGTGGGTCCATGTTTGTTATATATTATACCTATTGCATGATTCATTTTATAAGTTGAATGCGTCATTGTGTTAGGATAGTATATGCCGAATCTCATAATCACATTCTTTTCGAATCATCTTGCTTATAGTAAAATGAGGGTGAATAATTTGTCCTTGAAATGATTAGATTGTTAGTAGAAAAATTACAAATCTAGGGTTAGCGGAATCCTTGGATCTCTCATCATTGTTGCTTCGATTATTACTTATTTTTCTGGTTGAGGCTATTGTTTAGATTGCATTAATTTATTTTGTGTAGTTGTTAAACAACCATTGAAAAATTCTCGTGCATCTGACAAAAATATTCACTTAACAATTTGAGAATCAATTTATTTTCACGCTTCCTTGTGGGTTCAACACCCTTGAGTTTGCCCTGGTATAAACGAACTTGTGCACTTGCAAGATTTTAATCTAAAACGATCACCCTAATATGGCACAGGTAGTGAAAAGGTGACACAATGTCGTTGCCCTACTCCAAACACTCTTAAGAGTGATTTTTTTAAGAAGATAATTTTCATGCAAAAGAACTTTTAGTGGTGCTTCCATATATGATTTTGTTCTCTTGCTCTTGGGTGAGACAAATGTCCTTATCTCAAAGACTTTTAGAAGAGTAATTACAAGATTAGTTTTAGGTGGTTACAATAAGTCTATGATGTTATCATAACTTGTGATAACTGTTTTTGCCGTTGTTGAAAAAATGAAAGAGATTATGTAAAAATTTCTCTAATTTTTTTATAAGGGGATTTTTTCATAATTTTTTTTCTTCATCTTAGACCCATTTTTTATATATTAATATCTTGCAGATCCTTTTTGAAGATAGGATGATATTATCATTGGCCAAGATAGGATGGTGTTAGGGTTTAAGGTTTAATTTAATCTATTAATCATATTTACTTATTGACCAGATATGCAATATGTCTATCGTAACCATAGATTGACTTATTGACTTCCATAGATTACTTGCCATCCGTTGTTCCTTTTTGACTTATCGACTTTCATGGATTTCATAATATTTGCTGGTCATTTTTATATCTTGATTTTCACAAATTTCATTTATATCTGTCACATTTATTTGCCTTATTGATTTTCTTTGATATATTTTCACGAATTTCATAATGTTTGCTAATCTTTTGTGACTGATTGATTTTCACATATTTCATGATATATGTTGGTCTTCTTTAACTTATTGATTTTCACATATTTTATGATTGCCATTGGTCTTCCTTGACATTTTGACTTTTCTCAACCATTGGAGGAGGCATTCATGGTCATGTTGTGACCTTCTTGAGGGGGATGAGAGGGGGTAGGCGTCTAGTACTAGGACATTCCAGGTCGTCCGCTGTTTTAAATTTGAAATTTCATATTGCAATTACTGTGAAATCTTTGAAGATCCTTTGCTTGAAAGGAAAGGTTATCTTTTATCAAGCAACAAAAATGTGCACTATCTGAAGCTCAACCCATTCAGGATAGGATGATATTATCATTGGCCAACAAGGGCAATTTTCTGATGCGACCCATTCAGGATATGACAGTATTGTCATTGCCCAACTAGGGAATTTTTTTTATACGAACCGTTTAGGATACAATAGTATTGGCGTTGCCCAACTTGGGCAAATGTGATAAGGATGAGATTCAATGCACTAGTGCTAAATTTGGTAATCGCGATTTTTAGAAAGCTCCGATTAACCTAACCTCGGAAAATGTGTCATTTAAGATGCATACACCTCTTTGATAATGCTCCGAGATTCGAATCCTAAGCTTTAAAGGCTTACGAGGTTGGTGAAGACCATTGTGTCCCGTAGGTGATATGTCGATGATTCCTATCGCACATACCTTACAATGGCAAAAGGGTCTTTTCCTTTTCTTCACGGTTGCAAAATAGGAAAGCTTTTATTATATATGGGGAGCATTAGCCACAAAGCTTCTCCACCTTTGTTTCTTCCCTAATGAAAGCCAGCAAGCCTCCTAGTGGTGTTTATTACTCCTCTAATTTGTCATCACCAATCTCACTTGATTTCGACTTTCAATCACCCCATTCAGGAGACCAAAAAGCTACTTTAATCTCTTTTAGCTATCTCTTTCCTCTATAGTAGTGGTTATTTATTTCTTTTTTTATTTTCTTTTATATTCTACTATAGCAAATGGATCCTCAGTTGATTAATAACAACGATGGTTGTGAAGGTGGGTCCCAAAGGAAGGGTTCCATGGTAGACAAGCCCATGCAGATGGAAGTGTGGGGGTAGTGTGGTGCCTACTCCTCGGCTTCGATGGACTAAAGATCTTCATGAGCGATTTGTTGATGCAGTCACCAAGCTTGGAGGACCATATAGTTACTTCTCTAGCTCATTTACTTAAATATAAGTTACTTTTTTACCAACTACTTGTTTTTGTTGCTTTTATGACATTAGAGTTTAGTTTATAAAGATTTGAATCATTAGTTATCTCGTATATACTCATTTTTGTCAGCTCTTTATTTTCAGATATCCTGCTATATCATCATTTAAGAAAAAAAAAATTATGTTAGACCTTTTTGTGTGAAATTATTAGTCAAATATCATGATTTAAAATTCAAACATGGTATATTGGATTTTTTCCAACTTGGACCCAATATGCATTCCAAAGAATGGCGTGATCCATGTGTTAAATGCAAGATCACATGCCACATGATACGTCGTCTCTAGTTACATTCGTCCATAAGGGTTCACTCTTTCCCATAGAGTTTTAGATAAAATAATTATTTTTCGGGCCTTTTTTTCTTTTAAAACTCACTTAATTTTTTTTTATTCTTCGTTTGAACCTAGTGTATTGAAATTTTACAATTTTGACCAACATTTGACTTTTGGATAAATAACATTTTTTTTTTTTTCTTAATGGGACCTGACTAACCTTTGGCAACTTGTCGTGGCTCCCAATCCTTAGATGGGTGCTGCATGGAGCCAAGCTGGTTTGAACGAACATATGATCCGTTCAGTCAAAAGCATAGTCCTAGGCCTATAAGTCCCGAGGTGCTACTTTTGAGCCAGTTGTATGACACCAAACCTGAGGATCAGGTGCCACAATTCAAGAAAAAGGTGAGGTATATATCATTTAAAGATAAAAACGGATAATTTTTCGGGTACCTCAATTCGCGCCTATGCAATATCTGAGGCCGCCTACATTCGAGACTCCCTGAAATCCATTGACTACTAGAAATCAGAAGATGGAGGTCGTTTTTCGCCCCAATCTTGCACGATGGATGTTGAGACCATGAGCGTATCATTAGACAATTTGTTTCAGATTCCACATGGCACAGATCCCCAAAAAAAGTCCTAAAATCTCGTTTGAGAGTGATGTGTGCCATATGATTTTAGGGTATTTTTTCGGGGATCTATGTGTTGAAGATTGTGGTTAAAAACGATCTTCATCATCTGATTTCAAACACTCAACAAGTTTAAGGAGGTCAAGAATGTAGGTGCCTTCAGAGATCACATAGGCGCGAATAAAGGTACCCTAATTTCTTACTTATAAAATTTAAGTCAAAGGTGTAAAATTTCAATGCATTATGTTTGGACTACTATCCATAAACTTTGATATGTGATTTTAAAGAAAACACCGAACATTTCATAATATTGACACAATAAGCTATCAAATGCACTCATGCATCTGTCAATAAAATAAGACAAGTGCTGACTTGGTCGTGAATCAAGTTTGGGATTTGGTTGGACCCGAGTCATGAAATAAAAAACTTTTTATGGCACACTCATGGTATCAATATCCGTTGTTTGAAATAGTGGAATGAAAAACGATCACCGTTTTCTGCCTGATTCAATACGGTCAACACTTTCTAGCGTAGGGACCCACCAATAATCTAGTAGGCATGAATAGAGATACCCTAGTACTATTTTAAACCATATTTTTTTTATACTAATAGAATCAATATTATTAAACATTAAGAAAATGCATCTTATGCTTAGATTTTAATTGCAGAAGCAACACCCAAAGCTATTCAAGCTGTGATGGGTGTGGATGGACTGACTCTTTATCACTTAAAGAGTCACCTACAAGTACCTTCTATTTGCAAATGATAGATCTTTGGATTGGTATCCTCTTCAATTAAAATAGTTTATATGGTCAGAACTTAGGCCATACAAGATCAAGATCGTCGTTATTAGCCATCCTAACGTAGATAAGAAGATCGTAATTTGATTATAAGTCATCATCTTCTCTCTCTTTGCACAAAGACAAACACCTTCAAGTTAAATCTCTAGGGCGTACTCCATCTGATTATAAGTCATCCCCTTCACAATCACACGTCATATAAATTACTTTTTGTTCCTTTAATTTATCACAATAGAATCCTATATTCAAATATTAAGATTGATTATGCCTCATTCACGGAGCAATTGGTTGACCATAGGGCCAACCACAAAATAGAGATCCTTCTAAGGATCTTACTTGGTCATAATATGTTAATTATTATTTTTTAGCCTAGCTAGGTCAAAAGCAGACCACAAATATCAATGTGAATCACAAGCTCAATTGGTATCCTTCCTCTTTTGTGGGGCTTGAGGTCGTGAGTTTTACACTCCACGTTTACTTCCTCCCTTATATTAATAAGGTGTGTGTAATTGGGGGTAGAATTTATTACCCTATCTTACTCCCTACCATATGTAAAGCACATATCATAAAAAAAAAAAAAAAAAAAAGTTTACATAGAAATATATTTGAGTAAATGTCATTAAATGATCTACTTATTGGAAACTAATAGCCATTACTAAAATAAATCAACTCAATTTCCCTAATAATTATACAAATGATATAAATGAAGTCGTCACTTTATCACAAGAGAGCAAAAAAATCGCTTTATTAGACTTCATTCAATTTGAGGAGGCTAACCGAAAAAATCACTTAATTAGACTTCTCTATTAGTATGCTTAAAATACTGATAGTCTAATTAAATTTCATTTTGTTTCATACCAGAAATATAGGTTGGGAAAGCAATCAAGCAAATATCCAAGCGAGCCACCCAGGAACTGTAAGAGTTAACCAAAATATTAACTTCAATGCTAAAAATTCCATTTTTGGAAGTACGCAAATTTGCATATATATATATATATATATATATATATATATATATATATATATATATATATATCACTCTGCTTTTATATAGTTATGATCCTCAAACTGCTCTTGTACGTGGCACTTGTTCATGTGAGTAGCTACCACACAGTCGAAAATCAAACTGAGACTTGTAGAATTTTATGGGCCTAACTCAACCTCACAAAATCGGCTTGTAAGATGAGGGTTGCCTATGTCAATATATAGCCCAAATCTTCTATCCCGCAGGTGATGTGGGACTATCATTCACACCTCCTTACGTGGAACGCCTCTCTACATCCCAGTAGTACCTGTTCTGATACCATGAAGAATTCATGGGCCTAACTCAACCTCACAAAGCTGGTTTTGTGAGGTTGAGTTAGGCCCATAAAATTCTACAAGACTAAGGTACCTAGTCCTTTATACTAGGCTACCTATGAACTTTTATATAGAAGAATCTTGAACTAACTTGGCGCATTTATTGCTTATACTAAATTGCAGCTCCCGATCTTTATCAAGGCCAGTGCTCTACTTCTCAAAATGCATTCATTCCTCCTCAGTAAGCTTGCTTTCATCCACACTTAAAATAAGAATCTATGAAATTCTTACGTAGATAAAAAGTTATGCATCTAATATGATATGATGATAAATGATATGTTTCAGGAGTCACGGAGTCGTGGAGGGATCAAGAACTCCAATGGTTCCACATATACGCATTCAAGTAAAATTCTCTATGTTCATCCTAGTTTGTTTGGAATAATTCTTCACTTTATGAGTTTTGAAATTCTTTAGTATTTTGCTTGTGTAATATATATATATATATATGCTAAGTCAAGCAATAGATTTAAATGAAAGATAAGGTACTAAGTGTAAGAGGATCATACCCCAATGTGATATAAGGTAAGGATAATCAATTTACCCGAGCTTCGGCATAACCGTCACCCGAATAAATTGACTATGAGTAGCAGTACCGAAAATAAGGTAATTGCAATGAATCTCCAATAACATCACGTTTGATATGAGAAGAAAGATTATATAATAAAAATGGGGTGCTTCACAACGGATTCCTCTCGATGTGTGTTGCAACACTAGATCACATGCGATGTGGCATGTGATTGTTCGGTATACCATCCTCAAATGGTTTATCCAGCCCCTTGCGGTTTTAGAATTAACAAAAAATAATTAAATTTCCAACTTTCCCTTCAAATAAGAGTTTAAAGTTCATATTTTGCAAACCATAAGTAGGCCATTGAAAATTGTCAATGACTCTAAATCATGTGGTGCAAAAACACTAATTTGTTTTCTTAGGTGGCACTATAAAAATAAGGTGTATAAACGACACTTGTTTTTAAGATAATTTTTGGTAGCGACAAGACCTATAGGGACAGTTTTTGGTAGCGACAAGACTAATAGCAGCGATTTTTTGTTAAAATAACAGTTGCTAATAGTCTTATTTTTTGTAGTGTGGAAGATGATCAACATTTGGCATATTGCTGTGGCAGTAATTAACCTGGCTCGTGTGCCGGACCATGAAGTGATGACTTGATTTTGACTTGGACTCAAATGAAAACATAGACTTTAATTAATGGATCATGTCCAAGTTTAAGATCTAGGCCTCATTCGTAGTGATTCTTAAATGAGGGGCTGTGAATCTAACTTGGTCATTGACTTATAGAAAATATATATTTTAAGAGAAATTTACCAAATTGGGTACCATTTCAAAAATGAGTCCCGAGATATCCCTATTCTTGAAATATAATTTTTTAGATAACTTAGAGACAGTATATCCTCTCTGGTCTTTCCTTTTAAAATGTTATATAATCGATTAAGTGGTAGCTCAGTTAGTATCCTCCATCCTTTTTGGTGATTGCGTGCGTTAGTTCTATGCTCTATGTTTGCTTCCTCCCTTATATTAATAAGGTGAGGGTTGTTGGGTAGGATTTATTCCCCCTATGTTGTCACTCAATATGAAATAGTGCGGGGTTTATTCTCCAAGTGTTGCTCTATGATATGTAAGGTACTTTCAGGTTGTCTATACCGCATGGCATCATCAAAAACAAAAATATGCTATATATCTAGGTACTTATTCTCAAATGGATGCCCATTTTGGTGAAGGGAGCCATTACTTGCACACGCTTTTCAAGTGATTGCACTGAATTTAAAAGAAAGACTTGCAAGTTTAGCAACTTCTGCTATGTGAAAACACCATCTAAGCCGTTTGATTTGAAGGCTATGATTTAAAGATATCAATTGCAAAAGTTTAGAACAAAATATAATTTTCATCATTTAATTAGATGGAGTCAAAGGCTATTATATAAATCAACAGTTGACTACAATAGATCATATGACGAGTGTCATGCTGTGCTCTTATTTTATGTACAAGAGATCTATTGATCATAAACTTCAAATCAGACGGCCCATATTGTATTTTTGCATATCACATGTCCCTAAAATACCAAGGCTTTATTTAATTTTGGTACAATCACTTGAAAAACGTGTGCAAGTAATGGCTCCCTTTGGTGGATCTTCATTTACAGTTCCAAAGCATTACTCAAAGATGTTCTTAAATTTTAGTCGTACACTCGTATCCATTTAGTTAAACTATTTATAGATTTCAATGGGTTTTGATCGGGTCCAACCGGTTGAATTTTAAATAGGTTCAACTGATTTTAAAATCGTGGGATCCAAGAAATTCAGAAGTGGATGTCAACTTACAAAAGTTAAAGTCAAAATTACCTTTAGACCCAATCATCTGAAAAAGAATCCCTTGGACCATGCGGTTTTAAAATTAGCTGAAACCAAAGAGGCATTAGTTTGGGACACTCCCTCCATTTGTGAGGGAGTAGGTCGTGGGTTTGATACTCGTTCTCCACATTGTTATCTTTGTCTTTATAAGGTGTTGGTTGAGTTCTGTTAGTTAACCTTCACCAGTGTAGTTGGTGCTCCCTCACGCTGCTCTGCAACTGTCATATGTGTATGCGTGTTTGCTCTTTGGTTCTCGAAGCTACCTCGGCCGAATAGCCGCATAAAAAAATAAAAATAAAAAAATAATAAAAAAAATAAAAAATTAGTTGAACATCATTTAGAGTCCAACCAAACCAAAACCCATATTTTCATTATGTTGGCAGTTTTTAACAGGGGTTCCCCTTGGTTGATTACGGGTCGAGAACCATTTGGATTTACAGATAAATGCTCTAGCAAAGTACATGGACATGATGCTACAATTGGCTCATGAAGACGTCCAACAACACGAAGCAATAATGGCTTCTTCTTTTGACATGGCTGGGCAAAACCTTCCAATCTTAGCTCCAAGTGGAGCTATGAACTATCAGCAGGATACCCCTGGCTTACAATCTTATCATTCGGTGCCTTTGAACGGTTCTACAGAAGGCTATTTCCCTCGTAATGAAACTCTACATGGATCATCGTTGGATCATTTTCAAAATGGAGGGATGCAAGCTTCAATGAACCCGGGAGAGGGAACCAGTTGGACGGTTTGGGAAGAGACTGGAATCAGGCGCGAAGAATTTGTTTCCGATAATGAGAACATGGGTCCATATCTTGATTTTTTTGACGATATATATTGGAACCAATCCGAATGACAATATAGAGACATGCCTAGCTGAGGTTCCATTGTCACCCATTCCGCAAGACAGAAAGGTGGATTATCCTCCAGACTCGTTTTTCGACTACATATGTGAGGAGTAAACATGAAAAAGAAGAATAATAATTGCTTTTCTCAAGCTTTTCTATATCCAAATCTGTAGGATTTTTTTTTTTTTTGAGATGGACCGACTCTTCAAGTGGTAGAGAGTGATCTCCCTATCGCCCATTACATCCTGAAAAGCTTTGGGAGTAGCTTCTGCAATTAAAATCAAAGCCTAAGGTGCATTTTCTTAATATATTTAATAAAAATATTGATTCAGCATAGAAATACTCCTGGAAATAATTTTGGGGTACCATTGTTTGCGACCAAAGATTCACTTTTGGCACCTAAAAACTGTTGATTGCTTTGAATTAGATGATGGGGATATTTTTTCAGCCCAATCTTCCATAGAACTGATCTTTAGAGCATGTCTCAGCTAGAAGAAAGTAAGCTGTTAATTCCACTTCCCACAAATCCCAAAAAATGATATGAGGACCTCTTCTAATGTTAAGCCCATTATCACAGCCAGTTCTGTGGATGTGGGTGAGCTATGAAATAAAAATCAGTTATTTGGAAGATTGGGCCGAAAAATCATCTCCATATTCTGATTCAAGGCAGTCAAAAGTTTTGTGAAAACCCGGGCTACAAAGATCGGATCTCCACTAGCAAATAATGGTACCCATAATTTTATAGCTTACGATAACCATCTCAATAAACACGACTAGAAAAATAAAGAGCGAGTAATTCAACTATTTGAAAAAAGGCTGGTGTTATTACCACACCAATTTATATTTTAGCCACCTTACCAAAACAAGGGAAAAATCTGTTGAATGCTGTAGTTGATCAGGTGATGGAGATCATTTTTACTCTCAAACTTCCTCATAATAGATCTAGAGATCACGGGCCAACTATCAAAGTCAGGCTTTGATTTCACGTGGCACAAATCCCAAAAAGTAAACGTGAACAACGCTTGTTGGTATGCTATGATCATGTTCTTTTTTTGGGATGTTTTCCATGTGAAATGAACATCTTACTGTTTGATGGTACACTTATGATCTCAAGATCTGTTGTCGGAAAGATTGGGACAAAAAACGGTCTCCATCATCTGATTCCGGACAGTCAATGGATTCTTTTCCAATGTTTAATTGAGGTGGCTGTAACATAATGTGATGTGGTAGTAACTAGTAACACCAGCAAAAAAATGATTCACGAAGGGCATGAATAAATTATTTTGAAATCGAAAGTAAAACAGAAAAAAGATAAAAAAAAATTCAACTTGAATGAGAGACCTCTTTGGATCAGATTTTGAGAGCTTGCTTGAGCTGATTCATTGGAGGTCATACTGCGATGTTGTTACAATCTTGACATTGTTCCTTCTCTTATAGCATGTTCATTGTATATAATAAGAAGGTTATTAAATCACTAATTGCTAATATAGGAATCGTATTAAATAAAGGGCAATTTAATCAAGTAAATCCAAAATATTTGATATTAAAAGGATGGATTCCTTTTTATTCGTGCATTATAAATATGGAAATAAAATAAATGAAAATATTTATGGCGTTGGGGAGATTACGCTCGGGCACACAAGATGACCTGTGCACCTAGTCGTTAGATCACATGCCACGTGGCATGATCAATCCAAAACAAATACCGCTTTGTGTTGATCGGCCATAAGACGTGATTTAAAAAAAATATATTATTTTTTTAACTTTTTTGCCCTTCGTTTGATGGGTCAAAAATAAGGTAATACCCGAAAACTTTGGTGCATTGATTTAATTTGCCAACTTTGACCACATTTTTTACGGTGGAAAATTTATAATTTTTTATTTTTGAATGGGATATGATTGACCTTGCCAAAGTCGTTGCTGTTTCATCCGTTCCTTGCCAAAGACACGACATGATTGTCGGGGTAGAATCTCTACCCCCTGGCGTATATTTCTCTATGCCTAGGTGTATAGTTCCTCGTTATATTATTTAGAAGCGTGCACTAATGGTGCATGCCGGGCCAAAATTTATAGCTCCCAATGGCGAAATGGCATTTGCCCAACTTGACACATGGTTCATCCAACCCAAACCGAAGGTGCACTCAACCCGAACTAACTCCGTATAAAATCCTATTTTTCATAACTTTTATAAATATTAGGTTGGGTCCCCAATGTTTGTCCGTTCAGACCTGAGCCATCCCAAAGGTTGGGTCGGATGTCTCACGCTCAACACTACCTGACAGGTCATGTTTATGTATAATCTACTTGGTAAAAAATCTTAAATATTAAACCTTACATATTTTTCGTAACAATAATAGTGGATATCTTAAATATTATATTCAATAAGTCACGGGTTCAACCCTTCCCCCTTCCAACACTTGCATTTCTTTATGGGTCATGCGTGGTGTCACTGGGTGTAATAACTCAGATTTTTGAATTTTATTTAACGATATTAGATGATGTACCACACAGTGCGTGGTGCTAACGCTCCACACCGAAATCTACCCACTTTAGAAATAGTCTGATTTTTTTATATATATCAATATTAGACTCATTGCGTAGTACTCGTCGATACGATTCCAACGATATATAATTTGTCGATTTTCGATAAGAATATAAAAAGTTATGCCCGTTTGAAGAGTGAAGCGAGTTAAAGGGCACAATTGTAAATTCGGAAGAGAATCACCATTTACCTTGGTGCTTATACAAAGCGCTAAAGCAAAACCTCTTCTCAAGCTTTTCATGTCAGATATGAATTCTACTTGGGTGTAAAAACAACTATTTTATTAAATCTTATACAGAAAGTCTTAATTAGAGTTAACCTATACAGGGAATTATATATGTATTTACTTCTTCTCTCAGTTGTCTCTCTTTATCCCCTCTTCTCTGCAAAAGCTCTGACAGTGCCATCTTTCATAATTCATCGTCGGATCTCCATCGATTTTCGATCTTATCAGAGAATCTTACACCATCAAAGTTTCTCATTGCCGTGACCAATTTATCGTAAGAAAGGAATTCTTGCAAAAAGACTCGGGCATATCGTCTCTCGAATCCGATCTCCATCAACCCAAATCATCGTAGGATTCGAAACACGCTTCAACAGGTGGGTGCCTCTAAATCCATCTTAAATTATTCAGTTATTTCTTAAAAAGAACACCCAAATTTTTTTCTTAAATTTTGATAAAATTCGGGTCTTAAAAACATAGAAATTAGGCCCAAAATCGATAGGATCGTTTTTCCCAGATTTTCGTGAAATTCGGCCAAACTCTTCAACAGACACAGCCTCGATATTTTGGCCATCACTTTTTACCCCGAACTCGGATTGACGTGATTCTTACGGCACTGGAAAAAAGACAATGAGATCTACAACTTTATCTGAAATAGTAATTTCACGAATCTAATGTTTTTAAGGTCAAATTTGGGCTGTAAGTCGGGATACGTTTTAGATGATCCAAGGTTACACGGGTTTGACATTATTTTTTTAACTCTTGGGCTACTTTACGCTAAACTTATCTCTAGACTTATAAATCGTTAAAATTAAATAAAATATATTAAATAGCTTGCATCGAATAACAATCTATAAGTTAAAGGGGTCAAATATTGACGTTTTTAATACTTACCATTCTATTACCTCCTTTAAGCCTCATACAATCCTTGATTTGACACATGCGCTCCTTTAGAATTTTAAAATAGGTCGGATCGCTATATCAGTCAATTACTAAATTTTATGGATATAATTAATCTTAATGAAGTATAGTTTCAACTCTATTGCAAAATAAATATAGTTAAATATTTCTTATTTTCTGTTTTACTTTAATATTTCGTATGTTATGCTTTTTATTAATTTTCTTTAAAAATATAAAATGTTTAAGGTTTATATTATAGTTCATTCTTATATATGTTCACCATTATCATATGACATTCATCATATAGAAAATCACGATAGGGCATACGCATATAAGTTAAGAATAAGATATGACACATGACATAAGCCTTCGTCACGGTGGGATTTCTTTCACGGTCACGTAAAACTTGGAATGTAGGCATCCATGTACGGAGACAACCCCTCTATGATAGTATGGGATACCACACGAAGTACATCCAGGTTACTACGGAACCCGTCCCTTGGAAAGCATGGTTTTAGTGAAGCCTATCGCACCGTGGCCCATTCTAAGTAAGTTTTAAGAAAAATGGGAAAATAATATGTTAAGACACATGCATGTTAAAAAAGTAGGAACTTAAGCCCACGCAAATATAAAATCGGGGCGGGGACCTAAGCCCATAACCGAAAAATGATATGATATGTAAGACACGCTGTGAAGGTCAGCTAAATATGAATTAAGTTTCTACACGTGCCATACCTTACGAGCCACCGTAAGGGCTTAACGTCTGCAGCCAAGACGGGTCTTAAGGACATTATAGCCTTGTCTCAAACTAAGGGGACATCGTGGTTACTATGCCGGCAACCTCATCTGGCTGGATGGTGGTTTATGTTATGATATGGAGGTTAGGTGCTTATTTACACATGGACCTCGCGTGGTAGGCTCGAGCAGCGATCCTGACACAGATCGTTTAAATAAGATAAGATGCGAAGTACGTTGTGTAGGCGTATGGAATAATTAATAAGACTTACGATATGTCACGTATGTTAAGTTGATGAGACACATAGGAAAAAAGATAAGAAAATAGAAGCATCATGCACTTTTCATGTTATATTAGTATATTTTTCAGTCTTGGTTATGATAGTCTATAAATTATAGATAAGTTTATTTCATTTATTTAAGATGTTGGTTATATTTTAAAAATACACCGCAATTCAAGCGATTGCACACACGCCCACCTGAGTAAGTTATGGTGGATCGATTGTGCAAACCGCTGAGTTTACGCGATTGAGTAAACTCACCCCCCTCCCAAAATCTAACAGTTTCAGGTGAAGATTCTGCTTATCCCGTCCTTAATAATTCGAAAGCTGCTGATCCGGAGATGACTCATATAAACAAGGATGTCGGCTACCACCTTGATGAGAGCGTAGATCCGGCAGATTTTTACCAGCATTGAGAACTCTTTTACTCTAGTTTTCATTATTTCTTGAGAGACTTATTTTAGCCTTGATATATTGTGTGAGTTTACATTTGAGACCGTTTTACCCTATCTGAAACTGATTTTGATTTGATATCCTAGATGCATGGTTAGGATTAAGTACTTCATTATTATTGTCTACGTTTTTCGTTATTAATTTATGAGTAAATTATTTTTAATGCTATCTTAAATGCCTCAATCCATATGCTAAGTCAATTTATAGATTATGTGTATGTACGCTTATTGCCTTAACCAGCATGCGGTGTCATAACACGGAATTCTAGGCCCTCGATATCGGGTAAGGATTCTGGGTCGTGACACTAGGTCAGGCAGATCGACTAGATTTGTGTGAGTCATGGGTCGGGTCACTGGGCCAAGCCGGCCTTACGTATTGACCAAATGGATTCTCTGACCCAAATTTGGCCAACTCGTATTTGTTTGACCAAATTCTTTTTATATATGAGTACCTGAAAATCCACCCATCGATATTTGAGTTCATCCATGCTAAAACAAGTTGACTTGATAGAATTAGACGATGAAGATAGTTTATCCTCCCATTAATCTTTCACAAGATAGATCTTGAGATGATGGGCCTACCATCAGACGGTCATTGTTTTATTTCTTGTGGCATACATCTCAGAAAAGTGACTTTAACATCACGTGACTTTAGCATCACGTGCGCGCTCAAAATTGATTTTAAGGTAACTTTTTTGGGTGTGTACCACATGAAATAAAAAATCGACCGTCTGATGGTACGACCATGTTCTCAAGATCCATCGTTGTTGGTGCACGCTTTTTCTAGGTTCCTCTCGGTTCCGTTGAATCAGTGGCTTCCAATTCTGTCCAGGTGGACTCTAGCGATGCGGTATTTGGAATATTAAAAATAAATAAAGGGAGGTTTCTAGGAAGGTTCCTAGTTTAATTGCGATCGTCAGCTGCAGATATTTAACGAAGCTGCAACACGTTAGTGATCACGCTTTTAGAGCGGGTGTGGGTTACTTTTATACTGAATCGTCCGCCTGCGAACATCAGCAACAATGTTCCTCTTTGTGATTTAGATAGTTTAATTTTCCTTTTCTCCCTTTATTATTGTTATAGTTTTAGTCGATTCAGATTCCTCGATTCTATTGTTATTTTTTGGTTATATTGGTTTATTATGGTGAGTTGTTCTAGTGTCCGGATGCTATCGGGAATCTAATTAATATTAATTTCCTAATTTCATTAGAAGTCCAATTATTATTAGTTTCCTGGCCTTATTAGAAATTGAATTAATATTAGTGTTCTAGTGCTATTAAAAGTCCAATGAATTCCAGTCTCCTATTGGTACTAGCGGTGCGAATGTATTAATTTGAATAGAACTCTAATTAAGTCAAGCATGCTAATTATATTGAGATTCTAACTAATACAAGTATCCTAATTGTATTGCAAGTCTAACTAAAGCAAGTATACTAATTGTAGTGCAACTCTAATTAAAGCAAGTAAGCTAATCCTATTGAAAGTCTAACTAAAATAATTATAATAATTCTACTAAAATTCTGATTGGAATAAAAGGCTGATTTTTACTAGAACTCTAATTCAAGTAGTGAATTTAATTTTCTACTAAAATATCAATGGAAATGAAAAGACTGATTTTTCTACGGCCCTAATAATCGATGAATTAATTATGGCAAAATATAACTAATTATGAATAAACTGAATTTCCTGAAACTCTGATTTAAAACAATTAATTAACTAAACAAGAGGAAAAAGAATTTTGATTAAAACAAGCTAACAATTATATCAAAGCCTAATTAATACAATTAATCAATTATATCTAGATAAGGATTAATCAAAGCAATTAATTAACCCTAAAATTAAAAAAAAAAGGGGGGGGGGGGGGGGTTTGGGCCCGTTATGCTAAAGAGGATTGACCTCGTTCTCGAGTACCCTCCGTAAGCTCCTTTGGGCAATTCTGGTGGCTAGATTAAAGAGAAAATTGAATTTCAGAGTGTAAAGTGATATTTTTGGATTTTTAGACTGTTTTCAGGACTATAGAGATGAATTAGATTAAGAAAATAGAATTAAACAAAGTAAATTAATGATTGGAGATTTTAGAAATATTAAACTAAGGAATTAATATTGAAATCTAAAATTCTAGGACTGAATTTGTGTCCAAAATCAGAAAATCAGGCCGTATGATTAAGGACTGATTCTGAACTCTAGGAGTTAGAACCAGAAATTAATGATAGGACTATAAATTGTGGATTTAGAATAGAATTTAGTCTTAGGAGTCGGTGTATCGGACCGACGAATTAAGGACTGGTTCCGGGCTCTAAGGACTAGAACTAGATATAGAGAATTTCGGTCCGAAAAGGGGGCTACGGTGTAAGACTGAAAATAAAATTAAGAATTAACCTAAGGGGAAATCCTAAGTGTGAAATAAAACTAAATTCTTACCGAAGGTTGGGGCTCTGGAGAAGAATCATCGAAAGCTCGGGAGTTTGAATCTTGAAATCATTGTTTGGTTCTCTTCTCCGTTCGTCATATTCTCCGAACTCTCTGTTGCTCGAATTCTAAAAAAAAGTATGAACAAAATCTAGCCTCTCCAGGGTTGAATTGAAAAAAAGCTTTTATAGGTTTTTCTTCAATTAGAGCTTTTAATTGAATGCTTTTAATTTTTCTAGCGCTTAATCGCTTTGAGTCGATTCTGAGCTTCGTGACAAGCCGTGACTTGCTTTCGTGAGTTTCTTAGTCCTAACAAAATTAGGGCTAATTGCGCACGTATTCTCAAGCGCTCAATCTGATTAAGCGTATTACCTAGAGCGCTTAATCAAGGAAACTTAATGGTTAAGGGTAGTAAGACTAGGTTAGGCCAATTACGCGCTGGTGGTGGCGCGCTCAATCAGATTGCGGGTCTGATTTCAGGCGCGTAATCGAGTCTCGAGTTGGTATGGGAAAAGAAGTTTGGTCTGGAAGGGGGACTGATCGCGCACTTGTGGTTTTGCGCGCAATCGAATTAAGTGCGGGGTTTCAAGCGCTTAATTTGGGATTGTCCGGGTCTGGTCTCTAAAGTGAAATGCAAGAATGTGGTTTCAGTCTGCATTTTGACTATATACTATTATTTCAGTATATAGTCTCCCCATGCTGGGATCCGAGCCACAGAGCTATTATTTCAGCCTATGTCCATGTACTATTGCATGGTCCCACATCGAAGGTTAAAAAGAGTCAAAGGTTGACCAAACAAGTTTGTATATCCCGAGAAGGAAAAATGGGGGTGTCTATAGATGCCCCTCTTCGGAGAAGTAGACACCCCTCATTTGAAGTGCTTTCTCGTTTCTCTTAGGAATTCACAAATGTGAATTGGGGATGCTAACATGACATGCTTGGCTTTCTTATCTATTAGCGCAAGCTAAAATGGAGCATTCAGGAGCCCAGTGGTAATTGTCAAAAGGCACTTTCCGGATCTGTGGGGGCATGGTGCATCCCGTCGCATAGCGCGGACAAACAGAGGGATATGGTGCGATCGAGGTACCGAGGGGCGTCATACAAATGTCCATAAGGTCCAGGGACCGGTAATACAAAAAAGAGTGTAATATAATGTCAAAGGTTTTAACAAGTCATGTCAGACCGGGCGCGTCATTGCTCACACCAATGCGCGTCAGACGTTCCTTTTCCAATAAATGTTTGTAAGTTCTTAGATTAAATATATTTGTTATTCAGTTTCCCAAGGGAAGGGGCCAGTTTGGACTGGTAATTGAGGTGAATTTTGGGAGGTGTGCTCAGTTAAATTCTGCACAGTGGCATGTGCGCTCGATTCATTTGGAGTCGGTCTTTAAGTAGGGAATTCTAGTCCTAGAGTTTCTGAACAAGTGACCCTGCGCAGTGGAGTATGCGCTCGATCCAATTCTGTGCAGTGGGATATGTTCTTGATTGTGAGTTCAAGGGTCTTAGGAGTTAATAGTCAAATTTATTGCATGTGGATAATGGGGTACTTAATCATTTTTTTTTTTTTGTATTTAGAGAAGGGTGAATTGGGTCTTTTGCTTTGCTGCTTTTTTCCGTTTATTTTTTTGTATATTTTTTTTGTGTAGTAGAAAGATTTTTGGAAGCAAGTAGAAGGGTTTTGAGATTTTAAATATTAGGGATTTTAACTTAAGATCAATTTGGTGGTAAAACAACAGAAAACGTGGCTACTGAGACGTCGCTGAACAGATCCACCGGTACAGAATTTGTGGACCCGACCATTGGTGTGGTTGTCAAGACGACACTTGACATGTCGGATACTCTGTCTAACCTTCCCAACGAATACTGATGATTGTCTCTTATGAGAGGACTACAGTAATTCCCGAGTCGAGAGAGACAAGTTTTGAAAAACATTTTGATTTAATCATAGATAATTATATTTATAGGCAATATCGAGTAATTGAAAAATGAGTAGTACTTACATGGGGATGATACTTACCTGAATTGTGCGGCGGGACCTGTGATATTGTATCGTCACGATGGTACTTTGAGGATTTTTTGTTGCGACAGTGGCTGGTGGTTGCCTGTGTAATATCGCGGAAAGGTGCTGTCGCGATGGGACTTTGATGATTTTGACGGGGTGTTCGTGCTGTGGCTTGGCGTCTGTGGGATGCGATGGGACATGGGAGGAGTCCCGAGTCTTCCTGCATTCCTGCTGCAGTGGTATCTGGCGACTATCTGTAGCGGACAATTTGGGAGGAGGCTCTTCAATTTAAAGATGGGACATGATTGAGTTTTCTTCCTTTGTCGCGGCCGACATTGTTCAAGCTTTCTAAGGTGTAGTGTCTGCAATGGGAAGTGGGCGGAGCGTAGTTAGCGATGAGACGCTGATAGGATGTTTACGCAATAAGTGTGTCTTGCCTCTTTCTTTAGCAGATCTCGGGTTATGTAAGCTCGCGTCGTGGTCGTTGTGGTTGGCTTATGTTTTTTTTTTTTTGGGCGATGTATCCGCATTTTCAGGAGATTTGCTTTTGGCTTTTCGTGATAGGCCATGAGGGCATGACTTCAATTTTGCGATGGGATTGGACATTGGGTGGTATCATGTGTGTGCGTGTGTTATTGCAGTGGGACATGCTTGAGTGGCTGCGCGATGGGATAAAAGGGTTTTGATTGAGATGGGGTAGAGAATGTGGTTAGGGGTGATGGAGTCACATGAGGCATGTATGTCTTGTCTGTAATAGGACCAGGGGTGTGGTCAACGTTTTCGATGGGGTTATGTGATGGGAGTAGAGTGAGCGGTTGTCCCTTCTTTGATGTGGATAGCCTATGAGGTCACGCGATGGGACAAAGGGGATTTTCACCCGAGGTGGGTTAAATTTTGTGTAAAATCGGGAAATATGTGCCTGCTTCCAGTCGTGTGATCTGATTGCGCACCTATTTTCAGGTGTGCGATTCACAGTCTAAACGGGTTGTTTACACGTGTGAAAGTGTGCGTGTGATTGGATTGTTTCTTTTATAAATTTGATTCATAGTTTCTTTGATGTTGGACCTGTTGCTTTGTTTCCATTCTGACATGTTCTGTTTCCGTCCTGTTTTCGCATATGATTTGATTGTTTTGTTCCCCGCTTTTGATCTGATTCATTCTGTTCAGTTACGCTTTGATCTGATTCGTTTTGAGTTTTGATTATCTATTTGTTCTGTTTGATCTAGTTCATTCTAATTCGATTTATGCGACTCATAGGATATGACATATTTTAGACATAGAATTATGAAATTGAGCTTCGAATATTATAAAATAATGTGAAAATCTAGTTCGAAAGATTGAATAGAAATTTGAATTCGAATAAACACGGAAGTATATGTGATAAGAAAACGTAATGCGATAAGACACTGCTTTTCAGTCTGAGTCACAGTGTGGTCTTTTCCCAAGCACGTGACACTTAGAACGTAGGTGTCCATGTATGGATGCAACCCTCTATGGTGTTATGAGATGCCACACGAAGTACATCCAGGTTACTACGGAACCCGTCTCTCGAAGCCTATCGCACTGTGACCCATTCTCATTAAACCTATAACAGTTTTGAATATGCCATGTATTGAACCTTTATTTAGAATGAGGGATAACCATAGACCTGAACCATACTTGCTAAAATTAGAGTGGATTATTGGACTCTAAATTTTAGAAACCAGATAGACTTAGTGTTGAATTGTTAAATATGAACCTTGAACCCTGTATCTGAGAGTGAATGAGAACACTGAGAATATTAGGAACATATCCGAACATTTGATTGTGAGTGGACATTGATAAGTGGGCTGATAAGGCGGCGGTCCATACGCATTGTATAGCATTCATATGAGGGCCGATACGGCGACGGTCCGCACACATCACATAGCATTCATATGAGCGCCGGTACGGCGACGGTCCATACGCATTACATAGCATACATAAGTGAACACAGTGAGTGAAGTGAAATACAATGAATAAGGACATTTAAGCGAATGATGAAATCTGGCACTTGAGTATAGTGAATGAGAAATACGAGCTTTTGTTTCCGTTATCAAATATCTACTCTGTTATCATTTTATTCTATCATTGAATATCTGATATGCTTCTACTTTGAACCCTGTAACTATAAGATGTAACTGCTATTGATTTTCTTCTATTGAGCTTAGACTGTTAGCTCCCCCCGACTATACGTCACAGGTATAGGTTTGAGGAAGGCCCATACTACATACTAGAAGAAGACGAGCTTCTGCCTAAGAATTTGCACTCTGTTCTGGGATCGTAGATTTAGTATATTGTGGATTTGGTAAGTTAAGGCTTGATATTTTTGTACGGTTGTACACTACTATTAGGTGATGGTTGGCCATCACTGGTGTTTGTTAAGTTCTATTCTTGTTGAATATTAGAACCTGAGGTTTTAATTATACCATTTGTTTGTACCAAATATTTTGTATCAGATTGTGATCTATGATCTGACGGTTCGGTTTTTACCAGTTGGATTTGGTTTAATTTTGGAATTGGTTAAGAAAAAAAAAATATCTCAGAAAATTAGGTTGGAAAAATTTAAGCCGTCACAAAAGAGAAGATCAAAGATAACATGAGTATCACACCCTTGACCTCACACCAAACTCACATGGGGAAGAAGACTCACTCTTCAAAGCTCATCTCAAGCTCAAAATGTAATGCACTTTCATTAATTTTCAACAACTATCAAAAATGGTTTACAAAATAGGCTTTATAGTATTTACAAATGGGAATAACCCTAAAATAGAAAAGTACTATGCTACCCTAAAAGGTAACTTACATTTGAAGCAAAAAGAAAATACAAAAAGATAAATTGCGTCACAAGACTCACTCAAGCAGATTTGGTTCCCGCTCGAGCGGGAATCTTTACGGAAGGTCGCTCGAGCGTCAACCAAGGATCGCTCGGCACTGAGCTCGCTTCGGCAATTCGAGACTCTCTGAGAATTGATCGAGAAAATTCAAACATAAACTTTTGGCCTTAAATCCCTATGCCAGTTCGTTGAGCGACCAAAGACAGAAACTTTTGGTCGTGATTCTAAAGCGCCTCGCTCAAGTGAACCTAGGCAGAGGCTCTCCTTTTGGGGCTGATCTCTAGAGCCTTTCCTCTGTGGATCTTGACGCTCCTTGGCCGTTATGCCACTTCTTCTTCAGCTGGTACACCTTGTACGGCCTAAAACCTAAATCCTTGTTGGTGGCGTCCCCGTCAAGAACACTTGTCACTTAGATATCCTTGTACAAACTTAGAGAACATCTCAATAGTGAAAGATAAAACATACCTATCTCGACATGGCCTCAACTATGCTCATAAGTTTTGCCATATCGGTTTCATTCTGCTTCAATTTCTCTGCAACCTCAACATCCTTTTGTTTCTGCTATTCATGACTTTGCCTCAGTTGCTCCTCTAACACGTGAATTTTTTCTTTCATTGCAACAAATTCAGTAGAGGATGATGCACGTTGAGTAGAAAGACCCCACAAACTGGTGGGAGTAGAGCCCAATCTTACACCCCGAGCACGCCCGGGGTTTTTTGTCGCTCCAATTACTTGGGAGTACACATCATTTGAACCAGTGGAGTCCACCAAACCATCTTTTGGTAAGCGATCCTTAATCTCACGCTACAATAATTAGTATTTTATTTGTTATGTCAGTTATATAAGGTCAATATATAATTAAAGTCCCAATATCGTGAACTTACGATCTTTTCTGCAACCAAATCATTCATAGGTGTTCCATCTTTGTGATAGTGTGTGATCACAAAGATCTCTGCACGAGCAGGCGGAGTCAAGCTATCTCTCTTAAGTTGCTATCAACTGTGAATTTTTAGTTAGTAAATGGCAGAGATTGAAGAAAATGGGATACATAATAAATAAAGTTACCACAAACTAAAAGGCCTACATTTTCATATCATACTCTCACGAAGCTTTTGGTACCGACTGTATGGGCTGATTTTTTACAAGACCGATTTCGCTTGTTCCTTTGACTTCTTTTCTAGAATACACAAATTGGTTGATGTTTATGAGTCTATTATGTAAAGTAAATAAACTATAAAGATTCTATATCATAACAATATACTTGTCCCTCCTCAAAGTTCCTAAAATTTACAAGAATTTGTCAATCTTCCTATGACAGATCCTCAGGGTGATGATCGTATTTTCCTTACAAACATGTCGCCACATATTATGGGTGATGGGCAATAATTGATTATTTCTTGCTATAGTGATCCACCAAATTGAAAAGTCATGGCCATTATCTGATACCACTTGTCCATCATGAATGGCTTGCTCTTTTTTCTCTCCCTCATTTAATCCACTTATGAACTTAAACTTGGTTCGACCTCTCCCGGTCATTTTCTGCACAGTTTCTGATGATTCCTGTGTGGACGTCTCCGCATTAAGAGTTTCTTGAGTATGATCCATCTGGCAAAAGTAGGAAAAAGATATCCCATGATTAAAATAACAACTAGCTAAGATGCAAAATAGGACTATCAAAAGAAAACACATAGATGCAAAAGGAAGACAATGAACATGTAAAAATAATTTAAATTATACATATTATAACATGATAAATTATTACGACAATAATACATCTCTAAACAATAGTGTATCTGACAAGTTGAGAGCTTCTTAATTGAAATTATGACAAAGTATTTAAGTGAAAGCTATTGCTTCAAATTTGATCGACAATGAAAGATAAAATCGGACTCTGATCCATCTTCATCATCAAGGAAATAGGTTGAAGGAACTTTATGCACAACATGCATCTGGTGAGGTGCATAAACAGTTACGCCAACCATATCATTTAGCACACGCACACAATTGACATCATTATCGTCTTCAACAATACTGTTTGCTCCTTGGTTTCCATATGTACTACTATCCAACAGTGCATCACCATCCCATCTCATATCAAATAAGTCTCTGAGCTTAGTCTTTATATAATGATCCTGATTTCGCTAACATTGAATCGTTGACCTTTGACGAGAATGCGACCTTTTGACTGATTTGACCCAAGTCAAACCTTTGACCCATGTGACGTGGTCTCTGGCCACATATTCTAATGGGGCGAATGCACCCAAACACGATCGTAACTCAAATTCGAACCCGACTCCAATTCGGACCCAAGACCATAAGTAGGCCTTTTAAAAGAAAATAAATAAAAGTTATAAAAATAATAATAATTGTAATAAAAGTAATCATCCCTGATCTTCACGCCCGGACTCGAAACCGACTCTAAAACCAGACCCCCTGGGCCTTATGTAGACTTTTATTGAGAATAAACAAATATACAAAAATGTATGAACGTATGAGTGCAAGTATATGTGTGGTGCTAGATGTACCCACACATTTTTTTGTTAGTGACCAACACGGGGGACACTTATCTCTCTCTCTCTCTCTCTCTATATATATATATATATATAATATAGAATATGGAATTTATATGCAATTCAGATGATAAAGGTTACAACCGAAGTGTATTTCACTTGGTCCATGCTTGAGTGTACCACATGGCACCCAATAAGCTACCCCTTTTTATATGTGCTTAACCCTAAAACGTTTCCAGCCACCATATTCCTGTATATAATTTTAAGTTGATCTACTTGGTTGACCGTCCCATCCCTCTCTAGAATCCCAAGTTTTGATTGCCCTTGTTTTATTATTATATTGCCTTTCTATTATTACCATGCTACCTCCTTTGATTGTTATTGACTTTCCAAATTAGCTATCTTTCTTTTTTCACTTCAGCACGTCACCTTCCTTTTTAAATAAATATTAGAATATAGACTCCTACTTGACTTTTAAGACTCTTCTTACTTGACGTTCAAGACTCTTCTTATATGACCGCACACCACACCACTTTCTCCATATACCTGATCTATCTCTCTCGCGTCTTCTCTTTACACAGTAGCGTATTCTCATATCTCTCTCTCTCATCTCCTCCCCCTATTCTCCCATTCTCTTAGCCCAAGGCCACCAATCTCTCGTCTCTTTCTAGAACTAGAGTAGCTCAAGCAGCCCACACATCGGCCACGTTCTTCTTCTCACCTATTTTCACCCGGAAATATCGGTATCAAAGGGGTCCACAATTTGAACAAAGCATTATTCGGGATCACTTCTTTCTTGCGACGTTAGGACCCGAGGTAGGGAAATTTCAATGTAAAAAAAATACATTTTAGACTTTAAATCATAGGCTTTAATGATGTATTCGAATCAGATCTATGATTATTAGAATTAAATTTGAACTGTTTTAATCGTATGGTATCTAAACAATAGAATTAGCAAAAATAACTTGCATTAATTATTGAATTTTTGAATATTATACCTTTTGAATTGTAACAAAATATTTGGGATCCTTTTTGAATGATATATAACTTGCATTGAATTATATTGAACATCGCGTCCTTTAAATTTGAATCTGGATTAGAATGAGAATTATTTTATGAACCATTGAACTTATGTATTAGAACTTTGCATGTGATTTAAAGAGATTAATTTGAACAGAATCCTGTGCTTCGATACTTTTGAACCGTTTCGACAGCCCATTGAACCGCACAAGTATACCTCACAACGCAGGGGCTTGAGTACTTAGAAAATTATTCGTTAAACGACGATGGTTAGGAGGGGATTCCCATCGGTAATTGGAGACTCTAGTGTTATATTTTTTTTAGTCATCATAAATTAAGAAGACGGTATCTGAAATTTGATAATTAAACGATTTAATGAATACTCACATGAAACCTAAGAAACGATACTATTGAATCTCATATGGAACTAGAACTCAGAATATGTGCTTTTGAAGCATGATATTTTCCAAATTCTATTTTTGTCATTTAATTCCGTTTAAATTTATGATCGAACTATGCATTGATCCGATAAGATGTAATTTGGCCTTAAACTTTTTCTACTGAGCTTAGATGGTTAGCTCACCCCGACACTATGTGTCACAGGTACAGAAGTGGTTCCAGATCCCGAATTAGAGGATTTCAACTTTGTACCGGAAGAAGAAGCAAATTTTCTAACTGAGGAGTTTTATCCTTAGATTCTTTTGGAGACTTATATTTGGTATAAACTAGATGAACTTTTTGAGATAATTAAGATTATTTTTGAATATTATGTGCCACTATTTGTGTGACGAAAGGCCGTCACCGGTGGTTTTACTTTTAATTTTACACTTTTGTTATGGACATTAATGCAAATTGATTTAGTTATGGATATTTATGCATTCAATTTATTTATGATAGTTTGCTCACTAATCAATACCAAAGAATTTCTGTAATTAGATTATGAATTATGATCTCGCGATCCGGAAGTCACGTGTTTCGGGTAAGAAATTTCGAGTCATTACACGTTACAACCTCATGCCAATTCGGGTCAGGTTGATCTTGAACATAGAAAACCTGACTACACTGAGATGCCAAAATGTACGGTTCATCTGACAGTTGTTGAGTTGTGAACAATAATTTTGTGAAATTCACAAGTGTGAACCCCAACTCATCAATTTTTATTCCTCTACCATGTGTTATCAGGTCAACCCAATCACACTTGAATAATATAAATTTTAGCTGATCAGAATATGTTAATTCGATTATATCCATTAAACATCCATAATAAGTTATCTCTCCTATGATGGGCCTTCTATCCTTTGTACTTGCATAATTCATAGTAGTTGCAGTGACCACAATAACACTATTCTGGGTTTTAGCCCTCCTCTCTTTATCAACAGTTTGAAATTTATATCCATTAACAGTGTAACTGGTGAGTTTTTTGCTTCAGAAAGTGAACCTTTAGCGAGCAAATGAATCTCTTCCGATATTGAATTATTTATATTTTTCGTAACCTTCAAATCAGTTTGAAGTGGGTAAGTTGGTCAAAGTAATAGCAAATTTATTAAAATCATGAGTCTCTTGATTTATTAAAATAATTTTAACTTACATATTTCTTAAACCAATCAACAAATTGTGCATCCTAAATTTCTTACCTTTCATGGGGACATGCTCTTGGATATGACATTATCAGCTGTCCGTCATAATTTTTGCATTAAGTGAATGTTGTGTGAGCATCACGTATTGACTGGGTATATAAAAGACCATTATGAATGTGTGAAATCTTACTTTAAATAGGTTGCGATATTCTTGTCGTTAAATACCAAATAACGTTGTGCTTGTGTCCATTCTAGAGCACTAAGTTTGAATTGTGTGACATTCCCAATTCCAACAACGTCAGGGTTTCTTGGGGTCAGTTGAACCTCATTTCAACATTGTTAAAGTAGCGAGAATAGAGTGCTAGACATTCTTCTATGAGGTACCCTTCTGCAATAAAACCCTCGGGTTGAGCTCTATTACTCACATACAATTTCAATGTATACAAATACCTAAATGCCAAAATAAAATTGACCTACGTGAGTGAAATCCTAAAAAGTTTAATATATAATTAAACAACATATACTGATGCGATATCATACCTTTCAATGGGATACATCCAATGATAATGAACAGGTCCGCCTAGTAATGCCTTTGATGCCAAGTGTATGGGCAAGTGCACCATAATGTCAAAGAATGCAAGTGAAAAAATTCGATCTAAGTGGCAAAGGACTAAAACAATTTGCTCTTCAAGTCATGGCAAATCATCAATTCGACATACTTTAGACCTTAGTTCACGAAAGAATGTGCTCAACTCTATTATTGTAGAAGCTACGTTCTTAGGCAACGTCTTTCGGATAGCCAGAGGTAAAAACTGTTGCACTATGATATGTGAATTGTGACTTTTTAATCCAGATATTTTGCGTTCTCTAACATTAATGCATCTTCCAATGTTAGAAGAGTAACCATCTGAAATTTTCACACTCTTCAAAATTTTACTGAACCTCTCTTTCTTATTTTTATCCATTGAGTAGAACATAGCTGGTAGATATGCTCGATTTTTTTTTTACATCTATTTGAGGGTGAAGAGTATGTCTTTATTCATTTCTTTTAGGTCAAGACGTGACTTTAAATTATCTTTCATTTTCCCATCAACATCTAAGAGTGTTCCAAGCAAATTATCACAAACATTATTTTCACTATGCATGACATCCAACTTGTGTCTGAGTAAGTTATGCTCCCAATATGGAAATTCAAAGAACATATGGCATGTCGACACGCTCCGTAGTTCTTGATTTTTTCTCACAGGTTGCTTTCCATAATTATGAGTAACATTATCTAATTCAATCAATATATCTGACCCAATCCTTGGAATTAGAGTTGGCTTGACTTCTACCGTTCCGTCAAAAATTTGTTTCTGCTTTCGAAATATATGATTTGACGGTAAGAATCGATGATGGCCCATATAACATTGCTTTCTACCATTTCGCAAGTACTGGCCACATGTGTCTTTGTTGCAAAAAGGACAAACCAACTTCTCTTTTGTACTTCAAGCTGACAACATAGCATATCCTGATAAATCACTGATGGTCCATAGCAAGGCTGCATACAATTTAAATGTCTCCCTCCTTGAAGGATCATATGTCTCAACCCCAAAGTTTCATAATTCTTTCAGCTCCTCTATCAATGGATTCAAGTAAATGTCGATGTCATTGCCAGGCTCAAATGATCTCGGTATAAGCAACAAAAGTATCATGTTTAGTAGCTGCATGTACATCCATGGTGGCGAGTTGTACAGAATCAATATCACAGACCAAGTAGTATGAATAATACTCATCGTCCTAAATGGATTAAAACCATCACTTGATAACCCAAGTCTAACACTGCATGAGTCTGTTGCAAATGTTGGGTTGACGAGGTCAAAATGTTTCCAAGCCAAAGAATTTGCAGGATGTCGTAGCACCCCATCTTTAGTGCGACCCTCATCATACCATCTCATGTCAAATGCAATTTTTGAGGACATGTATAACCTTTGAATACGTGGTTTTAGAGGAAAGTGACTCGGGATTTTTGCAGGACTCTTCTTGTTTCTAAATGCTCCTCTTGATACTTCCATCTTGAGGTGCCAGAAGCATCACATACTTGTTTGAGCGCAGACTCTTTTCAATCCAACATGCAATCATTTGGGCAAACATCAATGGGGAAAGTCAGGAATCTGCATGAAACTGAGTTGTTAGGAATCTGAGCTTTTCTGAGATAATTGGGGAAATACCCGAACATGGCTTAAGAGAGTGCCAATATAAGCCTAGGATTTTGTACTAGTAGTAGTAGTTACTGCTATGCAGTTTTTGGACCGAACTGACCAAATCGACTGAACCGCTGGGTTTGGTCCGGTTTGGACGGGCACCGATTTGGGTTTGGTTTGGAAAAAAGGAAAACTGAAAAGTTTGGTTTGGTTTTGGTTTCAAGCCAAAACCGACCGAACCGAAACGAATGTAGTTTGTAAGTATATATATATATATTGGCACAGGTTTTGATTAATTTTAAAGGGCATTTAAGTAAAATGCATATTTTTATATAAAACCCTGCCCTTGTCTTTAGCCTATTCCTAAATCCTAAAGCGGTAAAGTAGAACTTATAGGAAAGCCGGCTGAGAAGTTAAGAAAATTTTGATGTGCAAGTAGAACTTATAGAAAAATCGAAACCGACCAAACAAAACCCAAACCGGGTTGGTTTGGTTTAAGAGTTGGACAATTTGGTTTGGTTTGAAAATCTAGAAACCCATTAGGGCCAGTTTGGTTTGTGGTTTTGGCCCAAAATGGACCAAATCGAATTGAATACACCTCTAGTAGTAGTGTAAGATGATAAGACTAATTTAATGGTGGAAGATCATTGAACAAATCAGGTTTAGCGGATCAACCCGGATAGAAGTGACATCATTTGTAAGGTTTCGAGTTTGTCCCCAAAGATGGCCAATGAGAAATCATGAGCAATGGTGAGGATAGCAGTGGCCGAGAGTAAGTGATCGATTGCACGGCTAGAAAATCTTGTTTTTGTAGCTATGAATAATACATATTATTTGAATAGAGTGAAAAGTCTTGAGAATAATAAACTATGTTTAGACGAAATGGATATTTTTTGACACATTTTTTTTAATGAGATCGTCAAAATTATTGTATCATACTGGTAACAATCATATGTGACTTGGTGACAATTTAGAGATAACAAAATTTTACACATTTTGTACCCAAACGATTGAAAAGATAAAATTGTACAACCATTTATGACGTGAAAATAAGGAAAAAACAATTGCAGTAGTGAAAAAAGAACGACTGTTACCAGCAATGGTAAAAAAATCAACTACTTAAAACAGTCGACTGCTTAAAAAAAAACCACTGCTTAAAATATTGACTGCTTACCTATATATATAAAACCTTTCGCACAACTCTTCTGGCGCGATTTTTTCTCTCATTTAGAGTTTTCTCTCGCTTTCCCTCCCTCACCAACAATGCTAACTATAGCCGACCACCAATTGCAGATCGAAGAACTGATTCCCAATCTCAGATCGGTGAACTCCGAGCTCCGATATCCAGATCTTCTTCTTCCCCTTCTTCAAAGATCTGCAAGACGAATCAATGGAAACCCAAGCTCGGAAATCGAGGTTGCTCGATCTTCTTTTTCTCCCTCAAATTTCTGCAAGACGACTCCATGGAAACCCTAGCTTGCCGGAAATCGAGGTTGCTTGATATTCTTCTTCTCCTTCTTCAAATCTCTGCAAACGCACCATTCCACCCCTCCAAAACCCTAATTCAAGTATCCTTGGGTAGTACTCTTTGCTGGAACAAATGGATTATATATACTTTGTTTGTTTTTAGGCAATGCTATTTGCTTTAGCAAGAGTATTGTTGGTTTTACTTGTTTTTTTCCTTGTGCCACTAGTGATTGATTTCCTCATATGATTATTTCAAAAATTTCCAGAAACGTACTTATCAAGCTTGGGCTTTAATTTGTTTATGTTATTATGAGTTATTTGATATTTTTATGTGATTTCTGAAGTTCATTATTGATTTGACTTTCACTCAATTTTTTATTTTTATTTTTTAAATTAGTGAAGAGGTAAATAGATTTTGAGGGAGTGTTGGATTCATGGGTTTGATCTCTCAGGTACTTATTGATGGCTTTCATGGGTTTGATCTCTCAGGTACTTATTGATGGCTTTCTTGGGTATGAATCTCTAAATAAGACCATGATTAATCAATTTCACTTTTCTTCTCTTTTTGAAGTTTGTTTATGAATTTTTTTGGTGGAAGAGCGGTCTATATTCTTGGATTCTAATTAATATATATATTTTATTTTTGTTTGTTTTTAATATTTTTACAGCATCATTGAACAGTTCTATGCCTCTAGAGGTATGTAGGGAATCAATCATTTTTAATCATCTCTCAAGCTAGCTGGAAGATGCAAGGCATCATAAAAATTGTAGCATTCATAAGCATGGCATGGCAATCTACAAGAAAATTCAGCAAGGTGTCTTTGATGTTTCAAAGGAGGTTCTGTCTTTTTCTTTCTTCCTTTTTAATCAGCTTGATTGTTATACCTATCTAATTTAGGATAATATTTGGAAATTTAGACGCTATATAATGTGTTGGAATGAAACAATCTTAACTTTTGTTACCTCCTTATGAAGTGGGGAATAAGTTATACAAAGGATTCAATGATTCTATCAGGACATCCCTGTCCAAATAATCCAACAAAAAAAACATTGTGGAGGTTGATTTGGGCATTAGAATTGTCCATGAAAATTGGATGTGTAATGCCCCTTACAGATTTATAAAAGAAAATTAAACTTAAAAGTTTATATGAGGTGCTTCCCAAAAACACCCCCTTGGTTACCAAATAAGAGTAAGGGTATTATACTCAGAAAAAAACAACCCCATTCCATTTCAAGCTTAATTCTCTTTTTTACTTTAAAAAGTCACCTCCTGTGATTCGAAATGACTCCTAAGAATCGTCTAGATGCAGCCAAATATCGTGCTCATCAGAATCTTGATCGTCTGATTCAGGGCAGCCAACAGCATTTTATGGTGAGAAACTGTGCTTTCTTCACAGTTTACTAGGCGAAAAGAACACCCAATTGCTTTACTACATCTGGCAATGCTGCCTCAATTTTAAGCCAAGTTGCACAATTTGTAAGGGTTGGATCCTCTTTAACCCTGTAGGATCTACATTATTAGGCTAGCTTATTAGCACCTACCGAGTTAATGGGGCAATGAAACTTGGCTTTCATCCGAATCTTCATTTTAACAGTCATTAATCATCGATATAACAGATTATAGATTGACGGAAAATTTATATATATATATAAATTTTAAAAATGTTTATAAATAATATAGTTAATTAAACCATTTTTCGAATAAAATGCGTAATATACGAAAAAATGTTTAAAACATATTTAAAAAAAAAAAAAATATTTATATGGTTTTCTTTATAAAATGGCTTTTATATGTTTCTTAAAGCCTTTCCTTTTATACCCTTTAAAAAAAAAAAAAAAAAAACGTAGTATTTTTGTGACTGATTATACAATAGTCTATGCACTTATCTTCATTTGCTTCGTCTAACATATCCAACTGCAGGCGAAAAGAGGCTACCAAGCTTTGGCCCAGTTGGTATTTGATACCAAGGCGATGGCGGACGGGCCAATTTCTTTTTGCCAACCTTGAGAAATGAACAACTATTTTTGAGGGTCAAATCAGTGAAAGGTCAAAATTTCATTTCACGTATTTCAGTGCTCATAAATAAATGTGGTTCTTAAAAAAGTTTGACCATTTTGGCAGAAAGATTTAGACCTGTTCACCGCTCTTTGTACCCAGGAGGAATACAAAATAGCAATTCCGCGGTGAGCCTGTAGCTCAAGTCGAAATGTTGGAAGCATGGATGTCAATGGGTCGGGTCTATTTGGCCCAAAGTGTTGGCTACCCCATGGGAAATAGGCATATGCCCGACCCGCCCCGAAAAACCTGGCCTGAAACCTGACCCAATCCGATCCCTGACTCAAAGACCCAACCCGGTAAGAGAAAAAAAAAAAAAAAAAAAAAAAAAAATATATATATATATATATATAATATCAAGTCGGGTCGGATTAACAACACCTGGCCCTATTTTTGTCCATCCCAACCCAAGGCGAAGATTGGGTGGAATGCCCGGCCTGATCACTCAAGATAGGTGCCTGAGCCACTGAAAACCCTGAGCTCGTGAAGTCAGGTTTACCCGACCCGTTGACAGCCATAATTGGAAGACACGCTTAAGGTTGCACGTTCAATACAATGTCACCAATAAAACATAAATAAATGATAAAAATAAAAATAAAAATAAAACAAAACATTTTTAAAAAAAGCAAGACTCTAAACAACTGTTTTAGCTAATTTTAATTATAAAATTTATGAGATTTAGCAAAATTCATTCCATGATATCTATCTTATTACTTATATAGAAGGAACCTAAGGTTTCTCATTAGGGACTCTTACTTTTGGGGATGTGTGCCGCACGAAATCAACATGTCACCGTCTGATAGGTGTGCATGATCTCAATATTTATTGTGTGCAAAATTCGGATAAAAAATAATCTCTATCGTCTGATTCAAGAAAGTCAACGTGTTTTTTTGGAAGAAATGTGTGCAATCTTTACAGGAAAACGGGTTCAATTTACCTCACCCTATCAATAAATACTATATATATGGCTATGGACCTTTTCGCATCAATATGGAATAACTTGGAATTTTGGCATGAACGATGAAGTTGCTAAAAATAAAAAATTCTATTTGTATTCATACAAGTGGGATGCTCATGCAACATAAACTGTTGACTCCTTTGAATCGGATGATGAAGATTCCTTTTCATCCCAATCTGTGACAAAATATATCTCTAAATCATGGTCCTATCATCTGACAGTCAGATTTTGACTATACATAGCACACATCCAATGTAATTGGAGAACCACGCTCGAATTATGTTCATGTTATATTTTAGAATATATGGCACGTGAAAAAAAAATTTGATCATATGATGGTAAGCCAATATGAAGATTGGGAAAAAAACCGATCTCTATGGTCAGATTCAAAGCAGTGAATAATTTATCAAAAATATAAAACCTGAGTTGAAAAAGGAATGAAGTTGTAAATAAAGTAACTTTTAAATGACCAACAAAATCCCTATATATATAAAAAAAAGAAAAAAAAAATGACCAACAAAATCTAAAAGCAGGGCATTGGGTGCCAAGTGGAACTTGAAATATCACTTGGAACCAGCGAAAGGGGTAGGATTAGGGCTCTCAACGAGCCGAGCCAGCTCGGGAGCTCCCTCAGCTCGACTCGAAAAAAAAAGAGCTCGTAAGTACTTTGAGATCGGCTCATGAGCCGAGCCGAGCTATAAGTTAAGAACTCGTTTGTAAACAGGCCGACGGCAAGCTAGATACTCCGTAGCTCGGCACAACTGGACTTGACATATACTGTTTATAAATATTTATATGTATAAGTTTATATATAACTTAAATTACTAAAATATCCTCTAAATTAAATATTTGAAGCTTTTAACAATTAAGGGTTTTGGATATTTAGTAAACTAACAAATAAAATTTTCATTCTACATGTAGATACTTAAAGCTATAGGTTAAAATCGTAATCGTTTTTATGTTAAAGTTTTTATTAAAGAGTATAATAGCTTGAATAGTGACTTGGAGAGCCCAAGCACTACACTGGGTAGCACCCAAAGCATTGCTATTTTAAAAATCGGACTTTTCGAAGAAAATCAGAATAGGTACTTGGGAGGTGTAGAAACCCGAGTGAAATGAGAAAAAACCTACACTCGGAGGAGACTGGAGAGTTCAGGAAAAAACCTCTAACAAAAATAGAAACCAAAACCACTACAAAGTAATGTTAACTCTCTTATTTCCTCCGTACGACTCTCGTCATGCTAATATACTATGAATTAAAATACTTTTAGAAGATTATAATTTTTAATTATTTAAATATAGATAAATTAAAATATGATAAAAAAGAAAGATAATAAAAAATAAATCCAAATAACAAATTACATAGTACTTGGCTCGAAACCTGCTTGAGCTCGAGTCAAACTCGATGGAGCTGACCAGGAGCTGAGTTGTTTTAGGCTCGAATATAAAAGAGCTGACCTCAAGTTGACCCCGGGTCGGTTCGAACTCAACTCGTTGAGAGTCCTAGGTAGGACTAAAGAGTCAAGTTTCCCTTCAATTACCTTAATTAATTAAATAAGAAAAAAAATAGGAGAACAAATACAAAGTTCCAAGAGGCTTAGGCAGGGCCGGTCCTGGACCAAGGCCAACAAGGCAAGAGCCTTGGGCCCCCGATTTTTAGGGGTCTCCAAATCCTATTTGCCCAATAAAAAATTGGTCTTTAAAAAAAAAAAAAAAAAAAAGAAAAAAAAAAAAAAGAAATCCATAAAACTAAAGGGCCCCGAATTTGGTTACCTTACCCTTACTCGATACCAATTTTTGTGTCTTTTCAAGCTAAAATTTTGTTTAGATTTCCAGCATTTTCATCAGAGTAGTTAATTATTTTCTTTAAAAGTCTATTTGACTGTTTGCACCCACACGTTTTCTAGAAGCTCCCACGTGTGCAACCCCATAAAACTCGTTGATTGGGTCAGATCAAAGTCCGATGGAGATTTTTCTAACCCTGATCTTCCACACAAGGGATCTTGAGACCATATATGTAATATCACAGATATTTTATACATGATTTCAATTTTCTCGGTAAGCGTGCCCGAAAAAGCTACGGGACGAATCAAGTTTATTATGTAGGTTAAGGTATGAGGAGAATTTTTGTCAAAGGATTTTTAATTTGGACTTGGAGAAGTCATATATTTAGTAACTTATACACTAAGTTGTATGTTTGCGCTTAACACTAGAAATAAATACAAGTTAAGTGGATAGACTTGTAAATAAAAAATATGATATTTTGGTGAAATATCATGATATTTTGAGGTGAGAATAGTATTAAAAAGAGAGAAGAGTGAAGGAGAAGTTCTATCCTTCCTCCTTCGCGTGAGAGCTAGAAATTTTGGAGCTCTTGCAACTTCTTTGTTTTATTTGCTTAGATCCCTTGTGAGTATAACCCCTCTCCCCACCTCTACCGTTTACAAACCTTGTGTTCAGCTCCTGATTGGTTAGAAATTTGAGAAGGAAGATAGGGGAGAGTGGATACTTGTGTGGATGATTTGGGCTAATCATTGCTCTAGCAGCAAGGTTTGAGTTGAACTGAATTTTGGAGTCCAACTGAAGCTTGCGGATTGATCCGGTGCTTGAAATTGGATCTGTAATATCTCGGATATTTTGGGCCTGATTTCGATTATTTCGGTATGCGTGCCCGAAAAAGTTACGGACGAATCAGGTTGATTTGGGTAGCTTAGAGTGATGAGAGATGTGGTCAAAGGATTTTTGATCTGGACATATGAAAGTCCTATTTTTGGTAACATATATGCTAGATCATGCGTAAGCGTTTAACACCGAAAAGAAATGCATGTTAAGTGGATGAGATTTCAACATAAATATCACGATATTTATGTGAAATATCATGATATTTGAGGTGAGAATTTAGGTTATAAAGGGAGGGGATTGCAGAAGAAGTATGATCTTATAACAACCCAAAAATTCAGAACAAGAACCCGACTGCTTCGATAAGCGTGCCTGACACGGAAATTGAGATAATTTTAAAAATTTTAAATTAATATTAATATTAATCCATGGTAAGGTGAAGTTGTGTGTGACTTCGTAGGAAAGTCCGAGCCGTGTTAGCCTTTGGTGGGGCGTAGTACGCCGTAGAAGTTGTGTAGGCGCTCCCACCAGAGCTTAAGTTTAGGAGAAAATGGAAATATCAAAGATATTTCATTTTCTTAGCTTATAAGAGAAGGAGAAGAAGGTTGAATACCTATCTTCATCTCTTTCTTCTTGCTCTCTGGGAATCCCTAGCAAGAAGTTGGGTTGTGAAATCCTTGCCCTGAGAAACCATGGTCAGAAGAACCTAGGTTAGTGGTTACTTGATTTGGGAGTGTAGAATCGACATTGGAACGCCGTAATTGCTCTACAAGAAGGTGTGCTATCGCTACATGTCGAAGTGGAGCCACAAATTGCTATTCCGAGTCGTGAGGGCGACAAATCCCCGATTTTTGAATATGAAAACCCTCTTTGGATCGCGTTGCCGTGATCCCGAAAGGGACTTCAATAGGTGAGTTTTTCAATTAAAATAGTTAAGGTTTAAACACCATAAATGTGTAAAAAGGATAAGTATGAGTGTGGGTTGGGATCATTAATGGATTAAAGGTCTAAATAGGTCAAGAACAAGTGACCGCCATTAATGACAGAGACTGTCATCCTTGATCGATCAAGGCAATGAATTTATCGATCAAGCCTGGGATTGATCGATCAAGGTAGAAGATTGATCGATCAATTCATGCTTTCAGTTAATGGGAATAGTGTGTGAATTTTTTTGAAGGTTCAGAGCCCGATGGGCATTAATCGATCAAATTGGTGTTTGATCGATCAATCCTAAAAATTGATCGATCAATTTGGACATTGATCGATCATAGGTAAGTGATCGATCAAAGGCAAGATTGATCGATCAGAATGGAGATTGATCGATCAATGAGGAGGATTGATTGATCAATTAAGACATTGATCGATCAAATTTTATAAATAAGGGTATAAACAGAAGGTGAGAAAATTGGGTTTTAATTGATTGATCGATCAATGGTAAGATTGATCAATCAAAGGGATGGATTGATCGATCAAACTAAGATATTGATCGATCAATTTTCCTCTGTTAAATATGAAGTGAAGGAGGCAATTGATCGATCAATCAAGGATGTTGATCGATCAATTTCTCTTTGTCACCTATGAGTTATTTGAGAGGTTGATCGAGCAATAAGGTCATTGATCGATCAATGAGAGGGATTGATCGATCGAGTAAGGACATTGATCAATCAATCACCCCTATTTTCTGTTTCTTTTGGTTTTGTGAATTAAACACTACTGGATACTATGCCAGTTGATGTTCTAACATCCTTGATACTTAGTATACTATGTCTATGGTCTAGGGTCAGATCGTGATGCCTTGAAAAACTTTGGATTTGCTTAGAAGGGTCTGATCTGAGGTAGGGGAAATCCAACTTAAAATGTATCTGAATATGATTTCATGATTCCTTCACATCTATATCTTGATTTCTATTTTAAAAGCATGTTTGCATATCAATAAATCTTTGTTATCTCTGATTCCTGCATTCTGATTTATATATTCTGAAGCCTGTTTCTGATTTCTGATATTTGATTTTTGAGGTCATATGTGTGTATGTGATTTTAAGTATTTAATCCAGATGATCTCCATCGACTCGGCGGTATATCCGTGCCTTGGCACAATCGTGCATCTATTTTGATAATCCCTCGACACAATTGCACTCCATAGATGAGGCATTGTTGCACTCTGAAATTTGTTCATATGAAAAATGATTGGTTGGGGTTTCCTATCGGCATACACCTGATTACCATGTGCTATATATCCACGAGAGTTTCTTAAGTTAGAAATATTCATGATTTAAGTCACAAGTTATATATGCATAGAATCTGTTCTTTGCTTTGAAAACTCAGTACATGTCATCTGATTTATCCTGTCTGCATATTTTGATTTGATTATCTATTTTGAGATACTACCTACAAATCATGTCTTACATGTTCAATACAATTTTAGCTAAGATTCTTCTACTGAGCTTAGATGTAGCTCACCCTGTTTTCTATAATATTTATAGGTTCTGAGGTTAGAGCTCCCGGCACTGAGAGCGACTCGGACTATCAGTCGGAGGCAAAGGCTGAGGCCGAGGACGAGGAGACTGACATCTAGGCAAACAAGTTTTACCCGTAGCCTGGGTATATGAGTTTTATGCTCTTGGGGATTTTTGTATTATACTCTGGATTATTGTGTGCCTGGTGGCCACCATCTGTACTTATTATTGTAGATATTGTTACCTTTATTGTATTATTATACATTCTATATGAACCATTATTTTGGGTGATGAATGTCCATCACCAGTGGTTCTTCTTGGTTGCTTTTTGAGGATGTATATTCTTTTTTAGATATATATATATATATAAATATATATACATGCGTTGTTTCATTTTTTCTTTCATATAAGGCCTTTTATGATGTCTCGATCTATCACTGCTGGACAGTGTCTGTTTTGATTTCCGTTATACGAGCAGACACTCTATGATTTGTCTTGGGGATCATCCAGAGCATGATCCTGATGGCACAGATTTATGAGTGCGGAAATTCGGGCTGTCACAGTTGGTATCAGAGCCTAGGCTTTAGGTTGAACTGCGGATTCATGTTTGATTGTTTTCACAATCTATATACTAATCAGTGTTATTGTTTTCACAATGATAGACCAGTATGGGCCCTAAGTTCAGAGGCGGGCGCAGTGGAGGTAGAGAGGAACATAGAGAGGTTCCCTTGAGAGAGATTCCCGATGTTATTGGTACATCCAGGGGATTAGAGTTCCTCTCGTATACAAACGCAGTTTCGGTAGGACCGAGAGGAGGTAGAAGAGGTAGTGATGGCAAAATGGAGCAGGTGTTGGAAGCTTTGGCTACCAACGTCGCTTAATAGACTGCTGCTTTGAGTCAACAAGTAGCTAGACCACCTCACTAACCCAGGGGTTTCGTTGAGTTTAGAAGAATGAGACCTCCTACCTTCTCGGTTCAAACTAATCCTATTGAGGCCGAGGGTTGGATCGAGGAAATGGAGAAGTTATTTGAAGTGCTCCGGTGCACAGATGTAGAGAAAGTGCGCTGGGAAACATTCAAACTAGATGGTGATGCCAAACCCTGGTGGAAGTCGGTGTCATGAAACCGAGAGAGAGAATTTCCTCACACTCCTTGGACTTGGGAGGAGTTCACGGAAGTCTTTTACAACAAGTACTTTTCGAAGATAGTGAGGCATCAGTGGGAGGTGAAATTTATCGAGTTAAAGTAGGGGGCTATGTCAGTGAGAGAATATGGTGCTGAGTTTGATCGACTAGCTAGGTTCTCACCACGGCATGTAGCCACTGAGCTGATGCGAGCACGTAAATTCCAGCTTGGCTTGAGGCAGGATCTCCAAAAGGATGTCGCCCTATGGGAAATGGAGACATACAAGAGTGTCATGTCCAAAGCTCTCATCGCAGAAGAAGAGAACCAGAAACAGTTTGCTTGGAGAGACAAGCAAAACAAAGAAAGGTCATATCAGGGACAATCTCAGGACCTGAGCAAAACAAGAGGGCGAGATTCCCTAGACCTCCGAGATACCCTACACACTGCAGACCGGCGATATCTACAGGGCCTAGTTCATACTCGAGGCCAGCAGTGCCTACATCTTTCAGACCATTCCGACCATCTGGTTCTTCTAGTAGCAGGGCCTCTGTGGCGCAGGGATCTTCGAGGGTATCGCCATTCACTCTGACCCTATCATGTGCAAAGTGTGGGAAGCCATACATGACAATGGAATGTAGGAGAGAGACAGGGGCATGCTTCAGGTGTGGCAAGATGGGCCACATGGTTAGGAACTGCCCATAGGAGAGCAAAGAGAGCAAGGAGCGGTCTGGATTTGTGTCTACTCAGAGATCGTCTCGACCTGTCATTCAAGGTCGAGCTTATGCTGTCACCGCTACTGATGCTCTGATATCGAACGATGTCATCCAAGGTATCATTACGTTTTGAGAGTTCAATTCTGTTATTACTTTTAGTTAATTTGGAATGTGTTAGTGAATTTTAAACACATAGGAATATTAGTGATTGTTATGTATTTTATTATATGCATGACGTATATGTTGATAAATAAACTAAGGTACTCTTCATATACGTCTTGACCAAGACATATGTGAGACTAAAGCGAGAGTACTGATTGACCCTGGATCTACGCACTCTTTCATTACGCCGATGTTCTCAACATTTATACTGATGACGCCGGAGGAGTTAGATTTTGTCTTGGCCGTAACGATTCCTATGGGCGATTCAGTTATGACGGATATAGTAAACAAGGTGGTGGTCATTAGAGTGGAAGAGGAGGAAACCTTAGCAGACCTGATTTTGCTGGATATGGTAGGCTTTGATGTGATCTTAGGGATGGACTGGCTATCCGCTTACCATGCGAACGTGGATTGCCTTCGAAAAATCACAGTTTTCCGCCCTCCATAGAGAAAGTCTTTTAGATTCTTCGGGGTGAAGTCTAAGGTAGCCCCATTGATATCAGCTATTCGGGCAGAGAAGATGATAAAGAATGGATGCAGCGGCTATATGGCTTTTCAGCAAGAGCAACAGGAAGAGAAAAATATAATTTCTGATATACATGTTGCTTGCGAGTCTCCCGACATATTTTTTGAGGATTTACCAGGACTACCACTAGCTCGGGAGATTGAATTTGCGATAAATTTAGTTTCGGGTACCGAGCCAGTGTCTAAAGCTCCATATCGAATGACACCTGCAGAGTTGTAAGACTTGAAGGAGCAGCTGCAAGAGTTACTTGACAAGGGGTTTATTCGACCTAGTGTGTCTCCTTGGGGAGCACAGTGTTGTTTGTCAGGGAGAAGGATGGTTCGATGCGTCTGTACATCGATTACCGTTAGTTAAATAAGTTGACGATTAAGAATCGTTACCCGCTTCCAAGGATTGGTGATCTTTTTGATCAGTTACAAGGAGCGATGTTCTTTTCGAAGATTGACTTGCGATCTAGTTATCACTTGTTAAGAGTCAAAGTAGAGGATATTGAGAAGACGGCGTTCAGAACCAGATATGGGCACTATGAATTTTTGGTTATACCATTTGGATTGACGAACACACCTGCGTCTTTTATGAACCTAATGAACTGAGTGTTTAAACCACACTTGGATAAGTACGTGGTTGTCTTTGTAGATGACATTCTTGTCTATTCCAAGACAAAGGAGGAATATGAAGGGCATCTACACGTGGCTTTACAGACCCTCAGAGATCACAAATTGTATGAAAAGCTCAATAAGTGTGAGTTTTGGCTTGACCAAGTCAGTTTCTTGGGTCATATCGTCTCTGCTAAGGGTATAACAGTCGACCCGACGAAGATTGAAGCGGTCGTAAATTAGGAACAATCGAAAATGGTAACCGAGGTCCGAGGTTTCCTTGGCTTGGCAGGATACTACAGATGATTTGTAGAAGAGTTTTCCAAACTATCAAGTCCGCTTACTCAGCTCACAAAGAAAAATGCTAAGTTTGATTGGACTGATCAGTGTGAGAAGAGTTTCCAAGAACTCAAGACGTGTCTGACTACAGCACCAGTGCTAGCTATACCTTCGGGTAGAGGAGGTTTTGCTGTATACAGTGACGCATCTTATAGTGGTTTGGGTTGTGTCCTCAACCAGCACAAGAAGGTTATCGCGTACGGCTTTAGACAACTCAAGGAACATGAGAAGAATTATCCGACTCACAATCTGGAGTTAGCAGCGGTGATCTTTACTTTAAAGATCTGGAGGCACTACTTATACGGTGAAATATTTGACATATTCACCGACCATAAAAGTCTCAAGTATCTGTTTACCCATAAGGACTTGAACATGCGATAACGCCAATGGATGGCATTTTTAAAGGATTACGATTGTTCTATCTAGTATCATCCTAGGAAGGCCAATGCTGTAGTGGATGCGTTGAGCAGAAAATCTTCGGCTCAGTTGTCACATCTTATTACCAGAGTACAGAGGTAGCATCAACTTAAGGACCTGGCCTTATGCGATACACTGATAGACGTCAAAAGTTCAGGGGCATTGATGGCTACCATTGTGATACGGCCCATGTTGTTTGATAACGTGCATAAGCTCCAGATGATTGATGATGAGCTGATGGCCATTAGAAAGGATGTGATCAATAGGATCCGACCTGATTTCTCTATCAAGGATGATGGTACTTTACTAATCAGAGATCGGATGTGCATACCTGCTAATAAGGACATTAAAGATACTATTTTGGAGGAAGCGCACAAGTCAACGTATGCTATACATCCTAGGAGTACCAAGATGTACCAAGATCTGAAGTGAAGTGTGACAGCCCGGATTTCGGCACCCCGAAACCCGTGCCATCAGCACGATCATCTTGACCTTGCCCCTTAGCTATGCACGAAACATTGGTATATCAAGCATCAAATAGAATAATAAATGAAATTGCGGAATTTAAATCTATATTAAAGCAGTTCTCCAAAAGACAGTTCTACCCTCATGCCTCTGCATGAATGGAGAACCGATCCGAACCATCGACGATAGCAATCATCACGGATGGTTCGTCCCAAAAGAATAATCCCAACTCAATATATACAGGGTTAAACAAAACAAGGCTTGACATACCAAGCCGTACAAATCTCTCTCAAAAAGCCCTTAAAGTGGCACAACGGAGTCCTCTAGAAGAAGTCCTCAGGAGGTGGCTCCAACTCGTCTCCGGCCGCAAGGTCCGACTCACCAGGGTCAGCGTCTCCTGAAGCCTCGGTCGCTGCTAGTAGTGGACCTGCGACGTATAGTCTATAGGGTGAGCTACATCCTAGCTCAATAGAGAACAAACACAGTTGAACATATAAATTACTACTCACATATATTCCATGATATGACATGCATGATGTGTCTATGCAGTTATAGATGAAAACAGTTAGAAAGCATTTCATTTTACTGTTGATTATGTGCTTATATTTTCATTTGCTCATGAATGATGCTGAAAAGGCCTAAAGCAAAACTTAAACTTTCAACTTAAGTAATCTCCGAGCAATATAGCATCGAGCCCCGATGAGATACCCTTCATCGTCATCTATATAGACACTTTTAACGTATTCTCTGGGAATACAATATAGTACGCAAGCCCCTTTCCCCTGGGGATTGGTGGCGGGGTTTCGCTTGTCTCAAATCAACACCCCTGGGGTGTGCTTCAGATATCTGGATAAGCCTCGCGGCCTATGGTTTCATTACGTATCGGTCACGGATATCCTGCCGTGTCAGTCGTGGATATCCCGCCACGTCGGTGGGGTACCCTATCAAACCTCAAATAACAAAAATATCGGTGCCTTACATATAGTTATTCACCGTGTAAGTGTGCTATCTTATATCAGTTAGGCCCTATCAAACATGATTCAATCCTGGATACATCCCTAGGATGTATCCATTCACTTGCATCACACCTGATGCTCTTATCTCTTTACTTCTACATCCCCTGGGGATGGCTCATTATACTTGCTCTCATGGGTGTTACTCACACACACTTTTCACAATTCTTAAAAAATAAACATTTGAATTAGAATTCTATATCACTACATACATGCTCTTGTAAAATAAAGTACATGTTCAAGGTGTTCCCTACCTCAAGTCTTTGTTTGATTAACGCATCAAGGTCCCACGTGGCTCCTTGTGCACTAGTTCACACGTACCACCTATGGTACCACATAACAGGTGAAACACATCACTAAAGATGCAATAAAGAAGGTCCAAGACCCTCCAAGAATCTTAAAGTCAAACTCAAAAGTTAACATTATTTATCTCAGTCGATTAATCGAACTCCAAAATCGATTAATCGAATCTGATTCGATTAATCGATTTCCAAAATCGATTAATCGAAAGTCAATATCGATTAATCGATTCTCAAATCGATTAATCGAGATTCTCATTCGATTAATCGAATCCTAATTCGATTAATCGAAATTTTCTGTTCAGCCAAGTCGATTTTCAATTCGAGTAATCGAGTTCCTAAAATCGATTAATCGATCCCAAATCGATTAATCGAAAATTGAAATCGATTAATCGAAATCCCATTTCGATCAGTCGATTTTCCCCAAGTCATTTCCTCCAGCCCCTGAGGTCCACTGGAGGTTCCCAGTCGATTAATCGATACCTAAATCGATTAATCGAAATCCAAAGTCGATTAATTGAACTCCAATTCGATTAATCGAAATCGGGGTCCACTGACTTTTCAACTTCCTGGCCAATTTCGATTAATCGAAACCCAATTTCGATTAATCGAAATTGTCGATTCAACTTTTGGTCGTTTCTTCTCAATCTTTTTCCACACATTTTCCTCTACTTTTCTAAACCATTTACCTATGATTTACACCATTTTCAACTACAATCTAACCTCTACAATCTATGCATTTCATTCACAAAAGTTTACCTTGAATCAATCTCAAATTGATTTCAAATCAAGTGGTTGGAAGGCTAGGGTTCCTTTTGCTTGAACGGATTCCTTAAATGAGAATCGGCCTCTTTAATACTTGAATCCCCCTTCCAATCACCCACAATGACTCCTTGCTTTATCACCCTCTTTACTCCTCTCTCTCTCTTCTTTACTCCTTCAACAACCAATTTTCCAGGATTTTAGGGTTATTAAACCCTTTTATCTTTCCCCCAGCTTGTGTGTTGAGCACATGCACCTCGATAGGTGTATGTGACTTCAGATTTACAACACACCCCATATAGCCACGCAAACCATCACATCGCGTCCGCTCATTACACTCTATGCTAACTATTGAACTTCTATTTGGTCAAACCTATGACCGATCAGGCACGAATCCTGAGGTCATAGTTTAGCGTACTTTTTCGGGCTATTACATGAAGTTTTTGGTGGAGAGGACTGAAGAAAGATGTTGCGGACTACGTTTCTCGATGTTTGGTCTGCCAACAAGTGAAAGTAGACCATCAGAATCAAGCAAGCTTATTGCAACCTTTACCCATGCCCGAATGGAAATGGGAAGCCATTTCTATGGATTTCATTTTGGGGTTGCCGAACACATTGGGAAGAACAATGTCATCTGGGTAATTGTTGATAAACTGACAAAGTTTGTTCACTTTCTGTCGTACCGCACTACGTACACAGCCAGTAAGCTTGCAGAGCTGTACATGAAAGAGATTGTTTGGTTACATGGCATACCAGTCAGCATTGTGTGTGATCAAGATCCGCTTTATACGTTGCAATTCTGGTGGCGATTTCAAGAAGGCATGGGTTCTAAACTAGAGTTCAACTTAGCATTTCATCCTCAGACAGATGGGTAGACTAAGAGAGTAAACCAGATCATAGAGGATATGTTGCGTGCATGTATGTTGAACTTTCATGGTTCATGGGATCAACATTTGCCTTTGATCGAGTTCACTTATAATAACAGCTATCAGTCTAGTATTGGGATGGCACCTTATGAAGCCTTGTATGGACGACGATGCAAATCTCCTTTAAACTGAGAAGAAGTCGGTGAGAAGCTCATTTTGGGACCTGATATCGTAAACAGTGCAACCGAGACAGTTCGATTGATCCACGAGAGATTACGAGTTGCTCAAAGTTGCCAAAAGAGTTATGCCGACCTTCATCGGACGCACATTGAGTTTCAGGTATACTTAAATGCGTTCAAGACACTTGAGTTTCCATAGTTATATCAGTTAGCTATGGAATTAACACTTATTTTTAGGTGGGAGACAAGGTGTTCGTGAAAATCTCGCCGACTAAGGGTGTGATGCACTTTGGAAAACATGGAATGCTGAGTCCACGTTATATTGGACCTTTTGAGGTACTCGGACGGGTTGGCGAAGTCGCGTACAGGATTGCTTTGCCACCGCAGCTTGCTAGTGTGCATAATGTCTTCCATGATTCCATGCTACGGCGATACGTGCGCAACCCGACTCATGTGTTAGACTTCCAACCGATCGAGATGCAAGAGGATTTGACCGTGATTGAGGAACCGATCGCGATTTTGGACCGTAGGGACCAGGTTTTGTGGACCAAGTTGATTCCACTTGTACTCGTAAAGTGGCGTAATCATTCAGCTTCGTAAGCAGTACTCGCACTTGTTTACCTGACATGGAAGGTACTTTTCATGATTTTAGTTTGAGTTGTTATCGTGATTGTAAGTATTTTCTATATAAGCAAGAATGTTTTTCTCTTATAATTAGCATATATGGGTGCAGTATGCGAGGTACATATACCCTCACTTTCGAAATGCGGTTCATTCCCATTAAGGACGTGTCTACATTAAGAAATCACTTAACTATCATGCTTGATTGATCAATTTAGTGAATTGATCAATCAATTGGGGTATTGATCGATCAACACATGGAATTGATCGATCAATTGTATTTAGAGCCTTGTACTCAAAATTAGTGATTGATCGATCAAAAGTGAAAATTGATCGATCAAGTTTGTGATTTGATCGATCAATAGAGGTGCAGTGATCGATCAAGGCTATTGAGAAAAGTCATTGAACTTACGTATTGATCGATTAATTTTGAAGATTGATCGATCAATTTTGAGGGATTGATCGATCAAGACTATCGGGCTAGGGCATTTTCACTTAAGAATTGATCGATCAATTTGAGCATTGATCGATCAATCCTATTGTTTTAAGTAACGATTGGGGTTTTTTAAATCTCATTTGCACGGTGAGAGGCTTGATCGTTCAAGAAAGGTTTTGGGCTCCCTTATGTTCAAGCGACACTTTGGATCATTTGCCGGCTACCTGAGTTCCTTTCCGCGCATATTTTGCTAGGTTCTTGTTTGGTTCAATCAGTAAAACCCTACCTTTCCTCTTCATTTGAGTTTGTATGTAAATTTTTATATTTTTGAACTATGGGGCTACAAACTAAGAATGTCTCGCGTAAGGTCCCCACGTCCCGAGTTCGTGCTTTCGTACCACCTCTCGAACCCATCGCCCAACCCATCGTGCCACCCGTGGCACCCGTTGAGAATGTGGTTCCACCCATTCAAAACGTGGGCTTCCAAATTGTTCCTACCCGAGTATGTTTTCGCCTCTACGCTTTTTGAAGATCGGTCCGAGATGACTTGGGCCATCGATTACATCACGAAGCTAGGGTTGAACCCTTGCTAGAGCCATTTCACACTTATTATTGTCCCCGTGTCGTGCGGGCTTTTTTTCCAACATCTCCATCGGGGCGACAGCCGACACCAACTCGTCACCTCGATTGACGAGTTTGAATATAAATTCAACCAGTTCCATGTCGCAGCTGCCGCACAGTGCACGTCGGTGTAAATTGAGACTTGTGGCGAATCCCATTGTGCTTACTTTATTTGTTGGTGGTAAAAGCAATTTAAAATCAAAGTAAAATAGGGGATGGAATCAACACAACTGAGAAATCCTAGACCTGCAAGATTCAGGGTCCATGTGTAGCAAGTTTTGATAAGTAAGAGTTTGTCACACAGAGAAAAGGTGATCTACGGCTCCAAGGGAGCCATCTCTAGTAGTCCCTCTAGATCTGACTACAGATCTGGCAGTCCTAAAAGGAAGGGAGTTTAGGGTCACTTATTCTAAATATCTTAAGGTAGCCTAATGAATTAACTACAGAAAGGGTTGAGAAGATGGATGGAGCGTCGGAAAATAAATATAAAAGGGTTGGAAGTATGCTATTGGGTCTAGATCAGAAAAGTTTTGTAACTCAGATTCAGATATGATGTTATAGAAATCCTGTCCAATGGCTACATTATCACCACTGAGGAGAAAGAATCCAACCCATCTCTGTGCCATGATCCAATCCCTTAAGGCTATAACCTATCCACTCAAATGGTCATAGACTATCCCATAGGGGAACTACAGTCCAGAGATGGGTCAAAACAAGTTAATCATTGTAGGCACTACTTCATCCAGGCTACAACAAGAATCCATAGGGAACCTCAACCTCTAAAGCTCTATGTGTGGGGCTAGGGCTGTATAGGACCATGTTAGCCCAGACACATAGAACCAGCAAGGGATTGAGTACAACCTTCGATCTAGTTGGCCATTGCTTGAGTTGGACTACAATGGTCCAGTCACAAGCCTACAATCTCAATAAACAGATCAGATCTAACATCTGATGGCGGGTCTATACAAATATAGGGGAGTCTGTCTCTGTACAATCTCCCACAAGGCTATAAGCACATGTGCAGATAAGGGAAATCCATCTTGGATCCTACGGATTGGCTTCACCCTAAGGCTATAGCCTGTCCACTTGAATGGTCACAGACTATCCCAGAGGCTATCCTCCTCATAGAGTCCAAAACAGAACAGTAATATTACTGCCACCACCATAGTCACAAGGCTACCAGCTCAGGCTCCCATGGGGATTTCAGATCTAGTGGGTCCTGTGGTGGGGCTAAGGCTGTATCGGACCATGATAGCCCAGACACACAGGTCACTTGGATCTGAATGGATCCTTAGAATCAGTCCTCCATTGCTTTGAATAACAGCTAAAGCAATGGCGGATCACAAGGTAGCAGCCTTGCACATAGCAACTCTCATTCGCACACATCCCATAAAAGTACATATCCTATTACAAAACATCTATTAAACTAATTCCAAAAATACATACAAAGGCATAGCTAGCAAGTGCTGAACTATAGAGAGAAGGAAAAAGAAAAAAGAAAACTACTTACAACTACAAAAGAACAGAAAAGAAAATGATCTCAGATCCCGTATCAGTGATAAAGTCTCCACACCTAAAGCTAAAGCAAGTTTGAATTTATATAGCAGTAGTGTGGCGGCGTATTAGGGTTAGGAAACCCTAATTTTAACGATGCCACATGGCCGAATACTATTCCTTGGAAGCCTCGGGGTGCGTGCACGGAGATTTGAGCATGGGAGTGTGTGCCCTAATCATTGGAAATTCCCAAAAAGTTCTCTGCTGAAGCGATGGAAGGTTAAAGTTCAGAGCTTCGCTAGGTAGCCACCGTTTCCCAGACTCATCACGTGATAGCTTTGTTCTTCGCGTGGTTGAGTTTAACTCTGAAGCTTCAGCTGTCGCGAGGTTGGTGAGCTCTCGCTGGATTGAGCTTCGCGCAATTGGATTGCTACTTGTGAATAGCGCGGGAACTGCGCGAGCATTCCATTTCACAATAGATCTTCGCGAGGCTAACTCTGGCTTCACGAGGCTGCTTTCTTCCTGAACAGTGCGAGAAGTTCACTTCTTAATGGAACTTCGCAAGGATCCTCGCGAGGCTTTGATAGTTTCTGAACTGTGCGAAAGGTTCTCTTGACAGATCATCGCGAGAATCCCCGCAATAGCTTTCAGGCTTTTCTGAACTGTGCGATAGCTCCTTTGACATTTGCATCCCGCGGCTACTTCGCGACAGCTACGCGAGGCAGGATTCTGAAGCTAGTCTGTCACTCAACTGCGCGAGAAGTTGTTGTGAAGTCTTGGGAATTCGCGAGAACTGTGCGAAACATATTTTTCTGAATCCTCTGAAGCTTTGGGAAGCTGCGCGAGCCTCTTCTCAGGTCTGGATTCAGTTCTCATTCTTCTGAGGGACTTCTGGGGTCAAAATAGGCTCCTTAGCAGAATTTATGGCCTTATTGCACTGCTGTTTATTACCTACAAAAATAGCTTAACAAACATTTATTAAAGGGCTAAGGGTCTATTCACAGGTTAAGTTAAGGGGTGAAAAGTGGTACTTTTCAAGTCTTAACACACCCCCAAACCTAATCTTTGCTAGTCCGTTAGCAAAGTCACACTAAAATAACTACAGAAATTAAATACCACTTTCGTAGGGAGCATGGATACATTTAGCGCATGTACCTAGCCTTATAAACCCTTAGGTGATCCCTAGTGGTAAAAGCAATTTAAAATCAAAGTAAAACAGGGGATGGAATCAGCACAACTGATAAATCCTAGACCTGCAAGATACAGGGTCCATTTGTAGCAAGTTTTGATAAGTAAGAGTTTGTCCCACAGGGAAAAGGTGATCTACGGCTCCAAGGGAGCCATCTCTAGTAGTCCCTCCAGATATGACTACAGATCTGGCAGTCCTAAAAGGAAGGGAGTTTAGGGTCATTTATTCTAAATATCCTAAGGTAGCCTAATGAATTAACTAAAGAAAGGGTTGAGAAGATGGATGGAGTGTGGAAAAATAAATATAAAAGGGTGAGAAGTATGCTATTGGGTCTAGATCAGAGGAGTTTTGTAACTCAGATTCAGATATGATGTTATAGAAATTCTGTCCAATGGCTACATTATCACCACTGAGGAGAAAGAATCCAACCCATCTTTGTGCCATGATCCAATCCCTTAAGGCTATAACCTGTCCACTCAAATGGTCACAGACTATCCCATAGGGGAACCATAGTCCAGAGATGGGTCAAAACAAGTTAATCATTGTAGACACTACTTCATCCAGGCTACAAGCTCAAGAATCCATTGGGAACCTCAACCTCTAAAGCTCTATGTGTGGGGCTAGGGCAGTATAGGACCATGTTAGCCCATACACATAGAACCAGCAAGGGATTGAGTACAACCTTCGATCTAGCTGTCCATTGCTTGAGTGGGACTACAATGGTCCAGTCACAAGCCTACAATCTCCATAACCAGATCAGATCTAACATCTAATGGCGGGTCTATACAAATATAGGGGAGTCTGCCTGTGTACTATCTCCCACAAGGCTACAAGCACATGTGCAGAGAAGAGGAATCCAACTTCGATCCTACGGATTGGCTTCACCCTAAGGCTATAGCCTGTCCACTTGAATGGTCACAGACTATCCCAGAGGCTATCCTCCTCATAGAGTCCAAAACAAAACAGTAATATTGCTGCCACCACCATGGTCACAAGGCTACCAGCTCAGGCTCCCATGGGGATTTCAGATCTAGTGGGTCCTATGGTGGGGCTAAGGCTGTATCGGACCATGATAGTCCAGACACACAGATTCTTTGGATCTGAATGGATCCTTAGAATCAATCCTCCATTGCTTTAAATCACAGCCAAAGCAATGGCGGATCACAAGGCAACAGCCTTGCACAGAGCAACTCTCATTCGCACACATCCCATAAAAGTACATATCCTATTACAAAACATCTATTAAACTAGTTCCAAAAATACATACAAAGGCATAACCAGTAAGTGCTGAACTATAGAGAGAAAGAAAAAGAAAAAGGAAAACTACTTACAACTACAGAAGAACAGAAAAGAAAATAATCTCAGATCCCATATCAGTGATAAAGTTTCCACACCTAAACCTAAACCAAGTTTGGATTTATATAGCAGTAGTGTGGCGGCACATTAGGGTTAGGAAACCCTAATTTTAACAATGCCACGTGGCCAAATACTGTTCCTTGGATGCCTCGGGGCACGTGCACAGAGATTTAAGCGTGGGAGTGCGTGCCCTAATCCTTAGAAATTCTCAAAAAGTCCTCTGCTGAAGCGATGGAAGGTTAAAGTTTAGAGCTTCGCTAGGTAGCCATCGTTTCCCAGACTCGTTGCGTGATAGCTCTGTTCTTCGCATGGTTGAGTTTAACTCCGAAGCTTCAACTGTCGCGAGGTTGGTGCGCTCTCACTGGATTGAGCTTCGCGCAGTTGGATTGCTACTTGTGAATAGCGCGGGAACTGCGCGAGCATTCCATTTCACAATAGATCTTCACGAGGCTAACTCTGACTTCGCGAGGCTGCTTTCTTCCTGAATAGCGTGAGAAGTTCACTTCTTAATGGAACTTTGCGAGGTTTTTGATGAGTACTGAAAAATGATGATATTTCACCCCTAAATACCTATATTTAGTTGTCCGATGAAGGCTATCTGATGAGATTGATTAGATTTGAAGTGTTTCAGGTAAATACAAGCCAAGTATAGAAAACAGTCCAAGAATTCTGAATATAATGTCAAAACACTGCAACTTCGGGTAATCAAGAACTTAGTGCGACTTGCGGCTAAATTTGGACCTTCAAGACGGCCGAATTACGACATTGTCAAAACATGGAAGTTGTAGATCTTTTCGTCAGCTTTCCAACGGCACAAGAATCGTCTCAATCCTAGTTCGGGATAGAAAGTTATTGCCGAAATACCGAAGCAGTATCTGAACCAAGAAAAAGTGCTGAATTTCACGGATTTCTGGGGTCGATGCATCGACCCTATAGGTCGATTAATCGAGGCAGAGGCAGAGTCTGACACGAAACTGACACTGTAAACCTGATTTTTGGGACTTTTTGGCGGCTCAATGCATCGACCCTCCCTGGTCGATTAATCGACCCGAAAATATTGGCTTAGGAGACTCCCGCGACGAGGGTCTATTTAAAGCGACTCAAACACTTCGGAAAAGAGAATTAGAGTAGATTAAGGAGGATTAGAAGGAGAGTTTTTTTAGAGAGTTTTAGTTTTTAGAGTTCTTAGTTTTTAGCCATTATTTTTCATAGTTAGACATAGAAATGGGGAAATTTTATTATTCTTTTAAGAGCTTTGTTCCCTTTAATTTTTCAGTACTCATTCCTAAATTTTGTTCAAAGTTTATTCCTGCATTAATTTCGTTTTTGAAGATCATCATACTTGTGGATCAAAGCAATTTCTTTTGAAGTTTGAGGTAATTTTAATTAATGTTATTTTCCTGTCTTTATTTATTTATGTCATTTAATCACAGTATGTGTGGCTAAATTTATAGGGATGGGGATCTAATGATTCCCATCCGAGGGATGTACTTTTAATAATATAAATTTAGGATTAAAATATGAGATTTTACTTTATGGTTGTTGTGCTATCATGAACGGATGAAATCCCCGTCACTAACCGGGATCGCGTGTGCCGAGCCATGCCCGGGATCTCAAATCTGTGACGGTAATTTTATCCGATCATTGTTATGGTCTTTTTGCTTTCATCGTGTGGATCTAATTACGATTATGTTCTGAGATCAAGTGTGTCGAGCCATGCCCTGGATCTTGGTTCTGTAATAGTAATTTTATCTTAAATACTCCCTAATCTGAATAAAGTGTGCCTAGCCATGCCCTTGATTTCAGATTTATAAGTGGTATTCTTGTTGGAATTTTCACCCACTTTGGGGATGATTTTTATTTGAACCTGAGATCATGTGTGCCTAGCTATGCCCTTGATCCCAGATCTATATATGAAAATCATCTAAGTCCTGATTGCAGGGATGCAACGTGGAACCTATTAGGGTGTTGACCATTGATCTTCCATAAAAGATGCTTGTTACCAATGAAATATCTCATAATTTAATCTTTAGATTTATATCATAGGAAGAACGGACCAAAGATGGGAGGATTTAGCATCTTCATCTTTATCATCATCTTCACTTTTACTTTTGAATTATCAATTGAATTTTAGTTTGTAGTCATTAATTACCATCTCATCAACCGCTTAAATCATAAAACTGGTAGAATACTGTTAGATCTTAGTAGATTTCTAGAATTGCTTCTCTTTTAGATATTTCAAAATTAGTCCTCGTGGGAACGATCTCGTACTTCGCACCCACTATATACAAACCGATTCGTGCACTTGCGAGTAAAACATCACATTAAAAATATCACATCAAGTTTTTGGCGCCGCTGCCGGGGATCAAATTAAGAAAATCTGAATTTTTGGTAGACAGTAAATTTTAGGAATTTTTGAGGATTAAAATAGTATTTCTGCTTAATTAAAAATATATATATATATATATATATATATATATATATATATATTTTGCTGGGAGTCGATGCATCGACCTTGCCTCGATTGATCGAGTGTGACTCGATCAATCGAATTTATTAAAAAAAAAAAAAAAAATTTGAGGTTTTCCTGCCTGAAACCTCCACTCTGTGCATCATTTGCATGCACACTAGGTCTTTTAAAGAGAGAAATTTAGAACCGTTAAATTCTGAGATCGAACGTGCCTGCCGGTCAAATCGTAAGGACGCTAGATCAAGGCAGAAATTTTTAAGTGAATCATCCACTGAAGTCAATATGACTGATAACATGAATGGGCAACTCGAACAAGAGGAAGAACCAACATTGAGAGAACTGTTTTCTCCGATAACTACAAATACCCCATCATGCATTGTATACCCCGCCACACCTGGTGGCCGGTTTGAAATTCGGACAAATGTCATCCAAATCCTTCCAATCTTTCATGGCATGGAGCGAGAAGATCCATACCAGCACGTTAAAGACTTCGTCGAAGTCTGCTCATCTGTTTACCAAAATTTCAGCAAAGAATCTGTAGGCTGCGCTTATTTCCTTTCTCTATAAAGGATAAAGCAAAAGCATGGTTAAATTCTCTACCACCGGGATCCATAACCACCTGGGATCAGATGGTCAAAAAGTTTCTGTCAAAGTTCTTCCCTATGGTGAAGACGAATGTCCTTAGACGTGAAATCACGGATTTCACGCAAGAGGAAGATGAGAGATTATATGAAGCTTGGGATAGATTCATGGATCTCTTACTCAAATGTCCGCACCATGGATACTCAAAGTGGAGACTGGTCCAATGTTTCTACAATGGACTAAATCAACCAAATAGACATCTGGTGGAGTCAATGAATGGCGGAGGATTCCTGAGCCTTAAAAAAACCGAATCTTATGCTTTCTTAGAAAAGCTAGCTAAGGATTCTCAGAACTGGGATTTCACAAAGACTCGGGAACAATCAGTCAAAGCCCGTGATCAAGCCGGGAGTTCAACCAAGAAAGGAGGACTATATGTAGTAAAGGATTCCCCAGATCTGATGGCTAAAATTGATTTCCTCACTCAACAAGTGGAGGAATTGAAAGTAAAGAAGAATGTGCATATGGTCAATACACAACCTGAGCCATGTTCAATTTGTGCAAGTCCAATGCATATGGCAGATGATTGTCCTTCAATGCAGAACTATCATGAAGACACATCTGAACAGCTAAATGTTGTGAATAATTATGGGCGGAATCAAGGAAACGTTTTCAATGAAAATAACCCAAATAGCTGGAGATACCACCCAAATTTCTCATGGAAACAAGATAATCAAAGAATGCAGCCCAGGAAACAGGGGACGAACTTTTATCCCCAACAAAATTTCAATCAAGGACATGGCGAGAACTACGGTCAAGGGCAATTTAGCGACAAGGGTTCAATAACCGAATCAATTACAATACAATCAAAATCAGGTTGGGCGCCCACGGCAATTGAACTAGAATTTTCGAGTTCTGTGACCAATGGGAGGTTATCAAAACCAACCACAACAAAATTTGTGCCGACATTTCCACCACGGATTTAACAACCCACGAAATCAGCCCCAACGTCCTCATACACAAACTCCTTCTACTGAGGACCTGATGAAACTCATTCATTCTCACACGTCCTCAATCTCTAAAATAGAGACCCAAATTGGGCAATTGGCATCCTTTCTCTGTGAAAGAGAAAAATGTTCGTTTCCAAGCCAACCTGTTCCTAACCCAAGGGGCCAAATGGTTGTTGAACAAACATCAACTTCAACACAAGAGGATAATCAACAACAAATTCGGGTGATCACAACGTTGAGATCTGGAAAGCAGGTCGATAACAAAGTAGTGTTGCCAGAGGAGGAGGAAGAGTCTGATGGAGAGAAGAAATCTGAAGAGAAAAAAGAAATTGATGACAAAGTACAAGCAAAAGAAATATCAGATGACAAGAGTGAACAGAAGAAAAGTCTTGTTCCGAAAGCACCGTACCCGCAAAGATTGATGGCACCACTGAGAAATCACGATGTGGAAGGAATAAATGAGATTTTCAAGCAGTTAAAAATTAACATTCCCTTCCTGGATGCCATCCGTCAAGTACCTGCTTATGCTAAATTTTTGAAGGATTTGGTCACAATTAAAAGAAGGACCAATATTACGAAAAAGACTTTCTTAGCCGAGCTGGTTAGTTCAGTGTTGCAAGCAAAGCTCCCAATCAAATACAAGGACCCAGGTTGTCCTACAATCTCGATCATCATCGGCGATAACCGTATTGATCAGGCCCTTTTAGATTTAGGAGCAAGTGTCAACTTGTTGCCTTATTCTGTGTATAAGGAGCTCGAATTGGGAGAACTTAAGACCACTGCGATGACCCTTCAATTAACTGATCGGTCCGTAAAGATCCCTCGAGGAATTGTGGAAGATGTCCTCATCAAGGTGGATTCTTTCTACTTTCCTGTAGATTTTGTTGTTCTAGACACTGAACCGGCATCAAATTTGAAGAATAATATTCCAGTGATTCTAGGAAGACCATTCCTAGCAACCTCCAATGCGCTGATCAATTGTCGAAATGGGATCATGAATCTGTCATTCAGGAATATGACAGTGGAACTCAACATTTTTAATATTGCCAAGCAGCCTATGGAGGATGATGGACATGCACAAGCATACATACTCGATGAAATTGTAGAGGAAATATTTCATGCATCTGAATCTGAAGATCCTTTAGCAGCTTGTCTTGCGCATTTTGGAGAAAATGTCGATGTGGATCAACTATTCCAAGAAGTAAATCACATGTTGGACTCCACACCACGTCTGGGAGAAGAACAGGAAATAGAGTGTGGAACTCAAATTGAATTAATCAAGGAAAAGCCGAAAGAGGAGGAGAAAGTGTCCTTAGAACTTAAACCTCTTCCAGAAAATCTCAAGTATGCCTACCTGGGGGAGAATGAAACTCAACCCGTTATAATATCATCAACACTGGATGCGAATCAGCAAGGCCAACTCATGAATGTACTCAAAGAGCACCAAAGTGCCCTTGGTTGGTCGATAAAAGATATCAAAGGCATTAGTCCGACGGTATGTATGCACCGAATCCATTTGGAAGACAATGCTAAGCCTTCTAGGGAACCACAGAGGAGACTGAACCCTATAATGCAAGATGTGGTCCGAAATGAGGTAATCAAACTTTTAGATGCTGGAATCATATACCCCATCTCGGACAGTAAATGGGTCAGCCCCACACAAGTGGTCCCTAAGAAATCGGGAATCACAGTGGTGAAGAATGAAGAAAACATACTGGTCCCTACAAAAATTCAAACAAGGTGGAGAGTGTGCATTGATTATCGAAAGTTAAATTTGATGACGAGGAAAGATCACTTTCCACTTCCGTTTATCGATCAGATGTTAGAAAGATTGGCCGGGCATGAGTACTATTGCTTTCTCGATGGCTATTCCGGGTATAACCAAATAGTCATTGCACCGGAGGATCAAGAGAAGACCACTTTCACATGTCCTTTTGGTACTTTCTCCTACTGACGAATGCCGTTTGGGCTTTGTAATGCACCAGCTACATTCCAAAGATGTATGCTGAGTATTTTTTCAGATATGGTCGAGCGATTCCTGGAAGTCTTCATGGACGACTTCTCGATACATGGAAACAGTTTTGCTGACTGTTTGAATCATTTGTCGCTAGTGCTTGCACGATGCCAGGAGAAGAACCTTGTTCTTAATTGGGAAAAATGTCACTTCATGGTTAAAGATGGCATTGTTTTGGGACACATCATATCGTCCCAGGGTATTGAGGTCGATAAGGCTAAATTTGATTTAATTGCCGACCTACCACCACCGAGGACAGTGAAGGAAATCAGATCTTTTCTGGGCCACTCTGGTTTTTACAGGCGTTTTATTAAAGATTTCAGTAAGATAGCACGGCCGCTCTGCATCTTACTTTCAAAAGATGCCCCATTCATCTTTGATGATAAATGTTTGCGCGCCTTTGAAACCATTAAGGCCGAATTGATAAAAGCTCCAATAATTCAATCTCCGAACTGGGAGTTCCCTTTCGAAATTATGTGCGACGCCTCTGATTATGCAATTGGAGCTGTTCTGGGGCAACGAATAGAAAAATTACCGCATGTAATCTACTATGCGAGTCGCACTCTCAACGATGCCCAGTTGAACTACTCGACCACTGAAAAGGAACTTTTGGCGGTAGTTTTCGCGTTGGATAAATTTCAATCCTATTTATTAGGATCTAAAGTTGTGGTATTCACAGATCACGCTGCTCTGCGTTATCTGTTCGCTAAGAAAGACGCTAAGGCACGTTTAATTAGGTGGATCTTGTTGTTGCAAGAGTTCAATTTGGAGATCAAGGACAAGAAAGGTTCAGAAAATGTGGTGGCCGATCACTTGTCACGAATAATTATTGAGAAACCTGACGAGCCTGTTCCGATCTTGGAGCACTTCCCGGATGAACAGTTGTTCAGGATTGATTGCCCACCTTGGTATGCGGATCTTGTCAATTTCCTAGTCACCGAGAAATTACCTCACCATTGGTCGAAGAATGAGAAATTTATTTTCTTAGCTCGGGTGAAACACTATTTTTTCGAAGATCCGTACTTATTCAAATACTGTCCTGATCAAATCATACGAAGATGTATTCCTGAATCTGAGCAACCACGAATCATCTCGTTCTGTCATGAGTTAGCTTGTGGAGGTCACTTTAGTTCCAAAAAGACTGCAGCAAAGATCTTTCAAAGTGGTTTTTACTGGCCGACAATCTTTAAAGATTGTCATCAACATTGCAAATCCTGTCACAACTATCAAATGCTAGGCCGAATCTCAAAGCGCAACATGGTACCGCTCAATCCAATTTTAGAAGTTGAATTATTTGATGTTTGGGGGATCAATTTTATGGGTCCTTTCCCAAATTCGTTTGGAAATACGTTCATTCTTGTCGGTGTTGACTATGTTTCGAAATGGGTAGAGGCCGTGGCTTGTAAATCTAATGATCACAGAGTAGTGATCAACTTTCTCAAGGATCAAGTGTTTTCGCGTTTTGGCATTCCAAAGGCGATAATCAGCGATGGTGGAAAGCACTTTTGCAATAAAGTGTTCACCCAATTAATGAAGAAATATGGTGTCACACACAAAGTTGCTACACCTTACCATCTTCAGACAAGTGGCCAAGTTGAAGTCTCTAATCGGGAACTTTAGCGGATTTTAGAAAAGACAATCAATCCGAATCGTAAAGACTGGTCGTTAAAGTTGAATGATGCTCTATGGGCGTATAGAACTGCATTTAAAACTCCGATTGACATGTCGCCGTATCGGTTGGTCTTTGGTAAAGGATGTCACCTCCCGGTTGAATTGGAACATCGAGCATTTTGGGCCGTTAAGTCATTGAATTTTGATCTCCTGAAATCTGGTACCCAAAGGGGTTTCCAAATAAATGAATTAGAAGAAATCCGTGCTGATGCATATGACTGTGCTAAATCATACAAGGACCGTATGAAACGGGTTCATGATCAATCTATTATGCGGAAATCGTTTGTTATTGGTCAACAGGTTCTACTCTACAATTCTCGACTTCATCTATTTCCGGGAAAACTAAAAACCTGTTGGAGTGGTCCTTTCAAAATCTCTCGAATACTCCCCAATGGGGCAGTAGATATTATCAACCTGAAACACGGGAATGTTTTTCGAGTTAACGGTCAGCGATTGAAACCGTTCCTTGAGAATGCGATTGCATTCTCTGACACTATTTCTTTGAGTGAGCCACTGGCTCACCCTGACTGAGCGATTCCCAAGGTCGAGCTATCGACTTTAAACTAGCGCTCATTGGGAGGCAACCCAATTGTGTATTTTCCGTTTGGTTGTGTTTTGTTTTGTTTTTAAAAAAAAATAATAATAAAAAAAAATAAAATTTTGGAATCGATGCATCGTCCCCTTTGTGCTCGATTAATCGACCCTTTTGGTTGATTAATCGAGAGTATTTAATGGAGTCTCCTTTTTCAAGGAGACTGCATTTATGACGGTTTTTGACTTCTTTTTTTTTTTTAGTCGCTTAATCGACTCCTTGAGTCGATGCATCAACTGCACATTTTGAAAATTGTGCCGTATTGAAAATCTGTCAGTTTTGTTTTTATTTGGTGTCGATTAATCGACTCTTTATGAGTCGATTAATCGCCTTTTATTTCGGGACATGCATTTTTGGTTTTTCTCTGCCTCGATTAATGTCGATTAATCGAGGAAGTGCGTCGATTAATCGACTTTTCCACTTCCGGACGTTGCGTCTTTTCACTTAAAGACGTTGCGTGTTTCCATGCGTCGGGACTTCTGACACGCCCGTTTTCAATGGAGTCGATTAATCGACCCTTTTGGTCGATTAATCGATTATTTTACGTGTGTCCGTCCCGAGAGGACGCCTTTGCGCCTATTTAAATGGAGCAGTCTCGCTACGATTTTCATTGAGTTTGTTTTTTTGACTGCCTCCGACATTCCGACAGTGCAATCATGGCTTCGACCTCTACCACGCCGCAAAGACTTGTACAACGCCCTGCTGGTCATCCACGTGATTAGCCAAGTGGTCGCTTCGCGACCCGCGACCTGTGTTCCGAATATGTTTTTGATCTCGCGGCTTTTCAAGCACTGCTTATCTGCGCCGTTTCCCTCGCCTATGCGATGACTCTCAATGCCCATTTTCTCCTCACTCCACCCATGATCAAAGTGTCCGAACGCGTTGTTCGGTTATTCTATCAGAATATGGCATGGGTGCCCGCCTCCATCGAGAATCAAGTCGCCGCCCACTTCACTGTTACAATTGATGGGTGGTCGCGCCCGATTTATCCGCACACCATTGCGGAGGTCTTTAATGTTTTGTGCGAGCGCCCTCACAATCACATTTTGGGTGAGGAACTCGACGAGTCTCAGGAGGATATAATCAACGAGATGTGCCGCGGCATATTTTCTTCTGGGATCGCCACTAGGCGATCGGCGTTACGCCGCTTTTGTTTTGGGATAGTGTGGTGATGCAATCTACGCCCGTGGCCACGTTGGGTGGGTTCAAGCACTTTATGGGGCCCACTGAAATTCATGGATCAACGTGCCCAGGATTATTCATGATGGCATGTGGCGATGCCATGACGAACTCACTAAACCTACAACTGGTAAAGTCCCGTTGGTCTACTTCCCCCATTATGTTATGAAGTTGCTTAATTTTCTTTGTTTCCCGTTCTACCGGGATGATGATATCGGGGACCTTGCATTCTATCGTTATGGTGCGTCCCAATGGAACCGCAGTATGCGTCTCTTGAGAAATATCCCTAATGCCCCTGCTGATGCACCAGCCCAACCGGCTCCCCCACGCCAGCGTCGCCGCGTCCATCAGGATGACCAACATGCACCTGATCAAGGACCCAAGGAGGGTGTGTCGCTTGGTTCGCTCCAAGCCCAAATTACCTCTTTACAAGAGGAGCAGCAACGACAACATGGTGCACTCCTGCGCCGTAGCCACTATGATCGTTCCTTCCTCCATCAGATCGGGCAACGCATGTGGCCTGATAGTTATGATGAGATGCGCGCCAGGGCCCGCCAGGCCGAGGAGGATGGAGATGATTAGTTTGATTAGTCTAGGATTAGGTTTTTTCGTTTTGTGTTATTTTTTTCTTTCTTTTGTTTAGGCTGTTTATTTTAGGAGTCAAATCAGAAGTGTCCATGTAATCATCGTCTTTATCAATGAAAAAGTGTGTTTTCTAATCTGTGTGGGATTGTCAAAATTTTGCAAATTACCGGTTGCCTTTAGAGTAGTTGGAACGCACTTTTAAAAAGCCAATTTTCATAAAATTTCAACTCTCTGCCAAGATGGTGTCGATTAATCGAGGGTTATACTTGATTAATCGACCCACTGTTTGCAAAAAAAAAAAAAAAAAAAAAAAAAAAAAAAAAAATTTTTAGGAAGTCGATGAATCGACCCCTCTGTCGATTAATCGACCCCCAAAGGGTCGATGCATCGACCTTTAGGGTTCGATTAATTGACCCTCTATTGCAAAAAAAAAATAATAATAATAATAATAATAATTTTGGGAGTCGATGCATCGACCCCACTGTCGATTAATCGACCCCACCGTTTTTGGTTTTTTTTGTTTTTTTTGCGACGGCACTCCTATTGGAACTCTAATTTGCCACTTTTCTCACGCCCGTGGACTCCCTTAGACGTACTGCCACACTTTTCATTGTTTCTTTTCTGCAGGACACCTCTTTCCACTCCTACTCCAACTCTATATATTTTTCCCTTTATATTCCCCTTTAGGCTCATTTTTTATTAACTCTGCACAATCTTTCTCATGGCCCGACGATTATATCTCACTAGAGCGCGATTATCAAAGATGGAGGAGACTGCTAAAAAGCGGGAGCGCCGCTCTCATCGGACGGTCCCTTTTGTGCCAAACAATGTTGAAATCATCGACCTCGATCTGATGATCATTCCTTACTGGGGAGAACTATCTCGAAAAAAGGTAAATCGCTCCAAATCTCCTACACCGTGCTTCAATACTGATATCGAGATAATTGATGTGATGCCGTCACCGTCTCCCCCATCTTCATCTCCTACTTTCGCCCCCCACCTCCATCCATACTATCGGCGGAGCCTCATCAATTTCCCCTTGATCTTTGGAAGAAATTGTTCCCTGTGCCTAAGAATATCAATTTAAGTGACCCGAGGTGGATGGGTCCGCCTGCCAATGACTAACAGAGTTGGATTCATGTTTAGTTTAGGATTTAGGCTTTTTAGTTTTTTTTTCTTCTTTCCTTTTTGTTTTGTTTTGTTTAGTTTAGATTGTTTTTAATTCCCTCAATAGTGTAACCATATTCCCTTCAATATATTTTTTGTCATGTTCCACTTTGATGCACATATTCTCTGCACCTGATCTTTGTGTTGAGGTATTTTTTTTCAAACAGGTTTGGGGGTGCGCTACTTCTTTCAGTCAATGCGGACATTGTCATCTTTAGGTTTGGGGGTATGATTATCTATTTTGCGTCATTTATATGTTTTATCTGAAAAAAAAAAAAAAAAAAAAATTAATTTTGAAGTCATCATGCACATCATTTTACGATTGTTTTCAAACTTTAGTTGATGATGCATGTGAATTTAATTTTGAGAATAATAGTGTCATATTTTGATTACTTGTATCTAAGATGATGAAGCTTAATGTGATATTTTATGGATAATTTTGATATTCATGCTTAGAATTTTTACACTTATACCAAGCTAAGACTTAGAAATCGATGAACTGTTTTGAATGTTGAATCTTAGGATCTTAGTAGAGACTAAACCCAGTGAGCTCTAGAGCTAATTTCCCGTCATTGATGAGTGAATATATAAACTCGGAGTTTTCTTTGAATACGACTTATTTTGCATAATCTCATACACTTCATTTTGACTTGTGACTTTGCATGAAATCAAATTCATATCATTATGTTAGAATGTACTGTATATCTACTCAAGACAAATAGGCAAAGTTACTATCTTTTAAGGATATGATTGAAGGCCATCTTTGGCTCGTTTGTGCTTAAAATGTCCCACCTCAAATAAATTTATCTTTCTAGTTCCCCTTTGAGCCTATTGAAAAATTTACTTTTATACATTCTTTGATAAGCCACGTTAACCTTTAACCCTTCACCATTTCTGAAAATTCAGCTTTACCCTTCTTATTTCTGAGAAATTAGGAATGAGGGATGAGAGTGAACGAAAAGAGAGTAAGTGGAGAGATACTGAGTTGTGGTGTTTACTGAGAGTGTATGGCAAAAATAAAAAGAAAAAAAAAGGGGGGAGAAAAAGAAAAAAATTGTGAAAAATAATGAAAAATCTGAGGTGCTTCAAGAAAAAGGAAGAGAAAAAGAAAGTTGAGAAAAATAGAAAAAAATTGAGAAAAATAGTGAGAGATTAGAAAAGAAAAAGAAGAGAAATAGAAAAAATCAAAAAGGAGTTTCTTTTCCAATTTCTCAGAAACTTTGAATCCCAACTTCCAATTCTTTCTTACCCTTTCCTGAGCCCCATTACAACCCTAAAAAGACCTTCATGATCTGATCTTGCATTAGTAACTACCTTGTGGAGAGTAAATATGTGATACTTATGACACGTGATATGACATGTTTAGGATATACAAGTATCTTCTTATGAGATTTATTTTTGTTCATTGATTGCATCGTGTTTCATTTATCATGTGAGACCTTTTTATTTGCTTTGTATTGATGAGATTGATTAGATTTGAAGTGTTTCAGGTAAATACAAGCCAAGTATAGAAAACAGTCCAAGAATTCTGAATATAATGTCAAAACACTGCAACTTCGGGTAATCAAGAACTTGGTGTGACTTGCGGCTAAATTTGGACCTTCAAGACGGCCGAATTATGAAATTGTCAAAACATAACAGTTGTAGATCTTTTCGTCATATTTCCAACGGCACAATAATTGCCTCAATCCTAGTTCGGGACAGAAAGTTATGGCCGAAATATCGAAGTAGTGTCTGAACCAAGAAAAAGTGCTGAATTTCACGGATTTCTGGGGTCGATGCATCGACCCTATAGGTCGATTAATCGAGGCAGAGGCAGAGTCTGACACGAAACTGACACTGTAAACCTGATTTTTGGGACTTTTTGGCAGCTCGATGCATCAACCCTCCCTGGTCGATTAATCGACCCGAAAATATTGGCTTAGGAGACTCCCGCGACGAGGGTTTATTTAAAGCGACTCAAACACTTCGGAAAAGAGAATTAGAGTAGATTAAGGAGGATTAGAAGGAGAGTTTTTTTAGAGAGTTTTAGTTTTTAGAGTTCTTAGTTTTTAGCCATTATTTTTCATAGTTAGACATAGAAATAGGAAAATTTTATTATTCTTTTAAGAGCTTTGTTCCCTTTAATTTTTCAGTACTCATTCCTAAATTTTGTTCAAAGTTTATTCCTGTATTAATTTTGTTTCTGAAGATCATCATACTTGTGGATCAAAGCAATTTCTTTTGAAGTTTGAGGTAATTTTAATTAATGTTATTTTCCTGTCTTTATTTATTTATGTCATTTAATCACAGTATGTGTGGCTAAATTTATAGGGATGGGGATCTAATGATTCCCATCCGAGGGATGTACTTTTAATAATATAAATTTAGGATTAAAATATGAGATTTTACTTTATGGTTGTTGTGCTATCATGAACGGATGAAATCCCCGCCACTAACCGGGATCGCGTGTAAGCCATGCAGGATCTCAAATCTGTGACGGTAATTTTACCCGATCATTGTTATGGTCTTTTGCTTTCATCGTGTGGATCTAATTACGATTATGTTGCAGGGATCGAGTGTCTTGGAGCCATGCCCTGGATCTTAGTTCTGTAATGGTAATTTTATCTTAAATACTCCCTAATCTGAATAAAGTGTGCCTAGCCATGCCCTTGATTTCAGATTTATAAGTGGTATTCTTGTTGGAATTTTCACCCACTTTGGGGATAATTTTTATTTGAACCTGAGATCATGTGTGTGCCTAGCCATGCCCTTGATCCCAGATATATATATGAAAATCATCTAAGTCCTGATTGCAGGGATGCAACGTGGAACCTATTAGGGTGTTGACCATTGATCTTCCATAAAAGATGTTTGTTACCAATGAAATATCTCATAATTTAATCCTTAGATTTATATCATAGGAAGAACGGACCAAAGATGGGAGGATTTAGCATCTTCATCTTTATCATCATCTTCACTTTTACTTTTGAATTATCAATTGAATTTTAGTTTGTAGTCATTAATTACCATCTCATCAACCGCTTAAATCATAAAACTGGTAGAATACTGTTAGATCTTAGTAGATTTCTAGAATTGCTTATCTCTTTTAGATATTTCAAAATTAGTCCTCGTGGGAACAATCTCGTACTCCGCACCCACTATATACAAACCGATTTGTGCACTTACGAGTAAAACATCACATTAAAAATATCACATCAGTTTTGATAGTTTCTGGACTACACGAAAGGTTCTCTTGACAGATCTTCGCGAGAATCCTCGCGATAGCTTTGAGGCTTTTCTGAACTGTGCGATAGCTCCTTTGACATTTGCATCCCGCGGCTATTGCGCGACAAGCATGTGACGAGGATTACGCACTCAATTCAAGTTGTTGTGAAGTCTTGAGAATTCGCGAGGACTGCGCGAAGCATATTTTTCTGAATCTTCTGAAGCTTTGGGAAGCTGCGCGAGGCTCTTCTCAGGTCTGGATTAAGTTCTCATTCTTCTGAGGGACTTCTGGGGTCAAAACAGGCTCCTTAGCAGGATTTATGGCCTTATTGCACTGCTGTTTATTACCTACAAAAATAGCTTAACAAACATTTATTAAAGGGCTAAGGGTCTAATCACAGGTTAAGTTAAGGGGTGAAAAGTAGTACTTTTCAAGTCTTAACACACCCCCAAATCTAATCTTTGCTAGTCCCTTAGCAAAGCTACACTAAAATAACTATAGAAATTAAATGCTACTTTCGTAGGGAGCACGGATACATTTAGCGCATGTACCTAGCCTTTTAAACCCATAGGTGATCCCTAGTGGAGGAGTGAAGTCTCCTGAGGGTTTTCAGTGAAGACACCCACAAACTTCTCAATGAGACAATTAACAAAAGTGCATTATTATCAAGTGAGCAGTCAAGAAACAGAGTTAGTTCACCCTTGAATCAGTAAGAATATAAGAAATTCAAACACCTTGGCTGCACAGCAATTTAAACAATATAAGCTTCTCATGAAAGCACAGTATTTCCAATCAGTTTACACCAAAGAACAATTCACATGTGTGTCAGCACTGAGCTCATCACTAGATCAAAAATTAGGTTGTAGATCATACTTAATGCATTCAATATCAGGCCCAAAACTCTCTAGGGCATACTTAATGCATTCAATATCAAACCCAAAATGAGGAACTTTTAAAGGTTTCACTTTCTCTAAAGCTCAAGAGCAGTTACATCCCCCAAATGGGTCTGTAAGCATGAGCATAGGCAAAGCTCTTAAGTGCTGGCATCATTGACAGATCCTCACCATAGATTGGATAACTCTTTATCTCCACATGACAGCTCACTCAACTTTGGATCAAAAGGGCTTTAACTGGGCTGTAATGTGGCTTATGGAGTGGAGTTAAAAAGAATGGAAGGTTGAAAAGGGGTTCAAAATTGAGAAATCAGTAGGTGAAGGAGGTGATTCATGACTTCACCTTCTTTAATTCAGCTCCTTTCATCTTCTTTGAGGTTTTCAGAGAAGATGAAAGGAGTGGAGTTTAACTGGGCTGTAATGTGGCTTATGGAGTGGAGTTAAAAAGAATGGAAGGTTGAAAAGGGGTTCAAAATTGAGAAATCAGTAGGTGAAGGAGGTGATTCATGACTTCACCTTCTTTAATTCAGCTCCTTTCATCTTCTTTGAGGTTTTCAGATTTGAAGTGATCAGTTTCTCTTCTTGATTTCAATTTTCCCAATGAAAGTTCCCTCTTGACTCCTCTCTTACTCCTCTTCATTATTATTTTTGTTTCTTTTTTATGTATTTTTCTTCTTTTTATTTTGTTTTTGCTTTTCTGAAATGCCACCATTTTCTCAGTTACCATACTGCCAGAATTTTGAGATACATTTTTTCTATTCACCTAGTGTTGACCATAGCTAGTCCATCTTCAACTCTTTCTCCTTTACCTTCTGAATTCTCAGAGTGAGGGTAGGCTGAATCAGGTTCATAGGTTCAGGTACAAGTACTCAGGTGCATTTTGAAGAAATTTAGGATTTAAAGCTCAAAGGGGGTATGGACAAGGGCAGTTGCGTAAGGTTGGTTTATTTAGGCTCAAATTGTCCAAGAGAAGGCCTTGATCCTTTCCTAAGTCTCATGAGTGCTGTCAGTTATTTCAACTTGGAGTTGCCTAACTTCTAGTGAGCACAGTGACTCAGCCAGTCCTTATAGCTAGAAGAAATTGCCTTAGTCACTCCTCAAAGAAAATTTTTTTTGTATAGGCCCAAATCTCACTAGTTATGGTCTTCTTTTGAATTCTTAAGTATGTCCTTACCTTTTCTCTCTCTAATGATTCACTAAGTGCTGATACAAGTGAGTTTCCTTGGTGATCTCATCATGGAAATGTGAAATTTTAAAAGTTTATAATGCCTAAAGTTTAGAAAAAATTTTAAATTTCATTATATTTCTGATTCTCCAGTGAACATGACCCATTTCCATCTTACTCACATAATTCTGCTGCACTTAGGTTAATTATTCCATTGGTAGGATCTGCCTCCACACCCCCAAACCTATGAGGAGCAGTGTCCTCACTGGTTCAAAGGTGGGTGTGCAGCAGATTTATTAATGGCAAAATAAAAGGAAATAATATGGAGCAAAACAGACACAAGACAAAGAAAAATAGCAATGACAAAAGAAGAAGATCTATTATAAGAGAGAAATATACAAAATAAAAAATAACAGGAGAAAAAGAAAATGCAGAAACAGAAAAATCCTAGGTACAAGCTAATTGGAGCCTGAATCAAACCCAGTCCCAACCCATCTTCTTGGCATGCTCTTGAAGGAGAGCCTCTTCCTCTTTTTTCTTTCGTTCCCTCTCTTCCTTTCTTTGGGCTGCAGTTTTAGGCATGGTTGGAGCTTTTGGTGCCCTCACCCTCATTTTGGGGGCCTTTGGTGCAGGAGGGATCACTGGGGATTTGTCTGTGGTTTGCTTAGGTGATTTGATAGGACTTTTTCCTTTGGGACTCTACCCTTTTGGGCCTTGCCCTTTCTGAGTCTGAGGGAGAATAAGAGGAGATTTTGCTTTTTCTGGCTTAGGAGGGACAACCGGGCTCTTGCCTTTAACTTGCTGGTTCAATGGTGGTGCCTCCTCAGACTGGGCAGATTGTTCTTTTCCAATTTTTATAGAGGCAGCTGTGTGAGTAGTCCTCTTAGCTGTAACTTTCCTTCTCTAAGGACAAGTTTGCTCAGCCGGGTCTGATGAAGGAGGAGCAACAGGACTTTTAGCACTTGGATCCACAGGTGGTGCAGAGTCAGACTCTGAATCAGAGGGAAAAAGAGCTGTGGGATCTAATCCAAGGGCTGCAGCAGCCTTTCTGCATTCATCTTTGGAAAGTAGCCGACCACGGGGGTCATCCTATGCAGAAGCTCTGGTGGCCTTTGGCGGTGGAGATGGAGGTGCAGGCTTTTTCCCTTTTTGGGCAGCAGAGGCTCTTTTGGAGGGAGAAGGTTTCTTGGAAGCAACCCTTTTTCTCTTGGGTGCAGGAGATTTAGCAGAGGGAGGCACTGGAGCAGGAGGTGGAGGAGGTGGAGATGTAGATGTAGGAGCAGGGGGAATGGAAGAAGATGGTCCGAGGTGTGTGGAAGGTGGGGCCTCAGGAGGTTCTGTAGCAAGAGGGGTGGCCTGAATTGGTTGGCCTAACAGAGATGCAATCCTTTTTTGCAAAATTTCAATCTGCTTTTCAGCATAGAGGAGTTTGGCATCAGAAAGCCCCTTAGTGAGCCTGTGGATCTCCTGAGCATTGTGCAGTTTCTTTTCATACATCCGGGCTCTCTTTTGCTCCAGTTCGACATTGGCTTTCTCCATCTCCGCATTCAATTTGTAGTAAGTTGCCGCAGACTTTTTCTCATTAAGGGTCTCCAAAATTTTCTCCCACCCCTTTGAAATATATCCAAGCTGCTGTCTGTGAGCAAGCTTCAAGTCACTCAATTTCTGCAGCCAAGGAGATTCAATGGATTGTCTAAGTTGGGCCATTCCCCTGAGAACATCCCTCTTGATGTAGGCATTGTCCCTCATGGCATGGAGGAGGGTGAAGTAAGGAGGGGTGTAATAGGAATGTCTTGGTAGGATAGGTAGAAAGGGAGTGGAAGAAATAGAAGGTGATGGGTCCTGGAGGGGTGGAGTAATGGTGGTAGGGAGGGCATTCACATGTGGGGGCTGGGCAAAAAGTTTTGGGTCTGTTTGAGTCGAGTTGTCAGAGAATCTAGGAGGAGGTAATATGAGAGGTGGAATGGAGGGCATGGGTGGAAAAGAAAATGAAGTGGATGCAGTGGAAGTGGGTGGAGCTAAGGAAGGGTAATAGGGGATAGTGAATGGGATGAAAGGAACTGGTGGGGCCAAAAGTGTGTGTGGGTGGATGGAAAGTGTGGATGGGAAAGGAATGGGGTCTGTTTGGGTGGAAGTGTTGGTAAATTGTGGTGGAGGTAATATGAGTGGGGGAAGGATAGGTAGAGTGGGGATGGAGTGGTGGGGTATGGTGAGTGATGTGGGGAAGGAAGTGGAGAATCTGGGAGAGGGATATCATGGGTTGGCATGGTGTCAAGTAATGTAGTCATGAAGGCTTGATATTCGAAAGTAGTGGCGGGATTAAAGTCAAGGTCTACGAGTGGAGGTGAAGTAGGGATGGCTGGGATGGTTGCTGGGTCAATGTGTATGGTTGCAATGGTTGTACCAAGAGTAGGGTGTGTCTGTGAGGGAATAGTAGAGGTTGTGGTCTTCCTTTTTAGGTAGGATAACAGGGGAGGGTTGTCAGGGTTCTGTGCCGGTGATGGAGGAATTGGGGCTGGGTATTGAGGTAAGGTAGGTGAAGGTAAATAGCTGTCATGGGGGTCAATGTCCTCAACAGTACTAATCTCAGGGAAACGTGAGGGTATGGATAAGGGAGACAGACGAGGAAAAGGGAAAGATGGAATAGGCAAACGAACTGATGGAGGGACAGGGAGGGGTGGAGTAGGAGGTGTGGTGGATAGAGGGACTGCTACAGTAGTAGAGCTGACAGGAGCTTCCACCACCATCTTTAGAGCAGGTGCTCTAACCATCTTTTTGGGAGCAGGGGTGGCCTTTGCAACAGCAGCTCCTGCTCCTTGCTCTGTAGCAACCTGAGCCTCAGCCTTCTTCTTCTTTTGGGGATCCATTAGACTCTTGCTGATCCTACATTGCCTCTTTGCAAAAGTTGTAGGGGAGAGGTCAATAGTTAACTCCCCCACTGGTATCTTGTACTCTCCCCTCAAGAGTAATTTGGTAATGAGTCTTGCATAGGGGAGAGTGTAGGGCTTCTTTTTCTGTCCTAGCTTCACCATCACATCCTTCATTGCTTCAAAAATTAACCTTGCAGCATGGAAATCGTGGCCTAGAGAAGAGGAATAAACAGCATCAACAATAGGGGTGGGTCCTCCTCTCCTGCTGATGGCCGGCACAATAAATGTTCGTGTTAGTTCAGCCACTTCTTGAACCATTTCTTTCCCTTTTTGCGGCGCCTTTGAGGACTTGGCCCTCTTGGGAGTGGGCTCCACGGGAGCCTTATCCCTTCCTCTTTTCATAGGTGCGCCCTTAGGGGCCATTGAACTTCTCCTCTGTGAATGTGTAGTTTGAAAAAATGAAAACAAAAGGTTGAGAGCTGAGTCTTACCCTAAAACTTAGGGTTCTGTTCAATCTGATGCACGAAAGACCGCGAGAGCTCCTAGCAGGGGACAACTGGTGGAGGAGGCTTTAGGAACAAATCCCCAGAATTTGAAGGTGAATGGAGGACTGTAGAAAGGATGCTGGAGGAGAGAGATTAATGGAAGTCAGAGCTAGGGTTTCGCTGGCTGGAGAAGAAAGAGAAAACAGAAAAGGAAAGTAGCGCGGGGTTGGATTATATATATCGCGAGGCCTGGCGCGCTTTAAAATTATCTGCTCATTGGATAGAAATGAGTGGGTCGCGAGATTGGATGTTCATCTAAACTGCGCGAGGAAGCCCACACAACTGTATTGAATCTCGTGACAGCTTAGTAGGATAACATCTTATGAATTGCGCGAGAAGAAGCCAAGCCAAATCTTTAGAACCTCGCGACGGCTTAAACAGAGTCAAAAAATCACACACCCACTAGTCAGCCTTTGACCTTTGTTTTGTGGGTAGATTCTCTCATATGCTCTCGTCCTGGGACACCCTTAGTCATTCTAAACAGGACTCTCCATGCTTTCCCAACAATTAATCATGCAATTACTCAAAAAGCATTTAATCAAAACCTCATATCTAAAAAAAGCATTCACATTATCAAAACAGTATAATCATCATTCATTCACTCAAAATCATCAATTCAAAGGGGACAATAAGCAAAGCAGGCAGAAGAATTTTTAGGTCATATACACTCAGACTCCGACAAGATCACTTGAAAATCCTATAAACAGAAAAAAAATGAACCATACTAAAATACATAACATACACAATGCACAGTTCTGTGAATCAATTTAATGAAAGTTCCCCCTACTCCTCAAGGTTTGAGGATCCTTCACCAATCAAAAATTAGCCCTTGGGATTAACCACTGGCTGACTGGGCAACCTCCCCTCCTCTCTTTTAGCTAAGGCATTCGCTAGTTGGCCAATCTGCTCTTCTATCTTCTTTATGCTCTGACCATGAGAATTCACCGAGCCCACGGACTGTGTTTTGCAGTGAGGTCAAGACCTGGTCCTCGAAAGAAGTATTTCTGGGTTGAGATGGAGGTAAGACCAATTGATTTTATTGTTGATGGGGCTGCTGCTGGTGTTAGAAATTAGACCTAGGGGCTTATCCCTGATTGAACTGCTGCAGTGGCCTTTGGGGTAAGGCCAACATTTACTAGGGCCACATATAATTGTCTTGCCTCCACCTCAGATTTAGGGGGTCTCTCCATTGGTAACTAGCATTTTGGTGCTGGTATCCAAATGACTGTCTGTTGTAGCCACCAGATTTTTGCTGGCCAAAAGATTGCGCAGCAGTAGCATGTTCCAATATCAATTTAGGATATTGCCCTACAGATGGACATTCATCTACTGTGTGCTGTGGGGCTGGCATATCAGACATGCCTCCACCACTTGAGCAGCCCTTCTGGGTTGCGTCACAGTCAGTAATTTGTCAAACTTCTCTGAGAGGTTTGCCATCTGCAGCTGTAGATCGTTGTTCCCAGACACCTCATAAACTTTTCCTCTTGACAATGCAGTAGGCCCCACTTTTGACAGAGACTCCTGACTAGTTCTTGCCAGGGATAGCTTTTGAAAAGCATTTTCACTGATTACTTTAAACAATTCCCATGCCTCATCAGCAGTCTTGTGCATGTAGGTTCCACCACAAGAGGCATCAACCATATCTCTATTTTTCTCATCAATCCCATTGTAGAAGCTTTGTACAAGCTGCCTGTCTGGGATCTTATGGTGGGGGCATTGTTTGAGCATTTCCTTAAACCTATCCCAGGCTTGATTAAAATCCTTAGTTGGAAATTGGGCAAAAGCAAGAATTTCTTTCCTCAACTGGCAAGTTTTGGTCTCAGGGAAGAACTTTATCAGGAACTTGGTCTGTAGGTCTTTTCACGAAGTGATGCCATTGTTGGAAAGAGTAGCCAACCAGGTACTAGTCCTATCCTTCAGAGAGAAGGGAAAGAGCCTAAGCCTAGTATCCTCAGCTCCCAAACCAGCTATATTAAATGTGGTGCATAAGGCCAAGAATTGGTCAATGTGCTTGTAAGGGTCTTCCTTGCTAAGCCCATGGAAAGAGGGCAGCATCTGGATGATTGAAGTTTTAATTTCATAATTCCCCTGAACATCAGGGAATTGAATGCTAAATGGAGAGTTATAGTCATCTGGAGCATTCAACTCCTTGAGAGTTCTGGGTTGTTCTCCACCCATGGCTACTGTCTCAGATTCAATTGGGGGCTCTACTGTGGTGTGCCTGTTCCTTCTAAGTCTTCTACCCCTTTCTAGCTCCGGGTTGAAAGGCTCTAAAGTAGGACTAAGATATCTCCTACCTAGCATACAAACACACCACCAGCAGGGACAACTCCTTGCAGGCACATTGCACTTGACTCAAAGAATTTATCTAACAAATTTACAGCTATTCAAGAAAACATAAATTTATAACTATCCTAAATAACTGCTATGGAATTTTCAAAGAAACTAGACTGAGTTTTAAAGGTTAGAGAATTGCAAACAGAGGTAGCTAATCTCCAAATGCAGTCCACTGTCCTTCTCTACTGCTGTCTAGATCTGCAAGAAAAATCACATATATATCAGCAGTATCAATTATTCACAGCTACAAAGAATACTAAAAATACAAAAAGTAAGGGTCTACTAATAAACCATCTTGTCTCCGACAACGACGCCAAAAACTTGTTGCGAATCCCAGTGTGCTTACTTTATTTGTTGGTGGTAAAAGCAATTTAAAATCAAAGTAAAACAGGGGAAGGAATCAGCACAGCTGAGAAATCCTAGACCTGCAAGATACAGGGTCCATTTGTAGCAAGTTTTGATAAGTAAGAGTTTGACCCACAGGGAAAAGGTGATCTACGGTTCCAAGGGAGCCATCTCTAGTAGTCCCTCCATATCTGACTACAGATCTGGCAGTTCTAAAAGGAAGGGAGTTTAGGGTCACTTATTCTAAATATCCTGAGGTTGCCTAATGAATTAACTACAGAAAGGGTTGAGAAGATGGATGGAGTGTAGGAAAATAAATATGAAAGGGTGAGAAGTATGCTATTGGGTCTAGATCGGAGGAGTTTTGTAACTCAGATTCAGATCTGATGTTACAGAAATCTTGTCCAATGGCTACATTATCACCACTGAGGAGAAAGAATCCAACCCATCTTTGTGCCATGATCCAATCCCTTAAGGCTATAACCTGTCCACTCAAATCGTCACAGACTATCCCATAGGGGAACCACAGTCCAGAGAAGGGTCAAAACAAGTTAATTATTGTAGACACTACTTCATCTAGGCTACAAGCTCAAGAATCCATAAGGAACCTCAACCTCTAAAGCTCTATGTGTGGGGCTAGGGCTGTATAGGACCATGTTAGCCCAGACACATAGAACCAGCAAGGGATTGAGTACAACCTTTGATCTAGCTGTCCATTGCTTGAGTGGGACTACAATGATCCAGTCACAAGCCTACAATCTCCATAACCAGATCAGATCTAACATCTGATGGCGGGTCTATACAAATATAGGGGAGTCTGCCTCTGTACAATCTCCCACAAGGCTACAAGCACATGTGCAGAGAAGAGGAATCCATCTTGGATCCTATGGATTGGCTTCACCCTAAGGCTATAGCCTGTCCACTTGAATGGTCACAGACTATACCAGAGGCTATCCTCCTCATAGAGTCCAAAACAGAGCAGTAATATTGCTGCCACCACCATGGTAACAAGGCTACCAGCTCAGGCTCCCATGGGGATTTCAGATCTAGTGGGTCCTGTGGTGGGGCTAAGGCTGTATCGGACCATGATAGCCCAGACACACAGGTCACTTGGATCTGAATGGATCCTTAGAATCAGTCTTCCATTGCTTTGAATCACAGCCAAAGCAATGGCGGATCACAAGGCAGCAGCCTTGCACAGAGCAACTCTCATTCGCACACATCCCATAAAAGTACATATCCTATTATAAAATATCCATTAAATTAGTTCCAAAAATACATACAAAGGCATAGCCAGCAAGTACAAGACTATAGAGAGAAAGAAAAAGAAAAAGAAAAACTACTTACAACTACAGAAGAACAGAAAAGAAAATGATCTCAGATCCCATATCAGTGATAAAGTCTCCACACCTAAACCTAAACCAAGTTTGGGTTTATATAGCAGTGGTGTGGCGGCGCATTAGGGTTAGGAAACCCTAATTTTAACGATGCCACGTGGCCGAATACTGTTCCTTGGATGCCTCGGGGCACATGCACAGAGATTTGAGCGTGGGAGTGCGTGCCCTAATCCTTGGTAATTCTTAGACAGTCCTCTGCTGAAGCGATGGAAGGTTAAAGTTTAGAGCTTCGCTAGGTAGCCATCATTTCTCAGACTCGTCACGTGGTAGCTTTGTTCTTCGCGTGTTGAGTTTAACTCTGAAGCTTCAGCTGTCGTGAGGTTGGTGCGCTCTCACTGGATTGAGCTTCGCACAGTTGGATTGCTACTTGTGAATAGCGCGAGAACTGCGCAAGCATTCCATTTCGCAATAGATCTTCGTGAGGCTGCTTTCTTCCAGAACTGCGCGAGAGGTTCACTTCTTAATGGAACTTTGCGAGCATCCTTGCGAGGTTTTGATAGTTTCTGGGCTGCGCGAAAGGTTCTCTTGAAAGATCTTCGCAAGAATCCTCGCGATAGATTTGAGGCTTTTTTGAACTGTACGACAACTCCTTTGACATTTGCATCCCGCGACTACTATGCGACAGCTGCGCGAGGTAGGATTCTGAAGCTAGTCTGTCACTCAACTGCGCGAGAAGTTGTTGTGAAGTCTTGGGAATTTGCGAGGACTGGGCGAAGCATATTTTTCTGAATCCTCTGAAGCTTTGGGAAGCTGCACGAGGTTCATCTCAGGTCTGGATTCAGTTCTCATTCGTCTGAGGGACTTCTGGGGTCGAAACAGGCTCATTAGCAGGATTTATGGCCTTATTGCACTGCTATTTATTACCTACAAAAATAGCTTAACAAACATTTATTAAAGAGCTAAGGGTCTAATCACTGGTTAAGTTAAAGGGTGAAAAGTGATACTTTTCAGGTCTTAACACACCCCCAAACCTAATCTTTGCTAGTCCCTTAGCAAAGCTACACTAAAATAACTACAGAAATTAAATGCCACTTTCGTAGGGAGCACGGATACATTTAGCACATGTCCCTAGCCTTTTAAACCCCTAGGTGATCCCTAGTGGAGGAGTGAAGTCTCCTGAGAGTTTTCAGTGAAGACACCCACAAACTTCTCAATGAAACAGTTAACAAAAGTGCATTATTATCAAGTGAGCAGTCAAGAAACAGAGTTAGTTCACCCTTGAATTAGTAAGAATATAAGAAATTCAAACACCTTGGCTGCACAGCAATTTAAACAATATAAGCTTCTCATGAAAGCACAGTATTTCCAATCAGTTTACACCAAAGAACAATTCACATGTGTGTCAGCACTGAGCTCATCACTAGATCAAAAATTAGGTTGTAGATCATACTTAATGCATTCAATATCAGACCCAAAACTCTCCAAGGCATACTCTCATGAGGAACTTTTAAGGGTTTCACTTTCTCTCAAGCTCAAGAGCAATTACATCTCCCAAATGGGTCTGTAAGCATGAGCATAGACAAAGCTCTTAAATGCTGGCATCATTGACAAATCCTCACTAAAGATTGGATAACTCTTTATCTCCACATAACAGCTCACTCAACTTTGGATCACAAAGGCTTTAACTGGGCTGTAATGTGGCTTATGGAGTGGGGTTGAAAAGAATGGAAGGTTGAAAAGGGGTTCAAAATTGAGAAATCAGTAGGTGAAGGAGGTGATTCATGACTTCACCTTCTTTAATTCAGCTCCTTTCATCTTCTTTGAGGATTTCAGATTTAAAGTGATCAGTTTCTCTTCTTGATTTCGATTTTCCCAATGAAAGTTCCCTCTTGGCTCTCTTTTACTCCTTTTCATTATTGTTTTTGTTTCTTTTTTACGCATTTTTCTTCTTTTTATTTTGTTTTTGCTTTTCTGAAATGCCACCATTTTCTCAGTTACCATACTACCAGAATTTTGAGATACTTTTGTTCATTCACCTAGTGTTGACCATAGCTAGTCCATCTTCAACTCTTTCTCCTTTACCTTCTGAATTCTCAGAGTGAGGGTAGGATGAATCAGGTTCATAGGTTCAGGTACAAGTACTCAGGTGCATTTTAAAGAAATTTAGGATTTAAAGCTCAAAGGGGGTATGGACAAGGGTAGTTGCTTAAGGTTGGTCTATTTAGGCTCAAACTGTCCAAGAGAAGGCCTTGATCCTTTCCTAAGTCTCATGAGTGCTGTCAGTTGTTTCAACTTGGAGTTGCCTAACTTCTAGTGAGCACAGTGACTCAACCAGTCCTTAGAGCTAGAAGAAATTTCCTTAGTCACTCCTCAAAGAAAAAAAAATTTGTATAGGCTCAAGTCTCACTGGTTATGGTCTTCTTTTAAATTCTTAAGTATGTCCTTACCTTTTTCTCTCTCTAATGATTCACTAAGTGCTGATACAAGTGAGTTTCCTTGGTGATCTTATCATGGAAATGTGAAATTTTAAAAGTTTGTAATGCCTAAAGTTTGGAAAAAATTTCAAATTTCATTATATTTCTGATTCTCCAGTGAACATGACCCATTTTCATCTTACTCACATGATTCTGCTGCACTTAGGTTAACTATTCCATTGGCAGGATCTGCCTGCCATACCCCCAAACCTATGAGGAGCAGTGTCCCCACTGGTTCAAAGGTGGGTGTGCAGCAGATTTATTAATGGCAAAATAAAAGGAAATAACATGGAGCAAAACAGACACAAGACAAAAAAAAATAGCAATCACAAAAGAAGAAGATCTATTATAAGAGAGAAATATACAAAATGAAAAACAACAGGAGAAAAAGAAAATGCAGAAATAGAAAAATCCTAGGTACAAGCTAATCGGAGCCTGAATCAAACCCAGTCCCAACCCATCTTCTTGGCATGCTCTCGAAGGAGAGCCTCTTCCTCTTTTTACTTTCGTTCACTCTCTTCCTTTCTTTGGGCTGCAGTTTTGGACATGGTTGGAGCTTTTAGTGCCCTCACCCGCATTTTGGGGGCCTTTGGTGCAGGAGGGATCACTAGGGATTTGTCTGTGGTTTGCTCAGGTGATTTGATAGGACTTTTTCCTTTGAGACTCTTCCCTTTTGAGCCTTGCCCTTTCTGAGTCTGAGGGGGAATAAGAGGAGATTTTGCTTTTTCTGGCTCAGGAGGGACAACCGGGCTCTTGCCTTTATCTTGCTGGTTCAGTGGTGGTGCCTCCTCAGACTGGACAGATTATTCTTTTCCAATTTTTATAGAGGCAGCTGTGTGAGTAGTCCTCTTAGCTGTAACTTTCCTTCTCTAAGGACAAGTTTGCTCAGCAGGGTCTGATGAAGGAGGAGCAACAGGACTTTTAGCACTTGGATCCACAGGTAGTGCAGAGTCAGACTCTGAATCAGAGGGAAAAAGAGCACTGGGATCCAATCCAAGGGCTACAACAGCCTTTCTGCATACATCTTTGGAAAGTAACCGACCATGGGGGTCATCCTGAGCAGAAGCTATGGTGGCTTTTGGGGGTGGGGAGGGAGGTGCAGGCTTTTTCCCTTTTTGGGCAGCAGTGGCTCTTTTGGGGGGAGAAGGTTTCTTGGAAGCAGCCCTTTTTCTCTTGGGTGCAGGAGATTTAGCAGGGGGAGGCACTGGAGCAGGGGGTGGAGGAGGTGGAGATGTAGATGTAGGAGCACGGGGAATGGAAGAAGATGGTCCGAGGTGTGTGGAAGGTGGGGCCTTAGGGGTGCTGTAGCAAGAGGGGTGGCCTTAATTGGTTGGCCTAAGAGAGATGCAATCCTTTTTTGTAAAATTTCAATCTGCTTTTCAGCATAGAGGAGTTTGGCATCATAAAGCTCCTTAGTAAGCCTATGGATCTCCAGAGCATTGTGCAGTTTCTTTTCATACATCCGGGCTCTGTTTTGCTCCAGTTCGGCATTGGCTTTCTCCATCTCCGCATTCAGTTTGTAGTAAGTTGCCGCAGACTTTTTCTTATTGAGGGTCTCCAAAATTTTCTCCCACCCCTTTGAAATATCTCCAAGCTGCTGTCTGTGAGCAAGCTTCAAGTCACTCAATTTCTGCAGCCAAGGAGATTCAATGGATTGTCTAAGTTGGGCCATTCTCCTGAGAACATCCCTCTTGATGTAGGCATTATCCCTCATGGCATGGAGGAGGGTGAAATAACGAGGGGTGTAATAGGAATATCTTGGTAGGATAGGTAGAAAGGGAGTGGAAGAAATAGAAGGTGATGGGTCCTGGAGGGGTGGAGTAATGGTGGTAGGGAGGACATTCACATGTGGGGGCTGGGCAAAAAGTTTTGGGTCTCTTTGAGTCGAGTTGTCAAAGAATCTAGGAGGAGGTAATATAAGAGGTGGAATGAAGGGCATGGGTGGAAAAGAAAATGAAGTGGATGCAGTGGAAGTGGGTGGAGCTAAGGAAGGGTAATAGGGGATAGTGAATGGGATGAAAGGAACTGGTGGGGCCAAAAGTGTGTGTGGGTGGATGGAAAGTGTGGATGGGAAAGGAATGAGGTCTGTTTAGGTGGAAGTGTTGGTAAATTGTGGTGGAGGTAATATGAGTGGGGGAAGGATTGGTAGAGTGGGGATGGAGTGGTGGGGTATGGTGAGTGATGTGGGGAAGGAAGTGGGGAATCTGGGAGAGGGATATCATGGGTTGGCATGGTGTCAAGTAATGTAGTCATGAAGGCCTGATATCCAAAAGTAGTGGCGGGATTAAAGTCAAGGTCTACAAGTGGAGGTGAAGTAGGGATGGCAGGGATGGTGGCTGGGTCAATGTGTATGGTTGCAATGGTTGTACAAAGAGTAGGGTCTGTGAGGGAATGGTAGAGGTTGTGGTCTTCCTTTTTAGGTAGGATATCAGGGGAGGGCTCTCAGTGTTCTGTGTCGGTGAGGGAGGAATTGGGGCTGGGTATTGAGGTAAGGTAGGTGAAGGTAAATGGCTGTCATGGGGGTCAATGTCCTCAACAGTACTAATCTCAGGGAAACGTAGGTTTTGGATAAGGGAGACAAAAGAGGAAAAGGGAAAGATGGAATAGGCAAAGGAACTGATGGAGGGACAGGGAGGGCTGGAGTAGGAGTTGTGGTGGATAGAGAGACTGCTACAGTAGTAGAAGTGACAGGAGCTTCCACCACCTTCTTTAGAGCAGGTGCTCTAACCATCTTTTTGGGAGCAGGGGTGGCCTTTGCAATAGCAGCTCCTGCTCCTTGCTCTATAGCAACCTGAGCCTCAGCCTTCTTCTTCTTTTGGGGATCCATTAGACACCTGCTGATCCCCCATTGCCTCTTTGCAAAAGTTGTAGGGGTGAGGTCAATAGTTAACTCCCCCACTGGTATCTTGTACCCTCCCCTCAAGAGTAATTTGGTAATGAGTCTTGCATAGGGGAGAGTGTAGGGTTTCTTTTTCTGTCCTAACTTCACCATCACATCCTTCATTACTTCAAAAATTAACCTTGCAGCATGGAAACCGTGGCCCAGAGAAAAGGAATAAACAACATCAGCAATAGGGGTCCTCCTCTCCTGCTGATGGCCGGCACAATAAATGTTTGTGTTAGTTCAGCCACTTCCTGAACCATTTCTTTCCCTTTTTACGGCTCCTTTGAGGTCTTGGCCCTCTTGGGTGTGGGCTCCATGGGAGCCTTATCCCTTCCTCTTTTCACAGGTGCGCCCTTAGGGGCTATTGAACTTCTCCTCTGTGAATGTGTAGTTTGAAAAAATAAAAAGAAAAGGTTGAGAGCTGAGTCTTACCCTAAAACTTAGGGTTCTGTTCAATCTGATGCACGAAAGACCGCGAGAGCTCCTAGCAGGGGACAACTGGTGGAGGAGGCTTTAGGAACAAATTCCCAGAATTTGAAGGTGAATGGAGGACTGTAGAAAGGATGTTGGAGGAAAGAGATTAATGGGAGTCAGAGCTAGGGTTTCGCTGGCTGGAGAAGAAAGAGAAAACAGAAAAGGAAAGCAGCGCAGGGTTGGATTATATATATTGCGAGGCCTGGCGCGCTTTAAAATTATCTGGTCGCTGGATAGAAATGAGTGGGTCACGAGATTGGATGTTCATCTAAACTGCGCGAGGAAGCCCACACAACTGTATTAAATCTCGCGACAGCTTAGCAGGATAACATCTTATAAACTGCGCGAGAAGAAGCCAAGCCAAATCTTCAGAACCTCGCGACGGCTTAAATAGAGTAAAAAAATCACACACCCACTAGTCAGCCTTTGACCTTTGTTTTGTGGGTGGATTCTCTCATATGCTTTCGTCCAGGGACACCCTTAGTCATTCTAAACAAGACCCTCCATGCTTTCCCAACAATTTATCATGCAATTACTCAAAAAGCATTTAATCAAAACCTCATATGTAAAAAAAAAGCATTCTCATTATCAAAACAGTATAATCATCATTCATTCACTAAAAATCATCAATTCAAAGGGGACAAGAAGCAAAGCAGGCAGAAGAATTTTCAGGTCATATACACTCAGACTCCGACAAGATCATTAGAAATTCCTATAAACAGAGAAAAAATGAACCATACTAAAATACAAAACATACACAATGCATAGTTCTGTGAATTAATTTAATGAAAGTTTTCCCTGCCCCTCAAGGTTTGAGGATCCTTCACCAATCAAAAATTGGCCCTTGGGATTAACTACTGGCTGACTGGGCAACCTCCCCTCCTCTCTTTTAGCTAAGGCATTCGCTAGTTGGCCAATCTACTCTTCCATATTATTTATGCTCTGACCATGAGAATTCACAGTCTGAGCCATGGACTCCAGGTTTTGCAGTAAGGTGAAGACCTGGTCCTCGAAAGAAGTATTTTTGGGTTGAGATGGGGGTAAGACCAATTGATTTTGTTGCTGATGGGGCTGCTGCTGGTATTGGAAATTAGACCTAGGGGCATATCCCTGATTGAACTGCTTCAGTGGCCTTTGGGGTAAGACCAACGTTTGCTGGGGCCGCATATAATTGTCTTGCCTCAACCTCAGATTTGGGTGGTCTCTCCATTGGTAACCAGCATTTTGATGCTGGTATCCAAATGGCTATTTGTTGTAGCCACCAGATTGTTGCTAACCAAAAGATTGCGCAGCAGCAGCATGTTCCAATACCAATTCAAGATATTGCCCTGCAGATGGACATTCCTCTACTGTGTGCTATGGGGACTGGCATATCAGACATGCCTCCACCACTTGAGCAGCCCTTCTGAGTTGCATCACAATCTGTAATTTGTCAAACTTCTCTGAGAGGTTTGCCATCTACAGCTGCAGATCGTTGTTCCCAAACACCATATAAACTTTTCCTGTTGACAATGCAGCATGCCCACTTTTGACAGAGACTCCTGACTAGTTCTTGCCAGGGATAGCTTTTGAAAAGCATTTTCACTGATTACTTCAAACAATTCCCATGCCTCATCAGCAGTCTTGTGCATGTAGGTTCCACCACAAGAGGCATCAACCATATCTCTATTTTTCTCTTCAATCCTATTGTAGAAGCTTTGTACAAGCTGCCAGTCTGGGATCTTGTGGTGGGGGCATTGTTTGAGCATTTCCTTAAACCTATCCCAGGCTTGATTAAAATCCTCAGTTGGGAATTAGGCAAAAGCAAGTTTTGGTCTCAGGGAAGAGCTTTGTCAGGAACTTGGTCTGTAGGTCTTTCCACGAAGTGATGCCATTGTTGGGAAGGATAGCCAACTAGGTGCTAGGCCTATCCTTCAGAGAGAAGAGAAAGAGCCTGAGCCTAGTAGCCTCAGGTCCCAAACCAGCGATATTGAATGTGGTGCACAAGGCCAAGAACTGGTCAATGTGCTTGTAATGGTCTTCCTTGCTAAGCCCATGGAAAGAGGGCAACATCTAGATGATTGAAGTTTTAATTTCATAATTCCCCTGAACATCAGGGAATTGAATGCTAAATGGAGAGTTATAGTCATCTGGAGCATTCAACTCCTTGAGAGTTCTGGGTTGTTCTTCACCCATGGCTACTATCTCAGATTCAATTGGGGGCTTTACTGTGGTGTGCCTGTTCCTTCTATCTCTTCTACCCCTTTCTAGCTCCGGGTTGAAAGGCTCTAAAGTAGGACTAAGAGATCTCCTACCTAGCATACAAACACACCACCAGCAGGGACAACTCCTTGCAGGCACATTGCACTTGACTCAAAGAATTTATCTAACAAATTTACAACTATCCTAAATAACTGCTATGGAATTTTTAAAGAAACTAGACAGAGTTTTAAAGGTTAGAGAATTGCAAACAGAGGTAGCTAATCTCCAAATGCAGTCCACTGTCCTTCTCTGCTGCTGTCTAGATCTGCAAGAAAAATCACATATACATCAGCAGTATCAATTATTCACAGCTACAAAGAATACTAAAAATACAAAAACTAAGGGTCTACTAATAGATCATCTTGTCCCCGACAACGGCGCCAAAAACTTGTTGCAAATTCCAGTGTGCTTACTTTATTTTTTAGTGGTAAAAGCAGTTTAAAATCAAAGTAAAACAGGGGATGGAATCAGCACAACTGAGAAATCCTAGACCTGCAAGATACAGGGTCCATTTGTAGCAAGTTTTGATAAGTAAGAGTTTGTCCCACAGGGAAAAGGTGATCTACGGCTCCAAGGAAGCCATCTCTAGTAGTCCCTCCAGATCTGACTACAGATCTGGCAGTCCTAAAAGGAAGGGAGTTTAGGGTCACTTATTCTAAATATCCTAAGGTTGCCTAATGAATTAACTACAGAAAGGGTTGAGAAGATGGATGGAGTGTGGGAAAATAAATATAAAAGGGTGAGAAGTATGCTATTGGGTCTAGATAAGAAGAGTTTTATAACTCAGATTCATATCTAATGTTATAGAAATCCTGTCCAATGGCTACATTACCACCGTTGAGGAGAAAGAATCCAACCCATCTCTGTGCCATGATCCAATCCCTTAAGGCTATAACCTGTCCACTCAAATGGTCACAGACTATCCCATAGGGGAACCACAGTCCAGAGATGGGTCAAAACAAGTTAATTATTGTAGGCACTACTTCATCAAGGCTACAAGCTCAAGAATTCATAGGGAACCTCTAAAGCTCTATGTGTGGGGCTAGGGCTGTATAGGACCATGTTAGCCCAGACACATAGAACCAGCAAGGGATTGAGTACAACCTTCGATCTAGTTGTCCATTACTTGAGTGGGACTACAATGGTCCAGTCGCAAGCCTCTAATCTCCATAACCAGATCAGATCTAACATCTGATGGCGGGTCTATACAAATATAGGGTAGTCTGCCTCTGTACAATCTCCCACAAGGCTACAAGCACATGTGCAGAGAAGAGGAATCCATGTTGGATCCTACGGATTGGCTTCACCCTAAGGCTATAGCTTGTCCACTTGAATGTTCACAGACTATCCCAGAGGCTATCCTCCTCACAGAGTCCAAAATAGAACAGTAATATTTCTGCCACCACCATGGTCACAAGGCTACCAGCTCAGGCTCCCATGGGAATTTCAGATCTAGTGGGTCCTGTGGTGGGGCTAAGGCTGTATCGGACCATGATAGCCCAGACACACAGGTCAATTGGATCTGAATGGATCCTTAGAATCAGTCTTCCATTGCTTTGAATCACAGCCAAAGCAATGACAGATCACAAGGCAGCAGCTTTGCACATAGCAACTCTCATTCGCACACATCCCATAAAAGTACTTATCCTATTACAAAACATCCATTAAACTAGTTCCAAAAATACATACAAAGGTATAGCCAGCAAGTGCTAGACTATAGAGAGAAAGAAAGAGAAAAAGGAAAACTACTTACAACTACAGAAGAACAGAAAAGAAAATGATCTCAGATCCCGTATCAGTGATAAAGTCTCCACACCTAAACCTAAACCAAGTTTGAGTTTATATAGCAGTGGTGTGGCGGCGCATTAGGGTTAGGAAACCCTAATTTTAACGATGCCACGTGGCCAAATACTATTCCTTGGATGCCTCGGGGCACGTGCACAGAGATTTGAGCGTGGTAGTGCGTGCCCTAATCCTTGGAAATTCCTAGAAAGTCCTCTGCTAAAGCGATGGAAGGTTAAAGTTCAGAGCTTCGCTAGGTAGCCATCGTTTCCTAGACTCGTCGCGTGGTAGCTTTGTTCTTCGCGTGGTATAGTTTAACTCTGAAGCTTCAGCTGTCGCGAGGTTAGTGCACTCTCGCTGGATTGAGCTTCACGCAGTTGGATTGCTACTTGTAAATAGCGCGGGAATTGCGCGAGCATTCCATTTCATAATTGATCTTCGCGAGGCTGCTTTCTTCCTGAACAGCGCGAGAATTGCGCGAGAAGTTCACTTCTTAATGGAACTTCGCGAGGATCCTCGCGAGGCTTTAATAGTTTTTGGACTAAGCGAAAGGTTCTCTTGACAGATCTTCGCGAGAATCCTCACGATAGCTTGGAGGCTTTTCTGAACTGTGCGACAACTCCTTTGATATTTACATCCTGTGGCTACTACGCGACAGCTGCGTGAGGCAGGATTCTGAAGCTAGTCTGTCACTCAACTGCGCGATAAGTTGTTGTGAAGTCTTGGGAATTCGCGAGGACTGCACGAAGCATATTTTTCTGAATCCTCTGAACCTTTGGGAAGTTGTGCGAGGCTCTTCTCAGGTCTGGATTCAGTTCTCATTCTTCTGAGGGACTTCTGGGGTCAAAGCAGGCTCCTTAGCAAGATTTATGGCCTTATTGCACTACTGTTTATTACCTACAAAAATAGCTTAACAAACATTTATTAAAGGGCTAAGGGTCTAATCACAGGTTAAGTTAAGGGGTGAAAAGTGGTACTTTTTAGGTCTTAACAGCTGCCGTACGGTGCATGTCGGTATACATTGAGACTTGTGGCTTGGAGCCACCCTACATCAAGGATGCCCCATTTCATGACGTCATCACCAAAATGACCCAGGGTCAGCATGGATTAGGGAAATCCATTACACGAGCCCAGCTCCCTGACCGGTTATGGATGCTTGATAGGTATATCAAGTGTGCCCTCAACCCATTTCTACACAAATTTCCGCAGAGTGGCATTGCGCAGCAAGCACTGTTTTCAGCTTTTGAGAACCGTTGGTTCATTATTGCGAATTTGGTCATAGATGGCCTCATAAACGTCAAGGGCCTGATGTTCTAGAAAACCAAGGCCGCATCCAAGAAACAGATGCCCTCAGCTCGCCTGATCCCAAAGATGGTTGAGCAATTTATTTCATTTTGAGAGGAGTATAGTTTGGCTCCCGGTGAGCCTCTGTTGACCAATAACATGAAAGTGTTTCAATTAAAAGATTGGACTAAGAGTTATAACCTTTTGGTCAAACGGTTACCCGAGGGAGAGGAGGCTGCAGAGCTGGTACAGCCTGCCGTTGCAGATGGCACAGAGGCGGCAGAAAGAGTTCTTGGAGAGGGGCAGGCACCACATGCCTAGTCACCTCAGCCTGCGGTGTCCACTCGATCTACCCCTACGACTTCACATCGACCTCCCCGTTCCCTCACGCCGCGTCGGCCCGCATCTGCCTCCGTTATCCTAGAAGCAGTGCTTGAGGCAGTTGTCGAGGGCAACAAACATATCCATGAGTGGATGGACAGGATGGATGAGGTCCATCGTCAATTTCATCGACGGTTGGATTACCACGAGGGCTTGTTGGAGCTCCTGATGTAGCATTCCTATGCTACCACCTCGACGCCGATGATCGCTCATGCCAGTCAACATACCGTCGATCCACGCAATTACAATGCTGCACCATCTCAGCCCAGCAGACCTGCACCTGACGAGGCTGGACCTTCCGACGCCCCGACAGGTACTTACTTTGCTTTTATATATGATCTGTTACTGCTTATATGTGTCTATATATATGTATATTATATAGTTATTACTATGTTTTCATATACATCCTGTTCTGCATGCCTAGTTATTTTTGCATGATGTCTTCGCCTACTCGTTCTGTTTGTATTGCTTGTTAGCCTTAGGAAGTATCTTGTATCTGACACAACCTCCCTGACATTTTTGAGGACGAAAATTCTTAAGGGGGGGATAATGTAACGACCCAAAAATTCAGAACAAGAATCTGACTACTTCGATAAGCGTGTCTAACACGAAAATCAAGACAAATATAAAAATTTTAAATTAATATTATTATAAATAATATTAATCCATGATAAGGTGAAGTCGTGTGTGACTTTGTGGGTAACTCCGAGCCGTATTAGCCTTTGGTGGGGCGTAGTACATCGTATAAGTTGTGTAGGCGCTCCACACCGGAGCTTAAGTTTAGGAGAAAATGGAAATATCAAAGATATTTCATTTTCTTAGCTTATAAGAGAGGAAGAAGGTTGAATACCTATCTTCATCTCTTTCTTCTTGCTCTCTAGGAATCCCTAGCTAGAAGTTGGGTTGTGAAATCCTTGCCCTGAGAAACCATGGTCAGAAGAACCTAGGTTAGTGGTTACTTGATTTGGGAGTGTAGAATCGACGTTGGTACGTCGTAATTGCTCTACAAGAAGGTGTGCTATCGCTACATGTCGAAGTGGAGCCACAAATTGCTATTCCGAGTCGTGAGGGCGACAAATCCCCGATTTTCGAATATGAAAACCCTCTTTGGATCGCGTTGCCGTGATCTCGAAAGGGACTTCAATAGGTGAGTTTTTCAATTAAAATAGTTAAGGTTTAAACACCATAAATGTGTAAAAAGGATAAGTATGAGTGTGGGTTGGGGTCATTAATGGATTAAAGGTCTAAATAGGTCAAGAACAAGTGACCGCCATTAATGACAGAAACTGTCATCCTTGATCGATCAAGGCAATGAATTTATCGATCAAGCCTGGGATTGATCGATCAAGGTAGAAGATTAATTGATCAATTCATGCTTTCAGTTAATGGGAATAGTGTGTGAATTTTTTTAAAGGTTCAGAGCCTGATGGGCATTGATCAATCAAATTGGTGTTTGATCGATCAATCCTAAAAATTGATCGATCAATTTGGACATTGATCGATCAATAAGAAAGATTGATCGATCATAGGTAAGTGATCGATCAAAGGCAAGATTGATCGATCAGAATGGAGATTGATCGATCAATGAGGAGGATTGATAGATCAATTAAGACATTGATCGATCAAATTTTATAAATAAGGGTATAAACAGAAGGTGAGAAAATTGGGTTTTAATTGATTGATCGATCAATGGTAAGATTGATAGATCAAAGGGATGGATTGATAGATCAAACTAAGATATTGATCGATCAATTTTCCTCTGTTAAATATGAAGTGAAGGAGGCAATTGATCGATCAATCAAGGATGTTGATCGATCAATTTCCCTTTGTCACCTGTGAGTTATTTGAGAGGTTGATCGATCAATAAGGTCATTGATCGATCAATGAGAGGGATTGATAGATCGAGCAAGGACATTGATCAATCAATCACCCCTATTTTCTGTTTATTTTGGTTTTGTGAATTAAACACTACTGGATACTATGCCAGTTGATGTTCTGACATCCCTGATACTTAGTATACTATGTCTATGGTCTAGGGTCAGATAGTGATGCCTTGAAAAACTTTGGATTTGCTTAGAAGGGTTTGATCTGAGGTAGGGGAAATCCAACTTAAAATGTATCTGAATATGATTTCATGATTCCTTCACATCTATATCCTGATTTTTATTTTAAAAGCATCTGTGCATATCAATAAATCTCTGTTATCTCTGATTCCAGCATTCTGATTTATGTATTCTGAAGCCTGTTTCTGATTTCTGATATCTGATTTTTGCGGTCATATGTGTGTATGTGATTTTAAGTATTTAATCCAGATGATCCCCATCGACTCGGCGGTATATCCGTGCCTTGGCACAATCGTGCGTCTGCTTTGATAATCCCTCGACACAATTGCACTCTATAGATGAGGCATTGTTGCACTCTGAAATTTGTTCATATGAAAAATGATTGGTTGGGGTTTCCTATCGGCATACACCTGATTACCACATGCTATATACTCACAAGAGTTTCTTAAGTTAGAAATATTCATGATTTAAGTCACAAGTTATATATGCATAGAATCTGTTCTTTGCTTTGAAAACTCAGTACATGTCATCTGATTTATCCTGTCTGCATATTTTGATTTGATTATCTATTTTGAGATACTACCTGCAAATCATGTCTTATATGTTCAATACAATTTTAGCTAAGATTCTTCTACTGAGCTTAGATGTAGCTCACCCTGTTTTCTATAATATTTATAGGTTCTGAGGCTAGAGCTCCCGGCACTGAGAGCGACCCGGACTATTAGTCGGAGGCAAAGGCTGAGGCCGAGGACGAGGAGACTGACATCTAGGCAAACAAGTTTTACCCGTAGCCTGGGTATATGAGTTTTATGCTCTTGGGGATTTTTGTATTATACTCTGGATTATTGTGTGCCTGGTGGCCACCATCTGTACTTATTATTGTAGATATTTTTACTTTTATTGTATTATTATACATTCTATAGGAACCATTATTTTGGGTGATGAATGTCCATCACCAGTGGTTCTTCTTGGTTCCTTTTTGAGGATGTATATTCTTTTTTAGATATATATATATATAGATAGATATATATATACATGCGTTGTTTCATTTTTTCTTTCATATAAGGCCTTTTATGATGTCTCGATCTACCACTGCTGGACAGTGTCTATTTTGATTTCCGTTATACGAGCAAATACTCTATGATTTGTCTTGGGGATCATCCAGAGCATGATCCTGATGGCACAGATTTTCGAGTGCGGAAATTTGGGCTGTCACAGTTGGTATCAAAGCCCAGGCTTTAGGTTGAACTGTGGATTTATGTTTGATTGTTTTCACAATCTATGTACTAATCAGTGTTATTGTTTTCACAATGACAGACCAGTATGGGCCCTAAGTTCAGAGGCGGGCGCAGTGGAGGTAGAGAGGAACATAGAGAGGTTCCCTTGAGAGAGATTCCCGATGTTATTGGTACATCCAGGGGATTAGAGTTCCTCTCGTATACAAACGCGGTTTCGGTAGGACCGAGAGGAGGCAGAAGAGGTAGTGATGGAAAAATGGAGCAGGTGTTGGAAGCTTTGGCTACCAATGTTGCTCAATAGACTGCTGCTTTGAGTCAGCAAGCAGCTAGACCACCTCACCAACCCGGGGGTTTCGCTGAGTTCAGAAGAATGAGACCTCCTACCTTCTCGGGTCAAACTGATCCTATTGAGGTCGAGGGTTGGATCGAGGAAATGGAGAAGTTATTTGAAGTGCTCCGATGCACAGATGTAGAGAAAGTGCGCTGGGCAACATTCAAACTAGATGGTTATGCCGAACCCTGGTGGAAGTCGGTGTCATGAAATCGAGAGAGAGAATTTCCTCACACTCCTTGGACTTGGGAGGAGTTCATGGAGGTCTTTTACAACAAGTACTTCCCGAAGATAGTGAGGCATCAGTGGGAGGTGAAATTTATCGAGTTAAAGCAGGGGGCTATGTCAGTGAGAGAATATGGTGCTGAGTTTGATCGACTAGCTAGGTTCGCACCACGGCATGTAGCCACTGAGCTGATGAGAGCGTGTAAATTCCAGCTTGGCTTGAGGCAGAATCTCCAAAAGGATGTCGCCCTATGGGAAATGGAGACATGAAAGAGTGTCATGTCCAAAGCTCTCATCGCAGAAGAAGAGAACCAGAAACAGTTTGCTTGGAGAGACAAGCAAAACAGAGAAAGGTCGTATCAGGGACAATCTTAGGACCTGAGCAGAACAAGAGGGCGAGATTCTCTAGACCTCCGAGATACCCTACACACTGCAGACCGGCGATATCTATAGGGCCTAGTTCATATCCGAGGCCAGCAGTGCCTAAATCTTCCAGACCATTCCGACCATCTGGTTCTTCTAGTAGCAGGGCCTCTGTGGCGCAGGGATCTTCGAGGGTATCGTCATTCACTCTGACCCTATCATGTGCAAAGTGTGCGAAGCCACACATGACAATGGAATGTAGGAGAGAGACTGGGGCATGCTTCAGGTGTGGCAAGATGGGCCACATGGTTAGGAACTGCCCATAGGAGAGCAAAGAGAGCAAGGAGCGGTCTGGATCTGTGTCTACTCAGAGATCATCTCGACCTGTCATTCAAGGTCGAGCTTATGCTGTCACCGCTACTGATTGTCTGATATCGAATGATGTCATCCAAGGTATCATTACGTTTTGAGAGTTCAATTCTGTTATTACTTTTAGTTAATTTGGAATGTGTTAGTGAATTTTAAACACATAGGAATATTAGTGATTGTTATGTATTATATTATATGCATGACGTATATGTTGATAAATAAACTAAGGTACTCTTCATATACGTCTCGACCAAGACATATGTGAGACTAAAGCGAGAGTACTGATTGACCGTGGATCTACGCACTCTTTCATTACGCTGATGTTCTCAACATTTATACTGATGACGCCGGAGGAGTTAGATTTTGTCTTGGCCGTAACGATTCCTACGGGCAATTCAGTTATGACGGATATAGTAAACAAGGTGGTGGTCATTAGAGTGGAAGAGGAGGAAACCTTAGCAGACCCGATTTTGCTGGATATGGTAGGCTTCGATGTGATCTTAGGGATGGACTAGCTATCCGCTTACCATGCGAACGTGGATTGCCTTCAAAAAATCATAGTTTTCCGCCCTCCAAAGAGAAAGTCTTTTAGATTCTTCAGGGTGAAGTCTAAGGTAGCCCCATTGATATCAGCTATTCGGGCAGAGAAGATGATAAAGAATGGATGCAGCGGCTATATGGCTTTTCAGCAAGAGCAACAGGAAGAGAAAAATATAATTTCTGATATACATGTTGCTTGCGAGTACCCCGATGTGTTTTTTGAGGATTTACCAGGACTACCACTAGCTCGGGAGATTGAATTTATGATAAATTTAGTTTCGGGTACCGAGCCAGTGTCTAAATCTCCATATCGAATGGCACCTGCAGAGTTGTAAGACTTGAAGGAGCAGCTGCAAGAGTTACTTGACAAGGGGTTTATTCGACCTAGTGTGTCTCCTTTGGGGAGCACAGTGTTGTTTGTCAGGAAGAAGGATGGTTCGATGCGTTTGTGCATCGATTACCGTTAGTTAAATAAGTTGACAATTAAGAATCGTTACCCGCTTCCAAGGATTGATGATCTTTTTGATCAGTTACAAGGAGCGATGTTCTTTTCGAAGATTGACTTGCGATCTAGTTATCACTAGTAAAGAGTCAAAGCAGAGGATATTGAGAAGACGGCGTTCAGAACCAGATATGGGCACTATGAGTTTTTGGTTATGCCATTTGGATTGACGAACACACCTGCGTCTTTTATAAACCTAATGAACTGAGTTTTTAAACCACACTTGGATAAGTACGTGGTTGTCTTTGTAGATGACATTCTTGTCTATTCCAAGACAAAGGAGGAATATGAAGGGCATCTACACATGGCTTTACAGACCCTCAGAGATCACAAATTGTATGAAAAGCTCAATAAGTGTGAGTTTTGGCTTGACCAAGTCAGTTTCTTGGGTCATATCGTCTCTGCTAAGGGTATAACAGTCGACCCGACGAAGATTGAAGCGGTCGTAAATTAGGAACAGTCGAAAATGGTAACCGAGGTCCGAGGTTTCCTTGGCTTGGCAGGATACTACAGACGATTTGTAGAAGAGTTTTCCAAACTATCAAGTCCGCTTACTCAGCTCACAAAGAAAAACGCTAAGTTTGATTGGACCGATCAGTGTGAGAAGAGTTTCCAAGAACTCAAGACGCGTCTGACTATAGCCCTAGTGCTAGCTATACCTTCGGGCAGAGGAGGTTTTGCTATATACAGTGACGCATCTTATAGTGGTTTGGGTTGTGTCCTCAACCAGCACAAGAAGGTTATCGCGTACAACTCTAGACAACTCAAGGAACACGAGAAGAATTATCCGACTCACGATCTGGAGTTAGCAGCGGTGATCTTTACTTTGAAGATCTGGAGGCACTACTTATACGGTGAAACATTTGACATATTCACCGACCATAAAAGTCTCAAGTATCTGTTTACCCATAAGGACTTGAACATGCGATAACGCCAATGGATGGCATTATTAAAGGATTACGACTGTTCTATCCAGTATCATCCTAGGAAGGCCAATGTTGTAGCGGATGCGTTGAGCAGAAAATCTTCGGCTCAGTTGTCACATCTTATTACCAGAGTATAGAGGTAGCATCAACTTAAGGACCTGGCCTTATGCGATACATTGATAGACGTCAAAGGTTCAGGGGCATTGATGGCTACCATTATGATACGGCCCACGTTGTTTGATAACGTGCATAAGCTCCAGATGATTGATGATGAGCTGATGGCCATTAGAAAGGATGTGATCAACAGGATCCGACCTGATTTCTCTATCAAGGATGATGGTACTTTACTAATCAGAGATCGGATGTGCATACCTGCTAATAAGGACCTTAAAGATACTATTTTGGAGGAAGCGCACAAGTCAACGTATGCTACACATCCTACGAGTACCAAGATGTACCAAGATCTGAAGCGAAGTTTTTGGTGGAGAGGACTGAAGAAAGATGTTGCGGACTACATTTCTCGATGTTTGGTCTGCCAACAAGTGAAAGTAGACCATCGAAATCCAGCAGGTTTATTGCAACCTTTACCCATGCCCGAATGGAAATGGGAAGCCATTTCTATGGATTTCATTTTGGGGTTTTCGAACACATTGGGAAGAACAATGTCATCTGGGTAATTATTGATAAACTGACAAAGTCTGTGCACTTTTCGTCAGTCTTGATACACAAAGAAGCTTGGTGAACATATGAAAGAGATAGTTCGGTTACATGGCATACCAGTCAGCATTGTGTGTGATCAAGATCCGCTTTATACGTTGCAATTCTGGTGGCGATTTCAAGAAGGCATGGGTTCTAAACTAGAGTTCAACTTAGTATTTCATCCTCAGACAGATGGGCAGACTGAGAGAGTGAACCAGATCATAGAGGATATGTTGCGTGCATGTATGTTGGACTTTCATGGTTCATGGGATCAACATTTGCCTCTGAACGAGTTCGCTTACAATAACAGCTATCAGTCTAGTATTGGGATGGCACTTTATGAAGCCTTGTATGGACGACGATGCAGATCTCCTTTAAACTGAGAAGAAGTCAGTGAGAAGCTCATTTTTGGACCTGATATCGTGGACAGTGCAACCAAGACAGTTCGGTTTATTCGCGAGAGATTACGGGTTGCTCAAAGTTGCCAAAAGAGTTATGCCGACCTTCATCGGATGCACATTGAGTTTCAGGTATACTTAAATGCGTTCAAGACACTTGAGTTTCCATAGTTTTATCAATTAGCTATGGAATTAACACTTATTTTTAGGTGGGAGACAAGGTGTTCGTGAAAATCTCACCGACTAAGGGTGTGATGCACTTTGGAAAACATGGAATGCTGAATCCACGTTATATTGGACCTTTTGAGGTACTCGGACAGGTTGGCAAGGTCGCGTACAGGATTGCTTTGCCACCACAGCTTGCTAGTGTGCATAATATCTTCCATGTTTCCATGCTACGGTGATACGTGTGCAACCCGACTCATGTGTTAGACTTCCAACCGATCGAGCTGCAAGAGGATTTGACCGTGATTGAGGAACCGATCGCGATTTTGGACCGTAGGGACCAGGTTTTGTGGACCAAGTTGATTCCACTTGTACTCGTAAAGTGGGGTAATCATTTAGCTTCGGAAGCTACTTGGGAGCACACAACTGAGATTCGCAAGTAGTACTCGCACTTGTTTACCTGACATGGAAGGTACTTTTCACGATTTTAGTTTGAGTTGTTATCGTGATTGTAAGTATTTTCTATATAAGCAAAAATGGTTTTCTCTTATAATTAGCGTATATGGGTGCGGTATGCGAGGTACATATACCCTCACTTTCGAAATGCGGTTCATTCGCATTAAGGACGTGTCTACATTAAGAAATCACTTAACTATCATGCTTGATCGATCAATTTAGTGAATTGATCAATCAATTGAGGTATTGATCGATCAACACATGGAATTGATCGATCAATTGTATTTAGAGCCTTGTACTCAAAATTAGTGATTGATCGATCAAAAGTGAACATTGATCGATCAAGTTTGTGATTTGATCGATCAATAGAGGTGCAGTGATCGATCAAGGCTATTGAGCAAAGTCATTGAACTTACATATTGATCGATTAATTTTGAAGATTGATAGATCAATTTTGAGGGATTGATCGATCAAGACTATCGGGCTAGGGCATTTTCACTTAAGAATTGATCGATCAATTTGAGCATTGATCAATCAATCCTATTGTTTTAAGTTACGATTGGGGTTTTTTAAATCTCATTTGCATGGTGAGAGGCTTGATCGTTCAAGAAAGGTTTTGGGCTCCCTTATGTTCAAGCGACATTTCGGATCATTTGCCGGCTACCAGAGTTCCTTTCCGCACATATTTTGCTCGGTTCTTGTTCGGTTCAATCAGTAAAACCCTACCTTTCCTCTTCATTTGAGTTTGTATGTAAATTTTGGAATTTTTGAACTATGGGGCTACGGACTAAGAATGTCTCGCGTAAGGTCCCCACGCCCCGAGTTCGTGCTTTCGTACCACCTCCCGAACCCATCGCCCAACCCATCGTGCCACCCATGGCACCCGTTGAGAATGTGGTTCCACCCATTCAAAACGTGGGCTTCCAAATTGTTCCTACCCGAGTATGTTTTCGCCTCTACACTTTTTGAAGATCGGTTCGAGATGACTTGGGCCATCGATTACATCACGAAGCTAGGGTTGAAACCCTTGCTAGAGCCATTTCACACTTACTATTGTCCCCATGTCGTGCGGGCTTCTTTTCCAACATCTCCGTCGGGGCGACAACCGACACCAACTCGTCACCTTGATTGACGAGTTTGAATATAAATTCAACCAGTTCCATGTCGCGGCTGCCGTACGGTGCACGTCGGTGTACATTGAGACTTGTGGCGAATCCCAGTGTGCTTACTTTATTTGTTGGTGGTAAAAGCAATTTAAAATCAAAGTACAACAGGGGATGAAATTAGCACAACTGAGAAATCCTAGACCTGCAAGATACAGGGTCCATTTGTAGCAAGTTTTGATAAGTAAGAGTTTGTCCCACAGGGAAAAGGTGATCTACGGCTCCAAGGGAGCCATCTCTAGTAGTCCCTCCAGATCTGACTACAGATCTGGCAGTCCTAAAAGGAAGGGAGTTTAGGGTCACTTATTCTAAATATCCTAAGGTAGCCTAATGAATTAACCACAGAAATGGTTGAGAAGATGGATGGAGTGTGGGAAAATAAATATGAAAGGGTGAGAAGTATGCTATTGGGTCTAGATCGGAGGAGTTTTGTAACTCAGATTCAGATCTGATGTTATAGAAATCTTGTCCAATGGCTACATTATCACCACTGAGGAGAAAGAATCCAACCCATCTTTGTGCCATGATCCAATCCCTTAAGGCTATAACATGTCCACTCAAATGGTCACAAACTATCCCAGACTATCCCATAAGAGAACCACAGTTCAGAGATGGGTCAAAACAAGTTAATCATTATAGGCACTACTTCATCCAGGCTACAAGCTCAAGAATCCATAGGGAACCTCAACCTCTAAAGCTCTATGTGTGGGGCTAGGGCTGTATAGGACCATGTTAGCCCAGACACATAGAACCAGCAAGGGATTGAGTACAACCTTCGATCTAGCTGTCCATTGCTTGAGTGGGACTACAATGGTCCAGTCACAAGCCTACAATCTCCATAACCAGATCAGATCTAACATCTGATGGCGGGTCTATACAAATATAGGGGAGTCTGCCTCTGTACAATCTCCCACAAGGCTACAAGCACATGTGCAGAGAAGAAGAATCCATCTTGGATCCTACGGATTGGCTTCACCCTAAGGCTATAGCCTGTCCACTTGAATGGTCACAGACTATCCCAGAGGTTATCCTCCTCATAGAGTCTAAAACAAAACAGTAATATTGCTGCCACCACCATGGTCACAAGGCTACCAGCTCAGGCTCCCATGGGGATTTCAGATCTAGTGGGTCCTGTGGTGGGGCTAAGGCTGTATCGGACCATGATAGCCCAGACACACAGGTCACTTGGATCTGAATGGATCCTTAGAATCAGTCCTCCATTGCTTTGAATCACAGCCAAAGCAATGGCGGATCACAAGGTAGCAGCCTTACACAGAGCAACTCTCATTCGCACACATCCTATAAAAGTACATATCCTATTACAAAACATCCATTAAACTAGTTCCAAAAATACATACAAAGGCATAGCCAGCAAGTGCTAGACTATAGAGAGAAAGAAAAAGAAAAAGGAAAACTACTTACAGCTACAAAAGAACAGAAAAGAAAATGATCTCAGATCCCGTATCAGTGATAAAGTCTCCACACCAAAACCTAAACCAAGTTTGGATTTATATAGCAGTAGTGTGGCGGCGCATTAGGGTTAGGAAACCCTAATTTTAATGATGCCACGTGGCCGAATACTGTTCCTTGGATGCCTCGAGGCGCGTGCACGAAGATTTGAGCGTGGGAGTGCGTCCCTAATCCTTGGAAATTCCCAGAAAGTCCTCTGCTGAAGCGATGGAAGGTTAAAGTTCAGAGCTTCGCTAGGTAGCCATCGTTTCCCAGACTCGTCGCGTGATAGCTTAGTTCTTCGCGTGGTTGAGTTTAACTCTGAAGCTTCAGCTGTCGCGAGGTTGGTGCGCTCTCGCTGGATTGAGCTTCGCACAGTTGGATTGCTACTTGTGAATAGCACGGGAACTGCGCGATCATTCCATTTCACAATAGATCTTCGCGAGGCTAACTCTGGCTTCGCGAGGCTGCTTTCTTCCTGAACAGCGCGAGAAGTTCACTTCTTAGTGGAACTTCGCGAGGATCCTCGGGAGGCTTTGATAGTTTCTGAACTGTGCGAAAGGTTCTCTTAACCGATCTTCGTGAGAATCCTCACGATAGCTTTGAGGCTTTTCTAAACTGTGTGATAGCTCCTTTGACATTTGCATCCTGCGGCTACTGCGCGAGGCAGGATTCTGAAGCTAGTCTGTCACTCAACTGCGTGAGAAGTTGTTGTGAAGTCTTGGGAATTTGCGAGGACTACGCGAAGCATTTTTCTGAATCCTCTGAAGCTTTGGGAAGCTGCGCGAGGCTCTTCTCAGGTTTGGATTCAGTTCTCATTCTTCTGAGGGGCTTCTGGGGTCAAAATAGGCTCCTTCGCAGGATTTATGGCCTTATTGCACTGCTGTTTATTACCTACAAAAATAGCTTAACAAACATTTATTAAAGGGCTAAGGGTCTATTCACAGGTTAAGTTAAGGGGTGAAAAGTGGTACTTTTCAAGTCTTAACACACCCCCAAACCTAATCTTTGCTAGTCCCTTAGCAAAGCTACACTAAAATAACTACAGAAATTAAATGCCACTTTCGTAGGGAGCACGAATACATTTAGCGCATGTACCTAGCCTTTTAAACCCCTAGGTGATCCCTAGTGGTGGAGTGAAGTCTCTTGAGGGTTTTCAGTGAAGACACCCAGAAACTTCTCAATGAGACAGTTAACAAAAGTGCATTATTATCAAGTGAGCAGTCAAGAAACAGAGTTAGTTCACCCTTGAATCAGTAAGAATATAAGAAATTCAAACACCTTGGCTGCACAACAATTTAAACAATATAAGCTTCTTATGAAAGCACAGTATTTCCAATCAGTTTACACCAAAGAACAATTCACATGTGTGTCAGCACTGAGCTCATCACTAGATCAAAAATTAGGTTGTAGATCATACTTAATGCATTCAATATCAAACCCAAAACTCTCCAAGGCATACTCTCATCAGAAACTTTTAAAGGTTTCACTTTCTCTCAAGCTCAAGAGCAATTACATCCCCCAAATGGGTCTGTAAGCATGAGCATAGGCAAAGCTCTTAAGTGCTGGCATCATTTACAGATCCTCACCATAGATTGGATAACTCTTTATCTCCACATGACAGCTCACTCAACTTTGGATCACAAGGGCTTTAACTGGGCTGTAATGTGGCTTATGGAGTGGGGTTAAAAAGAATGGAAGGTTGAAAAGGGGTTCAAAATTGAGAAATCAGTAGGTGAAGGAGGTGATCCATGACTTCACCTTCTTTAATTCAGCTCCTTTCATCTTCTTTGAGGTTTTTAGATTTGAAGTGATCAGTTTCTCTTCTTGATTTCGATTTTCCCAATGAAAGTTCCCTCTTGACTCCTCTCTTACTCCTCTTCATTATAGTTTTTGTTTCTTTTTTATGCATTTTTCTTCTTTTTATTTTATTTTTGCTTTTCTGAAATGCCACCATTTTCTCAGTTACCATACTGTCAGAATTTTGAGATACTTTTTTTTCATTCACCTAGTGTTGACCATAGCTAGTCCATCTTCAACTTTTCTCCTTTACCTTCTGAATTCTCAGAGTGATGGTAGGCTGAATCAGGTTCATAGGTTAAGGTACAAGTACTCAGGTGTATTTTGAAGAAATTTAGGATTTAAAGCTCAAAGGGGGTATGGACAGGGCAGTTACTTAAAGTTGGTCTATTTAGGCTCAAACTGTCCAAGAGAAGGCCTTGATCCTTTCCTAAGTCTCATGAGTGGTATCAGTTGTTTCAACTTAGAGTTGCCTAACTTCTAGTGAGCATAGTGACTCAGCTAGTCCTTAGAGCTAGAAGAAATTGCCTTAGTCATTCCTCAAAGAAAAAAAATTTTGTATAGGCCCAAATCTCACTGGTTATGGTCTTCCTTTGAATTCTTAAGTATGTCCTTACCTTTTTCTCTCTCTAATGATTCACTAAGTTCTGATACAAGTGAGTTTCCTTGGTGATCTCATCATGGAAATGTGAAATTTTAAAAGTTTGTAATGCCTAAAGTTTGGAAAAAATTTTAAATTTCATTATATTTCTGATTCTCCAGTGAACATGACCCATTTCCATCTTACTCACATGATTCTGCTGCACTTCGGTTAACTATTCCATTGGCAGGATCTGCCTCCACACCCCCAAACCTATGAGGAGCAGTGTCCTCACTGGTTCAAAGGTGGGTGTGCAGCAGATTTATTAATGGCAAAATAAAAGGAAATAATATGGAGCAAAACAGACACAAGACAAAGAAAAATAGCAATGACAAAAGAAGAAGATCTATTATAGGAGAGAAATATACAAAATGAAAAACAACAGGAGAAAAAGAAAATGCAGAAACAGAAAAATCCTAGGTACAAACTAATCGGAGCCTGAATCAAACCCAGTCCCAACCCATCTTCTTGGCATGCTCTCGAAGGAGAGCCTCTTCCTATTTTTTCTTTCATTCCCTCTCTTCCTTCCTTTGGGCTGCAGTTTGGGGCATGGTTGGAGCTTTTGGTGCCCTCACCCTCATTTTGGGGGCTTTTTGTGCAGGAGGGATCATTGGGGATTTGTCTGTGGTTTGCTCAAGTGATTGGATAGGACTTTTTCCTTTGGGACTCTTCCCTTTTGGGGTTTGCCCTTTCTGAGTCTGAGGGGGAATAAGAGGAGATTTTGCTTTTTTTGGCTCACGAGGGACAACCGGGCTCTTGCCTTTATCTTGCTGGTTCAGTGGTGGTGCCTCCTCAGACTGGGCAGATTATTCTTTTCCAATTTTTATAGAGGCAGTTGTGTGAGTAGTCCTCTTAGCTGTAACTTTCCTTCTTTGAGGCCAAGTTTGCTCAGCAGGGTCTGATGAAGGAGGAGTAACCGGACTTTTAGCACTTGGATCCATAGGTGGTGCAGAGTCAGACTCTGAATCAGAGGAAAAAAGAGCAGTGTGATCAAATCCAAGGGCTGCAGTAGCCTTTCTGCGTTCATCTTTGGAAAGTAACCGACCATGGGGGTCATCCTGAGCAGAAGCTCTGGTGGCCTTTGGGGGTGGAGATGGAGGTGCAGGCTTTTTCCCTTTTTGGGCAGCAGTGGCTCTTTTGGAGGGAGAAGGTTTCTTGGAAGCAACCCTTTTTCTCTTGGGTGCAGGAGATTTAGCAGGGGGGGCACTAGAGCAGGAGGTGGACGAGGTGGAGAGGCACTGGAGCAGGAGGTGGAGGAGGTGGAGATGTAGATGTAGGAGCAGGGGGAATGGAAGAAGATGGTTCGAGGTGTGTGGAAGGTGGGGCCTCAGGGGGTGCTATAGCAAGAGGGGTGGCCTGAATTGGTTGGCCTAACAGAGATGCAATCCTTTTTTGCAAAATTTCAATATGCTTTTCAACATAGAGGAGTTTGGCATCAGAAAGCCCCTTAGTGAGCCTATGGATCTCCTGAGCATTGTGCAGTTTCTTTGCATACATCCGGGCTCTCTTTTGCTCCAGTTCGACATTGGCTTTCTCCATCTCCGCATTCAGTTTGTAGTAAGTTGCCGCAGACTTTTTCTCATTGAGGGTCTCCAAAATTTTCTCCCACCCCTTTGAAATATCTCCAAGCTGCTGTCTATGAGCAAGCTTCAAGTCACTCAATTTCTGCAGCTAAGAAGATTCAATGGATTGTCTATGTTGGGCCATTCCCTTGAGAACATCCCTCTTGATGTAGGCATTGTCCCTCATGGCATGGAGGAGGGTGAAGTAGGGAGGGGGGTAATAGGAATGTCTTGGTAGGATAGGTAGAAAGGGAGTCGAAGAAATAGAAGGTGATGGGTCCTGGAGGGGTGGAGTAATGGTGGTAGGGAGGACATTCACATGTGGGGGCTGGGCAAAAGTTGGGTGCTTTGAGTCGAGTTGTCAGAGAATCTTGGAGGAGGTAATATGAGAGGTGGAATGGAGGGCATGGGTGGAAAAGAAAATGAAGTGGATGCAGTGGAAGTGGGTGGAGCTAAGGAAGGGTAATAGGGGATAGTGAATGAGATGAAAGGAACTGGTGGGGCCAAAAGTGTGTGTGGGTGGATGGAAAGTGTGGATGGGAAAGGAATGGGGTCTGTTTGGGTGGAAGTGTTGGTAAATTGTGGTGGAGGTAATATGAGTGGGGGAAGGATAGGTAGAGTGGGGAAGGAGTGGTGGGGTATGGTGAGTGATATGGGGAAGTAAGTGGGGAATCTGGGAGAGGGATATCATGGGTTGGCATGGTGTCAAGCAATGTAGTCATGAAGACCTGATATCCGGAAGTAGTGGCGAGGTTAAAGTCAAGGTCTGTGAGTGGAGGTGAAGTAGGGATGCCTGGGATGGTGGCTGGGTCAATGTGTTTGGTTGCAATGGTTGTACAATGAGTAGGGTGTGTCTGTGAGGGAATGGTAGAGGTTGTGGTCTTCCTTTTTAGGTAGGATATCAGGGGAGGGCTGTCAGGGTTCTGTGCCGGTGATGGAGGAATTGGGGTTGGGTATTGAGGTAAGGTAGGTGAAGGTAAATGGCTGTCATGGGGGTCAATGTCCTCAACAGTACTAATCTCAGGGAAACGTGAGGGTATGGATAAGGGAGACAAAAGAGGAAAAGGGAAAGATGGAATAGGCAAAGGAACTGATGGAGGGACAGGGAGGGCTGGAGTAGGAGGTGTGGTGGATAGAGGGACTGCTGCAGTAGTAGAGCTGACAGGAGAAGAAGGTTGAATACCTATCTTCATATCTTTCTTCTTGCTCTCTGGGAATCCCTAGCTAGAAGTTGGGTTGTGAAATCCTTGCCCTGAGAAACCATGGTCAGAAGAACCTAGGTTAGTGGTTACTTGATTTGGGAGTGTAGAATCGACGTTGGTATGCAATTGCTCTGCAAGAAGGTGTACTATCGCTACGTGTCGAAGCGGAGCCACAAATTGCTGTTCCGAGTCGTGAGAGCGATGAATCCCCGATTTTCGAATCTGAAAACCCTCTTCGGATCGCGTTGCTGCGATCCCGAAAGGGACTTCAATAGGTGAGTTTTTCAATTAAAATAGTTAAGGTTTAAGCACCATAAATGTGTAAAAAGGATAGGTATGAGTGTGGGTTGGGATCATTAATGGATTAAAGGTCTAAATAGGTCAAGAACAAGTGACCGCCATTAATGACAGAAACTATCATCCTTGATTGATCAAGGCCATGAATTGATCGATCAAGCCTGGGATTGATCGATCAAGGTAGAAGATTGATTGATCAATTCATGTTTTCAATTAATGGGAATAGTGTGTGAATTTTTTTGAAGGTTCAGAGCCCGATGGGAATTGATTGATCAAATTGGTGTTTGATCGATCAATCCTAAAAATTGATCGATCAATTTGGACATTGATCGATCATAGGTAAGTGATAGATCAAAGGCAAGATTGATCAATCAAAATGGATATTGATCGATCAATGAGGAGGATTCATCGATCAATTAAGACATTGATCGATCAAATTTTATAAATTAGGGTATAAACAGAAGGTGGGAAAATTGGGTTTTAATTGATTGATCGATTAATGGTAAGATTGATCGATCAAAGGGATGGATTGATCGATCAAACTAAGATATTGATCGATCAATTTTCCTCTATTAAATATGAAGTAAAGGAGGCTATTGATCGATTGAATGAAGCATTGATCGATCAAGGTTGAAGATTGATCGATAAATCAAGGATGTTGATCGATCAATTTCCCTTTGTCACCTGTGAGTTATTTGAGAGGTTGATCAATCAATAAGGTCATTGATCGATCAATGAGAGGGATTGATCGATCAAGCAAGGACATGGATCGATCAATCATCCTTGTTTTCTGCTTATTTTGGTTTGTGAATTAAACACAACTGGACACTGTGCCAGTTGATGTTCTGACATCCCTGACACTTAGTATATTATGTCTATGGTCTAGGGCCAGACCGTGATGCCTTGAAAAGCTTTGGATTTGCTTAGAAGGCTCTGATCTGAGGTAGGGGAAATCCAACTTAAAATGTATCTGAATATCAATAAATCAGAGATAACAGGCTTCATGATTCCTTCACATCTATATCCTGATTTCTGTTTTAAAAGCATGTTTGCATATCAATAAATCTTTGTCATCTCTTATTCCTGCATTCTGATTTCTGTATTCTGAAGCCTTTTTCTGATTTCTGATATCTGATTTTTGAGGTCATATGTGCGTATGTGATTTTAAGTATTTAATCCAGATGATCCCCATCGACTCGGCGGTATATCTGTGCCCTGGCACAATCGTGCATCTGCTTTGATAATCCCTCGACACAATTGCACTCCATAGATGAGGCATTGTTGCACTCTGGAAATTGTTCATATGAACAACAATTGGTTGGGGTTTCCTATCGGCATACACCTGATTACCACATGCTATATATTTACGGGAGTTTCTTAAATTAGAAATATTCATGATTTAAGTCACAAGTTATATATGCATAACATTTGTTCTTTGCTTTGAAAACTCAGTACATGTCATATGATTTATCCTGTCTGCATATTCTGATTTGATTATCTATTTTGAGATACCACTTGCAAATCATGTCTTACATGTTCAATACAATTTTAGCTAAGATTCTTCTACTGAGCTTAGATGTAGCTCGCCCTATTTTCTATAATATTTATAGGTTCTGAGAGGTGAAGCCGGAGGCGAGAGGCCCGACATCATCCAAAGTGCATTTATTTTACCCGTAGCCTGGTATATGAGTCTTATGCTCTTGGGAACTTTTGTATTATACTCTGGATTATTGTGTGCCTGGTGGCCACCGTCTGTACTTATTATTGTAGATATTGTTATTTTTATTATATTATTATATATTCTATAGGAACCATTATCAGGAACCATTATTTTGGGTGATGGATGTCCATCACCAGTGATTCTTCTTGGTTCCTTTTTAAGGATGTATATTCTTTTTAAGATATATTTATATACATGTGTTGTTTCATTTCTTCTTTCATATAAGGCCTTTTATGATGTCTTGATCTACCACTGCTGGACAGTGTCTGTTTTGATTTCCATTATACGAGCAGACACTCTATGATTTGTCTTGGGGATCATTCAGAGCATGATCCTGATGGCACGGATTTTTGAGTGTAGAAATCGGGGCTGTCACGGATCTCTTCTTCCTCATGTATGAACTAGAATCCTTGCAACTCCTTTACTTCCTTGCTTTGAAACCTAGATATCATAATCCCTCTCCCCATCTTAGCCATTGACAAGTCTTGTGTTTGGATTCCGATTAGTTTGATATAATTAGAAAGAAGGCTAGGGGAGAGTAAACAATTTGTGAAGGTTTTGGCCTAACCTTTGCTCTAATAGCAAGGTCGGAGGTGGACTGCTTTAGGAGTCCAACTAAGGCTTACGACTTGATTCGGTGTTTAGAAATTGGATCAACAGAAGCTTTTTCGACGAGAAAGGTAAGCTCTTTAAACTCCTTTGATTAGAGATATTTTGCGTGGAATAGTTTAGATAAAAAGTGCACTTGAAAAAGATAAACAAACTGTGTTTTGGAAGGAAAGAAACAAATCAGAAGGGAAGTTTTCGAACAACACAAACCTGGACAAATTCGAGGGTCGAATTCAAATTCAACCATCGAATTGGAATTCGAGTTGACTCTACGAGTTTCAGAACCATGATACAACTGTTTTCAAGTGAGCCAGTAGAAACCCCCCTAATTAAGAACTCCGGAACCTTGATATAAGAACTCAAAATTTTGAATTTCCGAATCTCATCTTCGAATGTGAACTTCGAATTAGAACTCCAAAAATCCGTAAATGTATAAATTACATAAAATATGATATGTTTAGCATTTGCATTTGATTTGAGGTACATACGAATGAAATCCTAGATCATACCAACCGTGTTGATGGTAATTCAGCCTTGTGCAAGTTTCTCTCATTACAGAGGGGCTTGTTACACTTTCGAAAAAGGGTTCATGAACGATGATGGTCAGTAGGGTTTCCCATCAGTGATACTCGTGCTCTCATGCTAGTATGTAATTTGAGAGATTATGCTTAAGTTATAAATTTAAGGCAAGAAGCATGCTTAATTTAGAATTTAAAAACATCAGAACATCAGATTTATTGAATCATCTTTTGGCTTTCTATTTTAGAACTAGAATTTAGACATCAATGCATCTTTTGAAAACCATAACTGATTCGATTTTGTCTTTGAAAACCTTTTACTTATGATAAAATGTAAATAGGATAAGTTTCTTCTATTGAGCTTCGATGTTAGCTCACCCCGACTATACGTCACAGGTGTTGACACTGATTTAGGATCTACCGATTTTGATCTGGAGGACTCCAACTACATTCCTGAGGAGGAATTAAAGACACCAGCTGAGGAGTTTTTCCCCTGATATAGATTATCTTTTTGGGTACTTTTGTGTTAGAATTATTCTGAATTATGGGCCCTAGGTCATTGTTCTATCATTTTTGATATCACTTGAAGAACCATCATTAGGAACCATTGTTTTAGGTGTTTGGATTGGCCATCACCGGTGGTTCTTCCTGGTTCCTCAGGGTGATATATATTATTTTGTATGAGCTTTTGTTCTTGTCTTTTAGTTTTGATTTCTGTTCAGACCTATGCTTATGCTGCCGGCTTTTGTTTGAATACGGCTTATTGAGAAATCAATAAGTTGATGAACAGGCCTTTCCTATACCTAGAGGATTGGAAAAGTCAGGTCGTCACAGGATCAACGAAAGATAAGGAATCGACCTTGAAAGGTAGGCTTTTAAATTCCTTTGATTAAATTAATTGTGCCTAGATTAGATTAGAAAAATGGTGAACATAAAATATGATAGTTTAGTATTTGGAAGAAAAAAAGCAAGGAGGACAATTTTTGAACAACACAGACTTGGAGAGATTCGAGGGTCGAATTAAAATTCGAACCTCGAATTCAAAATTCGACCATCGAATTAAAATTCGATGATTGACTTTTGCAAAGTCTGACTGATGCACTTTTGGTGGAATTCGATGCTCGAATTCAAATTTGAGCATCAAATTCTGTCCTGTTTCTGGCCTTCGAATTTTGGTTGGAAAACTTATGGGTAGCATCTGTTTGGACTTATGGACCCCATTAACACATTGTGGTGTTAATATTTGTAGGATTTGTGTAGAAAGAGTCCATTGTGAGGACCTCTTGGTGTGAACTTAGACCAATTCAAGTCAAGGTAGGGGAACCCTAAGACTTGTTTGCATTTTATTCTAAGTATTGGTTATTTCATTTGCAAGAATAAATTCTAAATTTTGTTAGATACATCATGATTAAGAACTTCAAAACTGTGACATAAATAAGAACTCAGAAATTTTGGAACTTCCAAACCTCACCTTTGAATTCAAAATATGTATTAGAACTAAGAAATCTGAAATGCATTAAATGCATGAAATCCGATATGTTTAGTATTCGCATTTGATTTGAGGTTAATTAGAACGAAACCCTAGATTCTACCAACAGTGTTGACGGTAACTCAGCCTAGCGCAAGTTTTCCTCATGACAAAGGGGCTTTTGCTATTTCAGAAAAAAGTTTATTGAACGACGATAGTCAGTAGGGTTTCCCATCGGTAATACTCGTGCTCTCATGCTATTATGTAATTTGAGAGATACAACTAAGTTATAATTTTAAGATAAGAAGCATGCATTATATCATATCTTGAAAACATCAGACATATTAAATTCTCTTTTGGCTTACTGTTTTAGAATTGGAATTCAGAAATCAATGCATCTTTTGAAAACCATATCTTATCCGATTTTGTCTTTGAAAACCTTCACTTATGATAAAATGTAAATAAGCTTCCTCTATTGAGCTTCGAAGTTAGCTCACCCCAACTATATATCACAGGTGCGGAGACTGACTTAGGCTCCGACGATCTTGATCTAGAGGACTCTGACTACATCCTTGAGGAGGGGACAGAGACCCCAACGGAGGAGTTCTTTTCGTGATCTAGATTTGTCTTTTGGTACTTTTTGGGTTAGAATTATTTTGAATTATGGGCCCTAGGATATTGTTTGGATATTTTGATATCATTTGAGGAACCATCATTAGGAACCATTGTTTAACATTGCTATTTTGGTGTTAAACAAGAACGGGCTTAAGGGCAATCAATGTAGGACAAGCAGCAATGTTAAATAGATAAAAAGTTTGCAAATTTTTATGAAAACAGGTTCTGAAAAATTCGAACCTCGAATTACAAATTCAAAGGTCGAATTTTATATGGCCACTAACAAGTTTTGGGAATTTCGACGGTCAAATTTAAATTCGATCATCGAATTCAAATTCGAGGGTCGAATCTGTTGAGTTTAAGTCGGCTGGGTTTTATTTTGGTTGTCATTTCACACTTTGGAAATAGGGCCGAGCTTAGGGTTTCTTGAGGGTTTTTGGGTTTCTTTGAGTTTGCTTCCAATTTTTAGCCAAAATCAAGGGGGATTTAACTTGGATTTGCAAAGGGCTTGGATGCATTGACAAGAAACCGATTGTGGGCATTTCAAAGAGGTAAAAACCTTCCTCATCTTGTGGAATTGTGGATTAATTTAGCACATTGTGTTTTCTTGCATTTTTCAAATGGGGCCTAAGAAACAAACAGCCCCTAAAGTTCCTACTTCTTAGAGACCAGCTTCTAGGGCTGGATCTTCAAGCCAACCACCACCCCCACAAATGGTTCAGCCAGCCATGCAGCCCCAACAAATCCGTGAGCACCCTAATGAGTATTGGGGTGCTAAGGGATTCGTTGACGAATGGATCTTCGATCCCGAGCAATTCGATCAACAGGACACTACACAATGGGCTTCGGATTACTTAGAAAAAGCCCAATTACAGCCCCTGCTACAGCCTTTTCACACTCACTTTTATCCCCGATTGGTATGCCTCTTTTACCAGCGTATGCAATCGGAAGATGGAAAGAAAATTTATACCACCATAGATGGGCGCGACTACACCTTTGACATTGATGGCATCGCCGCAGCGATGAATTGTCCAACCAAGCATGCCCAAACCATGGGTCTAGCCCCACCAAACCTTAAACCTGTGACTGTTCATGAGGTGATAGCTCAGATGACCCAAGGACATCATGGATCCGGCAAATCCATAGCTCGTTCCCAATTGCCAGATACAATGTGGATACTTTATGTGATCTTTAAAGCGACCCTTTTGGACATCGATTGGGATGACGGGGCCCCATCAAACAGGTCCTATTCTTTGCATTCCAAGAGCGGTGGTTCAATGCCCCGACCGTGGTCTTAAAAGGTATTATCAAGGCCCGTGAGAAAATGGGTAAAAAGGTAAAGACCCTCGCCAAGGGCATTCCCTACGCCCAATTGATCTCGTTAATGCTTGAGGACTATCATGCGGGACCGGCTTATGAAATTCCACATGATGAGCCTAAGTCCACTGCCAGTTTAAAGACTTATAAATTAGTTGATTGGGGTCGAAACTATAGAAAATTGGTGAAGGCTCCAAGAGGTACTGTGGTTCCTGACGAGGATGAGGAGGAGGAAGATCAACCCACTGCTGGACATGTTGCTCCAGACCCAGACCAGCCCCCGCACACTGACGTGCTCACTTTATCGGAATTCATATGCCAGATGACAGCTATGAGTTAGCAGATCCAGGCACTGACTCAGCACACGAGCTCCATGAGCAGGGAGTTAGAGATTCATGGGGGCGCTTTGACCTACCTGATGCAACATGCCTTCCTTACCGACTATGTGACATATATGACTGATATCCGTGCGTCTGTGCACCACGCTTCTACTTATGGAGCGGGTGATGAGGTACCTATAGATGCCGGTGATGGCGGCAAGGATGATGATGGTGATGATGATCAGGTAGCTGGATCCGATGCGGACAGGGAGGATTAGAGCAGCAATGGTGACTTTATGTTTTCACTTTTGCAATCTATTTTGGGATTGTAATTATTAACGGTTGATGGATTATTAGAACCTGGTGGTTCTACTTTTTTTTTGCTTCTTTTATATATACTTTCTGGTTTGCTTTCTATTATCATTAGCTTTGTTCGCTTCGCTTTGCTAATTTTCCATATACATTACTCTTTTATCTATGGCTACTTTGTCTATGTTGTGGGATTATGGGTTTATTTTCATCGGGTTTACTTCTAGTTTTACTTGTGTTCTGCTTTTGTATTAGTCTTGGAGGTGGTTTTGTGATTCGATCTATTCGGCCTTATCAGATCGATAACCTGATTTTTGTACTTTAAGCTCTCGCTTTGATCATATTCTCGTTAGTTCACCTTGAGTCGCACTGAGGTTGTTTCCCGACACATGACACATGGGGTGTAGCATCCATGTACAGATGCAATCCACTATGGCCCTTCAGGTGCAACATGTAGTACATTCAAGTTACTACGAATCTCGTCCCTTGACTTCCTGATTTCAATTTCCTCGATAAGCGTGCCCGAAAAAGTTACGGGACGAATCAGGTTTATTGGGTAGGTTAAGGTATGAGGAGAATTTTGGTCAAAGGATTTTTTATTTGGACTTGGAGAAGTCATATATTTAGTAACTTATACACTGGAAATAAATGCAAGTTACGTGGATAGACTTGTAAATAAAAAGATCATGATATTTTGAGGTGAGAATAGTATTATAAAGAGAGAAGAGTGAAGGAGAAGTTCTATCCTTCCTCCCTCACGTGAGAACCATAAATTTTGGAGCTCTTGCAACTTCTTTGTTTATTTGCTTAGATCCCTTGTGAGTATAACCCCTCTCCCCATCTCTACCGTTTACAAACCTTGTGTTCAGCTCCTGATTGGTTAGAAATTTGAGAAGGAAGATAGGGGAGAGTGGATACCTATGTGGATGATTTGGGCTAACCATTGCTCTAGCAGCAAGGTTGGAGATTGACTGAATTTTGGAGTCCAACTGAAGCTTACGGATTGATCCGGTGTTTGAAATTGGATCAACGGAAGCTAAGGAATCGACCTTGAAAGGTAGGCTTTTAAATTCCTTTGATTAAGTTAATTGTGCCTAGATTAGATTAGAAAAATGGTGAATATAAAATATGATGACAGTTTAGTATTTGGAAGAAAGTAAGCAAGTAAGGAGGACAATTTTTGAACAACACAGACCTGGAGAATTTCGAGGGTCGAATTAAAATTCAAACCTCGAATTCAAAATTCGACCATCGAATTAAAATTCGATGATCGAATTTTGCAAAGTCTGACTGATGCACTTTTGGTAGAATTTGATGCTCGAATTCAAATTCGAGCATTGAATTCAAATTCAACCATCGAATTTGGAATTCGATGATCGAATTCTGTCCTGTTTCTGGCCTTCGAATTTTTGTTGGAAAACTTATGGGTAGCATTTGTTTGGACTTATGGACCCCATTAACGCATTGTGGTGTTAATATTTGTAGGATTTGTGTAGAAAGAGTCTATTGTGAGGACCTCTTGGTGTGAACTTAGACCAATTCAAGTCAAGGTAGGGAAACCCTAAGACTTGTTTGCATTTGATTCTAAGTATTGGTTATTTCATTTGCAAGCATAAATTCTGAATTTTGTTAAATACAACATGATTAAGAATTTCGAAACTGTGACATAAATAAGAACTCAGAAATTTTGGAACTTCCGAACCTCACCTTTAAATTCGAAATATGTATTAGAACTAAGAAATATGAAAATGCATTAAATACATGAAATCCGATATGTTTAGTACCCACATTTGATTTGAGGTTAATTAGAAAGAAACCCTAGATTCTACCAACCGTGTTGACGGTAACTCAGCCTAGCACAAGTTTCCCTTATGGCGAAGGGGTTTGTTGCTCTTTCAGAAAAATGGTTCATTAAACGACGATGGTCAATAGGGTTTTCCATCGGTAATACTCGTGCTCTCATGCTATTATGTAATTTGAGAGATATAATTAAGTTATAATTTTAAGATAAAAAGCATGCATTATATCAGATTTTGAAAATATCAGAACATCAGACATATTAAATTCTCTTTTGGCTTACTGTTTTAGAATTGGAATTTAGAAATCAATGCATCTTTTGAAAACCATATCTGATCCGATTTTGTCTTTGAAAACCTTTACTTATGATAAAATGTAAAGAAATAAGTTTCCTCTATTGAGCTTCAATGTTAGCTCACCCCGACTATAAGTCACAGGTGCGGAGACTGACTTAGGCTCCGACGATCTTGATCTAGAGGACTCTGACTATATCCTTGAGGAGGAGACAGAGACCCCAGCGGAGTTCTTTCTGTGATCTAGATTTGTCTTTTGATACTTTTTGGGTTAGAATTATTTTGAATTATGGGTCCTAGGCTATTGTTTGGATATTTTGATATCATTTGAGGAACCATAATTAGGAACCATTGTTTAGGTGATTGGATTGGCCATCATTGGTGGTTCTTCTTGGTGATATATTTTGTATGAGCATTTGTCCTTACTTTATTTTGTTTTGCTTTTGTTTGAAATGCGACTTATTGAGAAATCAATAAGTTGGCGAACCGGCCTTTCCTATACCTTGAGGATTGGAAAAGTCGGGTTGTCACACCACCTATCAGACAGTCAATTTTTGATTCCACATCTCACATATGACATTTCCCCAAAAAGTGCACCTTGTGTGCAATGGCACACATCACGCTCAAACGTGGTTTTAGGGTCATGTTTTGGGGATGTGACATATGGAATAAAAGTAATCATATGATAGGTGGGAGACATGGTCTTAAGCTCCATTATGTTGAAGATCGCGGTGAAACACGATTTCCATCATCTAATCCGACCCAATTAATGAGTTTTAAGGGGATTAGGAAAATCCTTTTTCTATGTGAGTTCAGATCAAAATCTTCATGAAGATTTGACCACTCAAATGGTCATATGTATAAGTCTTGTTCTATTGATTTTTATTTAAAAAGTGAAGATTTGACCAAATACTAACTGATCTATTGGATTGGTACATATATAAATCAAGTGAACCTTGTTCCGCAAGATCTATAAAAGACAATAGGTATTTTGATCAATCTAGGACCATTTGTTGCATTTATAGTTTCATCATCATCATCATCATCATCATCATCATAATATCCTTATACCATCTATTTTGAGTCGGCTTTTAGGGAATTAACAGGGTCTTTTTACAATCATCTGTCAATGTGACACCAACCCCCTCTTTCTCATTCGGGATTGGGATCGACAATTGCCTCATAAACTTGTTTAAAGGCTATTTGATTCGAGAAGAGAAGGCGTATGATAGATGGCTTCCTTCTACATTTTCTTCTAGAATTTCTTACATAATCTGAATTTTTTTAGTATTGCATTTTCTTTTTTTATTGCATTTTCTTTAAATATTTACTTGTATTAAATTTTTAGTTACATTTTCAAATTATATATATAATATAATAGAATATGAGTACTCTTTTATGGGAGCCATTACTTGCACATGCTTTTCAAGTGATTGCACTGGATTGCACCGAATTTAAAAGAAAGACATGCAAGTTTGGCGACCTCTTGAAAACAACATCTAAGCTGTTTGATTTGAAGGTCATGATTTAAAGATATCAATTTCAAAAGATTAGAACAAAATATAATTTTCATCATTTGATTAAATGGAATCAAAGGCTATTATATAATTCAACCGTTGACTACAATAGATCATATGACAAGTATCGTGTTTTGCTCCAATTTTATGCACCAAAGATCTATTGATCATGAGCTTCAGATCAGATGGCCCATATTGCAATTTTACATATCACATATCCCTAAAATACCAAGTCTTTCTTTAAATTCGGTGCAATCACTTGAAAAACGTGTGCAAGTAATGGCTCCCCTATTTTATTTGTCAAAAAAAATTTGTGGTGAATTTTTATATATTATAAAGTAATATGAAACAGGGGTCCCATTTTAGGAATTCGCCTTGGGCCCCCAAAATGTCAGGGCTGGCCCTGGGTTTAGGGCTCTCAAAAAGTCGGGTTAGAATGCATTTCAAATCCAACTCACCAATAAAAATAAATAAATGATTAAAACAAAAGTAAAACTAAGAAAAAAAAATAAAAAACAAAATCAACTCTTTAAGCTATCTGGCTGGAAGTGGAAGGGCACCTCATTCCAAATCAAAATTTAATTACAAAATTCATGAAATATAGCAAAATTAATTCCATGATATCTATCTTATAACTCATATAAAAGGCAATCAAACCTTGCCTTTCTTATAAACAGCTAGCTATACCTCCTCCATTCATACAAGTCCCTCGCACATTTCTTTGTATTGGTCCTCAGCCATGGCTTCTTCTATCACTCTCCTTGTCATAACACTCTTAATCCCTCTCATCTATCTATCTCCTTCCATGTCTTCCCAAATAGTCGGTAGCGGAGGTTTCTCGGTAGCCCTCGTGCTCCGCGACTCCCCGCACTCTCCATTCCATAACCCCAATGCTACTTCTTACGACCTGGTTAAGGCCTCAGCCGGCCGCTCCTTCTCCCGCCTCCGCTTCTTTGAATCTTTTCACCATATGACCCCATTGATAGACGTAGCCTACCCCGTCGTATCAAGCGAGAGCGAGTACATTATGAAGTTTCAAATTGGCACTCCCCCGACCCCCATCTTCGCTGAGGTCGACACCGGCAGTGAATTGATTTGGTTCCAATGCATCCCTTGTTTTACTTGTTACCAGCAGCGTCAACCCCTATTCGACCCCCAACAATCTTCGACTTTTGAGGAAATCCTATGTGATGATCTTATATGCGAGAACACCAATTACGCCCGTTGTGATTCGGCTTTGGAGTATTGCATTTATGATATAGGGTACTATGACGGCTCACACTCAAGTGGTAATATATCAACCGAGACATTCACCTTCGCGAACGAGGAAGGTGGATCAGGTGTGACCACCATTCAGGGTGTCGTCTTTGGTTGTGGACATTACAATTATGGAAACTTCGGCCTTACCCAAGGGGGCATCGTCGGCCTAAATAGGCAACCTTCATCGCTTGCTTCACAACTCCATGTACAACAATTCTCTTATTGTTTAGTGCCTATGAACAATGAAGAAAAAGGGAGTACCATGTTTTTAGGTTCCAAGGCCGTGATATCGGACCATAAAACCCCGTTGGTGTCTGAGGAGGGTAAAGATCAACTTTACTATGTCACCCTGGAAGGCATAAGCGTTGGATCAGATATGCTTCCGATTCCAAATGGAACTTTCGCTTCGACCAACGGAGGCTTCCTCATCGATTCGGGCACGAGCTATACACTACTTAGACAAGAACCCCATGATATATTGGTTCAGACATTACAACTTCAAATCAAACTCGATAGGAACCCGACCCCACGAATACATTTGCGTTATGCTTCGAGGGTATCTTCGCCGACTTCGCGACCGCCCCCGATATAACATTTCATTTTGCTAATAATGTGGACTTGGTTTTGGACAAATTGGGCACCTATGTATCTACGGATGATGGGCTGTGGTGCCTTGCTATGCTGCCTAGTGACAATATCTCCTATGACATTGGAGGCAACGCCATTTCCTTTGATTCTAAGAATTGCTAGTTTATCTAAGGTTTCCTTTTTCCTTCCACTAGCTTGTTCAATATTTAAGGCTTTTTATTCTATTTCTTTCCATATATATATATATATATATATATATATATATATATATATATATGTGTGTGTGTGTGTGTGTGTGTTTGTTTCATTCTTTGACTTCATTATAGGGTTGGAATGAGTATATGTATGAATGCATATCTTCTCTTTGCCCCTGACTATGACCAATTGTTTTAAGGGTAGCTCTAGTCACACCTACCGAATTACTGAGTGCACCTACACAAAAACCATTGCCTCATATAAATCAGTACGTTAATGGAGATTTTTTTTAGTCCAAGTGGCACACATCCGAACAAGTGACTTGAAAGTCGTGTCCCACACATTATGTTCAACTTAATTTTCAAGTAATCTTTTTGAATGTGTGCAATGTGGAATATTTAAAACTGACAGTCTGGTGGTATGCCCATAGTCACAAGATCCATTGTAGAAGGTTGGGATGAACAACGATCTCCACTGTTTGATTCAAAGCAGTTAATATTTTTTGGCATAAGTACTGCTCTCAATAATTCGGTAACTGCGAATAGAGCTACCCTTTTTTAATTTCAAATATAAAAGGAAAATGAGGCCCATGACTATGGGTTCAAACCCACCCCAAAGCGCTAGGTCAGAGTCAGTTTGACCCCATGGGGCATACATCCGGGAAATTAGATTCTACGAGATTTTGCTCAAGGACGATCAGAGACCACAATTGAGCATAGAATTATCAAATATTTTATCCTTATATCTGCATCTTTTAATTTATTTTTGGCGCCGCCGCCAGAGATTTTATTTGGAAAAGAAAAGTAGGGTTGATTTAGTTTTATCCTTCTACTAATTTCATTAAAAAAAAAAAAAAAAGAGTCAATCAAGGTTTTAAGGTAGTGGTGCATGAGCATGTGGGGACGTGATCAAGCACATCGATTAGTTCATGTTGACTCTTATTCACCCACTAATCTCTGGGTTGATCTTGAGATTGAGCAAAATTTCCATTTCACCATGACAGAGGGTGTCGAAGATCCAAAAACCCTTAGGGAGTTGTTTTCACCCATAACCACCAACCCACCTTCTTGTATTGCCTGCGACCACCACTGCACATTTTGAACTTAAGCCCCACATGATCCAATTGTTGTCAATCTTTCATGGTCTTGAAAGAAAAGATCCTTACATGCATGTGAAGGATTTTCTTGAAATATGTGCAACTTTCAGATTTCAAAATTTTTCTGATGAGTCAGTACGTTTGCGCCTTTTTCCTTTCTCTATAAAGGATAAGGCCAATGCTTGGTTAAATTATTTCTCATCTGGTTCTATTACATCATGGGATCAGTTAGTAGCAAAGTTTCTTTCTAAATTTTTTCCGATGGCAAAAACAAACTCATTGAGAAGAGAAATTTAAGATTTTAGCCAAGAAGAAAATGAAAATTTTTATGAAAGTTGGGAAAGGTTTAAAGATTTGCTTTTGAAATGCCCTCACCACAATTTTGAGATGTGGAGACTTGTTCAATATTTTTACAATGGGTTAACCCAAGCCCATCGTAATATGATCAAATCCATGAATAGTGGTGGATTTTTAAGTTTGACTAATGAAGAGGCATATAAGTTTTTAGAGGGATTGTCTGAGAGTTCCCAACAGTGGGGTTTTTCTAGTCATCGTGATAGATCTCCCCAATCGTCTAAAAAGGGAGGTTTATATGAAGTGGGTGAAGCTCCTGACATCAGGGCAAAGATAGATAATTTAACCCATAAAATTGAGGTCTTAGCCTTAAGAAAAGCCATAAATGTTGTCAATCCTATGCAAAATGAAGTTTGTTCTATTTGTGCTAGCCCCATGCATATAGCACAATCATGTCCATCTAACTTTTCAGAGTGTTATACTGAGCAAGCACGCACAATGAACAACTTTGGAAAACTGATTGGTAGTTCATTTTCTGAGACCTATAATCCTAATTGGAGACAACCCCAACCTCCCATGAATGTAGGAGGGCAACAAATTCCGCATTCAAATCAATGTCGTCCTCCTACACAATCATATCCTCTTGGATTTCATCAACACCCTCAATTTGTGGTACCGTCCACAATCATCATCTTCATCATCTTTAGAGGTCACATTAAAAGCATTCATACAGTCCACAACTCAAGTCATTTCAAAGCTAGAAAATCAGATTGGCCAGTTGGCAACTCAAGTGGGTGAGAGGGAAAAAGGAAAATTTCAATCCAACCCATCCCAAATCCTAAAGGACAGTATGCACTAAATAATCTGTCCAGCTCTACCCATGAACAGGAGCATGTGCAGTCAATTACTACCCTTAGGTTTGGACGAAAAATTGATAATCATGTTAAGTTGCTTGAAGTTAAAGAAGAAAAAAAGAAAATTGAAGAAGAAATTGAGAAATCTAAAGATGAGGGTAATAAAATCCCTCATGAGCAGATGGGAAACAAAAAAATGAGTGAAACCATGGGTCCTATGTTTGAAGAAAATCAATAGTTCAAAACTTTATTCCCAAGGCCCCATTTCCTCAAAGATTAATTATGGCTAAGAAGAATAACCAGCTTGGTGATATTCTTGAGGTATTTAAGCAAGTTCGCATAAACATCCCATTCCTAGAAGCTATCCAGCAGGTTCCTTCTTATGCTAAATTTTTTAAAAACTTGGTTACAATCAATAGAAAGACCAATGTTCCAAAGAAGGCATTTTTGGCTAAGCACACAAGTTCAATCGTTCAATGCAAAATTCCCGTTAAGTTACAAGGAACCTGGGTGTCCTACCATTTCATTTGTCATAGGGGATCATCATATAGAGCGGGTGCTGCTAGATTTAGGAGCAAGTGTAAATTTATTGCCATATTCGGTTTACGTCCAACTTGGATTAGGTGAGTTGAAACAAACCCCTATGAGCATTCAGTTAGCTGATGGGTCAGTGAAAATTTCAAGGGGTGTGGTGGAAGATGTTCTGATCAAAGTAGATACATTTTATTTTCCTTGGACTTTGTAGTCTTAGACACTGAACCTGTTCAGTGCACGAGTGATCAGATTCCTGTCATTTTAGGTCAGCCATTCTTGGCAACCTAGCTCAAATGCATCGATTAATTGTAAGAATGAAATTATGAATCTTTTGGGAACATGACAGTGAAGCTTAATGTCTTTAACATCAGCAGACAACCACCTGAGGGTGAGGAGATTAGTGACATTTGTTTAATTGATAGTTTGGTTCAGGAGACATTTTCTCGACAAAGTTTTGAGGATCCTCTGGAGGCTTGTTTGGCCCATTTTGGTTATGACTTTGACATCGAAAAGTTTATAGAAGAGGTAAATTCATTGTTTGATTCTACTCCTCTTACGAGTTGTGATAATTGGCAACTAAAGGTGGTTCCTCTAGAACTGTCCAATTCATCTCTTATTCCGTCTGAAGTTGACCCGCCCAAGTTAGAGTTGAAGTCGTTACCTGAAAATCTGAAGTAAATTGTTTTAGGGCCTTCTGAGACCCTACCCGTCATCATTGCTTCTGACTTAGATAAGGCTCAAGAGAAAAAATTGTTGGATGTTTTAAAGGAGCACAAAGCGGCGATTGGCTGGTTCATCGCAGATATCAAAGGGATTAGTCCTTTTGTATGCATGCACAAAATTCATTTAGAGGAAGGTGCAAAACCTTTACGAGAGTTACAAAGGAGGCTAAATCCAGTCGTGCAAGATGTTATGAGAAGTGAGATTCTAAAACTTTTGGACATGGGTATTAAATACCCAATTTCATATAGCAAATGGGTGAGTCTCATATAAGTTGTGCTAAAGAAGTCTGGCATAACCGTAATAAAAAATGAAGAAAATAAATTGATTCCAACACGAGCTCAGACCGATTGGAGAGTGTGCATTGACTACAGAAAAACTCATGTGAAATCACTTTTCACCTACTGAATATGACATTAAAACTCCACCATGAACTAAATAATTCAAACACCAATTAGCAATTTAAGTCATTATTTTAGAACATAACGTGTTGTGACTCCCAGTATTTTGGCATTTTAGTCATTGATATTAATATGTTCACTGAAATTATGTATTGGAAGGTTAAGGTACAATTGGTAATTGAGATTTCTCTACTGAATATGTGGATTTTTAGCTCACCTTGACACTATGTCACTACAAAAAATAAGACTATTAGCGACAGTTTTTTGTTAATAGCGACAATTTTTGGCTGCCGCTAATATTCTTATTTTTTGTAGTGTGTGTCACAGGTACCGATATTGGCAAGGATCCTGAGTTTGTAGAGGACTCTGATTTTGTCCCCAAGGAAGAGAAAGATCTTCCACCCGAAGATTTTTATCCTTAGAAAAACTTTTGTACGGTTCAACGAACTCTCTTTGAATATTTGATTATTGTTTTCTAAGTACAATGTTGTAAATACCACTGTTTGTATGACGTACGGCCGTCACCGGTGGTATATTATTTTAGATTCGTAACTTCATTCATGAATGTTGGGCATTTATTTCAGTTTTATAGACAATTCTATTATCGTAACGATATCATTGCTTCAAAAAAATTAATAGAAATTCCGCTTATTTGCTTATGAACTGAGTTTAACGATCCGGTATTTCACGTTATTTTTGTGTCAAAATTTTGGGTCGGTACACTTTTTTTCCCAAGAAAGTGGGTCCCACCGTGTTTCCAAACCGTGAAAATTGTCCAAAATCCGTAAAACGTTTTTTTATGAGTTTTTTAGCTAAACTTGTGCTGCGAACAAGGCCATATGGTAGTGGTGTATAGAGGAAGTTGCCTTAGGTAACAGGTCTATGGAATTCGGGTGCCTGCTTTGTGCACAGAAATTCTAATTATTTTTTTTAAAAGATGGTTTACAGTGTGGGGCACCATCATAGGACCTGGTGCTCCCCCATCTTACACCATAGAAATTTCGAGTCATAATGGATAGACCTAATCGACCTTGTCCACATTGCCGTAGCACTTTATTTTCGGATTAGGTGCCACTTGTCACCCAAATGGCACTAGGTTAAACACTACATCGCTAACCTAGTGTCCAGCTGTCGTGGAGATAGTGAAAGATGTATATGCATGGCCGGAATGGCCCATGGTTAAGCTGTAACGTTGGGCCTATTTAAGGACGGGCTCCGTCCATTGCGACCCATTTCACCTAAGTGGCATATTCGTCGATCGATGAGAAACAAGACCGTTATAACGACTTAAATTCAAAATTTTAAATTCTCCAATACTAAGTAACAGATGACACCGAACTTATTTGCTGAGTAATGGCTACTACACCACAAGCCATTGTTTTTCTCTACTTTGTAGCTCCATGCCTCCTCTACCTCTGCATTTATATCCATTCATACCAAAAATACCTTTGCCACCCGTCTCTTTTTCCTCCTTCTGTACCTTCAAATCTGCAGTTATGGACATGGAATTCAAGCAGACTCCACCCATTATTCACGAATTCTTATCCCTCTTGAAAGAATTCTGTAAAAGCCTCATCTCAATCAAAGCAATTCACACACAAATTGTTACGATGTCTCTTGCTTCAAATGAATTTATCGCCACAAAACTCGTGAAGAGTTATGCAGATTTGACCAATTTGGGAGATGCCCGCCGGGTGTTTGATGGAATTCCTGATAGGAAATTATCTCTATGGAAAGCAATGATGGGTGGGTACCTCCGAAACGAGTGGTACACAGAAACTCTTGATTTGTATTGGATGATGAAGGCAGATGGTTTAGCGACTGATAGCTGTGTGTGTACTTATGCCCTCAAGGCCTGCACAAATTTGTCAGACATTGAAATGGGAATGGAAATAATTGAAGCTGCTATGAGCAGTGGGCTTTCAACTGATGGATTTTTTGGAAGTTCAAGGATAGCTTTTTTGGTTAAATTTGGGGAGATTGAGGAAGCCCGTCGGTTGTTTGATGAAATTCCTCAAAGAGATGTTGTTTGTTGGAATTCGATGATTGGAGGTTACATTCATATATGTAGTTTTGATATGGCTTTTGACTTATTTTTTAAAATGTGGGCTTGTGGAATTAGACCAAGCCCGGTAACAATAGTGAGTTTAATACAGGTGTGTGTACCGACTAAGAACTTGGCACTTGGAAAGTGCATTCATGGGTGTATGAATGGATTGGGAATGAGATCTGATATTCTGGTTCTTACTTCATTAGTTGACATGTACGGAAAGAATGGGGACATAGAAAGCGCTCGGCGGGTTTTTGATAGAATGCCCACGAGGAATTTGGTGTCATGGAATGCGATGATTTCGGGATATGTACAGAATGGGTTCGTATTTGAAGCATTTGAGCTCTTTCATGGATTAACCTTGAGTGCTATTGGGTTTGATTCCGCAACTATGGTTAGCCTCCTTCAAGGTTGTGCCCAGAGATCGAGTTTGGATAATGGAAAGATTCTCCACTGTTGTGTTCTGAGAAGAGGACATGGATCCAATATCATAATTTTGACTGCAATTGTTGATATGTATGCGAAGTGTGGTGCTCTGGAGCATGCCATTTTTGTTTTTGATAGAATGAAACAGAGGAATGTTGTCTCATGGACCGCAATGTTGGCAGGGTTAGCCCAAAATGGACGTGCCGAGGAGGCGTTAGAATTATTTGGACGGATGCAAGAAGAGGGCCTTAACGCGAATTCCATAACCTTTGTTAGCTTGATCCATGCTTGCGCTCATGTAGGGTCTCTAAAGAAAGGAAGGAGCATTCACGCTCATTTGTTACGCAACGGATTTGCATTTGATGTTATAAATGTGACCGCCCTCATTGATATGTATGCGAAGTGTGGAAAGATTGACTTCGCCGAGAGAGTATTTTCTACTCGATTGATATCTAAAGATGTGATTCTATGGAATGCCATGATTGCTGGCTATGGAATACATGGCTATGGGCATCGAGCGGTTGATGTTTATAATTTTATGAAAGTGGAGGGAATCAAGCCAAATCAGACCACCTTCATTTCTCTTCTATCGGCTTGTAGTCATTCAGGGTTAGTGGAAGAGGGAGCGTCTTTGTTCTACACCATGGCTAATGATCATGGTATTAGACCTAGCGAGAAGCACTATGCATGCCTGGTCGATCTTCTAAGCCGTGCCGGCCAGCTCGAAGAGGCCGCGGCCCTGATGGAGAAAATGCCATTTGAACCGGGAAATGCTATTCTTGAAGCATTGCTGAGCGGATGCAGAACACACAAGAACATAGATATGGGCATTCAAATTGCAGATAGACTGCTCGGTTTGGATGCCAAGAACCCCGGAATTTATGTTATGTTGTCAAATATATATGCCGCAGGAGGGAGATGGGATGAAGTAGACCATGTGAGAAGTCTCATGAGTAGGAGAGGGCTGAACAAAACACCTGGGTATAGCTTGATTGAAGTGGGAAACCGGGTTCATGCATTTTTTGCACAAGATCATTCGCACCCTTATATTACACAAATAAATAAGATCTTGCAGAGTTTACGGATACAAATGGAGGCTGCTGGCTACACAGCCGACACGAGCTGTGTGCTTCATGATGTTGAAGAAAGAGTGAAGGTGAAAATGCTTTGGGAACATAGCGAGAGGTTGGCCATTGCCTTTGGGATTATCAGCACAACAGCCGGAAGCTTGATTAGGATTACGAAGAATCTCCGGGTCTGTGGTGACTGCCACACAGTGACCAAGTATATTTCGAAGATAGTGAAGAGGGAAATCATTGTTAGAGATGTTAATCGGTTCCATCACTTCATCGATGGGAATTGCTCTTGTGGTGATTACTGGTAGATTATCGGCAATTAATGTATAAAAAGAAGTTCAAATTCAAATGTCAGGGTCTGGGTCTGCATGCTTCAATATTCTTAGATCTAGTTAGATTAACTTGACTGTTCGATGAGATAATGCATTGCAAGTATTAGGAAGAGAGAAAAGTAATGGTTTACTTCGTAACTAAGTCCGGTTTCCCTTCCGGTTGTAATAGGGAAGAGATTGGGGTTCTTTACATACAGAACTGTTGTCCGTTTACAATACAGCTCCAATGAGATTAATTCATTGGAGAGTTTGAATAAAATCGATAACTAGGTTTTCAAGCTTTCAGTTGTTCTCTCATATTTAGAACCAGGCTGTGCTTATATGTGTGTATAGGGAATGATAACTACACAACTTTCATTAAACTGTTAGCAATCTCCACAACTTATTTCAAATATAAATGCCTTGTAAAAAGTGGTTTTGTAGCATGAAAGCTAGAGTATTTTCTCGTAGCCACCTTTTTATTCTGGACTCACACCCTTCTTTTCATACATTTTTTAATAATACTAATACGGTATGGACAACCTGAATATGCCTTATATATCATAGAGATTATGACAATTCAGGAGCAACACTTGAGGAATAAATCCCGTGTTGTGTAGAACCCATGACCACGAAGGAGGGAGATAGCAACTGAACTACCACTCAATCGGTACACCCTTCTTTTCATTATAATTATATATAAGCGACAATCTACATTTACAATAATTTTGGTACTTTATTCATACTAGTATAGTGCACATGCTATGCACGTGAGGGCATTACCCCCCCCCCCCGCCCCCCGAGATATACCGAAATTGCATCAAGCCCTAAGTTACGAGTATTTATTCTCTAGCCCTTTTGTGTTTTTGTTTCATATACCCCCCTTGCCATCAACTAGCCATGAGTTTATGTACGAGAAGGATTATTTTGCCCTTAATGAAACCAATATTCTAAAAATACCACCATTCTAAAAGGCCCTTCATTCATTTATATTTACAAGTCATGCCATTAAAGTTTACCACCATTCTAAAAGGCCCTTCATTTACTTTTATTTATAAGTTATGCCATTATAGTTTACCACCATTATAAAAGGAGTACCTTTAAATTCACCCACAAAATTTTTGAGTTCACCAATGTTGAAACACATCGACTACATTGAATCAGACGATGAAGATTGTTTATCGTCCTAATCTTTCATGAGATCGATCTTTAGCTCATGGGTGTACCATCAGATAGTCGATTTTTGTTTCATGTGATACACACCCATAAAAGTAACCTTAAAATCAATTTTAAGCGTGCACGTGATGTAAAGGTAACTTTTCTAAGATGTGTGCCACGTGAAATAAAACACTGACCGTCTGATGGTACGCCGATAATCTCAAGATCTATTATATGAAATATTGGGAGGATAAGATCGGGTTAGCCAAACTTTCATGCTTCTTGTATCTGGTCTTGCATTGTGGACAAGATTGGTTCTCATCTTGCATTGGAACCAATCTTATCCTCCCAATATTTCACACAATAGATCTTGAGATTATTAGCGTGCCATCAGATGGTCAGTGTTTTATTTCATGTGTCACACATTTTAGAAAAGTGACCTTAACATCACATGCACGCTTAAAATTGATTTTAAGATCACTTTTATGGGTGTGTACCATATGAAATAAAAAATCGACCGTCTAATGGTACACCCATGATCTAAAGATTGATCTCATGAAAGATTGAGACGATAAATAATCTCCATTGTCTGATTCAATGCAGTCTATGTGTTTCAGTGTGGGTGAACTCAAAAATTTTGTGGGTGGATTTAAAGGTACTCCTTTTAGAATGGTGGTAAACTATAATGGCATGATTTATAAATAAAAGTGAATGAAGGGCCTTTTAGAATTGTGGTAAACTTTAATAACATGACTTGTAAATATAGATGAATAAAGGACCTTTTAGAATGGTGGTATTTTTAGATTATTGGTTTCATTAAGAGCAAAATAGTCCTTCCGCCCATAAACTCACAGCCAGGTAATGACTAGGGGGGTATTTGAAACGCAAACACAAACGTAAGGGCTGCAGAATAAATAATCATAACTCAGGGGGTTTGATGCAATATCGGCATATCTCAGGAGGGTATATGCAAAAAACCCTTAGTTTTAACCCAAAACTCGTCCTAAAATCAAGTTTCACTTGTTTAAACCGTTGAATGCTTTGAATAAAATGATAGAAATCATTTTTTGTCCAAATCTTCGACACAATAGATCTTGTGATCATGGTTCTATCGTTCAAATGGTCAAATTTTTATTGCTCATGGCACAAATTTTTATTGCTCATGGCACACCTCTAAAAGGTGGTCCGAGAACTATGTTTGATGTATTCCATGATATGTTCGTTTTTGGGATGTGTGCTGGTTTGAATCAAAATCCAACCGTTATATGGTAGACAAATGATTTCACGATATGTTGTGTCAAAGAGTCGAACAAAGTAAGATCTCCATTGCCTAATGCAAACTTGCCAACTACTTTAAGTATGTAAAATTCGAGTTGAGAACGACGCATCTTGGCTTGTAAATAAAGGTTCCCTTTAAAATATAAAGAGAATTATAAGGCAGTGGCGATGGTAGAAAGGTGCAAACTCAGTATTGGTATTAGGTATCGGTCCATTTTAGTTATCGGTCCATAGAGGACTGATAGGAATAAGCCGAAAATTAAGAAAATAGACGTATCGGCCGATACCGATACTGGAATTGATACCTGATACGTATCAGTTTGCCGAAAAACCGACGCATATCACCGATACATATCAGTATTGGCTGATATTTGATACCATGGTTGGTAGTGAGAGCATCATTATTTTATGGGTAGTCTTATTCACTTCCCATAACCTTAAAATACGCCCATGCCCAAATCATTGATTGCTTTAAATTAGATGATGGAGATAGTGTTTCGCTCTAATCTTCCACACAAGCGATCTTGAGGCCAGACTGTGCCATCAATTAGTCAATTTTCAATTTCACATGGCACAGATCCCCAAAAATGTGATCCTAAAGTCATGTGGCACACATCACGCTCAAACGTGACCTTAGGGCCACATTTTTTAGATTTATAACATGTAGAATAAAAAGCTGACCAATGATATGTTTGTGCCCTCAAAATCCCTTTTGTGGAAGATTAGAGCGAGACACGATCTTCATCATCTGATTTAAAGCAACCAACGATTTGGCGTGAGCATATATCAAGATTACGTGGGCTTGAATAAAGCTACCTTTATTTTATTTAAAAAAACACCAATGCCCTCGTCTCCCGGCCTCACTTGTCCAACGCGGCCTTCTCATCGCAGTGTAATAAGAAAGACAAGGTAAGAAATTGGTTTGGGTGGGTTATTGCTGCTTTTTCTTGTGATGTATACGTACATTTCTACCATAAAAAATCATTGACTGACGGGAATTAGATGGTGAAGATTTTTAGTCTCAATCTCCTACAATTTTGGAATCATGGTGCAGCTATCAGACGGTCAGATCTTGATTCCATATGGCCCACATTCTCAAAAGTGACACTTGAGAATCTTTTCTCCTAGTATGCTCATTATCACAATTTCTTTTGGGGATGTTTGCCACATGGAATCAACATGTGATCGTTTGATAGATACGCCATGATCTCAAGATCTAGTGTATGAAAAACCGAGACGAAAAACAATTTCCATCATCAGATTCAAATCAGTCAACAAATTTTTATACTGAAAATGTGTTTGTTCTTTATAAGGGAAACGGGTGCAAAACTGCTAGATCCGGCACACGAGGCACTATCTAGGCTAGATGTTCGGCCTGATCGTTCTTCCCATAAATTATTTTTTGGTTTTGGTGGATTTGTTTCAGCGCAAGGCATGGACCGTGGATTCGAACCCTTATATTACGTGACATGTGATCACAAGTTACACTCTTTCTCTAAAGCTTCGTGTAAGCCTTTAAGGAGTTTTAGGATAAAGTTATTTTTCGGACGATTTTGCCTTTCGACGCTCGCGTCAAAATTTCCTATCCGCCGTATAAACGTGATTTATTAAAATATTACACCTTTGACCAATATTTGACCGATGGATAAATATCATTTTTTATTTTATTTTAGGATGGAACTAATTGACATTAAAAAAGTTATCATGGCACTCCATCCTCGGGTTGCGTGGCGCCATGTGGTTGGAGCACATTCTCTCTCTCTCTCTCTATATATATATATATATATATATATATATATATATATATATATATGGATACGATTAGGTGCCCCCGTGGTCCATATGGAGCATCATGTGCCACTCAAAATACTATTTTGGTGTCACCTGCAGCAAAGTCATTTCATTTAGCTCATCTTTCAAAAAAAAAAGTCTAAGAATTTATCTCCACCATGTTTTCTTTTTGTGCCTTGAAATTCATGCCATTTAAATTAATAATATATGTTTGACTTTTGCCTCAAACAATCAAATATTTGAATTTTTCTTTTATAGAATTGATCTAGACAACCCATCCAAGCTCCACATAGCACCAAACCAGTGTTTTAAGTGCCACATGAAGCTCCAAATGGGTCATTGGGGTACACTATAATAGAGAATATTTAGGATTGTTATATGCTCACCGTACCCCATTGGGGTATGCAACCCTTTTCCTCTATAGGGAGAGTATATATATATATATATATATAGAGAGAGAGAGAGAGAGAGAGAATTTTTTGTCTCTTTCAATTATGGGACGGACTAAAAGTAGCATTTCAATTGAAATTTTAAGGCCCTGTTTGGCAAACCTTCTCCAAAAAGCACTTTTCAGGTGTGTGAGAAGCAACATTGGCACCTTCTCAATACAACTCCTAATTTCAAGTTCATAACGGCTCCATAGATTGCAAAACCCTAATCTAGGGATCGTGGAGCAATACAAGCATTAGGGTTTGAATTCTAAGGCACTACAAAGGTAACGTTTCGAAAAGTTCAAATACTCAATAATTACCTTGGTTTTCAAAATCATAGCATGTTTTTAAACCTATTGGGAGTTGAAGAAGTAGTGTATAAGGTTGCGAATGGCATTGCTCTTTGGTAGCCCCTGCCATAGCAAAGCTCACCTGCTTTAGCAGGTTACCATCCTCTTTGTTAACATCTCGGTACCTACTTTAGCAGGTACCCCTTCTCCTTGATAACTCCTTGCATAGCAAGATTTTATGCATGATTTACTTGCACTAGCAGTTCTACCCTCCTCTCTACTAGCTCCCTATTAGAGCAAATAGAATTAGCTCTGACAAGGAGTGAGTGGAGAAGAAGGTAGAACTGCTAAACAGGTAAATCATGCATAAAATCTTGCTATGTAAGGAGTTATCAAGGAGAAGAGGTACTTGCTAAAGCAGGTAGCAGGATGTTAACAAAGAGGATGGTAACCTGCTAAAGCAGGTGAGCTCTGCTATGGTAGGGGCTACCAAAGAGCAATGTCATACGCAGCCTAATACACTAGATGAGAGGAGTGGAGGATGATACCTAGACTGTATTGAGCATTGATGAGCAGGGTGTGGAAGTGAATTTTTGTTCAATTTTTACCATGCACACATGGATGTTTGATATATTACACATAAATTTCTTAATTCCAAAATTTTTACTGTTAAATTTTTATTGTTTCAGGAACTTGTTGAACATCTGTGTATTGAACTACGGCAAGAACAAAAGCTGAAAAATGGGTGAGAGAAGAATCCGAAGGTGATAGTTCTAAAAACTCTCCACCCTGTAAACACAATACACGGGCTACTGCTAGCACTACCAGTCTTAAACCCAAAGCAGCAAAACCCCTCCTAAAAAGCAAATAAAAAGCTCTGAGATAATCATTAAGGATTTGCCTCAGGGACAAATGGAGATTGGTGCCTCAAAAGGCACTAAGTCTAGTTTTGCTGCCAAAAAGGGCAAACATGCAGACAAAGAGAAGCAGGTTGCCAAATCATAGACCGCGGGACATGTCCCTACCTCTCAAGCACATAGGATGGTTGATCAACCCCCACCCACAATGAACCAACATATTGTGGGGGTTGAGATTTGGGTCCTGACCGATTTTTGTTGCGATGTGGAGATAACCAAGCCCACCGTCTAGTACTATTTTGACGCCGAGCTCGATTATTTCCGAGAGCAGGCCCAAGTCTCAGTCTATCCAAGACTGATGAAATTATTTTATGAAATGATGACCAATAACGACAGTCAGTCTCATGCACTATCCACAATCATCGATGGTCACACCATCCATATCACGCAAGAACTGATTGCATGCAGACGTAACTGGTATTCCGCTCGAAGTCCTATTAGATAGGTAAGAAGAGACGATCTTACTACCACCACCACTAGCCCTACCAGATTTTGTCCAAATGGCCACTGAATTGTTGGGTCGTCCTCAGGTTGACAGGACCAAATTTATGAGGAAGGAGTTAGAGGACAAGGACCTCTCTCTCCATTTTATGGGCTTCTTGATCTATAAGACGATCCATCCAATAGGCCATGGGGCTAAGAGGAGGCTTGACATTGTGAAAGCCCTCTACACAATGTCCCAAAGATAATGGCTGGATATGCTAGGTTACCTCCTTGAGGTAATGGATGCAGTCAGAGAGAAGTTGACCCAAGCTAAATATGAGAAATTGAAGCTTGATCCTCCTTTTAGCGGCTTGATCACACTTCTCCTCACTAAAAGCAAGTACCAATTTGAGGAGACAAAGGAGAACGTCTCCAGAAAGATAGGCCGCCTGACTTCATCAATGTACAAGCGCACCCTTAGAGAAGAAATAAAAACAAAATACCTGATTACTTCTTCAAGAAGAAAGAAAGTCAGAAGAGTGGTACCTTTATACCCTCTGTAGATGAGGCCACTCCCACAGTGGCCACTGAAAGTAGCCCGGGTGTAGCTGTGGCAACACCAGAAACTGTTCAAGATAGACCACCTGTCGTGACTGCCATTTCTCCCACTGTTCCTCTTGAAACAACGATGAGTGAAGGTGTGGGTACTTCTACTCCACCCCAGGAAATTGTGGAGTCTATTACTCTATTGAGTCTGGTTGTTCTAATACCTGAACCATCTTTAGAGTCATCGGCAACTCAAGCCCCACTACACATATATGACTTTTTCTTGGACTCCCCAATAGGACCTGCCTTCCTGACTTCACCCCTTGGAGGCACTTTGCCAATCTTAAGTGAAGCAGACCTTGTAAGTCCCAATTATCCTGCTGCATTACCCATTACCCCAATCACAACAGAGGAGATCCTATTAGAAACTGTAGTGATTCAAATTTCATGTCTTTGATACACCAAATTTATTTGTATCTGCTTAATAGCGTATACACCGCATGCCTTGATTTTTCAAAACATTTTAACTAAAAATACATATTTTAGTTTTCGAACTCTTATATTTATTTGTATCATTAATTGACACAAGTTATGTGGTGACCTATTGGTTAGAGGCATGAGTTTAAGACAAGAGGTTAGAGGATCGGACCTTAGTATATAGGTTTTAAGCTTTCATTTTAGACCTTGACGTAGAAGCCCATGCATCCTTCTTTGGTGTGTTAGCCTAATACCGGAGGATTCTCAATAAGTTATAAAAAGGTGCGTTATGAACAGAACTAAAGAATAAAGCCGTACGAAAACCCTAGAGACCTTAAGGAAGATATTCTAGATCCTCATTTTCTAAAACTTTTATTTTTGGATGATCGGCGAGACATTGACACCTATTCTCAAGCGGCCTTCGCCTCCTTCATGAGTCATCATCATAGTGAGGATCTCGATCGAATCACGGGAAATCGATCAATCTAGGTATAGAGAAATCATGCTTTCCCTTAAAACTTAGATATTGAATTAAATATAATTTTCATGATAAATAGGGTTTTTTATTGCATGATTAATGAATGGTATGATTAGAAGAGATGCATGCTATGATAGTTGCTTTTTCATGTTGATGTTTGTGGCTAAAAAGAGATCTAGTTAAATCCAATCATGCAATTTGTGGCACTCTAAGAAGGTGTAATGACCTAAAAATTTAGAATAAGAACCCAACTGCTTCGATAAGCGTGCCTGATACAAAAATTGAGACAAATTTAAAAAATTTAAATTAATATTATTAGAAATAATATTAATCCATTGTAAGGTGAAGTCGTGTGTGACTTCGTGGGTAAGTCCGAGCCGTGTTAGCCTTTGGTGGGGCGTAGTATGCCGTAGAAGTTGTGTAGGCACTCCACACCGGAGCTTAAGTTTAGGAAAAAATAGAAATATCAAAGATATTTCATTTTCTTAGCTTATAAGAGAAGGAAGAAGGTTGAATACCTATCTTCATCTCTTTCTTCTTGCTCTCTGGGAATCCCTAGCTAGAAGTTGGGCTGTGAAATCCTTGCCCTGAGAAGCCATGGTCAGAAGAACCTAGGTTAGTGGTTACTTGATTTGGGAGTGTAGAATCAACGTTGGTACGTCGTAATTGCTCTGCAAGAAGGTGTGCTATCGCTACGTGTCAAAGTGGAGCCACAAATTGCTGTTTCGAGTCGTGAGGGCGACGAATCCCCGATTTCCGAATCTGAAAACCCTCTTCGGATTGCGTTGTCATGATCCTGAAAAGGACTTCAATAGGTGAGTTTTTCGATTAAAATAGTTAAGGTTTAAACACCATATATGTGTAAAAAGGATAGGTATGAGTGTGGGTTGGGATCATTAATGGATTAAAGGTCTAAATAGGTCAAGAACAAGTGACCACCATTAATGACAGAAACTGTCACCCTTGATCGATCAAGGCAGTGAATTGATCAATCAAGCCTGGGACTGATCGATCAAGGTAGAAGATTGATCGATCAATTCATGTTTTCAGTTAATGGGAATAGTGTGTGAATTTGTTCTGAAGGTTCAGAGCCCGATGGGCATTGATCGATCAAATTGGTGTTTGATTGATCAATCCTGAGAATTGATCGATCAATTTAGACATGGACCGATCAATATAAGAGGTTGATCGATCATAGTGAAGTGATCGATCAATGACAAGATTGATCGATCAATATAAACATTGACTGATCAATGAGGAAGATTGATCATCAATTTGAACATTGATCGATCAAATTTTATAAATAAGGTTATAAACAGAAGGTGGGAAATTTGAGCTTTAATTTATTAATCGATCGATCAATGGGAAGATTTATCGATCAAAGGAATGGATTGATCGATCAAACTAAGACATTGATCGATCAATTTTCCTTTGTTAAATATGAAGTAAAGGAGGCTATTGATCAATCAAATGAAGCATTGATCGATCAATGTTTAAGATTGATCGATCAATCAAGGATGTTGATCGATCAATTTTCCTTTGTCACTTGTGAGTTATTTGAGAGGTTGATCGATTAATAAGGTCATTGATCGATCAAAGAGATGGATTGATCGATTAAGTAAGGACATTGATCGATCAATCACCCCTGTTTTCTACCTGTTTTGGTTTTGTGAATTAAACACTACTGGACACTGTGCCAGTGATATTCTGACATCCCTGACACTTAGTGTATTATATTTATGGTCTAAGATCAGACCATGGTGCCTTGAAAAGGTTTGGATTTGCTTAGGAAAAGTCTGATCGGAGGTAGGGAAAATCCAACCTAAAAATATATTTGAATATGATTTCATGATTCCTTCACATTTATACCCTGATTTATGTTTTAAAAAGCATGTTTGCATATTGATAAATCTCTGTCATCTCTGATTCCAACATTCTGATTTTTGTATTCTAAAACCTGTTTCTGATTTCGAATATGTGATTTTTGAGGTCATATGTGTGTATGTGATTTTTAAGTATTTAATCCAGATGATCCCCACCGACTCGGCGGTATATCCGTGCCCTGGCACAATCGTGCATCTGCTTTGATAATTTTTTGGCACAATTGCACTCCATAGATGAGGCATTGTTGCACTCTTAAATTGTTCATATGAACGACGATTGGTTGGGGTTTCCTATTGGCATACACTTGATTACCACGTGCTATATATTCACGGGAGTTTCTTAAGTTAGAAATATTCATCATTTAAGTCACAAGTTATATATGCATAGCATCTGTTCTTTGCTTTGAAAACTCAGTACATGTCATCTGATTTATCCTGTTTGCATATTCTAATTTGATTATCTGTTTTGAGATACTACCTGCAATCATGTCTTACATGTTCAATTCAATTTTGGCCGTGATTCTTTTACTGAGCTTAGATGTAGCTCACCCTATTTTCTATAATATTTATAGGTTCTGAGGCTAGAGCTCCCGGCACTGAGAGTGACCCGGACTATCAGCCGGAGGCAGAAGCTGAGGTCGAGGATGAGGAGACTGACATCTAGGCAGACGAGTTTTACTCGTAGCCTGGGTATATGAGTCTTATGCTCTTAGGAATTTTTGTATTATACTCTGGATTATTGTGTGCCTGGTGGCCACCGTCTGTACTTATTATTGTAGATATTATTATTTTTATTATATTATTATACATTCTATAGGAACCATTATCAGGAACCATTATTTTGAGTGATGGATGTCCATCACCAGTGATTCTTCTTGGTTCCTTTTTGAGATATATTTATATACATTCGTTGTTTCATTTCTTCTTTCATATAAGGCCTTTTATGATGTCTTGATCTACCACTGCTGGATAGTGTCTGCTTTGATTTCTATTATGCGAGCAAATACTCTGTGATTTGTCTTGGGGATCATCTAGAGCATGATCCTGATGGCACGGATTTTCAAGTGCGAAAATTCAGGCTGTCACAATTGATATCAGAGCGTAGGTTTTAGTTTGAACTACGGGTTAATATTGGATAATTTTCACAATCTATGTACTGATCAGTGTTATTGTTTTCACAATGATAGACCAGTATGGGCCCTAAGTTCAGAGGCAAACGCGGTGGAGGTAGGGAAGGATATAGAGAGATTCCTCTGAGAGAGATCCCCGATATTGCTGGTACATCGAGGGGATTAGAGTTCCTCTCATATACGAACGTGGTTCCGATAGGACCGAGAGGAGGTAGAAGAGGTAGTGATGGCAGAATGGAGCAGGTGTTGGAAGCTTTGGCTACCAACGTCGCTCAACAGACTGCTGCTTTGAGTCAGCAAGCAGCTAGGCCACCTCACTAGCTCGATGGTTTCGCTGAGTTTAGAAGAATGAAACCTCCTAACTTCTCAGATCAAACTGATCCTATTGATGCTGAGGGTTGGATCGAGGAAATGGAGAAGTTATTTAAAGTGCTCCAATGCATAGATGCAGAGAAAGTGCGCTGGGCAACATTCAAACTAAATGGTGATGCCGGACCCTGGTGGAAGTCGGTGTCACAAAACTGAGAGAGAGAATTTCCTCACCCTCCTTGGACTTGGGAGGAGTTCACGGAAGTCTTTTACAACAAGTACTTCCCGAAGATAGTGAGGCGTCAGTGGGAGGTGAAATTTATCGAGTTAAAGCTAGGGGCTATGTTAGTGAGAGAATATGGTACTGAATTTGATCGACTAGCTAGGTTCGCACCACAACACATAGCCACTGAACTGATGAGAGCGCGTAAATTCTAGCTCGGCTTGAGACAGAACCTACAGAAAGATGTGGCCATGTGGGAGATGGAGACATAGGAGAGTGCAATGTCTAAAGCTCTCATCGCAAAAGAAGAGAATCAGAAACAGTTTGCTTGGAGAGACAAGCAAAACAAAGAAAGGTCATTTCAGGGACAATCTCAGGACCCTGAGCAGAACAAGAGGGCGAGATTCTTTAGGCCTCCGAGATACCCTACACACTCCAGACCGGCAATATCTACAGGGTCTAGTTCATACCCGAGGTCAGCAGTGCCTACATCTTCCAAACCATTCCGACCGTCTGGTTCTTCTGGTAGCGGGGCCTCTGTGGCGCAGGGATCTTCGAGGGTATCGTCATTCACTCTGACCCTATCATGTGCAAAGTGTGGGAAGCCACACAAGACAGAGGAATGTAGGAGGGAGACAGGGGCATGCTTCAGGTGTGGCAAGATGGGTCACATGGTTAGGAATTGCCCAGAGGAGAGTAAAGAGAGCAAGGAGTGGTCTGGATCTATGTCTATACAGAGATCATCTCAACCTGTTGTTCGAGGTCGAGCATATGCTGTCACCGCTACTGATGCTCTGACATCAAACGACGTCATCCAAGGTATCATTACATTTTGAGAGTTCAATTCTGTTATTACTTTCAGTTAAATTGGAATGTGTTGGTGAATTTTAAACACATAGGAATATTAGTGATTGTTATGTATTATACTATATGCATGACGTGTATGTGATAAATAAACTAAGGTACTCTTCATATACATCACGACCAAGACATATGTGAGACTAAAGCGAGAGTACTGATTGACTTTGGATCTACGCACTCTTTCATTACGCTGATGTTCTCAACATTTATACTGATGACGCCGGAGGAGTTAGATTTCGTCTTGGCCATAACGATTCCTACGGGAAATTCAGTCATGATGGATACAGTAAACAAGGTGGTGGTCATTAGAGTGGAAGAGGAGGAAACCTAAGCATACCTTATTTTGCTGGATAGGGTAGGCTTTGATGTGATCTTAGGGATGGACTGGTTATCCGCCTCCCATGTGAGCGTGGATTGCCTTCGGAATATCATAGTTTTCCGCCCTCCAAAGGGAAAGTCTTTTAGATTCTTCGGGGTGAAGTCTAAAATAGCCCCATTGATATCAGCTATTCGGGCAGAGAAGATGATGAAGAATGGATGCAGCAGCTATATGATTTTTCTGCAAGAGCAACGAGAAGAGAAAAATGTGATTTCTGATATATATGTTGCTTGCGAGTACCCTGACATGTTTCTCGAGGATTTATCAAGACTACCACCAGCTCGAGAGATTGAATTTGCGATAAATTTAGTTCTGAGAACCGAGCCAGTGTCTAAAGCTCCATATTGAATGGCACCTGCAGAGTTACAAGAATTGAAGGAGCAGTTGCAAGAGTTACTTGACAAGAGGTTTATTCGACCTAGTGTGTCTCCTTGGGGAGCACCAATGCTGTTTGCCAGGAAGAAGGATGGTTCGATGCGTCTGTGCATCGATTACCGTCGATTAAATAAGTTGACGATTAAGAATCATTACCCACTTCCAAGGATTGATGATCTTTTTGATCAGTTACAAGGAGCAAGGTTCTTTCCGAAGATTGACGTGCGATCTGGTTATCACTAGTTAAGAGTCAAAGCAGAGGATATTGAGAAGACGGCGTTCAGAACCAGATATGGGCACTATGAGTTTTTGGTTATGCCATTTGGATTGACGAACGCACCTGCGCCTTTTATGGACCAAATGAACCAAGTGTTTATACCACACTTGGATAAGTCCGTGGTTGTCTTTGTAGATGACATTCTTGTCTATTTCAAGACAAAGGAGGAACATGAAAGACATCTTCACGTGGCTTTACAGACCCTCAGAGATCACAAATTGTATTCAAAGCTCAGTAAGTGTGAGTTTTGGCTTAACCAAGTCAGTTTCTTTGGTCATATCGTCTCTGCTAAGGGTATAACAATCGACCCGACGAAGATTGAAGCACTCGTCAATTGGAAACAACCGAGAACGGTAACCGAGGTCCGTAGTTTCCTTGGCTTGGCAGGATACTACAGACGATTTGTAGAAGGGTCTCCAAACTATCAAGTCCGCTTACTCAGCTCACAAAGAAAAATGCTAAGTTTGATTGGACTGATCAGTGTGAGAAGAGTTTCCAAGAACTCAAGATGCGTCTGACTACAGCACCAGTTCTAGCTATACCTTCGGGCAGAGGAGGTTTTGCTATATACAGTGATGCATCTTATAGTGGTTTGGGTTGTATCCTCAACTAGCACAAGAAGGTTATCACGTGCGACTCTAGACAGCTCAAGGAACACGAGAAGAATTATCCGACTCACGATTTGGAGTTAGCAGCGGTGATCTTTGCTTTAAAGATCTGGAGGCACTACTTATAAGGTGAAACATTTAACATATTCACCGACCATAAAAGTCTCAAGTATCTGTTTACCAGAAGGACTTGAACATGCGACGATGGATGGAGTTTTTTAAGGATTACGACTGTTCCATCCAGTATCATCTTGGGAAGGCCAATATTGTGGCGGATGTGTTGAGCAGAAAGTCTTCAGCTCAGTTGTCACCTCTTATTATCAGAGTACAGAGGTGGCATCTACTTGAGGACCTAGCCTTATGCGATACACTGATAGACGTCAAAGGTTTAGGGGCATTGATGGCTACCATTGTGATACGGCCCACATTATTTGATAACGTGCGTAAGCTCCAGATGATTGATGATGAGCTGATGGCCATTAGAAAGGATGTGATCAATGAGATCCAGCCTGATTTTTTCATCAAGGATGATGGTACTTTGCTATTCAGAGATCGGATGTGCATACCTGCTAATAAGGATCTTAAAGATACTATTTTGGAGGAAGCGCACAAGTCAACGTATGCTATACATCCTGAGAGTACCAAGATGTACTAAGATCTGAAGCGAAGTTTTTGGTGGAGAGGATTGAAAAAAGATGTTGCAGATTACGTTTCTCGATGTTTGGTTTGCCAACAAGTGAAAGTAGACCATCGAAATCCAACAGGTTTATTGCAACCTTTACCCGTGCCCTAATGGAAATGGGAAGCCATTTCTATGAATTTCATTTTGGGGTTGCCAAACACATTGAGGAAGAACAATGCCATCTGGGTAATTATTGATAGACTGACAAAGTCTGCACACTTTCTACTGTACCGACTATGTATACAGCCAGCAAGCTTGCAGAGCTGTACATGAAAGAGATAGTTTGGTTACATGGCATACCAGTCAGCATCGTGTGTGATCGAGATCCGCGTTATATGTCACAATTCTGGCGGCGATTTCAAGAAGGCATGGGTTCTAAACTAGAGTTTAGCTCGGCATTTCATCCTCAGACAGATGGGCAGACTGAGAGAGTGAACCAGTTCATAGAGGATTTGTTGCGTGCATGTATATTGGACTTTCATGGTTCATGGGATCAGCATTTGCCTCTGATCGTGTTCGCTTACAATAACAGCTATCAATCTAGTATTGGGATGGCACCTTATGAAGCCTTGTATGGACGACAATGCAAATCTCCTTTGAACTGGGAAGAAGTCGGTGTGAAGCTTATTTTATGACCTGATATCGTGGACAGTGCAACCGAGACAGTTCGGTTGATCCGCGAGAGATTACGGGTTGCTCAAAGTCGCCAAAAGAGTTATGTCGACCTTCATCGGATGCATGTTGAGTTTCAGGTATACTTAAATGCGTTCAAGATACTTGATTTTCCATAGTTACATCGATTAGCTATGACATAGATACATCGATTATCTATGACATAGATACATTGATTTTCCATACTTGATTTTACAGATGGGAGAAAAAGTGTTCTTAAAAATCTCGCCGACTAAGGGCGTGATGGGCTTTTGTAAATGTGAAAATCTGAGTCCACGTTATATTGGACCTTTTGAGGTACTCGGACAGGTTGGTGAAGTCGCGTACAAGATTGCTTTGCCACCGCAGCTTGCCGGTGTGCATAATGTCTTCCATATTTCTATGCTACGGCGATACGTGCTCGACCCGACTCATGTGTTGAACTTCCAACCGATCGAGCTACAAGAGGATCTGACCATGATTGAAGAACCGATCGCGATTTTGGACCGTAGGGACCAGGTTTTGCAAACCAAGTTGATTCCACTTATACTCGTAAAGTGGCATAATCATTCAGCATCGGAAGCTACTTGGGAGCACGCAACTGAGATCCGTGAGCAGTACCCGCACTTGTTTACCTAACATGGAAGGTACTTTTCACGATTTTAGTTTGAGTTGTTATCGTGATTGTAAGTATTTTCTATATAAGCAAGAATATTTTTATCGTATAATCTGCGTATATGGATGCGGTATGCGAGGTACAATAGGTCCTCAACTTCAAAATGCGGCTCATTTACCTTAAGGAAGTATGTGCTTCGAGAAGTCACTTTACTGCCATGCTTGATCGATCAATTTGGTGAATTGATTGATCAATTGAGGTTTTGATCGATCAACACATGAGATTGATTGATCAATTGTATTTAGAAATTGGCACTCAATTTTAGTAGATCGATCAAAGGTGAACATTGATCGATCATTTTTGTGATTTGATGGATCAATAGAGGTGCATTGATCGATCAAGGCTATTGAGCAAAGTCATTGAACTTACGTATTGATCGATCAATTTTGAAGATTGATCGATCAAATTTGGAAATTGATCGATCAACAGGAATAATGATCGATCAAGGCTGTCGAGATAGGGCAGTTTAAGTTAGACATTGATCGATCAATTTTGAGGGATTGATCGATCAAGGTATCGGGCTAGGGCATTTTCACTTAAGAATTGATCGATCAATATGAGCATTGATCGATCAACCCTATCATTTTAAGTAACGCTTGGGGTTTTGTTTTCCTCATTTGCACGATCGGAATTTGAATCGTTCAAAGTGGTGCTCCTTGCTTTTGAGTTCAAGCGAATTTTGGGGATGATTTTCGGCACCTGAGCTCCTTCCCACGCGACTTTAGCTCGAATTTTACTCGGTTAAATAGGTAAAACCTACCTTTTTCTTCATTTGGGTTTATTTCCATTTTTTTTTAACCTTTTACGTTGATGGGGCCGCAAACGAAAAATGCATCGTGTAAGGTCCCCACGTCCAGGGTTTGTGCACCCCCGTTGCCCGCTGAACCAATCCCCCAACCCATCGTGCCACCTGTGGCATCTATTGTGAACGTGGTTCCACCTGTTCAAAACCCGCTACCGACCCAAATCCAACGTGAAGTCCCAAACTAGTGGTGGGTTTCCAAAACTTTCCTTCCTGAGTATGTTTTCGCCTCTACGCTTTTTAAAGATCAGCTCAAGATTACTTGGGCCATCGATTACATCACGAAGCTAGGGTTGAAACCCTTACTCGAGCCGTTTCACACTTACTATTGTCCCCATATCATGCGGCTCTTTTTCCAAAACCTTCATCAGGGCGACAGCCGTCACCAACTCATCACCTCGATTGACGTGTTTGAATATAAATTCAACTAGTTCCATGTCGCGGCTGCCCTACGGTGCACTTCGGTGTATGTTGAGACCTGTGGCTTGGCGCCACCCTACATCAAGGACGTCCCATTTCATGACATCATCACCTAGGGTCAGCATAGATTAGGGCAATCCATTACACAAGCCCAGCTCCTTGACCAGTGTGGATGTTTGATACGTATATCAAGTGTGCCCTCAACCCATTTCTACACAAATCTGCATGGAGTGGTAATGCGCAGCAAGCGCTGTTTTAAGCTTTTGAGAACCGTTGGTTCTCTATTGCGGATTTGGTCATAGATGGCCTCAAATGCCAAGGACATGATGTCTTAGAAGACCAAGGCCGCTTCCAAGAAACAGATGCCCTATGCTCGCTTGATCACCCTAATGGTCGAGCAGTTTATCTAGTTTCGAGAGGCCTATAGTTTGGCTCCCGGCGAGCCAAGATTGACTAACAACACGAAGGTCTTTCGGCTCAAGGACTGGACCAAGAGTTATAGCCTCTTGGTCAAACGGTTACTCGAGGGAGAGGAGGAGGCTGCAGAGCCGGTACATCCTGCCGTTGAAGAGGGCGCAGAGGTGACAGAGATAGTTCCTGAAGAGCGAGAGGCCCAGCCTGATCAGCCACCTCAGCCTGAGGTGTCTCCTAGACCTGCCCCTACCACATCACGCCGACCTTCCCGTTCCCTCACGTTGCGTCAGCCCGCATCTTCCACTGTTACCCTCGAACCTGTGCTTGAGGCGGTTGTCGAGGGCAACAAACGTATCCATGAGCGGATGGACAGGATGGATGAGGTCCATCGTCAACTTCATCGACGGCTGGATTACCACGAGGGCATGTTGGAGCTCCTGATGCAACATTCCTATGCTACCACCTCGACGCCGATGAACGCTCATGCCCGTCAGCATACCGTCGATCTACGGGACTACAGTGTTGCGCCATCTCAGCCCAACAGACCTGCACCTGACGAGGCCGGACCTTCCGACGCCCCGACAGGTACTTACTTTGCTTTTATATATGATCTGTTGCTGCTTATATCTGTCTATATATATATGTATATTATATAGTTATTAATCTATTTTCATATAAATCCTGTTCTGTGTGTCTAGTTATTTTTGCATGATGCCTTCGCCTACTCGTTTTGTTTGTCCTGCCTGTTAGCCTAAGGAAGTACCTTGTATCTGACACAACCTCCCTAACATTTTCGAGGACAAAAATTCCTAAGGGGGGATAATGTAACAACCCAAAATTTCAGAATAAGAACCCGACTGCTTCGATAAGAGTGCCTAATACGAAAATCGAGATAAATTTAAAAATTTTAAATTAATATTATTAGAAATAATATTAATCCATGGTAAGGTGAAGTTGTGTGTGACTTTCAGGGTAAGTCCGAACCGTGTTAGCCTTTGGTGGGGCGTAGTATGCCATAGAAGTTGTGTAGGCGCTCCACACCGAAGCTTAAGTTTAGGAGAAAATGGAAATATCAAAGATATTTCATTTTCTTAGCTTGTAAGAGAAGGAAGAAGGTTGAATACCTATCTTCATCTCTTTCTTCTTGCTCTCTGGGAATCCCTAGCTAGAAGTTGGGTTGTGAAATCCTTGCCCTGAGAAACCATGGTTAGAAGAACCTAGGTTAGTGGTTACTTGATTTGGGAGTGTAGAATCGATGTTGGTACGTCGTAATTGCTCTGCAAGAAGGTGTGCTATCGCTACGTGTCGAAGTGGAGCCACAAATTGCTGTTCCGAGTCATGAGGGCAACGAATCCCTGAATTTCGAATCTGAAAACCCTCTTTGAATTGCGTTGTCATGATCCAGAAAAGAACTTCAATAGGTGAGTTTTTCGATTAAAATAGTTAAGGTTTAAACACCATAAATATGTAAAAAGAATAAGTATGAGTGTGGGTTGGGATCATTAATGGATTAAAGGTCTAAATAGGTCAAGAACAAGTGACCGCCATTAATGACAGAAACTGTCATCCTTGATTGATCAAGACAGTGAATTGATCGATCAAGCCTGGGATTGATCGATCAAGGTAGAAGATTGATCGATCAATTCATGTTTTCAGTTAATGGGAATAGTGTGTGAATTTTTTCTGAAGGTTCAGAGCCCGATGGGCATTGATCGATTAAATTGGTGTTTAATTGATCAATCCTGAAAATTGATCGATCAATTTGGACATTGATCGATCAATATGATAGGTTGATCGATCATAGTGAAGTGATTGATCAATGGCAAGATTGATCGATCAATATAAACATTGATCGATCATTGAGGAAGATTGATCGATCAATTTGAACATTGATCGATCAAATTTTATAAATAAGGTTATAAACAGAAGGTGGGAAATTTGAATTTTAATTGATTAATCGATCAATGGGAAGATTGATTGATCAAAGGGATGGATTGATCGATCAAACTAAGACATTGATCGATCAATTTTCCTCTGTTAAATATGGAGTAAAAGAGGCTATTGATCGATCAAGGTTGAAGATTGATCGATCAATCAAGGATGTTGATCGATCAATTTCCCTTTGCCACCTGTGAGTTATTTGAGAGGTTGATCGATCAATAAGGTCATTGATCGATCAAAGAGATGGATTGTTCTATCAAGCAAGGACATTGATCGATCAATCACCCCTGTTTTCTGTCTATTTTGGTTGTGTGAATTAAACACTACTGGATACTGTGCCAGTGATATTCTGACATTTCTGACACTTAGTGTATTATATTTATGGTCTAGGATCAGACTATGGTGCTTTGAAAAACTTTGGATTTGCTTAGAAAAGGTCTGATCGGAGGTAGGGGAAATCCAACCTAAAAATGTATTTAAATATGATTTCATGATTCCTTCACATCTGTACCTTGATTTTTGTTTTAAAAAGCATGTTTACATATCGATAAATCTTTGTCATCTCTGATTCATGCATTTTGATTTCTATATTTTGAAACCTGTTTTTAATTTCAAATATCTGATTTTTACGGTCATATGTGTGTATTTGATTTTAAGTATTTAATCCAGATGATCCCCACCGACTCGACGGTATATCCGTGCCCTGGCACGATCGTGCATCTGCTTTGATAATTTTTTGGCACAATTGCACTCCATAGATGAGGCATTGTTGCACCCTGAAATTATTCATATGAACAACGATTGGTTGGGGTTTCCTATTGATATACACATAATTACCACGTGCTATATATTCACGGGAGTTTCTTAAGTTAGAAATATTCATCATTTAAGTCACAAGTTATATATGCATAGAATCTGTTCTTTGCTTTGAAAACTCAGTACATGTCATCTGATTTATCCTGTCTGCATATTCTGATTTAATTATTTGTTTTGAGATACTACCTGCAATCATGTCTTACATGTTCAATACAATTTTGGTCGTGATTCTTCTACTGAGCTTAGATGTAGCTCACCCTGTTTTCTATAATATTTATAAGTTCTGAGGCTAGAGCGACTGACTATCACCGGAGGCGTAGGAGGCCGAGGACGAGAGATCGACATCGTGCACGAGTTTTACCCGTAGCCTGGGTATATGAGTCTTATGCTCTTGGGGATTTTTGTATTATACTCTGGATTATTGTGTGTCTGGTGGCCACCGTCTATACTTATTATTGTAGATATTGTTACTTTTATTATATTATTATACATTCTATAGGAACCATTATTTTTAGTGATGGATGTCCATCACCAGTGATTCTTCTTGGTTCCTTTTTGATGATGTATATTCTTTTATATATATATATATACATGCGTTGTTTCATTTCTTCTTTCATATAAGGCCTTTTATGATGTCTCAATCTACCACTGTTGGAAAGTGTCTGCTTTGATTTCCGTTATATGAGCAGACACTCTTTGATTTATCTTGGAGATCATCCAGAGCATGATCTTGATGGCATGGATTTTCGAGTGCGGAAATTCGAGCTATCACAGAAGGGCTCTCCTATCAAAATCGATCGATCAAGTTTGGTAATCGATTGATCGATTTCTGATCGATTAATATTGAGATGCTCTTTGGTCTGAATCGATTGATCGATTTTTGGAAGATACTTCATGGAATGCCCTCGAGTCGGAATCGATCGATCGAGTGTGGAGAATCAATCGATCGATTTCTGGAACATAGATGTTTTGAAAACTCACAGATTGGAAACAATCGATCGAGCAGAGAAATCGATCGATTATGAATGGACAAGTTTATTTTCCAGTTCTTTTTTTAGATGTTTTACTAAATGTTAACGTTTATATACCATGATTATATTCATATGCAGTTCAATGTTTTATGATGATTGCAATTAAGACACATAAAATATGATAAAATGTTGAACAATGATTAAGGAAGCATTAGACCCAACGTTTTGAGAGGGACGAGGTCTAACTAAACATGAATAAGACCCAACGTCTTGAGCATGACGGAGTCTAACTAAATAATGAATAAAAAAGCATTAGACTCAACATCTTGAGCGGGATGGAGTCTAAGGAAGTATTAGACCCAACGTCTTGAGCGGGACAGAGTCTAACTAAACAAATGATAAGCGTGATTAGACCCAACGTCTTAAACGGGATAGAGTCTAACGTGCAATAAATGATATGAATTATTAGAGTCAACTTCTTGAACGGGACGGAGTCTAACTAAACAAGTGATTGACATGATTAGACCAAACATCTTGAGCGGGACGGAGTCTAACGTGCATTAAATGATAAGAAAGATGAACTTAAAAGAAAGGATAAACTCATGGAATACTGTTATCCATGTTATGTTCAGTTCATTTCAGCTTATTGAGATTATGCATGCCATAAGTACACACTCATGAATTATAGAAATATTCATATTGTAATGATTAATATCTTATGTGTTAATGGATTGCATGTCTAGTTCATACAAGTATAAACTTACACCTCTTGTTGATGTGGTGGTCAGATGAGACAAGTGTAGCTAAGGATAATGTAAGGGTCTATGGTGATGAGATTGTACGTGGTGCTTAGGAACCTGAAATGGATGGCGATGAAAGCTTCGTTGCCTTGCTATTAATTTCTTTTTTATTATTATTAGTTTTAAATGGATGAGACAATTATTGGCTAGTAGTTTTATTATAAAAAAAATGTTTTAAGTTTTTAATTATGTCGAACTCTTTAATGGGAATAAGAAAATTGTCATGGATTTTATTACGATTCATTAATGTTTATTAAAAATCTTCCTTCGGCTGTTTAAGGCGCTCTTGGTGCCTTATAATATTTTTATGATTCATGATATACAAAGGTACGATCTAATATCTTACAATCATCCTTTGTGAGATTTCGGGTTGCTACAAAAACCCCTACCCACACAATATTTGTGAGTGCTGCAATGTCGAGCACTCCAATATATACCGAGTCTATTCTTATCCCTACCATCACACCATTAGAGGAACATATTGAAATCCCAAATATTCTGGTATTGAGTATCATGCCCTCTAGTGGCATAAGTGACACCCCAATGGGGGGGTTCATGACTCTTCTACATGAGAGCTTACTACCAGGCACCAATACTCTTATTGCCTCTGTCTCCACTGCATCAGGACTTGCTCCTGAATGGGAAAAATGATTGCTGGAGATGGAAGCCTGGCAGAAAGAAACTACCCCATACCTATCATCAGTGCTCGAAAAATTGATGGGACTGATAGATGAAGTACAAATACTCAAGACCAATGGTATGCCCCAAAGAGTGGACACCACTGTCCCCAATGAGGTGGGGACTTCAAACACTTCCTACCACACAACCCACCTCTACCCTAACCAGTCTAATGATAGACGCATCTCAAGCTATCATGACTGTAGCTCTGTCGGAACAAGAAAAAGTCATAATCATGCAAGCACTTCAACGGCAAGATATGGATGAACTAGGTGCTGCCATGTACCGAAAAGCGAGACATGAGACCTTCCAGCAGTTTGAAGCATCAATAAACAGAGTCAAACATGATGCCACTAACATGGGCACCAACCACCAAGTATAAGTTGTTGGAAGAAAAGAAAGAGAGTTGGGAGCCACAGATGGCAAAGATTAAAGAAGAAAATGCCCGTCTAAAGCATGAGCTCACATTGCTACACAGACCTCCAACCCAGAAGGAGACTGAATATATTGAATACCAAAAGCAATTGGAGGAACAATTCAAATACCAAGCTCACCAGCTCACATTGAAGGATGGGAGAATTCAAAAACTTCAATCGGAGAGAGGGGAACTACTAGCTACACTGGATGGGAAAAATAAAGAAATTGTTGCCATGCATGGTGAAAGCTTCCAAGTTGTACATTGGTTACAAAATGAGAATGAAAATCTACAAGCCGAAGCATGCTACAAATCCAACTCATCAAAAGAAGTTAACAGAAGATATGAACTCAAAGAGGAAGGTCGAAGAAAAAGAGTCATGGAACAAAAATACAATGCCTTGCTGGATGAAAAGGAGGCTCTTGAAAGTCTATGTCATGAACTGCAAGAGGAACTTCAATGCGATCCCACGAGTCAATACGCGAAACGTATGGAAGAAGCATGAGACACATTGGATGCTACCACTTCTCTGATAGTATACAATCCGAAGCGCGGCATCTCCTCTACCTCATCAAAATCCCGGGCTGAAGCATCATCATCCTCTCTACAAGCCATTGTCTCATACTCTCCACCAAATGAATGAGCCAAAACGCATATCATCTTCATAAACTCACAAGTATAATTTCCGATACCCATACTCCAAATTTTTCCAACGTGGACACTGTTTCCTTTAAGTTTGGGGGTATGCACTCTGTTTCTATATAATATTTTATTTTCTGCAGAAATTTTCAATTTTTAAATTTTTCAGTTTTGTGTGGTTTTGATTAGTTAGTTTTTGTTTTGTTTGTTTTCTTTATGTCAATCATTTTAATTTTTGTGTTTTTAAAATGTAGTTAGTTAATGCATACGAGTAGAGAACTCAAAAGGTTTGATTTCAATCAAAATTTACTATTATCCTAGAAAGAAATTTGAAAGGGAGCCATTACTTGCACACGAATTTCAAGTGATTGCACCAGATTGTACCGAACTTGCAAGTTTGGCAACCTCTACTATGTGAAAACATCGTCTAAGCCATTTGATTTGAAGGCCATGATTTAAAGATATCAATTTCAAAAGATTAGAACAAAATATAATTTTCATCATTTGATTAAATGAAGTCAAAGGTTATTATATAATTCATTAGTTGACTACAATAGATCATATGACCGGTATTGTGTTTTGCTCCAATTTTATATACCAAAGATCTATTGATTATGAACTTCAAATCAAACGGCCCATATTGCATTTTTACATATCACATGTCCCTAAAATACCAAGCCTTTCTTTAAATTCGGTGCAATCACTTGAAAAATGAGTGCAAGTAATGGCTCCCAATTTGAAATTAATGATTGGATTTAGTTGATATTCATACTTAGTCAAATGCACACTTGTACCAACACTGAAAATTTTAAAACTATGAATTGCTTTGAACTTTAGATTTTAGATCTTACTTTCAGAATCTTTAGAATCGGTGAGCTTTTGAGCCCATATCCGATCATTGAGAGAAAACAATAGTATAAATTCTTAAATTTCAAATTTTCTTTGAACTTCAACCTTTACATCAAAATGGCAATTTTTATTCTTTGTGTCTTTTTTATTCTAGAACTTCTTATCATAGATATAAATACAATATGCCAGCATTACTAAATTTGGAAATGAGAGAAGACCTTTGATAATTTGGAAGAGGATTGCTAAATAAGGCCTAGCATATGTAAAGGACTAAAGTATCCATTAATGTACACAAAAATCCATCAACATAAGATAGCAAAATAACCATTGAGCGGTAGCACAGTTGGTATGCTCCCCCCTCTGTGTGGGTAGTGGTCACGGGTTCAATTCTCCACGGTAATTCCCTCCCTTTTGTCTTTTTAAAGGTGAGGTTTCGATGAGGCTGTCTAGGCCGCATGGCCTTAACCCTAAAAAAAAAAATAAAAGGCAAATTAAAGAAAAAAAACATGAGAGATTTTATTTTTTATTTTGCACACTACAAAAAATAAGATTATTAGCGGCAGTCAAAATTTCCACTATTAACAAAAAAATTGTGGCTAATATACCCTTGTCACTAATAGTCTTAATAGTTTTTTGGTTAATAGCGGTAGTTTTTGGCCGTCGCTAATAATCTTATTTTTTGTAGTGGCATTAAAATAAAAATATGAATATAGTATAAAATAACCTTAATCTCAAAAAAAATATCCATTAGGACTGTCAATGGGTCAGTCTCAGCTCAATTCTGCCCCGATTCGTCCCAATCAGGTCAAATTTGGGCCTGAACAAAAAACCCTGAGCTCGAAAGGACTAGGAATGAGCCCTGCCCATTATTCTCCAAGACAGGTTCAGTCCTAATTTTAAGTCAAACAATCATCGGGGCCAGCTTGAACCCGACCTCGCCGATCAAGCTTGACTGATTAAGGGAAAAGGTCTTGCTGACCCGAATCCTGTCTGGGCACAAGCAGATTCAGGTCGGGTTTAGGCTTTAATCAAAAGGTCCGATCCCAAAAAAAAGCGGGCCGAGGCTGCCTGAATTTCTCACTACAAAATAAAGGACTTTTGGAGACGACTATTGGAGACGGCTTTTCAAAGCCGTTTCTAATAATCATTTATTAGAGACAATCATTTCAAAATCCGTCTCGAATTCTTTTATTAGAGACATCCATTTTAAAAGCCGTCTTGATTTCTTTTATTAGAGACAGTTCTAGTCGTCTCCATAAGGTCCACTTCATATATAGGCAGGTGATAACTTTAGAGACTACATAAAAAATCGTCTCTAAAAGTCTCGTTAATACCAATAGAGATGGCTTCAGCCGTCTCCATATGATCTAGTTTGGCCTTTAGTCGCCTTTAGTCAAATATAGGTGATTAGTTATATTTTTGGCGGCTGCAAATAACCTAACTCAGCCTGGCTATATATAGGCAACGAACAGATCTATTTCGCATCTTCAACTCGTCGCGAGGGGACAACCGAGTCTCATTCTCTTTGATCTCCGAGAGGAAAAACCCAAGCGAAACCCTTTCTCCTTCGTGCTCTTCGGTCTTGGAAATCGTGGAACCCTAATCGATCTCCCAATTTTCTCTCTAATCTCTTTCTCCAATCTCCCTCTCTTAAAAAATTACTGAAATCTGCAATCAGATTCACCATCTCTCATCTCGGCTCAACTTTGTTTCAAATTTGTTGGAAGAAATCGAAAAAGCTGACGTGTTCTAACTGCTTGAATTGGATGTAAGTGAATCTAGGCAAATATGATGCTCAAATGATCTTGATTTTGGTGCTCTAGCAGTTTGAATCGGATCCAAAAAAGCAAAACTCTAATCGCTTAAATCTGAGTCAGACAAAGTTCAGATCTAAGGTGCAGTTCAATTTCGATTTCCATTCAAGCTGCATTTTGATAATAATTTCGATTCAGATTCCAAGTCAATTTCATATTTTGATTCGTGAGTGAATGAATTTTGATTTTGATTCAGATCAAGTAGATTTTGAATTTGTAAAATTTGTTTGCAATTTGTTTGGAATTATAGGATTATTTGTTTGGAATTAGTGGAATTATAGGATTATTTGTTTGGAATTATAGGATTATTTTTTTATTGTTCATTATTGATAGATGCAGATTTTTTTATATGCTCAAAGGGTATATTGATGATTTGTAGAGGGGTTTATCTTTATATATCTAAACTTACATGGTTTTCCTTATTATTTTCGTGTGATTTGCATCTGCGTAGATGATTTTTACTTTTTAGCTTTTTTTTTTTTTTTGGGAATTCAGCATGATTGTCTTTGAATTTGTATATCAGTGAAAAGATTCAACTTTTTCTAAGGTTAGTTTGGAGATTTTTTTTTTAGGGTGATCTGTGGGATTTGTTCAGCTTCATTTATTTTTGATTATTTAAAATTTTAAGACTTCTTATTGGTTTTTTTCAATTACTTGATGAATTTTTAAAAATAATTGTGTACATTGTTTTTTTCAATTATTTGATGAATATTTTTTCAATTACTTGTTGAAATATTGATGCCTTCAAGGCTAGTTGAAGAAGGTTATAGCTGGTTGAATGCTGTGTATACAAAAAAATTTCATCAAATCTGTGTAGCCTAGTTTCGTAATATTGTGTTGAAGGCTGACATATTAAGAGCTCTGTATACAACAGTGGTGACCAGCAGCGTGTAGTGGTTGTATAACCACTTGGGAGTTGACCGACAGAAGTTACTTGCAGTAGTGCTGCTACGTGTTTGCTGAATTGTCTTTGTGGACATAAACTATTAGCAGAAAAGATCTGTGTAAATCTTTGGCGTTAATCCTGCTAATAAACTCTTGTATATTTCTTGATTTTATATGGTACATATGATTTGAGTAGCTCTAATAAATTCACAGCTTAGGGCTCTACTTGATTATTGGTAGTTTGTACATTCACATTGCATATATATATATATATATATATATATATATATATATATATATATATATTTCTTGATTTTATGTAGTTTATTTGATCTGAGTAGCTCAAATGTAGACTACATACATTTTTTGGTCTTATGTAGTGTATTTGATGTGAGTAGCTTGTATATAGCTTCGCAGATTAGTGCTCTACTTAATTTCTAGGCTTTTTAATTCCATTAATCTGAGATTTACATGAGTGAGAAGTAGAGAACCCCAATTGACTCCAAACTTTGCTAAATATCAGCTTTACAATGACAAGGCTGTATGAGCCAATTACAGCAGGAAAGACTACTCTGTGTACTTTCATATGTTTTCTTGTTATTTTTAATCGTGTTTTCTTCTGCATGTGTTTCTGCATTTTCTTAATGTCTTTTATCCCTGTCATTTCGTTGTTGGAATATTAACATATTGTGGATTGAAATTGATAGAATTGGTATTTTTTCAAGGTGGATATGTGAATTCCTGCAATGGTGCGTGGAGGCTACAAGGGTCGCTAGTTGTATCTAGAGGGATCGGAGATTTACATCTTAAACAATGGGTTACAACCGAGCTGGAGACTAAAATCTTCAAAATTGAACTTGAATGCGAGTTCTTAATCCTAGCCTCCAATGGACTTTGGGACAAGGTAATTTAATTCATTCCTTAATTAAGATTGCTTTAGTTTTATTAAGATCTTATTGTACTTTTAAAAAAAAAAATTGGGTGCTTGTTTATCTCTCTACATTGTTTTCACCAATCTAAAAGAGAAAGTAAACGTTGTCAAGGTTTTTGGTTGTTGAAACTCAAGTTCATCTCTCTACATTTTTAAAGTGTTGTAATCGAGTTAGAATAATTTATTAATTGTGATGATTGTGTATTGTCACAAATCGCATGCTTGTTTACCTTATTTTGAGATCGATTTCATCCTTCATAGCTATAATTTTACCCTTTTTTCGCATTATCTTTCAAATATGTGCTTGGAGACCCGAATATGGTACTTTAGGAGATTGCATCTGTAATATTTTAGCCGTAGTAGAGGGAAAATTAACCACTCATAGTACCAATAAAGAGAATCTTTTCGTTCAGTTTTTTCTTTCAATTTACCCTTTTTTCGAATTGATTCAATTTCTGTTCAGCTTTTTCTTTCAATTTTCCAAACCGAATTCTGGTGCCTTAAGCCTTGAGCACATCAGAGAGCTCTTTATCTCTCTTCTCTGTTTGTGATCATGCCAACAGGAATCTATAAGTATTTTGGTCATTCAATTGCAACTTTGATGTATATGGACATCATCGAATTTGTGTGGGCTATGTTGGAGAGCCATAATTTGACCATTTTTGGATTTTGTTTTTCAGTTTTTGTTATGTAAGTGACCTGCTCTGTACATGGCTGATTGGTCAATGATCATATAAGAGAGAGATTCTGCCTTCTCTGCTCTGTTTGTGACATAACAGTAGGTCACAGAATACAAGAGAGTGGGGATAATTGTTGGTTACAGAAAATATTTTGTTTCTTATGATTTTTTTAAGTCCTTTGTACTTGTACTTCAATATTATTTGATGATACCAGTTCATGTTGTAAACTGCTACTTTAACTGGACCTTTTGTATGCCCTTTTTTGGTTTTGATGGGATCATCAAACACTTCGCTGGACTCGGATTTTGACACCACCTCAGGTAAAACAGAAAAACCACTCTATTTATGAACCAATTTTGTTAAATTTTAGGTTATAAATAATGAAGAAACTGAGTTTTCTTTTGCACTAAGCACAAATGAATCAAAGGTGCTCAATCTAAGGTGTCAAGCAATATGGGACATTAAAATCCTTGGTAGATCAAGCACCATTTGGGGCTGTTTCATCCCAAGTGAGTTTCAGGTATTAGAATTAGGATTTTGGATGTCGTTACCTGCTTACAAAATCTGGTTTTCTGATTTTCAGCAACACTGTGCTATGAGATTCAGTTTGTGGATTAAAGTAGTTCCCAAGTTTGCTGTGGCTTTTTTGCCTCTGCCGGCTGCTTGGCCCTTTTTTTTTGCATTTTTTCTTTTCCGCTTGATAGCTTAGCTTTGAATTAATGGTACCCATTAATTTTAGATGACATTGATAGCATAGCTTTGAATCAAATGGTGGAGATTTTGTCTTAATCTTTTACACCAAAGAACATTAGGTTGTGATTCTCCTGTCATATGGTACATATTAATTCCACATTACACATCCCAAAAGTTTTCTGATTACCAACTCAGCTAGGGCTCATTCCACTTCCATAACAGTAACTCATTTTCTTTGTCGTCCTTATCCTGCCCCTCATGAACGTAAATCCCGACAATGCCTCTGCTTGTTGACATTAGTTGGCATTAGGCCTCCCAACCTGGCGCATGGGATACATGTCCTACACCCATTGACGAATAAATCCTCAGCTGATTTTTTTCATGGCATATTGAAAGTGAATTTTTTTTTGTTGAGAAATTTGTGAATTTTATTGGATGAAATAAAACTATAAGCAAAGTTGCCAGCAACTAGGGGATCTCACAAGGTAGGAGTCCCCCACCCAGAAAACACAAAGCGGAGCTCCAACACAACTTACACCCCATGGGCCAAATCCCACAACCCAACATGGGCCAAATGAGACCTAGATCCGCCCCTCACAACAAAGAGGCAGAGCTAACAGAGGAATAAACAGAACGAAAAAAATGACCACCCTCAAGGACCGATCACCAGAATTGAACATAGACACCCCTTACATTACTAGCAACCCCTGCATTTCTAACAATCATAGACACCCGTTTCAATTTATTTCCATGTTACATATTGATAATGCAGATTTTATAACATACAACTCATATTACTTTTTGTTCAACATTTTCAGCAGCTAAGAAAATTTGAATTTCTACAGTAGTTCCAACTTCTAACTTTGCCCTAAAGATGTGAACTGCGTTTTACTAACTTCTATCTTTGTGAATTTTGTAACTGTTAATGGGTTTGGATGCTTCCAGCTTTTTTTCCATTTTCAACATTAATAGTGTTTGCGGGGAGCTGTTTGAAGTGAAATAATGGGAGAGAAGTTGTGTTAACCAAATAACATCTAAGACGTTGGATTTAAGAGTGTTTTCTTTAATGTGGGAAAGAAATATTTGTGGGATTCGCTGGGATAAAAAATTTATTTTGAACTTATTTTCAAATTTTAGTGCTTTGGAACGTATGGAGATGACGAAATAAAATTAGGTGTGATGGAGTGGGTTTTAATGAAGAGGAAATCATCAAAGACTGCATCATTTCCTTGGGCCAATGGGCCGTGGTTGGCAGATCTGCCGACACTGAATGCTTCAATATCCTGGAGTTTCAGTCTAGCTTGCTTCTAAAATGTATTTCTGAGCTTTGAGGTTTATGCTCCATTTGTTTTATTTTTTGGTTTTTAGGGAGTCTGAGGGTATGTCTCTGCCCCCATAGGTTTTTTCTCGGTTATTCCAGTTTCCTCCTTGGTGATAGTTTTCCTCACTGCTGAGGTTTCCTTCGCCACTCTCTTGACTTGCTCAGTCCGGGAGGTCTGGTTTTTCATGTTTGTTTGAGAGAGCCGTACTCTGATTTTTTCACTCCTTGTGAAAATTTTGGCGTAATGCTTCGTTGGTTAATAAAATTAAACTTTCAAAAAAGATTAAATATTGAGGCTCAAGAATCAACGTACAGGTGTAGCTGGCTTGGCTGCACTCATGCCTACCTGGTGTCATAAGGCACCCAATCCAAGGAGTGAGTGCCAGGTGCAAATCACCCACATCGTTAACGATTTGATGGTAGAAGATCATTTAAACACCATTTTAATGTTTAAATGATGGTCAAGAGAGTCGGGCTATATATATATATATATATCAACACATTTTCTGAGGCTGGTGGTTTTAAATTGAGATGAGAGCCCGTAAGATACCATGTCCCTAAGTCTAACAATAAGTCTGAGGTGTCGAAGCAGTTCTCACCATCTGATCAAACAAACTTTTCATGCCTCATGACGACAATTGTTTCATTTTAGACATCAATTATAGATCCAGTTGTTAGAAGCGTCTGATGAGTGTAGTTTTTGGGGTCTATTGTAGCTAGCATATTAGTGGTCCGAAATGACTGAATTCATGCAATTTAACCAAGTGCATGAGATTGATCAAGTGGTCCAAATGAATGAGTCATTGATCTCATGCCATTCAATGGACCAGAATAGCCAACTATAAATTCCATATGTTAGCCACTAATACTATATAGTCATTTTCATTAGCTCGTGACATCTAAAATGGTGGGATATTGTCATTTCATTAGCTTTCATCATCTTAAATGGTGGGAAACTGCCATTTCTTGGGTCCCAAAATGAGCATAAGTGATTCCATCATATCCACTCAAAACTTTGAAATTTTGAATTTATTCTCTACTTTTTCAAGTGACATTCGGGGAAGTATAGGATACAGCTGAGCCATATCTAAACCCTTTTGTTATGGTGATTCAATGATGTTAGATACAGTAACATTATTTTATTCTTTCTAAGGAAACAGTGATGTAGAGAAAAGTAATTACTGCATTTTTAACATATCACTTTTTTTTCACCTAAGAGGCGTTAGCCCAGTTGGTATGCTCTCCCATTGTGGGGGTGAAGGTCGTGGGATCAAGTCTCCAAGCTTGATCCCTCTCTTGTCTTTACAAGGTGTGAGTTTGATTTGGTCTCGAGCTCAAGTCTTTCTTTTTATTTCGGTGCAAAAGCCAATTTTCAGAGTGCAAGTCATGGCTCCCATGTATAAATATTTTGATAAGTTGGAAATTGGATATCGGCTCTCTAAATGGTCTACAACTTGCGCTCAGCAATGAGCTCCAGTATCAAAATGCAGGGCCTGCGGTTACCTTCTGTCGTACTTGGCTTGAAAAGTCCTGCAATATTGAAGGCTTGTATCCGGACCAAACTGTAAGTTCTCCATTCTGTGTTGGTTTAGTTTCCATTATTACTGTCTACAATGTTGAAAATGTTGGGTCTTGTTCTGCATGGGAAAATAGGGATCTCTACCAGAACAGTTTGTTAAAGGGCTTGCAACTGCCAATCTGCAAGGGCGAGCACAAATTGTTCCTGATCTCCATATCAATATGCAAAGCCGATGTCACTCCTAGTTTTGGAAAGATGGTTTACTATTTCGATGGAGCACATAGTCCTGAAAGCATGGAAATCTGTGCAAGATGGTTTTGTCATGCTGTCGCAGAAGATTTACAGCAACAGAAATCCTTGGAGCAGCCTCATGACAATTGGATTGCCACAGGGTTCGTTACATAATCAACCAAATGAGCTTAATAAACTAGAGTCCTTTGGGAAAAAGCTCAACACGAGTAAGATTAGAACGTTTCCAACCTCATCAGAAAACTATCTTTGTGAATCAATTTGTGCATTTCTTTTGATGCCTTGTTACTCCAGTGGCCTTATAGTGAATTTTTTGGAAATTATACTGCAGATATTATTGTTCAATTGCATGCCAGTGCGAGACCCTCAGTTGCTTCTTCCATGTCTAATGAATGCATGTGCTCGTCACGGTAAATTTCTCTCAAGGATACATTCCTAGGATTTCGCTTGGGTATTTTGTTTTATGTTTTCAGTTTGAGTCGTGAACTTTTTTGACTATTTTGTTGGCATTGGTTGTCTCTGTGTGAGGAACTGATAAGGTCATGTATATATATATTACCTGGCATGTGGAAGATCACTACGCTAGACTTTGTTAGCATCCTTCCAAATATTACTTGGCATGTGGAAGATCACTACTTCTACAGGTACGTATCAGTCCTCTTTGTTGTTTCATTACTTTTTAAAGTACCTTTAAAAACGCCCAGTTTATTGTCTCAATATTTTTTGCCTAAGTACTGAGCTGACTTCATGTAAATTTTTCAGAAGGCAGCTTTCAGAAACCGGCAATCTTCAAACACAGAGGTAATTATAATCACACTCGGAATGATCACAATGACAGAGAGGGGACCTGGAATACTAGCTCTAGATCACGAAATACTGGATGCAACCATGGTGCAGCCAAACTGAGAAGCCAATCGGATCTGACAGGTCATGGGATTCATCTTGGCACGAACCACTTCGTATCAGGCACAGAATGGCTGGTGTTCTGTGTTCATTCTCGGCCTCGCTATACTCGTTTTTGATCTAGATGTTACTTTGTTTTTTCTTTTCTTTTTATATCTTTAATGTAGTTATTTTGGATTAACCAAAAATACTGGCAATTGTAGATGACCTAGATCAGATTGTTGTATGCTTTTACTTGGCTTTAGTGTCCCAGAATGTATTTGTTGATTAATTTTATAATGGACATTTTTGGAATGAAGTTAACGGCAAAATTAGAGGCAATTTGACACTTTTCACCGACGGTTTTTGGCCGCCGGTAAAAAAGATACAACTTGTAGGGTATGGATTTATATAAAAAAAAATTAAAATGTAGGATATAAATTGTACTGCTCGACAACATGGTTCTTGGAGTAAAAAAAATTAAATAGCATTAAAAAAAAATTATTCAACAAGAGATCACCTATTGGAGACGGCTTTATGCCGTCTCCAATAACATTAGATCACTTATTGGAGACGGCCAAAAGCCGTCTCTAATAATAAGAGATGACTTATTAGAGACGGCTTTAAGCTGTCTCCAACATATCTTTGGAGACGGCTTATGGTTGTCTCCAACCTTGACTATTAGAGACGGCTCCCATTTGGTCTCAAAAGACAATGGAGACGGGGTTATTTGAGACTACATGAAAGCCGTCTCCAATACTATTGGAGACGGCTTAGACACCTTTGGAGACGGATAAAAGCCGTCTCCAATAAACGCATTTTTTGTAGTGTCTATCTGGGCCATGCTTTGGTTGAGTTTTGCTATAAAAATAATTGGGCCGATCAAAAGCCCGGCCCGCTCGACCCGTTGACAGCCCTGTCATCCCTTGCGACACATTGGCTTGTAAACGAACAGACCACAGGCATTGATCAAAGGAGGCACATCGAGAGCATGTTACGAATACGGGTCTACTGAACGTTTGACCTGTGCCATAAACCACAAATGGTGACGAACAGATGATCTTGACCATCTGATCAAGAGAGTTATGCATATGGATGTATATATGAAAGAAAACATTAATCATGCATATATATTTTTTTTGAAATTTTAAATCATGCATATATTAATGTAGGAGTGTGGTATAAACATATGATGCCCTTTAAGAAAAAGGAATAGAGACATATTTTTTTTTCTAATTTAAAATATTAAATTAGCGACCATATCAAGCAATTATAGAATAATGGAGGGAAAATTGGACGATGTAAGATATGTGATAGCATATTTTATAGGGTACCAGTATTTGGAACCAAGGATTCGATAAAGGCAACCAAGGTTTTCTATCGTGAGATTCGATGTCTGCCTTGAATCAGACGATGGAAATCATTTTCCCTCCCAATCTTCCACACAATAGATCTTGAGATCATAGCCACCTATCAGATGGTCAGAGATTCTATCTGGCAAACAACCCCAAAACTGACAGTGATCATGGGCGAATCATGAGAAGGGTTCTCGGATCACTTAATGGAATGTGTGCCATAACATCTAACCATCTAGTAGGTGGTTCATAAGCCCAATATCTATTATAGGGAAGTTGGGATGCAAAATGATTTTCCTCCTTTGAGTCAAGGTAATCAACAACTCTCATGATGGAAAACCCTAGTTTCCCTTACCGCATCTCCAGTTGCAAATAGTGACATCTCACGTTACATATCTAGCAACATAAAACAGGAGTGAGCAGAGAAATAGGTCTCACCAAGCATACCCCCAAATAGTTAGGACAATGCAATAATGATGGTAATAGGTTTCACAAAGCTAACCACAAATAGTTGAGAGAAGACAATAATGATGATAAAAATTCATAAATAAAAATAAAAAATGACAATAATAATGATAATAAGTGACGCAAAATAGAACCAAAATAGAACCGCAAAGCTGACTCTAAATAGTTGGGACAAGACAATAATGATGATAATGAGTCACGCGAAGCAAAACCGCAAAGTTGACTCTAAATAGTTGGCACAAGACAACAATGTTGATGATAGGTTTGCAAAGCTAACCCCAAATGGTTGAGGCAAAGGCAACAAGGATGGTGATAGTGTCAACTTGTATCTTATTAGAATTAGTTTCATGTCCTCAAAATTCTTCCAAAACTTTTGATAGTTGAGTTAAGAGTTGTTGTATATCAAAGGGTGGATATCAAAAGGCCGTATCCATAGCACAAGGCTCTTACTTTCAAGAGAGTGTGAGAGAGGTAGATGGTAGGCAGCCTTACCTCCATTTTAGAGAGGCTTTTAGCGTTTCTACACGTTCGGTATTAATTGAACACGACCATCAGTTGGACTACAATCTAATTGATATCGCGAAGGTTCCATGGTTGTTGGACACCCCCACCTAGAACATACTAAAGTCCGCGACTGTTTGAAAAAAGTTGCGATTAAAATGTGACTTATCCGTGAAATGAATAAATCATGCTGTAATCACATTTTTTTCCAAATATTGCAATATATTTATTGAAAATGTCATGATTTGATGATTAAATCGTGATTAATTTGTGACTTCTTCAATATATAATATTTTATTTTTAATTTTTACTAATTTTTCCCTCACCAGCATAATTCCCAACTTTGACTTGGTGGCTATTCCTACTTCCTAGAATCACAGACAAAATGCCCAAACTCCTTGGCCCATCTGTTCAGGCTTAACTCAGCAAGGTTAAATTCAAATAAAAATTGCAAAATTGTGCAAGTTCAAGAAAAAATCAGAGAAAATTTTTTTAAAATAAAAAGTACAAAAAAATTTTAAAAGGCACAATTTATTGAAGAAGTCGCAAATGAATTATTAATTTGGTTGTATTTTGAAAATTTTATCAATAATTTTTTAGTAATTTGATACACCAAAAAATCGAGAATTCTTCAAAAGTTTGGAGATTTTGGTGACTGGTTCTAGAAAAGTTCTCCTAATTCGAAAATCCTTTATTAATATTTAATTCATTTTTATTTTTGTTGTCATGCTCCTCCAACCAGTCAAACTGCAGTATGTCTCATTATTTCCTCACTTCGGTTTTAAAAACATTGGTTAAAACATGCATCCACATACATATGTATATACAATTCCAAAGTGAGCATTTAAACCCTATTTCTCTTTCTCTCCCCTCCACCCTTAAGTTAGAATAAAATGTTAATGGCAATACAACGACATCAGATTTGTTTGGAAAATAATTAGATAATTATATATCTCTCTCAAAAAAAAAAAAAAAAAATTAGATAATTATATATCAATTACATTATTTAGCAAAATTAGATGCAAAAAATTCTTGACTAAGAATATTTACTAAGAAATATTTTTATCTAGAAACTTTTGTGCATCCTGTTTTGCTAAATATTTTAATCAATCTAATTATTTCGGAATAAATCCTTCTTCCTTGTTGGCATGCCCATTTTTGAGGTGTAGACGACCTACGCGGTCAACCACCAAAGAGTTTACGAAGTTTATGTCATCCAAAGATTCGTACCCTACTACTATAGAGCAAAGGTCCAAACCCTAACCCTTGGTAGCAAGAAAGTCCGCATCTCCAAACCCTAACACTTACTAGCAAGAAACTCCATGCATCTATTCAACTCCATCTAGTCCCAACACGTCACAATTTACAGTCATCAAACACCCAATCTTTGGCACCATAAATCTTTACATCTTATCCTTTGAATTCGAAGGCTTAGATGGTGTTCCGCAGAGACATGTCTTAAAAAATAAGAAGTCATTCTTTTAAACTATATGCTATAGTACAAATCTCAGGTGCAAGTTGTCAGTCCCCAAATATTTTTATCTTGAAATCTGTGTGCGACCTTTTGCTAAAGGGAGGCATAACTTGCACTCGCTTTTTAAGTGATTGCACCAAGGTTAAAAAAAGATTTTGTATTTTAGGGACATGTGACATGTCAAAACACAATCTGAGCCGTCTAATTTAAAGTTCATGATCTATAGATCCTTAGTGGATAAGATTGACACGGAATATAATCTTCATCATGTGATTAAATATAGTCAAAGGCTATTATTTGATACAAAGGTTGACAACAACAAATTATATGATAAATATTGTGCTTTGCTCCAATCTTATACACTAAGGATCTATAGATCATGAACTTTAAATCAGACGGCCTAGATTGCATTTTCACATGTCACATGTCCCTCAAATACAAATTCTTTTTTTAATCTCAGTGCAATCACTTAAAAAGCGTGTGCAAGTAATGGCTCCCTTTGCTAAATATTTCAGTTTTAATATAATTATAGAATTATGGCAATCAAAATAAATACAAAAATAAGCAATCGCAAGTATAAGATTTACGTGGGGCACTTTGCCGGCATCCACGGGTAATGTTGAGTTTCTTTTACTAAATCTGTGAAAAATAGGGTTACAAATCTCACATCTCTCAACTCCAAATTGAGTTTTCTTGATTATTGAACCCTAACTCAAAATTAGACTTTATATTTAATACAAAGTGTAACTTCCCCTATATGAAATATGACTAAAATACCCTTAATAAGCCCTAGAAAGTTTTCAGGTCGGGGTCTCCACCTCCAAATCCCCAAGCAAGGACGCGCTGCCTCCCTGTAACTCCCCAACTCAACCTGATGAGTTATGGCTAAGCATACAATCCAACCTGTTGATCAGTACCACCAACAAAATTCAATGCGCAACGTCAACAATAATAACCTAATTATTTCAAAACGAATCTTGCTTTGCTGACTTGTCCAAAGGTAAATTTTACAAGTGTATATAGCTACCAAAATATTTACAAAGTTTATGTCATCCAAGGATTCGAACCGCACTTGAGAGATAAGGTCCAAACCCTAACCCTAGGAAGCGAGAAAGTCGGCGCATATATTCGCCTCTGGATGACTTATCACAATTTACAGTCATCAAACACCCCAACCTTTCTCCTTATCCTCCAAGAGTGCACGGAATTTCTACTATAGAGAGGACAAAATGAGAGCATTAAAAACAGCCGTTACAAAACTCACAATTTGACAATTGAAACCAACTGAAAAAGCTTGGAAAGTTTCTCAAACTAATTAGGGAATGAAGACAAGCAAAAAAGGTTCAGAGCATTATTACCCACAAGCATTGCATTGCATCAACAAAATCCACAAAGCTAACACAAAGTGACATCCCAAAAGATTAAAAAAACAAACCCTCCTCCCACAAGTAATTAGTTTGGGGCATGGTATCAAACCTCAGCAATACGTATCGATTTCGTTGAGAATCAATACCTATAACACATGACACACGTATTAGCGTGGTATCAGTGTCAATATCGGCTGATATCGAGATTATCTCGGCCGTTGCCGAGATAGTATCAGCCAATATTATCCCGGTATTAGTCGATACTATCCCGATACTAGTCCATACTTTATGTTTTATTATATGCTTTTTTATAAAAAAAACAAAACAAAAGAAAAAACAGAGGCTGATTCAATATTGGTGATATTGTATCCTTATTGGTCGATACATATCGGTCTAAGATGGACCAATACCGGATACCAATACTAATACCTTGGTTTGGGGATCACTAAATTTAGTTTCATATATAATTGCATCATTATTAGAGTTTGTATATGGTGCATGACCATGTCACTTGCGGATTCTTTTTCATTAATTCGTGAACATAAGCCATAGGGAGCCATTACTAGCTTGCACACAAAATGTTGGTCCTTGCACACAATTTAAAAGAAAGACCATGGTATTTTAAGGACCTATGCCGTGTGGAAACACCACTTAAGCCGTTTGATTTGAATGACATTATCTAAAGATCTTTGATGCAAAAGATTTGCGTCGAATACAATCTCTATCATATGATTCAACACAGTCAAGTGTTAAATCAGAAAATGGCCTTTGACTGCATTGAATCATATGATAGTGATCACATTTCATTCTAATCTTTTGCATTAAGATCTTCAGATCATGTCATTCGAATCAGACGTGATTCCCTCTCGAGAAGTCTAAATATCACATAAAAGAATCAATCAAAAAAGAAATATAAAACATAAATCATGGATCAACTAAGCCTCCTCTCAAGAAGTTTGCCCTATTATCGAAGTTCCTATCACGCACCGAACAGACTTGGTGCATCGTATTCAATCTCCATCAAAGTCTTGTACAAGTGATGCTTGATAACAGATTCAACCGATGAGATGGATCAAAATAATCCAACCAATCACCTGCTTCCAAATGGTTGATTAAACAATGCCCATTGACGAAATGATTCAAAGCATGTAAAATTTATCTGACGGTAGCGATCGAATCTTAGTATTGTAGGGTGACAATTGATTGCAGAATTTGATAACAATCTAGCCTTTTTTGTTAGTTGTTTTACTATAACATATCCCACACAAGGTGTTGCAGCCAACGTGACCCATTGAACACCAGAGCCTGAATAACAAAGATCCTTTGCCAAATGGTCAGAACACCTTCCATTAGGTGTTGAGAGTTAAGGAAAAATGAGAAAAGACAATAGCCACATGTCACCTGAGGGAATGTGAAACCAAATTAAGAGGGTCATGGGGTGTTTGCCAAGTGGAACCGTTTGAACGTAACGGCTAGTAGGGTCACGCGGCTCACGTGCAAATTCCACCCCCCTAATTCCTAACGTAAACACGCGTTACATTGCACCATTTTGTCCTCTTCAGAAGCCGGCTCAGCTTAGCAATGGGATTGGCGGCTTAGATGGGCTTATTTCCAGTGTAAGCCTTGAACACAGAACGGTTGTATGAATAGAGATGCAAATGGGCCAAAATGGGCCAACAGGTTTTAGGGTCTTGCCTGTCTTGGATCGTGCAATCGGCCTGCCGGACTGAGCCCAAAACCAGATTTGGAGATTCTTTTACCTGGCTAGGCGGAGGCAGCTGTTAAGGCTCTATTTGGCATAGCTCTCTACTAACTGCTTTAATAGTTCCCCCTTCTCCTTACTGACTCCCTACAGAGCAGAAATTTCATGCTCCAGCAATTCTCTCTTGCTTTCTGCTCACTTCTTGTCATAACAGATTTTATTTGCTCAGATAGAGAGGTAGCATAGAGCAAGGAGATAGCTGCTAAAATAGTTAAAATCTGCTTTGTAGGGAATTGGCAATTAGAAAGGGGTCTGCTAAAGCAAGTATATCCGACTGATACAGGAGCCTAATAGTTGTTAATCGGAGACTTGGAGCTTGTATATGGAAAAAGGTTGTATCAAAGCTTATTCTATAATTTTCAAAAGTTAAATAGGTTACCCCCTGGGTGTATGGTCTAGTTTGGGTAAAAATTATCTAGCCCGAAATAAGTGGGCCAGGCTTTTGAAGCAAGTAGGCCCGGCTTGGGCTCGCTCAATGATTTATGGTTCCATCTCTTATAGACTTGGTTACTTAAGTTAAATAAAATAGGGATTCACTTCTTGCACCCTAAATTTGCACCATTTTCATGATTGCACAAGTAATATGTGATTGCACCCCATTTAAAAATAAATGAAATGAACATTATCTTACATAAGCATAATGTGCTTGCACCTCACTTAAAAAATAGAAAAAAAAAAAAAAAGAGTCACAAAATGAATAAATAAGTGACAGCATCATCACTGTCTGCATATGGGCAATTGTGGATGACATTGGCGATTCCTTCTTATTCAGTCTTTAAAATTTCAATTCTAAACAATTTAAAGATAATAAATTGTTCTAATGGCTCAGAGCATAAAGTTCATGAATCAAGATCTCATCAAATTTGATCGATTTTGCGAGTCATATTTTAAAAGGTGCAATTTATCTTGCGAATATTCAAGATTTCTTACGTCTTCACTACACTATGTCAACCAATTTTTGTAGCGGGAACAACGAAAAGCACGACTAGTGGATGATTGAATGCTCGACTTAAATGGCTAGAAGATTATCTAGATTGTCGGGACCACATCCTCAATGCATTAAGCAATAGGTTATACAACACTTTCTGTAAGTACACTATTAATAAAATTTTGAGATTCATTAACGAAGAAGTATCTACTTGAGGAAACAGATACAAAGGCTTTTCTAGTCTCTAATATTTTAATTTAAAAATTATTGGAGATAAATCGATTCTTGAACGAGTTCAAGAATTGCAGTTTGTCGCCACTGAGATAGAAGTCCTATGTATTTAATGAAGTGTATTAGACCCAATATAACATATATAGTGGGGGTATTGAATAGATTTACTTACAACCCAGGGTCAAAACACTAGGAATCTGTTCGTAGGGTGTTAAGATACTTGAAATAAACTATGCATTACAGTTTTACAATATAGTGGCAAACGTAAACTCTTAGAGGGGTTTACTGATGCCACTTGAATTTCTGACTCCTCTGATTCAAAATTCACAAGCGGATGGATTTTTATTTTGATAGGAGGAATAGTATCGTGGGAGTCTAGAAATAAACATGTTTATTCCTATTCAAGTATAGAATTAGAGTATATAGCATTATTTATGAGAGCACAAGACGCAGAGTGGCTTCGAAGCTTACAAAAACACTACTGATAGATACAGTGTTGAAAACATCGAGGGGGATGGGCCTAAGAACGATATCTTTAAAGGCACAGTAGTTAAACCTCAACTTAGTCGAGTTGGAGATCCCAAATCCTAAGTTCAACAAGATAAGAAACTAATCCATGATCCTTGAAAGTGCACAAAGGTATGCTACCTATTGGTCATCCTTATGGTGTTAAATTTCGTGCACATCTCTTGTAATGTGAGAGGGTGAGTTTAACTCTTAATGATTCTGTAAGCATTCATTTGCTGGGGTGATGAAGTAGTTATAAGACCACCTATGACAGATTCACTTATATGAGTATGGAAGTGAAACCGCTTCAACAGAGATTCGGTCTTCTCTCTGAGATACTCATGAAATCAAGATTTTAGCACATGACTGTAAAGCGCAGACCTTATGTTACTAATAATTTAGGTCATAGTAAGTGTATATATAATTCCGGTTTGTTAGACAGGTTTTAAGTTCAAGGCTATAAGTTACTTAAAGTCCTTACAAACTTTGAGTTGTATGTGCTAGTCAAAGGTTCAAACCGATCGGTACCTCTGATAATGCTTAGTATAATCACTCTGATACACAATTTTTTTTATTTTGAAACAAGTAAGGGATTGTTATATATATTAGTTTAGTAATATATATTTAATTATTTCAAAATTAAGTTTATAATTATCATTATATATATTGATAATAATTTAATGGCAAACTTGTAAATATTATCACTCTAAAGAAGTGTCTTTTCATATTTGAATTTATCTCTTTACCGTAAATATGAAAAGACACAAGTTTGGCATCTCTTCACAGTAAATCTAAAAAGACACAAGTGAAATTGACTTTTCTTTTAACTGTTATCTGAAAAGACATAACTCTCTGAAAAGATACAAATGAAATCGATTTATCTTTTTACTGTTATCTAAAAAGACACAACTCTCTTAAAAGACACGAGTAAATCGATTTATCTTTTTACCGAAAAGATATAACTCTCTGAAAAGACACAATGGTTCACCGTATGTTCTTTTCTAGATTGCACTTAGAGGGGTTCACCGTAACCTAAAAAGACACAATGGTCTAGAATTTCTCTATAAATAGAGATAAGAACTCTCTTAAAAATACAAGACATGTAAGATATACAACAGAAATAAGATATATTTCTCTATTCTCTTTCATTCTTATCATTTTGTGTATCAGAAAATCTGTGTGGCAGATTCTTTTTCTAGAAAGTGCAATCTAGAAAAGAACATACGGTTCTTGGCAAGATCGGGCTTTGTTGTATCCTGAAGGCAGATTCGCTGAGAACTCTATTGCATCTTCGTTTATCCAACGGAGTGAGGGCGTCAATTTTCTTTAAGACAGCGTAGTGAACTACGTGCCTCGGAGCCATTATCAATACCAAATTTATATTAACAACATCTGCTATGTTTTTTAACTTCTTTATAAGGGAAGTTTTTTTGTAAGTTGATAGGCTTTATGAATTATTAATGGGGGGGTCTTGTTACTTCTGTTTGTTTGGAGGTTTTTTACCGGACATTTCGGTTTCCTCCTGCTGTAGGTTTTCTCCCACATCTTCTGGGTTTCCATCGCCATCCAGTATCTACTCTGATTTTCTCCGAGAGGTCCGATTTTCCAGGTAGCAATGCTTGGGCGCTGGTCTAGCTAGTGTATTTCTCGAGCACTCCGAGACACTAGACTTAGATTTTATATAATACAAAACGAATTTCAAAAAATGAATAAATAAGGCTTCATACCACGCATTCGACAAATCGCAAATAAATCGTTCGGAATCTAAAAATTTGAGAGATCTTCTTCTTCTTCATCTGAATCAATGGTTTCGCCTCACACAATAGATCCATAAGCTTTAGATTGTTGATCTTCATTTATTTTCTTCTTCTCGATCACAAACTAATGAAAGCCTTTTTTTCTCGACCATTTTTCTCTTTCTCTACTTGTATCTTAGGTCTTGCATTTTCAAGAGAAAGAACGACTCAAAACAAGGGAAAAATGAATGACTCAGAACTTGCACGTCCTTTAGCCTTTTAGATTGATTTTAAATGGGGTGGTGCAAGTACCTGCACCATTTCTATAACTTGCACCCCTTTTAAATCCTGTTTTACTTTTTAAATGGTGCAATGACTTATATTTGGGATATAATTATTGGCTCTCATAAAATAAATGGTTACAAAAACATTAGATAGAAAAATAAAAATATTTTTTTTAACAAAAGGAAAATCACAAGTTCATACATTTTGGAATGTTTTTTTCTACACACTGACCTTACCAGTCAGATTTACATAATGAGTGGTGGGCTTTGTCAGGCAAAACTGGTTGACTCGTGAGAGGGTTCTCGTGTGGATGTCAACTTATGAAAGTTAAAGTCAAAATTCCCTTACATCCAACCGTTATAAAATCAGTTGAATCCCACATTAGGTTCAACCGCTTAGATTGAACATGACTCCAAACCCTTATATAATGTTTAAGGGTCCTTATCCTGAAACCTGTGACCTTGAGGTTGCAATATTGTCAGCCTTTCATTGTGCTAGAGGCTCAAGCAAATGACAATGCATACCATAATAAAAAATATAAAAGAAAAAAAAAAGGTATTGACCGCTATCTTGAGGACAAAATAATCTTTCAATCTATAAACTCAGACATTTAAAATAATTAATTTATCGGATGGTCATCAGTTTCAATCAGATAGCCATGGGTTCCAATTGTGGGTCGGACTCATTGAACTTTTTTTGTACTTTAATGGGTGTTAAAGCCCATGTCGTTTTACCTCGACATCGCATATTCAATCCCAACTTACTTATATAAATTGGTAATTTGGGCCGAATTTAAAGAAAGACTTGCATTTTAAGGAGATGTGATATGTAAAAATATAATTTGGGCCATCTGTTTTAAAGTTCATGATCAATAGATCTCTAGTATATAAAATTGGAGCAAAACATGATACTTGTCATATGATCTATTGTAGTCAACTATTGAATTATATAATAGCCTTTGACTCCATTTAATCAAATGATGAAAATTATATTTCATTCTAATCTTTTATATTTAATATCTTTAAATTATCGCCTTCAAATCAAACTGCTTAGATGGTGTTTTAATATGGTAGAGGTCACCAAACTTGCAAGTCTTTCTTTAAATTCGGAACATAAAAAGCGTGTGCAAGTAATGGCTCCCTTTTAGTAATGGGTTTCCTAAGAGTTGGGCCGGTTATGGAATTGTAGCCAAGCCCCGTGCGCCTTCTTAAAACTTGCTTAAAGCCAATGGGCTTTCTCAACTTTATATAAAAATAAATAAAAAACCTATCACCACTCCTCGAATATCGAAATAATTATAGTTTAACCAACCCAATGAATAGCCATTCAACTACCAACTTCTTTCAAAAGCTATTTTTACAAATTTTTAGGGTCAATGAAAATTTGTCAAAATGAGCTTATTATAGGATTAACAGAGTAAAAGGCTCTTAGAATTTTGTGTTCAACCAGTATTAAAATCAATTGCATAGAAGGGATTTTGGCTTGAAAAGTATTTTCACATCAACCTATGGAATGAAAGCCATGAGAGTCGATATTCTTTTGTATCCAAAGGTTTTAAAACTTGTCAAACCCCACATAGGATTCATATAGGTTGACAGTTGGACTTGACCATTGCCCATCAAGTGACTGCCGTAAATGGTACTTTTAGATAGGGGTATCAATGGGCCGGGCTCAAGATTGACAATAGGGTCCAAGGCCCATATATTGCTACTTTGATTTGGATCCCTCCATACTATAGAGCTTTCATTTAGACTTTGTCTAATAAGGTGAAAGTTTAAAATTTAAGGTAGACTTGCATCATAAATATATTAGTTGAAATCAGTTGGAGCTCACTTATGGAATTCACCTTCACCCACTAATTCTTTTCATAAGCCATTTATAGTTTCACCTATGAAACCTTTGAAATGACAAATTTTGTATCTCACCTATGAGGTGATTTTGCCATTTTGTATCTCAACTTGTAGAATTAAAGTAACTTATGAATTTTGTAATTATTCAACAAATTAAAATCACTTATGGATTTTGTAATTATTCAACTTAGTCAACAATCCATTTTTCCAATTTCACATAATATTATTTCTCAGACATTAATCAAACAATAAAATTATAATTTTAGGAAAGTCATTTTCTAGACAATAAAATCAAATAGGAGAAGTGTCATTTTTCAAGAAATTAAATTCTTACAAAATTAACATGAAATTGTAAATTCACCTTCCAAAGTTTAAATTTTGAGTTATATATCAAACTCAACCTAAGTTAAAAGGCAGGGTGAAACCGTGTTCGAAATATATAATTTCCTTAGTTTGTTGCAAAAATTTACCCACATCATCAGGATTTTTTCCTATTTCATCAAGGTTTCCTGTATTCAAGTACCTATTCTGATTTTCTCCGGGAGGTCCGATTTTTCATATAGCAATGCTTGTGGTACGTACTAGAGTATTACCTGGACTCTCTAGGGCTGTAGCTAAGCTTTTTATATCAATATAATACAAAACAAGATTTTAAAAAAAAAAAGAAAATTTACCCACATCATGATGTCTTTAGTTTTTCCTTTAGAAGGCAAGATAATTGTTGTGCATTCAAAAGGGAAGTAGTATTTTATCAAAAGAATTGGAATATTTTTGGTATACATATATGTGACATAACATTTGTTCTTAACATAACCATATGACTTTGCATTATTCATCAAAAAAAGAAATGTCTCAATCTGCTATCTTTCAATCTTTTTCTTCCTTAAAAAGGCAAAATAAAATTCTTTTAAGAAAAGAAAAAGAACTAGTCATGCTACCATATTTTGCAAATCATGTAACAAAATAAGAAAGACATATATATATATATATATATATATATATAACCCTCTAATATATTTACTGCAAATTTGGTCCCCGCAGAGAACTTTCGGTGTTGTTTCGGCGCACACAGAAGATTGTAAATGTTAAAGACTATATTTACTTTGGTTTTGATGTTAATAACTAATATATCGAGGGGGTTTTAAACCAGGTGAACCGGATATCAAGTTCGTCTTAATGAACATCGACCGCTAGATCACATAGTAAAACCGTCACTAACATGCGCGACATGTATACTTAAGACCACGAGATACACTACTAGCACGTGCAGGATCTCGTACGGTTTTGTCAACCATCTTCCAACACCCGATGAGTGTGTCACATGCAGTAAATGAGCCTGTAGGGCACGAGGCATGCACGTGCACGAAATTTCATGTGTTTCATCATTTACGTCCCCCGTGGACATGCCTGAGAAATATTTAAAGTTACGTGCACACGTAAATTCCATCGCATGCCTCATGATCCTGTCGGATTCAAGAATAAGCGCAGCGGACAAAATCTTTATGAAAAATATAAGAGGTCCGAACCCATATTAGGACCGAACGTAGCAACTCCATGTTCTACCTCAATTCGTGTCTATAGTTAAGCCACGTCGTAAAAATAACGGCATTTTTGTATTTTAACAAAAGATAAAACTATTTGTAATATTTAGAATAAAAGCACATTTTGGATATATACAAATAGATGGCAAGGCATCTTCCGGTACCGCAAATTGTTAATCCAATGTTTGGTCCAAATAGAGAAACTTTTTTTTATATTTTATATCTATTTTATTTTTGCATAGAGAGTAAAAAAAATTATAAAATTATGAAATTATATTATATAAAACTTAAAATAAATAAAAAAGAAAAACATAAAGAGGACGAGGAAAGAAATAGGCATTCCAAATTCCTTTTCAGTGAAGTTAGTCTTATTTGCCCTTTTAGTAAATATGGTCTACATGAAGGAATCAAGCTTGGATTAAGTGTCATGGCTTGTTGGGCTTGGGCCTCACACCCAAAGCCCATTACTTATTTTACTCTTAGCTTCACTACTTACAAAGCAAAAGTAATCGTCCTAAAACATTTATAATTCAAGCTAAATATAATTGAATCCTACGTCATTGACTACGAGATCTGATGGTTTTCGGATGTGATATATACCTTTACGTCATTGATGTTAGTCAAACCTTTCGATACTCCCATCCTAATTCGCATCGGACGGTATTAGATTCATTTATATATATAAATATATATAACTAAATGTCCAAACCCATCATCATGTGCATTTTGTTGCACAGCTTGGAGCTGAATGAACAGCCAACTCCAGAAAGAGAAAGTTGAAAAGCAAAGCAACATCCACAAGCCAGCTGCTCTAACTTTTTGGTCTTTATATAAACCTCCGAGGGGAGGGTTGTTGGCCAGAGAGTTTTGTTTAGTGTCAAAGAGCCTTACACCAAGAATGGCAATCATTGCTAACCATCATTCATGGGCTTTTACCTTTGGCCTTTTAGGTACTATTTTCTATCAATTTTCTCCCTCTTTCAACACCCTTTCAATAGTGTTTGATCCTCGTTTCGGCCGTTCGATCGTAGGTTATATGACCCTTATTATTAGGTCACCAGGACTGAGCAAGACGGAGGTATTCGGCATCAGTTTATACATCAATCTAGATCGTCCACAAGGAAGGACACCATGTCAATTTATGGTTCCTAAAAAAAATAGAACTCATTGGTAAAACAATCATAAGCATACAATATGGGCAACGATCTATATCAAACATGAAAGTGTACCGGATGGTTTGGATTGTGCCACTTTCAGATTGTATCCAACCCGATCGAGTGGTGATCTTCCATGTGAAAATTCCAGATCGATGTAGGCCAATGATATGTGTGTGTGTCATTGATGACCCGAACACTGTCCTTGGCGTTCAGGCGTAACACATAATCCCGCATAATACCATCTCTACACATGAACACCATATTAAGACTTTTTTATTTCATTATTTGCAGGTAATATAGTGTCATTTATGGTGTTCCTGGCTCCATTGTAAGTTCTTTTTGGGATTATTAGTTAATAAATATAAGTGATATAGACCTTTTCTGGTATAAATGTTGGGCTTGTTGATCTAATTAATTGGACTGTTTTATGCCCTATCAGGCCAACTTTTTATAAGGTTTATAAGAAGAAATCAACAGAAGGGTTTCAATCAGTGCCTTATGTAGTAGCACTTCTCAGTGCTATGTTATGGATGTATTATGGCTTCATCAAGGCTAATGGCTTCATGCTCATGACCATCAACACTGTAGGGTGCACCATAGAAACTACCTATATACTAATGTACATGGTATATGCACCTAAGGAAGCCAAGGTGCCTCTCTCTCTCTCTCTCTCATATGTACATCAGTACACTTAACATCAACTTATCATAATCGTTGCCTTGTCCCATCTATTTCAGGTTAGCTAAAGTTTTATATCCCCTTGTCCCAATTTCAACCCCAAGTCCCCTAAACATTCCAACTCTAATTTAATAAGGGTGAAACTATTTGCACACAGAAATTGGGCCTTTTGCACCTGAAAATGTGAAAAAAAATTCCTTTCACATGCCTAATGTCCATGCGCAAAGACTCAACCGATTTCATGTGCAAGTAATTGCTCTCACTTAAGAAATACGCTCTCTCTTTTTTTTTTTTTTTTTTTTTTTTTTTTTTTTTTTTTTTTTTTTTTCTCTTTTCTTAATAGAGTAGATTTAGGTTATTTTAGCCTCCTCCATTTTAAAATTTCTAAATATTTAATGATTTTATTAATATCGAAGCCGGTTCAATGTATTGACATTTTAGCATTATGTAACAAAAATATTATACTTTTATTAATAGGGCCCTACTACATATTAAATTGGTTTACACCTTTGGGGAGTGGGGGGATATTTTTGCATAAAATTTTGGGTAAAACTTGGGAACCCTAGTTGACCGCCTCGTGATCCTATGCTTAGGGCTGTCCCTACTTATACCCAAAGTGTTGGTAATAAATGTCGGAGTATAACAGGTGTTTTTTTCGTTTTTCCCTTTTATCAGCAAAGATTAACGATTTTTCATTTATGATGCCCGCACACATGGCGATCGAATGAAGGGCATGTACACTTATAACTAGTCAATGTCTTTTCGACATTTGACTATTATTATTTCTTAAAAAATACAAGAAATACCTATCAATATGAAAATAAAAGTAAAATTTAATTTTTTTAATAAAAGAAAATAAATAAATTATAATTAAATTGTTTATTGATATATGACACTAATTGTCTCTCTTTTGTAAAATACTAGTATTTTTATTTTTCATTGGACATGTTTTTTGCATATAACCGTTAAATGAGTTTTGTTATTTTAAATTTCTCTATTAATTTTGTAGATTGGATATGTAGAAATAATCTTTGTATGCTATATTTTGTGAGTCTTCGAAAAGGGGTTCCTACCCATCCTAAATAGTTGGGACAAGGTCATGATGATAATGATAACTTAAAAACCCCTTCCACTTTTGTTATTTTTTTTGATATTTTCTCTAATCAAATGGAAAAATGAGAGAATATAGTATTTTCTAGGGTGTTGATAAATCTGCCTACGCAAAAAGATGTAAACCCTTTTAGCTTCAACCTTTGGATGAGAATATTTCCTTAATTAAAAAGAGAATAAGACATGAAGAGTACCATAAATTCATAGTTTTTTATTTTTTTCTTAGTTATTTCCTCAAGGGCCACTACAAAAAAATAGATTATTAGTGGCACTATTAACAAAAAAACTATTAAAGACTATTAGAGGCAAGGGTATTAGCCGAAATTTTTTTGTTAATAGTGGTTGGTTTTGGCTGCCGCTAATAATCTTATTTTTTAAAGTGGACCTTAATATTCATATAAATCATATGCTTAAAAAGCACTTTATAATCCATCATCATCTTCACTACCACCTTATCCAAACTATGTCTCTTATTCCATACTATAATAACCTTAGGATGATACAATGATGCAGATTTTAGGAGCTTTGATTGTCGTGTTGAACAACTTTTGACACCCTATATCTCCGCAACCGCCTTCCTCTTTTTGCCCTTTAGCATTATTATAATAATTTTATAACCTTACAGATTTTAAGAATCTGGATATTAGTGTAGAACAACTTTTGACAGGACTTATCTATGTATGATGTTGCAGATCTTCACATTGAAGTTGCTCTTCTTGCTGAACATTGGGGTGTTTGGATTGATCTTGCTCCTCACTCTCCTGTTTACAAATGGGACCAATCGTACGGCCGTCGTTGGATGGATCTGTGCCTCCATCTCAGTCAGTGTGTTCGCTGCTCCCTTAAGCATCATGGTGAGTTCAATCGACGGTGATCGAAGTCATACACTAGGGATTGGACCTTTGCCTTAGGGGCAATGCCCTCAAGTGTGTAGTGTTGAGGGTTCAAATCCCATGCTTACACATAAAATAAAATAAAAACATTGTAGCAACAAATAGACTTCCACAAATTTTTTGGGGCACTGATATCTGTGAAAGTCAACATTTGACAAGATTAAATAATCTATTGATGTTCTTTAATCCTAGTGATAATTGATATATTTTCTCCGTAACTATTGACCTCTAACATAATGTGTTACAGAGACTAGTGATAAGAACAAAAAGTGTTGAGTTCATGCCCTTCTCCTTGTCCTTCTTCCTCACTGTAAGTGCAATCATGTGGTTCTTCTATGGCCTCCTGCAAAAGGACTTTTTCATCGCAGTAAGTTCTTAATAACCGTGCTACCATTTGGTCATTTGATCGTACGCTTTGTGCCGTCACTGACCATTTTTTTAATTATGTGTTTTGCATGTGTACCCATTCGATCAGTTACCAAATGTCTTGGGATTCACATTCGGAATTGCTCAAATGATTCTATATAGCATCTACAGAGACATGAAGCAAGTCATATTCGATGAAAAGCTTCCCGAACAGGCTACCGATGTTAAACCGGGCCCCCCGGTCGTAATCTTGGAGATGTACCAAGTTAACAAGGGACCGGGGTGCACCTCACCGAACAATAACACATTCTTACAATGATAGCGAGAATGGTGACTGCGATGTCTGATGGATGCTATCTATTAGGAGAGTTTAAACTATAGGTCACTGAGCAAGACCAAAGCCTTTTTGTTAGATTTTGGAGCTTGGGAAGAGCAGCTTTGTAACTACTTGTTCCACATGAACTTTACTTTGATCTTTTTATCATCGTCTGATCACTGTGTAATCAAAGAGAGATGTATGTAATCATGGTGTGCCTACCATCAAGGGTTTGTATATAAGTTTCAATAACAAATATCTGCAAATTAGAGAATAAATAATACTTTGAGGTGTGATCTATCACTACAAAAAAAAAGACTTTTGGAGACTAGTATTGGAGATGGCTTTTCAAAGCCGTCTCCAATAACCATTTATTAGAGACGATCATTTCAAAGGCCGTCTCGAATCCTTTTATTAGGGACGGCTGTAGTCGTCTCCTTAGATAAAATAATATATAGAGTTGTTCTATCTAAGGTTTGCTTCATAAATAAGTAGGTGAAACCTTAAGAGACTATTTGAAAAACGGTCTCGAAAAGCCCGAGAGCCGGCTCCAAACGATCTTTAGATTAGTCTTTGTTTAACTCCTTTTAATTTAAGTCGTTATACATTTTGAGGCTGCAAATAAGTTAACTCAACCTCTTATAAATAGGCAACGCTTAACCATTCGCTCATTTCATTTTCTGCAGCTCGTCGCGAGGTGAATCGCTCTGATCTCCGAAACCCTTTCTCTCCTTCGTTCTCCCAAATTTTCTCTCCAATCTCTTTGAAATGGTGAATCTCTAATCGATCTCTCAATTTTTTATGTCTGTTCTCTTTCTCCAATCTCCCTCTCTCTTAAATCTGCAATCAGATTCATCATCTCAAATTTATAACGCAATCTCCTCTCTTCGCTTTCGATCCGTCAATACCTTGTAGCCTTCGCTTGAGCTCCACGAGAGTTCTCTTTATAGTTTGAAGTGGGGATCAGAGATAGAGGCCATCGGTTTGAAGTAGAGATCTGTAGATAGCGGCCATTGCAGGCGGCCCTATAAATTTTCGGTTTGAGATGAATCCAGGTCTGTAGATCTAACTTCCTTCCCCTATAATCCAAACTCGACGTTTGATTTTTATCGTGACTGATGATCTAACTTCCTTCTCTGAAATATGTTTGATACTGATGATCTAACTTCCTTCTCCTCTGAAATATGTTTGATTTTTATCGTGACGTTTGACGCAGAGAACTAAGGTTTGAGAGGAATCGTTCATTTAATTGGTAGGGAAAATCGGTGACACTTTGATTCAAAGGCGATTGGTAGGGAAAATCGTTCATTTAATTGGTAGAGAATTCAAATCGTTCATTTAGTTTTTATCCCTTTCATTTATTTTCTTTTAAATTATCTCAAATCCACGCTTATATTTATTTATCCTTTGATTTTCTTTGTAATTGTTTACATCTGATGATATTATTATTACTAATTTACTGTTACGTTGTAATCCCTCATTCTACTGTGATTTTACTAGTGTACTAGATGTAATCAATATCGTCAATCTAATTAGATCGTTCGTCTGATTTGGTAGGGATCTCAGGCCAACAGTTTGAATCGGATTTGATAGGGATCGTTCATTTAATTGCTTAAATCTGAGTAGACAAAGTTCAGATCTAAGGTGTGAGTCAGACAAAGTTCAGATCTAAGGTGTGGTTCAATTTCGATTTTCATTCAAGCTGCATTTCGAATTTACTGATCTGTTTTGAATTTCGATTTTGAATTTGTTTGCAATTTTTTTGGAATTAGTAGAACTTTTTTACATGGCAAAATACTCACTGATCTGATTTTTTCGTGTAAAAATTATTGATCTGTTTTGGTTTTATTTACATTTTTTTTTTTTCATTTCTAGGCATTTGTAAATGCAAAAATCAGAGCATCATATGTGGATGCTCTGATTATATAGCAGATTATATCAACAAGAATGATCAGGCGTATAGCATTGCAGTAATTTGTTAATATGCTATTTATTTTGACCCATCAATTCTCTGGGAATCTGTTGGTCGGTATGGGCTCACTTAAGGTGTTGATCATGATCCAAATTAGGCTATCTTATACTATTCATCATAAGCAACTTGACCCAAATCATGATCACATCTGTTTCAACTTTCAAGTAGTGCCGCTTTGATGATTTTAACTTAGAGGCAAGATCATTAATCTAATATAATTATATTTCTGTCCAAATGCAAATTTTCGTTAAGTATTACTATAACTGTTTTTGTTTAGACAAATCAAAAGTAACCTTAAATCATGATTTGAGATAAATTCTTCACTTCAAATAAAAATAGATAGTTCAATTTTTTGGACACTTTAATCTTTGTTGCAGAATTATAAGGTAATCTAAAGCAATTATGCTTCCAATAACAGTTTTTTGTCTAAAATTTATTTGTATTGATTCTGTCACTGCAAAATCAATGACTTGCAATTTAGTTTTATTTTTCCTAAATTGTCAGCATATTCTTATTCTAGCATGTCAGCAATAGATAAGTGTAAAACAGGGCATGCGCTTGCACAAATATTCATTCAATATGGGCATGCGCTTGCACAAATATTCATTCAATATGGAATTTAAATCAGAAATCAGTCACTCACAACCATTCAATATGGGCTTTTGCTATCATGCTATAACAAGTAAGAAAAAACATAGTCTATATGGCTCAAAAATCATTATTTCTAACACATGCATCTAATATCATCGATTTATATAATCAAAACAGTGATCAATATTTACAATTTCTAGGATTCTAAATCAAGAAATTAGTAAATCACTGCCATTCAATATCATGCATGTGTCCTAATTACTTCAAATCAAATAATCATTTGTTTTCAAAAGCTTGATTCTTGAAAATTGACAAGGCAAATCAATACGATCCAAGGCCATCCAATTTCGAACATGATTAAAACTAAAAAAGAAACTTTTTTTAGCCTTTAATAATGTGGTTAAATTAATATTATGGGACGCTCGACATAACTGGTGCATTAAATTTGTTCCAGCACTGATCAGGCTTTGAACAGTGGATCGATAAGATTTATTTCAATTTTTTGTTGTGGTGATAGACCTCCATCTTGTGCATGTTGTATTGACCCCTAATCTTTCAATTAGGTGCCACTTGTCACTCAAATGATACTAGGACAGGGTTCAAATGTAAGCCGCTAACCCAGGATCTCTCGAGCCATATAGGGTTAAGGTTTTAAGATCATCTTGTCATATTGAAATGGGTCAGATGCACCTCTTTCCTTAGGATAAGAATAATGAAAGTAGCATTATTAGATTTACGAATATGATCATCGTCCCAAAATTTGTCAACAAGTATAATAACATCAGATTTGATCATCTACCATTCTCTCAGACGGTCACCGTCTCTGTCAAATTGATCCATGTACTCCATTGCTGCACAAACCGCTGTCCACACCTCCACTCCAAAGGACAGCTCTTTGAAGGCAAAGGGCAGCTCTCTACTCTAGCACATTTCTAATTTTCTTTATTACATAGATGAAACTAGATTTATTATATAGTTGTGGTAAATGTCATGTTAATATCACTATGCTTTCACTAGCTCGATTTCTTAGAAAACCACGCTTTTTCACATCTCATTTATCTTTGAGCTTCTATTTAATTATTCAGCTGATTAATCTATAACTTTTGTTATAGATTAATGGTTAATATATAGTTGAATACATATGAATATCATCATACAAAATAAGTGCCTTCGAAAAGTTATATGTCTAATTATGACATATAACCTTCGGATTATCTATCCAAGATAGATAGTTTGGGAATATCATGTACATTACTTGTTCACTAATATGATTTTTAGAGTTTTCTCAAATGATTTCGACAATTTCTCCTTTGTTCTTTGGATACGTACTTTCATATATTATTTTGTATTTTTCATTGTCCATTGTGGATAATGAAAAGTATAAAATAGTATGAAAAGTCTGCGTATTTGAAGAACTACGTGGAGATGCTGTCGAAATTTTTAGAGAAACTCTGAACTCATATTATGTGAACAATTAAATGACTTGATATTCTCGAATGGGCAAAACTAATGAATATGGTATAAGAAATATAAACCTTTATCATTTAAAAAAATATTAAACTGTACATTTCTTATACTTTTAGGGGTTTGAAACTTTTATATGATGGAAAAGAGTTGGGTAAAAAAGTCGAGATATTCTAGAGAGTATGACAAAGGGTTAAATGATTGCATTTGTCGATCACTTTAGCCCATGGAATTACTTGCAATGGGAGGCTGAACTGTCCTTGTACAAGATGGTATACTTGCGTTTACTCAGAACCCGACTTATTGAAGGAGCATTTGGTAATAAACGGGATGATTAAAAGTTATGTTGTATGGACTTATCAGAGAAGAGAGGGCCACGCCTAGACATGAAACTGTGGTAGATATTAGAGCCGATGACAACGAGAACGTTTTGGTTGATGACATCAGGGGGATGGTGCAAGATGCTTTTGGATTTCCGGACCCAAATGAAGACGCAGATGGTTTGGAGCAGGAACAAAGTGATGTACCCAATGCTAGTGTTTCAATTCTACAAATATGCATAATTTGGGGAATCTTGTATCCTGGATGTAACACACATACGACGTTGTCTTTCGCCAGAAACTTTGGCATATCAAGGCCCTTGAGGATGGAGCAACAACTCTTTACGTTGTTGCTTGACTTACTAAGGAGGTTTTGCCTAAAGAGTCGACGCTGAAAACTTCTCAAAGCAAAAAGATTATTTCGTGCTTGGGACTAATTACAATAAAATCGACGATGCCCTTACGATTGTATGTTGTCGGAAGGAGTCGAGAAAAAGAAAAATGTGACATCCGTGGGACATCGCGATGGAAAAATCATGAGATTGAGGATGACAAGAAGACGCTCAGAAAGATTCTTCGTCACTTCCCTTTAAAACAACGATTGCAACGTTTGTATTTGTCATCAAAAGCTGCAATTGACATGAGATGGCGATGAGAGAAACGCACTAAAGATGGGATGTTAAGACATGCTGCAGACTCTCCAGCATGGAAACACATTGTCAAGATCAATCCAAGATTTGCAAAGGAAAATCGCAATATAAGGTTGGGTTTAGGAAGTGACGGTTTCAACCCATTCCGGACAATGAGTATTGCGACAAAGACATGTACTTGTACTTATCCCGTATATCCTTGAGTTGTGCTTGAAGAAGCCGAACATGATCCTCTCATTGCTTATACCGGGTCCGACAAGTCCCGAAATGACATCGATGTATACCGAGGCCTCTAATAGATGAGCTAAAGGAATTATGGGAAGAAGGGTTGGAAACATACGATTCATCAAAGAGGAGGTTTTCAAATTGCGAGCGGCTTGCTTTGGACAATTAGCGACTTTCCGTGATATGCTATGCTTCGGGTTGGAGCACTAAGGGATATAAAGCGTGTCCTTATTGCCATGAGAATACATGCGTTGAACGGTTGCCAAATTGTGGGAAGCTTTGTTATATGGGTCATCACGATTTTACCTTTAGATCATAGATTTCAAAGAATAAACGTGGTTCGATGGAAATATTGAAGAAAGAGAAGCTCCAACCCCACTAATCGGGAAGCAAATTTTGGAGAATTTAAGAAATTATCAACATACCTTTGGCAAGATCCCCAAACCCGACTATTCGTGAAGAAACCAAAAAGAAGAAAAAATAACAAAAATGCACCTCCTATGCCAACAATGCCAAATAACTAGAAGAAGTTGAGTATATTCTTCGAGCTACCATATTGGTAAAATTTACTAAAACACAATTTGGATGTTATGCATATCGAGAAAAATATATGCAATGTGGTTGGTACACCATCGGACCTGGAAGGAAAGTCAAAGGATGGTTTGAAAGCACGTCTTGACTTGATGACAATGAACATAAGACATGAGCTCCACCCAAAAGAGCATGCAGATAACAGTAAATTGTATCTACCATCTGCATGTTACTCTATGGATAAAAGTGAGAAGGAGATGTTACGCTTAATCTCAAGAGCATGAAGATTCCTGATGGTTATGCCTCTAACATTTCAAGGTGCGTTAACGTCAAAGATCGAAAAATATCCGGGCTCAAAAGTCACGACTCACACGTTATTATGCAACAATTTCTACCTCTTGCTGTTCGGAAGACGGTGCCAAAAAATGTCAGTTATGCTCTAATAGAACTAAGCACGTTCTTTCGTGAGTTATGCTCTAAAACATGTCGAGTTGAGGACTTCAAATGTCTACATGAGCGCATACCATTGATTTTGTGCAACCTAGAGCGGATTTTTCCACCTTCATTTTTTGATATTATGGTCCATTTAACCATACACTTAGCATCGAGGCAATGCTTGGTGGACACATCCCATTACATTTGGATGTATCCCATTGAAAGGTATGATCCATACAATCTAATTATCTTTACTTTTATAAATTATGTTTGATTTCCCTTAATGGAAGTACATTCATTTCTATGTATGAGATACTTGTATACACTTAAGTCATATGTACGCTAATAAAGCCTATCCGAAGGTTCCATTGCGTATGATACCTCGCCGATGAGTGTCTCACATTTTGCTCAAGGTACTTACATAATATTGAAACACGATTGAATAGACCGTCGGTATGCCGAGGACAACGCAATTGAGGTGCCGAACAATTCATTCTCACCAATATCGAACGTAAACAAATGCATAACTATATATTGTTCAATGATGATAGCGCCGATATGTGAAGTAATAACTCCCAACCTCTTTATATTGGGACCATTTGAATTCAATCCATTATACTCACCTCACATCCATTTAATGCAGCAACATAAATCATACATTAACTTGAAGTATCGTAAGCGTAAAACGATTACGAGAAACAAAATATACACAAAGAGCTTTAGCGATTGGTTTAAATCACATGTAAGTGTGAGGAGATAATTATTTTATACACTTAAAAGAGGCACTAACTTTTTATCTGCATCTAATAGATTAAATCAATGATCGAGGCCAATAGCGTTCTTGGGTGAGACTCGATTTACTCGATTTTCCATACACTCATGCAAGAAGATTCACCGGATACACTATCAATGGTTATAAATTTGAACAACTAATAAGGAGAGGAAGGCTACAACACAAAATAGTGGTGTGATGGTCATTGCAAGCACTCCAAGCTATTCAAGTGCAAAGGACAAAAATCCAGTTTGGGGAGATCACATATACAGACGCCTCGTGGACATAATTGAGTTGACTTATCGCCAAGGGTTGAAATTAGTGCTATTCAAGTGTGACTGGGTTGATGTTGGACAACGCAAAGGTATTAAAACAGATCAATCGTGGTTCACGCCAGAATTTTACACATTTATCTCGCATCTCGGAAAGACGAACCCTATGTGTTGGCATCTCAAGTAAAGCAAGTTTTCTACGTCAAGATCCAATCAACCAGCCGGCATGTTGTCATTAAGAACAAGCCTGTGGACACTTTCGATATGAGTGGAGGCGACAATATACTACTAGACAAAGGAGCCATATGGTAGCCAAGTTCAAATTGGTACCCAAGAAGATGATAGTACTTTCAATATCGTGAGGGAAGATGTGGTTGGAGCAATTGTAGATGCACCTTTCCAAGCCCCTTGTACCCGAAAACGTCCTTCCGATGGATTCATTGATGACGAAGAAGATGAAAATTGATTGTAGATTGATATGTAATGATTTCAATTCTATATAGATGGAGCTTTCAATCCTTTCTCTATTTGATTCTAGTTTGTATTTCAATGAGTTTTGATGTGAATGTGAGTAAATTAGGTAAACCTTGACTTCATACTACTTGATACCTTTGTTGTTGCTTTATTCTTAGTGAGCAGCAGCTGCTTGTAGGTGGTACTGTCTATTGAGTAGCAGTTTCCTCCATTGGAGCTTTTTCTATATAGTCAACAATGGGCAACAGAGTGTAGTTTCTGTTGAAAAAGTAGACCCTCTTTTTTTGGTTGTGGTTTCTAAGAGTGCTTTTCTATGAGCTGCTACTACATGTGAGTATACAACTTACGAGCTGTTGTTGCTACGTGAAATGATTAATTTACTTGCTCTCAAAATATATGTTGTCACTCTTAGATTCAAATGCTCAATTCTTATATTTTTTGGTTCTTTTGAGATGCTCAACATTTTATTGTTACCTATATATATATATATATATATATATATATATATATATATATATATATATATATATACCTAATGCCCAGGGTACATGTATTTTGAACATGTTGAGATTTAATGAGATTATTTGATATTTTTATTTGTGTCAGATGACCGACGTAGATCCACCCCTACCCCCACCCCCACCCCCTAACGTTAAGAAAGGGCGAGGGAAAGCAGTACTTGGTTTTAAAAATAAAATGAAAGGAGGAGAGAAAATTCTTGTGCTATTGTATAAGGGGCATGTCGTAGGGGATGATCAAAGTAAGATGTCCTCGATGATTGGGCAAATAGTGAAGGATTGCATTAGATTTCCTGTAAATGTTCCAAACTTTACAGATATTCCTAAGGAGAGCTTCAAAAGTGCTTATGAGGAGTTGATGGTAACAAATGACATAGTTATATTAAATAATTAAATTCTTTATTTTCTATTTCATATTCACATTGATTGATAATCAATTTTGTTGATTAAATGTAGGAAGTTTTTGACATGCCTTCCTATGATGACATTTATCGATGGCTGCACTATACCTTGCTTCAGAGATGGAAGGCTAATCGATATCATATAAAAAAAAGGCACTGCAACCCCTACACAACTACGGGAGAACGATTTGCCCATTGCCCCGATAATGTGGATAACGACCAGTGGAAGTCGATTGTCCGTTACTGGGAGTGTGAGGAGTTTAAGGTAAATTTCTAACTCATTGTTTATTTAAAAAAATTCTTTTTATTAATATAACATATTATAATTTTGTATGATATAGATAATTAGTGAGCGTAATAAAAGAAATCGCGCAAAGCTAGCCGTACCGAGTACAACCGGAAACATTACTCACATAAATAAATTTTACAAGGTATTAACATGCAAATATAAATTATAATTTGTCAATAAACTTCTACTTTTTATAGTTTACACATTAAACTCGTTATTTTTTATAGTTAAAGCAGGTAGAGGGGAAATCACCCTCAAGGATGCGGAACTGGAAGTTGAATCACACAAAAAAAGATGGTAAACCGGTGAACGATGCAGCAACAGAGATAGTGGTAAGATGATTTGTTAATTTATAAGATTTTTTTAAAATAATAATTAAATATTTAATTTATATGAAAAAATTTCAGCAAAATATAGATGAACGACTTGCGGAGGGCTCACAAGAGTCCACTGGACGAGATGATGTATTATCTCAGGTATTGGGATCAGACACACGTGGTCGCGTCCGGGGCTTTGGGGGGGCAGTGACCCCAGCAAGCATTTTCGGACCGTCGTCGTCTAGGGGAGGGGGGCAGGAGGTCTGCCAATTGAAAGAAGAAGTGAGCACCTTGAGAGAAGAGCTTGAAGCAATGAAGTGGTTGATAACTCAATTGATCGGAACAATGGTAAACATTACTTTAAAACTTCTATACAAATTTTTCTCTTGTAGTTTTCTATAATTTGTCATGCTAACAAACATTCATTTTCTTTCTCAGAGTCTCCACCGCCGCCGCCTCAACAATAGGCTCTCCTCCACAACACTTTGAATGGGTACACATTTTGGATGGGTATGTTATTTATTGATGAAGTTATTGATTTTTTAATCTTTAAAAGACTAATTTTTGGGGAGCTTCAGAAGATAATTTTTGTTCATAACCTCTGAAATTATCTTGCTTCATATGTTTAGATTGTTCCTGCTGTTATCTTTTCCATATTCTAAGTTAATAATGTTGTGCTTTTTTTGCATATTGTTCACTGATTTGTTATTCTATTGGGTGATGGGGTGAACGACTATTGATTTGAGTAATTCATTTAGCTTTAGGTTCTAAAAATGACCAAGTTGAAGAGGAGATTGGAGTAGGTGAAGCTGAAGAGACTGAAGCAGGCGAGGATGATCGTGCTGATGTTCATGAAATGGTGATAACGTGGAAGAGTGAGGATGGTAATGGCAGTGTTGGTGATTGTGGTGATCGTTGGTGGATTGTTAGTGATTGTGGTGGTTTGTTATTCTAATACATTGGTTTGACAATCTTATTTTTATTTTTTAGCGCATTAGAGTCATCGATTTTAGCAAACTAAATACCTTGCATTAGAGCGCCATCGATTTTAGCAAACTAAATACCTTGCATTAGAGCATGCCATCGCTTTTAGCGAACTAAATACCTCTGAAGTAACTGAGGATTTGACTTTGAAAGTGCGAGGATCTTTATTTCCAAAACTACATGAAGTAAGTTTTATTTAATTATTCACTAATTTTATTTAATTATTCACTAATTTGATGCCAATGAGACATTTGTGTTTTTTAGACTTGTCCTTCACTAATTACTACTGTTTCTGGATGGTTGCGTGTTGCTAGTAGGGAAGCTCCTACCTTTGAAGTTCCAGGGAGGCCATGGAAGGGTGATGTTGGAAATGCCATAGGTTCAATTGAAGAAAAATGCATTATGGCTGCTATTAAGGTAAAGATTATTCCATGATGCTTTGGTGGCAAGCTCCTAAGCCTTCTTGGTAGCTAATGTGGTTTTGGCGAAAAATGTGATTTTTCTGTCCATATTATGTTTGTAAGTAATTAGGTATTCATTGAAGCTTTCCCATTTATTTTTACTCATATAAAGATCGGAATATGTTTTATTGAATTTTCTGTCGTTGTTGTTTGTCAAACAAGCGACAAATAGCAATCATAAAAATGCTGTTTACATGTTATGAATAGTTTCTATATGTTTTACATGGCAAATAGATGTTTCTTTTGATTCTGGCTTCTGCTAGAAGAAAGTTACCTAGTTATAAAAAGCAGAACATGTTCTGTATTTTATTTTCCTTGATATACTGATAAATGGTTTTATAAACCATATTTTTTTGTCCATTAGAAACATGATGTAGATAAAGAAAAAGGGGAAATTCAAAATTTCAAACATCATTTTAAATTTCATTTTTCTGCATGAATTTTTTTTTCCCCTTCTACAAAACAACAATAACTCTGTTTTTTAGCTGCCCAGTGGAAAGCTCAAATAAATATTATTAACTATCATTGCTTTTTATTTTATTTTGAGTTATTGGCATAGGCGTGACTGTGCTTGATATAGAAGTGTGCACATTGCTATAAACATTCCAAGGATATGTACTTGTAAAAACGGTTGACTACTTTAAATCAGACAATGAAGATCATTTTTCATTGTCTAGTTCAACCGGGTCTCAAAATTGTCCAACCGTCGGGGGTAACATGTACGCCAACGGTGGTCTCCTTGCTTATAAAAAGGCACCCGGTTTTGCTTACCGCTCTCGTCTCTCTCTCTCTCTCTCCTCGGCCAAGACCAAGAAACCAAGAAAATGGCTGCTCCATCTACATCCTACGTGGGTGATCTGGACCCATATATCTCAGAAAAAGATCTGTTCCAAGAGTTCTCCATGGCAGGGCCCATCGCCTCAGTGCGCCTCTGCAGAGACATGTTCTCAGGTGCCTCCCTCTGCTACGCCTATGTCAACTTCTTCTCACACACCGATGGTATGCACAATCTCTCTTTCTTCTTCTTTTATCAAATCTTATACATTCTGTTAAATGGTTAATGGGTATTTACAATCTCTCTTTATTGTTCTTATTTCATTAAACATAATCTATTCTGTTTAATGATTAATGGGTAAGCAATCTTTTTTTCTTGTTTTTCTTTCGTTATATCTAATCTGTCCTGTTAAATGGTTAATGGTTAATGTTTCTCTTTGTTGTTCTTATTTCATTAAATATAATCTGTTCTTTTAAGTGATTAATGGATATTTGCAATCTCTCTTTCTCGTTCTTCTTTCATTAAATCTAATCTATTCTGTTTAATGATTTATGGGTATTTGCAATCTCTGTTTCTCGTTCTTCTTTCAATATATCTAATCTATACTAGTATACTGTTTATTGGTAAATGGGTATTTGCAATCACTCTTTCTTGTTCTTCCTTTCATTAACTCTAATCTATTCTGTTTAATGGTAAATGGGTATTTACAATATCTCTTTCTTCTGCTTCTTTCATTAAATTTAATCCATTGGTTTATATGCTTAATGGGTATTGTTTCTTCTTTTTTGTTAAAGCTTCAAAAGCTCACGAATCTCTCAACCATACCCACATGGTTGAGAGATTTATTTTGATGATCGACTTGTTTCTTATTTTACCTTTTTTTTTTTTTTTTTTTTTTAAGAATCTAAATCGCACAGATTTTTTGGCAAGTACGGGGATATCAGTTCATGCAAGGTGGTCATGCACAATGGAGTGAATAAGGGATTTGGATTCGTTCAGTTTGATTCAGAGGATGCGGCACAGTTTGCTATCGAGGCCCTTCATGGAACTATTGTTGAAGGAAAGAAACTGTAAGGGAGCAAGAGAACCCTCTATGTCTTTAGTTTTTTAATTTCTAAATGTCTTTATTTTATTCTTTTGTATGATATAGGGTTTCATGATCTTTATTGTATTCTTCTCGAGGGGGAGTGGGGGAGTTTCCTTTTTTGTTTCTTTTGGATTGTTCGAATTCGGCTTGTGGGTTTCTATTTATTTACTTATATTAATATTGAAAATGGCTATTTGTCTATATGTTCATTTAAATGGAGTTGATTCCCTCTAAAGGGAGTGATCTATTTCTTTTTTATGATATTTTAATATGATAATTTGGATATTTTTGTAAACTCTTGAATTTTGATTTTTTTTTTGTGGTTAGATATGTATCTGAATTTGTCAAGAAGAATGAAAGGCAAGCGGCAGAGAACAATTTCGAAGAAAAGGAATTCACTAATATATACGTGAAGAATCTCGATCGTGAGCTAACTGAGGATTCCCTTCAAGAAAAATTCTCCATATTTAGCAAGATCAACAATGTTTTGCTCAAGGACGACATGGAAAATCAAAGGGCTTTGGGTTCGTCCTCGCTTTGAGTCTCCAGAAGATGCTAAAAAGGCTGTTGACGCCATGAACGGTGCACAATTCGGTAATCTGGGTTTTCTTTTTGACCATTTTTTTGGATTTGATATTAATTCAATGAAACCATAGACTCCTTGTTGTTTGTGAATCAGGATGGAGGACTCTTTATGTAGGAAGGGCTCAGAGTAAGTCCGAACGCGAAGCAGATGTTAAGGCAAATTAAAGGTGGGTATGACCACCAACATGTAGTCGATTCGGTGATTTATCATCTAAAAGCATCCGATCATGAGCTGGTCTTAGGCATCCCAACCAATTACCGGTGGTGGCACTCGAGTCAATCTCATGTTATAACGACCCATGTACTTAAAATTCACTTTTGACTTTTTGCGATTGACTCAAGTCTTTCTTCACGCCACTGGGTCGGTACTTATTCGATCTTCTAATCATGGTCTAATTTGCATGAGAATGTTTGGTCGAATAATTTGCATTTTCCGAGTTCAAATTTGTATGTGAAGAACCTTGTTGACTCCGTTGATGAAGGAAAACTACGAGAAATTTTTAATAATTATGGAGAATTAACTTGTGAAAGTGATGCGGGATGATAAAGGGTCATGAGGGATTCGACTTTGTATCCTTTTCTCGATCCAAACAAAGCAAAGAAAGTCACCTCACCTCACTCCACGGTAAGCAAAGGCATGTCTTAATTCCATTTTCACGCTTAATTGGAGTTGAAAATATTACTTAATTGAGTTATTTGAGGGGAACACCTACATGTTTATACAGAACCATGTGCCATGGCAAGCCTCTCTATGTGGATTTCGCTCACAAGGAAGTTCGATCGATGTGTTGCTGAAAGATCGTAGGGTGGCATCATTCTCCTTCGATGACGTGGCTTTGCAAGGGCAAATTTTATTCATCACATGACTATTCTTACGCTCCTAAAGTCGTCTCACATATGAATCCACGATCAAACCACATGTCGACATTCTGAAGTGCTTCCATGGGTATCAAATATCCCAAGAAATCATTTTTACGATGCCAACATTCCTCTCCAAGGGGTAAGGAAAATGACTTAGGATGATTTTAATTACAGTTTTTTTCATTCAGAAATATTTATCCCTTGATGGAGTCACTTGATGGGTGTGATTTTTTCATCATTTCCATTTAGATGAATATCCGAGCTGATTTTTTCATCGCATAATTTTGTAAGCTCTTGAAATAACTTCCTTTTTTTTCTTAAATCTAGAGGAAAAGAAAAACTGGATATCTGGATACCTCTTTTTTGTTTATGAGAACTACATATAAGTAGTTGTCCATGGCCATTGAGCTCCATTAAGATAGTTCTGCATAGTCCTCTTAGGGTCCAATTTGGTTCAATTTGGGAACCGTAAATTAATCCGTAGTATCTTCTTATGTAATATCCACGAGCTTACATGTAATTTTGCCACTTATATGTCGCGTTTAGGTGGTCACATATTTAATCTTTCCAAAAGATTTTCCTCCTATATACAAGAATGTTAATTGTTTACTATTTTATGTATGACTTGCTAGTTTATACCACACGCTTTTATGTAATCGGTCTGTATAATAATAAGAGTAACTACAGCTTTATTCTTGTCTTTGGCTTAGCGACTCACATGTGTTTTGGAGATCACAGTGAAAAGAAAAGAGAAACCGACCACAATGAAGTTCTCTGTGGAAAACTTGCGCTAGTTGATCTTGGCCGGGTGTAGATAAATACCCTTATACAACTTCTCTTATTTCATCATTCCCTACCGATTACGTTTTATTTCCACTAAGGAATACAGAAATAATATCATAACTCCTTAACTTCCATTGATCATGTAATAACTCATTTTCAGTGAGAGGGCTTCTGAAACAAAGAGTGGAGGTCACAAGCTTAGAGATGGAGCCAATATTAATCGGTCACTTCTTGCTTTGGCAAACTGTATCAATGCTCTTGGAAAACAACAGAAGAAGGGTCTTGCATATGTTCCTTATCGCAATAGGTATCCAGTTGATTATTGTAGCGTAAAATCTGTTGGACAGGATAGCTAATGCCAAGTTTTTTTTGCAGCAAGCTGACACGAATCCTTAAAGATGGTCTGAGTGGTAATTCTCAAACAATCATGGTTGCAACAATCTCACCTGCAGACAAGGTGAATAAGTCACATTTTAATCGCAACTTTTTCAAAAGTCGTCACTTTGATGATTATGATCACATGGATGATACATATATGCTAAAGTAAAAATACAGTATATAACTATATATATGTAAAGATTAACATACACAAATTCTCATATAAAACAGCTCATCAATGATTTAATGTACAACTAAATACAATGATGTTTGGACAGATTCCTATTGTTGTCTGAACGGGAAGAGCACTCTCCTAATATTCTTCTTGAAGGTTTGCACTGTCCGGTGTCGGATCATTAGTTTACTGTGCCCAAATCCTCCATTGAACAATGATATTGAACTCTCTATTTTTTAATCTATTTTTTTCTGAGGTAGATTGAATTTTGTTCCATCTGCATCAACATGTATAAAACTAAAGATTTGGGGGTCCCCAAATGGCTCCATTGTAACATTATGATCATGCTTCATTGCTTGTTTTTTGGGGTGTCAAAATGCATTTTTAACTTTTTCTGTGCACGTTCAGTGATTATCTGCTCAGTTTGTGCTAGAAATGAAAACACTGCTCTTATAGTCAGTTTTTGTCTGACATCAGATCATAACATAACCTTAGTGGGGTTTTCATTTTAAACATCTTTTAGTGACAGATGAAGCCTTGTGTAGGGTCGCCTGATTACCGGATAGTTTCCTTTGTAGTGAACCCTAGGATAATCAGTGCAAAAATTGGGTGTTTCCAAATAGCTAGCATTCTCTCATAAATTTAGTTAGTTTATCCTGATATCAATTGCCTTGGGTCTTTGATGAATTATTGATTTTTTTTTTCTTAACACACTTAATTGTTATTCTGTTTAATATTTTTTATATTTATTTTTATGTGAATGTATTTAGTTATTTCTTATGACTGAACCTCTGTTTTTGAGCCTAATTTGAATGAATATGGAATGGTAATAGATTTAACTCCAAGTCCCAGTTCTTCGCTGACCACTGAGTACAAGAAGCGGGGCTCTTCGACAAAGTAGCTCGTGCCTTTGGTAGTGGAGCCTCACAGTGATGACCTGGAATATCTTGTTAGATTGATGACGGAAAGGAAGCTTAAGACAGTAGTATCCACTGAGCAGCGCAGAAGATGGTTGGGCTAAAAGCTTTGAGGGCCATGCTACTGGGAAGATAATTGTAGAGCCATAGATAAAAAGTTTAGGGACGGCTTTAGCACTTGTTGGATGTTAAGAAGGCAACTGTGTAAGCTATCTCATAAATAAATGGTTGTGCTTTATATATGGATTATGCTGTTAAGTTTTCTAATTCTTCAAAAAAGTATATGTGAAGGTTATGATGATATGGTGATTATGATTCAACAAAGTGCATTAAAATTGTCGACGCAAATTTAAAAAAAAAAAAAAATATATATATATATATATATATATATTTTTTTTTTAAATTTTCATAAAAAAATCACTGCCAAAATTTTTTTATAAAAATACCACTGCCAAATATATTTTTTAAAAAAATATATTTAAAGAAAAAAAAAAAGTTGGAGACGGCTAAAAGCTGTCTCCAATAATAGGAGGTCACTTATTGGAGACGGCTTAAAGCCGTCTCCAATAAGTATTGGAAATGGCTAGATGACTTATTAGAGACGTCTCTAACATATCTTTGGAGACGGCCATATGCCGTCTCCAATAACCTTGACTATTATGGACGGCTTTCATTTGGTCTCCAAAGACAATGGAGACGGGACTATTTGAGACTACATGGAAGCCGTCTCCAATACTATTGGAGACGACTTAGACACCTTTGGAGACGGCCAAAAGTCGTCTCCAATAAACACATTTTTTGTAGTGTATCGGATATGTTGACTTCCAACTTGGTTTGTGTGAGTGAAAAATATTAGAGAAAAAAATTAAAAAATACTATATCGTCTTATTATATATGCTAAGCAAGCAGGACGAGAGCTAACCTTTTATATTTTTCAGAGCTTTTAAGTTTGTTTTACTAAGGAATTATCATATGTTAGTGATGAGTCTCATATCATATGTTTGTGGGTATCTCAGGCTTTGGGCAAGATGCCCTATGCTTTCAGAAATGAAGGACGGTCCTTCCCAAGGTTCCACTTTAGATTATGGTATCAAGATCAGTTTATTACATCGTGGGTATTTCAGGTTTTGGGAAAAAGATCACTTTCTTTTACAAATTTCAATGCTTCAAGGTCTCTAAGTTTCAGATCATAGGTAGAATGTTAGATCAGGAGGCAGAGTTTCAACGAAGTTTGATTCATGGAAGGGATATTGATTTGCTAACTCTCTTCTTATCTTTACACTCAGAGATCTTCTCTCCTTCAATTCAATGTTCTTCTCATCACAATAGATATATGAGCTAGATCTCCCATGCAATAGATATATGGGATAGATCTCAAATGTACTTCCACGAATCGTTTCAAATTTCTTCTATGGTGGTTGCCCCGCAGTTGCTTCAGTTTGATTTCTATCGAATTGATGGAATTTCATTTGGGGCACTTTAGAAAAACAATCTTTAAAAACAAACGTTTTAGCAAAAAATTCCAGAACTTAAACGTTTTAAAAAAACAATGCTTTCACGATTTTTTGAAGTTCTGAGATCCGTGAAAGCATTATTTTTTTAACAAGGATTTGAGATCTCACAGATCTCTGAACTTCAAAAATTCCTGAAAGCATTGTTGTTTTTAAAACGTTTAAGTTTTGAACTTTCTTGCTAAAAAGTTATTTTTTAAGGTTGTTTTTCTAATTTTTCCTTTCATATTTTATTTAATATGTGAATAATGGTAGTAAGACTTTAGAAAAACATGCCTACTTTAGAAACGTTTTAGCCTCTTAGGCTAGAAAAAAAAGTTTTGGGTAAAAGGGGTTTCACGAAAATTCGGAGTTCGGAGATATATGAGATCTCAATATTGGCACATGCGGGGTTTGAAAAGGTTCTTAACAAATTACATAAGTACCCCTCTTTCTTATCAAATTACATCACTACCCCTTTTCTTAGTAAATTACATTATTACCCCTCTTTCTTAGCAAATTACATCACTATCCTCTTGTTTAGCAAATTACATCACTACCCCTCTTTCTTAGCAAATTATCTCACTACCCCTCAATAGGCGATGGGCCACAAAAGTTTGGGCTCGTTGTATCTTGAAAACGTCTCGCTGGAACCCTCTTGCAAACTTGAAGATTTACTCGAGTAGGGAGCGAATAACGTTTTAAAGATAGCGACTACGTGTCACGAATTCAATTTCTCTTGCCCATTTTATCATTTTCGGATTTTTTATCATAATATTTTCTAACAATTTTAAAATGTTATTCTGCATTATCATGACTTCAAATCTAAAAATGATAACTCACGACTTCATCAAATCGGAGCAATCCAATAGCAACAACTTCAAAAGATGGCAACAAAAGCTACATTTTTTATTGATAACTTTGGGAGTTGTTTATGTCCTAACCACTCCAAAACTCTCAGAGCCTGAAGATTCTAATGGAGAATCTCTTGCCAATGCTCGTAATCGTAAAAATGTAAGCAAGATGATTATATTTGCAAAGGGCACATTCTCAATATGCTTACAAATTTACTCTTTGATGTGTACTAGAGCATGACATCTGCAATGGCACTTTGGGAGACGCTGGAAACAAAGTACAAAACTGAAGGCACCAGTATAAAAAGTTTCATTGTAAGTCAGCATTTAGATTATAAAGGTTGTGTATAGCATATCTCTCTGCTTGCCCTTGCCATAGCAGAGTTTACCTACTTTAGTAGGTTCCCATCCTCTTTGCTAACATCTTGCTAACTTCTTTAGCAGGTATCCCTTCTCCTTGATAACTCCTTGCATAACAAGATTTTATGCATTATTTACCTGTTCAGCAGTTCTACGGCCTCCTCTCTACTCACTCCTTGTCAGAGCAGATTTTATTTGCTCTGGTAGGGAGTTAGTAGTGTAATAGCCTGAAAATTTTGAACTAGAACCTAACTATTTCGATATACGTGCCCGACACAAAAATTGAGACATATTTAAAATTTTAAAATTAATATTATAAGAAATAATATTAATCCACATGTAGGTGAGGTCATGTGTGACTTCTCGCTTAAGTCCGAGTTTTGTAGAACGTTGATGGAGCGTGATACGCCGTAGAAACTGTGTAGGTGCTCCACACCGGAGTTTAAGTTAAAGGAAACAGAAATATCTTTGGTTATAAGAGAAGGAAGAAGGGTTGTATAACCACTTTGCATCTTTCTCTTCCTGATTTTCCTAAGAGATTCAGCTAGGTTATGTCTTTTTGGTGGTTGCTTTGAAGAACCAGGAGCTTAGAGAACTTAGGTTAGTAGTTGCATGACCTTGGAGTGTGAAATCAACGTTAGTACATCGTATCTGATCGGCAAGAAGGTGTGTTGTCGCTACGTGTCGAAGCAGAGCTGCAAATTGACATTTCCGAGTGAAGGGGGTGACAAATCCCAAGTTTCGAATCTGAAACCCTCTTCGGAGTTCATTTGTTGAGGCCCCAAAAGGGCCCATTTAAAGGTGAACTTTTACGCTTAATAAGGACAAGATTAAAGCTTCGCGAGTGTGTGTATAGAGGTGTGTTAATGGTTGTTGGGAACCATTAAAAGAAAAAGGTCAAAATAAGAGGAGCAAGTGACCACCATTAATGACAGAGAGCTGTCATTATTGATCGATCAATACTGGATTGATCAATCAATGAGAGGCATTGATCGATCAATTCGTATAAATGTTAAGTGAGAACAATAGAGGCTTCTTTCTGGAAGTTCAGTGTCCGAGGGCATTGATCGATCAATTCTGAGGATTGATCGATCACGGAAAGAGTGATCGATCAATGGCATAGATTGATCGATCAATAAGGGCATTGATCGATCAATCTGTATAAAATTAGTGTGAGAATAGAAAGAGGGAAATTTGAAAATCTAGCCTGGTGATTGATCAATTAAGGTGCTGATCGATCAATTTTCCTCTGTCAAAATGTAATGAGTAAGAAGCTATTGATCGATCAATTGAAGCATTGATCGATCAATGAGAAGGGGTGATCGATCAATAGAGGCTGTTGATCGATCAATTGACCCTGGTCACCTATGAGCTTTGTAAGGGGTTGATCGATCAAGGAGATGATTGATCGATCAATGAGGTGGATTGATCGATCAATCAAGGCTGTTGATCGATCAATCACCCCTATTTTTGACCTGTCGGGGATTTGTAAATTTAGCGCCAGCATAGACACAATGTATTATTTATGGTCTAGGACTCTAATTTTGACGCTCGTAAAAGCTTTGGATTTGCTTAGAAATAGGTCTGATCTGAGGTAGGAGAATTAAACTGAAATTGCATTTATTCTTGATCTCATGGGTTCCAAATTTTATGCATTCGACTGCTTAGTCTGAGTTTACTTTCCAATCATGTTTAGCATATGTGTGAAAACTCTATTATATGTGACTCCTGCTATTTGACACTTGTCACCTGTCACCTAATTTCCGTTATGTATAATATGTCTGCATGTGATTTGAGGTTTAATAATCTAACGAATCCCACTGACTCGACGGTATATCTGTGTCTGGAACAATCGTGCATCTGCTTGGAAATCCTCTGCACAATTGCACTCTATAGTAGAGGCATTGTTGCATTCTTGAAATTATTTATGTGAACGACGATGGTCGGGATTACCCATCGGACCAAATCTAGCTACCACGTGCTATACTCACGGGAGTTACTTAAGTTTACTATTCTAAGTTATTAAACATTGTATACAAAACATTCTGTAAACTCTAATAAGTTCTGCCTGCTTTGATAAATTCTACATAGCTGAAACATCTACTTGCATCTGTTCAATTCTGTCAATATCTTCTGCAGCCATGTTTTACAATTAAGATGCAATTTTAACTGAAATTCTTCTACTGAGCTTAGATGGTTAGCTCACTCTGTTTTCTACAACAATTATAGGTTCTGAGGCTAGAGCTCCCGGCACTGAGAGAGATCCTGACTACCAGCTTGATCCAGAGGCTAAGGCCGAGGAGGGGGATACTGATACCCCAGCTGACGAGTTCTATTAGCTGTCTGGGTACTAGTTTGTCATTTATTTTGGGGATTTTTGTATGATACTCTGGATTATTGTGTGCCTGGTGGCCACTTTATGTATTTACTTTCAATAGATGTTTTTTACTCGTATTATTATACATTCTATAGGAACCACTATCAGGAACCATTATTTGGGTGATGGATGTCCATCACCAGTAGTTCTTCTTAGTTCCTTTTTGAGGATGTATATTCTTTTGATATATATATATATACATGCATTATTTATTTCTTCTCTCTTTTAAAACCATATATGATGACTCGATCTACCACTGCTAGACAGTGTCTGCTCTAATTTCCGCTAGACGAGCAGACACTCTGTGATTTGTCTCAGGGATCATCCTGATGGCACGAATTTTCGAGCGCGAAAATCTGGGCTGTCACAGTTGGTATCAGAGGCAAGGCTTTAGGTTGAACTGCGGGTTCAGGACGGATTGTTTTCACAATCTATGTACTGATCAATGTTATTATTTTCACAATGACAGACCAGTATGGGCCCTAAGTTCAGAGGCGAACGCAGCGGAGGCAGAGAAGGATAGAGAGAGGTCCCTTTGCAAGACATTCTCGATGTTGCTGGGACATCTAGGAGATTGGGGTTCCTATCGGGTGAAAATGTTGTTCCGGTAGGACCGAGAGGAGGAAGAAGAGGCAACGAGGATAGAGTGGAGCAGGTGTTGGAAGCATTAGCTGCCAACGTTGCTCAACAAACTGCTGCCTTGAATCAGCAAGCAGCGAGACCACCTCACCAACCCGGTGGTTTTGTCGAGTTTAGGAGAATGAGGCCTCCTAACTTCTCAGGACAAATTGATCCTATTGAGGTTGAAGGTTGGATCGAGGAGATAGAGAAATTGTTTGAGGTACTCCAATGCACAAATGTCAAAAAAGTGCGCTGGGCAACCTTCAAACTTGATGGGGAAGCATTGCCTTGGTGGAAATCAGTATCGAGGCACAGTGAGCAAGAGCTTCCCAGTGTCCCTTGGACATGGGTGGAATTTGTCGAGGCCTTTAACGACAAGTATTTCCCCAAGATTGTGAGACACCAGTGGGAAGTGAAGTTCATCGAGTTAAAATAGGGGGCTATGACCGTGCGAGAATACAGCGCAGAGTTTGACCGATTGGCAAGGTTTGCTCTGTAACATGTAGCCACCGAGTTGATGCGAGCTCGGAAGTTTCAATTGGGCTTGAGGCCAAATATTCAGAGAGAGGTGGCCATATGAGAGCTTGAGACACATGCGGTAGTCATGTCCAAAGCTCTTATTTCTGAGGAAGAATGTCAGAAGCAGTTTGCTTGGAAGGACAAGCAAAACCGGGAGAGGACTTTTCAGGGGCAATCTCAGGACCTTGAGTAAAATAAGAGGGCTAGATTCTCCAGACCTCTAAGATACCCTACACACTCCAGACCGGCGATATCTACAGGGCCTAGTTCATATCAGAGGCCAGCTGTACCTGCATCTTCCAGACCATTCCGACCATCTGGTTCTTCTGGCAGCGGGGCTTCTGTAACGCAGGGATATTCAAGGGTCTCTTCAATTACTCTGGCCCTGTCATGTGTTAAGTGTGGGAAACCACACAAGACAGAGGATTGTAGGAGGGATACGGGGGCATGTTTCAGATGTGGGAAGATGGGTCACCTAGTCAGGAATTTCCTAGAGGAGAGTAAAGAGAGCAAGGAGCGGTTCGGATCAGTGTCTACACAGAGATCATCCCGACCTGTGGTTCAAGGTCGAGCGTATGCTGTTACCACGACCAATGCTCTGACATCGAATGATGTCATACAAGGTATGATTAAATTTCAAGTGAGGTTATTTATTGAGAAGGATGGACTGGAAATTAGTAAAGTAGAATTATTGTGATTAAATATGATGATAATGCACATTACACATACACATCGTAAGTACTTGATTTAATTGTGTGGCTGAATTATAGGTGAGCTGAAGGTATATCAGCGTTGTAATATTTGTTTTCATCGAGCACGAGTTTTGGTAGACCCAGGTTCTACACACTCATTTGTTAGGCCTCAATTTACGAAAGAATTGAGCGTCACTTAGAGTTCATATTGACGGTGTCTATTCCTACAGGAAGTTCAATGAATGAAGCCACTGTGTGTAAATCAATGATTGTGTTGGTAGAAGATCACAAGACGCTGGCAGATTTAATTTTGCTAGATATGAAAGGGTTTGACATCATTCTTGGAATGGACTGGCTATCCGCTTACCATGCGAGCGTCAATTGCCTTCGGAAGGTTGTAGTTTTTCGCCCTCCAAAGGAAAGGTCATTCAAATTCTTCGAGGTGAAGTCTAAGGTAGCTCCGTTGATATCAGCCATTCGAGTCGAAAAGATGATGAAGAATGGATGCAGTGGCTATATGGCTTTCCTACAAGAGCAACGAGAAGAGACTAATGTGATATCCGATATTTATGTTGCATGTGAGTACCCCGATGTATTTCCTGAGGATTTATCAGGATTACCACTAGCTCGGGAGATTGAATTTACAATAAATCTAGTTCCGAGTACTGAACCAGTAGCTAAGGCTCCTTATCGGATGGCTCCAGCAGAATTACAAGAATTAAGGGAGAAACTATAAAAACTGCTTGACAAAGGATTCATTCGACCTAGTGTGTCTCCTTGGGGAGCACCAGTACTATTTGTCAGGAAGGAGGATGGTTCAATGTTTCTGTGCATCGACTATCGGCAGTTAAACAAGTTGACGATTAAGAATCATTACCCGCTCCCTAAAATTGATGATCTGTTTGATCAGTTACAAGGAGCGAGGTTCTTTATGAAGATTGACTTGCGGTCGGGTTATCATCAGCTACGAGTTAAAGCAGAGGATGTAAAGAAGATGGCGTTTAGAACCAGATACGGGCACTACGAGTTTTTGGTTATGCCATTTAGATTGACGAACGCACCTGCGTCTTTTATGGACTTAATGAACCGAGTGTTTAAACCACATTTGGATTAGTCCGTAGTCATCTTTGTGGATAACATTCTGATCTATTCCAAGACAAAGGAAGAACATGAAGGACATCTACACGTGGCTTTACAGACCCTCAAAAATCATAAATTGTATGCAAAGCTCAGTAAGTGTGAATTTTGGCTTGATCAAGTCAGTTTCTTGGGTCATATCATATCTGCTAAGGGTATAACGGTCGACCCAACAAAGATTAAAGTGGTCGTAAATTAAGAACAACCTAAAACGGTAACCGAGATCCGTAGTTTCCTTAGTTTGGCAGGATACTACAGACGATTTGTAGAGGGGTTCTCCAAGCTATCAAGTTCGCTTACTCAGCTCACAAAGAAAAATGCTAAGTTTGATTGGACTGATCAGTGTGAGAAGAGTTTTCGAGAACTCAAGACGTGTCTGACTACAGCACCAGTGCTAGCTATACCTTCTGGCATAGGAGGTTTTGCTATATACAGTGACGCATCTTACAGTGGTTCGGGTTGTGTCCTCAACCAACACAAGAAGGTTATCATGTACGGCTCTAGACAACTAAAGGAACATGAAAAGAATTATCTGACTCATGATCTAGAGTTAGCAGCGGTAATCTTTGCTTTAAAGATCTGTAGGCACTACTTATACGGTGAGACATTTGATATCTTCACTGATCGTAAAAGTCTCAAGTATCTCTTTACCCAGAAGGACTTGAACATGCGACAACACAAATGGATGGAGTTCTTGAAGGATTACGATTGTTCCATCCAGTATCACCCTGGGAAGGCCAATGCTATGGCGGATGCTTTGAGCAGTAAGTCTTCAGCTCAGTTGTCACATCTTATCACCAGAGTGCAGAGGTAGCATCTACTTGAGGACCTGGCCTTGTGCGATACACTGATCGACGTCAAAGGTTCAGGGGCATTGATGGCTACTATTGTGATACAGCCCACATTGTTTGATAACGTGTGTAAGCTCCAGATGATTAATGATGAGCTTATGGCCATTAGAAAGGATGTGATCAACGGGATTAGACCTGATTTCTTTATCAATGATAATGGTACTTTGCTATTTAGAGATCGGATATGCATACCTGATACTAAAGATCTTAAGGATACTATTTTGGAAGAGGCACACAAGTCGACGTATGCTATACATCCTGGGAGTACCAAGATGCATCAAGATCTCAAGCGAAGTTTTTGGTGAAGAGGACTGAAGAAAGATGTTGCGGATTATGTTTCTCGATGTTTGGTCTGCCAGCAAGTGAAAGTAGACCATCGGAATCTAGTAGGGTTATTACAACCGTTACCAGTGCTAGAGTTGAAATGGGAAGCCATTTCTATGGATTTTATCTTGGGATTGCCGAACACATTGAGAAAGAACTATGCCATCTGGGTATTGTAGATAGACTGACAAAGTCTGCACTGTTTTTTCCTTACCGGACTACATATACAGCCAATAAGCTTGCTGAGCTGTACATGAAAGAGATAGTTCGGTTACATGACATACCAGTCAGCATCATTTATGGTAGAGATCCGCTCTATACGTCACAATTCTGGCGGCGTTTTCAAGATGGCATGGGTTCTAAACTAGAGTTCAGCTCAGCGTTTCATCCTCAGACAGATGGGCAGACTGAGAGAGTGAACCAGATCATAGAGGATATATTGCGTGCATGTATGTTGGACTTTCATGGTTCATGGGATCAGCATTTACCTCTAATCAAGTTCGCTTACAATAACAGCTATCAGTCGAGTATTGGGATGGCGCGTTATGAAGCCTTATATGGACGACGATACAGATCTCCTTTAAATTGGGAAGAAGTCAGTGAGAAGCTTGTTTTGGGACCTGATATCGTGGATAGTACCATCGAGACAGTTCGGTTAATCCACGAAAGATTACTGTTGGTTAATTCAGGTGTGCTTGCTTTATTTGTTTGTGGTAAAAGAAATTTAAAATCAATGTAAAATGGGGGATGAAATCAGCACAATTGAGAAGTCCTAGACCTGCAAGATACAGGGTCGATTGTGGCAAGTTTTGATAAGTAAGAGTTTGTCCCACAGGGAAAGATGATCTACAGCTCCAAGGGAGCCATCTCTAGTAGTCCCTCCAGATCTGGCTACAGATTTGGCACTCCTTAAGGGAAGGGAGTTTAAGGTCACTTAGTTTACAGATCCTAAGGTAGCCTAATGTCTAAATTATAGAAGGGGTTGAGAGAATGGATGGAGTGTGGAAAATAAATATAAAAGGGTGAGAAGTATGATATTGAGCCTAGATCAGAGGAGTTTTGTAACTCAGATTCAGATCTGATGTCATAGAAGTCCTGTCCAATGGCTATGTTATCACCACTGAGGAGAAAGGATCCAACCCATCTCTGTACCATGATTCAAACCCTTAAGGTTATAACCTGTCATTGACTATCCCATAGGGGAACCACAATCCAGAGATGGGTCAAAACAAGTTAATCATTGTAGGCACTATTTCATCCAGGCTACCAGCTCAAGAATCCATAGGGAACCTCAACCTCTAAAGCTTTATGTGTGGGGCTAAGGCTATATAGGACCATGATAGCCCAGACACATAGAACCAGCAAGGGATTGAGTACAACCTTCTATCTAGCTGTCCATTGCTTGAGTAAAGCTACAATGGTCCAGTCACAAGCCTACAATCTCTATAGCCAAATCAGATCTAACATCTGATAGCGAATTTATACAAATATAGGGGACTCTGCCTCTGTACAATCTCTCACCTGGCTAATACAAACTCAGATGCAGAGCAGAAAGATCCATCTTGGATCGATGGATTAGAATCACCCTAAGGCTATAATCTGTCCACTTGAATGGTCACAGACTATCCCAGAGGCTATCCTCTTCACGGAGCCCAAGACAAAACAAGAATATCGCTGCCACCACCATGGTCACCAGGCTACCAGCTCAAGCTCCCATGGGGATTTCAGATCTAGTGGGTCCTGTGGTGGGGCTAAGGCTGTATAGGACCATGATAGCCCAGACACACAGGTCACTTGGATCTGAGTGATCCTTAGAATCAGTCCTCTATTGCTTTGAATTACTGCCAAAGCAATGGCGGATCACAAGACAACAGTCATGCACAGAGCAGATCACATTCAAACACAAATCCCATAATGTAAAAATCCTATTACCAAACTTCCATTAAACTAGTCAAAATGCATACAAAGACATAGCCAGCAAGTGCTGGACTATGGAAAGAAGGAAAAAGAAAAAGAAAACTACTTACAGCTACAAAAGAAAAGAAAAAACGATCTCAGACCAAGTCTCCAAGAGATGAGAGGTGTTCTGAAATATGTTATGAGATATCTAAACCTAAGTTAAGTATGAGTTTATATAGCAGTGGTGTGGCGTCGCATTAGGGTTAGGAAACCCTAATTTTAACGATGCCACGTGGCTTAATGGTGATCCTTGGATGCCTCGGGGCACGTGTACAGAGATTTAATCGTGGGAGTGCATGCCCTAATCGCTGAAAATTCCCAGAAAGTCCTCTGTTGAAGCGGATGAAAGTTGAAGTTCAGATCTTCGCTAGGTAGCTATTATTTCTCAGACTTGTCGCGTGGTAGCTCTTGCTCTTCGCGAGGTTGGTTTGACATTGAAGCTTCAGCCGTCGCAAGGTTGCCTTGGTTTGCTCTTCAGGCAGTCACGTGGTATAGAATTGTGCTCTCGCTAGATTGGGTTTCGCGAGGTTGAGTAGACATCAAAGCCTCAGATGTCGCGGGGTTGGAGTTCAAGCAGTCACGAGGTAGAGGTCTTTGCTGGGCTGATCTTCGCGAGGAAGGATTTGAATAGCGCGAGAATTGTGCGAGCACTTCTTCTTTAATGTACTTCGTGAGTTTCCTCACGAGGCTTTAATGAGTTCTGAACTGTGCGAGGTTCCATGTCTTGATTGATCTTCGCGAGGACGACTCTGGCTTCGCGAGGATGCTTTCTTCTTGAATAGCGCGAGAACTGCGCGAGGAGTTCTCTTCTAATATTTGCATCCAGCTACTCATCGCGCTGTGAAGAGTTTTTCAAGCTCTCTCTCCTCGGCCTCGCGAATCTGACGATGCGAGGTTGAGAGAAGTCTGCTTTAAACTGCGCGAGACTGCGCGATGTGTCTACTCTTGAGCTTCGCGAGAGCTGCGCGAGTGTGTGCTTCTAAAGCTCTTCAGTCACTCAACTGCGTGAGGAGTTGTTGTAAAGTCTTGGGAAGCCCAGTTGGACTGCGCGAGGCTCATTTCAGATCTGGATTCAGAGTCCATCCTTCTGAGGGACTTCTGGTGCCAAAACAGGCTCCTTAGCAGAAATCCTGGCCTTATTTCACTGTTGCATAAAACACTTAACAAGAACTTATTAGATGGCTAAGGGTCTAATCAAAGATTAAGTTAAGGGGTGAAAAGTGGTACTTTTCAAGTCTTAACACACCCCCAAACCTAATCTTTGCTGGTCCCTTAGCAAAGCTACATTAAATCTACTACAAAAATTAAATGCCACTTTCGTAGGGAGTATGGATATATTTAGCATATGTACTAAGCCTTTTAAACCCCTAGGTGATCCCTAGTGGAGGAGTGAAGTCTCCTGAGGGTTTTCAGTGAAGACACCCACAAACTTCTCAATGAAATAGTTCACAAAAGTGCAATATTATCAAGTGGGCAGTCAAGGAACAGACTTAGTTTACTCTTGAGTCAGTACACATAAAAAAAATTTAATCCATTTGTTGCACAGAAATTTAAACAGCATAAACTTCTCATGAGTGCACAGAACTTCCAGTCAGTTTACAATCACAGAAAACTGCACAAGTGTGTGCCAGCACTGAGCTTATCATCAGATCAAAAAGTAGGTTAAAGGTCATGCATAATGTGTTCAAGATCAGGCCCAAAAACTTTCCAGGGCATACTCTCATAAGGGTCTTGTTGAGGGGTTCATTTTCTCTCAGGCTCAAGAGCAGTTACATCCCCCAAATGGGTCTGTAAGCATGAGCATAGGCAGAGTTCTTAAGTGCTGGCATCATTGACAGATCCTCACCGTAGATTGGATAGCTCTTTATCTCCACCTGACAGATCACTCAACTTTGGATCACAAGGGCTTTGAACTGGGCTGGAATGTGGCTTATGGAGTAGGGTTAAAAAGAATGGAAGGTTGAAAAGGGGTTGAAATTTGAGAAATCAGTAGGTGAAAGAGGTGATTCATGACTTCACCTTCTTGAATTCAGCTCCCTTCATCTTCTTTGAGATTTTCAGATTTGAAGTGATCAGTTTCTCTTCTTGATTTTGATTTTCCAATGAAAGTTCCCTCTTGACTCCTCTCTTACTCCTCTGCATTGTTATTTTTGTTTCTTTTTTATGGAATTTTCTTCTTTTTATTTTTATTTTTATTTTTTCTTTTTTGAAATGCCACCATATTCTCAGTTATCATACTGCCAGACTTTTGAGATACTTCTTCTCCATTCACCTAATGTTGACCATAGCTTGTCCATCTTCAACTCTTTCTCCTTTACCTTCTGTTGACCAGAGTGAGGGTAGACTGAATCAGGTTCATAGGTTCAGGTACAAGTACTCAGGTATATTTTGAAGAAATTCAGGATTTAAAGCTCAAAGGGGGTATGGACAAGGGCAGTTACTTTAGGGTTGGTCTTTTTAGGCTCAAACTGTCCAAGAGGAGGCCTTGATCCTTTCCTAAGTCTCATGAGTGCTGTTAGTTGTTTGAACTTGGAGTTGCTGATGAGTACTGAAAAATGATGATATTTCACCCCTAAATACCTATATTTAGCTGTCCGATGAAGGCTATCTGATGAGATTGATTAGATTTGAAGTGTTTCAGGTAAATACAAGCCAAGTATAGAAAACAGTCCAAGAACTCTGAATATAATGTCAAAACACTGCAACTTTGGGTAATCAAGAACTTGGTGAGACTTGAGGCTAAATTTTAACCTTCAAAACGGCCGAATTACGCAATTGTCAAAACATGAAAGTTGTAGATCTTTTCGTCAGCGTTCCAACGGCATAAGAATCACCTTAATCCGAGTTTAGGACAGAAAGTTATGGCCGAAATACCAAAGCAGTGTCTGAACCAAGAAAAAGTGCTGAATTTCACAGATTTCTGGGGTCGATGCATCGACCCTATAGGTCGATTAATCGAGGATGAGTCAGAGTCTGACACGAAACTGACACTGTAAAGCAGATTTTTGGGACTTTTTGGCGGCTCGATGCATCGACCCTCCCTGGTCGATTAATCGACCCTAAAAGTTTGGCTTGGGAGACTTTCGCGAGGAGGGTCTATTTAAAGTGACTCAAACACTTCGGGAAAGGGGAGAATTAGAGTAGATTAAGGAGGAATTAGATAGAATTAATTTTAGGAGAGAGTTTTAGTTTTAGAGTTCTTAGTTTTTAGCCATTATTTTTCATAGTAGACATAGAAATAGGGAAATTTTATTATTCTTTTGAGAGCTTTGTTCCCTTTAATTTTTCAGTACTCATTCCTAAATTTTGTTCAAAGTTTATTCCTGCATTAATTTCGTTTCTGAAGATCATCATACTTTTGGATCAAAGCAATTTCTTTTGAAGTTTGAGGTAATTTTAATTAATGTTATTTTCCCGTATTTATTTATTTATGTCATTTAATTACAATATGTGTGGCTAAATTTATAGGGATGGGGATCTAATGATTCCCATCCGAGGGATGTACTTTTAATAATATAAATTAAGGATTAAAATGTGAGATTTTACTTTATGGTTGTTGTGCTATCATGAACGGATGAAATCCCTGCCACTAATCGGGATCGCGTGTGCCGAGGCATGCCCGGGATCTCAAATCTGTGACGGTAATTTTACCCAATCATTGTTATGATCTTTTTGCTTTCATCGTGTGGATCTAATTACGATTATGTTCTGGGATCGAGTGTGCCTAGCCATGCCCTGGATCTTGATTATGTAATGGTAATTTTATCTTAAATACTCTCTAATCTGAATAAAGTGTGCCTAGCCATGCCCTTGATTTCAGATTTATAAGTGGTATTCTTGTTGGAATTTTCACCCACTTTGGGGATGATTTTTATTTGAACCTGAGATCATGTGTGCCTAGCCATGCCCTTGATCCCAGATCTATATATGAAAATCATCTAAGTCCTGATTGCAGGGATGCAACGTGGAACCTATTAGGGTGTTGACCATTGATCTTCCATAAAAGATGTTTGTTACCAATGAAATATCTCATAATTTAATCCTTAGATTTATATTATAGGAAGAACGGACCAAAGATGGGAGGATTTAGCATCTTCATCTTTATCATCATCTTCACTTTTACTTTTGAATTATCAATTGAATTTTAGTTTGTAGTCATTAATTACCATCTCATCAATCGCTTAAATCATAAAACTGGTAGAATACTGTTAGATCTTCATAGATTTCTAGAATTGCTTGTCTCTTTTAGATATTTCAAAATTAGTCCTCGTGGGTACGATCTCGTACTCCGCACCCACTATATACAAACCGATTCGTGCACTTGCGAGTAAAATATTACATTAAAATATCACATCCGTTGCCTACCTTCTAGTGAGCACAGTGCCTCAGCCAGTCCTTACAACTAGAAGAAATGCCTTAGTTACTCCTCAAAGAATAGAAAAAAATTTTGTAGGCCCAATTCTCACTAGCTATGGTCTTCCTTTGAACTCTTAAGTATGTCCTTACCTTTTTCTCTCTCTAATGATTCACTAAGTGCTGATACAAGTGAGTTTCCTTGGTGATCTTGTCATGGAAGTGTGAAATATTAAAAGTTTATAATGTCTAAAGTTTGCAGAAATTTTTAATTGCTTATTTGTCATGATTCTTAAGTGAACATAGATCCAATTCCATATTACTCACATGACTCTGCTGCACTTAGGTTAACTATTCCATTGGCAGGGTCTACCTGCCACACCCCCAAACCTATGAGGAGCAGTGTCCTCACTGGTTCAAAGTGAAGGTGCAGCAGATTTATTATTTGCAATAGAAAGGGAAAAACATGGAGCAACACACACAACAGACAAAGCAAAATAGTAATGACAAAAGAAGAAAATCTATTAAAACTGAGAAATGTACAACTAGAAGAAAACATAAGCAAAAGAGTACAGAAACAGAAAAATTCCTAAGTACAATCTAATCAGAATTTGGATCAAAATTTGTCCCAACCAATCTTCTTGGCATGCTCTTGGAGGATAGCCTCTTCCTCTTTCTTCCTTCGTTCCCTCTCTTCCTTTCTTTGGGCCGCAGTTTTGGGTAGGGTTGGTGCCCGGACCCTCATTTTTCTGGTCTTAGGTTCAGGGGGGCCACTGAAGATTGCTCTTTGGTTGTCTCTGGGGATTTGATAGGACTTTTTCCTTTGGGGCTCTTCCCAGGCTGAGGCTGAGGGGGAATGAGAGGGGATTGGACTTGTGCTGGCGCAGGAGGGACAACAGGGGATTTAGCTTTTTCTTTCACCGGAGGCAGGAGAGGACTTTTCCCTTTGTCAAGCTTAGCGGGAGCCACAGAAGACTTTGCAGGTTCCTTTGCTGCAGGAATGTCAGGGCTCTTCCCCTTCTCTAGCTTGCTCATTGGTGGTGCCTCCTCAGACTGGTTTTTCTAATTTTTAGAGAGGGAGCAGTGTGAGAAATTCTTTCAGCTGTAACCTTCTTTCTCTGAGGATAGGTTTGTTCAGCAGGGCTTGATGAAGGAGCAGCAGGAGGGGTCTTGACAGTTGGAGCCATAGGTGGAGCAGAATCAGAGTCTGAGTCAGAAGGAAAAAGTGCAGTTAGATCCAAACCAAGGGCAGCAGCAGCCTGTCTGCGTTCGTCTTTGGAAAGTAGGCGACCATGGGGATCATCCTGAGCAGAAGCTCTGGTGACCTTTGGAGGTGGGGATGGAGGGGCTGACCTTTTTCCTTTTTGGGCTGCAGTGGCTCTTTTGGAGGATGAAGGTTTCTTGGAAGGAGTCCTTTTTCTTTTGGGGGCTGGAGAGTGAACAGAGGGAGGCACTGAGACAGGAGCAAGAGCTGGAGTAGGAGCTGAAACTTGAGTAGGAGCAGGAGGACGTACCGGAGGTGGGGCTGTAGGAGGAGGGGGAACAGGTGGTGCAGGTGGAGGGGCAGGGGGAGTGGAAGAAGATGGCCCTGGTTGTGTGGAAGAAGCTGGGGCCTCTGGGGGTGCGGTGGCAAGAGGGGTGGCCTGAATTGGTTGGGCTAGTAGGAAGGCAATCCTCTGTTCCAACATCTCAATTTGCTTGTTAGCATATAGGAGATTGGTATAAAAAAGCTCCTTACTGAGTTTGTTGATCGCCTGAGCATTGTTCAGCTTCCTTTCTAACAACCTGGCTCTCGATTGCGCATGCTGGGCATTTGCCTTCTCCATCTCTGTAGTCAGTCTATAGTAGGTTGTCACAGCCTTTGTCGCATTGAGTGTCTCCAAGATTTCTTCCCACCCCTTGGAAATATCTCTCAGCTGCTGGCTGTGAGCAAACTTTAAGTCACTCAGCTTCTGCCGCCAGGGGGATTCAATGGATTGGTGAAGTTGGGCCATGCCCCTCAGGACATCCCTCTTGATATAGGCATTGTCCCTCATGGCATGGAGGAGGGTGAAGTAGGGAGGGGTGTAATAGGAGTGTCTGGGTAAGATAGGTAGAAAGGGAGTGGAAGAAGTAGAAGGTGATTGATCCTGGGGGGTAAAGTGGGGGCTATAGTGATGAAGTCCAGAGGAGGGGTAGAAGTTGCTGGGGCAGTCTGTGTTGAGTGGTCAGTGAATTGAGGAGGGGGTAGGATAAGAAGTGGGATGGAAGGCATGTGTGGAAAATTAAATGAAGGATGGGCAGTGGAGGTGGATGGTGCTGGATAAGGGAAAAATGGAATAGTGACGGGTCGAAATAGAAGTGGTGGGGTTACAAATAAGTGGGGTTGAATGGGAAAGGTGGATGGGAAAGGAATGGGGTCTGTTTGGGTGGAGGTGTTGGTAAATTGTGGAGGAGGTAATATGAGTGGGGGAAGGATAGGTAGAGTGGGGAAGGAGTGGTGGGGTATGGTGTCTTGGAGGGTGAAGGGTGTAGCTATGTCAATTGGGGTGAGGTCTGGTTGGACTGTGGAGTCAGAGGTGGAAGGGGGTTGTGTAGAGATGGGTGGGGTGTTTGTCAATGTTTGAAGGGTGGATTGTATGTTGGTGATGTCAGTCTGCATCTGGGCTTGGGTTTGTGTGGTGGTGGATAGTTGTGTCTAGATATCATGGATTAAGGAAAGGATATGGGTAAGAGTGTCTGATTGTGGTTGGGGTGGAGTATTAGAAGAGGAGGGAACAGGTTAGAAAGGGGAAGTGGGTGCATGATGAAAAGTTGTAGGGGGAGAAGATGAAAGGTCTGGTGAGTGATGTGGTGAAGGGAGTGGGGAATCTGGGAGAGGGGTATCGTGGCTTGGCAAGGTGTCAAGAAATGTGGTCATGAAAGCCTGATATCCAGAAGTGATGGCAAGGTTAAAGTCAAGGTCTGTGAGTGGAGGGGAAGTAGGGATGGTTGGGATACTGGGTGGGTCAATGTGTGGGGTTTCTGTGGGAAGGATAGATGTGGTTGGTTTAGGTAAAGAACTAGCAGGGGTTGTGTGAGAGGTTTTCTTTTTGATGTAGGTTATCAGGGGAGGGCTGTCAGGGTTTAGTTCAGATGATGGTGGAGGTACTGGGATTGTCTATTGAGGTAAGGTGGGTGAAGGGGGAGTGCTTTCGTGGGGTTTATCACTTTCCACCCAGGAACAGATCACAGGGGGAGTTGGAATGGAAAAGGAAGATAAGAGAGGGAAGGGGAGAGATGGAGGGGCAAGTGTGGTGGATGGAGGTATGGCTGCAGAGGCAGAGGTGACAAAAGCTTGCACCACCTTCTTTGGAGCAGGGGCCTTAGCCTTCTTTTTAGGGGCAGGGGTGGCCTTTGCCACAACAGTTCCCTCTCCTTACTCAGCAACAACCTGAGCTTCAGCCTTCTTCTTCTTCTGGGGATCCATCAGACTCCTGCTGATCCCCCATTGTCTTTTGGCAAAAGTGGTGGGAGTGAGGTCAACAGATAACTCCCCTACTGGTATCTTGTACCCTCCTCTCAGAAGTAATTTGGTGATGAGTCTTCCATGGGGGAGAGTGTGGATCTTCTTTTTCAGCCCGAGCTTCACCATTATATCTATCATGGCCTCAAAAATCAATCATACAGCATTAAATCCATGGCCCAGAGAGAAGGAGTAGAGAGCATCAACAATTGGTGTCCTCCTCTCTTGCTGATGGCCAGAGCAATAAATATTCTTCCTCAGTATTTGATCAATGAACAACAATTTGGGATCCAAATATCTTCTTCTGATAGAGTCTCCTGTGGCTTTCAAACCTCTAGTAAGGGCCTGTGCAATGGTATCGATGGGGGCACTCACAGGGGGACCATAACCACAGGTGGGATAAAAAATGGCAGGGATGCCCATGACTTCAGCAATCAACTCTGGGTTGAATAGCATCTCGAAATTGTCAACTAACACAAGGAGGCCAGGCTGCCCACGTGTGTCTGGTCTGACCCTAAGGTGCTGGTAAAAGAGTTGCACTAACCTAGGGTAGGCTAGTGCAGGAATTATTTTCATCAATGGGATCAAACCAGCCTTGCGCAAGAACTCAATGGCAGGTGCTGACAACGGCTCGGTTTCAAAGAAAGATATATCAAAAATGGCTTCAGGCTCTAGGAGAATGGAAATGAGGAGCTCAGAGAGTGTAGAGTAATCAAGTGTTGGTACAGCCACCTCAGGAACCACCTCCTTCCCTTTTTGTTGTGCCGTAGAGGACTTGGTTTTCTTAGGGGCAGGCTCCACGGGAGTCTGATCTCGGGCTTTCTTCACAGGTGCACTTTTGGGAGCCATAAAGATTCTCCTTGGTGAGTGTGCAGTTGAAATTTTGAAAGAAAAAGTTAAGAGCCGAGCCTTACCCTAAAAGTTCTGTTCAATTTGATGCACGGTAAATCGCAGGAGCTCCTAGCAGGGGGCAACTGTTGATGGAAGCTTTAAGAACAAAAAACCAGAGTTTCGAACTGAATGATGAACTATAGACAGGATGTTGGAGAAGAAAGATTAAGAGGAGTGGGAGCTAGGGTTTCGCTGGCAAGAGAGGAAAGAGAAAGCAGTAAAGAACAACAGCGCAGAGTTGGGATTTAAATATCGCTAGACTTGGCGCGCTTTGAAAATATCTGCTCGCTGGATAGGCATGAATGCGTCGTGAGATTGGATGTTTATTTAAACTGCGCGAGGAAGCCCACACAACTCTATCTGAAACTTGCGATAGCAAAGTAAAGTGATTCTTTATGAACCGCACGAGAGGGAATTAAACCAAATTTGTAGAACCTCGCGACGGCTGAAACAGAATCAGAATTCACACACCCACTAGTAAGCCTGTTGACCATTGTTTTGTGGGTGGATTCTCTCAAAGGCTCTCTTCCAGGGATACCCATAAGCATTATAAAATATTCAAAAATTTCCATACTTCTCAAAACATTAAATTCACACATCAGGAAAAGCATTCAAACAATACCATCATCATTCAATTACTTGAAATTATCAAACAAAGGGAACAAGAATAAAAGTAGGCATAAAGCACTAAACTCAGATTCCAACAAGATCACCAGAAATTCTTATAAACAGTAAAATACATATCATACAAAGTGCACAGTTCTTAGCATCAATTTAATGAAAGATCCCCTTCAAGGTTTGAGGATCCTTCACCAATCAAAAATTGGCCCTTGGGATTAACCACTGGTTGACTGGGCAACTTTTCCTCTTCTCTTTTGGCTAAGGTGTTTGCTAGTTGGCCGATCTGCTCTTCCATCTTCTTGATGCTCTGACCATGAGAATTCACAGTCTGAGCCAAGGAACCCAGGTTTTGGAGTGAGGTCAAGACCTGGTCCTCGAAAGAAGTATTTCTGGGTTGAGGTGGGGGTACGACCAATTGATTTTGTTGCTGGTGGGGCTGCTGCTGGTGCTGAAAATTAGATCTAGGGGCATATCCCTGATTGGACTGCTGCTGTGGCCTTTGGGGTAAGGCCAACATCTGCTGGGGTTGCATATAGTTGTCTTGCCTCCACCTCAGATTTGGGTGGTCTCTCCATTGGTAACCAGCATTTTGGTGCTAGTATCCATATGGCTATCTGTTGTAGCCACCAGATTGTTGCTGGCCAAAAGATTGCGCAGCAGCAGCATGTTCCAAAACCAATTCAGGATATTGTCCTGCAGATGGACATTCCTCTACTGTGTGCTGTGGGGATTGGCATATCAGACATGCCTCCGCCACATGAGCAGCCCTTCTGGGTTACATCATAGTCAATAATTTATCAAACTTCATAGAGAGGTTTGCCATCTGCAGCTGCAGATCATTGTTCCCAGACACCTCACAAACTTTTCCTCTTATCACTGCAGCAAGCCCCACTTTTGACTCAGACTCCTGACTAGTTCTTTCCAAGGATAGCTTTTGAAAAGCATTTTCACTAATCACCTCAAACAATTCCCATGCCTCATCAGCAGCTTTGTGCATGTAAGTGCCACCATAAGAGGCATTAACCATATCTCTACTTTTTTCATCAATCCCATTATAGAAGCTTTGAACAAGCTGCCAGTCTGGGATCTTGTGGTGGGGGCATTGTTTGAGCATTTCCTTAAACCTATCCCAGGCTTGATTAAAATCCTTAGTTGGGGCTTGGGCAAAAGCAAGAATTGCCTTCCTCAACTGGCTAGTTTTGGTCTCTGGGAAGAACTTGGTCAGGAACTTGGTCTGTAGGTCTTTCCATGAAGCAATGCTATTGTTGGGAAGAGTGGTCAACCAGGTACTGGCCCTATCCTTCAGAGAGAAGGGAAAGAGTCTGAGCCTAGTAGCCGCAAGTTCCAAACCAGTGATATTAAAAGTGGTGCACAAGGCCAAGAACCGATCAATGTGCTTGTAAGGGTCCTCCTTGCTAAGCCCATAGAAAGAGGGCAGCATCTGGATGATTGAAGTCTTTATTTCATAATTCCCCTGAACATCAGGGAATTGAATGCTAAAAGGGGAGTTATAGTCATCTGGAGCATTCAACTCCTTGAGAGTTCTGGGTTGTTCTTCACCCATATTTGCTGTCACAGATCCTCTTGGGGGTTCTCCTGTGGTGTGCCTGTTTCTTCTAAGTCTCCTTCCCCTTTCTAACTCAAGGTTAAGAGGCTCTAAAGTAGGGCTGAGAGATCTCCTCCCTAGCATACAAGCACACCAACAGCAAGGAGAGCTTCTTGCAGACACATTGCAAAAGAATTATTTTACAATTAACAAATTTATCTAACTAATTTACAGCTACTCAGAGAATACATTTACAACTATCCTAGATACTGCTAGAGAATTTTGAAGAAAGATAGACAGAGTTTTAAAAGTTAGAGAGTTTGCAAACAGAGGTAGCTAAGCTCCAATTGTAGTCCAACTGTCTTTTACTGCTGCTGTCTAAATCTGCAAGAGAAAAAAATTCACATATACATCAGCAGTATCGATTATTCTTAACTACCAAAGAATAATAAAACTATAAAAACTTAGGGTCTACTAATAGATCAACGATCCCCAGCAGCGGCGCCAAAAACTTATTGGTTAATTCAGGTGTGCTTGCTTTATTTGTTTGTGGTAAAAGAAATTTAAAATCAATGTACAACGGGGGATGAAATCAGCACAACTGAGAAGTCCTAGACCTGCAAGATACAGGGTCCATGGTGGCAAGTTTTGATAAGTAAGAGTTTGTCCCACAGGGAAAGATGATCTACAGCTCCAAGGGAGCCATCTCTAGTAGTCCCTCCAGATCTGGCAGTCCTTAAGGGAAGGGAGTTTAAGGTCACTTAGTTTACAGATCCTAAGGTAGCCTAATGTCTAAATTACAGAAGGGGTTGAGAGAATGGATGGAGTGTGGAAAATAAATATAAAAGGGTGAGAAGTATGATATTGAGCCTAGATCAGAGGAGTTTTGTAACTCAGATTCAGATCTGATGTCATAGAAGTCCTGTCCAATGGCTACATTATCACCACTGAGGAGAAAGGATCCAACCCATCTCTGTGCCATGATTCAAACCCTTAAGGTTATAACCTGTCACTGACTATCCCATAGGGGAACCACAATCCAGAGATGGGTCAAAACAAGTTAATCATTGTAGGCACTATTTCATCCAGGCTACCAGTTCAAGAATCCATAGGGAACCTCAACCTCTAAAGCTCTATGTGTGGGGCTGAGGCTGTATAGGACCATGATAGCCCAGACACATAGAACCAGCAAGGGATTGAGTACAACCTTCTATCTAGCTGTCCATTGCTTGAGTAAAGCTACAATGGTCCAGTCACAAGCCTACAATCTTTATAACCAAATCAGATCTAACATCTGATAGCGTATTTATACAAATATAGGGGACTCTGCCTCTGTACAATCTCCCACCAGGCTAATACAATCTCAGATGCAGAGAAGAAGTATCCATCTTGGATCGGTGGATTAGAATCACCCTAAGGCTATAATATGTTCTCTTGAATGGTCACAGACTATACCAGAGTCTATCCTCTTCACGAAACCCAAGATAAAACAAGAATATCGCTGCCACCACCATGGTCACTAGGCTACCAGCTCAAGCTCCCATGGGGATTTCAGATCTAGTGGGTCCTGTGATGGGGCTAAGGCTGTATAGGACCATGATAGCCTAGACACACATGTCACTTGGATCTGAGTGGCCCTTAGAATCAGTCCTCCGTTACTTTGAATCACAGCCAAAGCATTGGCGGATCACAAGACAACAGCCTTGCACAGAGCAGATCACATTCAAACATAAATCCCATAATGTAAAAATCCTATTACCAAACTTCCATTAAACTAGTCAAAATGCATACAAAGACATAGCCAGCAAGTGCTGGACTATGGAAAGAAGGAAAAAGAAAAAGAAAACTACTTACAACTACAAAAGAAAAGAAAAAACGATCTCAGACCAAGTCTCCAAGAGATGAGAGGTGTTCTGAAATATGTTCTAAGATATCTAAACCTAAGCTAAGTATGGGTTTATATAGCAGTGGTGTGGCGGTGCATTAGGGTTAGAAAACCCTAATTTTAACGATGCCATGTGGCTTAATGGTGATCCTTGGATGCCTCGAGGCACGTGCACGGAGATTTAAGCGTGGGAGTGCGTGCCCTAATTGCTAGAAATTCCCAGAAAGTCCTCTGCTGAAGCGGATGGAAGTTGAAGTTCAGAGCTTCACTAGGTAGCTATTGTTTCCCAGACTTGTCGCGTGGTAGCTCTTGCTCTTCACGAGGTTGGTTTGACATTGAAGCTTCAGCCGTCGTGAGGTTGCCTTGGTTTACTCTTCAGGTAGCCGCGCAATATAGAATTGTGCTCTCACTAGATTGGGTTTCGCAAGGTTGAGTAGACATCAAAGCCTCAGATGTCGCGGGATTGGAGTTCAAGCAGTCGCGAGGTAGCTCTATCTTCGCTGGGTTGATCTTCGCGAGGAAGGATTTGAATAGCGCGAGCACTTCTTCTTCAATGTACTTCGCGAGTTTCCTCGCGAGGCTTTAATGAGTTCTGAACTGTGCGAGGTTCCATGTCTTGATTGATCTTCGTGAGGACGGCTCTAACTTCGTGAGGATGCTTTCTTCTTGAATAGCATGAGAACTACGTGAGGAGTTCTCTTCTGATATTTGCATTCCGCGGCTACTGTGCGACAGCTGCGTGAAGAGTTTTCTGAAGCTCTCTCTCCTTAGCCATTCTGAGCGAACTGTGCGAGGTTGAGAGAGGTTTGCTTTGAATTGCTCGAGACTACGCGATGTGTCTACTCTTGAGCTTTGCGAGAGCTGCGCGAGTGTGTGCTTCTGAAGCTCTTCAATCACTCAACTGCGCGAGGAGTTGTTGTAAAGTCTTGAGAAGCCCAGTTAGACTGCGCGAGGCTCATTTCAGATCTGGATTCAGAGTCCATCCTTCTGAAGGACTTCTAGTGCCAAAACAGGCTCCTTAGTAGGATTCCTGGCCTTATTTCACTGCTGCATAAAACACTTAACAAGAACTTATTAGATGGCTAAGGGTCTAATCAAAGGTTAAGTTAAGGGGTGAAAAGTGGTACTTTTCAGGTCTTAACAATTACGAGTTGCTCAAAGTTGCCAAAAGAACTATGCCGATCTCCGTCGGATGCACGTTGAGTTTCAGGTATACTTAGATGCGTTCGAGAAAATTTTGATTCCCTAGTTAAATTGATTAGCTATGGAATTAACCATTGTTTTCAGGTCGGAGACATTGTCTTCGTGAAGATCTTGCCAACCAAGGGCGTCATGCACTTCGGGAAGCGAGGAAAGTTGAGTCCTCGGTATATCGGCCCCTTTGAGGTACTCGACCGAGTTAGCGAAGTCACATTTAGGATTGCTTTGCCACCGCAGTTGGTGAGCATGTATAACGTCTTTCATGTTTCTATGCTACGACGCTACGTGCGCGACCCAACTCACGTCTTGGATTTCCAGCCGATTGAGTTGCAAGAGGACCTGACGGTGACTGAGGAACCGATCGCGATTTTGGATCATAGAGATCAAGTTTTGTGGACCAAGTTGATTCCACTGGTACTTGTAAAGTGGAGAAATCATTCAGCGTCTGAAGCTACTTGGGAGCATGCAACTGAGATCCGCAAGCAGTATCTGCACTTGTTTACCTGACATGAGAAGTAATTCTGTGAATTTCGCTTAAAATTCTTTATAATACTTATGTGCTTCTCATGTGTAAGCAAGCATAATTTGACTCGTGTAATATGCTTTTACGAGTTTAGTATGAGAGGTACATGTACCTTCACTTTCGAAGTGCAGTCTAATCGCATTAAGGAAATGACTGTGTTAAGAAATTGTTTCACGGTCTTGATTGATCGATCAATTAGTGAATTGATCAATCAATTTAGTGATTGATCGATCAACATAGTGGGGTGATCGATCAATGATAGGTGAAGCCTCATGCTCAGTTTTGGTGATTGATCGATCAATAAGGTGTTGATCGATAAATTTAAGGTGAATTGATCGATCAAAGTGGACAATTGATTGATCAATACGTGCATAGATCGATCAACACTAGTTAGAACATTGTATTTACCATTTGTTGATTGATCGATCAACATAGGGTATTGATCGATCAATACATGTGTCATTGATCGATCAATAGTAAGTTAGTGATCGATCAAGGTTATGGAGCAAGTGTTTAAACTTACTCATTGATCGATCAATTTCGAATGCATTGATTGATCAATAGGGATATTGATCGATCAAGGCTATCGGGTTAGGGCTTTTTAAATACACTATTGATTGATCAATTAGAGCATTGATCGATCAATCCGGGGGTTTTAAGTGGCGATTGGGTTTTTACAAACTCTTTCGTACGGTGCAAAGCTATTGATCGTTCAAGAAGGGCTTTACTTCCTTGCATTCAAGCAACACCCCGGAGAGTTTACCGACCACCTGAGCTCCTCCTCGCGTGTATTTGGCTCGGACCTTGCTCGGTCAATTCGGTAAACCCCTTCCTTTCGCTCTTTTGGGATTTTTTTTTCACGTTTGGGTATTTTTATGCCATGGGACCGCGAACCGGTCCCCCAACCCGTCGTGCCACCCGTGGCACCTATTTCGGATGCGGTTGCACCCGTCCAAGACCCCATCCCGACCCAAATTCAACTCGAAGTCCCCAACCAATGGTGGACTTCCAAAACCTTCCTCCCCGAATACGTATTCACGTCTATGCTTTATGAGGATCAGCCCGAGATGACTTGGGCCATGGGATACATTCAAAAGCTCGGGTTTAAACCCCTACTCAAGTCGTTCCACGATCACTATTTTCCTTGGATCGTGCGACTATTTTTCGAAAACCTTCGTTGGGGCGATAGCCGATACCGACTCATCACTTCGATTGATGGGTTTGAGTACAAATTTAACCAGTTTCATGTAGCGGCTGCCCTATAGTGCACGCCAGTCTATATTGAAACCTGTGGATTAGGGCCCCCTTACATTAAAGACGTCCCTTTTCCCGACGTGGTCACCAAGATGACCCAAGGTCAACATGGGAAGGAGCAATCCATCACACGTGCCCAATTACCTAACCAGTTGTGGATGCTTGATACCTAAATCAAGTGTGCCCTCAACCCATTCCTGCACTAGTCCTCATGGACTGGCGTCGTGCAACAAGCACTCTTTTTCCCCTTTGAGAACCGTTAGTTCTCTGTGGCAGATTTGGTCATTGATGGCATCCTAAACGCCAAGGACCTGATGTCGAATAATAGAAAGACCAGGGCCAAGAAACAACTTCCCTACGCTCGCCTGATCACAAAGATGGTGGAGCAATACGTTTCTCTATGCGCGGCGTGTAGTTTGGCTCCCATTGACCCACGGATGACCAACAACACGAAGGTGTTTCACCTCAAGGACTGGACCAAGAGTTACAACCTTCTAGTCAAGCGGTTACCAGAGGGAGAGGAGGGGGCTGCAGAGCCCATTGAGCCTACCGTTGCAGAGGGTGCAGCGCCCGCCGAGCGAGTACTTGGAGAGGGGGAGGTACCACTTGACCAGCTGCCTCAGCCCAAGGTGTCTACTCGACCTATCCCCACCAGACCACTTTGGCCACCTCGTCCTACCACATCTCATCGCATCGACCTGCTCCTTCCACCGTGGACGTGTAAGCGATGCTTCGTGAGCTTGTGGAGGGTAACCGACGTATCCACGAGCGGTTGGATGGGATGGAGGCATTCCAGCGTCAAATTCATCATTGGCTGGATTACCATGAGGGCATGCACGAGCTCGTCATGCAGCACTTGTATGCCACCACGTCGACACTGATTATTGCTCATGCACGCCAGCATACGGTGGGTCCTCACGACTACTGTACACCGCCACCCTGCCCCAGTCGACCTGCCCCTGACGAGGTCGGACCATCCGACGTCCCGGCAGGTATTTACTATGCTGTTCTCTGTATCTTTTTGTTTTTATAATTGTCATTGTATCTATATTACTCTGCTTTTCATCCAAATTATGTTCTGCCGGCATTTTTGTTTTTCGCATGATATATTAGTCTGCTTATTTTCGCTAACACATGACAGAACCTCCCTGACATTTTTGAGGATGAAAATTCCTAAGGGGGGGATAATGTAATAGCCTAAAAATTTTGAGCTAGAACCTGACTATTTCAATATGCGTGTTCAACACAAAAATTGAGACATATTTAAAATTTTAAAATTAATATTATAAGAAATAATATTAATCCACATGTAGGTGAGGTCATGTGTGACTTCTCGCTTAAGTTCGAGTCTTGTAGGACGTTGATGGAGCGTGATACGTCATAGAAACTGTGTAAGTGCTCCACACCGGAGTTTAAGTTAAGGAAAACAGAAATATCAAAGATATTTCTATTTCTTAGGTTATAAAAGAAGGAAGAAGGGTTGTATAACCATGTTGCATCTTCCTCTTCCTGGTTTTCTTGAGAGATTCAACTAGGTTATGTCTTTTTGGTGGTTGCTTTGAAGAACCACGAGCCTAGAGAACCTAGGTTAGTAGTTGCGTGACCTTGGAGTGTGAAATCAACGTTACTACATCGTATCTGATCGGCAAGGTGTGCTGTCGCTACGTGTCGAAGCGGGGCCGCAAATTGACATTTCCGAGTGAAGGGGGTGACAAATCCCAAGTTTCGAATCCGAAACCCTCTTCGGAGTTCGTTTGTCGAGACCCCGAAAGGGCCCATTTAAAGGTGAGCTTTTACGCTTAATAAGGACAAGATTAAAGCTTCGCAAGTATGTGTATAGAGGTGTGTTAATGGTTGTTGGGAACCATTAAAAGAAAAAGGTATAAATACGAAGAGCAAGTGACCACCATTAATGATAGAGAGCTGTCATTATTGATCAATCAATACTGGATTGATCGATCAATTCGTATAAATGTTAAGTGAGAATAGTAGAGGTTTCTTTCTGGAAGTTCAGTGTCCGAGGGCATTGATCGATCAATTTGTTAATTGATCGATCAATTCTGAGGATTGATCGATCGCGAAAAGAGTGATCGATCAATGGCATAGATTGATTGTCACAACCCAGATTTTTGAGATCTGTGCATGGCACATACTTACACATAGGTGTATGTGTTTCACAAGGAGACCAAAAAATGACCCATATACGTTAAGTGTGTACGTGGGAAACACACTAGTATTATCCCAAAAATTTTAGATATAAAAGTGAAAGAGATAGAGAAGAACCTTTACGTAACTCTATTCTAACCTAAATAGAGAAGAGAGAATAAAGAGAGAAAGAAGAAAAGAGCCTAGTGGAGAACTAGGGTTCATTGAGACTTAGGTCGAAAGAAGGGATCAGAGGAAATGACGGGAGAAAGAACCAGGGAGGCCGGATAGCCGAGTAGATATTCAAATCATAAATCGGACCTGTGCGTGATTCATCGTCAGAGGTATGTTAAAAACATGATAGATGCTAGGAATGTTGTAAATAGTAGGAAGGATGTTGGCTGTATGTTACTTTATATAAGATTAAGGTTAAATGAAGGATGGAAGCATGATCTCGATCTGATCGAGGGACAAAATCATTGTTCCTCGCTCGAGCGGTCTAAAGAGGCTCGCTCGAGCGAGGATGAACAGAGAAAAGAAAGACTCTGGGCTCGCTCGAGCGGTCCCTTAAACTAAAGGGAGGCTCGCTCGAGCGAGGGTCCACAGCAAAATTCGAAGGCTCGATTTAACCGCTCGAGCGAGGTCAAGAGACCGCGCAAGCGAGGTCAAGTGACCACTCGAGCGAGGGCTAATGACCGCGCGAGCGAGGTCTGGTGATCACTCAAATATTGGTTTTCTAATATAAGAAACTCGGGTGTCTTACACCCCAAAGACCTTAGAGCATCCTAAAGTAAAATTCTTTTAAATGTAGGTTGATGCATTTTAACCCTCTAAGGACAAGCGTGCTTTGAGATTCGTCGAGGTAGGGAATTCTCTCGAACATGTGCATTATTCTGTGAATTCATATGTGTAGTATAGTCCATTTAAATAGTGTATGTTTTATAAATCCTCATGATAAGGGTGTGTGTGCGTGTTCCAATGTGAAAAATCCTGAGGTCCCCAGGGGACGAAAGATAATGTGGTTAAATCAAAGAAAGGTGAAATAGAAGCATGGGGCATCCCAGGGATGCGTAAGAAAACAAACAGAGAAACAAAGATAACGTGATAAGGCCTAATGTAATATATTTAGCACAATCACGGTGAATAACTATATGTAAAGCACATTGATACTTTTGTTATTTAAGGTTGATTAGAATACCCCACCGACGTGGGATACCCACGACCCGACTCGGCGGGATATCCGTGACGATGCACGGCTGACCAATCCGTACAATTATAACACATCGGGGATGTAGATTGAGAATAGACCCACGCCTATGAGGAAGGGGTCGGCGATTCCTGTGGAATACACATAACAACTGTCTAGTTAGACAATGATGGCGGGTATTCCATCGGGGCTCGATGCTATATTGCTCGAGGATTAATTAAGTTAAGATTTAAGTGATTAGGCCAAGTTCACAAATAAACTTATAAAGAGATTAAACAAAGCCATGATAAGTAGTGATTGGAACCATTGAGTTATTCCTGTTATCCAAGTTGTTGTACATAAATGTTTTCTTGAAAATTTATGTTTTATTAAGTTACTGACATATGTGTGAAGGATGATCTATATGCTCTTTTGTTTTCCCTACGGAGCTAGGATGTAGCTCACCCCTTAGACTATACGTCACAGGTCAAGGACTAGCGGCGGCAGGGACTTCCGGTGAAGTTAATCCAAGGGCATCGGAGTTCGTACCCACTGAAGAGACAGAACCTCCTCCTGAGGAATTCTTCTAGGAAACCCGCTGCATAACCTAAGAGTGAGTTGAGAAAGAGTACTATGTATGACATGATATGTCGAACCTCATCATTTGGAAGGTCTAAATACTGTCTCTTGGTAAACTATTTAAGAAGAATAATCGTCATTAAACTTTTGGGTGTGTCTTTATGTCCATGAATTGGCATGGAACAGGGACAGCCTTGTAGGATCAACTATCCTATAACTTCTTATTTTTATTTAGAGTGTTCGCATGTGCATCAATTACAGTTTGGCTGTATATATATCGGCGAGTTATGAGATGAATTTAAGGCACGGCCTTGAAGGTCGTGCAGATGGCACGGATTTCGGGATGCCGAAATTCGGGCTGTCACATTGATCGATCAATAAGGGCATTGATCGATCAATCTGTATAAAATTAGTGTGAGAATAGAAAGAGGGAAATTTGAAAATCTAGCCTGGCGATCGATCAATTGAAGCATTGATTGATCAATGAGATGGATTGATTGATCAATTAAGGTGTTGATCCATCAATTTTCCTCTGTCAAAATGTAATGAGTAAGAAGTTATTGATGAATCAATTGAAGCATCGATCGATCAATAAGAAGGGGTGATCGATCAATAGAGGCTATTGATCGATCAATTGACCCTAGTCACCTATGAGCTTTGTAAGGGGTTGATCGATCAAGGAGATGATTGATCGATCAATGAGGTGGATTGATCGATCAATCAAGGTTGTTGATCGATCAATCACCCCTGTTTTTGACCTGTCGAGGTTTTATAAATTTAACGCTGCTAGACACAGTGCCAGTTAATGGTCTGACATACCTAACACCTAATGTATTATATTTATGGTCTAGGATCAGACCTTGAAGTTCAGAAAAGCTTTGGATTTGCTTAGAAATAGGTCTGATCTGAGGTAGGGGAATTCAACTGAAATTGCATTTATTCTTGATCTCATGGGTCCAAATTTTTTGCATTCGACTGCATAGTCTGATTTAACTTTTCAATCATGTTTAACATATGTGTGAAAACTCTATTATATGTGACTCCTGCTATCTGACACTTGTCACCTGTCACCTGATTTCCGTTATGTATAATATGTCTACATGTGATTTGAGGTTTAATAATCTGACGAATCCCATCGACTCAATGGTATATTCATGTCTGGCACAATCGTGCATCTGTTTGGAAATCCTCTGCACAATTGCACTCTATAGTAGAGGCATTGTTGCATTCCTGAAATTGTTCATGTGAACGAAGATGGTCGGGATTACCCATCGGACCAAATCTGGCTACCACGTGCTATACTCATGGGTGTTACTTAAGTTTATTATTCTAAGTCATTAAACATTGTATACATAACATTCTGTAAACTCTAATAAGTTCTGCCTGCTTTGATAAATTCTGCATATCTGAAACATCTGCTTGCATCTGTTCAATTCTGTCAATATCTTCTGCAACCATGTTTTACAATTAAGATGCAATTTTAACTAAAATTCTTCTGCTGAGCTTAGATGGTTAGCTCACCCTATTTTCTATAACAATTATAGGTTCTGAGGCTAGAGCTCCCAGCACTGAGAGCAATCCCGACTACCAGCCTGATCCAGAGGCTGAGGCCGAGGAGGAGGATACTGATACCCCAGCTGATGAGCTCTATTAGCTGTCTGGGTACTAGTTTGTCGTTATTTTGGAGATTTTTGTATGATACTCTGGATTATTGTGTGCCTTGTGGCCACTTTCTGTATTTACTTTCTATAGATATTTTTTACTTGTATTATTATACATTCTATATGAACCACTATCAGGAACCATTGTTTGGGTGATGAATGTCCATCACCAGTGGTTCTTCTTGGTTCTTTTTTGAGGATGTATATTCTTTTAATATATATATACATGCATTGTTTATTTCTTCTCTTTTTTAAAACCATATATGATGACTCGATCTGTCACTGCTGGACAGTGTCTGCTCTGATTTTCGCTAGACAAGCAGACACTCTGTGATTTGGCCTGGGGATCATCTAGAGCATGATCCTGATGGCACGGATTTTTGGGCGTAGAAATCCGGGCTGTCACAAGTAGAGAGTAGGGAGGTTATTGCTAGAGCAGATAAATCCTCCTTTGCAGGGAGTTAGAAAAGAGAATGGGAACCAACTAAAGCTGGGGAACGCTGTTGTGGCAGCGGCTAGCAGAGAGCTATGTCATACACAACCAAAATGATTGATAATAAATCGATTCTCGATCAAATTCATGAAATTCAGTATATTATCGGTCAAATTAATCAAAAGGGCATAAAATTGGATCCCATCTTTCACAATCATGCGATTATCCACAAATTGTCTACCCCATGGAAGGACTGCAGGAACTCTCAAACCTTAAAAAAAAAAAACTTTCGTTTGAAGAGTTGGGTCACCAACTTCGAGTCGAAGACAAACTTTGTGTTCACGACAAGTAAGAAAGACAAACAATCTCGATTAACTTTAAAGGCTCATATGGTTGAAGTTAGCACATCCAAATTATATAGAAAGTGGAAAGGCTACTTTCGTTTGATGAGTTGGGTCACCAACTTCGAGTCGAAGACAAACTTTGTGTTCACGACAAGCAATCTCGATTAACTTCAAAGGCTCATATGGTAGAAGTTAGCACGTCCAAATCATATAGAAAGCGGAAAGGCAACTTCAATTCTAATAAGGCTAAGAAGAAAAATAATAATTAAGGTCATCAAGGCCAGAAGAAAAAGGACAGCTCCTATCATTGTGGCAAACTCGGTCACTTCAAAAAGGATTGCAAACTTTTTAAAATAGAGAAAGAATCTCAAGCGAATGTGACTGAAGAAAAGTTCGTAGCCATGATTTCATAAATCAGTATGGTTAAAAGCGAAAAAGACTAATGGATAGATTTTTGTGCCACTAGGCATGTTTCTAACTGCAGATCTTTATTCGCCACCAATGTGGAGGACACGAACGGACAAGAGCTCTTCATGAGGAACGCTTCAACTACAAAGGTCAAGGGTTTAGGGAAAATCAATCTCAAATTATCCTCTGATAAAACTCTTACTTTTACCAATGTTACTGTATGTTCCTGAGATTTGTAAAATCTTATTTCAACCAATTTACTCAGTAAACTTGGTTTCAAGTTAGTGTTTGAATAAGATAAAGTTATAATTACTAAGGGTGGAGTAATTGTGGGGAAATGATATGTCTGTAATGGGATGTTTAAGTTGAATGTAATCAATGAAATGTCTTCTTCCTTTTATATTGTTGATTCTCCTTTATTATGGCATAATAGATTAGGGCATGTGAATATTAATCGCTTAAACTCTATAATAGAATTAGGACTAATTCCTAGATGCGAGAAAAATATTCATAAAAAATGTAAAATTTGTGTTCAAACTAAAATCACTAGAAAATGTTTCAATAAAATAAAAAGAAACTATCAGATTTTTTAACTCATTCATACTGATATTTATAATTTAAATAGTATTTTGACTAGAGGAGAAAAAATATATTTTATAATATTTATTGATGACTATTCTAAATATACTCACGTTTATTTGCTAAAATATAAAAAAGAAGCTTTAGAAAAATTTAAAGCTTATAAAGAAAAAGTTGAAAATCAGTTAAATTTTGGAATTAAATCTTTAAAATCTGATAGAGGAGAATATACTTCAAATAATTTTAGTAAATTTTGTAAAAATGTGGGGGTCATACATCTTATGATTGCACCTTACACTCCTCAACAAAATGGTACAATAGAAAGAAAAAATCAAACTTTAATAGAAATGGTGAATGTCATACTTTTAAATTTTGGTTTAAATTTAAATTTATGAGGTGAAGAACTACTCACTGCTTGTCATGTTTTAAATAGAGTGCCACAAAAGAGTTCTAGTATAACTCCATATGAATTATGAAAAAAAGAAAACCAAATCTTAAATACCTCAAAGAGTGGGGGTGTCATGCTCTGGTTAAACTACCAGATCTTAAAAAACTTAAATTAAGTAATAGAGCCATTGAATGTATATTTCTTGGATACTCATTAACCAGTACAAGCTACAGATATTTGGTAACTAAATCTAATGGTGCAATCGATTAAAACAATATAATTAAATCTGGAGATGTTGAATTTTATGAACACTATTTTTCTTCTATTCCTAGAATTAATAAAAATTTTGATAAAAAAAAATTAATTGTAAATTTTGAAAATATAGAAAACATGGATCTCAGAAGAAGTAAAAGAATGCGAAAAGAAAATTTTTTGGTTCAAATTTTTATATGTTTATAGTAGAAGGAACAAGATTAGAACAAATAAAGGAAATCATGTTTTCTTTTCATATCGAAAATGATCCTTTAACATTTAATGAGGCTATGAAATGACAAGATACTGCTTTTTGGAAGGAAGTAATAAATGATGAAATAGAATATATAATGGGTAATAAAATATGAAAATTAGTTGATCGTCCTGAAGGATCTAAACATATAGATTGTAAATGGATTTTCAAACAAAAATCAAAAGTTGATGGAACTATAGATAAGTTTACAGATTGGTAGCAAAGGATTTAGACAAAAGGAAGGTATTTATTTTTTTTATACTTATGCACCGATAGCCAGAATTTTGACTATTAAGATCTTAATAGCATTTGCTTCTATTTATCATTTACAAATTCATCAAATAGATGTAAAAATTGCATTCTTAAATGGTGAATTAGAAGAAGAAGTTTATATGAAACAACCTGAAGGTTTTATAATGACCGAACATGAGCATAAAGTTTATAAATTAATTAAATCTCTTTATGATTTAAAACAAGCTCTTAAACAATCGCATAAAAATTTTGAAAGTGTTATTATTTCTAACGGTTTCAAAATTAATGAATATGATAAATGTGTTTATAGTAAATTTTTTGTAAATAAGGGAGTTATTTTATATTAATATATAGATGATATGCTTATATTTGGTATTGATTTAGATATTATAATGAATGCTAAATATTTTCTCTCTTCCAGTTTTGATATGAAAGATATGGGTAATGCTGATATCATCTTAGGAATCAAAATAATAAGAAATGATAATGAGCTTACTTTGGCCCAGTCTCATTACATAGAGAAAATTCTCAAGAAATATAATCATTTAGATTATAAACATGCATCTATACCATATGATCCTAGCATTAAACTTTTTTCTAAGAAAGGTATATTTGTAAATCAGTTAGAATATGCTAGAATAATCGGTAGTTTAATATATGCAATGCACTGCACTAGACCTAACTTAGCATATACAATTAGAAAATTAGGTAAATATACTAGTAATCCATGTCATGATCATTAGAATATTATATCTCTTGTATTTAGATATTTAAAAAAAAATTGTAAACTATGGATTAAATTATTCTGATTTTCTTAATATTTAGAAGGATACAGTGATGCAAGTTGAAATTTAAATTCATATGAATTTAAGACAACTAGTGGATGGGTATTTATTCTCGGTGGTGTTGCGATCTCATGGGGATCTAAAAATAAGCATGTATTATTCCTTCCACAATCAAAATTGAGTTTACTGCCTTAACGACATGTGGCAAAGAGGCAAAATACCTTTAAAATTTACTCTTAGAAATTCCTATGTGGCCAAAGTCTATAATAAAGAATAGATATATATATAGGTCTACAAACACCGTTAGGGTCTAACGTCTGCAGCCGAGACAGGTCTTAAGGACATTATATTAGCTTTGTCTCGAACTAAGGGGACACTGTTGTCTCATCTGGTTGGATGGTAGTTTATGTTATGATATAGAGGCTAGGTGGTTATCTGCACGTAGACCTCGCGTGGTAGGCTCAAAGTAACAATACGACACGAATTGTCGTTTAATTAAGATAAGATATGAAGATGCTATGAGATGATAATAATAAGACCTCAGATATGTCACATATGATAAGTTTATGAGATAGATAGGAAAGAAACTAAGAAATAGTTGCATCATATAAATTTCATTTAATGTTATGTTTTTCAGTTTCGATATGTATGTTATGAGATTCGTAGACATTAGTGAAATCTTATAAAACTACTGATTTTATTCCTAAATGCACCGCAACTTAAGAAATTGTACACACGACTCATGGGTAAGTTATGATGGATGGATTGTGCAACCTACTGAATTTATGTGACTGAGTAAACTCATCCCTCCTAAAATCTAATAGTTTCAGGTGAGGATTCCGATCATCCTGTCTATGATGGCATTGAGGCAGCTGTACCGGAGGCGGCATATATAGATGGGGTCGTAGGTTACCACCCAGATGAGAGCATAGATCCGACATATTTTTATGAGCCTTGAGAGCCCCTTTTAGTTCTAGTCTTTATTGTTTACTTTGGGAGACATATTTTAGTTTTTTTATATAGCTTGTGAGTTTACGCGTGAGACCATTTTTACCCTTCATAAAACTTCATTTTTATATCATAGATGCGTGATTAGGAATTTTACCTTGTTATAAACACCCCATTTTTGCCCTTTTGGAGTATATAAACCTATTCGATCAACCCTTGACCTCGCCCATGATTTCAAAAAAAAGAACTGACCCTCTCTGAAAGCCTCAAAACCCTAAATTTGGGGACTATATATGTAATATCCTGATATTTTTCAAATCCGAGTTTGACTGATTTCGTGCACGAGTCTGGCACGGTGACCAATGTCACCATGGTTTTATTTAATAATAAGTCATTAAATAATATTTGGGTAGCTTTGTGTGGAAGGATTAGAGTTTAGAGTGTGATTGGGCATTTAGTGTTAAAGCCGTGCACCGACTTGCAGTGTGCCGCTCAACACCAAAACCCAACCTTAAGATAAGAGGATAGAATTGCAACTAAATATCCTTGATATTTAGTTAGGTTTTCATTCGGTTATAAGAGAGACGAGGTTGGTTACTTAATGGCTAAGCTTTGCCATTTGAAGTTTTTGTAGAGAGAGAAAGGGAGTGAGAGTTGAGAGAACCGACCCAACCTATTTGAGCACCGTCACCTTTGAAACCCTTATAGTATTTCGATTGTGCGATCACCTACAAGCTCCGCACACTCCGTGCCTTTCGCAACGCTTGTGATGTCGATCATCTCACGATCATCGTCTGTGTTTTGAAGAGATGGAGATCAATCATTGAAGAAATTCGATGATTTTGCTTCAAAACCCTCTTCGGCAACATTTCTTAAAGTCGTGAGATTAATCGGCAAAAAGGTGTGTTTTCCTTTAATTTTAATGGTTTAGATTGTAGAATAAATCATATTTTAGTTTAGTGTATGTGTGTGTGCAAAAATAGAGCGAATCCGATAAGATTTGAGGAGAAAAATAGACCAAGGAAGCAACATGAAGGGTTCTAAACCCGAGGTCGAATTTGAAATTCGACCATCGAATATAAATTCGAGAGTCGAATTACCTGATGCATTTTTGGGAAATTCGACGGTCGAATTTGGTCTGATGTGCCAACACTACTTTGGTATTTTAGTCATAACTTTTTATCCCGAACTCGGATTAATACAAATTTTGAGGCATTGGAAAGAAGACAACGAGCCTTATAACTTTCATGAATTGAAAATTTTGTGAATAGAATATTATAAAGGTAAAAATTTAGGGTGAAGTAGGGACAAGTTTTCACATGAGTCAACGTTACCTTAAACTTGTCTGCTTCGCCTAGTTGTGAGAAAACATTAGAAACTTTGGCTTATATGATAATTAGTCGGTAACATGTGTATACATGAATGTTTGTAATGTAGATTAAAGATTGGAGATTGTTGAGTGGGCATTTTCTTTGCCTCTAAGACGCTCGACTCTAAACTAAGGTAGGGGAACCCTAAACCTAATTTGCATTATATTATAAGTTTTGGTTATTTGTTGCAAACATTGAAATATGAATTTTGATAAATCTGGCATGATTAAGAACTCCGAAACTTTGATATAAGAACTCAGAAATTTGAACTTTCAAACTTTATTTTTGAATGTAAACTTTGAATCAGAACTCCAAAAATCCGAAAATGTATTAATTACATAACATACGATATGTTTAGCATTGCGTTTGATTTGAGGCACAACGAACAAAACCCTAGATCCTACTAACCGTGTTGACGGTAATTCTATTTGGCGTAAGTTTCTCTCATTACGTAGGGGCTTATTGCACTTCCGAAAAAGGGTTCATGAACGACGCTGGTCAGTGGGGTTTCCCATCGGTGATACTCGTGCTCTCATGCTAGTATGTAATTTGAGAGATTGTGCTTAAGTTATAAATTTAAGACAAGAAGCATGCTAATTCAGAATTTGAAAATATCAGAACATCAGATTTACTGAATCATCTTTTGGCTTTCTATTTTAGAACTAGAATTTAGTCATCAATGTATCTTTTGAAAACCATAACTGATTCTATTTTGTCTTTGAAAACCTTTACTTATAATAAAATGTAAATAGATAAAGATTCCTCTATTGAGCATCGATGTTAGCTCACCCCGACTATACGTCACAGGTGCTGACACTGACTTAGGATTTGACGATCTTAATTTGAAGGACTCTGACTACATTGCTGAGGAGGAGTTAGAGACCCCAGCAAAGGAGTTCTTTCATTGATCAGGATTTGTCTTTTTAGTACTTTTTGGATTAGAATCTTTTTGAATTATGGGCCCAAGGCCGTTGTTTTGTCATTTTTTATATCACTCTAGGAACCATCATTAGGAACCATTGTTTAGGTGTTTGGATTGGCCATCACTAGTGGTTCTTCCTAGTTCCTCTTGGTGATATATTTTTGCATGAGCTTTTGTCCTTGCTTATTAGTTATTTTTGCTTAGAATTTATGCTTATGCTGCCGGCTTTAGTTTGAGATATGGGTTATTGAGAAATCAATAAGTTGATGAACCGGTTTTTCCTATATCATAAGAGTTGGAAAAGCCGGGTCTTCACAGTTGGTATCAGAGCTTAAGCTTTAGGTCTTATGGGAGACTGTGAGCCATAACTCTAAGTAGGAAATGACATTAGGTCTGTCTAAACATAGGCTATGAGTGTTAGCGTTCTGTCAGGACATCGAGACCATCTGTTAATTGAAACCTTTGTTTCATTTTGACAGATCAATATGGCGCCTCGCAAAAGGGCCAAAATTGTACGCACTGGAGATAATGATCGCGAGTAAACTAGGCAACTACTAGCGACAATGGTCAAAACAATGGCCCGATAGATTGCTCTGCTCACGACATTATTGCGAGACACTGCGCACACTTCTCCATCCACACAGGTTGAGTTATGCTCACGGTGTGGTAAGCAGCACAAGACGGAGATGTGTAGAAGGATCACAGGTGCGTGTTTTAGGTGTGGACGCATTGGACATCTGATAAGAGATTGTCTCGACTTGGAGAGAGAGGCGACAACATCGGTAACAACTAGAGCATCCGCAATACGACAAGCCTTACGTATCTCTTCATTCGTACCGATTGATATGTGCGCAAGATGCAGAAAGAAGCATAGGATGGAGAAGTGCAGGCTCGCCTTAGGTGCATGCTTTAGATATGGTCAGAAGGGACATCTGGTGAAGGATTGCCCAGAGCCGAATCAAAGGAATATGGCTTCAACATCTATTCTGGGACCATCATCATCACACGATGCCCAACCAACGAATGAAGTCATCTAAGGTATAATCCAGTATTGATTGTCGAGAGTTTACCTTATTCTCATTTGCTGAATGTCCTTAGAAGTTATATGCTATTGTGGCATTTTGGGTAATATCATGATGCTATCTTATATACACTTAACTAAAAACATAGGCATAAAACCTAAATACTTTACACTTGTATTAGAATGTTGGCATATGTGAAACTAAGGCATGAGTATTAATCGACCCTGGGTCTACTCACTCCTTTATTACCCTGATGTTCTCAACACATATGGGCATTACACTTGAGACGTTAGACTTTATATTAGTGGTGACAGTTCCTATGGGTAGTTCAGTGAAAACGGACACCGTGAACAAAGCAGTCATCATTCGCGTGGAGGATCTTAAGACTAGGGCAGATTTGATATTATTGAATATGGTGGGGTTTTGACGTGATACTGGGAATGGATTGGCTATCCGGTTATCATGCAAGCATTGATTGCCTGAGGAAAGAGGTAACTTTTCATCCTCCTATGGGAAAGTCGTTTTGATTTTACGGAGTGAAGACTAGGGTAGCACCTTTTATATCAGGTATTTGAGCTGAACGTCTGATAAAGATTTTGGGCTTGCAATATATATTTCATAGTTCATACAGATATACAAATTTTGGAAAATTGTACCTACATGTGTGTGTTTACTTTAGCTAAATGACATGCGATCAATCGGGCCATGTCTAGCTTGGTTGATGACTTATAATAGCAAATTATAGGTGTTACCCCTACGGCATAGTCTGGGATTAGCGTTAAATATGTTCGAGCTTTGAAAAGGTCAACATAGAATAAAGGCCAACTTTAAAAAAAGTTAAATTTTGGAACATTTTTGAAGTACACACTTACTGCAAAATTCGAACCTCGAATTTAACATTCGAAGGTCGAATTTTGTATGGCCACTGACAGGGTTTTTGATAAACTCGAGGGTCAAATTCAAATTCGACCATCGAATTGAAATTCGATCCTCGAATTTAAATTTGAGGGTCGAATCTCTCGACTTTAAGTCGGCTGGGTGTCATCTCACACTTTGGAAAAAGGGCCGAGCTCGAGTTCTTTGAGGATTTTTAAGGTTTCTTTGAGTTTTTCTTCCTTCTTGGGCAAAATCAAGGGGATTAGGCTGTGTGCTTAATCAAAACGAGTGAGTCATTGCTTATGGTTCTAGGCAGTTGAAGGACCATGAAAGAAATTATCTGACGATGGATGGAATTTTTAAAGGATTATGATTACTCGATTCAGTACCATCCGAGAAGGGCGAATGTCGTTGCTAATGCTCTCAATAGAAGGTCTTTAGCACAGTTATCACATCTTGTCAGTCAGATACAGAGATGGAAGCTATTGAAAGATATGGCTTTGGGCAGCTCACGGTTTGATGTGAAAGACTCGGGAGCATTGATGGCTACACTTGTACTATGCCCTACGCTCTTCAAGAATATCAAGAAGCTTCAGATGACAGACAATAAGCTGATGGCGATTAGGAGAGATGTTCTTAATGAAAGCAAGAAGGATTTCTCCATTCGAGCATATAGGACCTTGTTGTTTCGAGACCGAGTATATGCACTGATGAGTACTAAGCTTCGGGACACCATTTTAGAAGAGGCTCACAAATCGATGTATGCCATACATCCTGATAGCACCAAGATGTATAAGGATTTGATGAAGAGCTTCTGGTGGCGAGGTTTGAAACGCGACTTCGCTGAGTACGTAACGCGATTCTTGGTCTGTCAACAGGTTAAGGTTGATCATCAAAATACTATGAGGTTATTACAATCATTACCTATATCTGAGTGGAAATGGGAAACCATTACAATGGACTTCATCCTGGGTTTGCCGAAAACACTGAAGAAGAACAATACCATTTGGGTCATTGTGGATCGGCTAACCAAATCTACTCATTTCCTACCCTACAATACGACGTATACCGTCAATAGACTCGTAGAGCTATACCTCAAGGAGATCATTCAACTGCACGGTATATCGGCCAGTATTGTATCAGACAGGGATCCGTTGTTTACTTCACAGTTTTGGTAGCAGTTTCAAGAATGAATGGGTTCTCGTCTCGACTTCAGCTCAGCATTTCACCCACAGACCGATGGCCAGACTGAGCGAGTGAATCAGATCATTGAGGAAATGCTACGAGCCTGCATCTTAGATTTTCACGGGTCATGGGACCAACACTTACCTCTGATGGAGTTCGCTTACAACAATAGCTTCCAAGCTAGCATTGGTATGGGACCGTTTGAGGCTTTATATAGACGGCGGTTCAGGTCATCGCTAAACTGGGAAGAAGTGGGTGGGAAACTTATCCTAGGCCCTGAGATATTCAAGCGTACGACCGAGACGGTTCAGTTGATTCGCGAGAGACTCCGTGTAGCTCAGAGTTGTCAGAAAAGTTACACCGATCTCAAGTGGGGACATGTGGATTTTCAGGTTGGCGACAAAGTATTTGTTTGAATTTCACCTACAAAAGGTGTTATGCGATTCGGCAATGAGGGAAGCTGAGTCCTCGGTACGTTGGGCCTTTTGAGATATTAGGCTGAGTCGGAGAGGTTGCATATCGATTAGCGCTACTGCCGCAATTATTCGGCACGCATAACATCTTCCATGTGTCTATGCTGCGGCGATACATACGCGACCCGACTCACGTGCTTGATTACCAACCCATCGAGCTTCAGGATGGTTTGACAGTGATCGAGGACCTGATACAGATTTTGGATCGCACGGAACAGATCCTACGCACTAAGAGGATTCTTTTGGTTCTCGTTAGATGGAGAAATCATACACCAACTGAAGCCACCTGGGAGTGCGAAGCTGAGCTCTGAGAACAATTTCCGAGCTTTTTTTATTGAAATTTTTTGGGAAATTGTATATTGAATGCATGAAATTGAGGATTTTGATGTACTTGTCTTATATATACCAAATTTTGGGGTGCAAAGTAGTTGTTAATGTCCCTACCATATCTGAATTTGCAACTTGCGTATGTTTCGTTTATACAAAATCATATGAAATTTTTTTTTAAGTTATATCTATAAGTGGATGTTACTTACTAATGGGCATGTGACTAAACCGGGCCAAATTTTAAATTGCTTTGGTTAATTTCACAAGCTAAATTGTGGTTTTGCACTTGCATTCGAGTCAAGTTTCATGTTGGACATGCAAAAGACTCGAGGGAAGTCAATTTTGACCCAAGGCACTGGACCACGATATAAAAATTTTGAATTTTTGAAGGCAAACAAGATTCGAGAAAATCAAGGGTTGAATTCCAAAATGGAGGGTCGAATTTTTGTAAACAGTGCATAGCCAATTTGAGGTAAAATTTCAAGCCTGGCAAACTTTGCCAAATTCGAGGGTCGATTTCAAATTCGATCGTCGAATTGAAATTCGACCATCGAATTTGAATTTGAGGGTCGAATTTATCGGGTTAAGAGTGAGTTCTGTTTTAGGGTTTTGGCATTCGAGCATTTGCAAACAAAGATTAGGGTTTGGGGTTTTTGAGGGTTTTGGGGTTTCTGTGGCTTCTCTTGCAACTTTTGGCTAGACACCAAGAAGGATTCAACTCGGATTGGCTTTGGGCTTGGATTGCAAGCATTGACAACCAATTTAGAGGTTTTCTACCAAGGTAAACCCTCTTCATTTGGGTTTTTGTTGCTTCTTCTTGTGCTTTTCGATTTCTTCTTACATTTAATCACATGGGACCAAAGAAACAGACCCCAGTTAGGGTCCCTACATCCAAGAGGCCAACTTCTAGGGTTGGGTCCTCAAGCCAACCGGCTCAGTCACATTCACAGCCGGCTCAGCCACCACCACAGCCGGTTCGGCCACCATTGCCCTCACAAATCCATGAATAGCCCAATGAGTTTTGGAGTGTTAAAGGCTTTGCTGATGAATGGATCTTTGATCCTGAACTCTTCGATCAGCAGCCAACCACCCAGTCGGCTTCTGATTACCTGGAAAAAGCCCAATTAACCTCTCTATTGCAGCCTTTACACACACATTTCTATCCTCACCTGGTATGCTTATTCTATCAGCGTATGAGACGGGAAGACGACAAGAAAATCTACCCTTGACGGTCGGGACTATGCCTTTGACCTTGATGGCATTTCCATGGCAATGCGGTGCCCGAACAAACACTTACCGAATATGGGTCTGGCTCCTCCCCACCCTAAATCTGTCCCGATTCATGAGGTCATTGCACAAATGACCCAGGGTAAACATCGGTCCGGCAAGGCAATCACACGCTCTCAAATGCCTGAGACCATGTGGATGTTGGACGTCATTTTTAAGGCCACCCTTTACCCTTTTGGCCATAAATCGGAGCGCCGGGGCCCCATTCAACAGATTTTGTTTGCGGCATTTAAAGAACGTTGGTTAAATGCCCTGGAAATCATTTTTAAGGGGATTATTAAGGCTCGTGAGAAAATGGGAAAGAAAGTGAAGAAACCGACGAAGGGCATTCCATATGCTCGCTTGATTTCTGTTATGATAGAGAATTATAGAGCGAGACCAGCTTATGAGATTCCCCCTACAGAGCCACAGTCCACAGCCGGTCTCATAACCTTATAACTTAGTCAATTAGGGTTCGACCTACAATCAACTGATCAAGGCTCCCAAAGGTACGGTGGTTCTTGACGAGGATGAAGAGGAGGATGCAGTGCACAGAGCAGCAGAGCCTGTCACTCCTGCACCCGATCAGGCCCCACAGGTTGATGTCCTCACCTTGTCCGAGTTTATTCGGTTGGAGGTTCATGGCGGGGTTTTGACATACTTTATACAGCAGGCATTTCTAGCCAACTATGCAACTTACATGGCTGATATCCGGGCATCGGTTCACCACCCTTCTACGTCGGGCGCGGGTCTCAGTGTCCCTACAGATGCGGGTGACGACAGCACGGACACTGATGATGCTGATAATGGAGACGATGACCAAGCTTCGACTGGTCAGGCTGCTGAGGGGGAGGATTCACTCAGCCTGTGTGCTGTTATAATACTTTTTGATTGAATTCTTATGGATTGTACTTATTCCATGGATTATCTAGAACTTGTGGTTCTTCTTTTGCTACACTTTTTATAACTTTTTGTTTGTTATATTTTTTATGGATAGCTCTGTTCTTTTCGATATGGCTTCTCCGCGTTATGTATGCTTGCTATGTGGATATGTGGTTGTCTCCTATTTATCATGGTTTCTGGTTTCTGCGATTATGTCTATGCCTATTTTACCTTTGAGTTCTGAGTCTGGGGTCTTTTCATGTAGGTGGCCTTTCGCTTTGTTTGATCTTTGTCTTGGCATTTGGTTTTGGCATCTGGTTTTGTCCTTGGCATTTCGTTCATTATGAGTCATGGTGAGGTTGTTTCCCAGCACGTTAGACTCGGGGTATAGGCATCCATGTACGGATGCAATCCACTATGGCCCTTCGGGTGCCACATGCAATACATCCAGGTTACTACAAATCCCATCCCTTGAGTTGCGTGCCCTGTGAGGCCATCGCACTGTGACCCATGTCCTTTTGCTTTGGACTTGTGGTTTTCTTTTTGTTTCCGGACTTTCGATTAGGATGGTTTCTTCATGACCTGTTTTACATTTTCGAGGACGAAAATTCCTAAGGAGGGGAGAATGTAATATCCTGATATTTTTCGAATCAAAGTTTGACTGATTTCATGCACGAGTCCGGCACGGTGACCAATGTTGCCATGATTTTATATAATAATAAGTCATTAAATAATATTTGGGTAGCTTTGTGTGAAAGGATTAGAGTTTAGAGTGTGATTGGGAATTTAGTGTGAAAGTCGTGCACCGACTTGCGGTGTGTCGCTCAACACCAAAACCCAACCTTAAGATAAGAGGATAGAATTGCAACTAAATATCCTTGATATTTAGTTAGGTTTTCATTCGGTTATAAGAGAGATGAGGTTGGTTACTTAATGGCTAAGCTTTGCCATTTGATGTTTTTGTAGAGAGAGAAAGGGAGTGAGAGTTGAGAGAACCGACCCAACCTATTTGAGCACCGTCACCTTTGAAACCCTTGTGGTATTTTGATTGTGCGATCACCTACAAGCTCCGCACACTCTGTACCTTTCACAACACTTGTGACGCCGATCATCTCACAATCGTCATCTGTGTTTTGAAGAGATGGAGATCAATCGTTGAAGAAATCCGATGAATTTGCTTCAAAACCCTCTTCGGCAACATTTCTTAAAGCTGTGGGATCAATCTGCAAAAAGGTTAGTTTCCCTTTGATTTTAATGGTTTAGATTGTAGAATAAATCTTGTTTCAGTTTATTATATGTGTGTGTGCAAAAATAGAGTGAATCAGATAAGATTTGAGGGGAAAAATAGACCAAGGAAGCAACATGAAGGGTTCTGAACCCGAGAAATTCGAGGTCGAATTTCAATTTGAGGGTCGAATTTGAAATTCGACCATCGAATATAAATTCGAGGGTCGAATTACCTGATGCATTTTTGGTTCAATTCGAGGGTCGAATTTCAATTCGAGGTTCGAATTTGGTCTGATGTGCCGACACTACTTTGGTATTTCGGTCATAACGTTTTATCTTAAACTCAGATTAATACAATTTTTAAGGCGTTGGAATGAAAACAACGAGTCCTATAACTTTCATGAATTGAGAAATTTGTGAATGAAATGTTATAAAGGTCAAAATTTAGGGTGAAGTAGGGACAAGTTTTCACATGAGTCAACGTTACCTTAAACTTGTCTATTTTGCCTAGTTGTGAGAAAGCATTAGAAACTTTGGCTTATATGATAATTAGTCAGTAACATGTGTATACATAAATGTTTGTAATGTAGATTAAAGATTGGAGATCGTTGAGTTGGCATTTGCTTTGCCTCTGATACACTCGACTCTAAACTAAGGTAGGGGAACCCTAAACCTAATTTGCATTATATTATAAGTTTTAGTTATTTGTTGCAAACGTTGAAATCTGAATTTTGATAAACCTGGCATGATTAAGAACTCCAAAACTTTGATATAAGAACTCAAAAATTTGAACTTCCAAACTTCATTTTCGAATGTGAACTTTGAATCAGAACTCCGAAAATCCGAAAAATGTATTAATTACATAACATACGATATGTTTAGCATTGCATTTGATTTGAGGCACATATGAATGAAACCCTAGATCCTACCAACCGTGTTGATGGTAATTCTATTTGGAGCAAGTTTTCCTCATTATGTAGCGGCTTGTTGCACTTTCGAAAAAGGATTCATGAACGACTATGGTCAGTAGGGTTTTCCATCGGTGATACTCGTGCTCTCATGCTAGTATGTAATTTGAGAGATTATACTTAAGTTATAAATTTAAGAAAAGAAGCATGCTAATTCATAATTTGAAAACATCAGAACATCAGATTTACTGAATCATCTTTTGCCTTTCTATTTTAGAACTGGAATTTTGTCATCAATGCATTTTTTGAAAACCATAACTGATTCGATTTTGTCTTTGAAAACCTTTACTTATAATAAAATGTAAATAGATAAAGATTCCTCTATTGAGCTTCGATGTTGGCTGACCCCGACTATATGTCACAGGTGATGACATTGACTTAGGATCTGATGATCTTGATTTGAAGGACTCTGACTACATTGCTGAGGAGGAGTTAGAGACTCCAACAGAGGAGTTCTTTCCTTGATCATGATTTGTCTTTTTGGTACTTTTTGGATTAGAATCTTTTTGAATTACGGGCCCAAGGCCGTTGTTTTGTCATTTTTGATATCACTCGAGGAACCATCATTAGGAACCATTGTTTAGGTGTTTGGATTGGTCATCACTAGTGGTTCTTCCTAGTTTCTCTTGGTGATATATTTTTGCATGAGCTTTTGTCCTTGCTTATTAGTTATTTTTGCTTAGAATTTATGCTTATGCTGCCGGCTTTAGTTTGAGATACGGCTTAATGAGAAATCAATAAGTTGATGAATCGATTTTTCCTATATCATAAGGATTGGAAAAGTCGGGTCTTCACAATATACTATTCACATAGTGTATGGTCGAGATCTGGGCTAAGATATCAGCTCACAGACTCAGAGCCAATTTGGCCTGATAGGCTCCTAATTACGCGCATGAATAAGTGTGCGTAATTAGATTGCACGTATAACTCTATACGCATATGTAGACACCCAAATTTGGCCCAAGGCCTGATTAACTTACACTTCGAGAAAGGCATACCCTCCGAGCTTCCGAGAGCACTTCTCGAACCCTTATAACTTAACCCAAACAGTTAGAAGCCTATCCCTGACCCTTAGCAATCAACCCTAACCTATAAAACTACTGAACCCGTTTTTAGCCCTCCCGGGTGGTGGTTGAAAGGAGGGATGACAAAGTTTATAGATGCCTCTAATGGAGTTGAGTCTTATACCATTGGAAAAAAGATGTTCTCAACTTTTCAACGAACTAAGAATCGCCTCAATCCAAGTTGTATATCAAAAGTTATCGCAGTTGGAAAATGGGGTAGAAATGCAGGCCATTTTTTTACTGAATTTGGCCTAGCATGTGTAATATACATGCTAGGGAAAATTGGCCTTCTTCCTCCAACTTTGAGCTCCATAACGGGCTTTGAACTTCTCAAGGGCACTGTTCCTAAGCCTAGCGTGTATAATATACATGCTAGGCTTAGCTACAGTGATTTTTAGGATTTTGTCCGAAAATCACTTTTGGGGTTTGACTTGTTGACCACCCCAATGTTTAGGATAGATTTCTTTAGGACTGTTGCACCCCCATTAAGCCTATTTGCAACCCTTTTGCCTTTTAAAGCCCCAACGTATCATCTATCATTAAGGCAAAGTTCCCTCTTCTCCAAACCCTTAAAAACCCAAAAAACCTTAGATTAGAGATTACCTAATTGCTAAAACCCATTAGCCTTTAAGCATCCCTCTAATCTACCCTTCCTCTATAAATAGAGAGTCACCCCCCTTGTTTAGGGCTTGAAATTTTTTCAAAAAGAGAGAAGAAGTTTAGTGAGCTCCACCCTCCATTTTCCAGCACTAAACCCCTCAATATTCCAGCACCCTTTTTGCTCCTTTCCCACCATCAATCCTTTAGTTTAGGTGAGATTAAAGCCTTAGTCCATCTCCCCTTCCCTCTAGCTCCTAAACCTTAGAGTTTAAGACATATCCTTCAACCCATTTACTTTCGAAGGCTCATCAAAGACCCTCTCGCGTGAAGATTCACGGTGCTACAAGGGCTTGAGAGCCTCGACTCTCCCCTCTATTCCTCTACCTTCTTTGTTTTTCTTCTTAGAATTGAGCCATTACGTTGCCCAAATTTCGGCAAGTGAGAAAGGCTCAATAGGATCGGTGTACCTTCGGGCAAGGGAAAGTGCCGCTCATTTTATTTCTTTTTTTTCATATATATAATTATATATCTATATATATTATAAACTAGCCACACATAGACCTGACCATAGTAAAGACCGCTTACGAGCGGGTAAATCAGGTGCCTAACAGATTCCTGATTGATAACCGAAGCCCCTATCGAAGAACCTTTGGCGTAGATCGGTAAATCAGAGTCATATTTGGCACTTTAGTGCTTTCAATATTGATTTGGGTTTCTCAGGACACCAAAAGCTCCGGGTGGCGACTATATTTTTCATGCGAGGGCATCGTTGCGACGGATTGATCAAAATCCACAGTTGCACAGATGGCGACTATGCTGGGGAGATTTTAGAGCTTCTACTTAAAGTTGGCCCCTTTGCTTGTATTTTTTCTTCCTTTTACTAATTTTTCATTTTTTTCATACTGTAGACACCCAAATTTAACCCAAGGCCCGATCGAAACACATTTCGAGTGTGGCACACTTCCGAGCTTTTGATGGCGTGTATGGTACCCTTAGGAACCTCCCCGAAACCTTAGAAGCATCCTAAACCCTTAGGAGTCATCCCAAATCCTTACGAGTCATCCCAAAATCTCTTAAAATTTATCCTGAACCTTTAGAAACCAATCTCGACCCTTAGAACCCTTTTCGAACCCTAAACCTAACTTTCTCGGGCAATGAATGAAGAGTGGTGCACCGGGATTAGGTGGGATCTTCTACTGTAATCGAATCATATACTCTTGAGAAGTAGAAGTCTCCAGCTTTCCAACAAGCCAATAATCACCCCAATCGGAGCTATACATTGAAAGATATAACACTATGAAGTTTGAGTCAAATTAGGGTTTTTGGTGGAGATTCCCATAGGGATTTGGCACAACTAATAGTTGCGCTAGTTTCAGGTGGGTCCCACCTCAGGCAGCCAACCTCCCAAAACCCTATTTAGCATTGTTTTACTGTACCTAAGCTTGGCGCATCTATTAGTTGCGCCAGGCTTAGGAACAGTAACCCTAAGTTTTGTGCTCGAATTTCAAGATTGGGGTTTGACTTGTTGACCATCTTGATGCCTTGGGTGTATTTTGCTTATTCTGTTGCACCCTTCCCTAGACTATGTGCAACCCTTGAGTGACTTAAAGCCCTAACTTATCATCCACCATTAGAGCTAATTTTTACACATTTCTAAGATCCAAAAACCCTAGAAAACCTTAGAAGGCTAGATTACCTAATTACTAATCCTACTTAGCCTCTAAACACCCTCCTAACCTCTCTTTTTCCTATAAATAGAGAGGCACCCCTCCCTTTGAAAGGGCTTGAAAATTTTCTTAAGAGAGAAAAATTAAAGAGAGCTCTTCTCCCCTTTGGTGCACCATTATCCATACAAATTCCACAACCTAAAAGTTTCCTCTATACCCCTTCTTCAATCAAAAATCTCATAGGTTAGGTGATAGCTATCCCCTAGCTTTCTTCCTCTACCCCTTAGCTTCAAGCCTTAGGAGTTATAACCCTTTGTTCCATCATACAAGCCATCGGAAGCTCATCAAAGCATACCTTCACAAAGGTCCACAGTGGTGCAACAAGGGCCCGAGAGCTCCGACTCTCCCCTCTACTCCTCTACCTTCTTAGTTCTTTCTCTATCCTCACATTTGTGCCATTACGCCGCCCAAATTTTGATAGGAACGGAGGGACACAAATAGGATTTTAATGCCCTAAGGGCAAGAGGAAGGGTTTTTTTTCTTCTTTTATTTCTTTTTGCTTTTGGCCGTAAGTAGAGACCACATTAAGCAGGTTGATCAGGTGCCTAACACCTTCTCAATCGATAACCGAAGCCCCTATCCAAGAGTCTTTGGCATAGTCCGGATTCAGAGTCATTTTTAGCACTTCAATGCCTTTAAATTTGATTTGGGTTTCTCGGGACACCAAAAGCTCTGGATGGCGACTCTATATTTTATACGAGTGAGCATTATTGCGTCGGGATCATCTCGATTCCCACGGTTGCACAGATGGCGACTCTGCTGGGGAGTACCTAGTAAAGCTTCCCCTTGAATTTTGGCCTTTTATTTTTAATTTTACTAATCATTTTTGCTATTTTTTTTACTGTTTTTACTCACCCCTACGATTACGGCATTTTACTCACCCCTACATTTACGTCATTTACGTGCCTTAGCCGATTGGCGGGCCTACTTGCGCATAGTCCTTACTTTTCTTTACATTTCCGTTATTTAAAGTGCCTTAGCCGATTGACGGGCCTACTTGTGTATCGCATTTAAATTTTTTTATATTTACGTCATTTACGTGCCTTAGCCGATTGGTGGGCTTACATGCGCACTTATGCTTTTGCAAATATATTCCAAAAGTGGACGCCGGCTCGTAGAGGCGGCACGGGACCGTCACCCCATCTTTGAACTAAAGCAAACTCCCTTTAAAACTGAAAATTAAAATTGAACCAACAAGGGGGGCATAATTGAATTTTGCGGGGTAAATTTTCAAGGGTTGGGTATCTAGGCAAACATACAAACTCCCGATTCTTAGTACGGCGGCAGGCCCTAGTGGTGATGATCCGGAAAAGTTTCAACTCACCTAGTACCTGAGAAAGCGCTTACGCCGGAGGTATATTGGATGAGTAGCGTTCTCGTTACTTAGCCTAAAATCTGTGGGAAGTGAGCGTTAGTAGACTCGCACTGGCTTTGTATCCCTTAGGTTCGGTGAGGAGAGACCCGATACGACTAAGCTGTTTAGTCCCCGAAAGCATAGCTTCCAGAAAAACCAGAAAAAAGACTCATTTTGGGCTGCTGTTCCTACTGTCAAAGTGTCAAAACCCCCCTGTTTGCCTGGCACAACTAATACCTACGCCAAGCACTTTTTTTCCAGAAGTGTTCTGGCTCAACTAATACATGCGCCAGTTTACAAAGCTGAATATTTTTGCCTGGGGCATCTAATACTTGCGCCAAGCCTGTTGTAGACAATGCAGTCCAAGTCTGCGGCCTATCTCACCCTCCCGAAGTCCCCGATTAGTGGTTTTAGCACTTCTATTTAGACCCCGTAATTTCCAACACCCAATACGCCCCCGCAGGTTAAGAGAAGGTGACTTCTTTTTTACCCGCCCCGGGGGATTAGGTTGTTGGCATCAATTTTCGTGCCTTCAATAGATCAAAGGGTTTTCCTTTGATTCTTCTGAAGTGCTTCAGAGTCTTTGCCGCGGGACCTATTTAGGGTACGAAAGCCACCCGAGAAGGGAATTCATAGGCCTCGGAATCCTTGTTCATTTCACTTATAAAATTTTCAAAAAATTAAATAATCAAAAAACCCAAAAAATAGAGTTTTATGGTGCCAGCACAACGACATCATCTTACCCTCCATTATCCCATAGGGGAAGAAGGACGAAGCTTTACGAGCCCCACCCGAGGCACCCGTACCCTACACGATACCGAGCCATGTCGTGGGCTATGGATCTGGCATACGTCGATCCCAACTCATCCCTGCCACATTCCCCGACTCACTCCTATATGGAAGAAATGTGTACTTCCGTCCCCCTCACCCAATCACCGTTATCAGCCCATTTAGCGCCCCCATTTTCCCATCTACCACTTCCCAAAATGTCCAAAATCCAATCACCGTCACCATCCATCCACACCCTTTCAAAACCCAACCCAATTTCCCGCCTTCACTACCATGCCCCATTTCCCATTTTCCCGATCCACCCATATCTTGCCACATCCAATCCCCTATACATTCTTCCATCTATCCAGATCATGCCCATTTTTATCGGGGCCATAACCAACTTTTCTCTCTCATCCCCCACATCCCTGCCCCATCATCATCCCAATACACACCTAATCCAACCCCATTCACCAATACCCCACCTAATTTCTCCAACCCACCCCATATCCCACCATTTACCCAGGTCATGCCCAATTTTACCAGGGCCATGCCCAATTTTCCCTCCACATCCACCCCATCCATACCCCTCCATCACATGAATACTTCATCTCCATCTGATCCCTCTCCAATGGCCATGATGGAGGAGATGGTCAAGGCCTACACTAAGTGAAAGGCCTCCCAAAACACCCCCTCTCATCCATGCCACACATCCATGGATCCATCCCATACCCTATCAAGCCTCCATGTCTCATTCCCCCATGACCCCCATCAACCCCCCATCATCCTACCATCCAAACCCCCACTACTCAAACCCACCAAGGGCCCATGGCTCAAACCCATCAAGGGCCCATGTCCTAGACCCATCAAGGGCTCATGGCCCAGACCCATCAAGAACCCATGGCCCAGGCCCAGCAGAGGCTCATGACCCACATACCTCAAGGCCTAATGGGCCAGACCCTTCAAAATCCCATGAGCCAAACCCAACCTTCCTAAGACTTTATGGCCCAAACTCATCAAAGCTCTTTTCCCTACACCCAAGCCCAGCAAGGCCCAAACCTTGAAGCCTCACACCCATACCCTTCGCAATTCCTCCAAAATTTCACTCACCCACAACCCTTGTACCCAGCTCAAACCCATATATTGTATCAACCCCAATTCACCCATGTCCCTACACCCCAAAGTCATCTCCAAGCTTTCCCCCATACCCAATGGCCCTATCAGACCCCACCCAAAACTTAACTTCCACCCATCCCGTCACCCAGCAACATTTCCCTCACATTCAATGGCCTCACCCAAACCCCATTCAATCTATTCCCATCCATCCCATGATACACCAATAGGAGAATCCCGCCCTCACTGCTCCTTATGTAGACCAGCAGTATGAAGAGGACGGGATTAGGAACAACAGGGCTTATACTGGGGCATTAGCCAACATTAATCCACTACCCATAATAACCAACCCCTTAATAGCCATGAGTGAATCCCGACCGATTGCCGAGAAGATGGCCCCCATGTCTAAGGAATCGGAGTAGTTGAAAGAACAACTTGATAAAATTCAGAAGCAATTATTGAAAATTGGTGGTTCTGAAATCCACATCACGGGCTTCTTAGATTTGTTTTTATTTGCTGAGGTCCCCTTGCCCCCAAAATTTAAAACGGCGATTTTTGATAAGTATAATGGCACTGGCAATCCTATTGCACACCTCAAGTCCTACTGTCGGGACATATGTCAATATGGAGGGGATGAAAGACTACTGATAAAGGTTTTTCAGAAGAGTTTAACTGGTCCAGCCTTGAGGTGGTTCACATCCTTAGAACCATCTATGATAAAGACTTGGAAAGACTTGACGCACTTATTTTAAGAGCAGTATGTCTACAATATAGACATTGAACCGCGCAAGTCAAACTTGGCCTGATTGAAGCAGAACCCCAATGAAACCTTCAGCGATTATTTAGGGCGTTGGAGAGCACTAGCAGCTCAGGTGAGAAACTGAATACCTTATGACGAGCAGATAGAATTGATTTCAAAGAATACATTACCAGTTATCTTGGACTTCCTTGTTTACCAGCAGCAGTTTAGCTTTACTGATCTGGTTAGAAACTCCAATCGTTGTGAAGACGCCATCAGAGAAGGGCACCTAATCAACTTCAATTCCATTCTTGGAAACAATATGCCCGAGAACAATTCCTGATTGAACCATAAAATGGCTCTTTTCCCAGCTGAGAACAAGTTTAGAATCAACACAACGTTGTAACACTTGTGCAAGGTGGTTCAAACATGAACCAAATGTTTTCCCAAAAATAGAGAAATCGTCCATGAACACTTCGATGAATTTGTCAATCATATCCGAAAATATGGCCAACATACATCGTTGGAAAGCAGCAGGTGCATTACATAAGCCAAAATGCATTCTACGGTATGCAAACATACCGTAAGGACACGTGAATGTCGTTTTCTCTTGATCAGGTGGAAAAACGGGCACTTGATTGTATCCCGAATAACCATCAAGAAAGCAATAAAACTCTTGTCCTGCTAACTTCTCAAGGATTTGATCAATGAACGGAAGGGGAAAATGATCCTTTCTGGTAGTTGTGTTTAATTTTCTATAATCAATGCAGACACACCACCCAATAGTTTCACGAGTAGGGACCAATTCTCCTTCAGTAGTTTCTTTCACAGTGATTCCGGACTTTTTCGGAACGATTTGAACTGGACTTACCCATTCACTATCAGAGATCGGATAGATGATTCTAGCATCGAGAAGTTTAATGACTTCCTTTAAAACGACTTCTTGCATGCTCGGATTAAGTCGCCTCTGCGGTTCCCTCGATGGTCTACTCTCATCTTCCAGATGTATTTTATGCATACATACTGATGGGTCAATCCCTTTTAAATCAGCTAGGGTCCATCCAATAGCCTCCTTGTGATCTTTAAGCACTTTCAACAAGTCATGCTCTTGTTCTTCCGATAATGTGGATGAAATTATCACCGAAAATGTTTCTCGTGGACCCAGAAAAGCGTATTTGAGCGATTCAGGCAACTGTTTCAATTCCACAGTTGGTGGCTCCTCAATTGATGGAGTCGATTCAGCTTTTACCTCAATGGGTAACGGTTCTATCTTAGTCACAACTTCACATAAGTTATCATCTGGACATGATAAACTCAACCTCGTCTCTTCTGACTGCTTCCTTTCAGATCCTTTTTCTTCATAGATGACCAACAAAGCGATTTCAAATTCTTCTTTGGTGAGCATCAATGGTAATGCTTCATCCACCACTTCGTCCATCTGATCGATGTAAAAACATTCGACCTCATCATCGTTAGGGAAATGGTTCATCGCATGGAATATGTTCAATCTAACCTTCATGTTTCCAAAAGAAACGTCCATGACTCCAGTGCGACAATTAATGCAAGCGTTGGCAGTAGTGAGAAACGGCCGTCCAAGGATGATGGGGACTTGATTAATTGATTTAACAGGTGGTTCCATGTCTAAGACAACGAAGTCCACTGGAAAGACAAACTTGTCTATTCCAACCAAAACATCCTCGATAATACCCCTAGGTCTTCTTTCTGACCTATCAGCCAGTTGGAGTGTGACCGTCGTGGGTTTCAATTCACCTAATCCGAGTTTCTCGTACATTGAGTATGGGATTAGATTAACACTTGCTCCCAAATCCAATAACGCTTTTCCAATTGGCTGCCCACCAATGACACATGGAACTGTTGGGACTCCAGGGTCTTTCAGTTTCTGTGAGATTTCCAATTGCAACATCGAACTAACTTAATTAGTCAGGAACACTTTCTTTGAAACATGAGTACGTGCCTTTCTCTTACAAGTGCACAAATCTTTGAAAAACTTGGCATACTCAGGAACTTGTTTGATTGTTTCAAGTAATGGAAGATTTATCGTTACTTGTTTTAATGTTTCAAAAATTTCTTCTATTTTTGCCGGTCCCTTTCCCATTCTAGATGGAGGAGTTAGGCATTGAGGGAATGGTGCCTTTGGGACATAAGGTGCAGATTCAAGTTCCGATTCTTTTTCATATCCTTGTTGGACAGTTGGAAGTGACACTTCCTCTATTTCTTTTTCTTTTCCCTTCTCTCTTCCTTGCCCTTTCTCTTTCTCTTTTTCGTTCTCTTTTCCTTTTCCTTTATCTTTTCTTATCTCTGATTTTTTCTCTTCAGCTTCTTTTTCGCATCAACTTCCATGTGCATTTCCACTTGATTATCAACTTCGCCCACTTCTCAAAGACCGTAATGCCTTTCAACTGTTGACTATTCGATGGTCCTTCATCAGGTGATGCTTGACCTCGAGGATTGTTGACGGGTTGGCTAGGAAGCCTACCTTCCTCTCGTTGACTCAATTGATTGGCCAATTGACTGACTTGGTCCATTATCATCTGCTGAAAAGATTGCATGCTTCGCATCACCTTTTCTTCCAGATCAGAATCTTTTGAATTGCTGGTATGAGATTGATTAAGATTCTGATTGAAATTCTGATTTTTTCGATATTCAGTATTTGGATGATAATACGGAGCATTCTGCTAGAAATTGGAATTCTGTTGGAAATTAGGATTCTGTTGTGGACGAAAATTCTGCTGAAAATTTTGTTGAAAATTTTGGTGTCCACTCATTGGATTGGATCTGAACTGCTGATTACCCTGTCAAGTTTGGTTTGATCCTCCCCATCCTAAGTTGGGGTGATTTTTCCATTCCGGATTGTATGTGTTTGAGTACATGTTCCTACCTTGTCGCTGATATGATTGAGTCAGATTCACCTGCTCTTGAGGAGTAGGTTCATCAGGAAGAAATGACAAGGTGGTAGGGCACTCGTTAGCCGTGTGACCTGGGTGGTCACAAATTGAACACACAGTGGGGGTGACAGGAGCTTTAGCTTGCTTAGTCGCAGCTAACAACATATTCATTTGCTTGGACAACATATCAACCTTTATTGATAGATCAGAGGTATTATTTTTGACATCATACAATCCATCTCTTGTCAACACATGAGATTTAGGTGCCATATCCAAGTTAGTTCGCCCCAGCGTTTCACTTTGTATCGAAGTTTGGTATAACTTCTCAAACAATGCCCACAATTCATCAGTTTCTTTTGTGGCACATGATCCACCACACGATGCATCAACCATGGGTCTCTCTTCAGGAATCAGTCCATTATAAAAACTTTGGACCTGTTGCCACCTTGGAACTTGATGATTTGGACAACTCATAATCAATTCCTTAAAACGTTCCCAACATTCATGGAATGTTTCTGTAGGTTGTTGGGAAAAGAATTAAATCTTCTGACGCAACTCAATGGCTTTAGTCATGGGAAAATATTTTTTAAGAAACTGACGGTGTAACTCTGCCCAACTCTGGATAGATTGTGATTCTAATGAATAGAACCACGTTTTTCCCTTATCTCTTAAAGAGAAAGGAAAGAGTCGAAGCTTAGCTATCTCATCAGTGACATTGTGGACTCTGAACATTTTGCAGACCCCAGTGAATTCATTTAGATGAACGTGCGGATTTTCATTTGCCAAACCATGGAAAATTAGTAGCATTTGAATCATTGCTGATTTGAATTCATAGTGGTTCCCTGGAATGGGATCATGCATGATACTATCCTGATCCTCGTAAAAACCAGGATCATTATAATATTCGAGTGTTCTAGGGCCCTCATTGTAATTATTATTCCCATTATTTCCATTATTTTCATTATTGATATTCTGGTTGTTCCCATTCATTTCTTGCCTTTGATCAGCCATGGTATCAGTATGATGATACTGATTCCTTTGAATTCTACGATTCTCTCTACAAGATCTTTCGATCTCAAGATTAAACGGTTGCAGATGCGGGTGATGAGATCGAGTAAAGCTCATGCACCAACACCCACAATAAGGATTGATGAATTCACAACAAACGTACAATTATCAGCTTTAATCAATTGAAGCAAAGGTTTCAATAGATTGACACAAAGCACACAAATTTTCAAACAAATGACTTTATCAGTCACTCGATTGAGGAATTGTTCTCAATCGATTGAGGTTCAAAGAGTCAAAGCAAGTCAGCACAGATTTTGCAGCTGAAATGGCCAGCAGCAGAGGCCTAGTCAATCGATTGAACTCTATAATGAACAGTAGCCAGTATCAGAAGAACAAATTTTATTTTATTTATTTATTTTTTTTTAATAAATTAAAATTAAAATTTGAATTAAAATTAAAGAATTTTTTTTTTCTTTTTTTTTTTTAATTTTAAATTATTATTATTTTTTTAAAATTAAAATTCGAATTTAAATTAAAGAAATTTTTTTTTTTTTAAATTTGAATTTTAAAAATAAAATAAATTAAATTAAAAAATTAAAAATTAAAATTAAAATTTTAAAACTTAAAGGCAATCCTACAAAATCCTATAAAATCTTACCTAAAAGAGAAAAATAAGGAGAAAAATAAAAGATTCCTAAATTTCCTAAGGAAGGTATCTTAAAAATCTAAACTTCCTAAAAAGACTCCTACAAAATCTAAAATAAGAAGCCTAAAAATCTCTACTTCCTAAAAGACTCCTACAAAAACTTACCTAAGAGAGAAATATAAGGGAAAGAAGATTTTGCAAATCAAAAATCCAAATATCAATTTTTAAAATTCAAAAATCAAAATTCACACAAGAAAATCAAAATTTTAATTTAGAAATTAAATTTCAAAAATTCTAATTGCGAAAATTTAAGTTCGAAAATCAAAAATCAAAATTTCAAAATTAAAGATTTTTTTTTTTTTTTTTAAATTTTATTTTATTTATTTTTTTTTTTTTTTTTTATTTTACTACAAAACACACAAATCCCTCTCTGAATTAATCAAAATTTCGCCGATATCCCCGGCAGCGGCGCCAAAAACTTGATCGATTTTAAGTGTAACCCTTGTAAGTGCACAAGATCTATTGCAGTATGGCAAGAACAAAGGTATCGAACCCACAAGGAAATGTGAATTTTAATTAATTCTTTCAGAGATTTAAAAACGTCCCTAAGGAAGTACCAAAGGGTAGATTCAATTTTACCAAAATTTATCACACTTTTCCTAAATGCAGAAAAATAAATTAATCTAAACAACTAATTACCGATGAATCTAAAATAATAATTAAATGAGATCAAGGAATATGCTACCCCAGATTAGTACCTCTTTTCTATCATTAAAACCCACAGTTTCATTAAAGCATCATTCACACCATCATTTGTATAAAAAAATGATTCGTAATAAAATATGATCATCAATCCGGCATACCCTATCTAAAAACAATGACTCAGCCTATCACTGCGATATGAGTCATGTAAGAAGCATAGCGTATCTCATGATGTTTAGATCATAATAAGAAGATAATAATCGCTTCAAAATTAGATCACCGCAGGTCTAGATCTAGCGATTATAGCCGTTGATACGCGCAATCAACGGTCATAACAAGCATTCAATATATTTTCAATAACACAAACTTTTAGCAAAACGATTCCATGATGACAATAAATCGACTATGGTATTAATCATAAATAAGGGTACTTATCTGGGGATCGCATCTTCCCCGATCTACTGATTTAGCCGCTCATCTATGGTGTATGATCTCCTTGTTTATTCAAAGCCATTCCTCTTTTTATTTCTCCCAAAGATCTTTGTTTACAATGCATTTTCCTAAATACAATTTATGTTTTCATGAACGTAAAGGAAAAACAATACAAATCCTAGGTACAATCTACCCAGATGGAACCCTAGAAGAAGGAGAAAGAAGAACTCTTGAAAAGATGCCAAGAGGAGTCTAAAACCAAAAATAATAATAATGAATAATAATCTTCTAAAAAATTCTCTCCAAAAACTCTAAAAAAGAAAAGCCAAAACTAACTCTCTAATTATCTATCTCTAATTTTTCCTCTTTTCCGAAGTGTTTGATCCGCTTTAAATAGAGCCGAAGTTTCGCAGCCATAGAGGTGTTCCAACTCGAAAATTTAGGGTCGATCCATCGACCTCCCAGATTTTCGTGAATTCTCGCCGAACTTTGCATCAGGCACTGCTTTGGTATTTTGGCCATAACATTCTGTCTCGAACTCAGATTGAGGCGATTATTATACTGTTAGAAAGCTGACAGAAAGCTATACAACTTTTGTGTTTTGACAATTTCATAATTCGACCGTCTTAAAGGTCCAAATTAAGCTGCAAGTCACACCAAGTTCTCGATGACCCAAAGTTACAATGTTTTGACATTATTTTCAGAATTCTTGGGCTGTTTTCTGTACTTGGCTTGTATTTACCTGAAACACTTCAAATCTAATAATTCTTATCAGATAGCCTTCATCGGATAGCTAAATATAGGTATCTAGGGGTGAAATATCATCATATTTCACTACTCATCACAGGGGCAGACGTCCAGAATGTTGCCAACACCAGGCCCAACACCAATATCACCCCTTTTCAGTTTAAGGTCGCACAGCCACCACCAGTCAGAATCGAGCCAATACAGAGAACCGGGAATGGGCAAGGAATGCAGATGACTCCATAGCAAAGGAGAGCCCGCTATGACCAAGTTTTTACACCCCTAGGGCAATCTTTGAATGTACTTTTACCTTTATTAATAGAAAAGGGATTAGTCACAACCCTTCAACCATGACCTCCTCTGAATCCTATCCTGAGGAACTATGACCCCAACACTCACTGTAATTTTCACCAGGGTCTGGGTCATCCGACTGATTACTGCTTTCCATTGAAGCACGTGATACAAGATTTAATTGAAGCTGGAAAAATCATTCCACCTGCACCTTCCCAAGTGAACCAGCACGCGAACATTCACCAGGTCCCGTTGCCCCCACACGCTACTGGAGGAGCAGGTTCGAGACCCACCATCGGGATGATAGAGGAAGAAGATGATGGAGAATTTGAATTTGAATTTGACCCGTCATATTATATTAGTGACTGGGAGAATTTTGTGGCACCCTTGCAAAGAAATCGTGAAGAAAGGAGTATTGGGGTAATTGAACCCTTAAAATTATCAGATTATTTTCCCAACCCTGCACCCCAAATTGAACCATTAGATCTTAGGGCTTATTTCCCATCACCCACTCCCATCAATTATGTATAAATAAATGCATATCAACCATACACTGCACCCCCACCAATTACCCAATAGCCTATCAGGTCCCTCATCCCCCACCACCACCTATTAACTATCAATGGCCCACCCCTACCCCATTACCTCCAGTACAATTAGTCACAACCTCACCACCACCATTTAGCCCACTTTTACCACCTACTCATCCATCACTGAGGTGAACCAGACATTACTCCTGAGCCAATAGTACAGGCATATCAAGTACTAGCAGCCACTCCATTTCAGATATCGGGACCAACCGATAATCTTCATCAGGTCTCGCTTAGCTATGAATAGACAGATGCCAATGCCAATAGCAGCAGGGAAGGGGCACTGGAATTTGTTACCAAATTCAAGAAGATATCTAAGCAACTAGAAGCACCAATAGCAGTACAAGCCCAACCAGAGGAGAAGAAAGATAGTGCAGTTCACTCATTCGAAAAGATGAGTCGAGAACATATACTAGAGACTCAGTTGAGAAGAATGCAGGCTCATATCACGGTTTGGAATTTATTGATGACATCCCCACTCCACTTTCAAGCTTTAATGGGGGCGTTAAAGAACGCGCACGTATCTCTTCAAGTGAGCCCAGATAAAGTCGGGCAGAAAATTGGACAAGTGATGGCTCCCAATGCCATTTCGTTTTCGGATGCTGATTTATCAGAGGAGGGAAATAGTTAGTCAAAATCCCTCAATATTACTGTAGAATCTGGAAACATGATAATCCCCTTGGTGTTAATTGATGATGGGTCTACTCTGAATATATGCCTGCTGAGAACCGCCATAAAGATTGAGGTAAATCCTTGCGTTGAGACCCACGAGAACCAGTGCCCGAGGATTTGACAATACAAGAAGGGAGATAATGGGAGAAGTTGACCTTGAGCTAGTAATTGGGCCAACGACCTTTTCCATATTATTTCAAGTAATGGACATCAAGTCCTCCAATTTATTATTAGGACGCCCATGGTTACATGAAGTTGGAGCAATACCATCCACGTTGCATCAAAAGCTCAAATTTACGTATGGGCACAAGATTATCACCATTATAGGAGAGGGACATAGTGAGAAGGAAAAGGCTACCCACAACATTGAGAACCTAAAAGTGTTGGATGTGCCACATACTGATGAAGACACCGACCTCCACAGCTTTGAGTAAAAGGTGTCAACTGGACACCCGGATCCCATGGAAGGCATCATTTCAAAAACCGACGGTGGAATGGAAGCGGTCGTGGCCATGCTCCAGAAATGGGGCTATAAAAGAGGAAAAGAACTTGGGCTTAGACTGCAAGGTAGACGAGATCCAGTCATAACTAAGGGTGGCTAGATCATTAGATTTGGGCTATGTTACAAGCCCACAGAGGAAGAAGTCTGAGAGGCTAAGGAGAAAGCCCGAGCCATGACAGCTGCAAGAGCCAGGGGTATAAGCCTTGAGGAGAAACCCCGACCTAGGCCCCACATCAGAGATACATTTGTCAGCGCAGGGATTATAAAGATTGATCGGAATGAGGTAACTCAATTAACCCCACAGAAACTCGCAACATCAGTTCACCCCACCAATCCCCAAATCATCCTGCCTGGCTTAGAAATAGATTTAGCTGCTCTGTCCCTGTTTGAGGAGCAACCCTCCATAACTGCCCAGTCTCCCCGTGTGGTAAATCACCACAGGACTTTACTGACGTGTGAGGATGATATCCCAAACAAACCCATGATCAACATGATCGAGGCTGACTCCGAGGAAATATATCAGCCGACCCCATCCATCCAAAAAGGTAAAGGAGCAGCATCTCGGGTATGCAATTGGGCATCTTCGCCCCAAACTCTGGAAGCGGTGAGTGGCCTGAGATACGGCTCCCATTTTCTAAAAAAAAATAACCTGTAAAAAGTGAGATAAGTCCTTAGGAGGTAATGCCGTGTATATATGGGGACCCGCTTTGCCAAGGGCCCGTGTCTGAAGAAAACAAAAATCCCAAAAACATAGAAAAAATATGTCTTTTAAAATTCCAAATAAAATCAAAGAAAAGGATGCCTTAATCGAAAAACCCGTCTCACGTGAAATCGACCCCTTTCTTGTAGAAATACAAGGAGTGGGAGTTACGAGTCTAGACGAGGAGATCCCTAGTGAGGAGCTTCCTAATGAGTTCCTCAAACAGTTTACCGACTTTGAGCATGGCCCTACCCCCATTGTTGAAGAAACAGAGGATGTCAATTTGGGGACTGAGGAGATTCCTTGAATTACCAAGATCGAAACGTCGTTGTCTCCGGAAGAAAGAAAAAGCATGATCGATTTCCTTCGGTCATACCAATACGTTTTTGCCTGCTTGTACGAGGACGTACCTGGTTTGGACATTGATTTGGTCGAGCATGAGTTGCCACTCTACCCTGATATGAAGCTGGTCAAGCAAAAGCTGAGATGTCTCCGACCCGAGTGGATGCTGAAGGTGAAAGACGAGGTCATCAAGCAGTATGATGCAGGATTTCTCATGGTCTCCAACTACCCTCAGTGGCTAGCCAGCATCGTTCTGATACCGAAGAAGGATGGAAAGGTCTGTATGTGCATTGATTTTAGAAAGTTGAATAGGGCGAGCCCAAAGGACGACTTCCCAATGCCTCACATCGACATCTTGGTTGATAAAACTGTTAAGCATGGGATGCTTTCGTTCATGGACGAATTCTCTAGATATAATCAAATCAAAATGGCAGAGGTCGATCAAGAGAAGACTGCGTTCATCACCCCTTGGGGAACCTTCTGCTATTGAGTCATATCATTTAGGCTAAAGAATGCTAGGGTAACATACCAGAGAGCCATGACGGCGCTATTCCACGACATGATGCACCGAGAGATCGAGGTATACGTTGATGACGTGATCACCAAGTCACCAAAGTGAAGGGACCATCTGATAAACCTCCAAAAGCTGTTTAAGAGGCTGAGAAAATATAGGTTGCATCTGAATCCTCAGAAATGTGCATTCGGCGCCATGTCAAGGAAACTTTTAGGCTTCATCGTCAGTAAGAGAGGGATTGAGGTTGACCCGATCAAGGTGAAAGCCATCACGGAGATGCTGCCAACATTTACCGAGAAGGAGGTCAGAGGGTTCTTGGGCTGAATACAATACATCAGTAGGTTCATTGCCCAGTTAACGCCTATTTGCACGTCGATCTTCAAACTACTGAAGAAAGATTCGCCCGTTGAATGAAACAATGATTGTCAGGCAGCATTCGATAAGATTAAGGGCTCCCTGCTCAACCCACCAGTTCTAGTACCACTCGAGCCGGGGAGACTACTCTTAATGTATCTCTCCACGACGGAAGTTTCGATGGGATGCGTCCTAGGATAGCATGGCGAGATAGGAAGAAGAGAACAGGCCATCTACTGTCTCAGCAAGAAATTTACTGATTATGAGACGTGCTATTCTCATCTAGAAAAAATATGCCTAACTCTCGTATGGGCCACACAGAGGCTCCACCATTACTTGTTATCTAATGTCGTCTTACTTTTAACCAACATGGATCCGTTGAAGTACCTTTTCAAGAACCCGGCCCTCACTGGGCGGACCGCACATTGGTAGCTCCTATTATCCTAGTTCGACATCACGTACGTCACTCAGAAGTCAATCAAGGGGTAAGCACTCATGGATCATCTTGCCGAGAATCTGCTGCCCGACTATGAGCCTTTGAGAACCGAATTCCCAAATGAGGACATCTTGTTTTTAACAGAGGACGATACTGCTAAGACGTAGGAATTCTGGGTAATGCATTTTGACGGGACAGTAAATATCGAAGGCCAGGGAGTCGGCGCTATACTAATTTTATCGAAAGGATCACACGTACCAATCTCTATCAAGCTCAACTTCCCATGCACAAATAGCATGGCTGAATATGAGGCATGTGCCATAGGACTACAGCCTGCACCGGACCTAAATGTAACTCACCTCAGGGTGTTTGGCGACTCGTAGTTAATCATTTGCCAAACAAACAGTGACTAGAAGACGAATGACGAGAAACTGATCCCTTACCATGAGCACCTCGAAGATCTGATTGCATTTTTTGAAGATGTGACGTTTTCCTATGTCTCGCGAGTAAGGAATCGCTTCGCCGACGCGTTAGCGACTTTGGCATCAATGATGGAATCCCATATGGTGTTGTGATGAAGCCGATCTTGATTGAACAAAGGAATGAGCCGGCCTTCTGCCTCCAGATTGAGGAAGCTACAAAGTTAGATGATGAGCTGCCATGGTTCTCAAATATCAAGAACTTCCTCGAAACGTGAACTTTCCCTGAGGATACATCCAGAACTAATAGATGGACCATCTAGCGATTGGCAGCGAACTACGTCATCTGCGGCAAATGCCTTTACAAGTGCTGATATAAAAATATCTTGCTCAGATGTCTTATTGAGAGCGAGGCGGCTAACATCATGAGAGAAATCCACGAGGGAGTATGTGGGGCCCACGTCAACGAGCACATGCTTGCAAAGAAAATCCTACGACAAGGATACTTCTATACCACTATGGAGAATGACTATTACAGTCACGTTCAAAAATGCTACAAGTGTCAAGAATACTCCAATCTGATACATGCTCCGGCTATTGATCTGCACAACATGACTACTCCATGACCCTTTGCTACCTAGGGCCTCGACGTCATTGGAATGATTAACTCGAAGGCCTCAAACGGACATCGGTTCATCCTGGTCGCTATCGAATACTTCACCAAATGGGTGGAGGCAGCATTTTACGCCAACATCACGGCCGTGCATGTTGAGAAATTCATCAAGAGCAATATTGTCTGTTGATTTGGCGTACCCAAGAATATCATCATGGGCAATGGCACCAACTTTGCGAATAAGCGCATCAAGGCCCTCTGAGAGCAGTATAAAATCAAACACCATCATTCGTTGCCATATCAACTGCAAACCAATGGAGCCGTAGAAGCTACTAACAAGACAGTCATCCGCATCCTTGATAAGATGGTTGTCACTTATCGAGATTGGAGCAAAATGTTGTCATTTGCTTTATGGGCCTATAAAATGTCTATCCATACCGCTACAGGGGCAACACCATTCTCCCTTGTGTATGAAACCGAGGTCGTCCTATCGGTAGAAGTTAAAGTACCCTCGCTCTATATCCTCATGGAATCGAACTTATCTGAAGCCGAGAGAGAGAGATCCTGCTTTGAATAGTTGAATCTATTGGACGAGAAAAGGCTCCTAGCCTTGTGTCATACCCAAGTTTATCAAGGTCGAGATCTAAAGGTGGGAGAAACTGTGCTGAAGAAAATCTTCCCATCCCTCCATGCTGATTGATGAGTAGTGAAATATGATGATATTTCACCCCTAAATACCTATATTTAGCCGTCCGATGAAGGCTATCTGATGAGATTTGCTAGATTTGAAGTGTTTCAGGTAAATACAGTCCAAGTTTCTAAAACAGCCCAAGAATCCCGAAAATAATGTCAAAACACTGCTATTTTGGGTCATTGAGAACTTAGTGCGACTTGCAGCTCAATTTGGACCTTCAAGAAGTCAGATTCAGGAAATTGCTAAAACATAAAAGTTGTAGAGCTCGTCGTCAGCTTTCCAACGCCTCAAGAATCACCTCAATCCGAGTTCGGTACAGAAAATTATGAGCAAAATACCGAGGCAGTGTCTGATGCAAAGCTAGGCGGGAATTCACGAAAATTACTCTTAGATGTCAATCGAGAGAGGTATTAGGGTTAGGCTATTATAAAAAGGGAAGCCACGAGTTTCTTAGGGGGATTATTATTTTTTGCAATTAGAATATTATTCATTCTTTCTTTTTAGTTTTTAGGGCTCTTCACTTTGGGGAATATTTTCTTCATCTTTTCAAGTCTTCTTCTCTCCTTCTTCTAGGGTTTATTCAGTAGATTGTACTGGATTTGCATTATTTTCTCCGAGAAATTCATAGATTGTATTTAGGAAAAACAATTGCAAATATCTTTTGGAAGAAATAAAGAGGAATGACTTTGAAAGAAAAAGGAGATCAAACACCAAAGATGAGCTAAATCAAGAGATCGGGAAGATGCGATCCCTGATAAGTACCCATGTTTATGATTAATACCAGCCTATTATTGTTATCATGGAATCGTTTTGCTCAAAGTTTGTGTGATTGAAAATATTTTAAATGCTTTGTTATGACCGTTGATTACACTTATCAACGGTCGTAATCGCTAGATCCGGACCTCGCAGTCGATCTAGGTCAGAGAGCGATTATGTCATTGTCGTGATCTAAATATCATGAGATACGCTATGCTTTTTACATGACTCATACCGCAATGTTAAAATATTGTTTTTAGATAGGGTATGATCATATTTTATTTCAAGTCATTTTTCTAGATGAATGATGGTGTGAATGATGATTTAATGAAACCTGGGTTTTAATGATAGAAAAGGGTACGAACTGGGTAGCATATTCCTTGATCTCATTTTAATATTGTTCGTAGATTTATCAGCAATTACTTGCTTACATCAATTTATTCTTCTGCACTTAGGCACAGTGCGTTAAGTTTTTGGTAAAATTGAATCTGCCCTTTGGTACTTCCTTAGGGACGTTTTTAAAATCTCTAAAAGAATTAATTAAAAATTCACGTTTCCCTGTGGGTTCGACACCCTTGTTCTTGCCATACTACAATAGATCTTGTGCACTTGCAAGGGTTACATTCTAAATCGATCAAGTTTTTGGCGCCGCTGCCGGGGAAATCGGTGAAATTTTGATTAATTCAGATAGGGATTTTTCTGTTTTGAGTGTTTAAAAAAAATAAAAATAAAAAAAAATAATAATTATTAAAATTTATTTCCCTTATTTTTCTCTCTTTGATAAGATTTTGGGGGGGCTTTTTAGGAAGTTTAGGTGTTTAGGTTACCTTCCTTAGAAATTTAGGAAGTAGAGATTTTAGGACTTCTTATTTTAGATTTGGTAGACTCTTTTCCTTATTTTCCTCTTTTAGATATTTTTAGGATTTTCTAAATTTAGTCATTAACTTTTGTGGGACTTTTGTTTTAGGATTTTTAGGAATCTTTCATTCTTCTCCTTATTTTTCTCTTTTAGGAAAGATTTTATAGGATTTTCAATTTTAATTTTTAATTTTCGAATTTAATAAAAAAAAAAAAAAAAAATTAAAATTAAAAAAAAAATTTAAAAATTTAATTCGAATTTAAAAAAAAAAAAAAAAAAAAAAAAAAAAAAAAAATTAATTAATTTAAATTCGAATTTTAATTTTAATTTGAATTTAAAAAAAAAAAAAAAAAAATTTTTAATTATAATTTGAATTTTAATTTTATTTTGAAATTAAAAAAAAGAAACACACAGACATTACATTTATTTAATTAATTAATTAATTTTAATTTTAATTTTAATTTTAATTTGAATAAAAAAAAATTAATTTAAATTTGAATTTTAATTAAAAAAAAAAAAAAAAAAAAAAAAAAAAAGAAGAAATCTTTCCTGCTGATATTGGCTATTGTTTATCATCTTTGTTTAAATCGTTTGAAGCGAATTTTGTGGGTTTGTTGTGGATTCTTCAACCCTGCTTGTGAGTGTTGGTGTATGAGCTTTACTCGTTCTCATCACCCACATCACTCTGCTTAATCTTGAGATCGAAAGAGCTTGTAGAGAGAATCGAAGAGCCCAGAGGAATCAATATCAACAAACTGAGACCATGGCAGACCAAAGGCAAGAGAGAGATGAGAATAACAACAATGGGAATGTCAATAATGGAAATAATAGGAACAATAATTTTGATGAGGGCCCTACAACACTGGAGTATTATAACGATCCGGTTTTACGAGGATCGTGAATGTATTATGCATGCTCCCATTCCAGGAACCACTATGAATTCAAATCAAAAATGATTCAAATGCTACCAATTTTCCATGGGTTAGCAAATGAAAATCCATACGCTCACTTAAATGAATTCACTGGGTATGCAAAATGTTCGAGTCCACAATGTCACCGATGAGATAGCGAAGCTGACTCTTTCCGCTCTCTTTAAGAGATAATAAAACATGGTTCTATTCCTTAGAACCACAATCTATTCGAGTTGGGCAGCGCATCGCCAGCCTTAAAAATATTTTCCCATGACTAAGGCCATTGAATTGCGTCGAAGATCCAGTTCTTTTCCCAACAACCTCTGAAACATTCCATGAATGTTGGGAACGCTTTTAAGGAATTGATCGAAGTTGCCCAAATCATCAAGTTCCAAGGTGGCAACAAGTCCAAAGTTTTTACAATGGATGATTCACGAAGAGACGCATGGTTGATGCATCTTGTGGTGGATCTTGTGCCAAAAGAAGTCGAATTGTGGGCATTGTTTGAAAAGTTATATCAAACTTCGATACAAAGTGAGACACCTTTGGGCGAACCAACTTGAACTGGCACCTAAATCTCATGTGTTGACAAAAGGCGGATTGTACGATGTCAACAATAATGCCTCGATCTCTCAACAAAGGTTGACATGTCATCAAACAGATGAACATGTTGTTAGTCGCTACCAAGCAAGCTAAAGCTCCTGTCACCCCCACGTGTTCAATTTGTGACCACCAGTGTCATATGGCTAATGAGTGCCCTACTACCTTGTCATTCGATGAACCTAATCCTCAAGAGCGGTAAATGTGACTCAATCTTATCACGGTAGTAGAAACATGTACTCCAATACCTACAATCCGAATGGAAAAATCACCCCAACTTAGGATGGGGTGAATCGAACCAAACTGGCCAGGTAAACCAGCAACATAGAGCCAACACAATGGGTGGACAACAACCTTTTCAACCAAATTTTCAACACAATTTTCGTCCACAACAGAATTTCCAGCAGAATTCTAATTTCCAATGTAATTCCAATTTCCAAATGTATCGTTCAGATTATCATCCAAATTCTGACTACCGAAAAAATCAGAATTTCAATCAGAATCTTAATCAATCTCATGCCAGTACTTCGAAAGATTCTGATCTGGAAGAAAAGCTTATGCGAAGCATGCAATCTTTTCAGATGATAATGGACCAAGTCACCAATTGGCCAATCAACCAGTCGTGAGAGGAAGGTAGGCTCCCCAGCCAACCCATCAATAATCCTCGAGGCCAAGCACCATCTGAAGCAGGACCATCGAATAGTCAACAGTTGAAAGCTGTTACGGTGCTGAGAAGTGGACGAGAGGTTGATAATCAAGTGAAAATGCCTGTAGAAGCTGATGAAGAAAGAGAAGCGAGAGGAAAAGAATCGAGAAAAGAAAGGAGAAAGGAAAAGAAAAGAGAAAGGAAAAGGAAAAGAGAAAGAAAGAGACAAAGAGCCAGAGATAAGAAAAGTGCAAGAGCAAGGAAGAGAGAAAGGAAAAGAAAAAGTAATAGAGGAAGAGTTTCCTTCAACCGTCCAACAAGGACGTGAAAAAGAATCGGAAATGGAATCTACACCTTATGTCCCAAAGGCACCATTCCCTCAATGCCTAACTCCTCCACCTAGAATGGGAAAGGGACCGACAAAAATGGAAGAAATTTTCGAAACATTCAAGCAAGTAAAGATAAATCTTCCATTACTTGAAACAATCAAACAAGTTCCTGAGTACGCTAAGTTTTTCAAAGATTTGTGCTCTCGGAAGAGAAAGGCACGTACACACGTTTCAAAGAAAGTGTTCCTAACAAATCAAGTCAGTTCGATATTGCGATTGGAAACCCCACAGAAACTGAAAGACCCTGGAGTCCCAACTGTTCCATGTGTCATTGGTGGGCAATCAATTGGAAAGGCGTTATTGGATTTGGGTGCAAGTGTTAATCTGATCCCATTCTCAAAGTACGAGAAACTCGGGTAGGGTGAATAGAAACCCACGACGGTCACACTCCAACCGGCGATAGATCGTAAAGAAGACCGAGGGTGTTATCGAGGATGTTTTGGTTGGAGTAGACAAGTTTGTCTTTCCAGTGGACTTCGTTGTCTTAGACATGGAACCACCTGCGAAATCAATCAATCAAGTCCCAATTATTCTTGGACGTCTGCCGCCATCGCCAACGCTTGCATTAATTGTCGACGAGTCATGGACGCTTTTGGAAACATGAAAGTCGCTTAACATATTCCATGCGATGAACCATTTCCTAATGAGGATGAGGTCGAATGTTTTTACATCGATCGATGGACGAAGTGGTGGATGAAGCATTACCATCAATGCTCACCAAAGAGGAATTTGAAACGCTTTGTTAGCCATCTATGAGGACAAAGGGCTTGAAAGGCGAATGAAGAGAAAAGTCAAATTCATCATGTCAAGATGATAACTTATGTGAAGTTGTGACTAAGGTAGAACCACTACCCATCGAGGTAAAGGATGTCGACTCCATCAATTGAGCAACCACCAACCGTGGAATTGAAACAATTGCGAGTCCCTCAAATATGCTTTTCGACCTCGAGAAACACTTCCAAAGGATAATTTCATCCACATTATCGGAAGAACAAGAGAATGATTTGTTGAAGGTCGAAGAGCACAAGGAGGCCATCGGATGGACCTTAGTCGATCTCAAGGGATTGACCCATCGGTATGTATGCATAAAATACATCCGGAGGATGAGAGTAAACCATCGAGGGAACCACAGGCGACTTAATCCAACATGCAAGAAGTCATTTTAAAGGAAATCATTAAACTCCTCGATGCGGAATCATCTATCCGATCTCCGATAGTGAATGGGTTAGTCCAAGACAAATCGTTCAAAAGTCTCGGAATTACGTGAAAGAAACTACGGAGGAGAATTGGTGCCCACTCGTGAAACTCGGATGGCGTGTGTGCATTGATTATCGAAAATTGAACACGCCACCGTAAAAGATCATTTTCCCCTTCCGCTCATTGATCAAATTCTTGAGAAGTTAGGGCAAGAGTTTTATTGCTTTCTTGATGGTTATTCGATACAATCAAGTGCCCGCTTTTCCGGTGATCAAGAAGACAACATTCACGTGTCCATATGGTACGCTTGCATATCGAAGGATGCCATTCGCTTATGTAATGCTCCGCCACGTTTCAACGATGTATGTTGGCCATATTCTGACATGATCGACAAATTCATCAAGTCTTCATGGACGACTTCTCGGTTTTTGGAAAACATTTGATTCTTGTTTGAATCATCTTTCACAGTGTTGCAACGTTGTAGATTCCAAACTTGTTCTCACCGAAAAGAGCCATTTTATGGTTCAACAAGGAATTGTGTTGGGGCATATTGTTTCAACGAAGGAATTGAAGTTGATAAGGCGAAGGTCGACTTAATTGCAAATTTACCACCTCCTAAAAGTGTTCGACAAATTCGATCATTTTGGGGCATCGGATTTTATAGAAGATTCATTAAGGATTTTAGCAAGGTGGCTAAACCATTGTGCACTTTGCTTGGCAAAGATGTTCCTTTTGATTTTGATGAGGATTGCATAAAGGCATTTCTAAAATTGCGTGAACTCTTATCAAATGCACCAATAATCCAACCACCGGATTATTCTTTACCATTCGAACTCATGTGTGATGCATCTGATTATGCGATCGGAGTCAGTTTTAGGGCAAAGGGTGAATAAATTACCTCACGTAATTTATTATGCTAGCAAGACATTAATTGATGCCCAATCAATTACACCACCACCGAGAAGGAATTATTAGTCATGGTGTATGCTCGACAAATTCCGTTCCTATTTGCTTGGATCGAAAATAGTGGTCTTTTCGACCACTCGCTTGAAATATCTTTTAGCAAAGAAGGATGCGAAACCAAGGCTGATCCGTTGGATCCCGCTTCTCCGTGAATTCAACTTTGAGATTAAAGATAAAAGGGGTTGAGAACGTTGGCGATCATCCGCCTAGAATTTGAAGAATCATCTATACCGAGACCATCCGTGACACATTTCCGGATGAACATTTGATGGCAATTGATGTAGCAAAAGTTCCGTGGTTTGCTAACATCGTGAATTATCCGGTCATCGCGTAATTCCACCGAGTGGGGTAAGAATGATAAGAATCTCTTTTCTCCCAAATAAAATACTATTTCGGATGAACCATATTTGTTTAAATTTCGCCGGATCGATCATTAGAGATGCGTGCGGAAGACGAGCAACTAAGCGCCCTAAATTTTTATGCCGGGCTGTGGAGGCCATTTGAGGACGAAGACCGCATGTAAAATCCTTCAAAGCGGATTCTCATCGCCTCAATCTTCGTGACGCTCAATACCGCAAGGAATGCCAACGGTCAATGACTTGGCAATATTTCACGACGAAATATGATGCCCCTTAATCCAATTCGATTGTTGAAATTTTCGATGTTTGGGGATTGACTTTATGGGTCCTTTTCCACCATCCTTTGGGTATTCATATATTCGTGGTCATGACTATGTCTCCAAATGGATTGAAGTCGTGGCAACCCGATCAAATGATCACAAGGTTGTGGTCAAATTTCCGAGAGAACATGTGTTTAACCGATTCGGGATCCCAAGAGCAATCATCGCGATGATGGCGGTTCGCATTTTTGCAATAGCCATTTTGCCACTTTAATGAAGAAATGCGACGTCACTCACAAAGTCGCTACGCATGTACCATGTGGAAGTGTCTAACCGGAAATCAAGCGAATTCTAGAAAAGACGGTGCAATAGGATAGAAGAGATTGGTCAAACCGCTATCCGATGCTTTGTGGGCCTATCAGATCGCATTCAAGACACCGATCGAATGTCTCCCTTCGTAATTGTCTACGGAAGGCATGTCATCTTCCGTCAATTGGAGCATAAGGCATTCGGCGATCAAACGATTTAATTTCGATATGCAAAGCAGGTCGAATCAAGGTTACAGCTTGAGTGAATTAGAAGAGTTACGCCTACGATGCGTATGAAAATTCAAAGATGTACAAGGAAAGGTACAAAAGTTGCACGATCAATTAATTTCTAAGGAGTTTCATGTTGGCCAAAAGTTTGGTTATTCAATTCCGACTTAAGCTTCATCCCGAAATTGAAATCTAGATGGGAAGGCCTGCGTTTAGTTGTTTCCATTAGTGAGCACGGCAATTGAAATTCAAAGCCTTCAGGACAATCGAGTTTTCTAAGTGAATGGGCAAAGACTCAAACCAGTGTTTGAGCCGATGACCCAGTTTAAGATTGAGGCAATGCACCTTAGTGATCCAGATTCTTGATCAATGAAGAGGTCGTTATGCCACTTAAACTCGGCTTCTCGGGAGGCAACCCATGTGTTTTATTTAGGAGTTGGACACGAGGTTTAGTTTAGGATTTAGGATTTATTTCTCTTTTTGTTTAGTTCTAGAATATTAGTTTTAGTTTAGTTTAGGTTATTTTAATTTCCAAATTAGTGTAGCCACATTACCTTCAATCTATTTTTGGTCATGTTCTAATTTGATGCCCATATTCTCGACTCGATCTTTGTGTTGAGGTACTTTTCAATGTGTTTGGGGGTACCTACTTATTTCAAACAATGAGGACATTGTCATTTTTAGGTTTGGGGTATGTATGATTATCTATCTTTCATCACTTATTTTTGATTTTCTTTGAAAAAAAAAAAAAATTTTTGGAACCATCATACATGATTTACTTTGCAATAGTTTTCAAACTTTAGTTGATGATGCATGTGAATTTAATTTTGAGAATATTGATGTCATATTTTGAATACTTGTATCTAGGATGATGAAGCTTAATGTGATAATTTGTGGATGACTCAAATTCATGCTTAGAATTTTGCACTTATACCAAGCTAAGACTTAGAAATCGATGAACTATTTTGAACGTTGAATCTTAGGTTCTTAGTGGAGACTAAACCCAAGATAAGCTTTAGAGCTAATTTCCGTCATTGATGAGTGAATATATAAACTCGGAGTTTTCTTTGAATACTGAATTATTTTGCATAATCATACATTTTATTTTGGCTTGTGACTTTGCATGATATCAAATTCATATTATTGTGTTAGAACGTCATCAGATATCTACTCAAGACAAATAGGCAAGGTTACCATCTTTTAAGGAATTGATTGAAGGCCATCTTTGGCTCGTTTGTGCTTAAAATGCCCCACCTCATATAAATTTATCCTTCTAGTACCCCTTTGAGCCTATAGAAAAATTTACCCTTATACATTCTTTGATAAGCCACGTTAACTTTAACCTTCACAATTTCAAAATTTAGCTTTACCTTCTTATTTAGAAATTAGGAACGAGGGATGAAAATGAGCGAAAAGAGAGTAAGTGGAGAGATAATGAGTTATGGTGTTTCGAGTGTATGGCAAATATAAAAAGAAAAAAAGAAAAGAAAAAAAAAAAAAGGAATGAAAAATGAGGTGCTTCAAGAAAAGGAAATTCAAAAGAGAAGAAAGAATGAGAAAAGAAAAATATTGAAAAGAAAAAAATGGTGAGAAATTAGAAAAGAAAAAAAAAGGAAAGAAGAGAAATAAAAAAAAAAAAAAAAAAAATCGGTTAGTTCCTTTTCCAATTTCTAAATTTTGAATCACAATTCCCTTTCTTTCTTACCCTTACCTGAGCCCCATTACAACCCTACAAAAGACCTTCATGATCCGATCTTGCATTGGTAATTGTCTTGTGGAGAGTCAATATATAATACTTATGACACTTGATATGACATGCTTAGGATATACAAGTATCGTTTTATGAGATTTATTTTGTTCATTGATTGGCATCGTGTTTCATTTATCATGTGAGACCCTTTTATTTGCTTTGTATTGATCTCTCACATGTGTGCGAAAACTTACCAATCATCGGAGTGATTTTATTTTGAGAGTATACCTAAAGTGAGGATTGAGTCAAGACAATGTGATCCGATGATTTCCGTTGGACTAGTTCCAGATGGATGAATCTTGGTTTTGGTATGCACACACTACACGTTTAAGCATGAATGGATGAGTTATCTAACGATTTGGAGCATTAGACTAATTTGAATGGATATTGGTATGATTAGTATAACATTGTTATTTAAAATTGAGAATTTGCATGTTGAATTGATTATTGATTTTGAGCTTTGAAGTTAAATATATGTTATAAAAATCAGATTTTGAAAACTCAATTTTACCGATGGTTTGAAATTTTTGGAAGTTTGTGGGTAACTTCACTGCAAGACCCTCGTGAGACACACAACCTCCACTAGGGATCACCTAGGGGTTTAAAGGCTTGTTGCACATGCTAAGTGCAATCGTGTTCCCTACGAAAGTGGCATTTAAATTTTAGGATGTTAGTTTGATTTGCTTTATATTTCTATCATTCTCTTTGCTCGAGGACTAGCAAAGTGTAGGTTTTGTGATGAGTAGTGAAATATGATGATATTTCACCCTAAATACCTATATTTAGTCAGTCCGATGAAGGCTATCGATGAGATTTGCTAGATTTGAAGTGTTTCGTAAATACAGTCAAGTTTCTAAAACAGCCCAAGAATCCCGAAAATAATGTCAAAACACTGCTATTTTGGGTCATTGAGAACTTAGTGCGACTTGCAGCTCAATTTGGACCTTCAAGACGTCAGATTCAGGAAATTGCTAAAACATAAAAGTTGTAGAGCTCGTCGTCAGCTTTCCAACGCCTCAAGAATCACCTCAATCCGAGTTCGGTACAGAAAATTATAAGCAAAATACCGAGGCAGTGTCTGATGCAAAGCTAGGCGGGAATTCACGAAAATTACTCTTAGATGTCAATCGAGAGAGGTATTAGGGTTAGGCTATTATAAAAAGGGAAGCCACGAGTTTCTTAGGGGGATTATTATTTTTTGCAATTAGAATATTATTCATTCTTTCTTTTTAGTTTTTAGGGCTCTTCACTTTGTCGTGAATATTTTCTTCATCTTTTCAAGTCTTCTTCTCTCCTTCTTCTAGGGTTTATTCAGGGTAGATTGTACCTAGGATTTGCATTATTTTTCTCTGAGAAATTCATAGATTGTATTTAGGAAAAACAATTGCAAATATCTTTTGGAAGAAATAAAAGAGGAATGACTTTGAAAGAAAAAGGAGATCAAACACCAAAGATGAGCGGCTAAATCAGTAGATCGGGGAAGATGCGATCCCCAGATAAGTACCCATGTTTATGATTAATACCGCAGTCTATTATTGTTATCATGGAATCGTTTTGCTCAAAGTTTGTGTGATTGAAAATATTTTAAATGCTTTGTTATGACCGTTGATTGCGCGTATCAACGGCCGTAATCGCTAGATCTGGACCTGCAGGCTGATCTAGGCTGTAGAGCGATTATGTGCTGATTGTCGTGATCTAAATATCATGAGATACGCTATGCTTTTTACATGACTCATACCGCAATGTTAGGCTGAGTCATTGTTTTTAGATAGGGTATGCCGGAATGATGATCATATTTTATTTCAAGTCATTTTTCTAGATGAATGATGGTGTGAATGATGATTTAATGAAACTGTGGGTTTTAATGATAGAAAAGGGGTACGAATCTGGGGTAGCATATTCCTTGATCTCATTTTAATATTGTTCGTAGATTTATCAGTAATTAATTGTTTAGATTAATTTATTTTTCTGCATTTAGGAAAAGTGCGTTAAGTTTTTGGTAAAATTGAATCTGCCCTTTGGTACTTCCTTAGGGACGTTTTTAAAATCTCTAAAAGAATTAATTAAAAATTCACGTTTCCCTGTGGGTTCGACACCCCTGTTCTTGCCATACTGCAATAGATCTTGTGCACTTGCAAGGGTTACATTCTAAATCGATCACTGATCCGAGAGGGAAGTTCAAGCCTAACTGAGAGGGACCTTACGTCATTCGGGAGGTGCTTCCGGGATATGCCATCTACCTCACCACCATGGACGGAGATCACTTTCCTGAGCCCATCAGTGCTGGGTATGTCCAACGATTCTACTCTTAGTCTCTCGCAGCGAGGTAAGTATTGATGAAATAGATACGTGATTGCTTAAGGACCACACAAAAGAGGCCATCAATCCAAGCCCAGTAGCCAAAAAGCCTACCTAAAATAATCATACCCCTTGCTACTCCATTTGAGCCTTAGCCTTTCTTTCAATAAATCCTTCCCCGGAAAAGAAAAAGTGTGTTCATATACAAAAAAGAGGAAGAAGAGAAAGTGAAATTACTATCAAAATCAAAAAAATTGGAAAAGCAAAATACCAAAAAGAGATTGTCTGAAAAAAATAGAGAGCAAAAAAAAAAAGAACAAAAAAATATAAAAAAATAGAAATGAAAAAGAATAGAAAACTCATGGGGCATGTAAAGTAAAAATCCCCCAAGGATGAAGTGTATTAAGGCAGCTGGAACCCAGTCAAGGAAACCTTTTTAAACCCATAATACCTTCAAATTCTAACCTTACCCATGGCCACAATACATCCCGGAGAAAAGCCCTCTTTAAGGTCCACAAGCAGTTACAGTATCAGTTGAGTCAACACGAGCCAAGCTGAGGCGACACCAGAACTCTATCTAGCTGACTATGACAAAATCGATCTCCATGTCGTGGCCTTCTGTCTAAAAAAGAAAAATAATAGAAAAAGAGAGAGAAGAGAAAAAAATAAAATAAAATATACAAGCTCAAAGCAAGAAGAACATAGTGAAAACCCAAAAGGGTGCTACGAGTAAAAAGAACGAGTTTGTGCGGACCAGGTGAAAACTCATAAGGGCGCTTGGGGTAAGAAAGTAGAACCCATGGACGTGGTGAAAACCCGAAGGGGTGCCATGGATAAAAAGAGGGTGATCATGGGCATGACGAACCCACCTTGGGCGTTGTGAGTAAAAAGAGATTAAAAAGAAAAAATTATTTGGAAAAGAGGAATGATGAATGAAATATTTAAATCCTCGGTTCGCGCTCTCCTGTTACTCCCTTTGTCCGACTGGGCCGCTCATGATTAGATCGAATCGGGTCCCGACCAAGTATGTCTTCAGGATTGCACCGTCAAACGTATGACCCTAGGTAAGGAGGAAAGGTTGATTCGATCTGAAGGGATAGGTGTTCCGGCCTTGGTAAAACTTTTGGGCCTTATCTAAATCCAACCACGTAGGGAGGTTCAACCATGCTCAGAATAGAACCCGTCCTCTCCCCATGTGACTAAGGCATCAGACCAAAAAAAAAAAACCATTAATTAAATAAAGGAGAAGTAATGCTTTTTGTAAGATAATAGATTTTCCTTTTCTCATTTACAAATTGTATACTTCTTACATCACATCCCAAAAAATAGTCGGTGTGATGTTTGGCTTTCTTTTCTTTCTTTCTACAAAAAAAAGAAGCAAAAACATAAAGAAAATATGTATACCAAAAATGTGTGTATCTGAATTGGGGTTTCTTACGCCCCTTTCTATATGTCTGATCTATGCAAAAAGGTATGTGCAGGATAGGATCAACGACCCAACTCGCGCTTCAAGGCATGGATCTTCGCATGTAAAGTGTCCTCCCGAGCATCTCGCTCGGTCTTCCAGTGACCGTGGAGACTTCGGTACCACTTCTAAGAAGCATCAGTAGCCCCAAGAACCTCACCTAAGGCGCCTTCCAGATGAAGGAACTCGCACTCAGCTACATCAGCTCTAGCCTCTGCTATTTCTGCTCTAACCTTTTATTTCTCTGAATGCTCGTGCAAAACTTGCTTCTCATCCACTAGCAGCTCAATGCAGGCCTGAAGCGCCGACTCCTTCTTTGGCCAAGGCCCTCCCACATCACTGCTCTCTACCTAATCCAGATGATTAGCAGTAGGCTGGTCAGCCAATAGCCAAGCCTCATACTCTCGGGAGGACTGAACCAAATCTCCCTGCTCTAAATCACACATGAGCGTCGATTGATGCATCTCCCAAAGAGCAGCAATCTGATCCATGTCCTCAGAGGACCCTCGAGAAAAGATCAAAGAACATAAAGGGGGTTTCATCTCACAAGGCACCTGTTGAGAACAACCGAACTAACACAGTACCCAGAATGGGAAGTAGAAGGTATAGCCAGTCAATCCCAGGAGGGTGATGCCCTCATGGTCTCTAGAGCGAACCACTGGAATAGTCCGATCTAACCAAGGAAGCCTCCATACAAGCTCAACAGTAGTCAGCTAGAGTTTCAACTCTGATATATCTCCCTGTGGGAGCATATGCCACCTGCCCAAAAAGCATCGGACCACCTCACCTCGAACGATGTAAAAGTGAGGCACTGGTCTCAAGACGGCAAGATTCTCACCAAACCAGACCTGGAGCAGAAGCGGACATCCCCTGAGGCACTCCACCTTGCCCAGAGCGAAGGCATCAAGACAACGATAGAGCTCTGCTAGGATCAGATGCATCACTGATCTTCCCCCCTCCAATTCTATCAAAACATCGCAAAGAGCTAGAGAGAAGCTCTCTCCCCTAGTAAAGAAAAGGACTTCAGAGATGAGACCGAGAGCAAAGGCCTTCACATGAAACATGTTCCGAACTGGCAATTTTTGAAGACTTTCGTCACCGAAAAGTTCTCTCAGGAATTTTATCAAACACCTAGGGGGCCCTCCGATGAGACTTTTCTCATATTCAGATTTCTTCAAACCCAAAGTAAGGTGGACGACTTTGGCATAGCTTGGCTTTGGCAATACTCTTGCAAGGCCTCTATGGAGCTTCAAACCCGACAAGTTGGAGAGCTCTTTAAGTGTGGGAGATAGCTCCCGCTTCACAAAATGGAACACATGGGCCTTTACATCCCAAAAAGAGGTTGTCGCATGAAGTAGGTCCCACTATGGAAGAACCTCAAGGAAGGACGAGAGGTGCGACACTCCAAGCCAATCCAGATCAATGTACTCACTCTCATTCAGGCTCCCAAGCCAATTTTTGAGAAAATCGGGCCCCAAGCCCAAAGAGGGGAGTAAATTGGTTCCGGACCCTCCATGTAGGGGAAGGTTGGAAAGCGAGTCCATTGACATACAAAGATTTTCCAAGGATATAAAATTCGATGTAGGACGATGGACCCACCCTTGGGAAAGCAAGGAGAGAAAAGGGCAACATAAAATTCCAAGCTAAAATGAAAAGAGAGGAAAAAAGGCCTTTCTTGGGCTTAAAAGGGCCCAGTGCCCCCAGACTATACCTAGCGCATGTAATACATGCGCCAATGTATTTTTTCCAGGATTTGGCCTGATGCATGTAATACATGCGTCAGACCAATCTAGCCCCCTTTACAACAAATATGGGCCTTAGGGGGGGTTTTGATCTTTGTTGGACCCTCCTAGCCAGCACACCTATGTTTCATACTATGATCGTATAACACTCCAAAGTTTCTGTGGCACCTAATAAGTGTTCATTTATTTATGCAGGAAAAATCTACATTAAAAATGGACAAAGCATTGAACAAAGTAGGTGGCCCTAGAGGCCCTCTTTTGGCCAAAATCAAACCTATTTTGCAAACAATCAGACATACTACAAGGGAAACAAAGCATACAAAAAAAAGAACGAGCATTAATATTCCAAATGAATCAGCTGAAGAACCATCCAAAGTACCATATCATCCCTTACAAGTTGATCAAAATCCCAAAATGTGTTCCAAAATGTCTAAAAGAAAACTTTGTCAAAAAAAAAAGCCAAGCCTAATCCCTAGCAGCCCCCTTTGACTTCTTACGGCGAGGCGAGGATCTCTGATAAGTCCGCATGTCCCCCACATGGGCCCATGCCTGAGAGAACCTGCTAAGCAATGAGCGCGTTTCCTTCTCACGAGTGCACTACAAAACATACCCAAAGACACTCATTAGGATTGGTCAAAAAGGTACAGGTAGCAAAGGCAAAGATGAGAACCAGGCAGCATGATACTCACCACTTCCACATCCCGGAGATTAGCAATATTACTGTAGTACTAGGCCTAGTTCACCATTGATTCGTAGTTCTGCACCAAGGGGAAAGACATCAGTCGCAGGAAAAATGTGCATATCCCTAAAGGAGGCAATCAAAGCAAACAAGCAGAGGAGAGAAACTTACCCCAGGAACCAATTCAAGGGGTGGGACCCGAATTGCTTTCACAGAAATACGGGCCAGCTTATCCACATTGGCGCACAAACCCGAAAGGAACACATCATCAAGATGCCTAAAGGTCCCCTGGACCTCAGCAGGCGAGCTACCAGAAGCACCCGTGCCAGTGGGGTCAGAAGGACCAACTCCCGAAGCTTCAGCAGTATCGCCGCCGTCCCATCATCACCATCATCATCCGAGTCACCTCCCTGGTCAAACTATGAAAAAGATAGGAATCCGCTCAGTAAAAACACAATAGGATCAAAGCCAGATGATACTATCTGCAGGGAAAGGAAGAGTAACCTGAGAGTGTGGGCCGCCGAAAGCCAAGAAATTGGCTCCTGATATGAAGCGTGGGAGAAGGAACTGATAAGGCAGGGACTCATACCACAGCTGGTATGCCCCAGGCACAAGAAGTTCATTAATAGCGACTCCATGATGAAGAAGCGCAGTAGCAAGCTCCTTGACCGTACCCACCGGCGACATGACATTTGCAAGAAGAGTCAGCGACATGACAGGTTGGTTTCGGTACTGATGTACCACTCGCTCTCCCAGATAATAGGCCCTAGCCCATGCTCCATAGATGAAGATGACGCGGCAGTCAACATAAAAGCGAGACGGGACCACAGCAGCCTGATCTTAAAAAGGAGAGTCGATGTAAGGAGAGTCCACACAAAAGAGCACCCCATCAGACAGATAAAAAACATAACTAAAGAAAACTCCAAGAAAACGAGAGAGAGAAATAGCGATACCTGCTCCGGCATCATCAGGTCGAACTGAGATCTCAGGCCCATCTCTAAATGTTTCATGCCAACATCCTTGCAGCGAAGCTTGTTCCAATTACTCAGGAGCGGGTAGGTGTATTCCTCGGAGTGAAGAAGGGGGCAACCTGGCTGGAAGTACAGATATCCCCAAGCCTGAAAGGAGCAATATGCATAAAAGGCGTGTCAGAAGTAGGAAATGACTAACCGATAAACCAAGGAAAGCACAAGAATTGGAGGTTACCTCTAAGGCAGGCCGAAAGCCAACCACGAACTTCGCATCCCCAGTGGATACTCGGGCTATGCTACACATCAACATGGCATATCCGACTCTGCCCCAATCGTATCGGTGTACCTCATCCCAATCACCCATGATGCTCAACAAGGATAAGGAGACCCGCCCGCCACTGGCATTTGTAAAGAGGGTCTTGCCCAGCAGTATGAGGAGCGAGATGTGAGCCAACATCAAGGCATGCCTAGGCTCAATAAAGACGTCCGCATTCGGCTGCCCCAGATCTAACAGATCATGCAAACAAAACTGATCAAACAACCACGACATTTTAACTTCCCAGCAGTGCAGATTTGAGGAGGAGGGATAAGCGCCGATCAATTGAGTAACCTCCTCCCGACTAGGCATGCGAAGGTTTGCCACCGGTTGGCCCCTATCCGAATCCTCATGATCATAGACCAATCAATAGGGGTCAAGGTCATCTCCACCGTAGCCCTGTGGAATGTCATGGTCTCAGGACAGAAGTGCTCAATTAGGGCTCTTAGATAGGCCACATCAGCCTGCATCGCAAGGCATGATAGGAATCCCCAAAACCGGCCTAGGCGAGAAAGAGCTTCACCACCGGAGGGAGGTAGAGATAAAATCGCTGGAAGTCTAACCAACCTCCCCTTAACACGATAGGGGGTAATTCCTACATCAAGTTACGAGGTGTCAGATCCTGAGGGTATAGCGAGCTCGCACATGGAAAAATATCTAAGTTCATTTCTTTACCTTGCCGGCAATACCGAAGTTGGAGATATGAATGTGCTGCTGATGGAGGAGGCCGGTTCGGGCGGTCTCACCCTGCATCTCATACCATGAACCAGCAGGACGTTCAACTATGAAGAATTGTTGCCCACTTCTAGCCCCTCTTCCTGGTCTTCCTCCTGCACGTATTCTTCTTCGTTCAACATGCTGAGGTAAATACAAGCAATCGTATCAGGGCAGATCAATAATAGAAATCCATTTGTGCTACAAGCCAAAGGAAGGTAAGTATGCCCTTTCTTTTCTTCAAAACCAAAAAAATTCTCTTTCTCTTTATGTGCAAAACCAAAAGAACCCTTTCTTTTATGTTCAAAATAAAACCAACAAAAAAAAAAAATCCCTTTCTCTTATGTTCAAAATAATACAAACCAAAAAAACAAAACCCCTTTCTTTTATGTTCAAAATAAAACAAAGCAACAAAAAATCCTTTCTTTTATGTTCGAAAATTAAAACGAAAACAAAAACAAAAATCCCTTTCCTTTTTGTTCAAAAAATATATATAAACAAAAACAAAATTCCTTTCTCTTTACAAAATACACAAAAATCCTTTTTCTTTATATGCAGAAATAAAAATAATACAAAAAAAGAAATCCTTTCTTTTATGTGCAAGAAAAAATAAAAACGAAAATAAAAATAAAAATAAATGGATATATATATATTCTAATAAAAAAAACCATAAAAAGAGAAAAATAGGGCATCATTCATACAATAAAACATCAAACCCATCATCAATAACCATGCTTACAAGAAAAATAACCCATTTATCATCTAAAAATACAAAGATCATAACCACATTGCAAGGAAATTCAAAAAAAATCAAGTAAAATGGGTTTAAAGTGATTACCTTCAATGAAAAATGGGTCCTTGATCTAGTGTAGAGTAGGCGATTAATCGACACGAGCACGCACCGACAATAAAGCACGTTAGGGATCAATGCAAGGGAGCCCTAGGAGGAGGAGTCATTTTGGTTTAGAGAGAGGGAGGAAAGAATTTTTTAGGCTCGAGCTCGGGTTCTTAAATTTGCCCCCCCAGCCATGCTTGGCACAACTAATATTTGCGCCAAGTTGTTTTGGCCCTCCATTTGGCCTGGCGCAAGTAATAGACGCGCCAAGCTACTTTTGGGTTGGGTTTTGGCTTAGTGTGGATCATACACACACAACCTAGTCCCCTTTCTTGTGCTTTATTGTTCTGTAGATGCACACCCCCCCCCCCTCCTCAAAGGCATTTCAATCTTCATTTGACTTGCCCGGGAAACTATGCTAGAATAATTGGATCGAGATCGATGAGCATGCTCAAAGAATCTCCATCATACATATGATAAACATGAAAATCCAAAAAAATCACATAAAATGATAGCTTGAAAAAATAAAAATCATATAAAATGATAGCTTGAAAATAAATAAAAATCACATAAAATGATAACTTGAAAAATCCAAAAAATCACATAAAATGATAACTTGAAAAATTCAAAAAGTCACATAAAATGATAGCTTGAAAAATCCAAAAAATCACATAAAATGATAGCTTGAAAATCTAAAACAATCACATAAAATGATAGTTTAAAAATCCAAAACAAATTCACATAAAATGATAATTTAAAAATCCATAAAAAAAACTCACATAAAATGATAGTTTAAATAACATAACAAAAAAATCTACAAAAAATGACACGTTCTCCCAAAAAGCGTGCGACATCTATTTCGCTCCGCTCGGGAAGTCGTGCTAAATTGACTTTGGGATCAATGGGATCGCCCAAAGACCTCGAACCCTGCTTCATGCAGGGGCACCCGTGACCGGTCAGATGGGGCAATCAATACTTCGTATGATTAGACACAAGTTGTAGACCCTTGCGTGTTTGCTTCACGCCTATCTTTAAGTGTGGGTCGATCACCCTCTTACTTACGGAGCTGTTGAATTCAGAATGAATCTTGAACATCAAGCACCTTCAAACCATCTCGAGAGGCAGACATTTTTCTCAGCATATTGGGCTTTCGCAACTCGCTCCACCTCGGTTATGCCCACTAATATCGCTAAGTGCTTGGGAACCGATTACCTTGAGAAACGGACATTTTTCCCGACATACAAGGCTTTCATTTTCTCACCATGTTTTTCATCTGATGTTTGAGGTTCGTTTTGAATACAGTGGACCCATCAGTAATGCCTTGGGCCTCTTCGAATGTCTCTTATCTTTGGTATTCGATCATTTGTGATCGGATACCAAAGAGGGGCATCTGTAGATACCCTAATTTGGCCCAAGGCCCGATCGAAATACATTTCGAGAGAGGCACACTTCTAAGCTTCTGATGGCATGTATGGTACTCTTAGGAACCTCCCCAAAACCTTTGGAGCCATCCCAAACCCTTAGGAGATATCCCAAACCCTTAAGGATCATCCCAAATTCCTTAGAATTTACCCCGAACCTTTAGAAACTAATCCTGACCCTTAGAATCGTTTTCGAACCCTAAACCTAACTTTCTCGGGAAATGAATGATGAGTGGTGCACCGAGATTGGCTGAGATCTTTTACTATGATCAAATCATATACCATTGAGAAGTAGAAGTCTCCAGCTTTCCAACAAGCCAAGAATAACTCCAATCAGAGCTGTACATTGAAAGATATAGTGCTCCAAAGTTTGAGTCAAATTAGGATTTTTGGTGAAGATCCCCATAGGGATTTGCGCAACTAATAGGTGCGCCAGTTTCAAGTGGGTCCCACCTCGGGCAGCCAACCTCCCAAAACCCTATTTAGCACTATTTTACTATACCTAAGCTTGGCGCGTCTATTAGTTGCGCCAAGCTTAGGAACAAATTTCAAGATTGGGGTTTGACTTGTTGAGATCTTGATGCCCTAGGTGTATTTTGCTTGTTTTGTTACATCCTTCCCTAGACTATGTGCAACCCTTGAGTGACTTAAAGCCCTAACCTATCATCCACCATTGAAGCTAATTTTCACACATTTCTAAACTCCAAAAACCCTAGGAAACCTTAGAAGGCTGGATTACCTAATTACTAATCTTACTTAGCCTCTAAACACCCTCCTAACCTCTCATTTTCCTATAAATAGAGAGGCACCCCTCCCTTTGAAAGGGCTTGAAAACTTTCTTAAGAGAGAAAAGATTAAAGAGAGCTCTTCTCCCCTTTGGTGCACCATTATCCATATAAATTTCATAACCTAAAAGTTTCCTTTAGACCCCTTCTTCCATCAAAAATCTCATAGGTTAGGTGAGAGCTATCCCCTAGCTTTCTTCCTCTACCCCTTAGCTTCAAGCCTTAGGAGTTAGAACCCTTTGTTCCATCATACAAGCCATTAGAAGCTCACTGAAGCACACCTTCGCAAAGGTCCATAGCGGTGCAACAAGGGCCCGAGAGCTCCGGCTCTCCCCTCTACTCCTCTACCTTCTCGATTCTTTTTCTATCATCGCATTTGTGCCGTTATGTCGCCGGAATTTTGGTAGGAACGGAGGGGCACAAATAGGATTTGAATGCCCTAAGGGCGAGAGGAAGGCTTTTTTTGCTTCTTAATTTATTTTTACTTTTGGCCATAAGTAGAGACCGCATTAAGTGGGTTAAACGGGGGTCGATTGATCGAGGGTTTAGGTCGATCGATCACTCAAGAACAATCTTCGATTGATCGAGGTTTTAGGTCGATCAATCGAGGAGTAGAATTCAAAATTTGAAAAAAAAATTCCGAATTTAAAAAAAATTCAAATTTTTGAATTTTGAAATTCCAAAAATCTAAAGATTATGGTGGAGAAATTTGTCAGATTTTTTGGAGTCGATTGATTGATGGTTTAGGTCGATGAATCGATCTCAATGTTTTTCAATTTTTTCTCTTTTTTTTTGTGTTCGATTGATCGATGGTCTAGATCGATCGATCGATACTCAAAAGTATACTTTTTTTTTTCGAAACTAGTGAAGTTGTTGATTCATACCTACAGAAATTCTTAAAATTAATTTTTTATTTCCTAAGAATTTTAAATTTTCTATGCCCAATCCCCGACAATGGCACCAAAAACTTGTATTTTAAAGTTATGTTTTACTCGCAAGTGCATGAATCGGTTTACAGATAGTGGGTGCGGAGTACGAGATCGTTCCCACGGAGATTGGTGAGAAAATTCAAATGAGGAAACAGTAATTGATAAAGGGATTATCACATATCTGTCACAATAACCACTAATTTAAGACTCTGAGAGTTTTGATGAATGAGATAAATACTAATACAAGCTGAGAATTTAAGCAAATAATGAGAGATAAGGATTGGGATGTTGAATCCTCCCATCGTAGGTTTATCATTTACACAATACAAATTTGTGAATTAGGATATGAAATTCTTAAAAGATAATTAAGAAGGAGCACCGGCCCAGAACACACCTGAGTTCTAACTTGTGGATCTGAGATCACGGAGAGGTATGATTCACCCCTCATGAGTGTATGATTAACATTCACACCTCAGACAACAGTTAGAACCCAATCTCTAGGGTAGACTCCACACTACCAATTTGAGATCACGGAGAGGTATGATTAACCCCTCATGAGTGTGTGATTAACACTCACACCTCAGATAGTAGTAGAACCTAACCCTGAGATAAGTTATAGTTTGGATAAAATCTTCATTGCAATGCTAGAATCATAGGGCATGATTAGCTCCTAGATTTCATACCACAATCAAATCATATTCATATCAATAATAACACTAGGGACTTTAAAAGAATTAAATACCTCAACCATAGATTTATATTAATATAATTGAATCCCTTGGATGGGGTTCATTAGATCCCCATCCTTAATGAAACTAGCCACAAATGATTAAATTAGACAGCATGATAAGAAAAATAAATCAACATAAATATTAAAATACCGTACTGAACTTTAACTAAATCCACAAAAAACTTTAATCCCCATCTCCACAATTCTTCTTCAAAAGTGCATAAGTAAAAATTAATCTAAATCTTACGTCTAGAAAAATGAACACTCCAAACTGGAAAAAAACTGGGACTCAATGCCCTTGAGAATTGAAAAGCAACAAAACAGAAAAATGCAAGCGGAGAGATCCCTTCTGAATCCTCAGATTTTCCTTTAAATATCATCCCATATCCGGATTTCAAATTCAAATTTGAAATTGGTCGATTGATCGACTTAAGTGGTCGATCGATCGACCAAATTAGAGTTTAAATTTTTGAATTTAAAATTCTCCGAACTATGTCGATTGATCGACCAATAGGGGTCGATCGATCGACCTAGTTAAATGGTCCGATCTCATGTATTCTTTGCTTCACTGCTCTGGTGTCTGTGCACTTTGCATCCTTTTATGCCCCTTAATGCATTTAATGACCAATTTGACCTTAAAGTCATAAAACTTCATAAATCTTATTAGATAGCTTTCATCGGATGGGTAAATGCAAGTCTTTAGGAGTGAAATATCAACATATTTCACTACTCATCACACTACTTTGATCGAAAGAAAATCCAACCTCAGGCGTCAATTGATGCTGAATTTCTTCGATGATTATTCCTATATCGGACTCTCTTATTTAGACATTATAAGGAGTCGGTTTACAAAGTTCTAATTCTAATAAAAGAAATAAAAATTTCCTAATATAACTCTAATTCTAATTTTATCTTTCCTTCTTTCTTTACCTTGATCAACTGATATGCTTCTAGATTTTCTTTACTTAGCAGCAGAGTTCTTCTAGAGATATTCATTAATCTCCTCATATTCATGATTAGTAGAACTTCTAATTGTAGAGATCTTCTAATTCTGTACACGGCAGTTATGATTCTCACGTGATCAGTAGCTGTGAAATAAGCTTTCTGTTAAATCGCTAATAACGATTCTCTACTTCTTCTCTGATGGAAAAGCATAAATCACAATTCTCCACTTTCAATATGGTTCATAGAGAATCGTCTGCCAAGTCTATTGAAGCTAAAAGAAGAAAAAGATAAAAGAAGCTGAAGAATCGTAAGATTTTCCAAGAGCGAGAGACTATGAAAGCCAAAGAATCGTTATTTACAATTCTTCAGAAGAAGCTGCTCAAGGAAGAGAAGAAATTACGATTTTTCATTCTTTTCAGTAGGTTGAACTTTCGTCTTTCAATCTATTATCATTCTTACTGCTTTTTGAGTTCCTTTTAACAAAGATTATCATTAGGGCTCTCTTTTGCTGCTTATTTTAAATATCTGTACATCAGTAGCTTATTAGTAATAAACTAAGTCCTAACATCACTAAGTTAAGGGTGATAAAATTATAAATTATGTGAATGATCACACCCTCAAACTTAAGCTTTGCTAGTCCCTAACAAACAAGGAAACATAAAATATTCTAAAACTAAAATTTAAATGCCACTTTCGTAGGGAGCACGATTGCATTTAACTGATGCAACAAGCCTTTAAACCCCTAGGTGATCCGTAGTGGAGGAGTTATAGCCTCCTGAAAATTTTCAGAAAAAGTTACCTACAAACTTCAAAATATATATTTTTTTGGATTTTTCAAAAAATATATTTTTTTTTCCAAACCAAAATAATTTAACATTTCAAAACTAGTTTTGTACACTAATACTTATTCAGTCAATCATTATATATTCATTATTTTTTTAAAAATTCAAATATTTTATCCTTATCTTTCCATCACCACAATTATCCTCTATCAGAATTCAATAATTTCAATTCAGTATTGCATGGAGTGTGTGCATATCAGTGAAAAGTTTATTCATCGTTGATTTTTCTAAACTGCAATTTTTAAAAAATATTTTCATCCAAACTCACTTTTCAGCATACTCTAAAAAATAATCGAAATTTCGAATTCTCACAATGATATATGTTCATGATATTCTACTGACAATCAACTAATGAATCTCATAGAAAGGATAATCAATTCTGTTCATATAACTTCTTTATTTATTCATAGTATCTAATTCATATATCTCTAATAGACTTATATTTTTACAAATCGTAAATCACAAAGGCCTTTTCTTCAGCTTGTAATGGGGCTATGGATATTAGAAGGTCCCAATGAAAAAAGTAGAGAAGATTCAAAATTTATTTTTGAGAATTTAGCTTTTCCTTTTCTTCTTCTTCTATCATTTTTCTGCTTCAGTAAGGATCCAAAATGTTGGACAACTTCTTTTCATTTTTTTTCTTTTTTTCTATTGTAAATCTCAATTCTTTTCTTCTCTGTTTTTCTCATTTTGGAAGCTTTTTGCTTCTCCTTTTTTTCTAAATCGTCTTTTTACGGTTTCTTATTCCTTTTCCCGTACTTTTTTTTATACTTGTATTTCTTTTCAGATGTACCCTTTTTCAGTAAATCCTTTATCTATTATTTGCATACTCCTTTCACTCCCTCTTCTTCCCTTCTCTAGCATTCTAAACTCTCAGAAATTATAAGGGTTAAAGGTAGAAAGCTTTGGGCAGTACATATGGTTAAAGGTTTATATAATTTTTGTACAAAGAAATTTTTGATTTAAGCTTCTAATATGGGTTCAAAGGATAAAATATCTTGGGATATTTGGCTTTTTTTACTCTGGTTTAACAAAAGATGGCCTTTGGTCATTTTCACGATTTACTAATATGAATGTCTTATTACTTTGATATATTTACTAGACAGTTCTAAATAAAGAAATAATCATATTTTCAAAATATTTTAATTCTAATTTCAGCAACATGAGATTTTAAATTGACAGCAATAGTAGAAAAGTTAAAAGAAAATTTTATGGCATGAATAAAAATAGCCTCTCTAAAAAGAAAAGAGGAAATATGGCCCTAAAGCTCACTGGTTATATAATTTTAAAATTATATCTAAAATATTTTTGCAGTTCAGATCAATTATATAGTTTCAAGCATTCATCTGATACAGTGTTCTAAAGGTGTTTTACTTTGAATTGTAACTTTTTTATTTTGATATTTTGAACTACTACTATGATGGATTGCTAAGAATTTCAAATTTTCATATTTTTCATCATAAATCACATATAATGATTAACTAAAAATAATAAAAACTATATTAATATATTAAAAAAATAAATAAATAAATAAAGTTAGTGTATCCCCCCCACCAAACTTAAATAGGACAATGTCCTCATTGTTCAAAATAAGGGACATACAAAAAATTATTTATTTAAATTCACCGCTGGTTAGTTATCGGGCATATAATCTGTAAAAATATTTCAATAATTTTTCCCCCAAACTTAGGAGAAAAATACTTCCGATATGTTAAATGAAACTAAAAAAAACTGTTAAATGTTAGTAAAAAAGTTAGTAAAACAGCAACATAAAAAAACTTTTCATATATATATATATATGAACTAATTATAGGAATAAAGATAGAAAACTAATTATATTACAAAAATTTCTATGAAAAATTTAGACACACACTAAACTAGACATAGGCATCAACATCCAAAAGATAAGATCTCCGGTAAAGATCGGTCCTCGGCTTCTAACCACCTTCAATCAGAATCTCGTCTCCCCTCCTCTTCTTTAGCGAAAGCATTTACCCTCTCACAAGGTTGCTACTCCAAGAGCTATCAGAACATTCCCCACTGCCCTTCAAAATCCCTTAATAGAGCACCTCGCATTCCTTCCATGAAAGAACTGTAACATCACAGTTAGGTTCTTTGAATGGTGGGAAAGTGAACACATCTCCAGACCACCCTCCACATATAGTTCTTCCTTGGTAGGTTGGGAAGGGGGAACTACAAGCAATGGAGAAGGGTGACGAGGAGATCAAGGCTGGGATGGGAGATAACGCTAGAAATTACAACCCATCGTCGCTATATAGGAAGTCGCATTCTGGGTTGTTGGTTAAGGTATAAAGGTTAGGAAGTGGGGGAAAATGGGGTCTTTGAATCTGGGCTTGGCTTTGGGTTAAGTTTAAGGTCAAGGGTGGTCTGTGTGGATGATTCAGCATTTTGAATAAGTCGTTGGTGCTTTAAATCTTCTGCTTTCTGTTGTGCAACCAGGAGCTCAGCTTTATATTTTTCAAGAATTTTATCAAGTATTTTGCTAGAATCACTTGGTTTATATTTTTCCGTCATAGGGTATAAGGTTTTAGGGTTAAGGACGGAGGAAGAAGGAAGGTTATGGGAATTGGTTTGTGGATGGGCATGGATTTATAGGGAAAAAGTTTTGCTTTGAACCGTCACTTCAAGTTAAATGTCTAGGTGTAGGTTACTAGGTTAGGGTGGTTGGCAAGTGGCAAAATTGAATGCTCTGTATGACCGTTCCTCTACAAGTTAAATTTCCAATATAACCGATAAGATATATCACCGGTTCTCCTGTTCCCCAGAATTGTCGTTTGCAATTCTGGATAATGATCACCAGACTCTGTGACTTTATAAATCATAGTCGCTACGATTAGACTCAACATTCACAAGTAATAGTAAATCCATACTCGTCAAGTGATTATGAAATAAAGAAAATAGTCATTTAAGATTAATAATATAAAAATTGTAAGGATCCTCTTCAACACTACTAGTATACATATGTTACACGTATTTGCTACGGGTGAGTCGGTAGCTCGACAGGTTTAGGAGGAGCTCAATAATGATCAAGAGAAGTTGATGTGCCTCCCATAAAAATATGTCCTCCTTGGTTGCCAACTGGGCATGAGGAAAAATAAGTACTCTGGCTCATGTTAGCCGTCATGGTTAATTTCTCGACTTTAATATCTAACCGTGTAATGGATTCCAGGAGATTGTTGAGTAACTCGATTTGAATCTTGCCATGATGTAATCAACTATCTGCTATCTACATCAGGGCTTCCTCTATGTCTGTATGGTCTTGTGTTTGTGTGGGGTAAAATATAGGAGTTTGCAGTGGAATTCTCTGGTTCAGGCTGTGGTTAGGTCCACAGACTTCTCTTTTTTGAGATGTTGGGTGTGATTTTACACTCAACAGAGATTGAATTTTTGTCTTCCAAAACTTTAATTTTGGAAAGCAATTCATCAATGACTTAAATTTGTATAATCCTCTCTGCCTAAGGGGTATACTCCTTGCAGTCTCCATTTCAGTCTCACCTAGTCCTTGGCATTGTACTGGTTCCCCTCTAAAATTCTTAAAGAATTCCCACGCAGTCTCAGCAGACAACATATGGAACATCCCTCCACAGGCAACATCAACTACGTGCCGCGTTGCATCATTCAAGCCTTTATAAAAAGTGAGTACTATTTGTCATTTTGGGATCTCATGATGAGGACACAAATACAAAAGTTCGTTAGGGCGAGTCCACCCCTCTTCAAGAGATTCATCCGGATATTGTTTAAAAGTTCTTATAAGATACCGGATTTGATTCGTTCTGTATATTGGGAAGTACTCCATGAGAAATCCTCGTTCCAAGTCCTCCCAATTACTGAACGAATTATGTGGAAAAGAGTGTATCCACATAGATGCTTCATCTCTAAGAGAGTATGAAAATAGCTTCAAGCGAATAGATGTAGCGGGCAAATTTGTGATGCGAATAACGTTGCAGACTTCTATAAACTGTCTTAAATGCAAATAAGGGTTTTCATTTATCAGTCCCTAGAATATTGGCATTGGTATTTTAGGCGTGATTTTAAAATCCTTATTACCGGCAGTATGAGGTATTTGAATACATGAGGGCGGTGCATGTGTTAATGCATAGCACTCCCTCCTGGTCTTATTCATGTCCTGAACGTTGTTTGTCATTGTTAGTGACGAACACTTCAGTTAGAATGGTAAGTTTTTGTTTTTTATATATCTATACTTTTTTTTATGTATATATATATATATAATTTTATTTTATTTTTTTATTTTTTTTAGCAAGCAGGGGGAGAAACAAATTTGAATTTCTAGTTCCTGGGGCCCTTAGAAGTGTTGAAAATCTTATCTGATACTCTGAATAAACCTGCAAAGAGATTTAAGAAGTGATCAAAGAAATTAAAAATATAAAGAAAGATAAAAAGAGAACGATAAATATTGGTTTTTAAGAGAATAAAAATAGCAGATAAAAATAAAAGATAAAATCTGCCTCACCGGCAGCGGCGCCAAAAACTTGATCGCTATTTTATTGTGTATATCTAATTAAATTCAAATTCAAGTCTTAACCTATTGCAAGCGCACAATGGAAATCATAGTACTAGCATAAGATCGTTCCCACGAGGAAGTTCATTTATCTCTTTATTTCTAACTTATATCTCTTACTTAAATTCTTCTCTTAAAAACTTCTATTTATCTTTAAGAATCCTAAACTACTGGAGAAATATGAATAAAAGAATAGGTTTTTAAACTAAAGTGCATAAAATAAATCCTAATCCTCCTTCAGATTGAGGTCGTCAATCCCAATCTTCAACTATCGGATATTTATAAAATTAAACAGTACCGTTACACCATATTTCTAATTTCCTAGCATTGCGCATCAATCAATACTAAAATTCTATTAATACAGATTTAATCTAATCAACAACTTCCTAAAATTTGGGTGTCAATCAAACTTTAGAAAACTAAAGATGGAAAATAAAAAACCATTACACTAATTTGCAAATTCCAACCTAAGTCGTCAATTCAAATCAAAACTTAAAGAAGTTTACAAAACATATAAATTCTATACTAGAAAGCAAAGTAAAAATATATCCTTCACCCCTCATCGGAGTTGTCAATTCTTTCTAAGAAATTAGAGATATCTACACTAACCTTCAGCACTCAATTGCAGTCGTCAATTGCTCTTGAAAAAGTTCTGATATCTAAACTATTCTAACTATGATACACTACTTTGATGGGAAGAAAATCCAACCTCAGGCATCAATTGATGCTGAATTTCTTCGATTATTATTCCTATACCGGGCTCTCTTATTTATAGATTATAAGGAGTCGGTTTACAAACTTCTAAATCTAATAAAAGAAATAAAAGTTTTCTAATATAACTCTAATTCTAATTTTATCTTTCCTCCTTTCTTTAGCTTGATCAGCCGATATACTTTTAGAATGTTCTTTACTTAGTAGCAGAGTTCTAGAGATCTTCATTAATCTTCTTAGATCCGTGATTAGTAGAACTTCTAATTGTAGAGATCTTCTAATTATGTACATGGTGATTATGGTTCTCACATGATCAGCAGCTATGAAACAAGCCTTCTGTTAAATCGTTAATAATGATTCTCTACTTCTTCTCTGATGGAAAAGCGTAAATCACAATTCTCTACTTTCAATATGGTTCATAGAGGAAAATCGTAAAAGACGATTCTTCAGCTTCTTTTATCTTTTTCTTCTTTTGGCTTCAATAGACTTGACAGGCGATTCTCTGGAAAATTGTAATTTCTTCTCTTCCTTGAGCGATTTCTTCTGAAGAATTGTAAACAGTGATTCTTTGGCTTTCATAGTCTCTCACACTTGGAAAATCGTAATTAATAATTTTTCATTCTTTTGAGTAGGTTGAACTTTCGTCTTTCAATCTATTGTCATTCTAACTGCTTTTTGAGTTCCTTTTAACAAAGATTATCCTTAGGGCTCTCTTTTACTGCTTATCTTAAATTTCTGCACATCAGTAGCTTATTAGTAATAAACTAAGTCCTAGTATCACTAAGTTAAAGGTGATACAATAGTAAATTATGTGAATGATCACCTATTTTTTCACATGTCTCACACCCAACCCAATATGGGGATCTATCCCATACCATCAATCATCCCTAAGTAACCCACCCATTTACCCTCCAAAACACTCAGCAAAGCTTCCCCCACTTACAAGGGCCTCATCAGGCACCCGCCCAAAAATTCTAGAATCCAATCAACCCCACTCCTCCTCTAATTATTATTGATGCCAACAATCAGTATGAGGAGGATGAAGCCCGGAATAGTGGGGGCATTTGCTAATTTCATCCCCAACATCCCATGCAGACCAACCCGCTAGCAGTCCAAAGTGAATGGAGGCAGCCTGTTAGGGGGCCAGCCCCACCATCCAGGGAGTCAGAGCTGTTAAAAGAACAAATAGACAACATCTAAAAGGAGCTGATGAAGATGGGTGGAGCTGAAATCCATGCCGCGGACTTTTCTGACTTATGCCTATTTGCGAAAGTCCCTTTGCCCCTAAAATTTAAGATGCCAACCTTTAACAAATACAATGGTACGGGAAACCCCATTGTATATCTCAAGTCCTACTGTGAGGATATGTACAAATATGGCGGAGACGAATGACTCCTCATCAAAGTGTTCTAGAAGAGCCTCACAGGCCCAACTTTGAGATGGTTCTCTTCCCTTGAACCATCCATGATTAAAACCTAGAAAGATCTTACCTACTTATTCCAAGAGCAGTATGTCTATAACATGGACATCGAGCCTTAAAATTTTGATCAGGCTCGGCTAAAGCAGAAGTCTGATGAAGCATTTAGTGATTACCTTGGGCGATGGAGAGCCTTGGTAGCTCAAGTGAGGAACAGAATACCCGATGATGAACAAATCGAGATGATCTTGAAAAATACTCTGTCAATCATTTCGGACTTCTTGGTATACCAATAGTAGTCCAGCTTTGCTGATTTGGTAAGGAACACCAATCGTTGCGAGGATGCAATAAGAGAAGGGCAGTTAAATAAAATTGTAAATAGTGGGGTTCATAAGTTTACGAAGCAGAGGAATGAGAGGACAATCGGGACCGATATTCAAATAGTAAATACATGTCCCAGTGCCGGTATGGTCCCCTTCCAATTCAAGGCCGCACAACCGGCTCCAACACGAGCCGAACCAATGCAGAAAATAGGTAATGGGAAAGGAACACAGATGACCCCGAAATAAATAAGGGCCCGATTCGATCGGGTCTTTACACCATTGGGGCAATCCTTAAGCATCCTTTTACCGTTATTGGTCGAAAAGGATCTTGTTACGCCTTTCCCACCATGCCCACCACCAAACCCTATCTCCAGAAATTACAATCCCAATACTCACTGCAACTTCCATCAAGGATCGGGCTACCTGACTGATTGATGCTTTCCCTTAAAACATGCGATACAGGATTTGATAGAAGCTGGCAAAATCATTCCTCCGGCACTTCCCTAGGTGAACCAGCACGCCAACATACATCAGGTTCCCTTACCACCACAGCCACCAGGAGGAATAGGCCTAATACCAACTGCCAACATGATAGAGGAAGATGGTGAAGAGTTTGACCCTTCTGAGTATATCAGTGTTAGAGGGAGTTTCATAGCACCACAGCAGTGAACGAAAGCAAAGGAGTAATCGAGCCTTTAAACTTGGCTGACTACTTTCCCAATTCATCACCCCAAGAAGAGCCCTTAGATTTAAGGATGTATCTTTCACCACCAGCTCCCGTCAATTACGTACAACCCAACTTGTCTCCATATCAACCATATGCAACACCACCCCCCTCCGATTGCTGGATAACTAGTGTTCCCCAGATTCCCCCTTCGACACTGATTAATTACTAGTGGCCTAGCCCCATCACATCACCACCAATACAATCATTCATAATTCTCATAGATCCCACTTTTCCCACGTTCACCACTCCTCCACCCTATCCACCTCTAGTTGTAGTTAACCAAGTGTTATCCACCTATCCCAATCCACCAATCCAGGTGCCTCCGATACTCTCATCTAATCAATTTCAGATCCCAGGGCCGACCTATGACCCCCATTAGATCCCGCTCAGTTATAATCAAACCAACATCAATGTGGGTGGCATCATAGAGGGGACAATCAATTTTGTTACTCGATCGAGGAGAATTTCCAAACAACTAGAGGTATCGGTACCATCCTAGATGGAAGAGAAGAAGGAACCTGCTGCAGTTAACCCCTTCAAAAAAATGAGTAGAGAGCACATACTGGAAACACAGCTAAAGAGAATGTCAGCCCACATCACTGTATGAGACCTTCTAATGACATCCCCGCTTGACTTCCAAGCTCTTATGGGAGCGCTGAAAGACCCCGAATGAAGTGGGACAGACAATTGGGCAGGTATTAGCTCCTAATACCATCTCTTTTTCAGATGCTGATCTTTCGAATGAGGGAAATAATCATTCCAAGCCCCTCAACATCACGATGGAAGCAGGAAACTTGGTGATTCCATTAGTACTAATTGATAATAGATCAGGCTTGAATGTGTGCCCTCTGAGAACTGCAATCAAGATAGGGTGGATCCCTTCGTGTTCAGGCTAGCTAGAACAAGCGTCAAAGGATTCGATAACACAAGGAGAGAAATAATAGGAGAAGTCGATCTTGAGCTCATCATTGGGCCAATGACCTTCACCATCCCATTCCAAGTTATGGATATCAACTCCACCTTTAACCTACTGGTAGGTCGCACGTGGCTACATGAAATAGGGGCAATACATTCGACTTTGTACCAAAAGCTAAGATTCTTTTCAGAGCAGAAGATCGTCACTATTTTGGGTGAGGGACAGGAGGAAGAAGAAAAGGTTACCCATAACATTAAGAACCTCAAAATGTTGGATGCGCCACACACGGCCAAAGACACAGACCTCCACAGCTTTGAGTATGATGTGTCAACAGTAGTCCCTAAGCCCCTAGAGAGGATCACCATAGGGACCGAAGGTGGAATGGTTGCAGCAGTGGCCATGCTCCAGAAATGGGACTATAAAAAAGGTAAAGGATTGGGACCCCATTTGCAAGGCCGGAGGGATCCAATCAGAGCCAGAGGAGGACAACAGATCAAATTTGGGTTAGGTTACAAACCCACTGAGGAAGAAGTTTAGGAGGCCAAGGAGAAGGCCTGAACCATCGCTGCAACCAAAGCTCGGGGAATAGACCTGGAAGATGCACCCAATCGCAGCCTCACATCTGGAGTATATTCGTGAGTGCAGGTATCATAAAAATAGATCAAAATGGGGCAACACAACTAACCCCACACAAGCCAGTAGCCGCTAGCCTCCCAACCAATTCCCAAATTATTCCCTCCGATATGGAAATAGACCTGGCATCCCTGTCCCTCTTCAAGGTAGATGCTCCCCCACCAATGCACCCCCTACCATAAACTATCACAAACTCATGTTGACCTTTGAGGACCGGGTCCCGGATGAACCCATGATAAATTTGATGGAGGTTGACCCTCAAAAGCCATCTCAATCAACCTCCTCCATCAAATCAAGTAAAGGTGTGGCACCGGAGGTAAGGAATTGGGCATCAATGCTCCTAACTCTGAAAGCTTCGAGTGGCCTGAAATTCGGCGCCCGCTTTTCAAAAAAAATAACCTATAAAAAGTGAGGTGAGCCCTTGGCAGAAAATACAATGTGTATCATCTTTCAAAATTCCTGATAAAATTAAGAAAAATGATGCCTTAATTGAAAAGCTCGTCCCATGTGAAATCGACCCCTTGCCTATAGAAATACAAGAAGAGGTAGGAGTCATGAGTCTAGATGAGGAAATCCCTACTGAGGAGCTTCCCAATGATCTCCTTGAATGGTACACCGATTTTGAGCATGGCCCTACCCCGATCGTTGAAGAGACTGAGGATGTCAATCTGGGCACCGAGGAGATTCCTAAAATTACTAAGATCGGGACGTTGCTGTCTCTAGAGGAATAAAAAAGCATGATTGATTTCCTTATGTCATATCAAGACGTCTTTGCATGGTCATACGAGGACATGCTTGGTTTGGATGCCGATTTGGTCAAGCATGAATTGAGTTATATCCAAATGTTAAGTCAGTCAAGCAGAAGTTAAGACAACTCCGGCTCGAGTGGATGTTGAAAGTAAAGGATGAAGTCATCAAACAGTACGACGCAGGGTTTCTCATGGTGTGATAGCCCCGATTTTTTGGGGCCCCGAAAACTCGGGCAGTCGGCTCGATCTTCGAGGCCGTGCGTGGATTTACTCACGGAACACATGGCTCACCTTCAAATGAAGCAGAGCTAAACTTACTTAACATAACATAATGAGAGGTCAAGAGAAAAGATCTTTTTAACCATCACATAAGCTATTACCCAAAATGGCCCCAAAAGACCGTTCTAATCCCATGCCATTGGCATGGCAAGAGAACCGAACCGAACCATCAGTGGCATCCTAAGTCACCCCTAAGGGTTCACCAAAGTAAATAATATCCCAAATTACACTTCGTTCAAATTACATGGTTGGACGTACCATCCCTACAAAATGATATCAAAATCACACGGGAGTGTCCACTAAAGGAAGTCCTCCGGAGGAGACTCGTTCTCCTCAAGAGGCACGTAATCCGAGTCCAATTTATCCTGATCGTCCGATGTTGAATCTTCACCTGTACCTGTGATGTATAGTCAAAAGAGTGAGATACATCATAGCTCACTAAGAAAAACAAATCTAATATGTGTATTTATCATAAACATATCCTTCATGATGTATCACATTACACTTTTACTAGAAGAAAAACACATAGTTTAATGCAATTTGTAAGTTTACAAAAATTGATAAAAGATGCATATTCAGAACTTAACTATAATTTTTCAGAAAATATCCTTTTTCTCAACTCACACAATTAAAACATTCACTTAAATAATCTCCGAGAACTATAGCATCGAGCCCCAATGGAATACCCACCATCGTCGTTCAATTGAACCCTTTTTCACGAAATTACAAGCCCTCGGGAATGGAGTGACCTGTCGGATTAAATATTTTCACAGTTGGAAATCGAAGACCGGATATCCCACCGGACCGGAGCACAAGTTGTACGGATATCCCGCCATGCCAGTCGCGGATATCCTGCCGCGTTAGTCGCAGTTATACTGCCGCATCGGTCGGGTATTCACATAACCTTAAATCAAAGTACAAAAGCTAAATATAGTTATTCACCGTGAAGTGTGATAAACATAATAGTTTCAAGCTTTTAAGGTTCACACCTATGCATATTTTCACATCAGCTTAATGTCACATTCACAAGCACATATCGAAGTTACTTGCCAAGAGTACCAATGTGCTTCTCAAAATCCGTAACACAATTACACATGATTTATCTTAGTGGATTCACACACATAACAAAGCATGCATATTCAAAAGCATAAAAAATTTTATGCTAAACATATTCGTAAAACTCATGCATCGTGCATCACTACGTACATGTTCACTGAATTCAATTACACATATTAAATGGTTTTCCTCACCTCGTGCTCAAGCCTGCCTCACATTCCCTCTAGGCTCTGTCACACATGATCATGATCAGAACGTCAGAATTGACGTGAAACAGGGAGATAATTCATATCCCCAAGGTCCTTAACATCAAAAACAGAAGACAGCATAACTGTCAAGAATCGACCGGTCGAATCCTAATTCAACCAGTTGATTTCCAAAATCGATCGGTCGAGTTGAGAATTTGACCGGTCGGTTTCGCTTAAGAAACCTAGACCTTCACTTTGCATCAAAACCGACCAGTCGATATCCAAAATCGACCAGTCGGTTTTGGTTCGACCGATCGAGACCCAAAACTATAAATATTTAACCTCCTATTTCGTGGAAATCAGCTGGTCGATTTCTCAGGATCTACCGGTCGATTTAAATTCGATCGGTCAAAATCACTCTTTGTTCCATCCCATTCATCTCGTAACGAAAATCAACCGGTTGGTTCAAAGTTCAAACGGTTAGTTTTCGCCAACCATCACTTGCTAGGGTTTGTTCTTCCCATATCCATTTCCATCGAATTTTCTCTCATTTCCTCCTAATTTTCCTCTTCCACACACTCAATTAAACTACAATTATACTCTAAAATTTTATTATCGAAACAAGTTCACAAGATCATACCTTCGAATCGACCGATCCGTCGATCCAAGGTTTCACATTCCAAGCTAGGGCTTGACAGTTAGAACTTTCAGATTTCACGAGATCCAACACCAAATTTAATGTGTGGCTCCAATTCCTCGTGCACACAGAATCACACAACCCTCATAAATTCCTCACTTCTTTACTCCTCTTCTCTCTCTTCATAAATCCCTCACCATCCTAAACAAGAGAATTTACTTCTCTTTCCCCTCTTATAATAGTCAACAAATTGGGTGTTGAACACTAACACACATGAATTTTATATCTAACTCACCTAGGGCTTATATATGGCCTACCCACTTTCTAGTTTCACTCAACCCTTGGTCCTTACGACTCATCCAGTCTTTCACAGGGTCAAGCATGTGATCTGACAGGCACGCACCCCTAGGTAATAATTGTAAACGTCAGAATTTTCTGGGACGTTACACATGGTCTCCAAGTACTCACAATGGCTAGCCAACATTGTCCCAGTACTGAAGAAGGATGGAAAGGTTCGCATGTGCATTGATTTCAGAAATCTCAATAAGGCAAGTCCAAAGGATGACTTCCCACTGCCACACATCGACATCTTGATCGATAACACTACAAGGCATGGGATGCTCTCGTTCATGGACAGGTTTTTCGATTACAATCAGATTAAGATGGCAGAAGCAGACCGAGAGAAGACAGTGTTCATCACTCTGTGGGAAATTTTCTGCTATCGAGTCATGTCGTTCGGATTGAAGAATGTTGGCGCAACATAACAAAGAGCCATGACTACACTCTTCCATGACATGATGCATGAAGAAATTGAGGTGTATGTCAACGACATGATAGCCAAGTTACCAGAAAGAGGTGACTATCTGATAAACATCTAAAAGCTGTTTGAGGGGCTGAGAAAATGCAGGTTGCGTCTGAACCCTCAAAAATACGCATTCGATGCCATGTCAAGAAAACTACTAGGCTTCATTGTCAGTAGAAGAGGCATCGAGGTTGACCCAATCAAAGTAAAAGCTATCATTGAAATGTCACTATCATCTACCGAGAAAGAAGTCAAAGGCTTCCTAGGCAAAATACAGTGCATTAGTCAGTTCATTGCACAACTAACTCCTATCTGCACACCTATCTTCAAGCTATTAAGGAAAGATTCGCCAGTCGAATGGAATGATAACTGTCAGGCAGCATTCGATAAGATCAAGGGCTACCTTCTCAATCCTCCAGTTTTGGTACCACCCAAACCAGGGAGACCACTCTTAGTGTATCTCTTTATAACAAAAGTTTCAATGTGATGTGTCTTAGGGCAGCATGATGAGAAAGGAAGAAGAGAGCATGTCATTTATTATTCAAGCAAGAAATTCACTGATTACGAGACATGCTATTCTCATTTGGAGAAAGCATGTCTGACTCTCATATGGGCTACACAGAGGCTCCACCACTACTTGCTATCTCAAGCCGTTCTACTCCTAGCGTGAATAGATCCGTTGAAGTACCTATTCTAAAAACCGGCCCTCACTGGCCGAATTGCACGTTGGCAACTTCTCTTATTTGAATTTGAGATCACTTATGTTACTCAAAATTTGATCAAGGGCAAGCACTTGCTGATCATCTTGCCGAGAATCACTTACCTGACTACGAACCTCTAAGGACCGAATTTCCCGATGAGGACATCTTGTTCATGACAGAGGATGATACAATAGGAATATATATATATATATATATATATATATATATCCCTTAGGACTAATTCAAAAGTCCACTTTTGGCAAAGAAAAAAGGGAAGCAAAGAAAACCAAGTTGAAGTGTTGGGTCTTACTTGTCATAATAGGTCATAGCTGCTCAATTGGTTGGCACTTGGATTTAATAACTAAATAAGCACGGATTGTAGATGGAAACACATTTATATTCTTGATGACCAAATCTCCTGCATGCAACCTCCCTCACCATCTATATAAACCCATCCTTAGTGCCTCCACTTCTCATCCAAAACAGCTTCTATACTTCTACAATTAGCAAATATGACTAAGTTTCTCCTTCTAGCCCTTCTGGGTGCACTTGTTTCCACTTCTAGTGCTAGGACACTTCTAGGCAAGGAGAAATTTGAGGAGGAGAAGCTTTTCAACCGAGGTGGTGGCGGGCTTGGAGGCGGTGGTGGTTTTGGCAGTGGCGGTGGTGTCGGCCTTGTTGGTGGTGCTGGATTTGGTGGAGGTGATGGAGCTGGCGGTGGACTTGGTGGAGGTGGCGGAGGAGGATTTGGCGGTGGCGATGGTGGTGGATTGGGAGGAGGAAGAGGTGGAGGATTTGGGGGTGGAGCTGGTGGAGGCTAGGGAGGTGGACTTGGTGGAGGAGGAGGTGGCGGCTTTGGTGGTGGAGGAGGAGGTGGCAGTGGACTTGGTGGTGGAGCTGGAGGAGGATTATGAGGTGGAGCTGGTGGAGGTTTTGGAGGTGGACATCCCTAGGAATGAATTAAGAACTTTTATTCCAGCATTACTACTACTCCACTACTAAATTTGTGTAACTAAGTGTTATGTGTGTTCGCATGGTGTACTAGTGTCCTCTCGGAGTATGTTTTTATCTTACCATTCCTTATCAATAAATAAGTTGGCAAAACCAACCCTTGTTTAAAATGTTATAACAAATTTTGTTCTGGAGTGAGAGACTTCTTTTTCAGAAGGTTGTGAAATAGGGCTATCAACGGGCTGGCTCGGGTCAAGATTTTAATTGCTCAATAAGAAAATTGCACAAACCCGGCCCAACCCGATGGTGCACTCGAGATGACCGAGCCGACCCAAAAATCGAAACCTGACCCTACACCGGACCTAAAACCAGATTGGACCTGTTAAAATCTTTTATACTTCTTACATATAAATTATCTGGTCTGGACGGTCGTCCAAGATGGTTTGTCATGTCAGGTTGGATCGAGTGCCCTAATGTATGGGTCATGTTTATGTACCTGACCCAGTAAAATATCGGGTGGGTTTGACACGACTTATTGACAGCCCTACAATGTAAAAGCAGAAAATACGATTTTCAATGCCATAACTTATGTGAAAACACGATTTTCACATAAAATTTGAGGTAAATTTTGGGGGCCCTAGGCGACCGCTTCTTGGGCCTAAGGCCAGGGCCGGCCCTGGTTCCTAGCTTACATATAGTCTATTATTTTTTCTTTTTAATTTCCTTTTACCTTTGGTACAATGATTTTTCTTTTGGTTTAATAGCTGGGTGTGGAGTGAATAACCACCAACATAATTGTAACTATCAAAAAAATAATAATCCTTTAGGATTTGCTCTCTAAACCGAAATAATAAAATTATAGGTGCATTTTTTTCTAAAAAAAACCCCTAGGTGTTGAAATAAATGGTATGCAAAATAGTTATGAGGCATGTAGTTCACTACGATGTCTAACAAACAATAGACGTCCCCACTCCGTCGGATAAATGAAGATGCAATTGGGTTCCTTGCGAATCGGTCTTCAGGATACAACAGAGCCCGATTGTTCTTTTCTCGATTGCACTATCTAGAAAAAGAACTTGACACACAGATTTACTGATACACAAAAAGATTTTTAAATAAAAAAACTAAGAATGTAAGAGGGAAAGATGATTACTTTTGTTGTATTTTTTAACCCGAGATCTGCTCTGTATTTATCGAGAAAATCTTGAATCATTCTGTCTTTTCAAATAACCGTGGAGAGAATTGTGTCTTTTCGGATAAAGATAAATTGAATTCACTTGTGTCTTTTCAAATTTACGGTGAAAATATGTACCAAAATCTGATAAGACACTTCTACGGAGAGAAAAGTGGACAGAAACAACGAAAAGACTGATTAAGATCTTCTAGCCGTTGTGAAGCACCTCTTCTTCTTAAAAGTTGTTGGAGGCAACCGTTGGGCTTATGACCCATTAGAAGCTACCTGCTCATTGAGCTTAAAGATGTTCGGCCTTTTGGCCCGTGCCTCTTGAGCTTCTCTCTCTTATTTATTTGCACATGAAGGAAATAATTTTTACAAGTTTTCCATCAAATTATTATTAATATATAATTATAATTGCAAACCTAATTTTGAAATAATAAAATATATACTACTACACTAATAAATATAATAGTAGGTGGTCTTGAGAATAGAATTCATATTAGGTTACGTTCCCGTGTCACATGTAGCATGGAGAGTAGCCCCTAATTAATGATAGGAACATGCCCTTTGATCAATTAAAAAAGAAGGCCATACCCGGTGCTAGTCCCATATGTAAGAACAAAAGGAGGGGTGGACAGGATGTAGACTTAACCTCTGGCTTTTTACGCACAACGTGGCTGCTCTCCGAACACGAACTAGGGATTTCAATCGGTCGAATAGAGTGACACCTGACCTGTCCTACCCGATGTCTTACCAAGTCAGGCATTGAAACTTGACCCATCGGGTTGGTTCGGGTAGAAGACATCAGACCCAACTACGGATTGGGTCAGGTAGGTTCAGATCAATTAAGAAGTCGGGTCGGGTCAGGTCAGCTAACCTGATCTTTTATATATATATATATATAAATTATGATAAATAGGAGACTTTTACTGAGTCGGGTCTCTTGGTTGGAATAACTTGGGTCTCTGGGCCTCTTATAGCACCTGCCTATTCTCAAGAGAAAGCGTGTGTCACAAGTTAGCATGTGTCAGTCAGCACAGGATTAAAGTCCTTAAGAGATGTCCTCAAGGAGGGATTAAAACTCAGGTCTACCACTTCGTGAGGTGGGTACCTGCCCATCATGCTTAACCTTACGAGGTTCAATATTGCCATGGAAGGATCGGGACTAAAACAAAAAAAATTAGGGGATCAAGATTCCTGGGTTTTCAAGATTGGTATGGAAAAGCCTATGATACAGTAAGTTGGGATTATCTTCTTTGGATTATGAAGAATCATTGGCGATCTTGGATTCATGGATGTCTAGAAAGTGCACACTTCTCTATTATCATAAACGAAGCTTACAATTATTTCAAATCTTCCAGAGGGCTTCGTCAAGGATGTCCCTTATCTCCTTACTTATTTGACATTGCCAGCAAGGGTCTTGCCTTATCATTCCAAAATACTGAAATTGAAGGTACCGTCTCCAGTCTCTCAATTCCTAGATGCAATTTCAAGATAAATATCCTCCAATACGCCATTGATTCTTTGATAATGTGCGATGGATGTCCGGATCAAATTTCTCAAGTGTGTGATGTTCTTAACATTTATGAATGGGCCTCGGGTCAAAGGGTCAACTATGATAAACAAATATCTTTGGCATCAACATTGAAGAACGAACTCTAAACTCTTGGGTTGTTGCCAATAATCTTGTAGCTGCTAAGTTACCCTTCAAATATGTAGGAATCCCAATCAGGATTGGTAAGTTAAAGTCCTGGGATTGGGATCCAATTATCTCTAAAATTAATAGTAGACTCTCGGGATGGACAAGCAAAAGGAGGAAGCTTCAACCTTACCCAATCGGTCTTGAGCGCGTTGCCCACCTAGTACCTCTCCATGTAAAAATACCTAGTCAAAATTTTTCAAGGGATCGATAGATTAGAGCGTAATTTCCTCTAGATCGATCTTGCTGATTCCAAGAAAATTGAGAAAGTGTTGCTAAACCTAAATGAGTTGGGGGGGGGGGGGGCTCAGCATCAGGGCTATTGAGAAGATGAATAAAGCCTTATTAATAAAGTGGTGGTGGAGGCTTGGCGATCAATCAGAAAATTGGTGGAAAGATATCATCAATAATAAATACCGAGTCGATCAAAACGGGTGGCATATCTGAGATATTAAATATATCGGATCCTCTAGGTGGTGGAAAGGGATTCTCTCTATCAGGGAGGAATTTAACAGTAATATCTCTCTCACCTTGGGCAATGGTGAGAATATATCTTTTTGGTTCGATAAGTGGGGTAACTTAGATGAGAGTTTGTAATAACCCGAAAAATCTAAACCGAACGTGACTGTCTTGATATGCGTGCCTGACACGAAAGTCGAGATAAACTAAATTTTGATAATAATAATAATTATATCAATAAGTGTAATCTGTATGCGTGTGAAGTCATGCATCACACGTGACATGAATCTGAAGCCTAATTTGACCTTCTGTAGAATGTTGCGCACCTAAGTGAGGTGTGTATGCTCAACATCGGAACCAAACTTTTGAAAATAGAAATATCAAGGATATTTCCTAGTTTTAGCTTATAAGGGAAGGACAAGGTTAGAGTTTATTCTTTTATCTCTCTCCTTCTTTCTTGTTTATCTGGTTATCCCGACTGCTAGATCGCTTTGTGCACAGTGTATACATCTCGTGTAATTTGAACCGAGTTCTAAAGAACTCTTCTTGTGAATATCAGGTGAAGGTGTCTCCTAAATCCTGGTTTTGATCTAGGAGTGTGTGAAACGACAACAATACATCGTATCTGTCCTGGGAGAAGATATATTCTCACCATTGCCCACCTTGAGTCAGATCTGAAACCCACCTCGAGTGACAGTTGCCGTGAACCACAAAAACGACCTTAACGAGGTGAGTTACTATGTACTTTAAACAGTTTTAGATGGCCTATTATATATGTGCTTGTACGCGTGTGATTAGATGATAATCATCAGATATAAGGATGAAAATAGGTTGAAATTAACGAACTAGAGAGATGACAGAAACTGTCATATCCGATCGATTAAATTTGGGATTTGATCGATCAAACTGAAATCTGATCAATCAAACTTAAGAAATGATCGATCAAATTATATAAATACCTTATAGAACAGGAGGGTGTTTTTCTGACGGTTAAAGATCGAATTTCTCTGTTCAGTCTATTTGGTTTTCTGGTATCTAATCGATCAGATTTGGGAATTGATCGATCAAATATGGGATCAAATCGATCAAATAGAGAAAATGATCGATCAAATTCCCCTGTTCTACCTATTTTGGTTTTCTGGGAAAACTACTGTTGTACTTTGTACTAGTTGACTTTCTGACACTTAGTACAATGTTCGTATGGTCTAGGTTAACAATCGGAACGCTTAAAGAGGCTTTGAACTTGCTTAGAAAGGCGTGATTTGAGGTAGGGGAAATTCAACCTAAATTGCATTTATTCCAAGATTCATGGACTATCAAGACCTGTATTCTGACACATGATTTTTTATTTCCGTTTTAAAGTATTTCTTACATATGAATGAAAATTTTGTCAATTCTGATTTTTGATACCTGATTCCCGATATATGTATTATACATTTGATTTAAAGTTCATGTGACGAATCCCACCGACGCGGTGGGATAACCGCGACCGGCACGGTAGGATATTCTTGTATCTATTCTCTGATCTGCCTGACACAAGTTGTTCTCATTACACAGAGGCTTGTTGCAATTCCTGCAATTATTTATTAAATGACGATGGTCGGGGTTACCCATCGGCAAACATCTAGCTACCACATGCTATATTCACCAGAGTTATTTAAGTATAGATTTAACTCATTTAAATAAAGAATGTATTGCATCTAAAAGTCTGAACATAAACCTGATTTCAAGTCTATTCTATTTTAAACTAAAATGCATCTAATTCCTATTATTCTGTATCTGATTTCTTTTAATTGAAACCCAGCATCTGGTTTATAATCTCCTGTTTTGATCTGTCTATTCTCAATCAACTGTTCTGATATATGTTCTAAAAACCTTGCTTTACAATTAAAAATGCAATATAATTGATATTCTTCTATTGAGCTTAGATGGTTAGCTCATTCCCTGACTATATGTCACAAGTTTTGAGGCTCATGTTCCTAGTACAGAGAGTGACCTTGAGTACCAGCCGAGTGCTGAGGAGAGGGGGAGGAGGAGGATACTGATATCCAGGCCAACGAGTTCTACCCATAGCCTGGGTATTTTAGACTTATATTTTTGGATCTGTCTATGATACTTCTGGATTATTTGGGCCTGACGGCCCACTCTGTTCTGTATTTTTCTATAGATACTTTTATTTTTAATAGTTGTATACATCTTATAAGAACCATTATTGGGAATCATTATTTTTGATGATCGATGGCCATCACCAGTGGTTCTTCTTGGTTCCTTTTTGAGGATGTATACTTAGTTTCATTATCATATATTAGTTTTCTTTTATTTAGTGCCTTATATAATGACTCTATCTGCCTAAATTGATAGTGTCTACTTTGATTTCTGCTACATGAGCAAACACGTGTGTGTTTTATTCTGGGGATTATCGGTAATGATGATCCTGATGACACGTGTTTCCAAGTGTAAAAATCTGGGCTGTCACAATTGGTATCAAAGCCTAGGCATTAGTCCGGAACCAAGGGGACTATGGGTTTGATTGTCTTTACAATCTGTATACTGATCAATATTATTGTTTTCACAATGATAGATCGGTATGGCCCCAAGATTCAGAGGAAGAGGAAGAGGTAGAGACGAACCAAGAACGGTTCCATTACAGGATATTTCTGAGGGCGTTGGTACGTCTCGGGGACTAGAATTTCGGTCCACTGCAAATACCGTTCCTTTAGGAACCAAAAGAGAAGAATGTGGGAACAAACGAGTTGAACAAGTGTTGGAGGCTTTGGCTAACAACATGGCTCAACAGACAGCCTCTATGGCACAACAAACTGCTGTTATGGCTCAGCAAGCAGAAATGATAACAGCCAGACCCCAACAACAACACCAACCCTCCAAGTTTGCCAAGTTTAGGAGAATGAGACCTCCTAACTTTTCAGGTCAAACAGACCCGATAGAAGTCGAAGGTTGGCTTGATGAGATGGAAAAGGCGTTTGAGGTGCTTCAATGCACCGATGTTGAGAAGGTTAGATGGGAAACCTTTAAGCTTGACGGTGAGGCGGGGCCTTGGTGTAAATCAGTGTCTAGAACCAGGGAGTAGGAGATTCCCAACACTCCTTGGACCTGGGCAGAGTTCGTTGATACATTCAACAATCAATATTTCCCTAAGATAGTGAGACATCACTAGGAGGTCCTGTTTAGGATAATATGTCAGTGTGTGAGTACGGTGCTTAGTTCACGTGACTCTCTAGGTTTGCACATTTACATATGGTCATTGAGTTGATGAAGGCCCAGAAGTTTCAGTGTGGACTGAGACCAAACATACAGGAGAGAGTGGCGATGTGGGAAATTGAAACTTATGGAGGAGTTATGTCAAAGGCCCTCATTGTTGAGGAAGAGATGCAGAAGTTGTTTTTCCGAAGAGATCAGCAAAGCAAGGATAGGGTTTCGCAGGGGCAGACAGGTGCCTATGCCCAAGCAAATAAGAGGCAGAAGTTTTCATGACTGCTTACCTATCCTACACAGCCATCTTACTTGAGACAAGTTGTTTCCTCAGGATCGAGATCTTATCAGAGACCACCTGTACCTGTATCATCCAGACCCTTCCGACCTTCTGGTCCTTCTGCTAGTGGAGCTTCGGTTCACAGGGATCTTCACGGGTCTCATCCTTTTCTCTGGCTCTATTATGTGCAAAGTGTGGAAAGTCACACAAGACTGAGGATTGCAGGAAGGACACTGGAGCTTGCTTCAGGTGTGGCAAGATGGGCCACATGGTTCGGAATTGTCCGAAGGAGAGCAAGGAGAGAACTGTTTCGGCATCTACTAAGAGATCTTCTCGACCAACTGTTCAGGGTCGAGCATATGCCGTCACAGCAGTTGATGCCCAGACATTCAATGATGTAAACCAAGGTATCATTACATTTTAAGAGTTAAAGTTTTATTTGGTATATGTATTATAGAGAATGTTATAATAAATTACGTACATAAGGACATTATTGAACGCCATATCTTTATGTTATAATTTGAATTTACCTCTTTGTATAATTAAGGTATCCTTTCTATGAGACAAGAAGGGGATATATGTGAAACTGAGGCACGAGTATTGATCGACCTAGGGTCTACTCATTCCTTTATTACTTCGATGTTTTTAGCACGTATGGGTATTATGCTTGAGACGTTAGACTTCATATTACCAGTGACAGTTCCTACGGGTAGTTCAGTGAAGACGGACACCGTGAACAAATTAGTCATCATTTGAGTTGACGGTCAGGAGACTAGGGCAAACTTGATATTATTGAATATGATAGGATTTGACATAATATTGGGAATGGACTGGCTATCCACTTACCATGCAAGCATCGATTGCCTTCAAAAAGTAGTAATTTCTCATCCTCCAAATAGAAAATCATTTTGCTTTTGTGGAGAGAAGTCTAGTGTAGCAGCTTTCATATCAGGTATTCGAGCTGAGCGTCTGATGAAGAATGGGTGCAGTAGATATCTAGCCTTCCTACAAGAGCAACGAGAAGAAAAGAATATCATTTCCAATATTTTGATTGCTTGTGAGTACCCTCGATGTATTTCTCGAGGACCTACCTAGGCTACCACCTAATCGAGAGATCGAGTTTGCTATCGAGTTAGCTTCAGGTATTGAGCCATTGTCTAAGCTCAGTATCATATGACTCCAGCATAATTAAAAGAGTTGAAGGGACAACTACAAGAGCTTCTGGACATAGGGTTTATCTAACCTAGTGTGTCTCCTTGGGGAGCACCAATCTTGTTTGTCAGGAAGAAAGATGATTCGATGCGGCTCTGCATCGATTATCATCAACTAAATAAGTTGATGATTAAGAATCGTTACCTACTTTCAAGAATAGATGATCTTTTTGATCAATTACAAGGAGCAAAATTTTTCTCTAAAATTGACTTGAGATCGGGCTATCATCAGTTGAGAGTTAACTCTGAAGACAGCGCTTAAAACTCGATATGGGCACTATGAGTTCTTGGTGATGCCATTCAGCTTGACAAACGCTCCCGCGTCATTCATGGACTTGATGAATCGGATATTCAAACCACACTTAGACAAGTCTATAGTTGTTTTCGTAGATGACATTCTCATTTATTCGAAGATGTGAGAGGAACATGAACAACACCTACGAGTGGCTCTATAAACTCTCAGGGATCACATGTTATATGCAAAACTTAGCAAGTGTGAGTTTTGGCTAGAGTAGGTCAGTTTCTTAGGTCACGTTGTCTCAAAGAAGGGTATAACAATCGGTGACGGAAGTCCATAGTTTCCTTGGTTTGGCAGGATATTATCGACGATTCATAGAAGGTTTCTCCAAACTCTCGGGTCCACTTACGCAGCTTACTAAAAAGAATGATAGATTTGATTGGACGGAGTAGTGTGAGCAGAGTTTTTAAGAACTTAAGAAGTGTTTGACTACTGCTCCAGTACTGGCTATACCTTCAGATGGTGGAGGTTTTACAATCTACAATGACGCTTCATACAGTGGATTGGGTTGCGTGCTTAATCAGGATAAGAGAGTCACTGCTTATGGCTCCAGACAATTCAAGGACCACGAGAAGAACTATCCTACACATGACCTCAAGTTAGCAATGGTAATTTTTACTCTGAAGATTTGGAGATACTACCTATATGGTGAGACATTTGACATCTTTACAGATCATAAGAGCCTGAAGTACTTATTTACTCAGAAAGACCTGAATATGAGACAACGAAGATTTATAGAGTTCCTTAAAGACTGCGATTATTCCATCCAGTACCGTCCTGGGAAAGCCAATGTAGTGGCAGATGCACTGAGTCGGAAGTCTTCTGCTCAGTTATCACATCTCATTACTAGAGTGCATAGGTGGCACTTACTTGAGGATATGGCTTTGTGTGACATGAGATTCAATGTTAGGGATTCAAGAGCACTGAAGGCTACCATTGTAATACAGCCCATGTTGTTTGAGAATATCTGCAAACTACAGATGATTGATAACGAGCTCATGGCTGTCAGAAAAGAAGTGATCAGAGGAAACAGATTATATATTTCCATCAGGGAGGATGGTACCTTGTTATTTCATGATCGAGTGTGCATACCTACCAATGTTGAGCTTTGGGATACTATTTTGGAAGAGGCTCACAAATCAATATATGCCATACATCCTCGGAGTACCAAGATGTATCAAGATTTGAAGAAAAGCTTCTGGTGGAGAGGATTGAAGAAGGATGTTGTTGAGTATGTGTCCAAATGCTTAGTCTGCCAGCAAGTAAAGGTGGATTATCGAAATCCGACGGGATTGTTGCAACCATTTTCGATACCTGAGTGGAAATGGGAAACCATTTCTATAGATTTTATATTAGGGTTGCCAAATACTTTAAGGAAACACAATGCCATCTGGGTCACTGTGGACAGACTGACTAAATCTACCCATTTCCTGTCATATAATACTACATATACCGCCAATAATCTCGCAGAGTTATACCTCCAGGAAATAGTTTGACTTCATGGTTTATCGGTGAGTATAGTGTCTGATAGAGACCCGCTCTATACATCCCTGTTCTAGCGAAGATTTCAAGAAGATATGGGGTCTAAACTTGAGTTCAGCTCAGCATTTCATCCTCAAACTAGTGGCTAAACTGAGAAGGTAAACCAGATCATAGAGGACATGTTGTGTGCTTGCATGTTGGACTTTTACGGTTCGCCTACAACAATAGTTATCAGGCCAGCATTGGCATGGCTCCCTATGAAGCCTTGTATGGCCAGAGATCCAAATCTCCATTGAATTGGGAGGAAGTCGGAGAGAAGCTTATTTTGGGACCTAATGTTGTAGAGCGTACAACTGAGACGGTTTGGTTAATCCGCGGGAGACTGTGAGTCGCTCAAATTCGCCTGAAAAGTTATGCCGATCTTCATAGGACGCATATTGAGTTCTAGGTGAGCTTGATGTTGTTAATATACTTGAATTTTTTAGTAATTGATAATGAGTATCGTATTAACACCTATTTTCATATAAGGTCTTTGTCAAGATATGGCCGACAAAGGGTGTGATGCATTTTATAAAATGTGAAAAGCTAAGTCCACGTTACGTTGGGCCTTTTGAGGTACTAGGTCAGGATGGAGAGGTTGCTTATAGGATTGTTCTACCGCCACAACTGACAAACATGCACAACATATTCCACATATCAATGCTGAGGAAATAAGTGAAAGACCCAACCCACATCTTAGATTTTCAGCCTATTGAGCTTCAAGAAGATCTAACTCTGGTTGAGGAACCTATGCAAATTTTAGACTATAAAGAATAAGTTTTGCGGACCAAGCGGATTAGGCTAGTACTAGTGAAGTGGCAGAATCACATAGTTGAGGAAGCTACCTAGGAGTGGGAGGCTAATATTCGCGTGCTATACCCGCATTTGTTTCACTGATGTGCGAGGTAAATTCTGAATACTTTTGAGTTAACTTGGTAGTATATTGTTGTTGTTTTTTATATAGATGCAAAATGTGCATACTATATGGTGATTGTGAATGGGAATATGATTGTGTAAATTGTATAGAATACATATATTCCATTAAGGGTTGCTTATGGTCCCTAATACGAGCCTGACAGGCGTTAAAGACATGTTAAATTCGGAAACAACCTTGCCTATCACGTTCGATCGATCAAATTTATGATTTGATCGATCAAATTGAAATTTGATCGATCAATCTAGAGATTTGAACGATCATTTTGAGCCATTCGATCGATCGATTTGGAAATTGATTGATCAAAATTATTGGGCTCTGTTGCAGTTTGGAGCATTCGATTGATCAAAATTTAGGGTTTGATTGATCAAACCTATCAGGTTTGAGTGATTTCTAAACCATCCGATCGATCAATTTTGATGAATTGATGGATCAAATCGATCGATCAATCTAGAGGCCCAGACTGACCTTCCACCTCAGGGTGACGTGCCTGCTCGATCGGTACTCCTTCCGCCTCCACGACCTACATCGGCTCGGACATCTCAACACCGTGCACCCACCCACAGATGACATTGCCGATGCGCTAGCCGCACTCCGCGAGGGCACTCGTCAGGTTCATGAGTATTTGGCTGGGATAGAGGAGCACAACCGTCAAGTGCATCGACGTGTAGACTTTCATGAGGGTATGCTTTTACAGTTGATGCAGCAGGCATACCCTACTACTGCTACCCCCATGATCGGACATGCTCGTTTGCACATCGTCAATCCACGCGACTACCACACAGAGGTACCCAAACCCAGTAGACCTGCACCTGAGGAGCCTGGACCATTTGCTCCATCGGCAGGTAAATAAACTAAATATATATACTTTCGTTTCTATATTTACATATTTTCTTGTTACTCTAAGCTCTCCTACACGCTTTGTTGTTTTTTGGTATTTACTATTATATTTTGTCTCATGTTAATTGATTTTGTTTGTATGTTCTATCATTCCGCTTCCGTTGACTGTTCCAACTCTGTATCTAAGCTCTGAGCAATTGTTCTGTGTGTGCCCTATGATCATGCCCTATTCAGAAGTCTATGTGTCTGTCTAACACTTACATATGCGTGTTATGTTTGTTTGGCATTTTCGGGGATGAAAATTCCTAAGAGGGGATAATGTAATTACTCAAAAAATCTAAACCGAACGTGACTATCTTGATATGCGTGCCTGACATGGAAATCGAGATAAACTTAATTTTTATGATAATAATAATTATATCAATAAGTATAATCTGTAAGCGTGTGAAGTCATGCGTCACACGTGACGCGAATTTAAAGCCTGATTTGACCTTTTGTAGAATGTTGCGCACCTAAGTGAGGTGTGTATGCTCAACACTGAAACCAAACTTTCAAAAATAAAAATATCAAGGACATTTCCTGGTTTTTTCTTATAAGGGAAGGACAAGGTTAGAGTTAATTCTTTTACCTCTCTCCTTCTTTCTTGTTTATCTGGTTATCTCGACTGCTAGATCGCTTTGTACGTTGTGTATACATCTCGTGTAATTTGAATCGAGTTCTAAAGAACTCTTCTTGCGAATACTAGGTGAAGGTGTCTCCTAAATCCTGGTTGATTTGATCTAGGAGCGTGTGAATCGACGTTAGTACATCGTACCTGTCTTGGGGGAAGATACCCACCTCTGTGTGTTAGTGTAGAACTGCACATCTGGTTCTACGAAGCGTAGATATAGACAAAGATCTCCAACTCAGATACGAAACCCACCTCGAGTCATAGCTGTCGTGAACCACGGAAACGACCTTAACGAGGTGAGTTACTGTGTACTTTAAGTAGTTTTAGATGGCCTATTATGTATGTGTTTGTACGCGTGCGATTCGATGAGAATCATTGGATATAAGGATGAAAATAGGTTGAAATTAACGAACTAGAGAGATGACAGAAGCTGTCATATCCGATCGATCAAATTTGGGATTTGATTTATCAAACTGAAATCCAATCGAACAAACTTACGAAATGATCGATCGAATTATATAAATACCTCATAGAATAGGAGGGTATTTTTCTAGAGGTTAAAGCCTGATAAACCCACTACATTCCTTAAACTACAATTAGTTACAAAAAATTTTAAATTTCACTCGAATATGTGGAAATTGCTTGCGGATTTCAGCTTCACGCTCCCAAGTCGCTTCCTCTGATGAGTAGTTCTGCCACTTCACAAGCACTAACGGAATCCGCTTGGTTCGTAAGATTTGTTCTTTATGGTCCAAGATCTGCACTGACTCATTGACCAATATTAGACCATCATGAAGTTCAATGGGCTGATAGTCTAACACATGAGTCGGGTCTTTAATATACTTTCACAACAGTGATACATGAAATACATTGTGCATGCTAGATAGTTGTGGCGATAAGGCTACTCAATAGGTGACTTCACCGACTCGGCCCAATATCTCAAAAGGTCCAACGTAACGCAGGCTTAGCTTCCCACGCTTGTCAAAACACATCACGCCCTTCGTAGGTGAGATTCTAACAAAGATTTTGTCCCTAACCTAAAATTCAGGGTGCTAGCTACTAAATCATAGATTAAAGAAAAGTAAAGGTGATCAATGCTATAATGCTCACCTAAAACTCAATATGTTTTCTTTTGAGGTCGGCATAGCTCTTTTGACGACTTTGGACAACCGCAACCTCTCGCAGATTAATCAAATTGTTTCAGTCATACTCTCTACAATCTCAGGGCCCAAAATAAGCTTCTCGCCAACCACATCGCAGTTAAGAGGAGACTTGCACCTCCGTCCATACAAAGCCTCGAATGGTGCCATTCCGATGCTAGCCTGGTAGCTATTGTTATAGGCGAACTCAATTAACTGTAGATGTTGGTCTCATGACCCTTGGAAATCTAACATGAAGCCACGTAGCATGTCCTCGATGATCTGGTTCACCCGCTTAGTTTGTCCATCGGTCTGAGGGTGAAATGTCGAGCTGAAGTCAAGCCTCAAACCCATCTCTTCCTGAAATCGTTGCCAAAATTGAGACGTGTACAGTGGGTCCCTATCGAAACAATACTCACTGTATACCATGCAGCCTGACGATCTCCTTGAGGTACAACTCCGTGAGTTTGCTGGGAGTATATGTCGTATTGTATGATAGAAAATGAGCGGATTTAGTCAACTTATCCACAATGACCCAGATGGCATTGTGTTTCCTTAATGTCCGTGGTAACCCCAGAATGAAGTCCATAGAAATGGCCTCCCATTTCTACTCGGATATCGGTAATAGTTGTAATAATCTAGCTAGATTTCGATGATCAACCTTGACCTGCTGGCATACTAAACATCTTGACACATACTCGGCCACATCTCTCTTTAAGCCTCTCCATCAGAAGCTTCTCTTTAAATCCTGGTACATCTTAGTACGTCCAGGATGAATGGCATACATAGATTTGTGAGCATCTTCTAAAATGGTGTCTCGAAACTCAATATTAATTGGTACGCATACCCGATCTCGAAACAACTAAGTTTCGTCTTCTCTGATGGAGAAATTTGTCTTACTTCCACCAATCACATTCTGTATGATAGCCATAAGATCATCATCGGTCATCTATACTTTTCGGATGTTCTCGAAGAGTGTAGAACGAACCACAATAGTAGCCATCAAAGCTCCTGAACCTTTAACGTCAAACCTCGTGTTGCATAATGTCATATCTTCAAGTAAGTTCCATCGGTGCACTCTCGCAATGAGGTGTGACGACTGAGCAGAAGACTTTCGGCTCAGTGCATCTGCTATGACATTCACTTTCCCGGGGTGATACTGAATGGAATAATCATAGTCTTTTAAGAATTTCATCCATCCTCGTTATCTCATGTTTAAGTCTTTTTGAGTGAAAAGATACTTGAGACTTTTATAATCTGTAAATATATCAAAAGTTTTCCCGTATAGGTAATGTCTCCAGATCTTCAGAGCAAAAATTACAGGCACCAACTCAAGGTCATGAGTTGGATAATTCTTTTCATGGTCTTTAAGTTGTTGGGAGCCATAAGCAATAACTCTCTCGTTCTGATTAAGCACATAGCTCAAATCACTGTAGGAAGTGTCACTGCACATCTCGAAACCTTCACTGCCTAACGGTATAACAAGCACTAGCGCAGTAGTCAATCTCTTCTTGAGTTCCTAAAAATTCTTCTCACATGCCTCAATCTACTCAAACCTTATGTCCGTCTTTGTGAGTTGCGTAAGCGGCCCTGAAATCTTAGAGAAATCCTCCATAAACCTCCTATAGTACCCAGCTAAACCGAGAAAACTGCATATTTCTGTCACGGTCTTCGATTGTTCCCACTTCATAATCGCTTCAATCTTGGCTAGGTCAACGATTATGTCAGTCTCAGAGACAACATGGCCTAAGAAACTGACTTGTATAAGCCAAAACTCACACTTACTGAGTTTTGTATAAAGTTGATAGTCTCTTAGTGTTTAAAGAGCCACTCATAAGTGTTGCTTATGCTCCTCTCTTGTTCTCGAATAGATGAGAATATCATCTATGAAAATAACCACTAATTTGTCAAGGTGTGATTTGAATACCTGATTCATCAAGTTCATAAACAACATTAGTGCGTTCGTTAGCCCAAATGGCATCACCAGGAACTCATAGTGACCATACCTCGTGTGGAAAGCAGTCTTTGAAATATCTTTCACTTTAATCTTTAACTGATGGTAGCCTTTCCTTAAATCGAACTTCAAAAAGAATTTTGTGCCTTGCAGCTGATCAAAGAGGTCATCAATCCGCGAAAGTAGATAACGATTCTTAATTGTCAACTTGTTAAACTGGCGATAATCGATGTAAAGCCGCATCGACCATCCTTTCTTCACAAATAACATCGGTGCTCCCTAAGGAGGCACACTCGGTCTGATAAACCCTTTATCCAGCAGCTCCTAAAGTTGTTCCTTCAACTCAACTGGCACCATGCGATATGGAGCTTTTGACAATGGTTCCGTTCCTGACGCTAACGCAATCGTGAACTCAATCTCACGATCTGGTGGCAGTCCAGGTAGATCATCAGGAAATACATCTGAATACTCACATATAATTGTAATGTCTGTGATGTTATTCTTCTCCTCCTTTTAATCTTGTAAGTAAGCGAGGTATCCACTACACCCGTTCTTCATCATACGCTATGCTCGAATAGCTGAGATGAATGGTGCTATGCTGGATTTGACTCCACAAAATAAGAATGATTTTCTCTTTGGAGGATGAAAGATCACTACCTTCCGAAGAAAATCCACACTAGCATGATCTGTGGATAGCCAATCCATACCAAGGATTACATCGAATCCTTACATATTTAATAGAATTAGATCGGCTATCGTCTCGTGATCTTCAATCTCTATGATCACTGATCGATACACTGTATATGTGCTCACTGAGCTTCCCATAGGAACTGATACTGCTAAAATGAAGTCCAGAGACTTGGGAGTGATGCCTAATTTCATCGAGAATAGAGGGGTGATAAAGGAGTGGGTAGACTCGGGGTCTATCAACACTCATGCCTCAATTCCACAAGTGTCACCGTCTTGGCGCATAACAAGGGTACCTTGGATAACATCATTTGACATTTGAGCATCATGTGCAGTCACAGCATAAGCTCGACCTTGAACGGTAGGTCGAGAAGATCTTTGTGTAGAAGCTGAAGTGGTCCTCCCCTTGTCCTCCTCAGGACATTCTTTGGCCATGTGTCCTATCTTACAACACTGGAAGCATGCTCCAGTGTTCCTTCTGCAGTCCTCGGTCTTGTGTGATTTTGCACACGTGGTACACAATGAAATCAGAGCGAAAGATGAGACCCGTGAGGATCCTTGTGCCACTAAGGCCCCACTCGCAGTAGTGCCTGAAGGTTGAAAGGATTGTACATGCGAAGACACAAATGGTCTCTGATAGGAGAAGCAACCGGTCTCAAGTAAGCTGGCTGAATAGGATATCTCGACGATCTCGTAAACTTCAGCCTCTTGTTTGCCTGATCATAGGCACTTGTCAATCCTTGTTCAGCTCTTTCCTTATTCCGCTGGTCTCTCTTCTTAAACATCCTCTCGATGTCCTCCTCAACTATAAGGGCCTTAGCAATTACCCTTGCGTAGGTCTCCAACTCAAAGACTGAGATCCTCTCCTGAATGTTTGGCCTTAAGCCAAGCTAGAATTTCCTAGCCTTCATCAATTCAGTGGTCACGTGCTGAGGTGCAAATCTTGATAGTCTACCGAACTCAGCCCCGTACTCGCGCACAGTCATCTTATTCTGCTCCAGTTTAACGAACTAGACCTCCCACTGATTCCGTATGATCCTGGGAAAGTATTTATCATTAAATGTCTCTACAAATTCCGTCCCAGGTCCATGGCGTATTGGGAATTTCCAACTCCCTAGTTTTAGACACTGACTTCCACCAAAAGTCAGCCTCTCCTTCTAACTTGAAGGTTGCCCATTGCACCTTATCGACTTCAATGCATTGTAGCACATCGAAGATCTTCTCCATTTCATTCAACCATCCCTCTGCCTCAATCGGATTAGTTTGACCCAAAAAATTAGGAGGACGTATCCTCCTAAACTCTACGAACCTAGAGGGTTGATGTCTGGCTGGAATCAACTCTACTTGCCAAGCTATAGTAGCAGTTAGTTGAGCCATGGAAGTTGTTTGTTGAGCCATATCGTTGGCCAAGGCCTCCAATACTTGGTCAACATTCCCTTAGTTAGTTCTCCTTCCTACAGGATCGACATTAGGACCTGTAGTGATCCCAGCACTCCAAGATGTACCGGCACCCTCGGGAACATCTACTAACAGAACCGTCCTCGATATGTCTCTTCCTCTTCCTCTGCCTCGAAACCTTAGGGCCATGCTGATCTTTCATTGTTAAATAACAATAACATTTGATCAATATATATTGTAAAGACAATCATGCCATAGTCCTATGGAATCCGGATCTAGAGTCATAGCTCTGATACCAACTGTGACTACCCAACTTTCCCGTATCCGAAATATCAGGAAGGCCAGCTCGCCAACCTATCGATAAATTGATAAGTCGGACATAACACAAGCAAATATTATAGTATAACAAAAGGAAGCTCCATTTCTACACAAAATATAAAACAAAAATAACGGTTCTAATTTCATGTGAAACACGTGGACAAAAGAACAGAAACAAACCACCGGTGATGACCGACCATCACCGAAACATGGTTCACACAAAAAAATAAGTATATATAATTACATGAATTCTAAAACATAAAACAAAATAGGCTGGGCATACCAAGCCCTAGTATCTAATCTCAAAACAAATCACTCCAAAACAAGGCAGAAACCTAAACAGGAAAGAACTCCTCAGGAGGAATCTCAGACTCTTCCTCCGGAACTTAATCAGGGTCACCCTCATATCCCTGAGCCGCAGCGTCTAAATCAGTATCTGTGACATATAGTCAGAGTGAGCTAACAGTCTAAGCTTAGTAGAAAAAACTCATCTCAATCACATCATATCTTAATTAGCATGGTTTTCAAAGCATAATTCGTAGCATATTATTTCCAAGGAATGTATTCAAAACAAATCAAATGATTGGATTTTAAATACAAGGATCAGATGCAGTTTCATATTCTAAGTTTCAAAGCAGATTCTTAAATCAGATTCAAAATAGGCAAAGAATTTAGATAGTTTCATATGCTCATTGTTTCTTAGTTCATATATGCAAAGCTTATCAAATTTATAACTTAAATCTCAACTTAATTTATCTCCCAAGTTAATACATCATGAGAGCAAGAATAATACCGACGGGAATAACCATCGTCGTTCAATGAACCCTTTTTCAAGAGTGCAACAAGCCCCTACGATATGAGGGTAACTTGCGCTAGGATTTTGTACATGAATAGAGGGATTTGTTCGAGTGAATCATAAATCAAATGTAGATTCTAATACATACTCCAAATGTAAATTCTAGTATATAATTCAGAAGCAGAGCTCAGGATTCAGGATTCAGGATTCAGTATTCAAGTTTCATATTCAGGGAAGGTTCAAGTAGTCAAAGTTCTTATTTTAGATATAAGGTTCAGATTTCATATTTAAACATAAAACTCCTATTTACAGTGTTCAAATTAATTGTAAAATATCCATATGAATTAAAACAAATTATAAGTGATATTGAGATTCTCCTACCAAAAGTCGGATTCGAGCACACACTCGCAAATATAGACAAAATCCTCAACCATAGATCCCTGTGATCATCCTAAAACATATCACACGCATATACAAGTGTTAGTGATGATCACGACACACAAAACCATGCTTCAATCAAAGCAAACACCCAAAATCCCAAAATACACGAAGTAGGGGATCTCGCAGCGACGAGCTCTTCAGGTGTCAAGCACTCGCCGCAGTGAGAATTTCAAGTTCTATTTTGGCCTAAAAAATAAAAGGGAACTCGCCGCGGCGAGCCCTCAAGATCACACCTCGCCGTGGTGAGGTGCATGTTCGCTAAGGTGAGCTGCCACAGCTCGACCTTTTCTTGGTTCTTCCTTGGTTCGCTCTTCCTCAACATTTTGCCGGATTCACTTTATTTTTGCACACACATATGCTAAACTAATTCAATGATTTATTCTATAACTTAAACCATTTAAAATCAAAGGAAATCTAATCTTTCTTCGATCGATTTCTCATCTTTAAGAATTGTTGTCCAAAGGGGGTTTCGGAACAAATTTCTACGGCGACTGATCTCAGCGAAGCTCAAGATAACTTCGTCTACTCTTACGCATTGATCTTAACCTCTTCAAAGCACGAGAGACGATCGTGAGACGGAACTTTCTTTGGAAACAAGGTTTCTAAAGAAAAAGGGTTTGAACGGCTTGGGATTCCCAAAAGGCGGAACTCTAGCGATGTTGGCGTCACGTGCTTCGCAAAATGTGCGGAGCTTGCAGGCGATCACACGGTCAAATTCTCACAAGAAGGGTTTCAGCAGATGGAAGCTCTCGTTCTCTTTGTCTCAAATTTGATTGCAAGATAGCTTAGCTATTAAGCTATCCCCCCCCTCCTTATAACCAAATGAATAAACAAAATATCTTTGATATTTACCCCCCCCTCCAAATTCTATCCATACAACTTAAGGTTTTGTTTCGGTGTTGAGCGGCACACCGCAAGTCGGTGCACGGCTTCTCCACCAAAGGCCCAAATCAAACTTTTAACCTTATTTCTTTTCACGCAATTATCCCAAAATTGTTTAATTAAAAGTCTATGATGGCATCGATCGCCATGTCGAACACGCACACGGGGTCAGTCGAGTTTGGGTTTGAAATATCTGGGATATTACAACTCAATCTTAAGAGAATATTTGTGTGCTATTTATCCGGTCTTGTCACATAGGGTCATCAATTCAAGACCATTGTCTCTAGGCACCCTGATAAGATTTTGTTAAGTTTGCACCATAGGGTTCAAACCAAAATGTACCTCTCATGGTATGCACATATGTTTTGGTACTGGTGTCTTTATTTTATTTGAAAATTTTGGGGGATTGTTATATGTATTTATTACTTTAGAATATAATAAATATTTTAAATAATTTTAAAGAAAATAAAACTTCCTTTTTTGATTTCTTAGTTTTGGGGGGTTTTAGGCATTAGAAGTTCTTTCTTTTTGTATGCCAATAAATAGTCTCACATTGGTAAATGTCAAAAGCGGTACGTACTATATATAGAATCTTTCACCTTCTATTATTGTTTAACAATAAGAAGAGAAGAGTGTGCCTAGCGACGAGTCATCACGTTCGCACACACGCGCGTGTGCGTGGTGATTAGCATTTAGGCGTATTGGCGCTTAAAGCACACACACTTTGCACTTCACACATACACATCATCGCAATGAGCCCACCATAAGTTTGAATTTTTGATCGGGTAGATCCAACGGTCAGATTATTCACGGGCTGGGTCGGGTTTACTGGGTCACTATTTAGTGAATTAATTTAGTTCTACTTGGTCAAACATATTGGTCAAATGTTGACTGTTGGACCTAACCGTTTCATAAATGCTTATAAAGGTTTGCAACTTTTCGAATTTAAATTCGAAAAGGTGTAACGTTTCATATAGTCGTTGGATGGATCGGTTGAGATCTCTGAAAGATCCGAGCCGTCCAAAATATAACTATTGGTCCAACAGTAATATTGAAATGGCACTTGAGATCTATAAAAGGAGATCTCTGGACACAAATTCAGATACTCTGAAATCCATCGAATTTCCTTCCATTTAGATTTGAGAATTATCTTGCTTTCTTCTTTTAGTTGGTGCTTCATTAGATTGAGTTTTTAGGGTAGATCCTCTACTGTTGCAAAGTAACGGATTGCATCCAAGAAATTGAGCTCGTTGTAGGGAGCGAATAGCATTTTAAAGATAGTGACTGCGTGCCTCGAGTTCAATTTCTCTTGCCTATTTTATCATTTTTCATATTTTTTATCGTAATATTTTTTAACAGAGTATAATTTGAGTTTCAATCACAATAATATTAGTAATTCAAGTCCTTAAAGGGAAGGACTCATAAGCTTTTAAGTCTTTTAGGATGTTCTTGTCTTCAAGAAAGATTCCTCCTCATCTAAGGGAAGAGGAGTGTGTTTACTAGGTACAATATTAATTATTTCTACAACGATGAATTCAAAGTTCAATCTGGACCGCAATGGGGAAGGAATTCTCCATTTTTTGCTTATTAGGCCTAAAAACTTTCAAGAATGGTCAGCTACACGTGTTTAGGGAAGGCAATACCCTAGCAGACTCACTTGCTAAAGAAGCCACTAATAGGAAAAGTTCTTCAACATATAGTATTATAAGTGAACTTCCTGACTTCCTGCAACAGTCTAATGTTCTTTTAATTGAAAATTTCATGGCTTCAATTTTCTCTTTTGTGCTTAAATCTAAAGTTTTTTGGTAATGGCGATGTCAAACTCAAATCTTTAGACTCCCTTTTAAGTCTCTATTGGGGTGTGCCCCTCTTAATCCTGTACATTTTTTTAAGTTTCCATTTCTTGCTTAGCCAAAAGAAAAAAAAAAAAAAAAATATATATATATATATATATATATATGCTAAGCAGGCAAGAAAATCAATTAAAAATTAAAAGGAATGGAATGTTGGTTATGGGTCGGGTTAGGCCCGTGTCCAACATATGCACCCCTTAGAGATTCCTGAAATCTATCTCTCCTAATTCTTCTCCTTTAAGAATTCTATTCAAAATAGAATTCTTCACACTTTATATAAATGAGGGATCAATGTAACAACCCGGATTTTTAGACTTTATTTTAACGGTGTTAGATGATGTATCACACTATGTATTGTGCTAACGCTCTACATCGGAATCGAAACCCACCCTTTAAAATAAAAAATTTCTAATTTTCTCATATCAAAATTAGACTTATTGTGAAGTGCTCGTCGATACGATTCCAACGATATATAATTTGACGACTTCTGACAAGAATATAAAAAGTTATGCCCATTTTAAGTGATCAAGCAAGTCAAAGGGTATAATTGTAATTTCGGGAGAGAAACACCAATTGCTTTGGTGCTTATGCAAAAGGCTGAAACGAAACCTTTTTTCAAGCTATCCAAGTTACGTATAAATTTTTATTCCGCATAAAAATCTCCTATTCTATTAAATCTCCTACGAAAAGTGTTAATTAGAGTTGACCAAAAATTTTATACCATTATAAATAAAACTTTAAAAACTCTCTACTCTCTATAATAAAAAATCATTCTCTCTGAAGACTTAGACGAACCGATGCCCTAGGCATCGACCTTTCCAACCCGAATCACCGTTGATCTTCCGTTCACGCTTCAAGAGGTGGGTACCCATCAATCCATCTTATTCTTCTCAGATCCCGTCGCGTAGGATGCATTCGATCGCGCATCAACGGGTTTAAAAATCTTATTTAAACCCAAATATCTCATAAATTAATAGACCTATATGTTTAATATTATGCTTTCCCTTGAAAGTTATATAATTTTAAGTTGGATCTATATGTTATTTCTCTTTTCTTTTTAAGAATCCCTTTTGTTTGAGTCATTAATATTTTACCTTATATTAGATCTATATATTTAATATGTTTACTTCCTCTTTTATGTCTGTAAAATTAATTAAGTTCTAATACTTTTAAATTTGATAGATTGACTTAATTGGCATAATATCATAGTGATATTATTTATTTCCAAATCTATGTAGTTAGAAATTTATCCTTCTACTAAGACTATAATAATATATATTACTGTTGCAAGTTTATATTATTATTTATTTAAAATTAATTAAGCCTAAAAATTAAACTATATTTTTATTTTAATTAAAAGAATAATAAATTGTATCATCTTGATGTTTCGGGTCCGAACTCATGACTGCGAACTCATGACTGCGTCCACGAACCCGACTTCGCGACCATCAATGTATTTGTCCCGGTATTTTAGTCATAACTCTTTACTCAGACCTCGGATTAATGCAATTCTTGTGGCATTAGAAAGACGACAACGAGCTTTACAACTTTGTGAGAAATAGCTATTTCACGAATCTGACATTTTAGAGGTCAAAATAGAGTAACAAGTTGGGTTTAATTTTGAATGACTCAAGGCTATTCGAATTTAGTATTATTTTCTAATTCTCATGACCAAAGTTTCTGTGTATATTATATTGTAAGGTCTTTCGATCGAAGGTCATGATAAATCATAACTTAATAATTATAAATACTATTTAATTTAATTATCTAATTATTATATATACATATATATCAATTTATCGTTTCAACACGACCTCTTCGATAACACGAAGTGTTAAGAATTTGATACCTCGTGAACATCGAATCCCGACCCTCCCGTTATCTAGAATACACTTATAATTATCCTATTCTATGTTGTACTAGAATGTGTGTAAATAAATAAATATATATATATATATATAAATATAAGATAATCTAATATAAATCTTTTTGTACGTCTAACTTTCTGTATTTCCATCTGAATTACATTATATGAGTTATGAGTAAGTTAGGACATATGTACGAGAGTGTATGAGATCATGCCTACGCTTGGGCGTGGTGATTCGTTGAGATGGTATCGAAGCGAGGAATACACCGTATTCACATGCCTTACAACTCATGGTGGAATGGGACCCATGACAAGTCGGGTGAGTGTGAATTCAGTGTAACTTCGTATACGGTGGCATATACGGTGATCCTATTATCCCGAGTTTTAATATGAGAGGATAAGATATGAGATATGATACGAGAATCGGGCTTTGGGCCTTAGCTGTGGTGAGGTTTCTTTTACGGTCACGTGAAACTCGGAATATTGGCGTCTATGTACGGATGCAACACCTCTATGGTAGTATAAACTATCACACGAAGTACATCCAGGTTACTACGGAACCTTTTTCTTGGGAAGCGTGAATTAAGAAGGTTGCCTCACTATAGTTTGTCATAGGATTAAGTATGAGAGTATGATAAGATATGAGTATGAGATAAGATATGATACGAGTACGATAATAAGACATCGCTGTATAGGCCAGCAAAAGATAAAGAACTTAAGTCTCTGTACGTGTCGTTCCTTGCGTAGCCAACGTAAGGGCAACAACGTCTTTCAGCCAAGACGGATCTGTGGGAGAGATTATGAGTATGAGTGTGTTATGAGTGAGTTTGGCCACTATGTCTCCCCATTGGCTGGATGGCGGAGTATGAGTATGACACGAGGGCGTTATAATATGGTGGTATAATACTATGTTGGCCCTCCTATAGTAGCTCGAGCAGCGACTCTGGCACAGGTCGTTTAGGATTTCACTAGTATATTAGTTACGCTCATGCGATGTACAGACGTATGTGCGAGAATGATAATAAGACATGATATAATATGTTATGAGATATGGTAAGATACGTTAGGATATGAGTGTCTAGATCATGGTCTTACATTTATGATATGATATGAGTTTTACGATATGTATGTGATTTTACCTTTCTTTTGCTATCTACTTTGAGATACTATGTTTATCACTCACAAGATGTACCCACAATGCACCTGAGTAGTATGGGGTGGATTGGTGGTATATCCCACTGAGTTTATGTGACTGAATAAACTCATCCCACGATAATCTAACAGTTGCAGGTGATTACGCTAGTGGAGTAGACGGAGCCATCTAGATCTCGCCAACGCTGATTTCATTGATCCCGCAGGCATTGAGTATCAGGAGCCTTTGGAGGGCGACGCTACCGGTTATCAGGAGGACTACGGAGCTGATCTTGATTCGAGTGCCAGTTACTGATCATTGTGGGCTGGGTATTGAGTTCTATTGATACTAGTATTGCGGATTTTATAGTTTATTTTATCGGATTTGTCTCCGACTGGATTTACATTTTATTGGTAGATTATGGTTTTATCACACTTATTCTGTATTTATGATTGCATTTATATTCCACCCTATTTGTTGGATTTCACGGATTTCATGGAACCATTATTGCGCGAGAACTCTGATTAGGGGTATGTCCGCTTAGCATATCCGGGATACGTGTGGGACATAACTCAGAATTCTAAGCCCTCGGGATAGGGTAGAATTTGGGGTCGTGACAGAATGGTATCAGAGCTCAGGCTTTACTTCCTCGAGGACTATATGGGTTATGTAAGTACAACATATTTATTGAGGCTATAATGATTCAGATAGACTCAAGACTTTTGATCTTTTGAAGACTTATTAGTTTCAAGGAAGTTTGATCGTTGATGATAGAAGACTCTAAGGTTCGATTTGGTATTTAAAGATTTATTTAGGAATGACTTATACAGTTAGGAACTTGTGAGAAACATTAGAAATGATCTAGACGGATTAGAAAATAATGGATGAAGCATTTCTAAATTGAGGGACAATTAGATAAATAAATCCTTGAAGATTTGACTGTTTAAAATTCTAGGTGATCTGAGATGTCAACTATAGGAATAGCAAATTCTAGGTTATATTAGAAATGACTTCAATAATTGGATCAAGTGAATATCCGACTAAAATTTGACATACCATACGTTCGGAGAAATTTATGATGTTGAAGCTGATTACTTTATAAATTGATGAATTAGAATCGACCACCATTATAAAGAGAGGGGGACCCTACCTTGATAATATCAAATATTAGGTATTACAAATATGAAAGTTTTACGGGTGATTTGAGATTAACAGAGATGATGATGCTACTTTTTAATTAATGCTTAAGTTTCGAGGACGAAAAATTTTAAGGAGGGAAGAATGTAATGACCCTGATTTTTTATCAATATTGAATCATTGACTTTTAATGAGAAGCTGAGATTATAAAGAAGTATCCCGAGCTCATCGCCTCATGTACGTAATTTTCAAGGACGAAAATATTATAAGGGGTAGAGAATGTAACGACCCGGATTTTTAGACTTTATTTTTACGGTGTTAGATGATGTATTACATTATATACTGTGCTAACGCTCCACATCAGAATCGAAACCCACCCTTTAAAATAGAAAATTTCTAATTTTCTCATATCAAAATTAGACCCATTGCGAAGTGCTCGTCGATACGATTCCGACGATATATAATTTGACGACTTCTGACAAGAATATAAAAAGTTATGCCCATTTTAAGTGATCAAGCAAGTCAAAGGGTATAATTATAATTTCGGGAGAGATACACCAATTGCTTTGGTGCTTATGCAAAAGGCTGAAACGAAACCTTTTTTCAAGCTATCCAAGTTACGTATAAATTTTTATTCCGCATAAAAATCTCCTATTCTATTAAATCTCCTACGAAAAGTGTTAATTAGAGTTGACCTAAAATTTTATACCATTATAAATAAAACTTTAAAAACTCTCTACTCTCTATAATAAAAAATCATTCTCTCTGAAGACTTAGACGAACCGATGCCCTAGGCATCGACCTTTTCAACCCGAATCGTCGTTGATCTTCCGTTCACGCTTCAAGAGGTAGGTACCCATTAATCCATCTTATTCTTCTCAGATCCCGTCGTGTAGGATGCATTCAATCGCGCATCGACGGGTTTAAAAATCTTATTTAAACCCAAATATCTCATAAATTAATAGACCTATATGTTTAATATTATGCTTTTCCTTGAAAGTTGTATAATTTTAAGTTGGATCTATATGTTATTTCTCTTTTCTTTTCAAGAATCTCTTTTATTTGAGTCATTAATATTTTACCTTATATTAGGTCTGTATATTTAATATGTTTACTTCCTCTTTTATGTCTGTAAAATTAATTAAATTCTAATACTTATAAATTTGATAGATTGACTTAATTTGCATAATATCATAGTGATATTATTTATTTCCAAATCTATATAGTTAGAAATTTATTCTTCTACTAAGACTATAATAATATATATTACTGTTGCAAGTTTATATTATTATTTATTTAAAATTAATTAAGCCTAAAAATTAAACTATATTTTTATTTTAATTAAAAGAATAATAAATTGTATCATCTTGAAGTTTCGGGTCCGAACTCATGACTGCGAACTCAAATTCGCGTCCACGAACCCGACTTCGCGACCATCGATGTATTGGTCCCAGTATTTTAGTCATAACTCTTTACTCAGACCTCGGATTAATACAATTCTTGCGGCACTGGAAAGACGACAACGAGCTTTACAACTTTGTGAGAAATAACTATTTCACGAATCTGACATTTTAGAGGTCAAAATAGAGTAACAAGTTGGGTTTAATTTTGAATGACTCAAGGCTATTCAAATTTAGTATTATTTTCTAATTCTCATGACCAAAATTTCTGTGTATATTATATTGTAAGGTCTTTCGATCGAAGGTCATGATAAATCATAACTTAATAATTATAAATACTATTTAATTTAATTATCTAATTATTATATATACATATATATCAATTTATCGCTTCAACACGACCTCTTCGATAACACGAAGTGTTAAGAATTCGATACCTCGTGAACATCGAATCCCGACCCTCCCGTTATCGAGAATACACTTATAATTATCCTATTCTATGTTGTACTAAAATGTGTGTAAATAATAAATATATATATATATATAAATATAAGATAATCTAATATAAATCTTTTTATCGTCGACTTTACGTATTTCCATAGAATTACATTATATGAGTTATGAGTAAGTTAGGACATATGTACGAGAGTGTATGAGATCATGCCTACGCTTGGGCGTGGTGATTCGTTGAGATGGTATCGAAGCGAGGAATACACCGTATTCACATGCCTTACAACTCATGGTGGAATGGGACCCATGACGAGTCGGGTGAGTGTGAATTCAGTGTAACTTATCAGTGATGGCATATACGGTGATCCTATTATCCCGAGTTTTAATATGAGAGGATAAGATATGAGATATGATACGAGAATCGGGCTTTGGGCCTTAGCTGTGGTGAGGTTTCTTTTACGGTCACGTGAAACTCAGAATATTGGCGTCTATGTACGGATACAACACCTCTATGGTAGTATAAACTATCACACGAAGTACATCCAGGTTACTACGGAACTTTTTTCTTGGGAAGCGTGAATTAAGAAGGTTGCCTCACTATAGTTTGTCATAAGATTAAGTATGAGAGTATGATAAGATATGAGTATGAGATAAGATAAGTTATGATATGAGTATGATAATAAGACATCGCTGTGTAGGCCAGCAAAAGATAAAGAACTTAAGTCTCTGTACGTGTCGTTCCTTGCGTAGCCACCGTAAGGGCAACAACGTCTTTCAGCCAAGACGGATCTGTGGGAGAGATTATGAGTATGAGTGTGTTATGAGTGAGTTTGGTCATTATGTCTCCCCATTGGCTGGATCGTGGAGTATGAGTATGACACGAGGGCGTTATAATATGGTGGTATGATACTATGTTGGCCCTCCTATAGTAGCTCGAGCAGCGAATCTGGCATAGGTCATTTAGGATTTCACTAGTATATTAGTTACGCTCATGCGATGTACAGACATATGTGCGAGAATGATAATAAGACATGATATAATATGTTATGAGATATGGTAAGGTACGTTAGGATATGAGTGTCCAGATCATGGTCTTACATTTATGATATGATATGAGTTTTACGATATGTATGTGATTTTACCTTTCTTTTGCTATCTACTTTGAGATACTATATTTATCACTCACAAGATGTACCCACAATGCACCTGAGTAGTATGGGGTGGATTGGTGGTATATCCCACTGAGTTTACGTTACTGAATAAACTCATCCCACGATAATCTAACAGTTGCAGGTGATTACGCTGGTGGAGTAGACGCGAGCCATCTAGATCTCGCCAACGCTGATTTCCTTGATCTCGCAGGCATTGAGTATCAGGAGCCTTTGGAGGGCGACGCTACCGATTATCAGGAGGACTACGGAGCTGATCTTGATTCGAGTGCCAGTTATTGATCATTGTGGGCTGGGTATTGTGTTCTCTTGATACTAGTATTGCGGATTTTATAGTTTATTTTATCGGATTTGTCTCCGACTGGATTTACATTTTATTGGTGGATTATGGTTTTATCACACTTATCCTGTATTTATGATTGCATTTATATTCCACCCTATTTGTTGGATTTCACGGATTTCGTGGAACCATTATTGCGCGAGAACTCTGATTAGGGGTATGTCCGCTTAGCATATCCGGGATATGTGCGGGCCATAACTCAGAATTCTAAGCCCTCGGGATAGGGTAGAATTTTGGGTCGTGACAGAATGGTATCAGAGCTCAGGCTTTACTTCCTCGAGGACTATATCGGTTATGTAAGTACAACATATTTATTGAGGCTATAATGATTCAGATAGACTCGAGACTTTTGATCTTTTGAAGACTTATTAGTTTCAAGGAAGTTTGATCGTTGATGATAGAAGACTCTATGGTTCGATTTGGTATTTAAAGATTTATTTAGGAATGACTTATACAGTTAGGAACTTGTGAGAAACATTAGAAATGATCTAGACGGATTGGAAAATAATGGATGAAGCGTTTCTAAATTGAGGGACAATTAGATAAATAAATCCTTGAAGATTTGACTGTTTAAAATTCTAGGTGATCTGAGATGTCAACTATAGGAATAGCAGATTCTAGGTTATATTAGAAATGACTTCAATAATTGGATCAAGTGAATATCCGACTAAAATTTGACATACCATACGTTCGGAGAAATTTATGATGTTGAAGCTGATTACTTTATAAATTGATGAATTAGAATCGACTACCATTATAAAGAGAGGGGGACCCTACCTTGATAATATCAAATATTAGGTATTACAAATATGAAAGTTTTACGGGTGATTTGAGATTAACAGAGATGATGATGCTACTTTTTAATTAATGCCTATGTTTCGAGGACGAAAAATTTTAAGGAGGGAAGAATGTAATGACCCTGATTTTTTATCAATATTGAATCATTGACTTTTAATGAGAAGCTGAGATTATAAAGAAGTATCCCGAGCTCATCGCCTCATGTACGTAATTTTCAAGGACGAAAATATTATAAGGGGGAGAGAATGTAACGACCCGGATTTTTAGACTTTATTTTAACGGTGTTAGATGATGTATTACATTATGTACTGTACTAACGCTCCACATCAGAATCGAAACCCACCCTTTAAAATAGAAAATTTCTAATTTTCTCATATCAAAATTAGACTCATTGCGAAGTGCTCGTCGATACGATTCCGACGATATATAATTTGACGACTTCTGACAAGAATATAAAAAGTTATGCCCATTTTAAGTGATCAAGCAAGTCAAAGGGTATAATTGTAATTTCGGGAGAGAAACACCAATTGCTTTGGTGCTTATGCAAAAGGCTGAAACGAAACCTTTTTTCAAGCTATCCAAGTTACGTATAAATTTTTATTCCGCATAAAAATCTCCTATTCTATTAAATCTCCTACGAAAAGTGTTAATTAGAGTTGACCTAAAATTTTATACCATTATAAATAAAACTTTAAAAACTCTCTACTCTCTATAATAAAAAATCATTCTCTCTGAAGACTTAGACGAACCGATGCCCTAGGCATCGACCTTTTCAACCCGAATCGCCGTTGATCTTCCGTTCACGCTTCAAGAGGTGGGTACCCATCAATCCATCTTATTCTTCTCAGATCCCGTCGTTTAGGATGCATTCGATCGCGCATCGACGGGTTTAAAAATCTTATTTAAACCCAAATATCTCATAAATTAATAGACCTATATGTTTAATATTATGCTTTCCCTTGAAAGTTGTATAATTTTAAGTTGGATCTATATGTTATTTCTCTTTTCTTTTCAAGAATCCCTTTTGTTTGAGTCATTAATATTTTACCTTATATTAGGTCTGTATATTTAATATGTTTACTTCCTCTTTTATGTCTGTAATCTTAATTAAATTCTAATACTTATAAATTTGATAGATTGACTTAATTTGCATAATATCATAGTGATATTATTTATTTCCAAATCTATATAGTTAGAAATTTATCCTTCTACTGAGACTATAATAATATATATTACTGTTTCAAGTTTATATTATTATTTATTTAAAATTAATTAAGCCTAAAAATTAAACTATATTTTTATTTTAATTAAAAGAATAATAAATTGTATCATCTTGAAGTTTCGGGTCCGAACTCATGACTGCGAACTCAAATTCGCGTCCACGAACCCGACTTCGCGACCATCGATGTATTGGTCCCGGTATTTTAGTCATAACTCTTTACTCAGACCTCGGATTAATGCAATTCTTGCGGCATTGGAAAGACGACAACGAGCTTTACAACTTTGTGAGAAATAACTATTTCACGAATCTGACATTTTAGAGGTCAAAATAGAGTAACAAGTTGGGTTTAATTTTGAATGACTCAAGGCTATTCGAATTTAGTATTATTTTCTAATTCTCATGACCAAAGTTTCTGTGTATATTATATTGTAAGGTCTTTCGATCGAAGGTCATAATAAATCATAACTTAATAATTATAAATACTATTTAATTTAATTATCTAATTATTATATATACATATATATCAATTTATCGCTTCAACACGACCTCTTCGATAACACGAAGTGTTAAGAATTCGATACCTCGTGAACATCGAATCCCGACCCTCCTGTTATCGAGAATACACTTATAATTATCCTATTCTATGTTGTACTAGAATGTGTGTAAATAAATAAATAAATATATATATATATATATATATATATAAATATAAGATAATCTAATATAAATCTTTTTGTACGTCTGACTTTCTGTATTTCCATCTGAATTACATTATATGAGTTATGAGTAAGTTAGGACATATGTACGAGAGTGTATGAGATCATGCCTACGCTTGGGCGTGGTGATTCGTTGAGATGGTATCGAAGCGAGGAATACACCGTATTCACATGCCTTACAACTCATGGTGGAATGAGACCCATGACGAGTCGGGTGAGTGTGAATTCAGTGTAACTTCGTATACGGTGATCCTATCACCCCGAGTTTTAATATGAGAGGATAAGATATGAGATATGATACTAGAATCGGGCTTTGGGCCTTAGCTGTGGTGAGGTTTCTTTTACGGTCACGTGAAACTCAGAATATTGGCGTTTATGTACGGATGCAACACCTCTATGGTAGTATAAACTATCACACGAAGTACATCCAGGTTACTACGGAACCTTTTTCTTAGGAAGCGTGAATTAAGAAGGTTGCCTCATTATAGTTTGTCATAGGATTAAGTATGAGAGTATGATAAGATATGAGTATGAGATAAGATAAGTTATGATATGAGTATGATAATAAGACATCGCTGTGTAGGCCAGCAAAAGATAAAGAACTTAAGTCTCTGTACGTATCGTTCCTTGCGTAGCCTCCGTAAGGGTAACAACATCTTTCAGCCAAGACGGATCTGTGGGAAAGATTATGAATATGAGTGTGTTATGAGTGAGTTTGGCTATTATGTCTCCCCATTGGCTGGATGGTGGAGTATGTGTAACATCCCAAAATTTTGGACTTTGAATAGTATACCTCGGGATGCGTGCCCAACTTTGAATAGAGTACCTTGAGATGCGTGCCCGTCTGTTCACTGTTTCGATCAAGTGAATGTCAACTTGATGACTTGGGTTGAATTAGTTTTGGTGTGAGAAAGGTGCACAATAGCGTGGTATAAGAACCATTGGATTGGGTCACATATACATTAGATACGTATGTGTGTTTTGTAGGTGAACCGAGTCATTTATGTATTTAAGAGAGGAGGCTTCTTTTAGAAGCTATTTTTCGTTTGAGGGTTTTAGGGCTTTGGGTTGTTGGAAGAAGGAGGAGAAATCTTGCGGATCCGGATGCGTTGAGTTTTGATTTTTCGTGAAAAAGGTTCGTGGACTCGTGGAAAAGAAAGATCGTCGTTGGTTTCAACGTGTGTGTCGTTTGGGCGTTTTGTGCCGTTTGGGGGTTTTGGAAGCCCATTTCTTTGAGCGAAGAGATCGTGTGTTTTGATCCGTTAATCGTAGCATGGGTTTGGATGAGGTGTGTGTGGAAGGTTTACCGACGATTGAGAGGGGTTGGTTGTGATCGTGGAGTTCGGAGATGCTCGGTTTGGGTTTTGAAAACCCTCTTGCGAAACGAAGAAGATGACCCGATCTATGAGTTAATCGGTCGATTCAAGGTAGGAAATACATGCTAGGTGAGTTTAAATGCTTTATTTTATGGTTGTATAATTATATGTGAGATTTGGGTTAAATTTGGGGAAGAAAAATTGGATTTTGAATGAGAAAACCCAAGGTTTGGGCAAAATCTGCAATTTTCGATCGATCGAATTTGACTTAAGACTAATGATTTTCGATTTCTGGAGGTTTTCGATCGATCAAAATGTATTTCGATCGATCGAAAGGAATTCGATCGATCGAGTTTCAAATTCGATCGATCGAAAGGTATAGAATAGGGAGTGTTATGGACTTCTGTTAAAATTCAATCAATCGAAATGGATTTCGATCGATCGAGTTTCAAATTCGATCGATCGAAATTAGATTTCAATCGGTCGAATTTGACTGTGCGTGCCGATAGTGCTCCGGTGTTTTAGCCATAACTTTCTACTCCAAACTCAGAATCAGGTGATTCATGAGGCGTTGGAAAGAGGATAAATAGACCTATAACTTTCATGTATATTAGAATTGATGAATCAAATGTTTTAAAGGTTAAAATGTGGAGAGAAGTTACATTAAGTTTGAGTTGGCACGTTTCGACTGAGGTACCAATACAGTCTCGGTATTTTAGTCGTAACTGTTTGTGCCGAACTTCTATTGATGCAATTCTTGTTGCGTTGGAAAGATGAATTTGAGATCTACAATTTTTATGTTTTGAATAACTCATGAATCTAAAATTTTAAAGGTCAAAAGTTTATGAAAAGTTACGTCAAATTTCATATTAGCATGAACTTGTCCGTTTCTGCCTCGTGTTGAAAAACATTTATGGATGTCTAAGTTCTAGTAACTAGAGTTAGTCTTTGATACATGGTATGTTTTGATGTAGATTGAGGATGGAAAGGCCATAGATAGAGCTTCGCTTGGCTTCGTGTTGCGTCGAGGTTAAGGTAGGGGAAATTCACCATCTAATTGCATTTTGATTTTGTTCATAGATAATGTGATATAAATGAATATTTTGTAACTATTTTGGAAAACATGAAAGCTTTGAGGTATGATTTGTAATTAAACGCATGTATATGTCCGTTCCGGTTACGTATCGGTGTTCGTTCCGCTTATGTATCTGTTTGTGTTTTGTTCCGTATCCGTTTGTGTTTCGTTCTGTATCAGTTTGTGTTTCGTTCCATTTTCGAATTCGTTTATATTTCTGGTAAGGATAAGAACTCTTTGAATCTGAACAACGAGTGGCGGAGAGGAGTTGAGTCTCCGAAGAGGGGTTGAGTCCCCGGGGTTTTTACTCAGTTCCCGCTTATGGGATGCTTTGGCCCCTCGTTGATTTGTGATGTGATGTGATGTGATGCGATGATACTTTGTGTGCAAAGAGGGGTTGAGTCCCCGAGGTTACGACCTTGTTCCCGCTTATGGGATGCTTTGGCCCCTCGTTGATTTGTGACCCTATGTAATGTGATGTGATGATACCTTGTGTGCAAAGAGGGGTTGAGTCCCCGAGGTTACGACCTTGTTCCCGCTTATGGGATGCTTTGACCTTCTGATATATGTGCTTCAATTCCCCGCTCATGGGATGTGTTGGTTATACTTTGTGTGCAAAGAGGGGTTGAGTCCCCGAGGTTTTTACCTTGTTCCCGCTATGGGATGCTTTGGCTTTTGATACATTTGTTCCGTTTCTTGATACGCCTCATTTCTCGTATGCTTCGATTTGATGATATGGTGCTCCGTTTTGTTATGCTCTTACCGTGATATGTCACCGTCTCTAACATGTTCTATTTTAATTTATTCTACTTCTATTTTTAGCTATGTTTTGATAAGTATCTTTGTTTTTCATATGTATTTGTTCTCGATGTGATTTGGTTCCGCTGCACTATGTTTTGAAAATGAAAATGTAATATTTACAACTCAGTTTGATACAGATGGTTTTGAAATTATGTCACCGAATCTATGCACTTCAATGATAAGATGTGAATTGTGTTTGAATTTCTTCTACTGAGCTTAGATGAAGCTCACCCTTCGACTATACGTCACAGGTTTGGCAATTAGCGAGATACGGGATTTGGGGTTGAGGACTTGTGGAGTAGTAAGATTTCGGGATCGTAGATTGCATTTGAGTTTTGGTAAGTGTAGTTTTGTAATTCTTTGAATACACTTGTAGGTACTTAATTACTGTTCTTTCACTGTAGAACTGGAGTTTATGTTTCCGCTTTGTTGTACCAATATTTTTTGTATCAGATTGTGATCTACGATTTGGCGATCCGGGTTTTCCCATTTGGTATAAGTGAAAAAAAAAAGTCTCAAAATTTTAGGTTGGGAAAATCCGGGCTATCACAGTATGAGTATGACACGAGGGTGTTATAATATGGTGGTATGATACTATGTTGACCCTCCCATAGTAGCTCGAGCAGCGACTCTGGCACAAGTCATTTAGGATTTCACTAGTATGTTAGTTACGCTCATGCGATGTACAGACGTATGTGTGAGAATGATAATAAGACATGATATAATATGTTACGAGATATGGTAAGGTACATTAGGATATGAGTGTCTAGATCATGGTCTTGCATTTATGATATGATATGAGTTTTACGATATGCATGTGATTTTGCCTTTCTTTTGCTATCTACTTTGAGATACTATGTTTATCACTCACAAGATGCACCCACAATGCACCTAAGTAGTATGGGGTGGATTGGTGGTGTATCCCACTGAGTTTACATGACTGAGTAAACTCATCCCACGAGAATCTAACAGTTGCAGGTGATTACGCTGGTGGAGTAGACGCGAGCCATCTAGATCTTGCCGACGCTGATTTCATTGATCCCGCAGGCATTGAGTATCAGGAGCCTTTGGAGGGCGACGCTACCGGTTATCAGGAGGACTACGGTGCTGATCTTGATTCGAGTGCCGGTTACTGATCATTGTGGGCTGGGTATTGAGTTCTATTGATACTAGTATTGCGAATTTTATAGTTTATTTTATCGGATTTGTCTCCGACTGGATTTACATTTTATTGGTGGATTATGGTTTTATCACACTTATTTTGTATTTATGATTGCATTTATATTCCACCCTATTTGTTAGATTTCACGGATTTCGTGGAACTATTATTGCGCGAGAACTCTGATTAGGTGTATGTCCGCTTAGCATATCCGGGATATGTGCGGGTCATAACTCGGAATTCTAAGCCCTCGGGATAGGGTAGAATTTCGGGTCGTGACAGTCGTCTATACCGAAGACATATGAGAAAAATATCATAAAGGAGAGAGAGTAGACCTAAACTGATTACCAGTAGGATCTTGGTGCATTCAATCAACAGTGCCATCGTTACCATAGGATCCTTGTGGCGTGAATATCAACGGCCTTCTCATGTCCTAGTTGAAGGTGTGGAGCATCGAGAAATCTTCCATCTAGACCATTGCGAAGTTCAATCATGTAAAATCGATTGGCGGGCCAAAAAAGGCTTCGGCATGTAGGCAATGATCCTCCATGAGGGAATATCCCAATTTGTACAAAATAGCTCCATAAAAGATCGAGCTTCGGGATCTATATGAGAAAATGAGGATATTTAGTGAAATTGAATGTTTGGCAGGCGTAGCAAGCTAGATATTAAATCGGCCGATATCGGTACATATCAGCGATACTTATCGGCTCTGATAAGTATCACTTTTTAGTCTTTATCCTTTTCTCTCACCGCCGGATGTAAAGGGATTACATTGGATTAGAGCATTAGTCAAATCGAGGAGCACTCACATTGAGTTATATGTTAGATTCGAATCCTGATTGGCGCCTGTCCTTTTTGAATTAATAAAAGCCACAACAGTATAGCTATAGTAAAAAATCACCAGCTGGACTAATACAATAGCACAACGGTACTAATATTTATTTATTCACTTTAATATAAATCATGATTGCTAATTTGCTATGATTTGTTGTTTTTTATATCGCATATGTTGCTTAGGTTTAATCTCAATGTGAGAAAAGACTCTTTGAAGAGTGTTTTCAGGTCGAAATCGATCGATCGATTCTAGAAATCGATCGATTGATTCTATAGACAACTATTTGACTTACTCTCAGGTTGAAATCGATCGATCAATTCTTGGCGGATAACTTTTGCAGATTTGGACGTTTTGGGAACTTAGACGGGATTTTGGTCAAAGTTTCCTTAGAAGAGTTGGAACCTATTTATTATTTCTAGGGTTTAAGAAAGGGTTTTCTAGGGAGTGAAAACTAGAGAATACTGTTGAAGACAAAAGTATTGAAGAATTGTTAGGGGATCAGAGCCTTTGATTGAAACCGTTCTTGTGTTGGAATCATCACTATATTTTAGAAGATCTCTTCTCTATATAGAATGATTAAATCCTTGTTTATTCAGTGTGTTGGTTGTTAAAAATCGTGTGAGATATTTTTTGAGAGTGCACTAGAGAGAAGAGAGTGTGTTGTAAATATTTCAAAATATAGTGCATACTCCGTGGACGTAGCCCTAGATTGGGTGAACCACGTAAATTCTTTGGTGTTGTGTGTGATTGCTTTTATTTCTTTTTCTTTTACCATATTCATCACAATAGAGTTCGGTATCTAGAATTCTAACAGGTGTTATTAGAGTAAGGTTCAGGCTACAATGACGATGAAGGTCTCAAATGCACGATTCGAGGTAGAGAAATTTTCGGGGAAGAGTAATTATGCTCTATGGCAAGTCAAGATAATAGATCTCTTTGTCCAACAAGGCCTTGATGATGCCCTACTTGTTAAGGAGATATGGAAGAAGGCAGAGACGTCTGATGGAGAATGAACTTATCTTCATAAGAGAGTCGTAAGAACTATCCGACTGTGCTTGTCCGATGAAGTTTTATACAACGTTCTTCATGAAAAATCAACTGTAGATCTGGAAAGAAGATGGAATCTCTCTACATAACAAAGTCATTGTCAAACAGGCTCTTCATGAAGAAACAACTCTACACACTTCGTATGAGGCCAGTGCGCGTATTCATGATCATTTGAATTCGTTTAATAAAATAGTTAGTAAACTATTGAGCGTTGTAGTGAAGCTTGAAGAAGAAGATCTTGCACTTCTCCTATTCACCTCACTGCCTGCATCTTATGAGCACCTGGTGATCACATTAATATATGGTAAGGATACCATAGCCGTTGAAGAAGTGACTGTTGCACTTCTTTTAGACGAATAAAGAAAACAACCTGAATCAAATTCCAAAGGGACTAGTCTCTTTAGCGAATGGGGCGAAAACATGATTGCAAAAGAGATAAGTCTAGAGAAGATAATAAATCAAAGAGAGGAAACAACAATTCCAAATCTAGGGGTGACGAAAAGAATATTATCTATTACTTCTGTAAATAATCTAGACATATTCGTAAATATTACAAACAAAGATTAAATCAAGATAAGAGTCATGAAGGAACTTCACAATAGGCTAGTATTGCTAAGTCAGATTTCAGTGAAGATCTATTGTGTTCGCTATTAGGCTCCAATCAAGTTGATGGAAGATGGATCCTAGATTCAGGAGCATTGTATAACATGTATCCATACCGGGATTGGTTTGACCAGTACAAGTTAGTCAATGGTGGGACGATTTTGATGGGGAATGATAGTTATATGCAGTAGTGTGTATCGGTTCTATCAAAATAAAGATGTTTGACAGTTGTGTTCGCACTCTTACTGCGATTAGGCATGTATCTGATCTAAAGAAAAATTTGATCTCAGGAGCGTTGGATGAGATAGGATGTCGAGTAATCCTAGAATCTGAAAAATTGAAGGTTGCACGATCTACTATGACCTTGATGAAAGGTGTGATGATGGAGAATCTTTACATTCTAGTAGGCGACACAATTAGCGGTAGTGGTGTTGCAACTACGAAAGATTCTAAAGATCTCTCATATTTGTGGCACAAGAGGCTTGGGCACATGAGTGAACGTGACCTAATAGAGCTTATAATGAATAGGGTAATTTTTGATATTCAAACTTATAAACTGAAATTTTGTGAAGATTGCATCTTCAGGAATAAAAAAAAGTTAGTTTTTCCACAGGAAAATATACTTCAAAGGGACTAATTGATTACATACATTCTAATGTATGGGAACTGGCTAAAATAATTTCAATAAGTAAGGCTAACTACTTTGTGTCATTCATAGACTATTCTAAAAAAAATTGGGTGTATCTGAATACAAATAGGCCGAATGTGTTTCAGAAATTCAAGCAGTGACAGAGTATGGTTGAAAAGCAAACTGATAGAAAGGTGCAAGTTCTCAGATCAGATAATGGTGGAGAATATTTGTCATTGGATTTCAAATCTTACTATGAAAATCAAGGGATTGTTAGGTACTTATCAGTTCCTGAAAATCATCAATAAAATGGCGTAGCTGAGAGGATGAATAGAAAACTATTGGAAAAAGCGTCGTGTGGGTTGAATCATTCTGGCTTGAATCATGGGTTCTGGGCAGAGGCAATGAGCACAACATGTTACTTGGTCAACCGATTGCCATCAGTAACATTGAACTCAAGAACTACAGATGAGGTTTGATATGAGAGACACGAAAGTTACTCTCACTTAAGGGTGTTTGGATATGCAGCATATGCATTATTTCAAGGAAGTGGACAATCCAAGTTAGATTCAAAATCTAAAAAGTATGTCTTGATTGGCTATGGCCAAGGAGTAAAAGGTTATCATTTGTAAGGTATACAATCTCACAATGTGACAGCCCGGATTTTGGCACCCCAAAACCCGTGCCATCAGCACGATCATCTTGACCATGCCCCTTAGCTAAGCACGGAACATTGGTATATCAAGCAACATGAAGTAATAAATGAAACTGCGGAATTTAAATCTACATAAAAGCATTTCTCAAAAGATAGTTCTACCCTCATGCCTCTGCATGAATGGAGAACCGATCCGAACCATCGATGATAGCAATCATCACGGATGGTTCGCCCCAAAAGAATAATCCCAAAACCCAATATATACATTGTTCAACCCAAAACAAGGCTTGACATACCAAGCCGTACAAATCTCTATCAAAAAGCCCTCAAAGCGGCACAACGGAGTCCTCTAGAAGAAGTCCTCAGGAGGTGGCTCCAACTCTTCACCGGCCGCGAGGTCCGACTCACCGGGGTCAGCGTCTCCTGAAGCCTCGGCAGCTGCTAGTAGTGGACCTGCGACGTATAGTCTATAGGGTGAGCTACATCCTAGCTCAATAGGGAACAAAATACAGTTGAACATACAAATTATTACTCACATATATTCCATGATATGCCATGCATGATCTGTCCATGCAGTTATTGATGAAAACAGTTAAAAAGCATTTCATTTTACTGGTAATTACTTATATTTTCATTTATTCATGAATGATGCTGAAAAGGCCTAAAGCAAAACTTAAACTTTTAACTTAAGTAATCCCCGAGCAATATAGCATCGAGCCCCGATGAGATACCCATCATCGTCATCTATATAGACACTTTTAACGTATTCCCTGGGAATACAATATAGTACCCAAGCCCCTTTCCCCTGGGTATTGGTGGCAGGGTTTCACTTGTCTCAAATCAACACCCCTGCGGTGTGCTTACTGTGTACGGATAAGCCTCCGCATTGGCCTACGGTTTTGCCGCCATATCGGTCACGGATATTCTGCCGTGTCAGTCATGGATATCCCGCCACGTCGGTGGGGTACCCTTTCAAACCTCAAATAACAAAAATATCGGTGCCTTACATATAGTTATTCACCGTGTAAGTGTGCTATCTTATATCAGTTAGGCCCTATCAAACATGATTCAATCTTGGATACATCCCTGGGATGTATCCATTCACTTGCATCACACCCGATGCCCTTATCTCTTTATTTCCTCATCCCCTGGGGATGGTTCATTATGTTTACTCTTATGGATGTCACACACACATACTTTTCATAATTCTTAAGCAATAAAAGCAATTTGAATTGAATTCTATATCACTACATATATGCTCTTGTAAAATAAAGTACATGTTCAAGGTGTTCCCTACCTCAAGTCTTTGTTTGATCAACGCATCAAGGTCCCACGTGGCTCCTTGTGCACTAGCTCACACGTACCACCTATGGTACCACATAACAGGTGAAACACATCACTAAGGATGCAATAAAGGAGGTCCAAGACCCTCCATGAAGCTTAAAGTCAAACTCAAAAGTCAACAAAATTTAGCCCAGTCGATTAATCAAACTCCAAAATCGATTAATCGAATCTGATTCGATTAATCGATTTCCAAAATCGATTAATCGAAAGTCAATATCGATTAATCGATTCTCAAATCGATTAATCGAGATTCCCATTCGATTAATCGAAACCAAATTCGATTAATCGAAATTCCCTACCTATCATGTCGATTCTCAATTCGAGTGATCGAATTTCCAAAATCGATTAATCGATCCCAAATCGATTAATCGAAATCCCATCTCGATTAGTCGATTTTCCCCAAGTCATTTCCTCCAGCCTCTGGGGTCCACTGGAGGTCCACAGTCGATTAATCGATACCCAAATCGATAAATCGAAATCCAAAGTCGATTAATTGAAACTCAGTTTGATTAATCGAACTCGGGTTCCTTGACTTTTCAACTTCTTGGCAAATTTCGATTAATCGAATCCCAATTTCGATTAATCGAAATTGCAGTCATTCTTTGAACCTTTTTCCACTCTTTTTCCTCTATTTTTCTAAACCATCATCCTACAATCTAAACCATTTTTCAACTACAATTAACCTCTACAATCTATGTATTTTATTCACAAAAATTTACCTTTAATCAATCTCAACTTGATTTCAAATCAAGTGGTTGGAAGGCTAGGGTTCCAGCTTTGGCTTGAACGGATCCCTTGCGCAGAATCGGCCTCTTTAATGCTTGAATTCCCCCCTCCAATCACCCCCAATAACTCCTTGCTTAATCACCCTCTTTACTCCTCTCTCTCTCTTCTTTACTTCTCTCTCAACAACCAAACATCTATTTTTAGGGTTATTAAACCCTTTTATCTCCCCCTTAGCTTGTGTGTTGAGCACATGCACCGCGATAGGTGTATGTGACTTCAGATTTACAACACCCACCACATAGATATTCAACCCATCACATCTCATCCGTTCATCACACCCCTTACTAACTATTGGACTTCTATTTGGTCAAACCTATGACCGAGTGGGCATGAATCCCGAGGTCATAGTTTAGCGTGATTTTTTGGGCTATTACATCCTCCCCACCTTGGGAATTTTCTTCCTCGAAAATAACCCAAGGTTTGTCGGTCTGGGTCTCTCCCCCCCCCCCCCACACTCTCAGGTGAGGTGGTCCAGTTGACTCAGACGTATTTAGGTATTCACAATTACAAACATGGAATTCAAATTTTTTTGACGAATTAAAACAATTAATATAAAAATTTGGATTTCTATTAATATCTGAAATATTTACAAGGCGCCAATAAGTTGGCATACAAAAATATACATGTACAGAACCATGACTCATACAAAATAAAGATAAGACTCATGAGTCCCCCCGCCAGCCGGGTCGGTGCTGCTGTGGGGTGGGTTTCTTTGGAGCTGGTCAGTGGATCATGGTGGTGGAGGACCCTGTAAGCGGGCGTGGAGGTAGCGGCGGCTGTGGTGGAAGCGTCTCTGTCGGCGGAGCGGATGTGGATGTGGAAGGAGCCGAGTCGGTAGTGGCTGTGGTAGGATGGAAGACGGGTCCTCGATGGAAGGCGGTGCGTCCAGCTGTCCACCCCTCCTCCTGGGCGAGGTAGCGGCGGTAGTCTGTGGGGTAGATGTGGCGGAGGGTATGGAATAGAAGGAAGTCCATCCTCCGGTTCATCCTTTCATTCTTGGCCTCCATACGGGCCAACACCTCCTCGATGGCTCGATGGGCGGGGCCGCCAGAGGGATGAGGTGGGTGTAGCGGGCGTGGAATGGGCTGGCGGTGTCGGTGAGGCTGCTGTGTGAGAGGTGGCCCTCTCCACCGAAGGCTCGGCTGGGTCAGGGTGTGCCCCACCCACGGGTGGGTCCTGCTGTGGTGGTGGGGGTGGCGGTGGTGCTACGGCTACTACTGCTGTCACGAGCGGGACCCGAGTGTAGGGTCCGCCAAGGTGTAGCTACGGGTCCATGAAGATTTCAAAAACGTCTTCACGCGATCCGTAGCCCTGACCTCGTGAGGCGAGATAGTGTAGGAGGGATCGTTGGAGTAGCACTCCAACATGCTCGAGATGAGGCGAGCGTAGGGCATCTTCTCCTTGGGCCGGAGGTTGCCCTTCATCAACTTTCCTTTAATATATCTCATCCCCTCAAGGATGAGTATGGTTGCGTCAAACCACCGGCCACAGAAGGCCGCATACAGTGCTTGTTGCACTACATCTATCCGCTCGGTGTCGTGCCGCAACGGATAGAGATTGCACTTGATAATGGAATCAAGCATCCACATGTAGTGGGGAAGGTCGACCCTCTTTATGGAGGATCCCGACCCCTTTTTACCATTGGTCATGCGGGTCATGACCTCCTCAAAGCGGGGGTTCTCCTCGAAGGGTGGGAATAGGGTGGTCTCAGGGGTAAAGTCGAGGTAGCACTCAAGCACCTCGTGTATGTGACGACGTGTGTTCGTGTAGTCTCGACCCTCTATGGTGGTCTTGATCACATTGTCGGTCGGGCCGTCCACAAGCCCTTGGTAGAATAATCTCACCAATCTAGGGTAGTAAGAACCCCGGATTGGTTTGAGAAGGTTGCCGAGACCGGCGTTGTTGAGGTAGTTTCGAGCCCATTGGGTCTCGCCCGGTACATCGGGATTTGTGAATAGGGTTGGGTCAATGATGTATTCAACCTCGAAGGTCTTGGCCGCCCACCATTCATTTGGTTGCACCACATTAGTGGGTGGTGGGGGCATTGGGGTCGATTCGCTAGAAGACTCACGCATAGATGAGCTCGTCGAACCGGAGGTGGTCTCTGATGCCGACGGTGATGGAGTCCTCACCGGCGATGGGGTAGGTGGAGGTGGTGCGGCGTTCTTATGCCGGACCGGTAGTTTAGAGGTCGCCTTCTTTGAAGACAACCTAGTCTTGGGTGGCATTTTTGGAAAATCACTAAACTAGGGTTTATCTAGTTCAATTGAAAAGGAAAGTATAAATCTAGGGTTTACCGTAGAGTTTCGATCCAAAATAGGCGATCTTGGTCCGGAATCGACGAAAGAAACCCCAAAACCCTAGCACGGATGAATGGCCGGAGAGGAAGAAGAAAGGGCGCTCAAAAAACTCAAGTGCAAATGATTCGAATGGGAAGAAAAATCCCCAAATTTCAATATATAGGCCCCGGCTCGATTAATCGAAATCCAGAATCGATTAATCGAGATTTCAAACTAGGTTAAGCCACGTAAAATCGATTAATCGATTTCCCAAATCAATTAATCGAAAGTCAAATTCGATTAATCGAAACCATTTCGATTAATCAAAATCGTATCTGTTTAAAATTTTAAGTTTTTGAGCTCACTGGCGCGAGCCAGTCGATTAATCGAAATCCATTTCGATTTGGATTTCGATTAATCGAAATTTCAAAATCGATTAATCAAAATTCACTTCGATTAATCAAAATCGTGCAGTAACTTCCAAAATTTTCAGGATTCTTTAAGTTATTCGATTAATCGAAATCCCATCTCGATTAGTCGATTTTCCCCAAGTCATTTCCTCCAGCCTCTGGGGTCCACTGGAGGTCCACAGTCGATTAATCGATACCCAAATCGATTAATCGAAATCCAAAGTCGATTAATCGAAACTCAGTTCGATTAATCGAACTCGGGTTCCTTGACTTTTCAACTTCTTAGCGAATTTCGATTAATCGAATTCCAATTTCGATTAATCGAAATTGCCAGATTCAGCCCCCTTTGAGCTGTTCTTCCCAACCTTTTTCCACTCTTTTTCCTCTATTTTTCTAAACCATCATCCTACAGTCTAAACCATTTTTCAACTACAATTAACCTCTACAATCTATGCATTTTATTCACAAAAATTTACCTTTAATCAATCTCAACTTGATTTCAAATCAAGTGGTTGGAAGGCTAGGGTTCCAGCTTTGGCTTGAACGGATCCCTTGCGCAGAATCGGCCTCTTTAATGCTTGAATTCCCCCCTCCAATCACCCCCAATAACTTCTTGCTTAATCACCCTCTTTACTCCTCTCTCTCACTTCTTTACTTCTCTCTCAACAACCAAACATCTATTTTTAGGGTTATTAAACCCTTTTATCTCCCCCTTAGCTTGTGTGTTGAGCACATGCACCGCGATAGGTGTATGTGACTTCAGATTTACAACACCCACCACATAGACATTCAACCCATCACATCTCATCCGTTCATCACACCCCTTACTAACTATTGGACTTCTATTTGGCCAAACCTATGACCGATCGGGCATGGATCCCGAGGTCATAGTTTAGCGTGATTTTTCGGGCTATTACACACAAAGTGATAGTTGAAAGAAATATTACTTTCAATGAAGATGAGTTTTCGATGAAAATGACGGAAGCAACCTCAATCACCTGGTGAACCAAAAGTACAAGTTGATATTGAAAGGCATGAGTAAGATGAGAAAGATAATGAAGACTCAGAGATAGAGTGTGATGATACAGTTTCTTAAGATTTGCAGTCTCAAGTACTGGTTCTAGTTCAAGCTACCTTGAGAAGGTCAGAAAGGATAAAGAAACTTCCTGATAAGTTCAAAAATATAGGGTCTTTTACACTAGCACTTATCACAGAGAATGGGAAACCGAGCATAATTTCAGAAGTTGGGGTTGATAGAGATGAAGTAAAGTGGCAGTTCGCCATGGAAAAAGAGTGACATTTTAAAAAATGATACTTGGGATCTCATGGAACTTTCTAAAGGAAAGAGAGTCTTTGGATATAAATGGGTCTTTCGAAAGAAAGAAGGTGATAAAAGTCAAACTCTAAAGTTCAAAGCAAAACTAGTTGCTAAGGGGTTCTCTCAAAAAGAGGGTATCAATTACAATCAGATATTCTCTCTAGTTAAGAAGCATGCATCGTTTCACACGCTATTGGTTGTGGTTGCTTAGAAAGATCTAGAACTATAACAGATAGATGTGAAAACAGCTTTCCTCCAAGAAAATCTTTAGAAAAAATTTTATATGAGACAGCCAGAAGGATTCAAAGCAGAAGGGTCAGAATCGCTTATTTACAGATTGAATAAATATTTATACGGTCTCAAACAGGCACCCAGGTAGTGGTATAAAAAGTTTGATTCATATATACTGAGCATAGAGTATTATAGGGGCAATATGATTGTTGTATCTATTGGAAAGAGCATTATAAAGAGGAGAATCTTCCTATTCTCTATATAGATGATATGTTGCTAGCAGCAATAAGCAAAGTTGAAATCAACAAGATGAAGCGATCATTGAGTCAGAAGTTTGAGATGAAGGATCTTGGTTCCAAAAATAAAATCTTAGGTATAAAAATCATGAGACATCGTAAAAATAAGAGGCTTTGGCTAACTTTAAAGACTTTTATCCAAAAGCTTCTTAAGAAGTGTAACATGAGTGATGTTAAGCCGATATTAACTCCTCTAGCAAAAAATTTTAAAATCACAAAGAAGATGAATCCGTCCACACATGCAGTAAGGGAAGACATGAAGAATGTTTCACATGCAAATACTGTTGGGAGTTTGATGTATGCCACGGCGCGTACACGACCAGATTTAGTACAAGCCTTGAGTGTGATTTGCAAGTATATGTCTAATCCGAAAAGAAAATATTGACTTGCGATAAAAAAGGATATTAAGATATCTAAAAGGTACTGTTGATTATCGATTGATGTTTGAAGGTGGAGATACATGCTGTGACAGCCCGAATTTCGGCATCCCAAAATCCGTGCCATCAGCACGACCTTCAAGGCCGTGCCCTGGGTCCTTTACAACACATTGATATATACAAGCCAAAACTGAAATTGAAGCACACGTAGCTACCCTAAATCGAAATCTCAAAACAATATATTTGGTCTCGCAAGGCTGTCCTTGTCCCATGCCAATTCATGGACATAAGGACATACCCAAAAGTTAAATGATAATTATTCATCCTAGATGTTTTATCAAGAGACAAAAATTTAAGCATTCGAAATAAAGAGGCTCGATATACCAAGCCATACATAATACTCTCTCAACTCACTCTCAGAGTATGCAGCGGGTTTCCTAGAAGAATTCCTCAGGAGGAGGTTCTGACTCTTCGTGACCCACGAACACCGAGGCCCTTGGATTCTCCCGAAGTCTTTCTTGCCGCTAGTCCCGGACTGCGACGATAGTCTAAGGGTGAGCTACATCCTAGCTCCATAGGGAAAACAAAAGAACATATAGATCAACCTTCACATATGTCAAAGAACTTAAAAAGCATAGAATTTTCAAGAAGTCACTTATGGACAATAATTTGAGTAACAGGAATAACCCAATAATTTCCGACCACTACTTAGCATAGTTTTGTTTAATCTCCTTATTAGTTTGGTTGTGAATTTGGCCTAATCACTTAAATCTTAACTTAGTCCTCGAGCAATATAGCATCGAGCCCGATGGAATACCGCCATCGTCGTCTAACTGAGCAGGTTGTTATATGTATTCCACAGGAATCGCCTGAAACCCCTTTCTCATAGGCGTGGGTCTATTCTCAATCTACATCCCCGGATGTGCTATAAATGTACTGGATTGGCCGCCAGAGTCACGGGTATCCGCCGTGTCGTCCATTGTGGGTATTCCATCAACCTTAAATAATAAAAATATCAATGTGCTTTACATATAGTTATTCACCGTGATTGTGCTAAATATATTACATTAGGCCTTATCACGTTACCTTTGTTTCTCTGTTAGTTTTCTTACGCATCCCTGGGATGCCCCATGCTTCTATTTCACCCTTCTTTGATTTAACCACTTGATTTTTCGTCCCCTGGGGACCTCAGGATTTTTCGCATTGCAACACACACACACCCTTATCATGAGGGTTCATGGAATATATAACTATTTAAATAGACTATACTACGCATATGAGTTCACGGAATAATGCACATGTTTCAAGAATATTCCCTACCTCGACGAATCTCAAGGCACGCCTGCTCGTAGAGGGTTATAATGCATCAACCTACATTTTAAAAAATAGTTTTAGAATAATCTAAAGTCATTGGGGTGTGTGACTCCCAAGTTTCTTACATTCGAAAACCAAGATCTGAGTGGTCACCAGACCTCGCTCGCGCGGCCATTTATACTCGCTCGAGCGGTCACTTGACCTCGCTCGAGCGGTCTCTTGACCTCGCTCGAGCGGTTAAATCGAGGTCGCTCGAGCGGTTAAATCGAGCTTTCGAATTATACTGCGGACCCTCGCTCGAGCGAGCTCCCCTTTAGTTTTAGGGACCGCTCGAGCGAGCCCAGAGTCATATTTTTCTCTGTTCATCCTCGCTCGAGCGAGCCTTTTTGGACCGCTCGAGCGAGGAACACTGATTTGTCCCTCGATCAGATCGAGAACAGATTTCCATCCATCCTTTAACCTTAATCTCATACAAAGCAACATTTATCCAACATTCTTCCTACTATTCAAAACATTCCTAGGCATATATCATGTTTTTAACGTACCTCCGACGATGAGTCACGCACAGGTTCGATTTATAATTCGAAACTCCACTAGACTAACTGGCCTCCCTGGTTCTTCCTCCAGTCCTTTCCTCTAATCTCCTTTGCCGACCTAAGTCTCGACGAACCCTAGTTCTCTACTAGGCTCTTTTCTTCTTTCTCTTTATATTCTCCTTCTCTCTATTTAGGTTAGAATAGAGTTACGTAAGGGCTCCTCTCTCTCCTTCACTTTTATATCTATAATTTTAGGGATATACTAGTGTGTTTCCCACGTACACACTTAATGTATTTGGGTCGTTTTGGTCTCCTTGTGAAACACATATACCTATGTGTGTATGCGTGTCGTGCACTCATCTCAAAAATCTGCGGTTGTGACACATGCGAGTTAGATCTCTACAGTTATGTTGATTTCAACTATGCTAGTGGCCTTGATAGAAGAAGGTCTACCATGGGGTACATATTCATTTTGGTAGGTGTAGCCATCAATTGAAAGTCTATGCTTCAAGGGATAGTTGCATTGTCAATTACAGAGGCCGAGTATCTAGCGGTTGCAGAAGCTGCTAAGGAAGCCTCATGGCTTGAGGGTTTGGTTAGAGAATTTGATAAGGTTGATGAGAGCATTGATATATTCTGTGATAGTCAAAGTGTCATTCACTTAGCAAAGAATCAAGGTTTTCATGCTAGAACAAATCATATAGATATCTAGTATCATTTTATCAGAGATATAATAGAAGATGGAGAAGAATTAGTTAAGAAGATTGGCATGAAAGAAAACGAATTGGACATGTTGACAAAATTGATTACACAAAATAAATTTAGGCATTGCCTAAACTTGATCAACACTTTTCGCAAATGTTGATATCTGTTGGAGCAGTGGCACGTTTGAAGATGAAACCTAGGTGGAGAATTGTTGCTTAGGTTTAATCTCAACTTGAGAAAAGACACACTTTGAAGAGTGTCCTCGGGTCGAAATTGATCGATCAATCAATTCTATAGACAATTATTTGACTTACTCTTAGGTCGAAATTGATCGATCGATTTTGGAAATCGATCAATCGATTGTGGGCGAATAACTTTCACGGAGTTGGACATTTTGGTAACTTAGACGGGATTTTGCTCAAAGTTTCCTTATGAGAGTTGGAACCTATAAATAGAATATTATTTCTAGTGTTTAAAAAAGGGTTTTCTAGGGAGTGAAAACTAGAGAATATTTTTGAAGACAACATATTGAAGAATTGCTTGGGGATCAGAGCATTCAATTGAAGTCATTCGTGCTGGAATCGTCACTATATTCCAACAGATCTCTTCTCTGTATCGAAGGATTAAATCCTTGTTTATTCAGCGTGTTGGCAGTTGAAGATCATGTGAGATTTTATTTGAGAGTGCACTAGAGAGAAGAGAGTGTGTGCGTTGTAGACGTTCCAAAATATAGTGCATACTCTGTGGATATAGCCCTAGATTAGGTGGACCACATAAATTCTTTGGTTTTGTGTGTGATTGCTTTTATTTCTTTGTCTTTTGCTATATTCATCGCGATAGAGTTCGGCATCTAGAATTCTAACAACATAGAATATGTGGGGGCCAATAGACGAATTTAGGTTCCCAATGTATCTCACTCCTCTCGGTCAAAGGTATAGTATCCTCGAACGGTATCGGCCAATTCGTATCGGTTCTCCATGGACTGATGGACCGATACCCAAGTTGACACCTTGGTAGCGAGTCTCCAACATAAGCACATCAAGCAGAAATTGACATTAGAGATGAGGACATGAACATTTCCTTTCCGAACAGAGTTGTAGAATATTAAGCAAGAGCATCAGCAACTCCATTTCTCTCTCTCTCTCTCTCTCTCTCTCTCTCTCTCTCTCTCTCTCTCTCTATATATATATATATATATATATGGAAAAGGGACCGTAACTATCACTACAAAAAATACGACAATTAACAGCAGCCAAAATTGCTGCTATTAATAAAAAAACTGCCGCTAATAGTCTTACTAGCCTTTAATAGTTTTTTTATTAATAGAGACAGTTTTTGGGCACTGCTAATAGTCTTATTTTTTGTAGTGTATGAAGATACCATTTTCATGCTACGTAAGAGTGATATATCACGTGTCATGTTACATTCAAGTGTTAGATCGCGTTCAATGTGCCACGTGATCGAGAGCTGCATCACATCCTCTAAGGGTTCAACCAGTTCCTTAGAATTTTAGGAAAAAAACTTATTTGAACTTTTTTTCTCCCAGCTTTGGCTCATTATTCAATGGTTAAAAAGTATATTTTTAATCTTTTTTAGATGGTAGTTGATCAACCTTGGGCAAGTTTCCATGGCACCCAATTCTTGCGTTAAGTGCTAAGGATTGCAGGTAGCACCCAAAAGCCACCCTCGTCGGTAGCATCCCGGGCCTTATATATATGCAACTACAAATACTCTAGAGAACTGTACTTCTATTTTCCAAGGAATCAAATATAAACCGATATCGATAGTTATCGATTTTTTTGCCAACCGATACATACCGGCCCCGATACATATAAGGTATCGCACCATCTGTTATGCCTTTTTCACTACTTTTTCTATTGATTTTTTTATTTTTATAGGTTTCTATATGTTTTCATATGATGTGACAAGTCAGGTTATTTACTGAAAGCACCATCTGCGCTTGCAGAGTTAGGGACAAGTAGGGTACCTCTGGTCACGCCCACCCGTTTACTGAAAGCGCCACATCTCAAATCGCTTGAAAATTGTTGATTGTGTCATATCAGATGATGAAGGTTGCATTTTACTTAGATCCTTCAAAAAATAGATCTTAAGATCACGACGCATTGATCGGTTTTAAATTATATCCTTGCAAGTGCACAAGGTCTATTGTAGCACGGTGAAATCAAGGGTGTCGAACCCACAGGGAAGCGTAAAATTTCATTAATTTCTAAAAGTGTAAATTAAACCTAAGGAAGTACCAAAGGTGAGATTTTGTTAAAGATGAAGAAAAACTATCAACTACACAAAATGCGAATAATGAAATCTAAACAAGGCCTATACAAGGAAAACAATGATTAATCAAACAACGATGAAAAGATGATCAAGGAGTCCGCTAACCCAAAATTTATAATTTTTCTACCAACAATAATCACACATTTCAATGTCAAATTAATGTACCATCATTTAATTGTGTGATTATTGATCCTGTATACCCTATCCAAACACTATGACTCATCCAACCGCGGCATGAATCATGCGAAAGGCATAGCGTATCTCACATTCGAAATCACAATAGTAAAATCTAATCACAGCATCCTAAATCAGTCTACAAGATCAGATCTAGGTGGAATAACTCTTTTATTATCGCCAATCACACGGTCAACGACTATAAATGAGTATTCGATGATAAAACAATACACTCAAATTGAAAGTCGTACGATTCAATAATTATGACAATGAATACAAATATTAACCCTCATTTTACTGTAAGCAAAACGATTCAAAAAGAATGTGATTATTAATCCGGCATACCCTATTCAAACACTATGACTCATCCAACCACAGCATGAATCATGCGAAAGACATAGCGTATCTCACATTCGAAATCACATCAGTAAGAACCAGTCATACGGCATCCTAAATCAATCTACAAGATCAGAAGTAGGTGGAATGACTCTTCTATTGTCATCGATAACCAAGATCAACAACTATAAATGAGCATTTGATGATAATACGATAAGCACACACTATTAGCCATATGATTCAATATTTATAAAAAGACATGATTGAATTGAAATAAATTAACTATTTATCTAGGGCTCGCTTCCTCCTTGAATGAGTGATCTTAGTTGCTCATCTCCAATCCACACGCAAGGCACAAATTCGAAATCATCAAACACGTTCTTTAATTTATCAAATGTTTGAATTTTTAGAAAAAGATTCGAAACCTTATAAAGCTTTGATTCTTAATTACAAACTAATTATCAAAAGCTAAAACTATAAACTAAAAAAAAACTAAGGAGAAAACCTAAGAAAAATACTAAGAAAATTAGGCCTTGAAGGGACTAAGAGGCTCTCTAAAAGAGCACACCCAAACCCTTAACACTGCTTCGTTTATATAGGACTCGAATGAAAGAGTTTCCATATATAGGTCAATCGATTGAATTCTAAGATTCAATCGATTGAATTCAAAATCTGAATTTTTGGCCGAATCATTTGAATTTGAAATAAACTGATTGATTTTAGGAAATCAATCAATTTGAATTTAAATTCGAATTTGAGAGTGAAATAATTGTCATCCAACTCAATCGATTGAATTCTGAAATTCAATCGATTGAGTTTAAATTCAGATTTTGGGCGGCAAAACAACTGTCTCAACCTTAATCAATTGATTTTTCAAAATCAATCGATTGATTTGACATGTGACATATTTAATTCTCTTAGCAATGGCTGGATCAATCGGTTCTTCTACAGATTTCGGTGTTTCCGTTGGTTTCATGGTTCAATGCTCCCATGTTGTCCTTAATTATGCTCTTTTATGCTTCTGCAAGATTCAACGAACGAAAATGCCTGAAATCACTAAAACTGTACAACAACCGTCAGATAGCTTTCATCGGATAGTCAAATATTAGTATTATAGTTCGAAATATGATTATATTTTGGCACAAATCACACCCCCAAACCTACACTTTGTTAGTCCTCGAGCAAAAAGAATGATAAATATATCAAAGAAAATAAAATTAACATCCTAAAAAAAATTAAATACCACTTTCGTAGGGAAGACGGTTGCATTTAGCATATGCAATAAGCCTTTAAACCCCTAGGTGATCTCTAGTGGAGGAGTTGTGTCTCCTGAGGGTTTACAATAAAGTTACCTACAAAATTTCAAATTTGTTTTCAAAACCATCGATAAAAGAGTTTTCAGAAATTAGTTTATAATATATATATATATATATATATATATATATATATATATACCTTAAAAGTCAAAAACTTGTAATCATTTCAACATGCAAATGTTCATTCTCAAATAACGATGCTATGATTCAACTATTGCTTATTCCAATTAACCCAATGCTCCAATCTTTAGACCAATTTTTTATTTATGCCTAGAGTGTCGTGTGTGCATGTGTCAATGCTTAAATCGTTCTATCACGGAATAATCTAAAAGAGGAATTGTTGGATCCCAAGTTTCGACTCAATCCTCACCTTAGGTATATACTCAAAACAAAATTGCTCTGATGAATGGTTCAGTTTTTGCACACATGTGAGAGAGAGTTACAACACAAACAAAAAGGACTCACATGATATAGAAAACACGGTACATCGAAGAATTAAAAGAAATCTCATGGTGAAAGAAATTTGTATCCTAAGCACATTATACCAAGCACTATAGATATTACACTATCACTCTCCACAAGGCATTTACCACTCATGATTGGATCAAGAAGGTATTTTTTAAGGTTGTAACGGGGCTTGGGTGAAGGTTAAGAAAGAAAGGAAAATCGGGGATCTTTTCTCTGAGAAATCGAAAAAAGAAACACAATTTGATTTTCTAACTTTGCACTCTTTCTTTCTCGGATTTTTAAGAATTTCTCTTTTTTTTTATCAACTTTTCTCCTTTTCATTCCTTCTTTTTTCTTCTTTTAACACCACCTTATGTTTTTTACATATTTCTCGTTTCTCTACCTCTTGCACAAAGATATAGTTTATTCATTTTCTCTCTCCTTTTATTCACATATTTTTTTGTCATATGCTTCTTACAAGCATTATTGTCATGATTCTCCACTTTCTCTCTTGTTCTCATTCCTCTTTCCCAATTTCTCAGAGATTGAAGGGTGAAATTTTGTATATATTTTTTTCAAACTGGTGTGGGGTATGGTTAATATAGCTTAACAAAGAATATTTAGGATAACATTTTTCTATCAAGGCCTAAAGGGGGTGCAAAAGGATAAATTAGTATAAGGTGGGGCATTTTGGGCACAAATGTGACAGCCTGAATTTTTCCAACCTAAAATTTTGAGATTTTTTTTTTTTTTTTTTCAACTTAACCCAAATGGGAAACCCAAACCGCCAGATCGTAGATCACAATCTGATACATAAAATACTGGTACAACAAAGCGGAAACATAAACTCCAGTTCTACAGTGAAAGAACAGTAATTAAGTACCTATAAGTGTATTCAAAGAATTACAAAACTACACTTACCAAAACTCAAATGCAATCTACGATCCCGAAATCTTACTACTTCACAAGTCCTCAACCCCAAATCCCGTATCTTGCTAACTGCCAAACCTGTGACGTATAGTCGAAGGGTGAGCTTCATCCAAGCTCAGTAGAAGAAATTCAAACACAATTCACATCTTATCATTGAAGTGCATAGATTCGGTGACATAATTTCAAAACCATTTGTATCAAACTGAGTTGCAAATATTACATTTTATTTTCAAAACATAGCGCAGCTGAAACAGAGCATATCAAGAACAAATACATATGAAAAATAAAGATACTTATCAAACCATAGCTGAAAATGAAAGCAAATAAAAGCAGAATAAATCAAAATAGAACATGTTAGAAACAGTGATATATCATGATGAGAGCATGACAAGACGGGACAACATATCCTCAAATCGAAGCATACAAGAAACGAGACGTATCAAGAGACGAAACAAATATATCAAAAGTCAAAGCATCCCATAGCGGGAACAAGGTAAAAACCTCAGGGACTCAACCCCTCTTTGCACATAAAGTATAACCAACACATCCCATAAGCGGAGAATCGAAGCACATATATTAGAAGGCCAAAGCATCCCATAAGCGGGAAGAAGGTCGTAACCTCGGGGACTCAACCCCTCTTTGCACACAGAGTATAACCACACATCCCATAAGCGGGGAACCGAAGCACATATATCAGAAGGCCAAAGCATCCCATAAGCGGGAACAAGGTCGTAACCTCGGGACTCAACCCCTCTTTGCACACAAAGTATCATCACATCACATTACATAGGGTCACAAATTAACGAGGGGCCAAAGCATCCCATAAGCTGGAACAAAGCATCCCATAAGCGGGAACTGAGTAAAAACCCCGGGGACTCAGCCCCTCTTCGGAGACTCAACTCCTCTCCGCCACTCGTTGTTCAAATTCAAAGAGTTCTTATCCTTACCAGAAACATAAACGAATTCGAAAATGGAACAAAACACAAACGGATACGTAAGCGGAACGAACACCGATACATAACCGGAATGGACATACACATGCGTTCAATTACTAATTCATACTTCAAAGCTTTCATATTTTCTAAAATAATTACAAAACATTCATTTACATCACATCATCTATGAACAAAATCAAAAATGCAATTAGATGGTGAATTTCCCCTACCTTAACCTCGACGCTGCACGAAGCCAAGCGAAGCTCTATCTATGACCTCCGACCTCAATCTACAATACGAGCACATAAAGCTTTATCAAGGATTAACTCTATTCACAAATGCCTTAGATACCTTTAAGTGACTTCTCAAAATGAGACAGAAACGGACAAGTTTGTGCTAACCTAAAATTTGACATAACTTCTTATAAACTTTTAACCTTTAAAATAGTTGATTCACAAGTTATTCAAAACATAAAAATTATAGATCTCGAAGTCATCTTTCCAACACAATAAGAATTGTGTCAATCGAAGTTCGGCACAGAAAGTTACGGCTAAAATACCAAGACTGTATAGGTACTTTAGTCGAAACACGCCAACTCAAACTTAACATAACTTCCCTCCACATTTTGACCTTTAAAATATTTGATTCATTGATTTTAAAATAAATAAAAGTTATAGGTCTAGTTGTCCTCTTTCCAACGCCTTAAGAATCACCTGATTCCGAATTCGGGATAGAAAGTTATGGCTAAAACACCGAAGCACTGTCGGCTCACACAATCAAATTCAATCGATCGAAATCTAATTTCGATTGATCGAATTTGAAACTCGATCGATCGAAATCCATTTCGATCGATCGAATTCCATTTTGATCGATCAAAAACCTTCAGAAATCGAAATTCATCAGTCTTAAGCCAAATTCGATCGATCGAAAATTGCAGATTTCGCCCAAACCTTAGGTTTTCTCATTCAAAATCTAATTTTTCTTCCTCAAATTTAACCCAAATCTCACATATAATTATACAACCATAAAATAAAGTATTTAAACTCACCTAGCATGAATTTCCTACCTTGAATCGACCAATTAACTCATAGATCCGATCATCTTCTTCATTTCGCAAGAGGGTTTTCAAAATCCAAACCGAGCATCTCTGAACTCCACGATCACAACCAACCCCTCTCAATCGTCGGCAAACCTTCCACACAAACCCACGCTATGATTAGCGGCTCAAAACACACGATCTCTTCGCTCGAAGAAATGAGTTTCCAAAACCCCCAAACGGCACAAAACACCCAAACTACGCACACGTTGAAACCAACGGCGATCTTTCTTTTCCACGAGTCCATGAACCTTTTTCACGAAAAATCTAAACTCAACGCATCCGGATCAGCAAGATTTTTCCTCCTTCTTCTTCCTCTTTCTCTCTTCCAAAGCCCTAACCCCAAGCCTCAACTCTTTCACATGGCTAAGCTTCTAAAAGAAGCTAGCCTCCCCTTAAAGCAAAAAGGGTCGGCTCTCGTGTAAAGCACATACACGCTTCAGACGTATATGGCCCCACTTAAATGCTTTTACACTATACGAGTGTGCACCTTTCTCACACCAAAACTAATCCAACCCAAGTCATCAAGTTGACTTTCACTTGATCGAAACAGTGATCAGACAGGCACGCATCTCAAGGTACTCTCTTCAAAGTCGGGCAAGCATCCCGAGGTACACTATTCAAAGTCTAAATTTTCGGGATGTTATAACAAACGAGCCAAAAATAGCCTTTGATCATTTCCTTTCACAATGATAATGATTCCTATTTGTATTGAGTTTAAACACAATGAGTTCTAGAGCAATGATATAAAATATGCGAAATAAACAAATCGAGATAAAATATATGAGATTTCAACAATTAAGCACGAATTCAAAGATACTCTAAATTTATTTTTGCACTCATCAAGAACGAGGAAAAAGTTCTAAAGCTCATGGGGTTTAGTCTTTCTTAGGATCCTAGAATTCCAAATTTGAACTACTCTTTTGATTTCCATACCTAAGCATGGTGAAAGTGTAAAAAAAAATTTCTATGCATAAAATTTAAATTGATCTTTAAATGTTCACAATCGAGTTAATTATCCTAAATAACAACAATTTTACCATGACATGAATATTTAAAAAAATAAATTTTTCATGCATCACTGACTACCGTTTGAAAACTATGCCAAAAATAAGCAGTGATAGTGTTTTTTTTTTTTTTTTTTTTTTTTTAACATAGTATTGAGGGTGCATATAAAATGTGGTTAAATGTATACTGTAAAATCATGAATCATGCATTTGAGCACACCACCCCCAAACCTAAGTGGTGCTATGTCCTCATTGCACAAAACCATAACATTAAAACAACAATAGGGCAGTCTAAAGTCACTCCCTTTTTTCTTTTCTTTTTTAACTCATCAAAATCATACTAATTAAATCTAATAAAAAATAAAAAATCTCTAAATTAATATTGTACAAGGGGCTTGGGTTGCCTCCTAAGAGGCGCTAAGTTTTTGTTTTGTGGTCTTCAGTCGGACCACCCTCAAACTACGAGAGAAACAAGAAAGGGTCATTCATCTGGCATGCTTTGGGTGCCCTTTCTATGAATTAGGGGTTTAAGGCTTTTGGTGGGTGGACTCTCATCCACCCCATAAACCATGAAATATTCAGTTCTAGTGTGTGTTGGCAATTTAAGAGCACCGAATAAATCATTATTTACAACCAATCGATTTGAGAGTTTGTCAAAGCATTGTAGAAATGGAGATCTGGGCACATAAGGTGCCTCATATGTAATGCTCGACTACTCTATTGATGTAAAACAAGGAATTGTGTCCTCCTCGTACAATTGTTCATGAGGTATTAGAGGGGTATCACAAATTGGTTGGCTATCTTCTGTTATCTCAATCTTATGTAGGTCAACAATATCTTCCTTGTAATCTACCTCATGTCCACTCTCAAGGGTCACAGTCTCAATCTCAAGCTCATGAGTAAGGGTAGTTTCTTCTTCCAACTCCTGGTCTTTCAGGAAACTTATAGGTTGTCTAGGCAAGGTATCTGATTTCCAAGTCATGCAGTGATCAACAACCTTACTTGATGATAAAATTCCGCAAGAGACTGGTTATATAATATAAAATAGTTGACTGATTGGGAGTGGAATTGTTTTATCATAATCAAAATCCGATGTTCTAAATCAGAACTCCCTTGTTCTTGCAGAATAAATTTTGTAATATCAGCCCACTACCTCCTTAGATGATTAACTTTCATCCGAGACTGGATATATAATTTAAAATAATTGGCTGATTGGGCATGGAGTTCTATCACCTTAATTATCAAACTCCGCAAGAAATCGGAACTCCATGGGGTTTGTGAATATTGTTGAGTAAACTGAGGTTGTTCATAAAAGTTTAGCATATAAAGCAGATCTAATTCACAACTCTGATTTGGTTCCCACCAATGACAATCATTCTCCCCATAATCATTCTCCCCATATTCATCCAAATTTTGGAATGGAGTCTCATAGTTAAACCCATAAAATGATGGGGACATCGAATTTGTGGGAAACTCCATATCACATAATCATAAACTAAAAAAAATAAAAATACAACTATAAAAACCTAACTAAATTTAGAAATAAAGGTACATACTTTGGCCTCTCGCAGGCATCCCCTTTGAAGCCTTGGTAGATTCGAACCTCGATCTCCAAATCTGGAAAAAATTAAACTATAATTAGAAAATTACTAATACAAATAATCTAAAAAGGCAATAAACTTTAACAAACCTATTAAATCTAAAAATAAAAAATTCAAAATCAAAATTCAAATTTCAAATTCAATTTCAAATTCAAAATCAAAATTCAAAATTCAAATTCAAAATTCAAATTCAAATTTAAAATTCAAATTCAAATTTCAAATTCAAATTCAAATTCAAAATCAAAATTTAAATTTCAAATTTCAAATTTCAAATTCAAATTTTAAATTCAAATTTTAAATTCAAAATTCAAATTTTAATTTCAAAATTCAAAATCTAAAAATCCTATATATTTTACAAATCCTAAATTAGAAATCCTAAAAATCCTACACAAGAAAGGAGGAAAGAAAATAAAATCCTACCAATCCTATAAATTCTAAAAGGCAATAAATTAAAAGAAAATCCTACAAATCCAAAAACAATCCTACAACTCCTAAAAAAAAAATCCTACACCCATACAAGAAAAGAAAGAATATCCTACAAATCTTTTTTAAAAAAACCTACACAAAAAAAAGAAAGCATACAAATCTTAAACAAGAAGGAAAGAAAATAGAATAAAATCCTACAAATCCTAAAAAAAAAAAAAAAAATTCAAAATCAAAATTTAAATTTCAAAATTCAAATTCAAATTTCAAATTCAAATTCAAAATTCAAATTTCAAAATCAAAATCAAAATCAAAAATTTTAAATTCAAAATTCAAATTCAAAATTCAAAATTAAAATTTATAGTTCAAAATCAAAATTCAAAATTTTGAATTCAAATTTCATGATTTAAAAAAAAAAACTCCTACAAATCTTAAAAAAAAAAATCTTAAAAGTTTTTTTTTAAAAAAATAAAATAAACTAAACACTCATAAAAATTAACAAAATTTTGATGCTTCCCTGGCAACGACGCTAAAAACTTGATTGATTTTAAATTATACCCTTGCAAGTGTACAAGGTCTATTATAGCACGGTCAAATCAAGGGTGTCGAACCCACAAGGAAGCGCAAAATTTCATTAATTTCTAAAAATGTAAATTAAACCTAAGGAAGTACCAAAGGTGAGATTTTATTAAAGATGGAGAAAAACTATCAACTACACAAAATGCGAATAATGAAATATAAACAAGGCCTATGCAAGGAAAGCAATGATTAATCAAACAACAATGAAAAGATGATCAAGGAGTCCGCTAATCCTAAATGTGTAATTTTTCTACCAACAATCGTCACATATTTTAATGTCAAATTAATATATCATCATTTAACTATAAGAAAAACGAATCGTAAATAGTGTGATTATTGATCCGGCATGCCCTATCCAAACACTATGACTCATCCAACTGCGGTATGAATCATGCGAAAGGGATAGCGTATCTCACATTCGAAATCACAATAGTAAGATCCAATCGCACGACATCCTAAATTAGTCTACAAGATCAGATCTAGGTAGAATAACTCTTTTATTATCGCCAATCACACAATCAACAACTATAAATGAGTATTCGATGATGAAACAATACGCTCAAACTGAAAGCCATACGATTCAATAACTATGACAATGAATACAAATATTAAACCTCATTTTACTACAAGCAAAACGATTCGAAAAGAATGTGATTATTGATCCGGCATATGATTCAATATTTGTAAAAACATGATTGAATTGAAATAAATTAACTACTTATCTAGGGCTCACTTCCTCCTTGAATGAGGGATTTTAGCCGCTCATCTCTGATCCACACGCAAGGCATAAATCCAGAAGCATCAAACACATTCTTTAATTTATCAAATATTCGGATCTTTTAGGAAAAAATATGAAACCTTACAAAGCTTTGGTTCCTAATTATAAATTAATTATCAAAAGCTAAAACTATAAACTGAAAAAAAACTAAGGAGAAAACCTAAAAAAACACTAAGAAAATTTGGCCTAGAAGGGACCAAGAGGCTCTCTAAAAGAGCACACCCAAACCCTTAGCACTGCTTCATTTATATAGGGCTCGGATGGAAGAGTTTCCATATATAGGTCAATCGATTGAATTCCAAGATTCAATCAATTGAATTCAAAATATGAATTTTTGCCGAAATCATTTGAATTTGAAATAAATCAATTGATTTTGGGAAATCAATCAATTTGAATTTAAATTCGAATTTGAGAGGGAAATAGTTGTCATCCAACTCAATCGATTGAATTCTGAAATTCAATTGATTGATTTTAAATTCAGATTTTAGGCGGCAAAACAACTATCTCAACCTCAATCAATTGATTTTCCAAAATCAATCGATTGGCTTTGACATGTGACATATTTAATTCTCTTAGCAATGGCTGGATCAATCAGTTCTTTCACGGATTTCAGTATTTTCGTTGGCATCATAGTTCAATGCTCCTATGTTGTCCTTAATTATACTCTTTTATGCTTCTGCAAGATTCAACGGACGAAAATACCTGAAATCACCAAAACTGCACAACAGCCGTCAGATAGCCTTCATCGGATAGCCAAATGTTGGTATTAGGGTGATAAACATGGTTATATTTCTGGTCAGTGTATGATTATGTGTGTCATAGATCCCCAAAAAATTGCCCTTTTATCATATGGCACACCTCATGCTCAAACATTATTTTAAGGTCATTTTTGGTGATCTTTGATATGTGAAATCAAGAAACTACCGTCTGATAGGTGCGCCATGATCCTAAGATCTATTATGTGGAAGATCTAGATGAAGCACGATCTTCATCATCCGATTCTACGCAATCAACAGTTTTAAGGTCTGAGACATTAGCGCTTTCTGTAAATAGGTTGGAGCGAACAGAGGTACCCCTACTTTTCTCTTGATCTACGGGCGCAGAAGTCGCTTTCACTAAAATACTGGCAGTGGCTTGTCACGTCATATGACAACACCAAAAAACTTGCAATGTCTACTATCTTTTCTATTATTGATTTTTAAGAAATGTGGTAAGTATCAAACGTAGACCATAGGTATCAGATACAGTACTCAGTCTTTTTTTTTAAATCCACCGATGTGTATCGATATCGGCTGACACAGCGGCAATTTTTGGTACTTCCTATTAAGGTTTTTTTTTGTAGTGATAGGACTAACAGCAGCAGGTTTTGGTAGCAACGGGACTAATAGCAGCAATTTTTTATTAATAGCGGCAGTTTTTGGCTACCGCTAATAGTTTTATTTTATTGTAGTGACTCCTTGCTATTTGCAACCTGTAAGTTATGAAAGAAATCATAGTTGCACCAACATAATAGAGGTAGCTCTTGTAGCATTCACTAAAACACTAGAGCACCCACTTGGTACTACACACCTGAATCGTGTTCCCATCGAAGTACCCTCCCCCTTCTCCTTCTTCAGCTCCGACAAATTGCAAAGACGATGACGACACTGTCTTTGATAATTACACTCCTTGGACGGTGATGATGAGAAATCTAATGATAGAGGTGATGATGGTTGATGATGGTAGAAGTAGCATGGGTGATTGAGTGATAGTTTTAACGGTGGTTATGGTGATCGGGTGGTTTGAGAGTTAGAGAGAGAGAGAATTGTGATAAAGGTTTGAGAGTGAAAAAGAAAGGTCAAGAGAAATATTTAGACAGCTTTCTAACCAGATTTGGCGATTCTAGAGAGATTGGAGGGAGTGGAAATGATAGAGGGTCATTAGGATAAGAGATTTTAGGTGGTGGTTCGGGGGAGAGACAATTGTTGTGACGGGAGCATTTGGTGAAGGTGAAGGTTTGCAATGACAACGATATATGGAATAATTTTTTTTTGCGAAGTTTGAGCCAGTTTTCGGCCACAGAAAGCATTGGTGAGGCTTGATAGGAGATGGAAAAGGGGTGCAAGGGAATTAATTAAGAGGGTGTTGGTGTGACAGATCGAATTTTGGAGCCCCAAAACCCGAGTCATCGGCACGATCTTCGAGGTCATGCCAAACATAGTTGCGGAACACATGGTACAAATACACACCCAAAAGAGTAAATGCACTTTCTATTACACAACAAGAGGTCTAGAGAAAAGATCTCTTTTACCATCACACATCCTACTAAAAAATGGCCCAAAATACGGTTCTAATCCTATGCCATCAGCATGCGTAAAAGAACTGAACCGAACCATCGGTGACATCCAAAATCACCCTTGATGGTTTGCCAAAAAATAAGTAATATCCTCAATTACACTTCTTTCAAATTAACATGGTTGGACGCACCAGCCCTACAATATAATATCAGAATCACGCGGTGGTATCCACTAAAAGAAGTCCTCCAGAGGAGGCGCGTTCTCCTCAAGAAGCACGTAATCCGAATCCACTCTGTCTTGGTCGTCTGCCACCGAGTCTTCACCTGTACCTGTGACGTATAGTCGGAAGAGTGAGCTACATCATACCTCAGTAAGGAAAAATAGCTCTAATATACATATATTGCATAAGCATATCTTTCATGATGTATCACATTACACGTTTACTAGAAGAAAACACATAGTTTAATGCAATTGATAAACCTACGAAAACTGATAGAAGATGCGTATTCAGAACTTAACTATCATTATTCAGAAAATGTCCTTTTTTCTCAGCTCACACACTTAAATCATTCACTTAAATAATCCCCGAGCAATATAGGATCAAGCCCTAATGAAATACCCACCATCGTCGTTCAATTGAACCCTTTTTCATGAAATTATAAGCCCTCGGGAATGGAGTGACTTGTCGGATGAAATGTTTCCATAATTGAAAACCGAAGACCAGATATCTCGACGGACCGGAGCACAAGTTGTACGGATATCCCGCCGAACCGGTCGCGGATATCCCACCGCGTCGGTCACGGTTATACCGCTGCGTCGGTCGGGTATTCACATAACCTTTAACCAAAGTGCAAAAGTTAAATATAGTTATTCACCATGAAGTGTGATAAACATAATAGTTTAAAGATTTTAAAGTTCACACGCATGCATATTTTCACATCAGTTTAATGTCACGTTCACAAGTACATATCGAAGTTACTTACCGAGAGTACCAATGTGCTTCTCAAAATTCATAACACAATTATACATGATTTATCTTAGTAGACTCACACACATGATAAAACATGCATATTCAAAAGCATAACAAATTTCATACTAAACGTATTCATAAAACTCATGCATCATGCATCACTACGCACATGTTCACTGAATTCAATTACGCAGAAGCGATGAAAGTGGTCACAGCGACCATGTACCTTGAGGGAGATGCCAAACTGTGGTGGCGTACACGCTACGCAGAGATTTAGAATGGTCGTTGTGTTGTAGACACTTGGGAAGACCTAAAGAAGGAATTGAAAGTACAATTCTTGCCTGAGAACATTGACTATATCGCTCGGCGAAAGCTACGGAAGCTACAGCCCACCGGCACAGTGAGAGAATATGTGCGACAGTTCTCCGCTTTGATGTTGGACATCAGGGAAATGTCCGAAAAAGATAAAATATTCTACTTCCTTAAAAGCCTAAAGCCTTGGGCCCAGGCTGAATTGAATAGAAGGACACTACCGAACCTTGCAGCCGCAGTGGTAGTCGCAGAGCGACTAACGGACTATGGGCCCTCAGATCAAAATAGGAAGAGGCCGCACAAGAATAAAAGTGGTTCAAAGAATCCGTCAAAAGCTAACAAGAAAAGCAAGAGCGGCATGCAAGAAAAGAAAGTGCACGGAAAAGATTCACATGCAAAGTCAGCTGAGTCCGCCAACTACGTGCCGAAGTCGGGTTGCTTCTTGTGCGGAGGGCCTCATCGAGTTAAAGATTGCCCACAGAAACAGTCGTTGAATGTCCTTCGAGCTACTACTAGCGCTCCTACAATCCCTCCTAAGGAGGAACCAAGAATGGGGGCACTCAGGTTGCTGAATGCCATAAAGGGGCAAGTAGAGAAAGGAAAGACAGTAGCGCCAAAGGGGCTGATGTTCATAGAGATGTGCATCAATGGGAAAAGTACCCGTGCCATGGTAGACACGGGGGCGACGCATAACTTCATTGATGACAGAGAAGCACGTCGCCTAGGCTTAAAACTTGAGCAAGACGCCAGTTGGATAAAAGCTGTGAACTCGAAGGCGCGCCCCATAGCAGGAGTAGCAAAGGGGGTACCTGTGCAAATAGGGCCATGGAGTGGAGCCACAAACTTTATGGCAGTAGAGATGGATGATTTCAAGGTTGTCCTTGGGCTAGAACTCCTACACCAGGCTAAAGCAGTGCCCATTCCATACCTCGGGTCAGTGTGCATGTTTGGAGAAGAGACCCCTTACATGATCCCAGTCATTCAGAAAGATAAGGAAGCGGAGAGTGATGGGTTTATCTCAGCACTGCAGCTAAAGAAGGGCTCAGAAGAGGGGAACCTACATTCCTTGCTACACTGCTAGAAGAGAAAGCAACAGGGCCAGCAGAGTGTGTGCCAGAAAGTGTGTCAGGATTACTCCAGGAATTCCAAGATGTCATGCCGCCCGAATTACCTAAGGTCTTGCCACCCAGAAGATCAGTAGATCACCAGATCGAACTAAAACCAGGTGCGAAACCGCTGGCCAAAGCTCCCTACAGAATGGCTCCTCCCGAGTTAGCCGAGTTACGTCGGCAGTTAGATGAGTTATTGGGGGCAAGATTTGTTCGGTCGTCTAAAGCCCCATTTGGCGCCCCAGTTCTATTCCAGAAGAAACGCGATGGTAGGCTTCGATTATGCATTGACTACAGAGCGTTGAATAAGGTTACCGTCAAGAATAAGTATCCAGTGCCATTGATTGCAGATTTGTTTGATCAGTTGGGCAGTGCGAGGTACTTTACCAAGCTGGACTTGAGATCTGGCTATTATCAGGTGTGAGTCGCCGAGGGAGATGAAAGCAAGACTACCTGTGTGACCAGGTATGGAGCCTTTGAGTTTCTGGTAATGCCCTTTGGGCTGACTAATGCCCCAGCCACCTTCTGCACCTTGATGAATGAGTTGTTCCATGCCTACCTCAACAAGTTCGTGGTGGTGTACTTAGACGATATCGTTGTGTATAGCAACACATTGGAAGAACATCTCAACCACCTCCAAATCATCTTCAAGATACTGCGAGAAAATCAGCTCTACGTCAAGAAGGAGAAGTGTTCATTTGCACAAGAGCAGATTATGTTTTTGGGACACCGTATTGGGGGAGGAAACATCAGCATGGACCTCGAGAAAGTTCGTGCCATCCAAGACTGGAGAGTGCCAGAAGGCGTGACCGAGTTGCGGTCATTTTTGGGTTTGGTCAACTATTACAGAAGGTTCATCCCCGATTATTCACACTGTGCAGCACCACTGAAAGACCTGTTAAAGAAGGATCGACCGTGGCAGTGGTGGGAAAAATGCCAGAGGGAATTTGAGGATTTGAAAGCGGTGGTCATGAGTGACCCCGTGCTAAAGCTACCTGATCACTCCAAGCCATTTGAGGTGCACACAGATGCCTCCGACTATGCAATAGGAGGAGTATTAATGCAAGAAGAGCATCCAGTGGCCTTTGAGAGCAGAAAGCTGAACGATACCGAGAGGCGGTATATGGTTCAAGAAAAGGAGATGACAGCGGTAGTACATTGTCTAAGGACATGGAGGCACTACCTACTTGGGTCGAAGTTCCTAGTGATGACCGACAATGTGGCAGCCAGCTACTTTCAGACACAAAAGAAGTTATCGCCGAAACAGGCCCGTTGGCAAGATTTCTTAGCCGAGTTTGATATGGACTTGGTGTACAAGCCTGGCAGGACCAACCAAGTTGCAGACGCTTTGAGTCGTAAAGTAGAGTTAGCAGCATTAAAAGTTCAGTTAGCAGTGCTAAAAATTGAAGAACAAACTGCAGCTAGCCGCATTAGTTCGACTATCCCCGATAGATTGCGCGATGGGTTAAAATTAGATCCACTCGCGAGGACCCTACTACAGCAGATACAAGAGGGGAGAACACGGCGATTCTGGACTGAGGAAGGACTATTGGTGACAAGAGGGGGCCGCTTCTATGTGCCGAAAGTGAAAGAACTTAGAAAGGAACTTTTAAAAGAGTGTCATGACACATTGTGGGCTGGTCATCCAGGAATTCATCGTACGCTCGCCTTATTGGAAAGGCGTTTCTATTGGCCTAAGATGGAAGAGGACGTAGAGGAGTATGTCAGGACTTGCCTGATATGCCAGCAGGATAAAGTGGAAAGAGCTAAACCATTTGGACTCCTGCAACCGTTGCCAGTGCCATCTAGACCGTGGGAGAGCGTCTCCCTTGACTTCATCTCTGCATTGCCGAAGGTAGGGACACTAGGGTCCATCCTGGCAGTTGTGGATCGATTCTCAAAATACGCTACATTCATTCCGGCACCGGTGAATTCTAATGCAGAGCAGGCTACACGATTATTTGTCAGTAATGTTGTGAAACATTGGGGAGTGCCGCAAGTGATTGTCAGTGATAGAGATCCACGGTTTGCTAGCAAGTTTTGGTCAGAAGTATTCCAGCTCTTGGGGACGAACTGAACTTCTCATCCAGCATGCATCCACAAATAGATGGACAGACAGAAAGGGTGAATGCTATTTTGGAAGAATATTTGAGACATTTTGTCAGTGCCAATCAAAAGAATTGGGTTCAGTTGTTAGACGTGGCACAATTTTGTTATAATCTGCAGAAGAGTTCAGCCTCAAATAACAGCCCATTCGAATTAGCAACTGGCCAGCAACCATTAACTCCGCATACAATTACTATGGGATATAATGGGTCCAGTCCGACAGCTTACCATCTTGCCAAGGAGTGGCAGAGGAATGCAGAAATTGCTAGGGCCTATCTGGAAAAGGCCGCTAAGCGAATGAAAAAATGGGTCGATCAGGGTCGACGGCCTATCGAGTTGCACGAAGGCGATGAAGTTTTGGTGAAACTTAATCCGAAGCAGCTCAAATTCTTCAGAAGAAAGCATGCAGGATTAGTTCATAAGTATGATGGGCCATTTCCGATCACGAAGAGGATTAATGATGTCTCATTTCGAGTACAACTTCCTCCCTGACTAAGAATGCATCCGGTCTTTCACGTCAGTTGCTTGAAGCCCTATAAGAGAGACCCGAATAATCCAGGGAGAAGTTTGTCAACTCGGGTCGCCCCAGATGCCGATTTACAGTTGAAGAGACAGGTTGAAGAAATCCTTGCTCACAGACGCAGTAATAGGGAAGATGGCAGTCAGAATGAATTTTATGTGGAGTACCTTTTGAAGTGGAAAGGCCTGCCAGAGGCTGAAATTACGTGGGAACTTGAGAGTACCCACCCGTCCTTCCAATCCACCCTGAAGAAATCTTTGAGCGCGTCGGCGAGGCGTCAATGCAACTAAGTAGGGAGGATGTGGCGTGGGTGGGCTCGGCATCCGAGCCACCAGGCCACTTGTGCCACTAGTGCGCCAGGCATTGGTGGGTTGAAGCTGAAGCATCGTCGGTGCGTCACCAAGCCATGAGGGCTTCGCCATTGGTACTCCAAGAGCTTCGATCGTGGGCCAGGAGGGCACACGATATGGTGACAGTTGGTCGTGATGCAGTGCCAGCAGGGCACGTGATGCGGACGCGACTGAGCCAAGTTGTGCTAGTGATGCGGGAGGGCGTTGCGGTATGTCAAACCAATACGTTTGAGGTCCTCCTGCCATTCAGGCACTATTGATGTTTAAACCATATATATGGGGAAAGGATCTAACAGCCACATGACGTGTCGCTGGCCTAAGTGATCCCCTACGGAATGTGTATGATAGCCTTGTGGGCTTGACTTCGCGCATCCGGGCCTCGTATAGGTGTTAGGTCGCTCCTGTCGCGTCGTGCGCTGGAGCCATCATGTTGGTGGTCCAGGACCACCCTCATGGTGTGGACCTAAACTCTAAGTGGGGCTGTCCCTCGAACTATCGCTGTGTATAGCTATATCTGTTGCATTCGGGAATCCGCATAGTTTCTAACCTAATGCGCTACCGTGCAGGTTTGAAACACGAGTAGGCTGAGCTAGTTCGAGAAAAGCTAGTTGCCGCATGAGAGTTCACGTCGCAAAAGGGTAACTCCGTGACAGTTGGTTTTCCTCACCTCATGCTAAGTTCCTAGGCTCACAAAGCTCAAGCCTGTTTCACAATCCCTCTAGGCTTGGTCACACCTAACACACACATGATCATGGTTAGAACTCAGAATTGACGTGAAACAGAGAGATATTTCATATCCTCAAGTTCCCTAACATCAAAACAGAAGACAACATAACTGTCAAGAATCTACTGGTCGAATCCCAATTTGATCGGTCGGTTTTCAAAATTGACCAGTCGAGTTGAGAATTCGATCGGTTGGTTTTGCTTAGGGAACCCAGACCTTCACTTTGCATCAAAATCGACTAGTTGATACCCAAAATCGACCGGTTGGATCTCCAAAATCGACCAATCAATTTTGGTTCGACCGGTCGAGACCCCAAAACTATAAATATTTAACCTCCTGTTTCATGGGAATTTACCGGTCGATTCCATCCCAATCGGTCGGTTTTTCGAAATCGATCGGTCGAATTGAATTCTACCGGTCAAAATCGCTCTTGAGTCCAACCACTTCCTCTCAAAACCAAATCAATCGGTCGGTTCAAAATTTGACCGGTCAATTTTCGCCAACCTTCACTCGGCTAGGGTCTATTCTTCCCAGTCCATTTCCATCGATTTTTCTTCCAGTTCTTTCCAATTTCCTCTTTCACATACACATCTAAATTACAGTTATACTCTACATACACATTACCAAGAATTCTCATAAGAATCTTACCTTCGAATCGACCGATCCATCGATCCAAAACTCCACACTCCAAGTTAGGGATTGGTAGCCAGGGCTTCCGAATTTCGCGAGATCCAACGCCAAATTGAATGCGTAGCTCCAATTCCTCGTGCACCCAGAATCACACAACCCTCATAAATTCTCCACTTCTTTATTTCTCTCTCTCAATAATTTACTCTCATAACTCCAAAACCAACAACCTAGGATTAGCAATAACTCCCTTTGTATTTCCTCCCTTTTATATCCGTTTGGTTTTAAGTATAAGACACATACACCCCCACCGGGTGTACTCAAACTACCCAAAGCTTATACTCAGCCTTACACCCCTCTAGTTTGCCTTACTGACAACCTACTTGGCTTGTCGACTTTCACCAGGTCAGGCACCTGCTCTGACGGGCACACATCTCGAGATAACTATTGTAAAGGTCAAAATTTTCTGGGACGTTACATTATCCCCTCCTTAGGAATTTTCATCCTCAAAAATTAACTATGGTTGGACGGGGGTGTAGGGGTCCCCACACCCGCGAGTGCGAAGCACACCCCCCCTGGACTCGGAGAGCAAAGGGAGGGCGATTAAAGCGTCCAACATTAGAGAATCCAATCCCTTAACAAGGACTAAACAGGGTCCTAACTTAAGCAAAAATAGCTAGCCGAGGCTAGCCAACATTTACCCAATGACAACACACACAAGAGCTCACCTATTAATCCATGAGGTTAAACAGTTGTAGTTTAAGTACCTGTAAGAAACACATTCACATTTCCATATGTAGAATGACAGTCAATATGCACATTGTATAAGCGAGTTCAAATATATTTGCATGCACCTCCAAAAAATTATATATAAAATCATCAAGTGACCCCCAAGTCACGATAGCTCCAAAATGACTTGAAAATCTGTCAGAGTGGCAACCATGCCACAATAGTTCAAATAGTTGACCCCAACCTGTGTTAATTACAAATATTTTTCAAAAATAATAACCAACTCGCTAACCAAATCTCCCTGCAACCCATAAGGTAACCTTGCCTCAAGGCTCCGCATCCCCCGGTGGTACACCGAAGGTCCCGCCTCGTCAGTAAGCGCCACATCTGCTACGTCATCACCAGGAACACCGCCTGAAGTAGACGCTCCTGTGGAGTAGTACCATGGGTCAGGTACAGCTGCACGAGTGTCTGCTAGGTGTGTCATGTAATCGTCGAGGTATGCATACTGCATCCACTGAGTGAAGACACCCTCGTGATGGTCCATCCTACGTTGGAGTAGCCTGTTGCTCTCTTCAACTTGCGTCATCCATGCGAGTATATCATGCAAAATTGTGGAGTCCGACTGGGGTGGAGGAGGCATCTGATAATGGGCTTGCTGCTGGATTGGAGGTTCAGGTACTAAGGGCACAGGTTGCTCTAGTGGTGGAATTTGTTCTCCTTGTCCTTGCTCAGCTTCGGGTGCAGGAGGTGGTGCTTGCTCGCCCGTCGGAGGTAGGACTTTCTTTAATTGGTTGTAGGTTTAGTTCCAATCCGCAAAGGAATACGGCTCGACACGATCATTCAATTTAGGTTCGTCAGGAGAAACTTTATATTCTGCCTTGTCCGAATACTCTCAAACATAGAAGAAATACATTGGGCATACGAAATACACTCCTTGGGTTTTACTCCACCCTTCAGTAACTTCCCATGCATATAAATCATACCCTCAAACACCATCTTGGGTGCGTTGAGCCAACGACCCCTGAATGCTGCATATAAGGATTGTTGCACATCCCCTACCCTCTTGGTATTGTAGCGCATAGGGTAGAGATTGCATTTAATTATGGTGTCCAACATCCATAAATGGGGAGGTAAATCGATCCTCCGAATGGAATGACTGGAACTGTGTTGTCCCTGGGCATTTCGTTCCTAATTTCCATATAATCCACCTCCGCTGCGAAAGGGGGCAACAATTCAATGTCGTCCGGATACTCATCATAGCACTCGAGGGCTTTGGATGTGTGTTCCCATGTAAATCGATACTTATGACCATCGACTTCAGTTTCTATCACCAAAGAAGGGCTAGTCGATTTGAGGTTTTGATAAAACAACCGCACCAACCTCGGATAGTAATAGCCACGCAACGAGTTTAAAACATTTGCTAAACCGGCCTTCTTAAGATAGTCTCGAGGCCATACGGGGTTTCCTTGCACATCTGGGTCCTCAATCAGGGCCCGATCAATTATAAATTCAGGCTTAATCTTCTTACATGCCCACCACTCATTGGGCTGGTCTAAAGGTTGTGATGGTGGTGGTGGAGGCTTGTGTGAAGATGACGCAGGCTGTGGGGCTGTGCGTGGTGTCGGCAATTCTGCTACCGTAGGTGGTGGCGGTTTCGACGCACTAGGGCACCGCACCGGTAACTTCGAAGCCGAAGGCTTCGAAGCTTGCCTCGTTTTGGGTGGCATGGTGAGGGTATTTACACAGAATTAAGAACTATGGGTCCAAATGAAGGGGAAAAATCAAAAATCAAGGGCTAAAGATTAGGGTTTACCTTTGCCGATCGACTTTGAACCCAAGTTAGCGAAGGATCGGAGCGAAATCGATCTCCAAACCCTTCCTCCAGTTCTCCTCTCAAAATCCTGGCAAAACCCCCCAAAAGAAAACCCCTAAATTGGAAATGAAGAATCAAGAAGAAAAATCCCCCTAAATTAAAAATCAAGGGCTAAAGATTAGGGTTTACCTTTGCCGATCGACTTTGAACCCAAGTTCGCGAAGGATCGGAGCGAAATCGATCTCCAAACCCTTCCTCCAGTTCTCCTCTCAAAACCCTGGCAAAACCCCCCAAAAGAAAACCCCTAAATTGGAAATGAAGAATCAAGAAGAAAAATCCCCCTTTTAAACCGTCTGATTAAAATCGATTGGTCGAATTTTGAAAATCAACCGGTCAATTTTCCCTAAATAACCCTGCCTTGCCAATTCGACTGATCGATTTCTAAATCGACCGGTCGAACTTATGAATCGACCGGTCGGTTTGGAGTTTTGACCGGTCGGTTTGGAGTTTCGACCGGTCGGTTTTTATATAGCCCCTAAAGTGTTATGTTCGTGAAAATCGACCAGTCGATTTCTAATTCAATCGGTCGGTTTTCGAATTTGACCAGTCGATTAAAAATTCGACCGGTCGGTTTGTGACAGCAACTCGATTTCCTATGGCTTTCAAGTTAACTCCTAAGAACAAAGAAATTGTCAATCTTTTAGTCATCTACACACTAATTTAAACACATATTGTACAAAACATCTTTCTTATATTACTCATTATGTCATTACATGGTTGTTTACAAAATAACACATAGTCATTACATTTATGAGTCTTAACTAATTACATTGAACAAGGCTTCTCTCAACTTTCTTGGAACAAATGAGGGTATTGAGCTCTAACTTCCGCCTCATGCTCCCAAGTAGCCTCTTCGGGAGGATGATGTCCCAATTTAACGAGCACTAAAGGAATACTTTTGGTACGTAAGACTTGCTCCTTTCTATCGAGAATTTGTGCCGGCTCCTCTCTCATCATCATATCCTCAAACATTTCGATCGGCTGATCTTCTAGGATATGCATAGGATCTCTAACGTATTTTCGGAGCATCGACACGTGAAAGACGTTATGTACTCAATAAAACAAAGGAGGTAGCCCAATTCTATAGGCAACCTCACCCACTCTACCCAGCACCTCAAATGGTTCAAAATACCTAGGGCTTAGCTTGCCTCTCCTTCCAAATCGCATAACACCCTTCATGGGTGATATTTTGACGAACACATGATCACCGACCCAAAAATCAACACTTGTTCTCTTCATGTCGACGTATCTCTTTTGTCTGCTATGTGCTGATTTGATTCTTTCTCTTATCATACGAACTATATCAGCATTGTCTTCGAGTACCACTGGACCTAATATGAACTTTTTGCTGGTCTCTTCCCAATTGATCCGCGATCTACATCGCCGTCCATAAAGTGCTTCGTACGGTTCCATACCGATGCTCGCTTGAAAACTATTGTTGTATGCAAATTTAAACAAGGGTAGGTGTTGATCCCATGATTCTTGAAAACTAAGCATACAAGCTCTGAGCATATCTTCGATCACTTGGTTCACCCATTCTGTTTGTCCGTCCGTCTGCGGGTAGAATGTCGAACTGAATTCTAATCGCATACCCATCCCTTCTTGAAACTTTTGCCAAATTTTTGAAGTGTAAAGAGGGTAACGATATGAAACGATACTAACTAGAATGTCGTGCAGTCGAACAATCTCTTTCATATATAACTCTGTGAGTCTTCCAGTCGTATACATAGTATTGTATGGAAAAAAGTGGGCTGACTTAGTCAATCTATCGACGATTACCCAAATGGCGTTGTGTCGCCTTGCAGTCCGGGGTAACCCGACAATGAAATCCATTGAAATTGACTCCCACTTCCACTCTGATACAGGTAGAGGTTGCAACAATCTCGTAGGGTGTCTATGGTCGATCTTCACTTGTTGGCACGTCAAATACCTTGACAGACATTCGGCTACATCTTGCTTTAAACCTCTCCACCAATAACTTTTCTTCAGATCTTGGTACATTTTTGTGCTACCAGGGTGTATAGCATACACCGATTTATGAGCTTCGTCTAATATAGTCTATCGTAGATCAGCATCAACTAGAATACAAAGACGTCCCGTGAATAGCAAGGAACCATCTTCTTTAACAGAGAAATCTGGTTTGGTGCCGTCAATCTCACCTTGCCTAACCTTTACTAGCTCCGGATCTTCCATCTGTAAATCATGAATGCGCTCAAAGATCGTCAGCCACACTGTAATATTAGCAAGAAGACCCCTAAAGCTCCTACTTCGATCTTTGCATCATATAAGGACAGATCTTCAAACAATTTCCACCGGTGCAACCCCATAACACGGCTAGCTAACTAAGTTGAACTCTTATGACTCAAGGCATCTGCTACAACGTTAGCCTTGCCAAGGTGGTACTGTATGGAGCAATCATAATCTTTGAGAAATTCTATCCATCTGTGCTACCTCATATTTAATTCTTTCTGTGTAAATAGGTGCCTGAGGCTTTTATGGTTGGTGAATATCTCGAAGGTCTCACCATATAAGTAATGTCTCCAAATTTTTAGCGTAAAAATGACCGCTGCTAGTTCTAGGTCATGTGTCAGGTAGTTTTTCTCATGATCTTTCAGCTGCCTTGACCCATAAGCGATAACCTTTTTGTTCTGATTGAGTACACAGCCTAGACCACTACGTGATGTGTCGCTATACACTGTGAACCCTCCACTGCCTGAAGGAATTGCTAGCACTGGAGCTAAAGTGAGTCGTTTCTTGAGTTCTTGAAAACTCTTTTCACATGCTTCAGTCCATTCAAATCTTACTTCTTTCCTGGTGATTCTTGTAAGCGGTCCTGATATCTTTGAAAAGCCTTCCACAAAATGTCGGTAGTACCCATCTAGACCAAGGAAGCTTCGAATATCCATTACTGTCTTTGGTCGTTCCCATTGGACCACTGCTTCAATCTTAGTCGGATTCATCGGGACACCATCCTTTGAGACGACGTGTCCTAAAAAGCTGACTTTCTCTAACCAAAATTCGCACTTACTGATCTTAGCATATAACTGGTGCTCTCGCAATGTTTGTAGTGCAATTCTCATATGCTTTTCATGCTCCTCTTTTGACTTTGAGTATATCAAGATATCATCGACGAATACTACGGCGCAAGTGTAATATCTCAAAAATTCACGTTCAACGATGACCTCGGGATCCGTGCTCGACTGGTCATAGGTTTGACCAAGTAGGAGTTCATTACTCGACTTAAGAAGTGATGAACGGACGTGATGTGAATATAATGTAAGTGTGTGGAGTGTAATGTAAATCAAGAGTCACATACACCTATTTTGAGTGTATGTGCTTAACACCAAGACAAGAGGGATATAAGGGTTTAATAACCCTAAATTCATTATCTTGAGTTGTTGAAGAGAGTTAAGAGGAGAGAGAGAGAGAGGAGTAAAGAGGGTTGTTGAACAAGGAGTAAATGCAAGCTAGGGGAGGAGGGATTCGAGCAACAAATGCCGGATTCGACGCGACTTGGATCCTTTGGAGCAAAAGCTGGAACCCTAGCCATTCCAACCTCTAGATCCAATCAAATTGAGATTTGATTGAGGTAAATTTTGTTGAATTAAATGCATAGATTGTAAGAGTTTATTGTAGTCAAGAATACTTAAAATCATAGGATAAAGGCTTAGAAAAAGAAGGAAAAATAGGTTGAAGAAGAATTGGAAGATCAGCCCGAGAGGGGGCTGAATCTAACAAAATCGATTAATCGAAATTGGAGTTCGATTAATCGATTTTGGTCTGAAAGTTGAAAAGTCAAGTAAGCCCGATTTCGATTATAGGATTTCGATTAATCTATTTAGATGTTCGATTAATCGATTTGGAAATCGATTAATCGACTGGGTACCTCCAGTGGCTGGAGGAAAGTAACCTGGGGAAATCAACTAATCGAATTAAAATTTTGATTAATCGATTTCGGATTTCGATTAATCGATTTAAGATCGATTAATCAATTTTGGGATTTCGATTACTCGAGTTGAGAATAGACTTCATTAAGTTAAAAACTTCGATTAATCGATTTGGGATCGATTAATCGAATTTAAATCTCAATTAATCGATTTTGAGAATCGATTAATCGATTTGGATTTCGATTAATCAATTTTGGAAATTGATTAATCGAATTGTATTTCGATTAATCGATTTTGGGAATCGATTAATCGACTTTAACAGTTTTGCTTGACTTCTTAGTTTGGCTTTGAGATTCTCGGAGGGTCTTGGACCTTCTTTGTTACATCTTTAGTGATGAGTTACATGTGTTATGTTGTACCATAGGTAGTACGTGTGATCATGAGCACAAGGAGCTGCATGGGACCTTGATGCTGGGAAATTCAAAGACTTGAGGTAGGGAACACCTTGAACATGTACTTTAATTTGCAAGAGCATGTATGTAGTGATACGTAATTTAAATCAGAAATTGTTTTTAGCTAAGTAAAGTTTTGTGAAAAGGGTGTGTGTGTGACACCAACAGTGTAACTAAGAATAAGACATCCCCAAGGGATGAGAAAGTAACAAGATAACAAAAGGATAAGATAAATTGGATGCATCCCAGGGATGTAGACAAGATTGAGTAACATTCGATAAGGCCTAATTGATATAAGATAGCACACTTACACGGTGAACAACTATATGTAAAGCACCTGTTATTTTTGTTATTTGAGGTTTGACCAGGATACCCCACCGATATGGCGGGATACCCACGACTAACGCGGCAGGATATCCGTAACCGATACGGCGGTGAACCCCTAAGCCAGAATGGAGGTTTATCCGTACACAGTAAGAACATCCCAGGGATGTTGAGATAAGATTGAACCCAGCCGCCGATTCCCAGGGAACAGGGGCTTGGATAGTTTTGTATTCCCAGGGAATACGTATAACAACTGTCTATTTAGACGACGATGAAGGGTATCTCATCGGGGCTCGATGCTATATTGCTCAGGGATTACTTAAGTTGAAGATTTAAGTTTTGCCTTAAGCCGTTTCAATGTCATTCATGATCTAGTAAAAGAGATGTGATAAAGCGTAAGCCCCGTTTTATTAAAAGCAAATGTACTTTACCATCTTTTCAAACTATTTTCTCAGTAATGGCATAGATCCAGCATGCTTAAAATATCATGGAATATATGTGAGGTTTTAACTTATATGTTCACTGTGTTTGTTCCCTATTGAGCTAGGATGTAGCTCACCCTTTAGACTATAAGTCGCAGGTCCAGTACTAGCAGCAGCGGAGGTATCGGGTGATGTGGATCCGGGTGAGTCGGACCGCACGCCCTTGGACGAGTTGGAGCCACCTCCAGAGGACTTCTTCTAGAGGACTCTGCTATGCGTTTTGATAGAGTTGTTCTGTGAGCTTACTTGGTACGGCTTGGTATGTCAAGCCTTCATTTCTGTTAAACAATGTAATTAAATTTGAGATATTTCTTTTGGGCGAACCATCTGGGATGATTAGTTATCATCGATGGTTCAGATCGGTTCTCCACCCATGTAGGGGCATGAGGGTAGAACTGTCTTTTGATAAATATTTGAGGTCATGTTATTTCGGTATTTTTATACCATCTGTGTCTTTGTTTTATAAATTGCTTGATGTACTAATGTTTTCGTGCATAGCGAGGAGGCACGGTCTAGAGGATCGTGCTGATGGCACGGATTTTGGGGTGTCGAAATTTGGGCTGTCACAGTTGGTATCAGAGCCTTTTCTTTTAGAAATTCTGACAATCATAATTTTGTTAGAGCATAGGGACTTCTGCTAACAAAACTTTTGCTTCAAATGCAGCCGTCAATGTCTTCTAGAGAGAGGGGCTGACGGAGGGGCGGCCAAAATAGAAGTCCACGTAGTGGAGATGAGTACATCTCTCCTACAAATAGAGTACCCATAGGAGATGGAGGGGCTTCTGGCAGTGGTGGCCAAGGAAGCCAAGATCAGAGAGAAAATCAGGATCAAGATCAAAGAGAACAAGAAAGAATTAGAGAACGAAATGAGGACAGAGAAGAGCGCCAAAGGATGATGCCCACCATGGAGACCATGGCAGCTACCATGGCACAGCAGGTCGCATCCTTTGCACGATACCGCCGAGCGGCAGACCACCTACACCACCGATGGGACCTGCACACCATAGCTTCATCATTCACAGAGTTTAGGAGGATGAGACCTCCTAACTTTTCTGGGCAGGCAGACACTATGGCAGCTGAGAATTAGCTGATGGAGATGGAAAAGGTGTTTAGCGTGCTGACATGTACGGAAGATGAAAGTGTACATTGGGCAGCCTATATGCTAGACGGAGAGGTTGGGCCTTGGTAGAAGTCTGTGAAACGGACTAGGGCTCAGGAGACCCCAGAGTTGCCCTGGACCTGGGAGGAGTTTGTTGAGGAGTTCAACAAATAGTATTTTCCGGAAGTAGTGAGAAACCAGATGGAGATTCAATTTTTACAATTAGTGCAAGGAAGGATGAGCGTCAGGGAATATGGAGTGGAATTCCTACGACTCGCTCGTTTTGCTCCTGATTACGTCGCCACCGACATGATGAAAACGAAGAGGTTCCAACAAGGCTTGAAGCCTGAGGTAAGGGGAGGAGTAGCCCCATTCCAACTGAGGACCTATGAAGATTTGTTATTGAGGAAGAAAATAATAACAGATATCGACAGAGAGAGCAGCATAGGGGAAATACAGACCAAAGCAAAACGGCGAACTACAAGCCGGCGAATAAAAAGCCGAGATTCGTAACCCAATTCCAAGGTCATAAACCACAGTTCCAAGGGGGTTTCGGAAGACCGGCGCAACAGAACAACCAACAGAGGTTTCCATTACTTGCGTCGGGAAGACCGTTATGCTATGAGAGCCTTGCCTTGACTACTGGTGCTACCGTCACACAGGGATTCTCAAGGACAGCTTCTTCAGCACCTCGGGAGACTTGTGCCAAGTGTGGCAGGTCTCATAGGACAGTGGACTGCAGGATGGGAACTCGGGGTTATTTCCGATGTGGCAAGGTGGGCCACTTGATCAAGGATTGCCCTGAGGTTGATAAAAGGAAGATGGCTTCAGTTTCAGCGCCACTACCTATTCAAGCGCGGAAGCCGATCGTTCATGAAAGAGCCTATGCAGTCACTGCTCAGGAAGCAGGAAACGTGCATGATGTCATCTAAGGTGAGATTTCTTTCAAATAAAGAAATTTCAATTTCCTTAAAATTTTAGATAGAGAAGGTTCATTTAATTAACAATAGCATAGAATCTTTTCCTAAACATTAAATTGATATGTAATCTATGTGTGTATATGTATATATGTATGTATATTATAGGTATGTTAACTGTATACGAGAAATGATGCTTTATAGGATATGACGCTAGAGTGTTGATAGACCCAGGGTCTACCCACTCATTTGTCACCCCTCGATTTGCAAAGAGGATGAAGATTGTTCCAAAAATGTTAGACTTTGTTCTATCTGTGTCTATCCCGACTGGAGAGTTAGTGAACACAGAGTTAATTTGCAAATCAGTCATTGTGGCTGTTCAGGATCGTGATGTTCACGAGTTAGACGCAAAGTTGATACTACTGAACATGCAAGGGTCGATGTAATCCTTGGCATGGACTGGTTGTCGCAACATTGTGCGACGGTCGATTACAAGAACAAGGTCGTCATCTTCAGACCCAACACAAGGAGATTGTTTAGATTTCAAGGAGTGAGGTCGTCGCACATGCCACTTATCTCTGCAGTCAGAGTCGAACGCATGATCAGAAAAGGCTGCAGTGGTTACTTGGCATTCTTTAAGGAGGATAAGGAGGAGAAAAATGTTATCTCTGAGATAGCAGTAGTGCAAGAGTTCGCCGATGTGTTTCCGGAGGAGTTGCCTGGATTACCTCCAAAAAGGGAAGTGGAATTCGCCATCGACTTAGCACCAGGAACGGAGCCTGTGTCTAAAGCACCATACAGAATGACTCCTGCTGAGTTGAAGGAGTTGAAAGAGCAGTTACAAGAATTAATGGACAAGGGTTTTGTCAGACCGAGCGTGTCTCCGTGGGGAGCACCGGTCTTATTTGTCAAGAAGAAGGATGGGTCAATGCATCTGTGCATTGACTATCGACAACTGAATAAATTTACAGTGAAGAACCGCTACCCTTTGCCTAGAATTGACGATCTGTTTGATCAACTGCAAGGAGCAAAGTACTTTTCCAAGATCGATCTGAGATCTGGGTACCATCAGTTGAGAGTCAAAGCAGAGGACATCCAGAAGACAGCTTTCAGGACACGGTATGGACACTATGAGTTCTTAGTGATGTCGTTTGGGTTGACAAATGCCCCGGCGTCATTCATGAATCTGATGAATAGGGTGTTTAAACCACACCAAGACTCGTGTATCGTAGTGTTTATTGACGACATCCTGATATACTCTAAATCAGAAGCGGAACATGAAAACACACAGGGATTGCTCTCTGAGACTCTCGTGAACACCAACTATCATACTTCGAAACTCAAGTGTGAGTTTTGGTTGGAGGAGGTTAGCTTTTTGGGACATGTTGTCTCAAAGCATGGTGTCACTGTAGATCCAGCAAAAATAGAGGCAGTGGTTAACTGGGAGCAACCGAAGACAGTGACCGACGTCCGCAGTTTTCTTGGATTAGCAGGGTACTACCGACGTTTCGTCGAAGGTTTTTCAAAGATATCGGGACCTCTCACGAAGCTTACGAGAAAGGATTCAAGATTCGAGTGGAGTGAGGCATGCGAGAAGAGTTTTCAAGAACTCAAGACGAGACTCACTTCAGCTCCAGTGCTAGCGATTCCTTCAGGCAGTGGAGGATACGCAGTGTATAGTGATGCTTCATACAATGGCTTAGGTTGTGTGCTAAATCAACACAAGAAAGTGATAGCTTACGGATCGAGACAGCTGAAAGAACACGAGAAAAACTATCTGACTCACAACTTGGAGCTAGCAGCGATCATTTTTGCATTGAAGATTTGGAGACATTACCTGTACGGTGAGACATTTGAGATTTTCACCGATCATAAAAGCCTCAGATACCTGTTTACACAAAAAAAACTCAACATGAGGCATCGCAGATGGATGGAGTTCCTCAAGGACTATGACTGTTCCATACAGTACCATCCAGGCAAGGCGAACGTAGTGGCCGATGCCTTGAATCGGAAGGGTTCAGCTCAGTTAGCTAGCTTGATTTTGGGTATGCATCGGTGGAAGTTATTTGAAGATCTGGCACTATATGATGCGAACATCGAGTCGCAAGCTTCAGGAGCCTTTCTGGCTAACATATCACTGAGACCAGTGATATTTGAGCATATCCACGACCTACAGATGAAGGATCCGACGCTAATAAAAATTCGTCAAGATGTGATTGAGGGCATTCAACCGGACTTCTCAGTGAAAGAAGATGGTTCCTTATTGTTCAAGGGCCATCTATGCATTCCGGACAATGTCGATCTAAGACGAACAATTCTTGATGAAGCCCACTAGTCAAACTATGCTATCCACCCTGGTAGCACCAAAATGTACCAAGACTTGAAAAAGAACTATTGGTGGAGAGGTTTGAAACAAGACGTAGCAGAGTACCTGTCACGGTGTTTGACTTGTCAACAGGTGAAGATTGATCATAGACATCCTGCTAGATTATTACAGCCTCTACCAATACCGGAGTGGAAGTGGGAATCGATCTCTATGGACTTCATAGTTGGATTACCGCGTACTGCCAAGAGATACAATGCCATTTGGGTAGTCGTGGACCGATTGACCAAATCAGCGCACTTCTTGCCTTAAAACACGATTAACCACGATATACGATGGCGAATTATATATGAAGGAGATCGTCGACTATCACGAATTACGAAGCGACATTGTTTCGGATCGAGATCCATTGTACACGTCCAAGTTTTGGAAGAAATTTCAAGAAGGAATGGGAACGCGACTGGAATTCAGTTCAGCTTTCCATCCTCAATCTGATGGTCAAACAGAACGAGTGAATGAAGTGATCGAAGACATGCTCAGAGCGTGTATGTTAGAACTTCAAGGATCGTGGGATCAGCACCTACCATTAATTGAGTTTGCGTATAATAATAGTTTTCAGACGAGCATTGGGATGACACCATATGAAGCTTTATACAGAAGGCGATGTAGATCACCTATTAATTGGGAGGAAACCGGGGAGAAATTTGTTTTGGGACCCAAATTACTGGAAAACAATGTCGCCTATGTTCGTATGATAAGAGCCAAACTCAAAGCAGCACAGAGCAGACAGAAAAGTTATGCCGACCTCAAGTGGACTAGTGTCAACTATAAGGTGGGTGAACACGTATTTGTCAAAGTCTCGCCTATGAAAGGTGTGATGAGATTTGGTAAGAGAGGGAAATTAAGTCCCTGCTTTCTTGGACCGTTTGAAGTTTTGGGTCGAGTAGGGGAAGTTGCTTACCGCATTGGATTACCACCGTTGTTTGATCGGGTACACAATGTATTCCACGTATCGATGCTCAGAAAATATGTGAGGGACCCATCTCATGTGTTAAGAAGTCAACCTTTGGAGATGCATGAAGACATGAGCATGATAGAAGAGCCAGCGAAAATTTTAGATCGGAAGGTACAAGTGCTACGTACCAAGGTGGTACCCTTGGTGCTTATTCGATGGAAGAATCATCCAACCGAAGAGGCTACGTGGGAACGAGAGGCCGATGTAAAAGAACAGTACCCGCACTTGTTTACAACTAGTTGAGTGCAAAATTGTATCCCCGCAAGCATGTTTGCGGATTTAAAATCATATGTTGTAATTCAATATCGATCTTATGATCAATTTATCAAAGGAGAAAACCACTTATCCACATAGCGTTCCTTAGTTAAAATGTCGTGATGATCTATGTGGTAGAACCAATAACCAACTGACCATAATTTACCAAGAGAAATCAAGAAAATAAAAAATTTTGGAAATCTAAAGAATCTGATCAAAATCGATTAATCGATTTTCAAATCAATTAATCGATTTGAAATTTTGATTAATCGATTTTGGTCGATTAGTCGACTGGCATGTGCCAATGACTGGAAATTTGAAATAAGATTCAGAGAAATGACTAAGTGAATTTCGATTAATCGATTTTTGTTTCAATTAATCGATTTATGTTTTCGATTAATCGAATTGAGGGTTCGATTAATCGAATAACTTGAGAAATTTTAGAAGAACTTAAAGGATTTTATATGGTTTCGATTAATCGAGAAGGAAATCGATTAATCGATTTGGATATTCGATTAATCGAACTGGAAGTTCGACTAATTGAGTAACTTAAAGAATTTAGAAAATTTTTGAAGGGTTGCACGATTTCGATTAATCGAAGTGAATCTCGATTAATCGATTTTGTAATTTCGATTAATCGACTGGCTCACGTCAGTGAGCTCCAAAACTTAAACTTTGTAACGGATACGATTTCGATTAATCGAAATGGTTTCGATCAATCGATTTTGAGTTTCGATTAATTGATTTTGAGAATCGATTAATCGATTTCGCCGGCTGAACCTAGTTTTAAAAACTCGATTAATCAAATTTGGATTTCGATTAATCGAAGCGGGTCTATATATCTATGAGTTGGGGTTTTGGTGCCCATTTGAAAATTTGGAAGTTGGGCGCCATTCTCCTTCTTCTCCGACCATCCATCCGATCTAGGGTTTGGAGTTTTTTTTTGTTGATTCTAGACTGAAATCGCCTACTTTCGCATTGAAATCTAAGGTAAACCCTAGATTTCTACTTCCTTTTCAAATTTGATCTAGTAAACCCTAGGTTTTTAGGCATTTTGAGTCGAAATGCCGCCTCGGACTCACATGACCACTAAGAATGCGGCTACGAAGCTGCCGGTCCGGCGTAAGAATGCCGCACCGCCACCACCTACTCCATCACCGGTGAGGACTCCATCACCGTCAACATCGGAGACCACCTCCAGTTCGACGAGCGCGTCTTCGCGTGAGTCTTCACGCGAATCTACCCCCATGCCGCCACCACCCACTAGTGTACTTCAACCCAATGAGTGGTGGGAGGCTAAGACCTTTGAGATCGAGTACATCATCGATCCAACCCTCTTCACAAACCCGATGTACCGGGCGAGACCCAATGGGTTCGTAATTTCCTTCAACATGCCGGTCTCGGCAACCTTTTGAAACCAATCCGGGGATCTTACTACCCTAGGTTGGCTAGACTGTTCTACCAAGGGCTCGTGGACGGCCCTACCGATGAGGTAGTCAAGACGACCATTGAGGGTCGCAACTACACATTCACCCACCGCCACATACACGAGGTCCTTGAGTGTTACCTCGACTTTACACCCAACACCACCCTCTTTCCACCCTTTGAGGAAGAGGTGAAATTTGAGGAGATCATAGCCCGTATGACCAACGGGAAGACGGGGTCGGGATCCTCCATTAGGAGGGTCGACCTTCCCCACTACATGTGGATGCTTGATTCAATTATCAAGTGCAACCATTACCCATTGCGCCATGACACTGAGCACGTAGAGAAAGTGCAACAGGCACTTTATGCGGCCTTTTGTGGCCGTTGGTTTGACGCGGCCATGCTCATCCTAGAGGGGATGAGGTACATAAAGGGCAAGCTAATGAAGGGCAATCTAAGGCCCAAGGAGAAAATGCCTTATGCTCGACTCATCTCGAGCATGTTGGAGTGTTACTCTGATGCACCCGACTATGCCATATCGCCTCACGAGGTGAGGGCTACGGATTGCGTGAAGTAATTCTCCATCGCTTTATAGCGCCGTAGCTACAACCTTCTCAAGAAGACCCTACCAGCAGCAGTAGCACCACCACCACCCCCACCACCACAGTAGGACCCACCTGTTGGGGGAGCACCAGCGATAGGGGACGCCCTGCCAATCATTCCACAACCTGAGGGAGCCCCAGCTCGCCCCTCAGTATCAGCTGGGCAGCGGCCCATCGTGCCACCTTCCACCACATCCGCTACACCACCCTCACGATCAGCAGCAGCGACGCCTACTTCATCCTACCGCCGCCGACCAGCTCACTCTGGCCATACCATTGAGGACGTGTTGGCCTGCATGGAGGCCAACAATGAGCGGATGAACTGGCGGATGGACTTCTTGATGTACCACACTATACGGTACATCTATCCGTTGGACTACCACCAGCGCCTAGCTCAAGAGGAGGAGTGGACCGCAGGCCAGACCGCCTTCCATAGGGGTCCAGTCTTGTGGTACCTCTCTGACCGACACATCCGGCTCGATGCCCCAACATTTGACGACCACGAGAGAGCCGACCAATACGATCACCAATCCGAGCTGCTCCGGACTAGATCATCCGGGAGAGGGGACGGCGTGAGCTACAGCTGATATTTCCATTTCTGTTATCTGTTGTATGCACATTTTGTGAGCTTATCTCTGTAGCAACCAATTGTAAATTTTGAGTACATGAATAGAACAAATTTTGTTTAACTGTTTTCCAGTCGTATAAATCTTTTGTGCCGTATGTGTATGTTAGTTGTTAGGATTATACATGGGTAACTACTGAGCCACCTCACCTACGTGTGTGGGGGGGGGGTTACCCAAAGCGAACACCCTGGGGTTATTTTCGAGGACGAAAATTCCTAAGGTGGGGAGGATGTAATATCTCAAAAATTTGCATTCAACGGTGACCTCGGGATCCGTGCCCAATTGGTCATAGGTTTGACCAAGTAGGAGTTCATTACTTGACTTAAGAAGTGATGAACGGACGTGATGTGAATATAATGTAAGTGTATGGAGTGTAATGTAAATCTAGAATCACATACACCTATTTTGAGTGTATGTGCTTAACACCAAGACAAGAGGGATATAAGGGTTTAATAACCCTAAATTCATTATCTTGAGTTGTTGAAGAGAGTTAAGAGGAGAGAGAGAGAGAGGAGTAAAGAGGGTTGTTGAACAAGGAGTAAATGCAAGCTAGGGAGGATTGAGCAACAAGCAGGATTCGACGACTTGGATCCTTTGGAGCAAAAGCTGGAACCCTAGCCATTCCAACCTCTAGATCCAATCAAATTGAGATTTGATTGAGGTAAATTTTGTTGAATTAAATGCATAGATTGTAAGAGTTTATTGTAGTCAAGAATACTTAAAATCATAGGATAAAGGCTTAGAAAAAGAAGGAAAAATAGGTTGAAGAAGAATTGGAAGATCAGCTCGAGAGGGGGCTGAATCTGACCAAATCGATTAATCGAAATTGGAGTTCGATTAATCAATTTTGGTCTGAAAGTTGAAAAGTCAAGTAAGCCCGATTTCGATTAATCGAATAGGATTTCGATTAATCTATTTGGATGTTCGATTAATCGATTTGGAAATCGATTAATCGACTGGGTACCTCCAGTGGCTGGAGGAAAGTAACCTGGGGAAATCGACTAATCGAATTGAAATTTCGATTAATCAATTTCGGATTTTGATTAATCGATTAATCAATTTTGGGATTTCAATTACTCGAGTTGAGAATAGACTTCATTAAGTTAGAGACTTCGATTAATCGATTTGGGATCGATTAATCGAATTTAAATCTCGATTAATCAATTTTGAGAATCGATTAATCGATTTGGATTTCGATTAATCGATTTTGGAAATCGATTAATCGAATTGTATTTCGATTAATCGATTTTGGGAATCGATTAATCGACTTTAATAGTTTTGCTTGACTTCTTAGTTTGGCTTTGAGATTCTCGGAGGGTCTTGGACCTTCTTTATTACATCTTTAGTGATGAGTTACATGTGTTATGTTGTACCATAGGTAGTACATGTGATCATGAGCACAAGGAGCCGCGTGGGACCTTGATGCTGGGAAATTCAAAGACTTGAGGTAGGGAACACCTTGAACATGTACTTTAATTTGTAAGAGCATGTATGTAGTGATACGTAATTTAAATCAGAAATTGTTTTTAGCTAAGTAAAGTTTTGTGAAAAGGGTGTGTGTGTGACACCAACAGTGTAACTAAGAATAAGACATCCCCAAGGGATGAGAAAGTAACAAGATAACAAAAGGATAAGAGAAATTGGATGCATCCCAGGGATGCAGACAAGATTGAGTAACATTCGATAAGGCTTAATTGATATAAGATAGCACACTTACACGGTGAACAACTATATGTAAAGCACCTGTTATTTTTGTTATTTGAGGTTTGACTAGGATACCCCACCGACGTGGCGAGATACCCACGACTGACGCGGTAGGATATCCGTGACCGATATGGCGGCGAAACCCTAAGCCAGTACGGAGGTTTATCCGTACACAGTAAGCACATCCCAGGGATGTTGAGATAAGATTGAACCCAACCGCCTATTCCCAGGGAAAAGGGGCTTAGGTAGTTTTGTATTCCTAGGGAATACGTATAACAACTGTCTATTTAGACGACGATGAAGGGTATCTCATCGGGGCTCAATGCTATATTGCTCGGGGATTACTTAAGTTGAAGATTTAAGTTTTGCCTTAGGCCTTTTCAATGTCATTCATGATCTAGTAAAAGAGATGTAAAAACTATAAACTGTTTATTAAAAGCAAATGTACTTTACCATCTTTTCAAACTGTTTTCTCAGTAATGGCATAGATCCAGCATGCTTAAAATATCATGGAATATATGTGAGGTTTTAACTTATATGTTCACTGTGTTTGTTTCCTATTGAGCCAGGATGTAGCCCACCCTTTAGACTATACGTCGCAGGTCCAGTACTTGTAGCAGCGGAGGCATCGGGTGACATGGATCCGGGTGAGTCGGACAGTACGCCCTTGGGCGAGTTAGAGCCACCTCCAGAGGACTTCTTCTAGAGGGCTCTGTTGTGCATTTTGATAGAGTTGTTTTGTGAGCTTAATTGGTACGGCTTGGTATGTCAAGCCTTCATTTCTTTTAAACAATGTAATTAAATTTGAGATATTTCTTTTGGGCGAACCATCTGGGATGATTAGTTATCATCGATGGTTCGGATCGGTTCTCCACCCATGTAGGGGCATGAGGGTAGAACTGTCTTTTGAGAAATATTTGAGGTCATGTTATTTCAGTATTTTTATATCATCTGTGTCTTTGTTTTATAAATTGCTTGATGTACCAATGTTTTTGCGCATAGCGAGGAGGCACAGTCTAGAGGATCGTGCTGATGGCACGGATTTTGGGGTGCCAAAATCCGGTCTATCACAGCAAGTGTCTAGGTGTGGCTTAAACACCCGATTCATCAAATCTATAAACGACGTTGGTGCATTCGTCAATCCAAACAGCATCACCAAAAACTCGTAGTGTCGGTACTGCGTCCTAAATGTCGTCTTATGAATGTCCTCTGCCCTGACTTTCAGCTGATGGTATCCAGATCTCAGATCGATCTTGAAAAAATATCTTGTTCCTTACAGCTGATCAAATAGATCGTTAATCCTAGGCAAAGGATATCGATTCTTTATGGTGAGTTTGTTTAGCTGACGGTAGTCGATGCATAGCCTCATCGACTACTCCTTCTTCCTTACAAACAAGATCGGTGTTCCCCATGAAGACACACTAGGTCTTACAAATCCTTTATTCAAAAGCTCTTGCAACTGCTCTTTCAACTCTTTCAACTCAGCAGGAGCCATTCTGTATGGTGCTTTGGAAATAGGCTCCATTTCAGGTGCTAAGTCGATAGCGAATTCCACCTCTCTATCAGGTGGCAACCCTAGTAATTCTTCCGGGAAGACATCTTCAAACTCATCCACAACTGGAATCTCATAAATGATGTTCTTTCCTTCCTTGTCTTCTTTCAAAAATTCCAGGTAACCACTACATCCGTTCTTAATCATACGCTCCACTCTGACGGCGGATACAAGTGGCAGAAACATTGATCTCATTCCCAGAAATCGAAATGATCTCCTCGTGTTCGGTCTAAAGACAACCACCTTGTTCCTACAATCGACCGTTGCACGATGAGCTGACATCCAATCCATGCCAAGGATCACGTCGAATCCTTGCACATCCAACAAGACTAAATTTGTTGCCAGTTCATAGACATCCCCATCTCTGATGGCTACTATTACCAACTTGCAGACTAAGTTCATATCAACTGATTCTCCAATCGGAATGGATACCGCTAAGACAAAATCCAATGTCTCTGGGGTGACCTTCATCTTTTTCGCAAATCGAGGTGTAATAAAAGAATGGGTAGACCCTGGGTCTATCAGCACTCTAGCCACATGTGCTACGAAACTTCCCTTCTCATACACTTGTAAGGTACCTATAGGGTACATGTATTTTAGCAGTCTACTCATGCATCCAATTAACAATAGAAATTAGATTGATAGTTTCCTACATACACACTTTCTCTATCTAAGATCTCAAAATTTCAACTAACAAATAAATTCTAGAAATAAAATTTTACCTTGTATAATGTCATTAACATTTTAAGCATCCTCGGCAGTCACAGCATAAGCTCGCCCTTGAACAATCGGCGCCCTTGGTGGCATTTGTCTGATCGCCGAAGCAGAAATTGTCGTCCCTTGTCGACCGGTGGAAGCTGAACCCATTCCTTCCTTCCCCATTTCTGGGCAATCTCGTATCCGATGGACCATCTTCCCGCAATTAAAGCACCCCCCGGTGCCTCGTTTGCAGTTCGATGTCTTATGTGATTTGCCGCAACGGCCACACGTGACCTGGGGTGTTAAGGATGTCGTTCTCGAGAATCCTTGATTAACTAATGCTCCTAAAATCTGAGGCTACGTAGGACCCTCGATACGGATAGGCTTGACATGCGTAGGCACAGGTGGTCGAGAATATTTTGTGTAGACCAGTTGCTTGACACTGGAGTAGGTGCTGCGAACCTCGACTTTTTATTCCCCGAGTCGTAGCCACCCGCTCCTCCTTGGTCGGCCTTGTTCTTACTCTGTAAATCCTGTCACTTATACATATTCTTTATGTATCTCTCGACGACTATTACTTTACCGATCACCTCGGCATAGGTCTCTAATTCAAACGCAGAAATCCTCTCTCACATTAGGCCTTAGGCCTTCTTCAAACTTACTTGCCTTCATCTCTTCGGTGGCCACCAATTCCGGAGCGAACCTGAATAACCTTATAAACTCATTATCGTACTCTCGTACGGTCATACTTCCTTGTTCCAATTTCGCGAAGTCTTTCTTTAACTGATTCCTCACCTGCTTGGGAAAGTATTCTTTATTAGATACCGTAACGAACTCCACCCAAGTCCACAACCCGTGAGGATTTTTAGCCTCTTTCTTTCTCAATACTGACTTCCACCATGGGTTGGCATCACCTTCTAGTTGGAAGGAATCCCAACCAACCTTTTCATTCTCACTGCCTTGTAGCCGCTGTAGAAGCTTCTCCATTTGGTTTAACCATTTCTCTGCTTCCAGCGGATTTGTTTGTCCATAAAAGCTAGGAGGTCTCAATCTCTAAAGTCCACAAATGAGGAGGGTAGTAGCGCTAGAGGAGGTGGTGGTGGCTGCTGATGATTTACGTTATTGGCAGCCAATATTGTCATCTGCTTAGCCAACATCGCTATCTACTGAGTTTGCTGGGCTATTGCAACGGCCACAGCTTCCATTGCCTGAGTCAACCTATCCGCCGCTTCATTTCTCTACTCCCTCTCCTCAAGAGGGTGTCTCTGTTCTCTACTGGTACCCGCAGGGATATCATCTATACTTCTTAGGTTCCTTTGACGGCCACCTCTAGGGCGTTCTTGACCTCTAGAATCCATCTCAATTTGTTACAATAAAATAAAAGTTTCATTAACAGAAAGTTCCTATACTCCAACAAAATCTTAGGCTTCTAGTCTGATCTAAGACTTGTTAGAAATTTCTAAAGCCTAAGGCTCTGATACCAACTGTGATAGCCCAAATTTCGGAGCCTCGAAACTCAAGCCTTCGGCACGATCTTCGAGGCTGTGCCAAATATACTTGCGAAACACATGGTACAAATACACACCCAAAAGAGCAAACGCACTTTCTATTACACAACGAGAGGTCCGGAGAAAATATCTCTTTTACCATCACACATCCTACTACAAAATGGTCCAAAATACGGTTCTAATCTCATGCCATCAGCATGCACAAAAGAATTGAACCGAACCATCGGTGACATCCAAAGTCACCCTTGATGGTTCGCCAAAAAATAAGTAATATCCTCAATTACTCTTCTTTTAAATTCACATGACTAGACATACCGACCCTACAATATAATATCAGAATCACACGGTGGTGTCCACTAAAAGAAGTCCTCTAGAGGAGGCTCGTTCTCCTCAAGAGGCACATAATCCAAATCCACTTTGTCCTGGTCGTTTGCCACTGAATCTTCACCTGTACCTATGACGTATAGTCGGAAGAGTGAGCTATATCATAGCTCAATAAGGAAAAATAGCTCTAATATGTGTATTTTTCATAAACATATCTTTCATGATGTATCACATTACACATTTACTAGAAGAAAACACATAGTTTAATGCAATTGGTAAATCTACGAGAACTGATAGAATATGCATATTCAGAACTTAACTATCATTATTCGGAAAATGTCATTTTTTCTCAACTCACACACTTAAATCATTCACTTAAATAATCCCTAAGCAATATAGCATCGAGCCCCATTGGAATACTCACCATCGTCATTCAATTGAATCATTTTTCATAAAATTACAAGCCCTCGGGAATGGAGTGACTTGTCGGACGAAATGTTTTCACAATTAGAAACCGAAGACCGAATATCCCACCGGACCGGAGCACAAGTTGTACTGATATCCCACCGTACCAGTCGCGGATATCCCGCCGCGTCGGTCAGATATTCACATAACCTTAAACCAAAGTGCAAAAGTTAAATATAGTTATTCACCGTGAAGTGCGATAAACATAATAGTTTCAAACTTTTAAAGTTCACACCCATGCATATTTTCACATCAGTTTAATGTCACATTCACAAGCACATATCGAAGTTACTTGCCGAGAGTACCAATGTGCTTCTCAAAATCCATAACACAAGTACACATGATTTATCTTAGTGGACTCACACACATGACAAAACATGCATATTCAAAGGCATAGCAAATTTCATACTAAACGTATTCGTAAAACTCATGCATCATGCATCACTACGTACATGTTCACTGAATTCAATTACGCATATTAAATGATTTTCCTCACCTTGTGCTAAATTCCTAGGCTCACAAAGCTCAAGCCCATTTCACAATCCCTCTAGGCTCGGTCACACCTAACACACACATGATTATGGCCAGAACGTCAGAATTAACGTGAAACAGGGAGATATTTCATATCCCCAAGGCCCCTAACATCAAAACAGAAGACAACATAACTGTCAAGAATCGAGCGGTCGAATCCCAATTCAACCAGTCGGTTTCCAAAGTTGAGAATTCGACCGGTCGGTTTCGCTTAGGAAACCCAGACCTTCACTTTGCATCAAAATTGATCAGTCGATATCCAAAATCGACCGGTCGGATCTCCAAAATCGACTGGTCGGTTTTGGTTTGACCGGTCGAGACCCCAAAACTATAAATATTTAACCTCCTATTTTGTGAAAATCGACCGGTCGATTCCATCCCGACCAGTCGATTTTTCGAAATCGACCGGTCGAATTGAATTTGACCAGTCGGAATCGCTCTTGGGTCCAACCACTTCCTCTCATAACCAAATCGACTAGTCGGTTCAAAATTCGACCGGTCGGTTTTTGCCAACCTTCACTTGGCTAGGGTCTGTTCTTCCCAATTCCTTTCCATCGATTTTCTTCTATTTCTTTCCAATTTCCTCTTTCACATACACATCTAAATTATAGTTATACTCTACGTACACATTACAAAGAATTCTCATAAGAATCTTACCTTCGAATTGACCGATCCGTCGATCCAAAACTCCACACTCCAAGTTTGGGATTGGCAACTAGGGCTTCCGGATTCCACGAGATCCAACGCCGAATTGAATGCGTGGCTCCAATTCCTCGTGCACCCAGAATCACACAACCCTCATAAATTCTCCACTTCTTTCTCTCTCTCAATAATTTACTCTTATAACTCCAAAACCAACAACCTAGGATTACCAATAACTCCCTTTGTATTTCCTCCCTTTTATATCCGTTTGGTTTTAAGTGTAAGACACATACACCCCCACTAGGTGTACTCAAACTACCTAAAGCTTATACTTAGCCTTACACCTCTCTAGTTTCCCTTACTCACAACCTACTTGGCTTGTCGACTTTCACTGGGTCAGGCACCTACTCTGACGGGCATGCATCCCGAGGTAACTATTGTAAAGGTCGAAATTTTTTGAGACGTTACAGCTGGTGGACGAACAGGTAACCGATTAGGGTGGTAGAAGGGGGGGGGGGGGGGGGTCACCGAGGAAGAAGAAAAAGAAGAAGTAAGTACACAATTGAGATTAGTGAAATGTGAAAAAAAATTCATGCCACAATATATAAATCACACTTTTTTTTCTCATCACACATGAAATTGTAAGTGTTCTAAGAGTTTTAGTGGGCGCAAATAGAGCTTCCCTATATATATATATATATATATATATATATATATATATTGGGGAAAAAGGGATGGTGCATTTAAGTGCATTGTTTTGAGGTTGCACTACAATGCCAGCATGTGCCACGTGATCGCGTGTTACATCACATCTTCTAAAGGTTCACCCAGTGTCAAGGTTTTTAGAAAAAAAATTATTTTTAGACTTTTTTTTAACCTTCAAATCATGACTCAAACTTCAAGGTTTGCTAGTCAAAACGGTGTGCATCGAAAATATTAAATTTTGACTTTAAATACTATGATAGAAAAACAACCCTTTTTAATTTTTTTTATTTATGAAAGTTTGATCCACGTTGGGCATACTTTTGTGGCCCAACAAATCCTTGAAATGGGTGCCAATGACACTCAAATGGGATGTGTGGAGCATGCCTCACTCACAATCTTAGGCCTCTCCCTCTAGGTATTTGTGTATATATATATATATATAGAGAGAGAGAGAGAGAGATTTTGCTTTGAAAGACGGAATTAGCTAAAAAGACGATAATATAAAAGAAATAATTAACCATGTGGAGAATAAAAACAGAGATCTTATTAGTCGAGTCAGGGTATATAAATGTTGCATGTAGAGATGTAGCCTACTTTTTATTTTTTTATTTTTTTATTTTAAGGGTTTTTTCAATTACTTCCCTTCGAAGTTTCCTCCTCAACTTTCGTATTTATAAACAAATTCCATCATAGTTTAGCGTCTAAATAATACTCCGGGGTTAGGTGAAGTAAAAAATAATTTAAATAAGATATTGTTAAACTTTTTAAGATGATTTTGGCCTTATTGCAAATAGCATTTCTCAAGCCTCTATCAATAATAGTTCACATTTATTGCAAATGGACTGTTTTAAGATTATGGTCATCATTTTTAAGTGACCTTACCCTTATTGCAAACAGATTTTTATCTTAAGACAATTTTACTTTCAGTCATACCTTGCAATTGCATTGCTAAAGACAATTATACTCGTATCATAAACCGATAAAGGCTTTTATATGAAGTTGTGGGATTAAGGAGTTGTACACAAGAAGATATGTAAATGAGTGGACAAAATTTTAACTGCTGAAGAGGGAAATTTAGTCATTTTATAATATTAATCAACGAAGTGAACATTAAATACGCTTGCAAGTAACGTGACATGACATTAAAGGGTCTTTTATCAATACACAGAAGTTGAGGGTTTTTTTTATAAATATGAAACTTTGAAAAGAGAATTTGCAAAAAAATCAAATTAATTTGTATTTATTTATATTTATTTGAAGCTAATGCTAAGCAGGTGTGGTACCCAAAAGAGCAATATTAAAGGAAAAAAATAAACTCTATAGTCTACACAAGAAAAGATATGTTGGAATATAGCAACGATTCCAACATAAAAACAACTTCAACCGGATGCTTCGATCCCCAAGTTTTTCTTCAATTCCTTGCCTCTCAAAGTATTCACTTATTTTCTCACACTAGAAAACTCTCTTGGAGCCCTAGAATTACTTATGTTAATAGGTTCCAAAACCCATTAGGATACTTGACCCAGAAAATCTTCTATAATAGTCAAGCAGTCCAAATCCGCGGAACTACTCCACTCAAAATTGATCGATCAACTTCACTTATTTGATCAATCGATTTCAACCCAAGAGAAACCCAACAATATATGCTCAGATCGATCAATCGATCGACTTCCCAAGCTTGATCGATCGATTACTACCAGTGAGCAACTTGTTTATTTTCGTCCATAATTGATCGCTCCTAGACCTCGATCGATCGGGACCCTAAACAACTCCTCAAAGTGATCTCAAATACAATCAGTGGGATTAAACCTATTCAACACGAAGTATCCTCCTCCTCCTTCAGCTCCAACAAATTGTAAAGACGATGATGGCACTGTCTTCGATAATGACACTCCTTGGACGGTGATGATGTGAAATCTAATGATAGTGATGACAACAGTTGATGATGGTAGATGTAGCATGGGTGATTGAGTGGTAGTTTTAACGGTGGTCGTGGTGATCGAGCGGTTTGAGAGAGAGGGGGAGAAAGAATTGTGATAAAGGTTAGAGAGTGAAAAAGAAAGGTCAAGAGCAATTTTTAGACAGTTTTCTAACCGGATTTGGCGATTCTAGAGAGGTTGGAGGGAGTGGAAATGGTAGAGGGTCATGAGGGGAAGAGATTTGAGGTGGTTGTTCAGGGGAGAAACAACTGTTGTGAGGAGAGCATTTGGTGAAGGTGAAGGTTTGCAATGATAGCAGTATATGGAATGATTTTTTTTGCGAAGTTTGAGCTAGTTTTCGGCCACGGAAAGTGTTGGTGAGGCTTGATAGGAGATGGAAAAGGGGTGTTGGTGGATGAACAAGTAGCCGACTAAGGTGGCTGGTAGAAGGGGGGAGGGTTCGAGGTCTCAAGAGGGCCATGTGAATCACCGAAGAAGAAGTGGCACTACAAAAAGTATGACTATTAGTGGCAGTTTTTTGTTAAAAAAATACCACTATTAGTCCTGTCGCTACCAAAAACTGCCGTTATTAGTCATGCTGCTGCCAAAAACTGCCGCTATTAGTCCTACCGCTACCAAAAACTGCCTTGACAGCAAGTGCCGCTGAAACACTTTATTTTTGTAGTGTAGGTACACAATTGAGATTAGTGAAATGTGAAATTTTTTTCACGCCACAATATATAAATCTTTCTTTTTTTTTCTCTTCACAGATGGAATTGTAAGTGTTCTAAGAGTTTTAATGGGTGCAAATAGAGCTTCCCTATATATATTATGAGGAAAAAGGGATGGTGCATTTAAGTGCAGTGCTTTGAGGTTGCTCTATAACGCCAGCATGTGCCACGTGATCGCATGTTACACCACATTTTCTAAAGGTTCAGCCAGTGTCTAGGTTTTTTGAAAAAAAATCATTTTTAGATGTTCTTTTTTACCTTCAAATTACTGATCAAACTTCAAGGTTTGCTACTCAAAACGGTGTGCATCGAAAATCTTTAATTTTGACTTTAAAAACATCCCTCTGGAAATGGGTGCTAATGGCGCTCAAATAGGATGTGTACAGCGCTGTAGTGCCTCAAGCACAATCCTAGGCCTCTCCCTGTATATATATATATATATATATATATATATAAGTGGAAGGAAAAAGAGAGCTTTCATTCTTTATTTTCGTTCTATCTAATAAGACAAACCAGTTTAAGTTAGCAAAACAACCCAGATAGCAAAACCCATACGTCGTACTATTTTCTAAAAGAGAGGGAGGAGGAGAGGGGCACTGGCGGAACCCTTTAAGGGAAACCTAAGATCCCTACCGTCGCCCTCCCTAAATCTGGAGCCTAGCCGTCCCTCTTTTCTCTCTCTAAAAACCCCAGCACCCTATCTGTCCTCTCGGTGCTAGCAGCTCACCCCACCTGAACCCGATGTCGGTCGTTGGTGACACCGAAACGGCCGAAGGCCCGAAGCCCTCAACCTCTCTAGCTACCCCTCCTTTTGTTTGTCGTCGTTCATCATTCCTCCTCACTCCTAGAGAGAGAAAGTGCCAAGGTTAGATATGATTTTGTTTCCTTTTTTAAAAAAAATTTATGATGAGGTTCGAGTTCTTCGTTTTCTCTAATTCTTTGTTTGCATCTGCTTCTTTTTATCTTTTCAATTTTTTTTTGTTAATCTTTTGCTTTGAGAGACTGTTCTATGCTCTTTTATTCGCTAAACTAAATGATTATTATAATTATTTTTTATTTATATGTTTGTAGATTTTTTAATTCATTTATTTTCATTATTTTGTTTTAATTTTTTTTTTCCCTCTGTGATCGCTAGATTTTCCATACGCGATTTTTTTTTATTGTTCAAACTAGAGGCGAGATATTACAAGATTATTCTGATCCAAGGATCGGATCTCCGCATGTTTAGGTTTGATTTTGATGTTTTTAAACTTGTCATGAGGTTTCGAGATCTATTTTCCAAAAAATTCTTCTCTTTTATTTATTTATTTATTTTTCGTTAAATTTCGCGTTTATGAGCTTCTCTCGTTTCTATATATCTATGTGCATGTTTTTTTTTTTTTTTTTAGGTAAATCGGTTGTATATAACTTAAATCACCTATTTTAATCAGATTACTAACTCAAATTTCTCATATCGACCTTTTAATCCTTCGAATCTGTTGTAAAATTACAATTATCTTAATTTTTTTCTTAATAAATTTGCAAAAATCTGAATTTTTTTCTTTGATCTACAATATATGTGGGGATTTTCTCTGAAATCGCTCACTTTTTTGCTCTCTCAGGCGTTCTTCTATTAAGATGGACCATTACTTCATTCAACACAATGCCTTTGCGCCCCGGCTGGGTGAAAATCCTGGTTCCGCCACTAGAGAGGGGTAATGGTGTTTTAGAATTTTTTTCATACTCTCAATCGTCTTATTACTCTTGTTGGTACCAATCAGATTTGATGAACCGATCGACGACTCAAATTTTGAATCGGAGATCTCTGATTCGTCTCTGAAGATCGAATTGACTCTCAGCTCATGTCCAAGATCTCCATCTTAGATCGGTTCCAATCTTTGTTCTTGAACTTTTGTGATTTTTTTTTCCCCTTTCTCTTTCATTCATTAAGGTTTTATTTAATTGATTATTTTTTGTGTGGGTAGTTTGTTTCTAGAATTACTTTTATTTGATTAGGGTTTTTGTTTCTTACTTCAATTTTTTTTTTTTTTAATAAAAATTAGGTTTTCTATGCCCTTTTGTTAGGAATTTATTTTGGGTTCTATTTTGTTAGAGTCTTCTTACAGTTTTTGGGTCCTCATATTTAATCATTTAGAATGAGTGTTTTTTTTTTTTTTAGGAATTTTTTTTGTGCTTAATTTTTTATAAATTAAGTTTTCTATGCCCTTTTGTTAGGGTTTTATTTTTTACTTCTATTTTGTTAGAGCCTTATTAGAGTTTTTGGGTCCTCACATTTAATCAGTTAGAATGAGTGTTTTTTTTTTGTAGGATTTTTTTGTGCTTAATTTTTTTATTTTTTCCTGTAAAAAAAAATAGCAACATCAAAAGATTGAGGGCTTTGCACTTGTTTATTTATTTATATTTATATTTTTTAATTTTTTTTTTATTGTTTGATCTCAGTTTTTGCTTTTTATAGTGAAAGTTTTGATGAATGCCTGAAAGGTTTCAAGGAAAATATGAATAATATGTATTTATAGTTCAGGTTTAGATCGATAATCTCATGTACTTGTTTATAAGCTTTGATTACTATCTGAAGAAAATCATAAATACTTGTGTGATTTATTTCATTTTTTAATCATGCTTTGATTTTTCTCATGAAATGTTTATTTGTGTGTGTTGTGATAGAAATTAGAGTATAGGAGTTGGTTGATTTTAGCAAGGCATATTTCCCAAATGGGTTTGTTTTTGGAAGAGCCTCTTCAGCTTATCAGGTGACTTTATTTATTTATTTATGTAATCCCTTGGTATTTCTTCTTTATGGTTATTGGGAATGTCTGATTAAATTTCCCATTTTTAATATTTTTGTTATATTTTTTCAGGAAATTTATATTTATAATAATACGGTATAATTTAATTAGACAGAAGTAGAGTGTGTACACATTATTGAAATAAAATTATTATTCATCCTCATATTCCACCTATTTTGCACATCCGTATAATATATTTATTTACCACATTAATTAAACAACCATTAGAATCTTGGCATGAATAAGCATATTTTTTTACCTTTAGGAATACAAATCACATCCCAATTAACCATATGAGCTTTAGCCTTCTCCTCACCCTAGCCCCAGAAGAAGTTCTTAGAGCATCTTTCTAACCTGTCAATCACCTTAAGAGGGCATTTGTATAGAGAAAGTTGATAAATCGGGATGCTTGTTAAGGAACTTTTGATGAGACTAAGTCTCCCAGCCATCGATAAATGTTTCGCCTTCCAAACCAAAAGTCGCTTCCCAAATTTTTCAACTACAAGGTCCCACATCTTTATGGATGGTTGCCCCAAGGATGTTGGAAGTCCCATATATACTATCGGTAAAGCAACCACCTCACAACCGAAGTACGAGGTAAATCTCCCAAGAGTTTCCTGATTCACATGTAGCCCCATAACCTTAGATTTAGTCTTTGAGACCACAGTCAAAAGATGGGAACATGCTACACATATAAGTCTAATGACACATTCAAGAACAAAAAGAAAATTAGCCTTCATTTAGATTCTATAACTTATAAAAAGTTCATAACTAATGGACAAATTATCCCTTTCATTTTTTTGGTTCTTTCAGTAGAAGACAAGACGGGCAAAACACAAACGAACAAAGAGATCAAAATACTAAGAGTCTTTTAATCGTCTACTAGATAAAAACAAGACCCCCCGTCCTTTATTCCTCTTAATCGGCTCTTTCAAACCCCTAAAAAACGCCTCTTTCGTTCTAGCATCTCTTCAAAGTCCTAAAATCGCCCCTTATTCCTAATCGTCTATTTATAATGGATAATAGAGAAATATAAAACACCCCATTCTTTATTCCTCTTAATCGACTATTTAAAACCCCTAAAAAACGACTCTTTCGTTCTAGCGTGTCTCTTCATAGTCCTAAAAAAGCCCCTTTTTTGCGCCATATCTCCATTTTGTCGATCATCATATCGCACTTATCGTCTCCTCAAAGCGCAGGTATGTTCGTTTCTCAAATTTTCTCTTTATTATTTTTTTTGGGTTTTTTTTCATCTGAATTTTTTTTTTCTTGATCTCCAATATTCATACCAACTTAGTGTGTTTTTGCATCTGAATTTTGTGACTCGTGCAAAAAATATATTGCAAAGTCTATACATCTAATACTATTTCATTTTCTGGATGTGTGAAAGGAGAGAAATGGTAGAATTCTTAGGCTAAATATTTTTTTTTTCTCACTTAATGAAGAAATATTTATTATCTCATATCAAATTGAATTACTAAAATTAATTTATTTCATTATTTTTTTTTGTTTTTAATCGTTTATGATATTATTATTATTTTTTTGGGTTTTTTTTCATCTGAAATTTATTTTTTTATATTTTTCACATAGCCATCAAAATATGAATATAAAAAAATATATATATGCTAAAATCCAATATTCATACCAGCTTAGCGTGTTTTTTGCATTTGAAATTTTGTGACTCGTGCAAAAAATATGTTGCAAAGTCTATACATCTAATTCTATTTCATTTTCTAGATGTGTGAAAGGAGAGAAATGGTAGAATTCTTAGGGTAAATATTTTTTTTTTCTCACTTAATGAAGAAACAGTTATTATATCATATCAAATTGAATTACTAAAATTAATTTATTTCATTAGTTTTTTTGTTTTTAATCGTTTATGATATTATTATTTTTTTTTTGGGTTTTTTTTTTTCATCTGAAATTTATTTTTTTTATTTTTTCACACAGCCATCAAAATATGAATATAAATAAAAAAAAATATATGCTAGAATCCAACCTGAAATCTACTCTTGAAAAGCAGGGGAAAAAAGGATTTCAAAAGTATAGAATCCAACCTGAAATAAAAAAATATGAATATAAATAAAAAAAATATGCTAGAATCCAACCTGAATATATATAACATACAAAAAATGCTTAACTAACAGACAAATTCTCCCCTTTCATTTTTGGGTTCTATCACTAAAAAGACAAAACGGCCAAAAGACCACAAGACATTTTTTTTTGGTTTTTGGGTTCTATCACTACAAGGCAATTTCTGGGTTCTATCACTACAAGGCAAAACCGACAGAAGCAAAGAAGACCTTTCCTTTTCCAGTTCTATCACTAGAAGGCAAAACGGATAAATGGATAAAAGACCACAAGACATTTCTTTTTGGGGTTTTGGGTTCTATCACTACAAGGCAAAACGTACAAAAGAACAGAAAACCATTCGATTTTGGGTTCTATCATTATAATACTAAGCACCCCTTTAATCCTCTTAATCCTCTCTTTCAAAGCCCTAAAAAGCGCCCCTTTATTTGTTGCTTCGCCTCTTCAAAGTCCTAAAAACGCTCATGTTCTATTATAGGTTTATGATGCGGAGAATGAAAACCAAAAAGAGAAATTCGAAGCGGATTTGAAGAAGGAGATAAAGAAGTTTGATGCAGAGATCGAGATATAAAGCTTGATTCTGACAAGAAGGTTCGATTCTGATCGTTTGGCCTTTTTTATGTATCTTCAATTTCACCATCTACTTGTTTATGTTGTTATAGGTAACTCTGTTCTATCTTGCTAAGAGAGTTTTGATTTTTGTTGATTTAATTCAAGTAATAACAAGCTCGTTAGTGAAAGAACACATAATTTTTATTTAGTGAGGTAGAACTGAAAATTTTCGGTTTCTGTTCTATTGAGGCAGAACTGAAATCTAACCGAAACGAATTACTTCGGGTTTTTATTCAAATTCCAAATTCAAACCAAACGGGCACTGGAAAAAATAGGTTCGGTTCTTTTTATTTTATTTTTTCCGGTTCTCTATTCCTACCTAATTGGTTTTTTGTTTCCTCATTAACCAAATCACGAATATATAAATGAAGCAAGACTAAAATGATGGTTTTTATAACAAATGGATTTTTATATCAAAGCTGTAATTTTAAAAATAAAATGATGGTTTTAAGTTTTGCTTTTGGGTTTTCTATGAAATATATGGATATGATGAAGTTTTGTTATGTTAGCAGATTCATGTGATTTTGTCTAGAGAAATGTTGATTCATCTAATTTATTTTCAAGTTGGAAATGGTTATCCAAGTTGTACTAATTTATTTTCATGGTTATGTGGCCAAACATTGTTTTGGTTTTGATTCTGAAATATTTTCTTTGCTATCAAAAAGTTGTATGGTAGGATTTTGTGGTTCTTGTGTTGCATAAGCTAAGTTGACAAAGTTTTGTGAAATTTTAATATTTTGGTTGTTTTGTTCCAGGGAATTGATTTTTTATGTTGGTGATGTTGAGTCTCTTTTCGATTTTGGGGAAAAGCGGATGATAAGCATTCACGATAATGAAACTTTACTTGTCTCATTGTTGATAGGTATGACATCAAGCTGAACAATGCTATTCTTACAGAGGAAAAGCATCAGCCAATGTAAGTTTTCAGATTTAATCTTTACTGTTGCAGAAATCATTGAAACTATTTGGATCCTTGTACATGTATATCTTTCTATCTGTACTATGAGGTGTTTGAGTTCAACTGGTTTACAACTTAGATCTTAGTCAACTCTTATTTTATCCTTTATGCTTTTTATGCCTTGAATCTGTTGTCTTTTGTTGTTGCTTGATTACTTATTGCATTATATGGAATTAAGGTTTGTTTCAAAAAAGAGATTGAGTTAAGATTCTATGTGTGGTCTCTCAGGTATGATGAAATGAATGCAAAGTACAATGTAGAATACGTTATAGGAGGTAAATAAATGATTACCCAAAAACGAAATGGGAGAATTTGTCCTTTAGCTTTGCATTTTTTATAGGTTATAGATATATGAGGCAGAACTAAAAATTTCGGTTTCTGTTGCATTGACGCAAATCTGAAATCTAACCGAAATGAATCACTTTAGGTTTTTATTAAAATTCCAAATTGAAACCAAACCTACACTGGAAAAAATAGGTTCGCTTCATTTTTTTTTTATTTTTTCTGGTTCTCTAATCCTACGTAATTGGTGAGAATGTGTCAGGTCCTTCCCATATTGATTTTGCACATCACAAGGTATTTTATTTACAAACCTTTTGGTTTGAACTTTTTTCATATTCCAATGAAAAATCTTTTATCAATTTTTTATCGTAAGATAAATCGGAACATATTGGGCTTGGGCCTATAACACAATAGAGGTTGACAATATTGCAACCTCAAGGTCGCAGGTTAGAGCCCAACTTACCTATCAAAAATATAAAATAAAATATTGAAACATAAGCCTTATACATTTAGATGATGCTTCACTGCCCTGACAGATGATAATACCCACTGTCAAAATAGCTTGAGCAATAGCATGCATCATTTATTCAGTGTGACATAACAATGTAAGTGCTAAGTGTCATGCCATGTGGACCCAATCTAAGCTAGCACATGAACCAAAGAGTCTAACCATTTATGGAAAATCACATTGCATTAGCCACCATTATTCTAGGTCACCATTTTTTCTACTTTGTAGTTTTTCTTTGTGAGAAGTTGTATTTTGCCAATAGAAATAAACATTTGCAGTTAAAGAGTCAAATTTTGATATAGTGATATACGTTCCGGAAAAAATTAAACATGTTGACTCTTCTTTACTCTATAGGTCACTGGAAGAAGGGATAGAGCCAAGCCTTTGCCATTTAAGTTGGAGGCCAGTGGTGTTTGGGGCTTTGCTGGATCAAATGTTGGAAACCCTCAGATCTTTGCTGATTTCATTGCACCTTGTTATTATATGAATAAGTGAGTTTAGTCTTAATTAGTTCATGCAGTTTGTTTTAATGTAGGAGTTGGCATATTTTATCCTAATCACCATTATATAACTGATATCACAATTTTTCACTAAGCAGCCTGCTTTTAGTTGCATAGTGCTAGATAATCACAACATGTTTGTTGTTTTTAGTTCATGGTTCATGCACTAACTGATATTTCCATATACTTTGATCTCGCTTGGCCTAGAGGTCATTGTTGAGAGAAAATTAGATTATTTCACAACTTAATATGCATACTCTATGTAAGCTTCCTGATGCTAGCATCTCTCATGTTGCCAAAAGACGCTCTTGCGTATGGAATACAATTCATCAAAGGTAGCTCAAGGAAGCTAGCATGTGGTTTTTATTAACCATAGAAAAAGAAGGTAGCTTGTAGTTTCCTTCTAATATGCAAGCATACCATGCAGTTTCATCCTTAGGATGGCATCTCTCCCAAGCAATTTATAGAACTTATGTGACCGAGCCATCTTGTAGTTCTAGCAAGATCAGTAGGTTCATCATTTTCCATTCAGCTGTGCTTTTAAGGTATGGTACCTCACATGCCTCAAATTGAAAAAGAAAATAGAACTTTATGGAAAGAATTATGAGCAACAATGTTTTCCCCTAAATTACCAAACTAAGAAACAATGGGGAAATGGAGAAACTGATGCAAGAAATGGTTCCTTATCATTAGTTACTGTAGTTAAGATTATTGCTAGAAAAAAAAATGTGAGAATCAGAAAGCAGAAAACGTGGGTATTTTTGTAGGGGTTGAAACTGTTTTCTTGATAGGTATGGCTTTTGCATCTTCAAGAGGAGAAAAACCATTTAAGTTGTTTCAGATTAGAGCTTCATAACTTATGTACGGAGATAGAAGTAGATCACAAAGAAAGGAAAATTCTTGAAATTTAATAAAGACTTGCCTCTAATCCCAACAAAAAATCAATAATTAGAGAGAAAAGATCAACCAATGTTTAGAGTTTCATGAACCCAAGCAAATACTCAATTTTCTCTCAATAATAAAAGGTCTTCAGATAAATTAAAATTCATTTCTATAACAGTTTATATAATGTAAAGATGAGTTCTGATTTTTGGTTTTGGTATTATGTCATGGATTTTGGCTTTTTAAGGGCGGTTTTCTAATCAATTTTGATGGGTTCTTTTATGGTTTTTTAAAATCAAGTTTCATGGGTTTTGCTGAAGTTTTCTAGAGGGGTTTTAGGATATTTTGTCAAATTTTCTTTTTATCAATTTTGATGGGCATTTTTGCGATTTAGATATTTTTTTTTGGTTTTTTTTTTGGTTGATTTTGATGAGTTCTTTTGGGTTTTTTTTTTTTGAGTTTTCCATCAACTTTGACACTTTTTTGTCTCTTTCATGATTTTGGTTTGTTAGGTAATTTCAATTGTGTTCAAGAATCTTTTACAATTTTTTACGTTTTTTAATATGCTCTATTATATATAATCATGGTTTGAAAGACCAAATAGCAGAGAAAAAATGTAGGTAATATGATGTAATTTCTTGGGAAGGAAATGCAAATTTGTATGAAAAAATAAATACCTATATTTTGAATACCGATAATTTTGAGTTTTAAAAAATAATATATATATGGGCACCAAAATTTCGGCTTGACCTACAATATTTCGGCTGAAATTTTGTCCGGGATTTTCGGCCAAATTCTCAAAATTTCGGTGGGGTTCAAAACTGATTTGTTCTCTAAATAAACGGCTCTCATGTGCATCGCACATACAGGGTCCACTAGTATATATATATATATATATATATATATAGAGAGAGAGAGAGAGAGAGAGAGAGTTGATAATTTGCTTTGGAAGACGGAATTAGTTCAAAAGACCATATAAAAGGAATAATTAACCGTGGGGAGATTAAAAACAGAAAGGTTATTTGAAGGGTTTTTTCAAATACCTCCCTTCAAAGCTTCCTCAACTTTCGTCTTTATAAACAAATTCCATTATAGTTAAGTGTCTAAATAATACCCAGGGTTAGGTGATGTCAAAAATAATTTAAAATAAGATATTGTTAAACTTTTTAAGATGATTTACCCCTCATAGCAATTAGCATATCTCAAGCCTCTATCAATAATATTTCACATTTATTGCAAATGGATTGTTTTAAGCTTATCATCATGCTTTTTAAGTGACCATACCCTTATTGCAAACAGATTTTTAACTTAAGAAAATTTACTTTCAAGCATACCTTGCAATTGCATTGCTAAAGACAATTATGCTCTTAATCATAGACTGATAAAGGCTTTAATAGTCGAAGGCTTTTCTATGAAGTTGAGGGATTAAGAATATAAATGAGTGGACAAAATTTTAATTATTGAAGAGGGGAATTTAGGTTGTGTATGGCATAACTCTATGTTAGCCCCTGCTGTAGCAGAGTTCACCTGTTTTAGTATGTTCTCATCTTCTTTGCTAACATCCTGCTACTTGTTTTAGTAGGTTCCCCTTCTCTTTGATAACTCCCTGTATAGCAAGATTTTATGCAAGATTTACCTGTTCAGTAGTTCTACCCTCCTCTCTATCCATTCTTTGCCAGAGCAGATTTTATTTGCTAGAGCAGGTAAATCCTCCTTTACATAGAGTTAAAAAAGAGAATGAGAACCAACTAAAGTAGGTGAACTCTGTTATGACAGAGGCTAGCAAATAGCTATACCATATGCAGGCTTAGTCATTTTATAATATTAACCAACGAAGTGAACATTAAACATGCTTGCAAGTAACAAGACATGACATTAAAGGGTCTTTTATTAGTACACAGAAGTTGAGGGTTTTTTTTTATAAATATGAAACTTTGAAAATAGAATTTGCAAAAACAAAATTAATTTGTACTAATTTGTATTTATCTAAAGCCAATGCTAAGTATGTGAGGTACCGAAAAGAGCAATATTAGAGGAAAAAATAAACTCTATAGCCTATACAAGAAAATTCTTTTAGGGTGGATCATGAATATAAGTTACTTTGGGACCAGCCCACTGAAGCATGATTAGTCTTGTCAATTCATTCTCTCCGAATTAAAATCTCTCCAGGTTACTTCTGTGGGACAGCCTCAATATTATAGTACATGGGGCCAAACCACCGACACTGGTGTTTATGCTCTGGAGGATCATTGTAAAGGGACAGGCAAGGGCCGACCTGAAAACAGAGCAAACTGAATTGGTTTGAAACAACAAGAAAACCGATTCAGATAGAGCCGAGCCAAACCAATTATGGTTCAACTCGGATTCAATTTTTGGTGGTGAAAACTGCAAACCGATTATGGTGGATGAGAAAATTGGAAACAATTTGAAAAAATAAAATAGTAGCTTAAATAAAAAATATATAAATAAATAAATAAACCGAATGCGAACTTAAAAAATTAAAAGTTTTGAGTTTTGATTTCAATAAAATATTAAAATCAATCAAACCAAAATTGTGACAGCCCGGATTTCGGCACTCCGAAACCTGTGCCCCAAAGCTTAGCACGGAACATTGGTATAACAAGCACCACATGATAAATAAAGCAATTAATCTCATTAAAGTGGAAAACGCTAATATGCCCAACTGGCATATTCAAAAGACAGTTCTACTTTCATGCCACTGCATGAATAGAGAACCGACCCGAACCATCGGTGATAATCAGATCACCCTAGATGGTTCACCAAAAGAATAATCTAGTTTAATTACATTGTTTCACAAATAAAGGCTTGACATACCAAGCCGCACTAATCTGCTCACAAAACTGACTCTCTATCAAAGTGCTCAGCAGAGTCACTTAGAAGAAGTCCTCGGGAGGAGGCTCCAACTCGTCTCCAGGTACGTAATCCGAATCACCCGGATCCACGTCCCCCGAAGCCTCCGCTGCTGCTATCAATGGACCTGCAACGTATAGTCAAAAGGGTGAGCTACATCCTAGCTCAATAGGGAACAACACAATGAACATATAAGTCAAAACTCACATATATTCCATGATATTCAAAGCATGATGAATCTATGTATTTGCTAGAAAACCAATTAAAAATAGATGATTTATACTCAATTTACTGGTAAGTTGTATGTATTACTTTACTGTTGATTTAATCATGAATGACACTGAACAGGCCTAAAGCAAAACTTAAATCTTCAACTTAAGTAATCCCCGAGCAATATAGCATCGAGCCCCGATGAGATACCCTTCATCGTCATCTAATTAGACAGTTGTAAAAATATATTCCCTGAGAATAAGACCCAAGTCCTTTTCTCACTAGGCGGCGGGGTTAAATATCACACAACATCCCTGGGATGTACTTACGATCACGGATAAACCTTCGTACTGGTGTACGGATTCGCCGCTGTACCGGTCACGGATATCCTGCCGCGTCAGTCGTGGGTATCCCGCCACGTCGGTGGGGTATCCTCCAAACTTCAAATAATAAAAATATCATGTGCATTACATATAATTGTTCACCGTATAAGTGTGTTATCTTATATCAGTTAGGCCTCAACAGTAATTATTCAATTCTATGTATACATCCCTAAGAAGTATACATACCCGCATCACACCTGATGTCTTTATTACTCCCTCATCCTCTGGGGATGTCTCAATCTCATTAGATTACTTGTTCTTAGTTACTTACCTCATACAGATGCCTTTATCACATTTTTGGTGTCACACACGCACCCATTTTTACAAAGCTTTTCACAATTTGAACAACTTCACATTTGATAATTATATCACTACATGCATGCTCTTAAAATTAAAGTACATGTTCAAGGTGTTCCCTACCTCAAGTCTTTGAATTTCTCAGCATCAAGGTCCCACGCGGCTCCTTGTGCTCATGATCATACGTACCACCTATGGTACAATATAACACATGTAACTCATCACTAAAGTGTAACAAAGAAGGTCCAAGACCCTCCCTGAATCTCAAAGTCCACTATAAGGTTTAAGCAAAACTGTCAAAGTCGATTAATCGATTCCCAAAATCGATTAATCGAAACCAAAATCGATTAATCGATTCTCAAAATCGATTAATCGAGATTCAAATTCGATTAATCGATCCCAAATCGATTAATCGAGGTCTCCAACATAAAGTAGTCGATTCTTAAATCGAGTAGTCGAGATCTCAAAATCAATTAATCAAAATCCCAAATCAATTAATCGAAATCCCAATTCAATTAGTCGATTTTCCCAAGTTTCATTTCTCCAGTGGCTGGAGCTTCCCAGTCGATTAGTCGATTTCTAAATCGACTAATCAAAATCCAAATCGATTAATCGAAATTCATTTCGATTAATCGAAATCGGGCTTCCATGACTTTTCAACTTCTGGGCCAAAATCGATTAATCGAACTCTCATTTCGATTAATCGATTTTGCCAGATTCAGCCCCCTTTTCGGGCTGTTCTTCCAAATCCTTCTCAAACAATTTTCTTTCTTTTTCTAAGCCTTTATCCTATGATTTTAAATGTTCTTGACCATCATTAAACTTCTATAATCTATGTCTTTAATTCAACAAAATTTACCTCAATCAATTCTCAATTGATTGGATCAAGAGGTTGGAAAGGCTAGGGTTCCAGCTTTGTCTCTAGCGGATCCCTCACGTCGAATCCGGCCTTAAATGCTCGAATCCCCTCTTGGCTTGCATTCACTCCTTGCACAACAACCCCTCTTTACTTCTCTCCTTCTCTCTCTCTTCTTAACTCTCTTCAACAACCAAACAAAAGTAATTTAGGGTTCTTTAACCCTTTTATACTCATTTTCTATGTGTTGAGCACATACACCCCAGATGGGTGTATGTGGTTCTAGATCTCACCTCACACTCCACACGTTTGCTTTAATTTCACATCGCATCCGTTTATCACTCCTCGAGTCAACTAGTGAACTCCTACTTGGTCAAACTTATGACCAGTCGAGCACGGATCCCGAGGTCACTGTTTAACGTAATTTTTCGGGTTATTACAAAAACATTCCATTTCTGTTTAGTTTTGGTTTTGACTGGTCCGAACAGATACCAAAAATTTTGTTTTCGATACAATTTGGGTAACGAAACTTGCTTCCCCCTTAAGTTTCCAATGAATGAAAAATAGAGAGAAATATATTAATAAAAAAAAAACTTTAAAAATAATTATTTGTCATCGGAGTTGATGTCGTTGGTACTGGATGTTGCTAGAGATGTTAGAGGTTCATCAAAGGTCACCGGATGGGGGTACCGGGTACATAAGGTTATGTTTAGGGCTGCAAGAGTCAGAGCCGAGAACCTCTCCCTTTAAGATTCAATTGAGTAGTTGAATGGTAAAATAAAGTTTTTATTTAAGTGCAGGTATCTTTATTTTCAACCCAACATTCTTCCTTCTCAATTAGAGTTTAACGTGTTTAAATAGTTGACTTCTTTGAATCAGATGACAATGATCATTTTTCTTCCTACTCTTTAACAAAATAGCTCTTCAGATTATGGGGCCTACTATCAAATAGTCAGATTTTAATGCCGCGTAGCACAAATCTCAAAAATTGATCCGAGAACTACATTTGATGTGTGCCCATGATCATGTTCATTTCTTGGGATATATACACATGGAATCAAAATCTGATCATCATATAGTAGGCCCATATGATCCCAAGATCTAATATGTTGAAGATTAGAACAAAAAAGGATCCCCATTGTCTAATTTGAAGACGTCAATGGTTTAAGCATGTGAAACCGGGTCAAGAAGAAAGAATCTTGAGTTGTAAATATAAATACTCTCTAAGTGTTTTCAGAAATTAAGGAGGGGCTCCTCCTTGCGCCAATGTGGCTCTGCCCTTAGGGCCAACCTGCTGAAGCTGGTTTTCAGTTCACAAGTTTCGAGATCCACGTGATGCCAAAACGCAGCACAGATATCGAAAATTTGATTCGAGAGCTACATTAATTTGATGTGCATCCATGATCATGTTCATTTTTTGGGATGTGTGCCACTTGGAATTAAAATTTGATCATCAGATGGCAGGCCCATATGATCTCAAGATCTAATCTATCAAAGATCGGGATAAAAAATGATCCCCATCTCAGGTTGAGAAGAAAATTTCTTGAGTTATAAATATAAGTACTCTCTAAGTGTTTTAGAAATTAAGGAGGGGCAGCTCGGCCCCTAGGTGCAAACCCGCCAAAGCTGATTTTTAGTTCAAAATATGGGTCGTGAATACCCTTTCTCATAAAAAAATAAATAAACCTACTTTTTTAATGGGAGCGATTACTTACTTAGACAGTTGGCCTTTGCACCAAATTTAAAAGAAAGACTTACAAGTTTGACGAGCCTATGTCATATGAAAACGTCATTTAAATTGTTTGATTTGAAGGTCTTATTTTAAAGATATTAGGTGCAAAAGATTAGCACGACATATAATCTTCATCATGTGATTAAATATAGTCAAAGACTATTGTTTGATTTAACAATTAATCATATTAAATTATATGATAAATATTATGTTTTGCTCCAATCTTACGCATTAAAAATCTATAGATTAGGAACTTCAAATCAGAATGCCCAGCTTATATTGTTTTACCTATCACATTTTCCTAACGTATCAATTCTTTGTTTAAATTCAGTGCAAAAGCCATCATTCCGAGTGCAAGTAACGGCTCTCTTTTTAATAATTAAAATATTAGTACCTTTTGATGAAAGAGGCTAGCATATACATGTGATACCATTTTGGGAAATTTACCTGACAGGCCCTGTCAGATACGCCTTTTACGTCAGAAGCCCTATAGTTTCACTTTTACCCAGACAAACCCGCTGCGCGCCGAGCTGAGGCACGCCTGTAGGAAATACCCAAACTACCCCCACAGTAATAAATAGCCGCCCTCTTTTCAAATCATTTACTGTTTTCAATTTACTTTTTCGTTCGAAGTCGGTGGAGAGTCATTGACGCTTCGTGGACGATCGCGTTCAAAACTACAACCTTCAAGCTACCAAATCTGTAAGTTAGAATTAAAATTAACTTCCATCGCTATAGATTTTTTATTTCTCCTCTCTTTGTTGCATATTTTGACATAATTTTTTTAGGTTTTCCCATAGGTAATCGATATCGATCCTATATGTAATCGTTACCGATTACATATTTAGTCGCTATCGATTACATCGAAGATCGATATCGATTATATTTAGAGTCGATAACGATTATATATGTAGTCGTAATCGACTATATAAACTGTGGATGACGAATCTATAACAAATCGATATCGACACTCTATGAATATAATTAATACCCATTATTTGAAAAAATTTCCCTATAGTTATTATCCTCGATGCCATAATAAATCATACGAGGTTTTATATTTATCTCAGCCGACGTTCAATTTATTGCCAACTATCCTTTTGTAAAACCATTATGGCAAGTTAGGTTGGAAGAATGAGAAAATTTAATACAACGATTCGTATTCCACAATCTAGGAGCTTTAAATACAGGTTTAGTTTGTCCTTAGCAAACCACCTATCATCCCTACCAGCCCATATTTTTCCCAATGTCTGACGACGAAGAAAAAATCTTCTATAACCCAATAAAGTTCGATCCTGTATGGGAGGATCCACCACCACCACTAGAACCAGATCATCTGCAGTTCCTGTGGGACGAGTACGATGAAGTAATGGAGATTTTGGCAAAGGAAGAAAAGAAGAAGAAGAGGAAGGAAGAAAAGAAAAAGAAGAAGGAAGAAAAGAAAAAGAAACTTAAGACGGAACCACCCGCCTCTCCACCCCATCCACCACCTGCTCTTCATCCTTCTTCCTAAATTTTCTTTTCTTTTTTAATTATAAGTGAAAAAATTTGAATGTAATTGAAATATTTTGCAAGTAAATGAAACAACTTTTTGATGCAATGACGACTTCATGAAATCTTTTGAGTCCGTAAATTAAATATTTTCTATATAAATAAGGAAAATTTACCTGACAGGTAAATTAAACATTTTGAGATCAATGTAGACTTATATTGAATTGATGGCGATTTCATAAGTAATCGCGATCGATTACATTGAGAGTCGGTATCGATTACATATAGGGTCGATATCGATTACATATGTAATCGATGTAGGTAAAGAAGGAAGAAAAGAAATAGAACAAAAGAAAGAAAAAGAAACTTAAGAGTCAGTAAATTAAGTAATTTCTATATAAATAAACATTTTGAGGTCATTGCGAATTTATATTGAGTCGTTGGCGATTTCATCGATATCGATTACATATAGAGTCGTTATCGCTTACATATGTAATCGGTATCGATTATATGTAGACTCGATATCGATTATATATAGAGTCGGTATCGATTACATATGTAAGCGATAACGACTCTATATATAATCGATACAGGTTTTATATATACATTTCATCAACATTTTTAACTATCCTTGTTAGTATGGTGCTCAGTCCTTTCTTTTTTATTGCAGTTCATTTCAAAAGGTCATCCAAGATAGTTGTACATTTGTTGCCAAGTGTTCGCCGTTGCTTTTAATCTCTACGAAAATGCTACCCCAGCTTGGAAGAAGTTACTGAGAGATTCAGTTTTTGGTGGAATATTTCAAATGCCGAAGGGTGTGGGATTTCTTTCCGATGTGGTGGATGCGATACTGACATTTTGGGTTGATAAAAACTACTTCCGAATTGGGAAGACTGATGTCTATCTTCGAAAGATAGACATTGCATTAATACTGGGCCTTGCCGTAGTTGGCCCAGAAAAGTATACCCCATCCGGTAAACCATCGGTAGAACAAACCATTAGATACAAATACTTTCGTGGAACGCCTCCCGGAAAAATTCTCCGGTCTCATATAGATGCTGCAATTTGGAGAGCGGAAAGTGATGAGGACTTCTTAAAGTTGTCCCTTCTGTTTGTGTTGTGCATATTTCTCTTCCCCGAGTCCCACCATCAGATTTCAGAAGACCACATCGACCTCATCGATGATGTGGAGACCTTTAACCGAACTTCGTGGGGTCTGCACGTCTACCAGGACTTGATCGAGTATATAATAAAGGGCGCGGTGAATAGAAAAATTGCCGAGATGGATAAAGTCATGAAGACGTACAACACATATGGATGCATATGTGTACTTCAATGGTGGGCTTATGAGATCCTGCCCGATATATCGCCATCCCAGCTAGGCCTCAAGGACCCTTTCCCCAGCTCTTGAAATGGTGAGACGGTAGCGATCCGAGATCAAAGGTTACACTCGCAGGCAGATGTTAGACAGCAAGGTATGAGGTCTATTGCCTATTCAAAAAAAAGTAACTTACCGATTCATTCTAGAATCGATAACGATTCATTACAGAATCGCTACCGATTCATTTACGAATCGATAACGATTCTTTAACAATCGATAGCGATTCTGTACAGAGTCGATAACGACTTAATAAGTAGTTGATAATGATTCATTACCTAATCGATAGCGATTTTTTAACGAATCGATAACGATTTATTAAATAGTCGATTATTCTTTACATAATCGAGTGATTTATTATATATAACGATCATTTTATTCTGTTGTTTCATTTTCTTTCAAAAGGTTCGCTCCCCTCATGCCTCGTGGCTTTGAATTAGAGATACCCGTGTTAAGAGAATATCTACGGGTTCAAAAGGAGGTTGGGGAAGAGGAAAGAACCGTCAAGAAAGTCAGGAAGAGATTCGGCCAAGAAGAAAAGAAATTACATTCCTACGAGAATATTGGAGAGGGAGAGGAAGAATGGGATGACGCATCGACGTCTGAAGAAGAACCCCTCTCGAAAAAGGGCCCCGTGCATGTGGGAGAGGGTCGACCAAGAACTAGGGGGGCCGCCAAGGAGAGCCTGGCAGCAAAAGATAGCCCAGCTGAACCGTCCACCTCCAATGATTCTTTGTTGAGGAGGGTCGATCATTTGACGCTGGATAACTTGAAGCTCACCCAAAGAGTGAGCGATTTGGAGGGAGAGAATAAGGCCCTGGCTAAACGTTGCGCTTCTTTAGAGAAACTATGCAACTCCTTCAATGAGAGGCTGAATTCAAGGGATGCGGAGTGGCAGAAGTTAAATCACTACAACTATTTAGTCAGAAAGGGCCAGACTGATATAAAAGAACTCCTTGAAAATTTATTGGAGGCGAGACCTAAGGTATGTGTTGAAATCTAGTTTTAGATGTTCAATTTTGTTAACATTAATCGATATCGATTATATATAGAGTCGATACCGATCATATATACAATCGTTATCGATTCTATATGCAATCGATATCGATTCTATTTACAATCGATCACGACTATATATATAATCGATAGCGATCATATATAAAATCGATAGCGACTATATATATAACCGATAACGATCATATATAAAATCGATAGCAACTATAAGTACAGTCGATAACGATTATATTTAAAATCGATTTGGATTTTTTAAAATGTGGACTAAAAATTAATTCTTATTTTGCATCATTATTACGATGTACAGGATGTGGCTATGGAGGAGCTGATATTGAAGGTGTGCGACACAGCCTTCGATGAGGAACCATCAGCTCCTACGCATCAGGTTCCTCCTCCTCCCGTTGATGAGGTGAAGGCAGCTGCTGACAAGCAGCCTGAGACCCAAACTGATAAGGGTCCTGCTGGTGAAGAGGAAACCTCTTCCCAATTGCCTCACCAACAAGCTGAGCTTCGCTTAAGACCTAGGCAAGCGAAAGTCAGCAAAGTAATTGCCATCAAACCTAAGGCCCAGCGAAGGGTAGCGGTTGAAAAGAAGCCTACCGCGAAAGCCAAGGACCAATCACGAGCTCGGACCGGCGCCATTATTACCGGTCCCGATCTACGGATGAAGATGCTCCTGCTGAGCTAACAGCGGAGCAAAAATATATGCTAGACATATGGAACAAGCCTCTGAAGGAGGACGAGTAAGTAGAATTACCCTGAATACTTAACTTTATTATTATATATTTATCGTGAAGATTAGTTAAGTTGGCCATTTTTTATGCAGAGAATATGTTAGCACTGTCGGCAAGTATAAGCTGGTGGTGCAATCCTTCAGATGTCTGGCGGGAACTCAGTACCTGGATAACTTTGTAAGTTTAACATACTGTAGGCAAAATCGTTATCGATAGCTTATGTAATCGTTATCGATGGCTTATTGAATCGGTATCAATGGCTTATGGAATCGGTATCGATGGCTTTTAGAGTCGCTAACGATGGCGTATGTAATCGTTAGCGACTCTGTACATCATCGATATCGATTCATTAGAGAGTCGATAAAGATTTCGACGACTTAAATAATCGTTACCGACTCTCAAATGAATCGATATCGATGACTTATAGAGTCGATAACGATTATATATTTAACTCTAACTGCATTGGTTTCAGGTTATGGGCGCCTACCTGAGACATTTGGAAGTTATTGATGATAAAATTCATCCTGAGAAAGAGGTCAAAAACTTCCTTATGGACCCTGCCGCACTGACGTACATGGGCTATGAACTGAGAGATTTCAACAAGTTCCTGCTTGCTGAAAAATTATACGACCAGTCGATCGAGGTTTAAGTTCACAGGTGGGCTGCCTATAGACAAAGAGAGACCGGAGGGAAGAAGTTGATGGAAACTTTCTTCTTCAATGAGCTTCAGAATCTGTGGGCTCACGAATGCAGCATAGTATGCTTTTATCCTCTTTATAATTATTCTTTATAATTTTTTCTATCATACCCTTTGAGATTATATTACTTTTTTGTAGATATTTATGCCAATACATTCTGAACAACCACTACACTGGGCGCTTGCGATCGTAAAGGTAGTCGAACGATCGATAATGATCGTCGACCCTATATTTAATAGGCCCTCTAAGGAAAGATATGTGTCCCAATTGCAGGCGCTGGTAAGATATTTTACTTAGCATATCTTTTATCATTGTTAGCTTAACATATCTGACACTTCTCTCTATTATTTCGAAACAGACCCAATACCTTCCCGTGATCTTATATTCGTACGGTGACTCCGCTGCACTAATGAAGAAGAGCTATCCTTAGTCATCTACTGACTGCCGGATCAAAGTCGTCCCCCGACAGACCAACTCCTGTGATTGTGGAGTGTTTGTTGTGAAGTATATCGAATACTTTATGATAGGGAAGAAATTTGACTTCGCGCAATTAGATATAGATAGGATCAGGGCAGAAATTAGCCATATACTGGCTACATACACAGGCGATGGCGAATCTTGGCGAAGCGACAAAAAGGAGGGCGCGAGTGTGGTTGTATTTGAATATTTTTGTAATTGTAAATAAATTTTTTTTTCTTAATGAATTATTTTGAATATAATTGCACTATTTTTATGTAGTTGTAGTTAAAAAGTAGAATAGCATCCATTAGCGACTACATATATAGTCGTCATCGACTATATAAATAATCGGTGACGACTTTGTATGTAATCGCGCTCGACTATATACATAATCGTCGTTGATTGTATAAATAATCGATATCGACTATATATGTAGTCGTCATCGATGATATCCATAATCGATGCCGATTCTTAAATGAATCGATATCGACTTTATACATAGTCGATGGCGACTCTATATAGAATCGATATCGATTAGTTATACAATCGATGACGACTCTATGATACATCAGTAAAGACTATATTACAGTGTAAAAAAATATGGATTCTGAATTTCTCATTTACATTCAATCTATCATTATTAAAAATATACACTGTTAGCCCATCGGTCCCACTGCCTTGCAGCTCCTGCGGTTGTGACCATATTCACTGCACCTGCTACACTATAGTGCCCTAACCTCACCCTTAGACTTTATCCTTCTCTTCCTCGGACGGCCGGCTTGCTTTCGGCAATAATAGGGTGGTCTCACTTTCATATTTTCAGGGAGTTGCTCTGCTTGGAACTCCCATTGACTTTTATCGAGGGTGGGAACCCATTGCTCGTCATATGTTTGTCTAAAGCAAGCGGTGAAAAACCAGTTCTCACAAAATTTATGGTAGTAAATAACTTCTTGATTGATGGCGCATGACGGCATGAGCAAGGCAAGCCATGAATGTGCCGGCAAACTCTGGTCTTGTGTTCCAAGTCGACGTGATGAATGTAATTTCCGAAATTGACTTGGAATTGATCGCGCCTGTATGGTTGAGCTCTCTTTCTACCGGCCCATTGCAACACCTTCTTCATGTGAGCGTCTGCTTTCGGGCAGAGAAGGGTGGTCCATTTATCAGATATCTCTCTGCGTTTTTGAAAATGATCGGCGACTTTCTCTCTAGTAGTTCTGATTAAGTCAATAATTGGTCTCTCTCGAGCTATCTTTAGCACGCTGTTTAAACTTTCGGCAATATTCGTAGTCAGGGAATCGTACTGCCTTCCTTCCATATGTGCGCGTGCCCAATGCTTTGGATCTATTTTCAAAATATATTCTACGGCCTGAGAATCAGCAGGATCTTTCTTCATTTCGTTAATAAAATAATCAAATTTCTCTTTCGAATATGCACGCCCACTTACTTCACATTGTTCACAGGATACTTGTCTGCAAATTTTGTGTCATATACGCATGCGATGGTTGTGATATCGTTAGGAAGATACGTTTCACCGCATTTATTAAACCCTTGACTTTCGAGATCTTCGTTAAACCCACCGATCACGAACGCACCTACCCGTTCAAGAAACCACATCCACGTATCCTCTTCTTCTAACTCGACCACGACAAATGCTAACGGTAATATATGACCATTACCGTCTTGCGCAGAGGCAATAAGTAGGATCCCTTTGAAACGTCCTCGTAGGTGTGTGCCGTCTACAAGCAATATGCGACGAAGTGTATTGCGGTAGCTTCCGATGCATGGGCCAAAACTCCAAAAAAATCTTTGAAACTTACCGTCAAGAGTAAGTTGAAAGGATGTTTGTACATTAGGATCTACCCTCTCCATCTCCTTCACGTAGGCCGATAGATCAACAAATTGTCCTTCCCAACTTCCTCTAATATCATTAAGGGCAAGCTCTTTTCCCCTCCAAGCTTTTGCATATGAGATTTGCACATTATAAGCTTTTGCAATATCAAACATTATCGACGCCGGTGTGTAGTCGAATCCTTCCATAAGTTTATCCCGTACATAATTCGCTACGAAGGAGATTATTGCATTACGGTGATCGTGCGGTCCGATCTTAGCGGCTCCGCATGTGTGAGTACTATTGAATGTCTTGATTTGGAAAGAATCGAGCCCAGTCAATTTAGAAGCATGTATTCGCCACGAACAATCGGGTTCGTAGCATCCGGCTGTCACTCGATAATTAGCGGTCCTCAAAGGCCGAATTTGAAAGTTTTTTCCACCGCGTGTTCTTTCAATGCTCTTTGAAATGCTTGTTTGTCTCGAAAGATCTCTCTAATTTTAAACGTCCAATTTCGATATTCAGTTTCCACCTCTTCATCGGAGGAATCGCCCGATGTCTCTGACATTTCGTAATCTCCGTCTACTAGGGGATTGTCAATATCTCTCACAAAAATTTTCGGATCCTCTTTGATAAACCCATCTGGTTCGCCTTCATATTTTTCTTTTAAGGTATCTTCATTCATGGCGGTGTTCTCGGGTGATTGACTAGATCCTTCACCGAAGGGGTTCTGATGTGATTGATAGGATCCTTCACAGAATGGACAATGGCGTGGTTGGCTAGGCCCTTCACCGAAGGGGTGCTCATATGTATGGACATTGGGTTGAGTTACTCCGGTAATTCCCATCGATGGCATGGTAGAACGTAAGTCTTGAGTAAACCAAGTTGTCCATCCACCGAGAAAGATATGACTGAAATCGTTGGTATCCACCACCCTTTCTGAAGTATAGTCTAACCATTGACTATATTGTTGTGACCCATGCATGTATTTTACTGGGTCATCATACGATTCAATCGGAGCATCGTTTAAATCAAATGTTGCTTTCCCTCTGCCATCGTTCGCCGCAATATAATCGTCATCGCCTAACGGGACGGTATCGTATATAATTTCATCCTCAAACTTACATGGCTGAAATGAATGAGACACAAAATCAGTCCCGCCGAGATTTACTTGTTCACCTTCAACTGGGAAGGATGACGGTTCCTTAATGATGAATACTTTTATAACGTCCACTCCGGATTTATAAAACGTAAATAATGTAGCCAAATCATCAGAGTCCAAAATGTCGACAACCACAGGCGTATTCACTATCTTCATATGAAATTTTGTGGAAACTGTTTCATCCGCCTTCACAAAACTGACAGCAGACATTCGCCTTATGAATTGTTCATAAGAAATTTCAATTGAAATGTTAATAAGCCTCCGCCGGCCACCTTCATATAAGTCATCATCGTTTACAAGAAGACCATCATAGTGACAAAGAAAAGGAATCCTCACGTCCGTCATCGTCTGTTTAAGAATGAGAAGGAAGGGTCATAAGACTGATGAAACAAAAGAGAAAAGACGACTATAACTCTTAGTCGATTGCAAATACAATCGATATCGACTCTATTGGAAATCGATATCGATTGTGTATACAATCGGCATCGACTCTATATACAATCGATATCGATTGTATACACAATCGATATCGATTTCAAATAGAGTCGTCAACGGCTCCATACACAAGCGATATCGATTGTATACACAATCGTCATCGACTCTATATGGAGTCGATGACGATTGTATGTGAAATCGATATCGATTGTGTATGGAGCCGATGACGAAATGCAGGGCCTTCTTCTTCTAAGAGATACTGCATCACTACATAACACTAATAAACTGAAAATGGGGTTAAGTAGGATACCTCTCGTCGCAAGGACAAAGTTCAGGGTCTTTTTGCCACAATGAAGAAATGCAGGGCCTTCTTCTTCCAAGCCTCTGTTTTCTTCTTCGAAATAGCAGATCGGAGCAGATCAGACTAAGTAAGGACACTCCGTCTAGGGTTTTACACCTCTAACTTTTTTGCAGGTTAAAATGAGGAAGAAGACGATGCTTTGTTGGTTAAAGAAGGTCATAAAAAAGGGTAATTTGAACCTTTTACTCTCCTTAGGGTCGGCTAGGCTTGGAGCTGGTTTGTTTGGGTAAAAGTGAAATTATAGGGCTTCTGACGTAAAAGACGTACCTGACAGGGCCGGTCAGGTAAATTTCCCTACCATTTTTGGCATTGCATGGCAATGCGTGCTGGATGATTAGATAGATGGGCCCCAATGAATGACATACAAAATGGTGCAACGTGTAATGAATCAATCAACTCTCGTTGACTTGAGAGAATGAACAAGTAGGTTGCCAAATAGCAACTCTCCGTGATATTCTCGCTAAACTTCAAGGGTTGATTTATATACAAGCCCATATTCTTTATTCTCAACTTGGGTTCTGTGCTTATACCATTGACTGCTTTAAATCAGAAGATAGAGACCGATTTTTACCCTAATCATTGACACAATAAATCTTGAAATCGTGAGCCTACCATCAAACGTTCAAATATTGATTCTATATAGCACATATCCCAAAAGATAAACATAATCATAAGCATATATTAATCGTGGATTTCAAATTACTATTTGGGATTTTTGTCATGTAAAATCAAAATCTAATCATTTTATGGTAAGCTTATGATGTCAAGATCAATTATACGGAAATTTGGACAAACAATAATCTCAATCAATTAATTAAAAGCAATCAACGATCTATGAACATAAAGCCCTAATAGACAAGGAAGAATCTTGAGTTGAAAGATACCCAAATTTCAATACAATATGTGCTTTGTAGTTGGCCAACTCATAGGTAAGCCGTTACCCAATACGCAGCACAAAGCTTTACTTAAAATAGAAAGGGAAAATGACAATTGGGTACCTTTATTTGCAATCTACTAAGTCTCCCTTCTCAATCTAGGTTTTATATGATTAAATTATTAATTGGTTTGAATCAGATGATGGATATCATTTTTCATCCCAATATTTAACCCAATATATCTTGAGATCATTAGCTTGCCATCACACAGTCCAATTGTGATTCTATGTGGTGCATGTCCGAAAAATGAAAATATCGTATAGAATATATCAATTGTGGTTACTGAATCACTTTTTGGGATGTATTCCAAATGGAATCAAAATCGGTTTGTTTGATGGTAAGTCCATTATCTTACAATCTATAAAAGAATTGGACAAAATTTTATTTCCATCATCGGCTTTAAAGCAATCAACAATTTAAACACGCTAAACCAGAGTAGATAAAAAAGAATCTTTAATTTAAAGTAAGATGCTATGAGAACTCGTCCAAGAGATGCAAATTATTAAAACAAAATTCAAATTCTTCTAGTACTTGTTGACAAATTAGAATTTTTATCACATATATTATTGGGTTTAAATTAATTGCAACACAAATTTATATAGTTGCAAATCTTTTAGAAATTAAAACAAAGATACGATATTTTTAGGACCTGTGCCACATATCATTAGTACAAAAGATTTACCCAAAAACACAATCTCTATCCTTTGATTCAACACAGTCAAATGCATAGTTATAAATTATCAATTGACTATATTGAATTAGATGATAGAGGTGGACCTATATCATAAGAGTATCAGGTACATCATGTGATCACGAAGTTTATAATAAGGAGGGGCATAAATGAGTGGGTTAGGTTTAAGGTCAATCCATTTATCTAAACTCTTAACTGAACCCGAGTAGACCCATTTATTGAAACCCTCAACTCAAATGCAGCCCGATACGATTAGGAAAAGCTCGAATCAGACGGTTGGGGAACAATAAGTTAAAATAAGGAGGGAATCGAGTCGGATTCGAGTTAAGAAACATCAATCTAAATCCAAAACTGGACAGATCAGTATATCTGAACCCAAACTAGACCCGTTGTGGGTCGGTTCGAGCTGCTTGACTCATCGGGTTGATCCGACCTGCCCCTAATTGAAAAGCCATTTCAGGGATGCAAATAGGTTGGATCGACTCGATACTGTTGAAAATTGAACCTGGCTCTAGGCCACGTTGCCGAGGTTTTCTACGCAATACAAATAGGGCTTAGGGTGATACGTATAAGATCTATCCGATATGTATCCGCCTTAATTATCTGCATGATATGCAAACCTTTTAAATAAAAATTATTTAAAAAATACAAAAACTTACTGAAAAAAGAACATATTTTGCGTTATTAGACACGTATCAGCCTATATGACTCGATACACCTCGATGATATCAAATATGAACCGATATTTGACCTCTTTGACCCGATATATATCCTTGTATCGAAGGGTACCTCTAAACATGCCCACACATTCTCTAAAAGCACTTATGTCCCAAATCCCTGAAAATCATTAATTCTTTTAAATATGATGAAAGAGATCATTTTCACCCCGATCTTCCATACAAAAGATATTGAGACGAACCTATCGGATGATCATTTTGTGATTTCACATGTCACCAATCCCAATAAATTAACCCTAAAAAATGACCCTAAAACCATTTAAAGAAATCAAGTTTTTCAAAGGGTTTGGGTGGTGGGCGCTTTTCAGAGAACATATGGGCATGTTTAGAGGTAGGACAGTGTTATATGGAGAATAAATTTTATGTAGACAAAGTGCAGACGACTGATGTAGTGCGACACAATTAGTTGCAAGTAAAATGCAAATCAGTGCAGCCAATCACGCCACATCAGCGGCCTGAACTTTTTCCTCAACAAAAATAAATCTCTCATCTATTTTATAATTGGGTTTATTGTAAATACCCCCTATGTTATGCTAAAATTGTATAAAACCTCTCAAGTTATGCCTATTTACACTGCACCCCCTATTTTTATGCTTCCTTTACAAATACTCCAGTTGTTAAATAATAGTTAAGTAGGCGTCATTTCTTTAATTAAATGATGCATTTGCCCTTACTTAATATTATATACAAAATGACTATTGTATTTTTCCCAACTTTAATTGCATTTTAAACGGTGGATAAACATCGAATTTTGCCAAATTTTTTTGGGTGAAACATGATTAATCTCCTCTAAGTTGCCGTATTATCTAATTTTTGATTTGAGTGTTCATGATGCTTAGTTGATTCATAACGATGATAGGATCGGGATGGTACCAATGTGGGTAACATTTTAACGTTGCGCACGAGTTAAGTGAGCGTTATGGATACCCAAATCAAAAATTGGGTAACACGGCAACTTATAGGAGATCAATCAGGTTCCACTAAAAAAACAATAGCCATTTTATATATAATGTTAACGGCAAACACGCTATTTGATTGAAGAAATGATGCTTACTCATTTAATGGCGAGGGTATTTACAAAGAAAACATAAAAGTAGGGAGTGCACTATAAATAGGCATAACTCATGGGGTTTTTTGTAATTTTAGTATAGCATAAGAGGGTATTTGCAGAAAACCCCAAAGGATGCCACGTGTAAAATACAACACCAAACCCAAAGCACTTTGTAACCTATGCAGTGTTTGGACTTCAAGACGAGCACATATTTCTATGCTCTCTAAAATCTGTGCCCATTTCTCGGTCCACTCACTCCACAACTAAAAGGACATCACTCATTGTCTGCAATAAGCCGTTGTTCATATATGCACTTCGGTTCAGTTTCGTTTTCAATCACCACTTCTCCACCAGAAGAGAGCAGAAGATGGCCAACTCTGCAGAACAGCACATGGAATCGCCCCAAATTTCCCTTCCTGACGATATTGCTCTCAAGATCGCTTCCTACCTTCAGGTACTTTTTTTTTTCCTTAAAATTTTAAGTTTTTTTTGTAACTTGGTTTGATTTGGGTATTTTTTTTTAATAGGTTTCAGAGATCTGTTCATTGGGTTGTTGTTCTCGTTTCTGGCGCGATTTATGCGGCTCTGATTTCATATGGATCTCTCTCTCCAAACAAAGGTGGCCCTTGATTGCCTTATCCAAGCAATCTAATGATTCGGTGGAGAGCGAGTCTAGGGAGTCCCATGGTGTTGAATCAGAGGAGCCCTTCTCCTCTATGAAGGTTGTTATTATTTTGTTTTTAAATTTTGATTTTTCAATAAATTTGGTTTGGGGCTAATTTTATTTTATTCTTTTATGTTATACTGCGCTTTTTTTTTTGTGGCTTCAGTTATTAAGTATAGGGTTCGATTTAAGTTCTTTGATTTGGGATTGTTGTTTTAATTGAGTCTTCTATTTTTTATATTTTACTTCCAGTTTTTTTTTTTTTGCCGGGGGGGGGGGGGGGGGGAGGGCTGCTTTCCGAGTTCTATTCATGTGGAAATTTTTGGGCCTTGGTGTAATTTTTTTTTCCCGAGTTCTGTTCATATATAATTTTCTGGGTTCTGCTGTATAAATCTCTTTGCAGATTTTTACATCTTATTATAAACATTTTATGCTGGTATAACAAGTTCTCTTTACATAGATTTTTGGGTTTTGTTGTATAAATTTTAATTCATGTTCTCTTACAAGTATTCTTTGCATAGAATTTTGGGTTTTGTTGTATATATGCTATGTTTGGATATTTCACGTTCTCTTGCAAAATTCTCTCTATATAATTTTTTTTGTTCTTGCATAAATTTGCATGCTACTTTTGGATAATTTATGTTCTCTTACAATTTCTCTTTATATAGAATGTCTGGGGTTTGTTGTAACAATCTAATTAATGCTCTCTTACAAGTTCTCTATATGTAGAATTTTTGGGTTCTGTTGTATAAATTTGCATGCTATATTTGGAGAATTCATGTTCTAGACCAATGTTACCTGGTTTGCTCGATCACTTGGTTCAAATTCGGGTTCACTATTTGCGGTTCACCACGAACCCGGTTCGCTTGGAGTAGGATGATTTTTAAATTTAGATGGTAAATAATTAAATTTCTGATCCGTATAGAAGCATACCTTCAATGGACCAAAGCTGTTGGATAGCAAGTTGATAAGGCATGTGACATGTGAAGCAATTGGCCAGAGATCAAACCTTGCTATTACTCTTTTACAACACTGGAAAACAAAAAATTAAGTATATTATTAGGAGGTCGGTTTGCCTATAAATAACTGTGAACCGGTTTGTAGTTCACATGGCTTTCCAGCGAATTGGGTAACCCTTTCTAGGTGCTCTTATGTGGGCTAGGGTTCACGATCAACTAACTGACATGCCAAACATAGTGGTCACTATCACATGGAACAACCATATGGGTTGCTCCAACTTACCCCAAGCTATGGATTTTTATATGTTCACATGGAGCTAAGGTTTAAAATCTCGGTATTGGTCTCGATATCTGATTCTGCCAAGTCCGGGATAATCCATCTTGGTTATTGAACATACAAAGTTTGTATCGGCGATACAATGAGAAACTATACAAATAGTATTGTCTTATGCGATATAGAATACGATAGGGTTGTATTGTTAGGCTCCAATGTGACACATCGGGCGATACATCTCAGTCTCATTCGAGATTTTGACCCTGGATGGAACCGGATGTAGAGTTCTCTCTGAGATTATGGTCCAATTATATAAATCTTGACTTCCAACCCATGTTCCTTGTATAGACAATCTTATCTAAAGAGAAAACTCGTTTCCCTTATCTTATGTGAAGATGACTAACCATTCAATCATACAATTGTGAGAAGTGCAAAGTGGGAATGTAAATGTGAACGAAATCGCCTGATATCAAATGCAAAAAATGCTAATCAAAGAGATAAAATGAATATGATTGGTGTTGTAGGGTATAAATCCTTGAGATACTTTGACAACTATATCATACGGTTGTGGCCACAGATTCTGACAAGTTCATGTCATTATAAATGAGTGCTTGTCAATAATGCCAAGAAGAATTCATCTCTGGCCTCTTGATCTGTCTTGACTGTTATATATAACAATGCATTTTTCTAGGGATCTCCCAACATTCTCCTTAATTCCTCTTTACATGTAAATAAAAGGAGAGAACAGAAACTAATGGTTTTTGGAAAATTGGTCAACTGGTTTCCTTATTTTAACTATTGTGGTTCTCACGTTCTTTCGGCCATAGAGACCTGTATTATATAATTTCCTATAAGATGGCTCTAACTGATACACGTTTATTAGTATGCATATTTATGGCCTATAAATCAAATCCCATATACAGGCCAATATAGAGCCTGTCAATCAAATGGCACATTTCGCACCTAAAAAACATCAACCAGGCTTCCAAATTGATGGATATAACTTACAGCTTCAAATAGATAACAAAAAGAAGATATATGAAAAATTTACTGTCAGAATAGGGTTGTTCTTGGGAATCTCACACAGTTACACTCACAGGTGTCAGAACATCAAGGGTTTCAATGCTTGTGTTAGAAAGAAAAGGCTTTTATTTGATGGGTTATAGGTTCTTTTTATTTTATTTTATTTGTTCATTATTATTATTATTATTAATATCATTATACCTTAAAGTTTGAAAGTAATAGTTTGTAGAATGAAAAAAGAAAAATAGCCTACTTAACAGGCATGGGCTGAAAGGGGAACATGAAAGAGAAGTAAAACCCTCAAGGCATATGCAACATTAACGAAAGTTTAGTTAGGGATATGATATCCTGCTTGAAAACGAGGGAGGAAATGTAATTTTCCATAGAATATATGTTTGGTTTTGTTGTGTAAACCCAGTAGTTTGGTTATTAACTTCAGTAGATGCCTGAATTTTGGCGACAGAATTAGAGGTTAAGATTGTTTTCTTATGGTAATTTCAAGGGTAAAAGAATAATTTTGCATGTAAGGGAAAAATAGTTATTAGCCATTTGACCATTTAGGTAATAAATTGTAGAGCATGGGATCATGAGTCCCATACTAATGATGCATTTAAAATATGATGAATTATAAAACTCAGGATGTTGAATGTGCAACCGTGGGATTTTTGACGATCCCGTCGCATCGATGCGCACTCTCTCAAATGTATAGAGTCGCCACCCGGAGCTTTTGGTGTCCCGGGAAACCTAAATCAATATTGAAAGCACCGAAGTGCAAAAATATGACTCTGATTTCGGTCTACGCCAAAGGCTCTTGGGTAGGGGCTTTGGTTATCATTCGGGAAGGTGTTAGGCACCCGACCAACCCGCTCGTAAGCGGTCTCTACTGTGGTTGTTTAGATGTATATATATATATATATATATATATATATATATATATATATATATATATATATATATAAAGAAAAGAAAAATGAGCGTTACTTCCCCTTGCCCGAAGGCACACCGATCCTAATGAGCCCTTCCCGCTTACCAAAATTTGGGCAGCGTAACGGCTCAATTCTAGGATAGAGGAAAAACAAAGAAGGTAGAGGAATAGAAGGGAGAGTCGGAGCTCTCGGGCCCTCGTAGCACTGATGTGGATCCTTGCGCGAGAGCGTCTTGGTGAGCTTCTGATAGCTTGAATGGTTGGAGAACGGGTTCTAACCTCTAAGGCTTGATGGCTAAGGGGTAGAGGAAGAAGGCTAGGGGATAGTTCTCTCCTAAACTCAAGGTTTTTTGATGGAAGATGGGGTCTAAAGGGACTTTTTGAATTCTGGAAGTTGTATGGAAGGGGTGCACCAGAGGGGAGGAAAGCTTTCTCTAAATCTTTTCTCTTTAGGATTTTTTTCAAGCCCTTTCAAAGGGAGGGGTGCTCCTCTATTTATAGGAAAAGGAGAGGTTAGGAGGGTGCTTAAAGGCTAAATAGGTTTAGCAATTAGGTAATCCTAGCATCTAAGGTTTCCTAGGTATTCAAGAGCTTGGAAAAGTGTGAAGGTAGGTTCAATGGTAGATGATAGGGTGGGGTTTCAAATGACTTAGGGGTTGCAAATAGGGTAAGGAGGGGTACAACAGCCCTAATGAAACCCACCCTACACTTTGAGATGGTCAACAAGTCAAACCCTAGAAGTGAAATTCAAGCAAAAACCAATAGTCATTTTGACGCAGGACGGTAACCCTAAAATGCGGAATATGATTTTATGCAGATTTTGCCGAAATTAAATAAAATAATTCAAGTTTAATCGCAAAATTATCTTAAGATTCCTTTAGGGTTTGCAGAATTTTGATGAGTAGATCACACGAGATCCAGGTAGGGTCCAGTCCGATGCCCAAGTACTTTAGAGTCGAGGCAAGATCGGCCTAGAGATAAGACTCTAGCTTTTCCAGGTGTAGTCGCTCGTCTTCAGTCCGATGTAGATTCACGGATTCCAAATCGGGTTGTAAAAGGGAATTAGGGTTTGTAAAAGGCTTATGACTTTATATCGGTTTGTGGTTTTAGAAAGGGTATTGGCTTTGTGTGGTTTAGGGCTTCAAAACAGGTTTAGAGTTTTGGATTTGAAAGGAAACAATTAGGCTACGGTGTAGGGGAAGTAAACATCGATCGAGAGATAGTAAATATAATAGAGAAAATAACAATGACTTTTGGGAAGTACTCCCTTGGCCTCACACCAAACCCATCTCAGGCAAAGATTACTCAAGCATAAAAGCATTCAAATAATTAGTCAACTAACTAAAAGTCTTTACAAGCCTCTCTATATATAGGCCACCAATAATTAAGTTCGAAATGAAAGAGTTCTAATACTAATAAAACACAAAAAAGGGAAGTTTCGTATAAAATCCCGTCTGAAGCCGTCATCGTAGCTTGCTCGAGAGAGGATTATCATCGCTCGCTCGAGTGAGCCCTCGCTCGAGCGAGTTTAAGTGATCGCTCGAGCGAGGGCTCGCTGTGGCATTGTTCACCTCGCGGTTTGTATCCATTTCTCCTTTGAAGCTGCGGTACTCAGGCTTCCTCTACGCTTCTTCCGACGCCAGAAATCTGTTGTGGCCCCAAATCGAAGGCTCCCGAACTTGGCGTTCCCCGTCATTCTCCTCCACTCAAAATGTTTCATCACCGATGAAACACGCACATGATATTGATCAAGTCTATCGGAACTCACATGGTGGAACTCCTTGCAACTAGCCCAAACAATTTCAGCTCCTGGTGACGTATGATCCTCATCTTGGTTGATTGTAGCGGGACGCACACGGTAAACCTCTCTTTGATGAACCTGATAGCCCGGCTCGCCAACCCATTCTATCAAATATTTTTGAAGCTTCTCATCAACTCTCCCGGACCTGAAGGAATTCATCCCCGATGAAATGTGATCGCGATATCGGTCGGGATGACGAGAACTCAAATGGCAAGCTCTTTCATTATTGGTCCATGTACTCTCGGTAGGCGAAGTATCAACAGATAATTTGTAGTGATTGTTGCTTGAATCAATCTTGTGTTTAATTTCGGCATGCAATGCAGAATGAGACTCAAAACTTGACTCACAACAAGACTGGGAATGCAACTTGAGACTATGATGTGAGTGTATCTATGGACTCGATACTCTCATGTGCATGCGACTCTACCACCGACAAGGACTCGTGCACAACGGGTTCTACGGGCACCAACAAATCGTGCATATGCGACTCAGCAGATTCTTGTGTGGGTGACTCGGTTGACTCACGCGTGGGAGGCTCAACATCACTACTCACAAGGGAAATAGAAGTCGCTTCAATACAAACTAGACTTTCGTCAGCTTCTTTCATCTCCTCTTCACTTTTCACAGTTCTAGGGTCATACACTTCCTCTTCTACTTTCATATTTTTCAGCCCCTTAGCACTTTCGCTTTCAGTCAATAAATTTGGAGGGGAAAATTTTGTGGGGCATTGGTATGCAAAGTGTCCGAATCGTTGACACTTAAGACAATCAGGACACTTATTTGTCTTGGTTCTCAAACTCTGTAGAAGGTGACAGTGTATCAAAGGAACATACTTTTCAATAAGTGTCACCTTCATATCCTCCCATGTGGAGATGGGTTTAATCCGACGAAACTCAATATGAAGTTCTATACGAATCCAAAAAATCTCGGCATTACCCTTAAACTTTGTTGTCACTAGTCTAATTTTGTACTCATCTGGTACACCATACCAATCAAAATACTCTTCTACACTAGACAACCACTCTATGAAGGTTTTAGGGTTCATCGTACCCTCAAAATTTGGAACCTCATCCCTAATAGATTTTAAAAAAAAATCGGAAGGGTCGTACTCAGGTTCATGATGATGAGGGTATCCCCTAACTCTAGTTTCATCATGACTTGTGGTACTTTGCCAAGAATTTAGACGCGATCGCCTCATGGTGAATACGGCTTACTAACACGGGTGCTAAATGCCATGCAAACATGAACTACAATGGATGAGGAATTTTGTCAAACACATGACGTGCACACATAAAAACTGAAGGAAGATGCAATGAAAATTAAAGTGACACACAATATGCCATAACCTAGAAAACCTAGGGCTCTGATACCAAAACTGACATGGGACGGTAACCCTAAAATGCGGAATATGATTTTATGCAGATTTTGCCGAAATTAAATAAAATAATTCAAGTTTAATCGCAAAATTATCTTAAAATACCTTTAGGGTTTGTAGAATTTTGATGAGTAGATTATACGAGATCCAGGTAGGGTCCAGTCCGATGCGCAAGTACTTTAGAGTCGAGGCAAGATCGGCCTAGAGATAGGACTCTAGCTTTTCTAGGCGTAGGCGCTCGTCTTCAGTCCGATGTAGATTCACGGATTCCAAATCGGGTTGTAAAAGGGAATTAGGGTTTGTAGGCTTATGACTTTAGATCAGTTTGTGGTTTTAGAAAGGGTATTGGCTTTGTGTGGATTAGGGCTTCAAAATAGGTTTAGGGTTTTGGATTTGAAAGGAAACAATTAGGCTACGGTGTAGGGGAAGCAAACACCGATCGAGAGATAGCAAATATAATAGAGAAAATAACAATGGATTTTGAGAATCACTCCCTTGGCCTCACACCAAACCCATCTCAGGCAAAGATTACTCAAGCATAAAAGCATTCAAATAATCAATCAACTAACTAAAAGTCTTTACAAGCCTCTATATATAGGCCACCAATAATTAAGTTCGAAATAAAAGAGTTCTAATACTAATAAAACACAAAAAAGGGAAGTTTCGTATAAAATCCTGTCTGAAGCCGTTGCCGTAGCTCGCTCGAGCGAGGATTATCATTGCTCGAGCGAGGGCTCGCTGAAGCGAGTTTAAGTAATCGCTCGAGCGAGGGCTCGCTGCAGCATTGTTCTCCTCGCGGTTTGTATCCATTTCTCTTTTGAGGCTACGGTACTCGGGCTTCCTCTACGCTTCTTCTGACGCCGAAAATCTGTTGTGGCCCCAAATCTAAGGCTCCCGAACTTGGCGTTCCCGGTCACATTGTGGCTAAGCCTGACACAAGTATTACATGCGCCAGGCAAATGTACAGTATTTGGAAGTTCAAAGTCCGCGAGGGGGGACCCACTTATACCTGGCCCAACTAATACATGCTCCAGGCTATTTCTGGGGGAAAATGGATTGGTGCATGTATTACATGCGCCGGGCAATATCCTACAAAACTGCCCGATTTTCAAATCGCCATAACTTTTGATATATAACTTTGATTGAGGTGAAGTGAAATTCGAGCAAAAACCCACAGTCATTGTAGCTATGCTTGGCGCAGGTATTACATGCGCCAGGAAAATGTACAGTGTCTGGAAGTTCAGAATCCGCGAGGGTCCCTACATGCGCCAGGTAAATGTACAGTGTCTGGAAATTCAGAATCCACGAGGGGGGGACCCACTTATACCTGGCACAGCTAATACATCCGCCAGGCTATTTCTGGGGGAAAATGGCTTGGCGCATGTATTACATGCGCCAGACAATATCCTACAAAATTGCCCGATTTTCAAATTGTCATAACTTTTGATATATAACTCCGATTGAGGCGATTCTTGGCTTGTTGGAAAGCCGGGGAAGTCCTCTTTCCAATGGTATATAACTCAGCTCTAACAGGGGTCTGTGTAAATTTTGGCACTCCTCTCTCCAACCACTGATCTGGCGATTTCAGAAACTGGTCTGGGACGGGTCTAAGGGGTTCGAGAAGGTTGGGGTTGATTCCTAAGAGTTTTGAGATGACTCCTAATGGTTTTGGGATGATTCTAAGGGTTTGGGGAATGCTTTCGGAAGCCCAGGGGTGTGCCTTCTCGTAGTGTGTTCCGATCAGGCCTTGGGCCAAATTTGGGTGTCTACAGATGCCCCTCTTTGATATCTGATCACTAATGATCGAATGCCAAAGACAAGAGACATCCGAAGAGGCCCAAGGCATTATTGACGTCCGCTATATTCAAAACGAACCTCAAACATCAGGTGAGTAACATGGTGAGTAAACGGAAGCCCTGCATGTCGGGAAAAACGTCCGTTCTTCAAGGTTATCGGTCCCCAAACGCTTAGCGACATTACAGGGCACAACCGAGATGGAGCTAGTTGCGAAAGCTCATTATGTTCGGAAAAACGTCCGCTTCTCGAGATGATTGAAGATATTTGATGTTTAAGTTTCATTATGAATAAAACAGCTCCGTAAGTGAGAGGGTGGTCGACCCATTCTTAAAGAAATGCGCGAGACAAATACGCAAAGGTCCACAGCTTGTGTTCAATCATATGAGGTATTGATTATCCCATTTGACTGGCCATGGGTGTCCCTGCGTGAAGCAGGGTTTGAGGTCTTTGGGTGAACCCAACGATCTCGAAGTTATTTTAGCATGGCTACCCGAGTGGAGCGAATTGATGTCGCAACGCTTTTTGGGAGTGTGTGCCCTTTTTTGATAATGTGCCCTTGATCAACATGACCTAGAGCATCCAACTTCAAATACCACTGAACAGATCTGGCCAAAATTGGGTGCCTTCCGAAGGAGACACCGAATCCTGGTCTCTGCCAACAATGATCTTACAAATCTTTTAACTATGCATAAACATGCACCCATTAGGGGAGATAAGCAACAAAGGCGATGGAAGTTTCGACTCAGATCCCGTCTAGGTACAATTTACGAGAACAAACTACCATACCCAGACGCATGACGTACACTTTACAGGGATACCGTGCCAATACAGGTTTTAGGCCTAAAAAAAATAAGGGAAATGAACCCTTCTGAATGCATGTTTGCACATAGTTGATTGATATGTAGTTTCATTTTCGACAGGTTGGTCTCAACCAGCGATTGACCTTTTTTAACGGAGTTACCCGGACCTCAAACCTCGTATGGTGCACGCCCAGACTGCGCAGACCAAGAGTCCACAACTCTGAAAAGTTTGTGAAAAATCTGAAGCTTAGACACTCACGTTCATATGAATCAAAGACAGAGCGCTTAGCTCAAAGATTTAGCAGTGGAATCAACCTGATCGAAACATTGACCGCTTGATCGGGATTGACACTGTTGCTCCTATTTTAAAGTAGGATCCAAAGATCCCAGGTGAATTTTAAACTTAGGACATTAATTTAGCACAACTGCATTGCCGATAAAATATTGACATTTTACTGCATTTGAAACACACATGTGCGTAGCTGTGCGTCGCGAAAGTACCACAAAAATATGGCTATCTTTTTTTCTTTTCAAAATGATTTTCTCCTTTTTTTTGAATAGATTGGACGTCGGTGGTGAGATACTTCATCTGATCTGTCCATCGCTTAGAGGTTGCCTGCTTTGAGGCCTTGAACCATTTGATGTTCCTGCAAATTCTTGAGAAAACGTCAGTCCCATTTTTTATTTATATAGGTAACAATATGCATCCTAATTAACAGAAGGAGAAACAAACTTTTACCTATATTTTTAAAATTTTCAAGATTTATAGATTTGTATTTTTTGGATTTTTGTTTTCAGAGGTTTTTTTGTTCTTTTTCTTCAATTTTTTGAGATGGAAGTATGAAGCTGTACATATGGAAAAGAAAATTTTTTTGTATTTAGATTTTTCTTGATTTTGTTGTTTTTTTTTTTTGCTTTTCTTCTCTTTTTTTTTTTTTTGGTCTGATGCCTTATTAGTGAGACCAAGTAACGGGTCCCTTTTTGAGCATAGCCGAACTCGTTCATGCGGTTGGACCTGAGTGAGGTTTAGAATTTTCCAAGGTCGGAACGTCCATCCCTTTAGATTGAATTAATCTTTTCTCCTTACCTTGGGTCATATGTTTGACGATGCAGTTTATGAAGACATTCTTGGTTGGGACCCTGATTCGAGCTAACATGAGCGGCCCAATTGGGGAATAGGATAGCATGGGTAAGTGACCAAAGGATTCAATTTTATTCATTCCTTTCCTTTTCAAAATTTTCTTTTTAATCCTTTTTACTCACAACGCCCAGGGTGGGTTCGTCATGCCCGTTATTGCCCTTTTTTTACCCATGGCGCCCATTCGAGTTTTCACCACGTCCATGGGTTCTGCTCTCTTACCCCAAGCGCCCTTTCGGGTTTTCACCAGATCCTCACAAACTCGCTCTTTTTACCCATAGCGCCCTTTCGGGTTTTCACCACGTCCATCTTGCTTTAAGCTTGTATTTTATTTTATTTTAATTTTTTCTTTTTCTTTCATTTTGAAGGCCACGACATGGACATCAAATCTGTCATAGCCTACTGGATGGGGTTCTCGTCGTCTCTCAGCTTGGCTCGCGCTGACTTAACGGATACTTTAATTGCTCGTAGACCTTAAAGAGGGCTTTTCCTCGGGATGTATTGTGGCCATGGGTAAGGTTAGGATTTTGAAGGTATTCTAGGTTAAAAGGGTTTCCTTGACTGGGTTCCGGTTGCAGTAATACACTTCATCCTTGGGGGATTTTTATTGTACACGCCCCATGATTTATTTATTTATTTTTTAGTTCTATATTTTTTGTTCTTTTTGCTTTACAGACAATCTCTTTTTGGGGTTTTACTTTTTTGATTTTTTTTTTTTGGATTTTGATGGTAACTCTTTTTCTCTCTTCTTGGTTGGTGTATGTGCACACATTTTTTTTTGGGAGAGGGTGATAAAAAAAGAAAGGCTAATGGCTCGATGGGTGTAGCAAAAAGGTACGATCATTTAGGGATTCTTCTTTGGCTACTTGGCTTTGAAATGATGGCCTCTTTTGTGGGGTCTTTGAGCAGTCATGTATCTATTTTATCAATACTTACCTTGCAGGGGGAGACTATGAGTAGAACCGTCGGACGTATCCAGCGTTGATGGGCTCAGGAAAGTGATCTCCGTCCATGGTGGCGAGGCAGATGGCGTATCCCGGGAGCACTTCTCGAATGACGGCCCTTCCCAATTAGGCTTGAATTTTCCTCTTGGATTGGCATGGAGGGATGGTAAGATCTTCTTGAGTACAGTGTCTCCGACTTTCAAATCTCGACTGCGGATACGTTTGTTATAAGCGCGTGCGATTTGCCCCTGGTAAACTTGGGTATGATATAAGGCTAAAAGACTTTTCTCGTCCAACAGATTCAACTGTTCAAAGCGGGATCTCTCTCTCTCTCTCTCTCTCTCTCTCTCTCGGCTTCAGATAAGCCCGATTCCATGAGGATACGGACCGAGGGTACTTCAACTTCTACCGGTACGACGACCTCGGTTCCATACACAAGGGAGAATGGGGTTGCCCCTGTAGCGGTACAGATTGACCTTTTGTAGGCCCATAGAGCAAATGACAACATCTCACTCCAATCTCGGTAGGTGACGACCATTTTCTCAAGGATGCGGACGGCTGTTTTATTGGCAGCTTCCACGGCTCCATTGGTTTGCGACTGATAAGGCGACGAGCGATGATACTTGATCTTGTATTGCTCGCAGAAGGCCTAGATGTGCTTGTTTGCATAGTTCGTGCCATTATCCGTGATGATATCCTTGGGTACATCGAATTGGCACACAATGTTATTTTTGATGAATTTCTAGACGTGCTGGGCCGTGATGTTGGCATAGGATGCTGCCTCTACCCATTTGGTGAAGTACTCGATCGCGACCAGGATGAACTGATGTCCGTTGGAGGCTTTCGGATTATTCATTCCGACGACATCAAATCCCCAGGTGGCGAAGGGACATGGAGTGGTCATGCTGTGTAAATCAATAGCCTGAGCATGTATCAGACTGGAGTATTCTTGGCATTTGTAACATTTCTGAACGTGCTTGCAACAGTCATTCTCCATAGTGGTCTAGACGTATCCTTGCCGTAGGATCTTCTTTGCAAGCATGTGCCCGCTGACGTGGGCCCCGCATACTCCCTCATGGATTTCCTTCATGATGTTGGCTGCTTCGCTCTCATTAAGGCATCTGAGCAGGATATTGTTATAGGATCGCTTGTAGAGACACTCGCCGCAGATGACGTAGTTCACTGCTAATCGCTGGATGGTCCGCCTGTCCGTTCTGGACGTATCCTCAGGGAAAGTCCGTGTTTCGAGGAAGTTCTTGATGTCTGAGAACTGTTATTCACTGAAAAGTACCACTTTTCACCTCTTAACCTAGCCTTTACTACACCTTGAAGCTGATTAATAACTCTTTATTTAGCTTGTTTTGTAATTAGTAATAATTTGTGCAGTTTAATACAAATTCTATGCCTTTGGTGCCAAAAAGAGAGAGAACTCAAGTCAAGGATGATTGCTGAGTCAAAGAATGATGGAACACCATGGTGGTACCCACCCACCATGGTGACTATTTTGCATGTCATAATGGACCAAGGAAGTCTAGCAGAGGAGAGAAGCACAAATGTGAGTGGAGAGAACTGCAACAGCAGCAGCTGCATAGCAGCAGAGGAGAAAAGATGTTATCTCACACAGTAGAAATGCGACCTCGCGCAGTTCAAATCAATAGAAAAGCTTCCTCGCGCAGATGTTACATGCAACACAAGGAAACTCGCGAAGAATTCGCGTAGCTCAGTGAAGGGATTGTCCCAGAGCATTCTCTTGCGCAGCAGTCGCGCGCTTCAACTGCAACCAACACTCAAGGTCCTCGCGAAGCTCTCGCGCACTAAGCCTTCAGAAATCCAGTTCGCGAAGCTTTCGCGAGGAACAAATCTCATATCAGTTGCGCGCCTAATCTCGCGAGGCCAATTTGTACAGAGGACACAAGCAAACTCGCGAAGTTCTCGTGTGGCTCAAGAGGAGAGAGAGCTCCAAAAATTTCCTCGCGCAACTCTCGCGTGCTTAAAAGCTCAACCCTCAACCGAGTGAGCTGTGTTATTCATTTGACAAGAAGGCAAGTGAGATTCAAAGTCTACTTCGCAAGACCCTCGCGACAGGAAATGCCTGAAGCTCTACTGCGCGAGCAGAGCCAAAGCAATGCAAACTCTTCCTCGCGAGTGCATTAAAAGCCAAAGCAGCTGCGCGACCACTTAAAGGCCTTCTGCGCGAGTGATAGACCTTCTAAGCCAATTCTGACTTCGCGAACACTACTATTTGCACGACTGAATTAATGCACCAGAGTCAGCCCCGCGAAGCTTGGGCTCTCCACTTCTCATTTCATATCCAGTGACCTTTTGGAGATTTCCCTAGGTCTAGGGACACATCCCGAGGCCCTGATCTCGAGGCACACATCCCAAGGCATCCAAGGGTTGTAACAAAGCCACATCTGCCCTAAAATTAGGGTTTAATCTTCTCTTAGCCAAGGCATTATGGACTGAGTATATAAGCTGTAAATGTAACTTAGAAAAATATCTCTCCTTCAACCTGAGTCAGCTGTGAGCTCGAGCAGACTAGGGTTAGGGTTTGATCACCTCTGTTTCCATTTTTTCTTCTCTCTTAGCCCAGCACTTGCTGGCTATATCCTCTGTTAGCAATTAGGCTTAGTTTTATTCAGCTTTTGTGATGGGTCTTGTGAACATTGGGAGTAGTTGATGAGCTGTTATGCACAAGGTTGCTACCTTGAGGACATCTCATTGTAAGTATTGGTTTAATCAATGAATATATATTTTAATGTGTATTCAATCTGTTATTTTTCTATTTGCCCATAGTTTTATTCAATCTATGCCATGCATGTAGGATTTGAGCTGATTTGAAATACCCATGAGAGCTTGAGCTTATAGCCCTGGGACCATGGTGGCAGCAGCAATTTACATGTTCCATCTGTGGTGTGGATAACCTCTGTGGATAGCCTGTGACCATTTAAGTGGACAGACTATAGTCCTAGGGTGATTCCAAGCCACAAATCTGAGAAGGATTCTTCTCCTCTGCACTTGAGCTTGTAGCCTTGTGGGAGGTTGTTACATGAACAAACTCTCCTTTGTTTTCCTTGACCAACATCAGATATTAGATCTGATTTCTCTGTAGAGATTGCAGACTTATGAGCTGAGTCATTGCAAGCCTTTGTAGCAATGACCAGCTGCATTTAAGTCCCCAAATAGCTTTTGAACTACTGTGGTTTTCACTGATTTTTCAAGAACTATTTGCTCTCATGGATGCCTGAGCTTGTAGCCTGGCACACATGGTGTCTGCAATGATGTTAATGTTATGATTTGATGCATTGGGTGGAGGACATCTATTGGATAATCTGTAATCATTTAAGTGGACAGGTTATCGCCTTAAGATCAGTCTATTCCATTGGATCAGATTGGTTTTCTGATTTAATTCATGTGGTTTGATCCTCTATTGGATAGCCTGTGACCATTGAAGTGGACAATTTATAGCCTTAAGAGACCAGGTCAAACCATAAGAGTTAAGTTAGATACTTCCTCCTTGCAGATGTGCTTGTAGCCATATGAGGGATTGCTGCAGAGACAGTCCTAAATTTGAGTTACATAACTGAATTAACTTTAGCTTAATAGCCTATTTCCTATCATTTTATCTTTATTTTAACACACACCATCACCACCTTCTTCATAACCCTTTCTTTAGGATATGACTGCACTTTATTTCTCATCTTTTAGTATTAATTTAGTGTAGTTGTGACACCCAACTCCCTTTCTCTATGATTGCCAGATCTGTAGTTAGATCTAGAGGCCTACTAACATAACCCATTTTGGGTTCTAGATCAATTTCTTTGTGGGACAAACTCTTACTGAAAACTTGTTATAATAGCCCTGTATCTTACAGGCTGTGTATTTCGGATTTGCTGTTTTAACCAAATTTTATTTCTTCACTTTTTGATTTATATTTTTTCACCACTGTTTTCTCACCAATAATAAGACAACACCTGAAATAAAAAACCAACAAGAACCATGGTGGCTCATTATCTAACTTTGTAGGTTCCTCAATCTGGAGGTAGAAGACCGGCTCATTCCTCTGTCCAATCATGATCGGCTTCATCACAACACCATACGAGATTTCTACCATTGATGCTAAAGTTGCTAATACGTTGGCGAAGCGATTCCTTATTTGCGGGACATATGAGAATGTGATGTCCTTGAAGCATGCTATCAGATCTTCGAGGTGCTCATGGTAAGGGATTAGTTTCTCGCCCTTCGTCTTCCAGTCGTCGTTTGTCTGACAAATGATTAACTGAGAGTCACCAAATACTCGGAGGTGAGTTACATTTAAGTCCAAAGCTACTTGTAGTCCAGTGGCGCAAGCTCCATATTTGGCCATGTTGTTAGTGCAGGGGAAGTTGAGCTTGATGGAAACCGGAACATGTAATCCTTTTGGCGATATTAGGATAGCGCCAACACCCTGGCCCTCGACATTCGATGCCCCGTCAAAGTGCATTACCCATGATTCCTCTGTCTCTTCTGTGTCATCCTCTGTTAGAAACAAGATGTCTTCATCCGAGAATTCGGTTCTCAAAGGCTCATAGTTAGGTAAAGGATTCTCGGCAAGGTGATCAACGAGTGTCTGCCCCTTGATTGACTTCTGGGTGACGTATGTGATATCAAATTCAGATAACAGGAGCTGCCTGTGTGCGGTTCGTCCAGTGAGGGCTGACTTTTCGAACAAGTATTTCAACGGATCCATTCGTGTTAGAAGTAGAACGGCTTGAGATAGCATGTAATGGCATAGCCTCTAGGTAGCCCATACCAGAGCCAGTCATGCCTTCTCCAGATGAGAATAACGCGTCTCATAGTCGGTGAACTTCTTGCTGAGATAGTAGATGGCCTGCTCTCTTCTTCCTGTCTCATCATGTTGCCCTAGGACACACCCCATCGAAACTTTCGTCGTGGAGAGATACATTAAGAGTGGTCTCCCCGACTCAGGTGGTACTAAGACTGGCGGGTTGAGGAGATATCCTTTGATCTTATCGAATGCTGCTTGATAGTCGTCGTTCCATTCAACGGGCGAGTCTTTCCTTAGTAGCTTAAAAATCGGCGTGCAGATTGAAGTGAGTTGCGCAATGAACCGACTGATGTACTGTACTCTGCCCAAGAACCCTCTGACCTCTTTCTCGGTGGATGGTGGTGGCATTCGGTGATAGCCTTTACCTTGACCGGGTCAACTTCGATACCTCTCCTGCTGACGATGAAGCCCAAGAGCTTCCCTGACATGGCCCCGAATGCCCATTTATGAGGATTTAGACGCAGTCTGTATTTTCTCAACCTCCCAAATAGCTTTTGGAGGTTTATCAGATGATCACTTCTCTCTGGTGACTTGGCGATCATGTCGTCGACATACACCTCAATTTCTCAGTGCATCATGTCGTGGAATAGCGCCGTCATTGCTCTCTGATATGTTGCCCCGACGTTCTTCAGTCCAAACGGCATGACTCGGTAGCAGAAAGTGTCCCAAGGAGTGATGAACGCAGTCTTCTCTCGATTTGCTTCTGCCATCTTGATTTGATTATATTCGGAGAATCCATCCATGAACGAAAGTATTCGGTGCTTAGCAGTGTTGTCGACCAAGATCTCGATGTGTAGCAACGGGAAGTCATCCTTCGGGCTCGCTCTGTTCAAGTTTATGAAATCAATGCACATACGGACCTTTCCATCATTCTTAGGCACCGGGATAATGTTGATTAACCACTGGGGGTACTTGGAGACCATGATAAATCCTGCATCATATTGCTTGATGTCCTCGTCCTTACTTTCAGCATCCACTCGGGTCGAAATCGTCTCAACTTCTGCTTGACTGGCTTGATATTAGGGTAGAGTGGCAACTCATCCTCAGTCCCTAGATTGACGTCGTCAGTTTCCTCAACAATAGGGGTAGGACCGTACTCAAAGTCAGCAAATTGTTTAAAGAGCTCATTGGGAAGCTCCTCAGTAGGGATCTCCTCGTTCAGACTCGTGACTCCTACCTCATCTTGTATTTCTATAGGAAAGGGGTCGATTTCACGTGGGACGAACTTTTTGATTAAGGCATCATTTTTTTAAACTTTATTCGGAATTTTAAAAGACAATATTTTTTGATTTTGTATTTTTTCTATATTTTTGGGATTTTTGTTTTCTTCGAAAACGGGCCCTTGGCCAAGCGAGTCCCTGTATATACACGGTATTGCTTGTCAAGGGCTTATCTCACTTTTTGCAGGTTTTTGTTTTTTGGGAAATCGGTGTCGAATTTCAGGTCACCTGTTGCTTCCAGAGTTTGGGGCATGGATGCCCAATTTCGTACCTGCTTTGCTGCTCCTTTACCTTTTTGGATGGAGGAGGCTGGTTGATGTAATTCTTTGGAGTTGGCCTCCATTATGTTAATCATAGGGTCGTCTGAGACTCTATCCTCAAACGTCACCAGAGTCTTGTGGTGGTTTACCACAGGGGGGGATTGTGCACGCATGTAACATTGCTCTTCAAATAGGGACAGAGCAGCTAAATCTATTTCCAGGTTGGGAGGGAAAATTTGGGGATTGGTGGGTGGATAGGGGGTGTTGGCTTGTGTGGGTTTAATTGTGTTGCCCCATTCCGATCAATTTTCACGATCTCAGCGCTAATGAAAGTATCTCGGATGTGCAGTCTAGGACGGGGCTTTTTCTCTAAGTTGATTCCTCGAGCTCTAGTAGCTGTTGTGGCTCGGGCTTTCTCCTTAGCCTCTCGGACTTCCTCTTTTGTGGGCTTGTAACTTACCCCAAATCTGACCTGCTGCCCACCTTTGGCCTTAACTGACTCTTTTCTTCCTTGTAATCGGGGTCCTAATCCCCTTCCTCTCTGATAGCCCCATTTCTGGAGCATGGCCACTGCCGCTACCATTTCGCATCTGGTTTTTAAAGTGATGCTTTCCGGAGGTTCTGAGATTACTGCTGATACCTCATATTCAAAACTGTGGAGGTCCGTATCTTCAGTAGTGTGCGGTATATCTAGTGTCATGGGGTTCTCGATGTTGTGGGTGGCTTTTTCTTTTTCAACTTGTCCCTCCCTTATGATGGTGATTATCTTCTGCCTAGATACAAACTTAAGCTTCCGGTGCAGTGTCGAAGGTACTACCCCTACTTCATGTAATCAGGGGCGTCCCAATAACAGGTTGAAAGAAGATTTGATATCCATTACTTGAAAAGGTATGGAAAAGATCATTGGCCCGATTACTAGCTCAAGATCAACTTCCCCAATTATTTCCTTTCTTGTATTATCAAACCCTCTAACACTAGTTTTTGTTGGCCTCAGCATACAAGGGTCCACACCTATTTTGGTGGCAGTTCTCAACGGGCATACATTCAGAGTGGACCCATTATCGATCAGTACCAGTGGGATTATCATGTTCCTGGCCTCTACAATGATGTTGAGGGATTTAGAATGATTATTTCCCTCCTCCGGTAAATCTGCATCTGAAAAAGAGATGGCATTGGGAGCCATCACCTGCCCGATTATTTGCCCAACCTCATCCGGACTCACTTGAAGAGACATATGTGCATTCTTTAATGCCTGCATTAGAGCTTGAAAATGGAGTGGGGACATCATTAGTAAATCCCAGACCGTGATATGGGCCGGCATTCTTCTGAGCTGGGTTTCCAATATGTGCTTTCGGCTCATTTTTTCAAACGGGTTTACTGCGGTGGTATCCTTCTTTCCCTCTGGTCGGGCCGATGCTGGTGCGTCCGGTTGTTTAGAGATCTTCCTTGACCGAGTGACAAAATCAACTGCCCTTTCCTGGCTGCTGCCTGTATTGACGTTCGTTTGATTATAACTGAGGGGGACTTGATGAGGATTATATGTTTGTCCCAAGATTTGGAATGGGGTAACCGGGGCTACTGGAGATATTGTTGTTGATGGACTAGGATGGGTGGGCCGAACCCGGTTAATTTCAGTAAGGGATGGGCAGGTGGAAAAAGTAGGCCAACGGGGGGTTGGTGAGGTTTGTGGATGACTGTATCGGGAGTGATGTGACGGAGGTGGGTCATTGATAACTAATGGGTGATGGAGGGGGATGGGGGACATAATCAGCCATTGGGTAATTGGTGGAGGATGTAGCGTATGGTTGATAAGAGTATATTTATACATAGTTGACGAGAGTTGGTTCTGGGAAATATGCCCTAAGATCTAAGGGTTCTATTTGCAGCGCGGGGTTAGGAAAATAATCGGCCAAGTTCAGAGGTTCAATCACCCCGATACTTCTATCTTCCCAGTCTCTCTGTAATGGTGTCAAAAAAGTTTCCTGATTGCAGATGTAATCCGCCGGGTCAAACTCCAACTCTTTATCATCCTCTTCTACCATACCAAAATGGGTCTTGGATCTGCCCCTCTGGGAGGGTGTGGGGGCAGCGGTACCTAATGCATGTTGGCATGATGGGTGGCTTGGGGAAGTGTCGAGGGGATGATTTTACCTGCCTCAATGAGGTCTTGTATCGCATGCTCTAATGGATAACATCGATCAGTTGGGTGCCCAGGTTCCTGGTGGTAATTGCAATGTGTGCTAGGATCATAACCTCTAGGGGGCGGATTTGGCAGAGGTCCTGGTTGGAGTATGGTGACCAGACCGTTTTCAACCAGTAGGGGCAAAAGGAAATTCAGGGATTGCCCTAAGGGAGTGAACACTCGGTTATATTAGGCCCTTCTCTGCTCAGGGGTCTGCTGCCCCCAGGGGACATTGTTATGCCTCAGAGCCTGATTTGTTGGTGTTGCCTCAAACTGAAAGGGTACAATGCTAGTATTGGGTTGTGTGTTCTTTATAGTTTGGACATCTGCCCTGGTTCTTTTCTCATTTCTCTGCTCTGTGAATTTTTGGACTCCACTGGCCCCATTGGACACATTCTTGTTTAAACGCCCCTCTCTAATTGCGTCCTCACAACGATTGGCGTTCCTCACCAAATCAGCAAAGTTGGACTGCTATTGGTAAACGAGGAAGTTTGAGATGACTGGCAAGGTATTTTTCATCTACTCATCGTCAGGTATTCTATTTCTTACCTGAGCTGTCAGTGCTCTCCAACGCCCAAGGTAATCGCTGAAGGTCTCACTAGGGTTCTGCTTTAACCGGGCCAGATCTGACTTGCGAGGTTCAATGTCTATATTGTAGACATACTGCTCTTGGAATAAATGCGTTAGATCTTTTCATGTCTTTATCATGGATGGTTCTAGGGAAGTGAACCATCTCAAGGCCGGGCCCGCCAGACTTTTCTAAAAGACCTTTATAAGCAGACGCTCATCTCCCCCATATTGGCACATGTCCCCACAGTAGGCCTTGAGCTATGCGATAGGGTTGCCTGTGTCGTTATATTTATCAAAGGCCGACATTTTGAATTTCGGGGGTAAGGGGACTTCTACAAATAGACACAAGTCCGAGAAGTCCGTGGCATGAATTTCGGCTCCACCCATCTTTAATAGCTGCTTATGGATTTTGTCCAGTTGTTCTTTCAACTGCTCAGACTCTTTAGATAGTGGAGCTGCTTTTTCAATGGTTGGCCTTGATTCACTTTGTGCTACCAGGGGGTTGGTGATTATGGGTGGTGGGGGGTTAAAGCTAGTGAATGCCCCTGTATAGGCTCCACTATTCCTGATCTCATCCTCCTCGTACTGTGGGTCTACATATGGTGCAGTGAGGGTGAGATTTTCATGTTGGTGCTGATTGGGCTGGATGGGTGCCGGGTGGGACCATTGGAGGTGAGGGAAGTTCTGTGGAGTAATGGGGTGAATGGAAATTAGATTTTGGGTTGGGCCCTGATAGGGCCATTGTGTTTGAGGGAAAGCTTGGAGATGACTTTGGGGTGTAGGGACATGGGTTAATTGGGTTGATGGAGGATAGGTGTCAGGTTCCCGCCTTGGGTCGGGTGGGAGGTTTGCGTGTGAGGGAGATATTGAAGGAATTGTGGAGGGTATGGGTATGAGGACCCAAGGCTTGGGCCTTACTGGGTTTGGGTAAAGGGTACGGAACTTGGACGGTTTTGGGCCATGGGGCCTTGGGAAATTTGGCCCATTGGGCCTTGGTAGGTCTGGCCTATTGGGCCTTGGTGGGTATGGATGATGGGGGTTTGGGCTATTGGGCCTTGGTGGGTGTGGATGATGGGGGTTTGGGCCACTGGGCCTCAGTTGGTTTGAGGTAATGAAGCATGGAGACTTGGGAATGTGTGTGATGGGTTGGAAGATGTGTGGTGAGAATGAGGGGGGATGTTTTGGGAGGCTTTCCAACTAGTGTAAGCTCGGACCATCTCATCCATCATGGCCATTAGAGAGGGATTTGATGGAGATGGTTCATTTGAGGGTATTTGAGGGGTGGATGATGTAGATGTGTGGGAAAAATTGGGCATGGCCTTGGTAAAATTGAGCATGACCTAGGTAAATGGGGGAATATGGGGTGGATCAGAGAAACTAGGTGCGGGTGGATCGGATATATGTTGGGAGGATAAAAAATGGGGTATGTTGGTGAAGGTGGAAAATTGGGTCGGGTTTTAAATGGAGGTGAATGGAAATTATGGCTGATTTGGCATGGACATGAGGGGAGAAATGGGCATGGTTTGGGAAAATGATGGAGAGTAGGGTGTTGGATTTTGGGTGTTTGGATGGGAAAATGGGGGCACCGAAAGGGCCGGTAGCGGTAAAGGGAGATTGGGTGAGGGGGATGGATGCGAAAATCTCTTCCGAATGGGAATGAGTTGGGGAATCCGGCGGGGATGAGTTGGGATCGGCGTATGCCGGATCCACCGCCCATGACATGACTCGGTGGTGGGTGGGGTACGGGTGCCTTGGATGGGGCCCGTAATGCTTCCTCCTTCCTGTACGGGATGATGGAGGGCAAGATGATGTCGTTGTGCGGACACCACAAATCTCTATTTTTTTTTTTCGGCTTTTGATTATTAATTTTTTTTTGAAAACTTTATAAATGAAATGATTAAGGATTCAGAGACCTTTGAATTCCTGTCTCGGGTGGCTTTCGCACCCTAAATAAGCCCTGCGGCAAGATCCCGATGCGCTTCGAAAGAGTCAAAAGGGAAACCTTTGATCTATTAAAGGCACAAAAATCAATGCAAACAATCCGATCCCCTGGAGCGGGTAAACAAGAAGTCACCCCCTTTTGACCGGCGGGGGCGTATTGGGTGTCGAATATTGCGTGGCCTAAATAGAGGTGCTAAAATCACTAATCGGGGAATCCGGGAGGGTGAGATAGGCCACAAATTCGGGCTACACTATCTTAAACAGACTTGGCGCAAGTATTAGATGCGCCAAGCCAAAATGCTCAGGTTTTAAGTCTGGCGCATGTATTAGTTGCACCAGAGCACTTATGGGAACTTTTGGCTTGGCGCATGTATTAGTTGCGCCAGGCAATTTTAGACAGTTTGATAGCAGAAACAGCAACCCGAAATGAGTCTTTTTTTGGTTTTTTTGGAAGCTATGCTTCCGGGGACAGACTGCTTAATTGTATTGGGTCTCTCCTCACCGAACCTAAGGGATACAAGGCCTGTGCGGGTCTACTAGCGCTCTCTTCCCACGGGTTTTAGGCTATGTAACGAGAAGGTTACCCACCCGATATACCTCCAGTGCAAGCGCTTTCTCAGATACTAGGTGGGCTGGAACTTTTCCGGATCATCACCACTAGAGGCTGCCGCCGTACTAAGAACCAGAAATTTATATGTTTGCCTCGAAAAACCCAACCCCTTGAAAAACTACCCCTGCAAAATTCAACTAAGCCCCCCTTGTTGATTCAATTTTAATTTTCAATTTTAGGGGAGTTTTCTTAAAGTTCCAAGATGGGGGGTGATGGTCCCGTGCCGCCTCTACGGGCCGGCGTCCACTGATGGTATATGTTTGCAAGAAAATAGATGCGCACGTAGGCCCGCCAATTGACTAAGGCGCTTAGATGACGGAAAGATAAAGAAAATTAAATGACAATGCACAAGTAGGTCTACCAATCGGCTAAGACACTTAAATGGTGGAAAAAGAAAGAAAATTAAGTACGAAGCGCAAGTAGGCCTGCCAATCGGCTAAGGCACGTAAATGACGTAAAAGTAGGGGTGAGTGAAGAGACAAAATCGTAGGGGTAAGTAACAACAGTAAAAAAAACAGCAAAATGGTTAGTAAAATCAAATAAAATAGGCCAAACTACTCCCCAGCAGAGTCGCCATCTGTGCAACCGTGGGATTTTTGACGTTCCTGTCGCATCGATGCGTACTCTCTCAAACGTATAGTCTCCACCTGGAGTTTTTGGTGTCCCGGGAAACCTAAGTCAATATTGAAAGCACCGAAGTGCAAAAATATGACTCTGATTCCGGTCTACACCAAAGGCTCTTGGGTAGGGGCTTCGGTTATCCACCGGAAACCCGCTTGTAAGCGGTCTCTACTATGGCTGTTTGGATGTATATATATATATATATATATATATATATATATATATATAAAGAAAAGAAAAATGAGCGGCACTTCCCCTTGCCCGAAGGCACACTGATCCTATTGAGCCCTTCCCACTTGCCGAAATTTAGGCAGCATAACGGCTCAATTCTAGGATAGAGGAAAAGCAAAGAAGGTAGAGGAATAGAGGGGAGAGCCGGAGCTCTAGGGCCCTTGTAGCACCTATGTGGATCCTTGCGCGAGATCGTCTTGGTGAGCTTCTGATAGCTTGAATGGTTGGAGAACGGGTTCTAACCATTCTTTGCTTGATGTGGATCCTTGCGCTAGGCTTGATGGCTAAGGGGTAGAGGACTAGGGGATAGTTCTCTCCTAAACTCGAGGTTTTTTGATGGAAGATGGGGTCTAAGGGGACTTTTTGAATTATGGAATTTGTATGGAAGAGGTGCACCAACGTGGAGGAAAACTTTCTCTAAATATTTTCTCTTTAGGATTTTTTCAAGCCTTTTCAAAGGGAGGGGTGCCTCTCTATTTATAGGAAAAGGAGAGGTTAGGAGGGTGCTTAGAGGCTAAATAGGTTTAGCAATTAGGTAATCCTAGCATCTAAGGTTTCTTAGGTATTCAAGAGCTTGGAAAAGTGTGAAGGTAGGTTCAATGGTAGATGATAGGGTGGGGTTTCAAATGACTTAAGGGTTGCAAATAGGGTAAAGAGGGGTGCAACAGTCCTAATGAAACCCACCCTACACTTTGAGATGGTCAACAAGTCAAACCCTAGAAGTGAAATTCAAGCAAAAACCCACAGTCATTGTAGCTAAGCCTGGCGCAGGTATTACATGCGCTTGGAAAATGTACAGTGTCTAGAAGTTCAGAGTCCGCAAGGGGGGGATCCACTTATACCTGGCGCAACTAATACATGCGCCAGGCCATTTCTTGGGGAAAATGGCTTGGCGCATGTATTACATACGTCGGGCAATATCCTACGAAACTGCCTGATTTTTAAATCGCCATAACTTTTGATATATAACTCCGATTGAGGCGATTCTTAGCTTGTTGGAAAGCTGGGGAAGTTCTCTTTCCAATGGTATATAACTCAGCTCTAGCAGAGGTTTGTGTAAATTTTGGCACTCCTCTTTCCAACCACTATTCTGGCCGTTTCAGAAACTGGTCCGGGACGGGGTCTAAGGGGTTCGGGAAGGTTGGGGTTGATTCCTAAGGGTTTTGGGATGATTCCCAAGGGTTTGGGGAATGCTTTAGGAAGCCCACGGGTGCGCCCTTCTCGAAGTGTGTTCCGATCAGGCCTTGGGCCAAATTTGGGTGTCTACATTGAATCAGTTAGATGGGACAAAAAATGTCATTAAGAAGTAAATGATAAAGGGATAATGCAGCGTTGGAGACTGTAACTGTGAGGACCCAGGCTAGACTGACCCAACCCGTCTCTTAGCCCAAACTAGGCCTAGACCAGACCCAACCTAAAACCCCTATAACCCCCTTATTTCTATTTCTGCTTAGCACCCAACTCTTCTCCCACCTACCCCCATCAGTTGAACCAGAGGTTGAAGAGTGAAACTCGCTACGGAGACATGGGGCAATATGGAACCGCTGTCCGGCACCGTCCCGACGGCAGGTGCCCTAGCACACGACACCAACACCTTCATGTCACCACCAACCCTTCTGGCTATAAATAGGAGCCGACCCCCCTTCCTCTCCACCAACTATTCAACTGGTAAGGCCTTCTTCTTCTCCCTCTACTCTTCCCCATCTTTTGTTTTCTTTTGTGGCCGACTCGATCTCCGGCGATGATTATCAAAACGATCACTGCCGTCCATTTCGACGCTCGCGTGATTGCCATTACTGGGCACACTCTCGCGACTATCGTTCGCCATCGCAGTGGCGATCGGCGTCATTCTCCGTCAACGGCAATGCCGAAACCGACGATGAAACCTACCTTCCTTTTTCTGTGTTCTCCCTTCCTTCCCTGCCAAACTTCTTCTCCTTCCTCCCATTTTACCATCAGCCGACAACCACCCCCATCTTGATCCTTGTCACAGATCGGTGACATTAAAATGTCCTTTATTTTTTTGTAAATAATATATAAATAGTAAAAGCCACGCCTCATTTTTCTCTATTTTGACTCAGAACTGTGGCCTTAAAAACCTTCTTATTTTATTGTATTTTCTATTTTTATATACACTTATATAAATATGAATCTGTATATATTTATTTATATATATATTACATTCTCTATATTTTTAAAGACCTACCCTTTTATTTATTTATTTATTTTTCTATAAATGATATAGGGGTTTATAGCCCATATACTATTAGGGACATTTGGGCCTTTAATCGAGTACAAAATAGGTTAGAAAAATAATTGCATATTAGTTTTCATATCAGCCATAGTATTATAAAATATATTTTTTATTACGAAACTCAACCCATCCCAATCAATACCCTATCGGCTAACCCGTCCGTGAACCGACTCAACTCTTAACTCATATTTTCCCACGTAGTTATTCAACTCCTTGGTCGAGACATTACTTAGCACTAACACACCCTCGTTCTCATGCAGGCAACACGTTGAGCAACCCGAGCTTCAACCACCCTCATCACGATCATCAAGGAAGCGCACATCAAGGCAAGTGACCTAGCCTTATCACTCGATTTTGATTAAGTAAATTAGTACTAAGTAAATAGTGTATATATATATATATATATATATATATATATATATATATATATATATATATACGCGATTACGCGCAACCCTATAATTATGAACTGAAACCTTTAGGTAGTGTGATACATCTGTGAAACATTATTTGGTGATGATATTATAAGTATGCTAGAATAACCATGTAAGGACTTGTTCATTTATCTCTACATAATTGTGATTGTTAATTCAAATTCCGACATGGAGTAAATCGTAGTTGATTCTTGATAGCATGTCTTCTAACTGAGCACATGAGTAAGCATAGATATCGCATGAATTATCATAAATTGGTCGAAAGAGAAAATGATTGGGAAAACAGACTGATCATAGCTTATACTTCATTTCGAAAAAAATTATGAAATACCATCTTGATTATGGAAGGCATCAATCATTGTACACATGATTTTCCATTGCATACATTGTGCATCGATATAAATATATGATATTTCTTGTGTGGATCCTCCCATCGGGCAGGCATGGGTTCGGGACGAATGTCCGTGTTATTGCTTCCATTTGCGAAGTACGTATTGCCTACCTACTTGCCATGGTAAGGCGTGAAAGTTAGACATGTAATGTGATGTGGTAAGGACCACCTGGACGGAGGTGAAGTCCAAGGGGGTCACATGTGGCTGTACCATGGATCCGGTACTATAGTAGTAGAATCTACAGTTATAAACGTGTAGACGCTGATGTTAAGCTATTTTCTTTTGTTTTCCTTTCAAAGAAAAACGCCATGTTTTTGACACATACACCTCGTTCATACTTGATGATAGTGCACATGCAATGTATTGGGAACGATTGGCGAAACCGTTTATATATATATACAACTCCTGCTGAAATCGATAGAATGTTCATCTATGAATTGTCTTTCATCTTGTTATTAAGACGTAGTTTACTAGATATTATTAGGGGGCAACTTGTTGAGTTTATCTCACTCCCGTTGTTAACATTGTAGCGGCGGATCAAGTTAATAATCAAACTTCTCAAGAGGAGACGTTAGAGGATCTCCTGAATTAGAATCAAGGAGTTAGTCGGGCCTTGCGTTGGTTGTAAGGGTTTTGGAATTGTAATTGTATTCACGATAAATAATGAATTGTAACAATGATGTACCCTTATTTCTTTGTGATCATGAATGGAATATTGGATGATGTGTTTTGGTTAACCTTTAGTTCTGTTTTGATTATTGAATTTGCTCATGCTCCGAAGTTCGCAGTGTATAGAATTTTGGGGCGTGACAGTTTGGTATCAAAGCATAGGTTTAGTGAAACCTTAGGAGGCCTTAGGGAGTGGACCCATAGGCTAGGATTAGAATGAGTAACCACTATCCGATGATGACACTATGTCCCTTGGTATTCAGGAAATGACGATGAGAAGGACAGCGAGAAAAACGACTGGACTGCCCCAATCCTACCATTATAGGATGGCCTGCCACCATGTACCTCAGGGGGCGTTCGGAATTATCTATGACAACGTATATCAGGGACGTCAAGTAGAACGCGCTCTTCCTCCACCTATCTTAACCGAATATCGACCCTCCAGGGAAGAAGTGGCAGACAACTTTGAAGACCCTGAAGAGGAAACATACCATCTCTGTGAAGGAGAGATGAGCGACCCAAGTGAGGACGAACGAGATACAGAAGAACTGGACGGTGAGGAAGAATTAGACGATGCGGAAGAACTGGGTGATGCAGAAGACGTGGACTATGACGAAGAAAACGCTGCTGAATACGACGTCATCCAAATCTTTGACTACATTGGATCAGAGACGACCGAGGAAGAACACTCTAAGGTTAACGATACCCGTTTGGCCAAAATTAAACAGGGATAGATAGGAAATTTGTAAGGAACTGTAACGATCTAAAGAAGGAAAACCTCAAGGTCTTTAGGTAAGGAACTAGACTTGTAGCGTAGGGTCTCTTTTTGTTAAGGTTTAGAATAGATGTGAACTCTTACGTAGCGACTACTCAGATGAAGCCTTAAACTATGAAAGTTCTTTTTGTAGCAATCATGCTTGTGTAATTGTCAATCTATGAATGAAATGAACTATTTTTCTCTTGTTTTATTTGATTGAGTCGTGGACATAGCATAGTAATAATAATGTTTTGGTAAATAAGGGAAAGTGACTAGACTATATTTTATTTTATATATAGATGGTACGAGGACGAGGCATCAGGACGCCACGCACTAGGAGGCCCGTAACACTTGCAAACAAACCGCCTATTCCACCTGCATCTGATACTACCGCTCGGGCCCTGGAAGCCATTGCTGTTGCCCTAACTCACCTGGTCCCTAACAGGAATGGTTCGACGTCAACTAACACGAATCACACTGACTGTGGAGGCGATTTGGAAAGATTCAAGAAATTGAACCCCCCAACCTTTACAGGCACCACCGATTCTTTGGTAGCCGAGCGATGGATTGAGGATGTTGAAAAGATACTCGAAGCAATGAGATGCACAGAAGAGCAAAAGGCTAGATTCGCCATCTTCCTGTTGGCTAGAGAGGCATACCGTTGGTGGCAATTGGTGGAAAGATCAGAGTTAGCAGCAAGAGAAGTCGTTGCTTGGGATAGATTCGTAGGGATATTTTTCGAAAAGTATTTTCCCCGACATGTCCGAGAGCATAAAGGAGCTGAATTTGCTAAACTTGGTATGCAAGGCCAGTTAAATGCGACCTAGAACGATTCTACAAACACCAACTCACAGATGGAGAAAGGGCGCATAAATTCGAATATGGCCTTAAACCTGATATTCAAGAACGCCTCTCCGTGTTATTCTCTGAAGACTACAAACTATCAGTTAGAAGAGCCTTGAAGGCGGAAGAAGATATAAAATGAAACCGCTCAACTCATGAGAAGCGTAAGGACCTGGTAGGCGGAGACTGGCGAGCACCTTCCTTCCAACACGCAGCACCAAAACGAACCCGATTCGAAGACACACGAGTTGGATTTACGAGGCCGTCATGCACAGTATGTGGAAAGAGCCATGGCAACGCACCATGTCGGTACGCAACGGCTACCTGTTATAACTGTGGAGAACCAGGACATGTATCACGAGCTTGCTCCAAGCCGCCGAGACACTGCTTCGGATGCGGGAGGACAGGACACGTGGTAAAGGACTGCCAAGCATCAAGAAATCCCCAACAGTTTAGACAACCATTTTCATCTCATCAGCAACAACAACGTGCACAACCAGTTCAGTTTCATGCAGGACGACCTACCCAGCAGCGACCCCAGCAAGGACAGCAACCACGCTGTAATGCGCAAGGGCGAGTGTTCGCCATGACTCAACGAGATGCCGAAACCTCGGAGACGGTAATCCAAGGTAATGTTCCAATCTTCAAAACCGCAGCAAAAATTTTATTTGACTCTGGAGCCACACACTCCTTTGTATCACCATCTTTTGCACAATCCTTGAAATCCAAACCTCAACCTTTAGACTTTGCACTCACCTTCACTAACCCAATTGGAGATTCCCTAATTACTGATACGATATACAAAGATTGCGCCGTAGAAATAGATGGTCGGCAATTGGCCGCCAACTTGATTCTGCTCGATATGGTAGACTTCGATGTTATTTTAGGCATGGATTGGCTTACCTCTCACCATGCAAGTATTGATTGCTTTCGAAAGCGAGTTAGTTTTCGTATCCCGGGTCAACGAAGATTCTCATTTCAGGGTACTGTTAGGACTCCTAATTCACCCATCATTTCAGCCATTAAAGCTAGACGATTTCTTTCAAAAGGTTGCCAGGGTTACCTAGCGTACGTCATTAGCAAGGATAAGAGTGAGCCCGAAATAGAGTCAATCCCCATTGTCAATGAATTTGTTGATGTTTTTCCGGACGACTTACCTGGACTACCTCCCATCCGAGAGATTGAGTTTGTGATAGACTTACTCCCAGAGACACATCCCATTTCGAAGGCTCCTTATCGCATGGCACCAACGGAACTCCAAGAGCTCAAGAACCAGTTGGAAGAACTACTAGAGAAAGGACTCATCCACCCAAGTGTGTCACCCTGGGGCGCACCGGTCTTGTTCGTAAAGAAGAAGGACGGATCCATGAGGCTATGCATTGACTACCGGCAGCTGAACCAAGCCACCATCAAGAACAAGTATCCATTACCTAGAGTCGATGATCCCTTCGATCAACTTCAAGGCGCAACGGTTTTCTCAAAGATTGACTTGAGGACGGGCTACCACGAACTAAGGATCAAGGAAGGCGACGTGGCAAAGACGGCATTTCGAACCCGCTATGGACACTACGAGTTTCTAGTGATGCCTTTTGGCTTGACAAACACTCCAGCCACATTCATGGACATGATGAATAGAGTTTTCAAACCCTTCTTAGATAAGTTTGTAGTGGTGCTTGTTGATGACATTTTAATCTACTCCAAGAACCGAACCGAACACGAGGACCATCTAAGGATAGTTCTGCAAATCTTAAGGGAGCACCAACTGTATGGGAAGCTGAAAAAGTGTGAGTTTTGGCTAGACGAAGTATCTTTCCTAGGACACATAATCTCGGGAAAAGGAGTATCTGTTGATCCAACCAAGATTGAAGCTACAGTAAACTGGGAGAGACCAAGGAACACAACGGAGGTTAGAAGCTTCTTAGGACTAGGTGGATATTATCAACGCTTCGTGAAAGATTTCTCTAGGATAGCAACTCCAATGACAAAGCTCACAAGGAAAGGCGCTAAGTTTGAATGGGGTGACGATTGTGAGAAAAGCTTCCAAGAGTTGAAGGAAAAGTTGACAACAGCACCAGTACTGACGATTCCATCTGGAAGTGGAGGATTCGAAGTCTATAGCGATGCTTCGGGAAGAGGATTAGGCAGTGTACTTATGCAGCACAAGAAATTCGTCGCCTATGCGTCCAGACAACTAAAGCCTCATGAAGAGAATTACCCCACCCACGATTTGGAACTAGCAGCGGTCATCTTCGCATTAAAGATCTGGAGACACCACCTGTACGGGGAAAAGTTCGACATCTTCACCGATCACAAAAGCTTGAAGTATATTTTCACACAGAAGGAGCTGAATATGCGACAAAGGTGTTGGATAGAGTGCCTGAAGGACTACGATTGCACCATTCAATATCATCCTGGTAAAGCAAATACGGTAGCAGACGCGTTGAGTCGGAAATCTGCAGGAACCCTCGCCGCACTGATGATGAAGAAGTAGAAGTTACATGAAGATTTTGGAAATTTGAGCACGACTATTCAAGAAGTAGAACCCAAGTTCGTGCGTGCAAATCTGAGCATGCAATCCACGATAGTCGAAAAGATAAAGGAGGGGCAACGCGAGGACCCAGAGATCTTAAAGATGTTTGAGGAAGTCAAGAAGGGAGAAAGACTAGAGTTCACGGTGACCTCAGATGGCTTGCTGAGGTATCGAGATCGATTGTGTGTACCAGCCATTGCCGAAGTAAAGAAGGGACTGCTAGACGAGGTGCACAAGTCCAGATACGTTGTGCATCCAGGTAGCACCAAGATGTACCATGATCTAAAGCGCCACTTCTAGTGGAATAACATGAAAAGGGAGATCGCCGAGTACGTCTCAAGATGCCTCACGTGTCAACAGATTAAAGCCGAGCATATGAAACCTTCGGGACTGTTATAGCCATTACCGATACCAGAATGGAAGTGGGAGCGCATCAACATGGACTTCATCACCGGACTACCAAAGACGAGGAACGGCTACAATTCAATTTGGGTGATAATAGACGGACTCACCAAGCACGCACACTTTCTCCCCATCAAGGTTACTCAGATGACGGAGAGTCTTGCAAAACTATACATCAAAGAGATTGTTCGATTGCATGGTGTACCTGTGATAACTGTATCGGATCGAGACTCAAAGTTCACCTCAGGAATTTGGAAGAAAGTTCAAGATAAATTAGGTTACGGTTTGCCAAAGATCGCTTTCCACCCTCAGACGGATGGGCAAGCAGAAAGGACGATTCAGACGCTGGAGGATATGCTACGAGCATGTGTATTGGACTTCAAAGGAAGCTGGGAGGACCACTTACCCTTAATCGAGTTCGCCTACAACAACAGCTACCAAGCAAGTATACAGATGGCACCTTTCGAAGCCCTCTACGGGAGACCCTGTCGATCGCCTGTATGTTGGAGCGAAGTCGGAGAACGAAGTCTACTCGGACCAGAGCTAGTGCAACAAACCACGGAGAATATCAAGCTCATTCGCGAACGTCTACTCACCACCCAAAGTCGACAGAAAAGCTTCGCTGATCATAAACGAAAGGAACGCGAGTTCGACGTCGGAGATCTTGTACTTCTCAAGGTGTCACCAACCAAGGGAGTGTTTAGATTTGGGAAGAAAGGAAAACTTAGTCCTAGATTCATCGGACCATTCAAAATCCTACGGAGAGTCGAAAAAGTTGCATATCAATTAGCCCTACCCCCAGCCCTCTCCAATGTACACGATGTATTTCACGTATCCATGTTGCGACCATATAAGTTCGATCCCTCACATGTTCTAGACCCTACTCGCGTGTTAGACTTCGAACAGCTCAACATCCAAGAAGACCTATCGTACGTCGCATCACCTGTGCAAATCCTCGATTGGCAGAGTCATTGCGTAAGATCGAAGCGAATACTGCGGGTAAAAGTTCTTTGGAAACATCACACGGGCGACGAAACAACATGAGAACGCGAGGATGAGATGCGTCAGGAGCACCCACACTTGTTTAACGACACTAGGTAAATTTCGAGGACGAAATTTTTATAAGGAGGGGAGAATGTGAGGACCCAGGCTAGACTGACCCGACTCGTCTCTTAGCCCAAACTAGGCCCAGACCAGACCCAACCTAAAACCCCTATAACCCCCTTCTTTTTATTTCTGCTTAGCACCCAACTCTTCTCCCACCTATCCCCAATCAGTTGAACTAGACGTTGAAGAGTGAAACCCGCTACGGAGACATTGGGCGATATGGAGCCGCTGTCCGGCACCGTCCTGACGGCAGGCGCCTTGGCACACGACACCAACACCTTCACGTCACCACCAACCCTTCTGGCTATAAATAGGAGCCGACCCCCCTTCCTCTCCACCAACTATTCAACTGGTAAGGCCTTCTCCTTTTTCTTCTTCTCCCTCTACTCTTCCCCATCTTCTGTTTTCTTTTGTGGCCGGCTCGATCTCCGGCGATGATTATCAAACCGATCACTGCCGTCCATTTCGACGCTCGCGTGATTGCCATTACTGGGCACACTCTCGCGACTATCGTTCGCCATCGCAGTGGCGATCGACGTCATTTTCCGTTAACGGAAATGCCGAAACCGACGATGAAACCTACCTTCCTTTTTCTGTGTTCTCCCTTCCCTGCCAAACTTCTTCTCCTTCCTCCCATTTTACCATCAGCCGACAACCACCCCCATCTCGATCCTTGTCACAGATCAGTGACATTAAAATTTCGTTTATTTTTTTGTAAATAATATATAAATAGTAAAAGCCACGCCTCATTTTTCTCTATTTTGACTCAGAACTGTGGCCTTAAAAACCTTCTTATTTTATTGTATTTTCTATTTTTATATACACTTATATAAATATGAATCTGTGTATATTTATTTATATATATATTACATTCTCTATATTTTTAAAGACCTACCCTTTTATTTATTTATTTATTTTCTATATATGATATTGGGGTTTATAGCCCATATACTATTAGGGACATTTGGGCCTTTAATCGAGTACAAAATAGGTTAGAAAAATAATTGCATATTAGTTTTCCTATCAGCCATAGTATTATAAAATATATTTTTTAGTACGAAACTCAACCCATCCCAATCAATACCCTATCGGCTAACCCGTCCATGAACCGACTCAACTCTTAACTCATATTTCCCCACGTAGTTATTCAACTCCTTGGTCGAGACATTACTTAGCACTAACACACCCTCGTTCTCATGCAGGCAACACGTTGAGCAACCCGAGCTTCAACCACTCTCATCGCGATCATCAAGGAAGCGCGCATCAAGGCAAGTGACCTACCCTTATCACTCGATTTTGATTAAGTAAATTAGTACTAAGTAAATAGTATATATATACGCGATTACGCGCAACCCTATAATTATGAACTGAAACCCTTAGGTAGTGTGATACATCTGTGAAACATTATTTGGTGATGATATTATAAGTATGCTAGAATAACCATGTAAGGACTTGTTCATTTATCTCTACATAATTGTGATTGTTAATTCAAATTCCGACATGGAGTAAATCGTAGTTGATTCTTAATAGCGTGTCTTCTAATTGAGTACATGAGTAAGCATAGATATCGCATGAATTATCATAAACTGGTCGAAGGAGAAAATGATTGGAAAAACAGACTGATCATAGCTTATACTTCATTTCGAAAAACATTATGAAATACCATCTTGATTATGGAAGGCATCAATCATTGAACACATGATTTTCCATTGCATACATTGTGCATCGATATAAATATATGATATTTCTTGTGTGGATCCTTCCATCGGGCATGTATGGGTTTGGGACGAATGTCCGTGTTATTGCTTCCGCTTGCGAAGTACGTATTGCCTTCCTACCTGCCATGGTAAGGCGTGAAAGTTAGACATGTAATGTGATGTGGTAAGGACCACCTGGACGGAGGTGAAGTCCAAGGGGGTCACATGTGGCTGTACCATGGATCCGGTACTATAGTAGTAGAACCTACAGTTATAAATGTGTAGCCGCTGATGTTAAGTTATTTTCTTTTGTTTTCCTTTAAAAGAAAAATGTCATGTTTTTGACACATACACCTCATTCATACTTGATGATAGTGCACATGCAATGTATTGGGAACGATTGGCAAAACCGTTTATATATATACAACTCCTGCTGAAATCGATAGAATGTTCATCTATGAATTGTCTTTCATCTTATTATTAAGACGTAGTTTACTAGATATTATTAGAGGGCCACTTGTTGAGTTTATCTCACTCCCGTTGTTAACATTGTAGCGGCGGATCAAGTTAATAATCAGACTTCTCAAGAGGAGACGTTAGAGGATCTCCTGAATTAGAACCAAGGAGTTAGTCGGGCCTTGCGTTGGTTGTAAGGGTTTTTGGAATTGTAATTGTATTCACAATAAACAATGAATTGTAATAATGATGTACCCTTATTTCTTTGTGATCATGAATGGAATATTGGATGATGTGTTTTGGTTAACCTTTAGTTCTGTTTTGATTATTGAATTTGCTCACGCTCCGAAGTTCGCAGTGTATAGAATTTTGGGGCGTGACAGTAACCCCTGCGAAAAAGGAGTACACACCTCTTAGTGCGAAACTTTGTTAGTGAATTATAGATTTTGACAATAGGCATATTGATCCATGAAAGCCCTCTTTTCACAAAATTTTAAAGAATATAAGAATTTACTTCGTTTCTAAAGTGCACTAGAGCTCTAACGAGAGTTTTTCCTGTCCCTTTGATAAAACTTCAATATGAAATATTATCCTTATTTCATGAGGAGTATGAGAAGTAAGCAAAAGTATTCGTAGTAAATAAAATGATCTTCCAAGACTAATGAATAGTTAATTTCACCTCAAGTATCTCTAGGTAATACTGCTCAGGAGATAAATTTTCTCTTAAAAATATTAATCTCATACTCTCAGTCAAGAAAAAAGATAGACCTATTTTTTTCACAAACCATGCAATTTATATGATGTTGATCAGTCTGCTTTCCTGTTCTCTCTCTCACTTTTTAAATTCGCTTAATTAAAAATCAAATTTTGTTCATTGGTTCTCGCTTATCTTCTTTACACAATCAATGTGTCAACCATGCGGAATAAACTTGGAACATAGCCGAAATTATGTATTGATGTGGGTCCTCAGTCCAATTTGAAATGTATACTCCTATGATGCAGGGATGGAGGAGCTTTTATATCAAGTGGCACAAAGAGATGGCCGATAGAGCTTCTTCTGTAGTTAAGTTTGTGGAACAGCGCTCTTTATTTGATTCGCTTGAAGTTGGAGATTATTTGAAAGCTATTGGAGATCTTCATTCGATGGAACTCGGATTTAAGGATGTTCAGCTGTTTTTGTTCCCAACAAAACAAAATATTCTACTAAATTTGATCGGAATACACTATTCCCTGTTTTGGTTAAGGATATCAGTAAGTAATCCTTTGTATAATTTTATATGAAGCTATCTCTTAGTGTTATATTTATTTTAATCTTTTTATGTGGGTAGAGTACAAATTGCAGATGTTCATTTGATGCTTCTTTGGTCATTGTTCAGTGGTTTAATTTTTTAATTTTTAATTTTTTTTCACAATAGATGATGATCTATAAACAATGACATGGATATGAGTTGTCAAACATGTCATCTTCAAAAAGGCCGGTACATGGTCATACATGCAGACACATGCTGACACACATGCTGGGTTATATTTTTTATATAAAAATTTCGTACAATAAAATAAATATTGGAAAGCTACTAAATGATTTTATGCAAATTATAGAAAATCTAGAATCATAAATAAAAAACTGAATTTTAATATATAAAAAGAGAAGATAATTAGGGTTTGGTTAGTGGTGAAGGTGGGATCGAGTGGTATTAGTTTAGGGTTACAATGGTAGAGAAAGGAGAGAGAAAGTGAGAGAATGCTTAGTGAGTTAATTTCACTCACTAGCAATAATTGTATATATACTAAGTGAAATCAATTACATACACACCCACTATCTCTAACACCACACCACACACTAATTACATTAACTACATTTACGCCACTCAAGTATACTAACATTCCCCCTCAAGCTGGAGCATGTATATTGACCATGCCCAACTTAACAACATTTCTAAGAGTACTAGGCCCAACGACCTTGGTCAAAATATCGGCAAGCTACTAAGAGGATTCAATATCAATTATAATATTTGTCTTGTCCCATACTTGCTCTCGAACATAATGAATATCAACCTTAATGTGCTTAGTTCTCCCATGAAGAACAGAGTTAGAACCAATCTTCTCTGCAGCCTTGTTGTCACAGTAAAGTAGAACAAAATCAGAAATAGGATAACCAAGCTCAGATAGAAGAGAGCGTAACCGCAAAATTTCACAAGTTTCATGTGCAATAGCTATGCGCTTGGCTTCTACACTAGATTTAGACACAACGACCTACTTCTTATTTTTTCAGGCAACCAGGTTGCCTCCCAAGAATACACAATATCCTGAAGTGGACCGTGATTAGTAATAGGTCCAACCCAATCGGCATCAGTATAAGCAGAGATGCTCATAGGACCACAAGCACGATATATCAATCCAAACCCTGGGCTGGACTTGATAAATTTGAGAATACGACGAATGACAACGAGGTGGACGGTACGAGGGGCATGCATAAACTGACTTACAAGACTGACAACAAATGTAATATCAGGGATTGTGAGATAAATCAATCTCTCCAATCTCTGTTACTCATGAGGTTCTGGAAGTAAGTCGTTATCCTTCTTATGAATAGAAAGCTTTTGATCCATAGGCGTGGTTGATGGTTTGCAACCCAACAATCCCGTGTCACACAACAAATCTATGACATATTTTCTCTGAGAGACAAATATTCCTTTCGAGATCTAGCAATTTCGAATCCAAGGAATTACTTGAGATTCTTCATATCTTTAGCTTCAAATATTGCCCCGTACGCTCTTAGTCTAATTAATAAAAGCATAATCATCACCAGTATGAATAATATCGTCCACATAGATAAGAAGGATAGCACAACCGGAAGGACTAGAGTGAATGAATACAGTATGATCCGAGTGACATCATTGGAATCCCAAGTCAACAACAACATTCTAAAGTGGTGAACCATGCTCTGGGAGACTGCTTCAACCCCTATATAGATTTACGAATGCGGCAAACATTTCCAGTCTCCTCCTGAAGCAGGAAACCAGGAGGAGGATCCATATGCACTTCTTCTAGTAGATCACCATGAAGAAACGTGTTCATCACATAAAGCTAATGAAAAGGTCGACTCTGCATTGCAGCCAGGGAGAAAATAACACGAACTGAAGTTAACTTGGCTATTGGAGCAAAGGTAGCTTCGTAATCGATTCCATGAGTTTAAGTAAACTCTTTAGCGACTACTAGAACTTTATACCGAGAAACAAAACCGTCCGGATTGTGCTTGATTGCAGAGACCCATTTGCAGCCAACAATTTTCTTCTCTGGTGAAAGAGGAGCCATGTCCCATGTATGATTCTGCTGTAAGACATGCATCTCATCGACCATAGCAACTCGTCAGGAGTGGTGATCAAGGGTCACACCAACAGTCTAGGGGATCATCTCATAGTCTATGGTAGATAGAAAGGCCTGGTAGGCTGGAGAAAATCTTGATAACAAACAAAATTGGCAAGATGATAAGGGGTCGCCCGAGCGTGAACCCCTTTCCTGAGAGCGATTGGAAGAACCAAATCATTAGTAGAAAATGAAGGGGAAAACATCAGCTGGATCAGGGATACTTACAGGAGCTGAAGTCACTACTTCAGAGGATGCTGGAGGAGGCACTAGGACGGTTGGATCATGCCACCTGCGACGTACATAACTAAACACCCCCTTCCATTGCCGAGTGATCGGAAGGTCCTGAAGAGCTGGTAATGGAAGAGGAGGGGCAGGGGTAGGAGTATGACGTTCGTCAGAAAAATGTGACATCCATGGAAGTGTAAAAACGACTAGTGAGAGGATCAATGGTACCCTTTATAAATAGTAGAGTACCCAACAAATAGACACATGATAGCCTTATCATCTAATTTCTACTGAGCGGAATGAAGGTCCTGGACAATACAAGTTCAACCAAACACTCGAGGCTCAACAGAAAAAAGATGATCAGTGGGTCTAAGAGTGATGAGGAGAATGACCAGCCAATGCTCTAGATGGGGTGCGATTCATGAGGAAGCAAGCAGTAAGTAGTGCTAAATGCCAGTAAGGTTTTGGCACATACATGCCATGGAGTAAGCAACGAGTTAATCTCAGATGATGCCTATTCTTAGGCTCGACAACACCATTTTGTTGAGGAGTATAAGGACAAGAAAATTGATGAATAATGTCATGCATTTTCAAATAATCAGTAAAGGATTAAGACGTATACTCCCCTCCATTGTCAGACCTCAGAATATTCACAATAGCACCGTATTAATTTTTAACTAAGGCATGAAATGCCTGAAATTTAGCAAACACTTCACTCTTATTTTTCAATAAATATGGGCAAGTACATCTAGTTTTGTTATCAATAAAGGTAACATAATACTGAAAACCGTCAACAAAAGTAATTGGGGAGGGACCCCACACATTAGAGTGCACAATATGAAATGGAACGTCAAATTTTGCATATTTGATGGATAAGAATGTTTAACATGTTTTGAGAGTTCACAAACAACGGATTGAAATTTAATTGAACTGCAAAGAGATTTAAAATTACGAATAAAAGAGTACAAGGTTTGAAATCTAATATGTCCAAGTTTGGTCTGCCACAAGGATAAAGTCTCAAGGCTAACACTAACAAGAAAAAGAAAACAGAGGAGGAAACAGTAGTAGCTCCATCAACAACAACCAAGGTAGTTATGATGGTGTGGCGAGGTCATGGCGAAGAGGCTCGCTATGCCATGGCGTGGCCATAGCGAGACTATTTATTATTGTAATTTTAAAAAAAATTATTTTATCTATTAATAAGTAGTATTCTTTTTTTATATATTTTTTATATAAGAAAAAAAATATAGGAAGAAAAAACTGTAACTACTAAAGCATCGTACTTTGATTCTAATATTGGTGATTTCATGTTCTAGGAATAAACAAATATCAATAAATACAAATCAAATATGAAAATCAAAGAAATTTGCAACATGGTAAGTATAAATAAATAAATAAGAAAGATCAACAAATATAGAATATTAAAAAATATGAAATATTAAATACACATACGGTAGTATCACCGATGCTGAAGTTTCAGCAACGCTAGTGTTGGTAGCTGTTGTGACGAGAGAGAGAGAGAGAGAGAGAGAGTCGAGAATTTTATAACTTATAAGTTGAGGTTTTGTGACTTATAAGTTAACTTTTGTAACTTGTATATCATAAAAATGTCATAACTTAAAAGTATTATACGTTATTATCCAAAAAATAAAATAGTGCATATAGCAATGTCATAATGCTATTCCGCCATGGCGACGCTATGACGTCACTATTTAGCTATCATGGCTATTTGGTTATATATGGCGTTTTCCATCGCCATTTGCCATGACGAGGCCATAACGAGGCTATAGCGTGACCTTGACAACCATGACAACAATAGTAGGTTTGCTAAAGTTCGCTGCAAGTAGTACAGTCTACCTCGCTCAACGCCTCTACCAACAATCCTCTTCTTAGTAAGCTCCTGAAACATACAATGAGTAAGGTAAAAGATCACACAACAATTTTGTTTCTTGGCAATACTACTAATTGATAGGATAGTAGTTGGAACTGAGAAACATGCAAAACATGACACAATGATAAAGAAGAAGATATTGGAATGGTCGTAACCCTTAGAATGTGAGTAAAGGAACTATGCGCAATGTGAACCTGAGAGGGAGAAGAAGAGGGAAAGTATAGAGAGTATCCTTGAGACTCACCTGTCATATGACCTGTGGCCCAAAGTCAGTGATCCAACTGGGAGCAACAGTAGTAGTGGTCACAGTAAAAGTGGATAAATTAGATGTACTTGATAGCTCAAAAGCAGATGCAGAAGTCCTTGTGCGATCTGTAGAAGGAGGTTGTGAAGCACGAAGCTCATATGATCGATATAACTCTGCCACCTGGGATCGACAGGAGCTCAAGTCACCAATATAATTCTCCGAGGTGTTTGTAGGAGCAGATTGGGCAGATGTAAGCGATCAAGGTTGATAACCCTCTGGAATTTCAATAGCCGTGGAGACGATAACAGTGATCCTGATCATGTCTGGTAAGACCACAATAGAACATGTGAGATGAGAGCGACCCCTACCCCCTCCTACCACCACGACCATGTCGACCTCCTCTATCGTCCCCCTCCCCCTACTAGTTGGAGGGCGAATATCAGAAGCAAAAACAGTATGCTCTAGAGGGGCTGAAGTGGCTGGTGCACTAGTAGACATCAGATGGCGACGCTGCTCTTTAGTGAAAAGGATCCTATAAACAATGTTGAGCTTGTGAATAGGTCTGGTAGTGAGAATCTGTGTGCGGGTCTGCTCATAATCAGAACAAAGGTCAATTGGCTAATTTGTGTGTGGATCTACTCCTAAATTTGGGTATTCATCTCAAATCCAATTGGCTATGAGTGGAGGGACACGAGATAAGGCTATAATTTACCCTATGTGGGATTAAGGGTGATTTTTCTCGCCCAAGTGACCCAAGTGAGTCTCCAATGCGGTCGAGCAAGTTCCTTTAGCTTGTTTTAGACGGATACACGTATTTTGAGGCAAGTTTCATTTGTCTTTGTTTGACAAACGAAAACCTCACTTGAGGAATGCAAAATATTCCCGTTCAAGTTGGTACATAGATATCTATCATGCCCAACTTGGAGTGATGTCATATGACCATTTCTCAACAAGTGCCTTTGTTAATGCGTCAATCAGCTGATCTTCAGACCTCGCTTGAGGAATGCAAAACTGGTTTGAGTCGACTTTCTCGCAAATGAAGTGGTCATCGACTTCAATATGCTTTGTCCTTTCGTGGTATACCAGATTCTCGGCTATATGAAGTGCAATTTCATTGTCCCCTTAGAGGGTCATAGGTAGTTTGATAACCACTCCTAGATCAGCTAGGATAAACTTAAGCCACATCCCTTCACTAGCACCTTGGGACATGGCTCTGTATTCTCCTTCTGCAGTTGAGCTGGAGACGACATGTTGCCTTTTACTTTCCATGAGGATATTTTATCAAAAGCAATCCTAAGAAACGCCATAAAAATCACCATATCTCCATTTATCCATAGAATCATGTGAAACGGCATGAGAATGTGCCAAAAGGAAAACCGATCCAGACCCAACAAGTAGCAGGACCCCTTGAAATAGCATAGTGTTTGGGTGCCCAAAAATAGTGAAACCTCTATTTCACGTTAGATGCGAAAATCTTGAAGAAATATATTTAAATTTTCAGTAAATCTGAAAAACCATACATGGGGAATGCAATACAAAGAGATCCGGTTGAAACCATATCGAGCACACCCTCAGATCCATCCGTCGTCAATCTACAAAGAACCTTGAATCAGTAGATCTACAAAGAAGCCTTCGAAAATCATATCTTGAGTCTTCAAATGTTTAAACTCAAAGAATTAAAGATGAATAGAATGGAAGGAAAAAAAAATGATTCAGATGATACACAATTATGTCCAAAAATTGTGAAAGTTTTACTTGCTAACTTCAGCATGACGTCAGTGAAGATGGTTATCAGTATGGGTTAGGTTCTGCCGGAGAAAACAAATATCACTACAAAGAGACATTGGGTTCCTGATTTTTTATGCACAGAGATCAGATGGGAGCAACATGGTTCTGAGCATATGTCAGACGGAACAACAAACAAGACACATTTGATCGGCCCGCTCTGATACCATGTAGAGAAACATACTAGACTAACTAAAGAGAAGAAAGATACCCATTATAGAGTTTATTAGGAGAGAAGAGAGAGAAAGAAATACTATAAAGACTACATCGTTGCTCATTAAGATAATTCAAGATACAAGACACAAGCCCTTTAGATAGTGGGCAACATAGACTACTATCATATTTCTACTCAATGTGGGACTAAACCCAGGTTGAACACATCTCATACTAGTGCATCTAATGTCACTTATTAACACACATCTCATAACACATTATATCTCCAGCAAAGACTAAGAAAACACAGTCACGCTCTATTTTTACACTTTTATGACTTCCTTATTGTGGTAGTTAACAACCAAATAAATCCTTCGTAATTTTTTTCACTAAAGATATGTTCAATCTTGCAAAAAAATTTACTCCAACTATTCTCTAGTGTAGTCAAAGGTGCACCTAGGCGCAAGGCGCACTTGTTGTGCCTGTGCCTGGACTAGGCAGAGTTGCAGTCAGGCATGCTCCTTGGTGCTCCTTACTTTAAATACACTTAGCAAAGAGAAAGAGAACCTGCTAAAGCAAGCAAACTCTGCTCTGGCAGGGAGCTAGCAGAGAGCTATGCGAAACACAGCGAAATTCATTTCATTGTGGTGCCATTTTATTGTGATCAAGACTATGCTCGTTATTCATACACTCAATTTGGACATCCTCTACAAGTTCCTTACTATGTTTCATGATCCTTCTCTATTGAACTCTCACCCTCGGGAGGGTCACAGTCAAGGTTATTCAGAAATGCAGTTGTAGCCAATAGGGAGGACGTCTAATCGTCCTCATCACAACCCAATAGTTTCACATTACCAGTATTATTAAGGCTACAATTTTTGCATTTAAAGCCGCATGGCTCATAACAGACTCTATGTTGACAAATATTTGAGAAAGAAACAAAACAAATGCATTATTACCTACAAGCTCGTCAAAGATAGGAAAATTGCTTTCAAGTACTGCAAGTTTTGCTCTTGGTGGAGTTGTGACCTGAAGCTCATGTGTCACTTGCTCATTTGATGTGTAGTTGCACGCCCAACACGAAGCACCCAATAGTTTTTATTATTCAGGGTTTAGTTGAAGAAGATATAGAGAATGAGTTCGTGCTTGAATGAAGAGGAACAGAGGAAAGTAATTTGGGAAGCTTAGTTCATAAAGTAGGGCTAATGACTTTTATTAGAATCTAATAAAATCGTAAATGACTACACTTGCATGTAATAATAAATGTAACTTAATATAAGATTTGTGCTAAGCATATATACATAACATACTTGATTGATGCAAGATTTCAGTCACTGTAGTATCAAGCATATCTGGCGTGAAGTAAACTGATGTGCTAATTTTCTGGTGAACCAGGGAAGACCCATGACATTAATTAGATTATGGAACTTGAATGATGATTGTACCTCCATTTTGCACTCTCTCATTAGGATGATGTGTACCTTTATTTCACATGATTGTAATCATCCCTTTTTTTCTATTTTAATAAAGGGTGAGGACCCAACAACCTCGAGCTGAACTACCAATATATATATATATATATATATATATATATATATATATATATAACACTTGCTAACAATCCCCCTAAAGTTGGGAGCTCTCTCTCATTTCCGGCCAAATTCTCCCTCTGAGGCACATACCTGCACAATTATAGAAGTTGATTCATAGAATAAAACTTTTTTGGAGACAAAGGTGCGATCCAAATTAGGGTGGAAATAAATATAACCCCTTTATTTAGCAACATAACCTAGAAACATACATTCAAGTGATCTATTATCAAGCTTTGTACGATTGGGATCCGTATTAAAAACAAGGGCCACACATCCAAAGACACGTTAGGGAAAATGAAACAATTTAGTTTTTGGTGCAAAAATAGAAAAAGGAAATTTTTTTTTTTCAGATAATGCATGAGAGGGAACTCAATTATTCAAATTACATGCCATAGGAATAGCATTGGATCAAAAGAATTTGTGAATGTGCATGCCGATGAGGAGAATTCGAGCAACTTCAGGAAGATGATATTTTTTCCTTACAGCCACACCATTTTGTTGTTAGAACATAAAATCTAGATATGTATTTAAATTGGTTCAAGATCATGTGATGAAAGTTTGTAAAATAGTTGGGAGTTTAACAGGATTATACAGAAAAAATACAAGATGCACGTGAATAATCTATCAATCGTGATTGGCCGTATCATACCTGTGATCGATCGTAGATTCATCAGCAATGTGTACCTGATGTCCCGATTTGGTACCTAATAAATCAGAGAAATGAGATAACTCACCAATCGTGATAGGTGACCCGAGTGTCAATCATCCATGGTGTGGTGGAGGCTTGAAGAGTGAGAGAACATGCAACACCAGCAATGGAAGAAGCAGTATTTGGAAGAAGAGGCAAATGAACTGCTAGTGGAGTCATGTGTAGAATGGATCTCAACGGTGGTTGTTCCATGAGAGAGTCGAGAAGTCCTTGGTGGCTACCAAGGCTATCAATGGGTCAGGTCAACCCAATACCTGATATTTTACCGGGTCAGGCACAGAAAGTTGACCCGTTGGGTCGGGTCTGGCATGAGATATCCGACCTTCAGGTCGGGTCGACCAAGAAGTCTTGTCAGGTTGGGTTGACCCGACCTGACCCGATATTTTATATGGGAAAATGTAAAAATAGGGTTTTTATTGGGTCGGGTTAGGTGTAGAATTCGGTCGGGTCAGGCATTAGCGATTTTCTTAACGGGCAGCCAAAATTTTGACCTGACAGTACTCCTTTGTGTGCCCAGGCTTCTTACAATAATCCCCACTTTCTTTAAGCATCAATAGGTCCACTTCCCACAACCTCTGCAATCAATACTGCAACTACGACCATGGCCACGGCTACGACGAGAACCATCTGACTTAAATGCTGCCACAACTGGAGTGAATGATAAGGGATTGGTAATGCTTTCATTTGATAACAGCTGTAACTTAACCATCTCAAACTTGTTATAGTAGGTCCCATACCTCTTGATGCAGTACAAATCACCGCAGATGATTACATGGAGGCCCTGGATTGGTGTAGGTTCACTCGTTAAAATTTTGGGTCAGGCACTAGTAGAAATCATGGACCAAAACGTCAGAAAATCTCATGAAGGCCCATTTTGGAACGGAAATGCCCAAACGGTCAATAATCACAGCTTCGCCGTGAGGTCCGCGTTTTTTAGGAAAATTCCTTCATTTAAGACCCGAAAATAGCAATTTTGCTATTTTAGGAAATAATCTCTTTCGCAATTCCCGGAGATTTACAACTCAGAATCAATCTGTTTCGATTCTGGATTGATTCTAACAACAATATCTTTCCGTCTATATGCTTATCTCGTTTTTGCTATTTTTAGTGAATTTTGCTTTCTTTTCTATTTAAACCAAATGAAAATCATTATTGAATATATTGAAATTTCGAGGTCTTCGAGATCTTTATTTTTCCGTTTCTCTTGGTATTCGTGTGAATCAACAAGAAAGGTGGATGCTCATTAGATTTATGTTGATTTCTTCTTAGAAATCAACAGTTCTAGTGGAAGGTTGCAGTTTGGCGCTGCATCAGTTTGTATCAGAGCACTAAGATCTAGGGATAATTTATACACCATGCCGCCTAGATGTGGTGGTCGCCGGGAAGTGCCTATTCACGATGTTCACGAGTGCGATGACGTCGCCCGATTGACACGGCAGATAGAGGCACTCATGACCCAAGTGGCCGCTCTCATGGCTAGGGACAAACGACGAACGAATCCAACCCCAAATCGTTCAGAGTACGCAGACGAGGAAGAACTTGAGTTCGATAACGTATTTGGTGATCCAGAGGCCCCGCGACGACCCAGAGAGGGGAATCCACGGCGATGGGATGCCGAGTTACGTATAGATCTGCCCGAATTCCAAGGCAGTGTGCAACCCGAAGAGTTTCTCGACTGGCTTTATTCCATCGAGGAGATCTTGGAGTTCAAGGAGGCTCTTGAAAACAAGTGGGTCCCTTTGGTTGCAACTAGATTTCGAGGGCCAGCCGCCGCATAGTGGCAACAAATTAAGGTCACACACGCCCGCCAAGGGAAGCGAAAGGTAGATACATGGGAGAAACTAAAGAAACTTTTGCGAGCGGCGTTTCTACCCCATAACTTTACCAGGGTGTTATATCAACAGTTGCAGAACTTGAGGCAGGGGGCGAAAACTGTTGATGAGTACACAACGGAGTTTTATCGATTGCTGGCACACAACGATCTGACGGAGTCCGACGACTAACTAGTCTCTTGAGATATTGGGGGTATGCGGATTCAATTTCATGACACTCTTAATTTGTTTGACCCTCTAAATGTCGCAGAGGCACACCAGAGAGCCTTGCAGTTCGAAAAACAACTTCGTCAGACGAAGCGGGGCGACATGGATTAATACAGTGTCAGAAAATCGTGTAACCAATACACCGCGGGGAGCCGAGAAGCCACCAATCAGTGGGCAGCCTACTTGAGCCCCTACTGGTGGTCCCTGATGCTTCAAATGCGAGGAGGTCGGACACCGAATTGCAGATTGTCAGAAAGGAGATCGCGCCGGAAAAGGTCTTTTTATAGACCATCTAGACAATCCTGACCAGGAGGACATCGAACTCGAAAGAAATTCCATCTTCGACACCACAGAAGAGGAATATGTCGAGGGTGATGAAGGGCGGATGCTTGTGGTACGCCGAACATGTTTGACTCCTAGGGTGGCCGATGGGAACGGGTGGCTGCGAAATAACATATTCCAGTCGACGTGTACGATCGAGGGTGAAGTGTGTCGATTCATCATCGATTCAGGTAGTTGCGAGAATGTGATCGCAGAGGAAGCGGTACAGAAGCTGGGACTACCTACGGAAGCACATCCCAATCCGTATAAATTATCTTGGCTTAAGATAGGGAACGGGGTAACAGTTTCTAAACATTGTTTGGTTTCATTTTCTATTGGGTGCAATTATAAAGATAAGATATGGTGTGACGTCGTTCGAATGAATGCATGTCATATTTTGTTGGAGAGGCCGTGGCAGTATGATAGAAGTTTTTCACACAATGGTCGATCGAACACATACCATTTTATGTTTCATAATATCAAAATTGTATTAATACCAAAGAAAGAGTTGACATCCAAACCACCAGCTAGGGAGGGCTCCAACTTCTTGTCTATGAATCGATTTATTGAGGTCGCGTCAGAAATCGGGGTGATACATGTGTTGATCGGGAAGGACAATCATGTGGATGGTGAGATCCCTGACCCAATAAAAAAAATAATAGATGAATTTCAGGATGTGTTCCCTACAGACTTACCCCCTGGACTACCACCCCTACGAGACATTCAACACCAGATTGACCTTGTCCCAGGATCTGCTCTGCCTAATCGACCTCACTATCGTATGAGTTCCAAAGAACATGATGAGTTACGACGACAAGTAGAAGAGTTGCTTGAGAAGGGGCACATCAGGGAGAGCCTCAGTCCTTGTGCCGTATTAGCACTACTTACACCGAAAAAGGATGGGTCTTGGCGTATTTGTGTCGATAGCAGGGCTATAAATAAAATTACCGTGCGCTACCGCTTCCCCATCCCATAGTTGGATGACCTGTTAGATCAATTAGGAGGAGCTACTATCTGTAGTAAGCTTGACTTGGAAAGCGAGTACCATCAGATCAGAATCCTAGGAGACGAATGGAAGACTGCTTTCAAAACTCTTGAGGGCTTATTCGAATGGATGGTTATGCCGTTCAGACTTTCCAATGCCCCGAGCACCTTTATGCGAGTGATGAACCAAGCCTTTCGTCCTTTCATTGGCAAATTTGTTGTCGTTTATTTTGATGATATTTTGATTTACAGTGCTAACCCAGATTTGCACTTGCAACACTTGCGAGAGGTTTTTTTGGTGATGCGCAGGGATAAATTCTTTGCTGCTGCTAGTAAGTGCGCGTTTATGACGGATGGCGTCCTCTTTTTGGGCTACGTGGTGGGCAAGGACGGCATATTGGTGGATGAATCAAAGGTGGAAGCCATCAAGCAATGGCCTATACCTAATAATCTGTTCGAAGTGCACAGCTTTCACGGCCTAGTGTCCTTTTATAGGCGATTCATCCCGAATTTTAGCACAATCATGGCACCAATTTCGGATTGAATGTAGGCAGAAAAATTTTCATGGACAGAAGCAGCCATAGATGCTTTTCATAGAATCAAGCAACTCATTACCGCTGCACCAGTCCTCATATTGCCAGATTTTTCTCAACCATTCGAGTTACACTCCGATGCTTCCAAAGTCGGTATTGGGGCAGTATTGAGCCAGAACGGTAAACCTGTTACTTTTTTTATTGCCAAGTTGAATGGGGCACAATTAAATTACAGCACATATGATGTGGAGTTTTATGTGGTGGTTCGGGCCCCTATGGCATTGGAGATCCTACTTGTCCTACCATGAATTTATTTTGTACACAGATCATGATGCGTTGAAGCACATCAATAATCAAGACAAGCTCTCCAGTCGGCATATTGGATGGGCTGCATATCTTTAGTAGTTCACGTTCGTCATTAAGCATAAATCTGGTGCCTTGAATAGGGTAGCAGATGCACTTAGCAGGCGCACCTCCTTGCTAACTACGATGCACACAAAGGTACTCGGTTTTGATTCGTTTCCGGAGCTCTTATCTGCTGACCCCTATTTTGCACCCATTTGGAGTGATGTAATGGCAGGCACGAGATCGAAATTTGTGACACACAACGGTTTCCTTTTCAAAGGGAATCTCTTATGCATTTCCGAGTCTAGCGTTCGCTTGAAGATAACCAAGGAGATGCATGATGAGGGTCACGTGGGTCGTGACAAAACTTTGCATGCCGTGATGGGTACTTATTTCTGGCCGTCACGAGATCACAAAGTTCGTGGAGAGATGTCGCATCTGCCAAGTCTCTAAGGGAACAACGACCAATGCAGGCCTTTATATGCCTCTGCCTATACCGAATCGGCCATGGGATCATGTGAGCATGGATTTCGTCCTGGGACTTCCTCGGACACAGCGAGCGATGGACTCCATCTTTGTAGTGGTAGACAGGTTCTTGATGATGGCACACTTTATAGCTTGCAAGAAGACTACGGATGCTGTTCACGTCGCTCAACTATATTTTCGGGAGGTGTATCGACTTCATGGATTGCCCGTGTCCATAGTCTCTGATCCCAATACACGAGTCCTCAGCCACTTCTGGAGGAGTTTATGGCGCAGTGCTAACACAAAGTTGGACTTTAGCAGCGCGTATCACCCACAGACTGATGGTCAAACTGAGGTGGTGAATCGCTCCTTGGGCAATCTTTTGCACAGCTTGGTAGGGGATCATCTAAAATCATGGGACCAAAAGTTATACTAGGCGGAGTTTGCCTACAACCGTACGATCAATCGCAGCACAAGATTTTCCATATCACATATGGCGTTGACCCGAGGTCGCCACTGGACTTGAAACGTGTTCCCAAGAAAGCCGATGACCTGATTACTGAGATCCAGACGGTGCACAAAGCTACGGAACAGAATCTCTTGGATGCCACGGCCAAGTCTAAACAAGCTGCAAACCAAAAGCGTCGTCCTCTGGAATTTGATGTTGGAGATTTTGTGTGGGCCATCTTGACGAAGGATCGATTTTCGGTGGGAGAATATAACAAACTAGCCGCTCGAAAAATTGGTCCACTCGAGATCGTGGAGAAAATAAACCCAAATGCCTATCGGTTGAAACTCCCAAGCAATTATCGCACGTCTGATGTCTTTAATGTCAAACACCTAGTTCCTTATCATGGTGATAGCTCGAAAGACGAAACTACGAATTCGAGGGCGAATTCTTTTCAGCCTGGGGAGAATGATGCGTACAAATCCCCGTGGATGATTAAATGGAGACCCTGGATTGGCGTAGGTCCACTCGTTACAATTTTCGGTTAGGCACTAGTAGAAATCATGGACCAAAACATCAGAAAATCTCGTGAAAGCCCATTTTGGAACGAAAATGCCCAAACGGTCAATAGTCACTGCTTCGCCGTGAGGTCCGCTTTTTTTAGGGAAATTCCTTCGTTTAAGGTCCGAAAATAGCAATTTTGCTATTTTAGGAAATAATCTCTTTCGCAATTCTCGGAGATTTACAACTCAAAATCAATCCGTTTCGATTCTGGATTGATTCTAACAACAATATCTTTCCGTCTATATGCTTATCTCGTTTTTGCTATTTTTAATAAATTTTGCGTTCTTTTCTATTTAATGGATGTAAACCAAACGAAAATCATTATTGAATATATTGAAATTTCGAGGTCTTCGAGATCTTTGTTTTCCCGTTTCTCTTGGTATTCGTGTGAATTAACAAGAAATGTGGATGCTTATTAGATTTTTGGTATTTCTTCTTAGAAATCAACAGTTCTAGCGGAAGGTTGCAGTTTGGCGCTGCATCACCTCTTTAGAAGATGAGAGAAGAACAATAATCTAGCAAGTATCAAGGACTCAATGGTCAGTAGGATCCAAGTATTAAAATCTCGGTATTGGTCTTGGGATCGGCTTGTGCCAATATGGAGGATAGATGATACATGTTGCGGGTGGCACTCAGACATATTCGCTGATAAGTCTCGGTATCGTCCGAGATTTGAACTATATGGTAGGATTCAAGGCATAATTAACAAACCATCCCCTTTCCATTCTATCATCTTTTTGACATAGTCTGCATCATCTCGGGATGGTTTAGGAGTAGTCTCTTCAACATAAGGCCAACACTTTCAAAAAAATGCAGAAAAATCACCATAAAACAGCAAAAAAATAAAGCTCTCAAAAAATTCAATTTCCATGCTCATCCTGAGTCAAAAAGTTGACTCCTTAGGGAGTAAATGAGAAAATTAGGGTTAGGATCTGGAGAAGGAAGAAGGAAGTAATTTGTGAAGCTTGGCTCATAAACTAGGGCTAAGGATTAGATCTGGTTCACTTGCATGAAGTACCAAATTAACCTCCTACAAGATTCTATTCAGAATATATATGCATAACACACTTTCTAAAACCATCGGAAGAGGTTTGGGAGGAAGTTATGAAGGTCCACACGCTGTTTTGGTGTTATGTACCAAGGAGGAAGTGGTTCCCACAAGGTTATCTTTCCCATCATCAGCTAATCGATCCTTAGCCCTCATTAGAAGCAAAGGAGATGCAAGTTATGCAGTGGGGGCTCACGACCGATTGATGAAGTCTATAAAGTGGACCTTCCCACGTATTGGGAGCTGAGTGGCCAGATACTTCTAGCCACCCAGTAGTGAACAAAAAGATGTGACTGGCCGATTCCTCCTGCTGGAGGCCCAGGAGAGACTAGAAGTTGGTTTTTCAACCCGTGGATTGATGAATTCTATAGAGTGGACCCTCCTAAGTATTTGGTGCTGATCGGCACTCCACCCAAATTTCGTTCCGTGATTCCCCAACACACCCAATGAAATATTGATAATTAGTTGGTCACCAAGCTTACATCAAATAATTTGTCATCCATTTTAATATATAATTTGCATGGATTTATTTATCATTAAATTCGAACACATATCTTCTGTTTGAGCCACAAATCACCATTAGACACATCGCTTCTTATATCACTGTTGTTAATGTTGGCAGGTCGAAGATGTAACTGAAGCCCTTTCAAAGTGCCAAATATCCGAGCGGCAGGTGCGTGTGAGGTGGTGGAAACTGGGCAGATGGTTTTACGGCTTCCGCATGCGCGATGAGTCTCGTTGCCACCAAGTTTCTCTGAGTGAGCTTGTGACGCCCAAAGAGGAAGAGGTTCTCGGAGTACTTCGTCGAGGAGCTGTTCATGAAGTGTTGCGGGTTCTGATCTCGGCCAATCAGGCAAGCACTATTCGTGGCTAATGGATGCAATGTATGCATATATGTATGTAGATAAGCATGTGTTTATGGAATACTATATAGTTATTGTAGCAGTGGGAATGTGATCTTCCTGCCATCTCAGCCGTTCGTGTGTATGTATATGTATGTGAATATGCGTGTGTATATATATGGTGTAGTATATGTATATTTCAAATTTATGGCATCACAGCCGTTGAATCTCGGAGATGTCATGTAGACTGTTAAACAGTTTGATGACAGTGAAAGTGAGAAATGGGGACCCACTGTGGTTGATAAACCGACACTTTTTCTTTTTTTTTTTTTGATGAAAATAAGCCGACACTTATGCCTTGTTTGTTAACACAAGTTCCGGCCAAAAATGGCTGAAATTTTGAAATTTCCCACAAAAATACAATTTGCAAGTATTTGGCAATGTAGTGGGACCCACAAACTAGAGTTTTTTTTAAAAAAACTCACATAAAAGCTCAAGTTAAAATTTGGGTGAAACTTTTTTCTGCCCACGACATGGGTTAAAAGCTTAGAGGAATTTTAGTGGCCATCCTTGCAATCCGAAATTTGTTCTTCTCCACTCATATATTTCATGCTTAAAATCGGTTGATGGCGTTGGATTAACCGATCGTGGTTTTTTTTTCATCATAATTTCTCATATAATGGATCTTGAGACTATGAGCTTATCATCAAACGCTCAATATTTTTGTTGATGTGGCACAGATGTCAATACCTCTTTTTTCATGCTCACGCATTCGCTGAAAGCGCCTACACCCCAGACCCCTGAAAAAAACGTTGATTTTTTCAGATCAGATGATGAAGATCTTTTTTAATAAAAATCTTTCACAAATAGATCTTGTGTTCATAGTGCATCAATCTAACGGTCAATTTTTGATTTCCTATATCACCGATACTCAAAATATGACTCTTCAATCATATAAGACACATCATGCTCAAACGTGACTTTAGGGTCATATTTTGGGGATTGGGGACACATGGAATCACAAACTGACCGTTTGATAGGTGTTACATGATCTTAAGATCCATTCTATGGACGATCGGGGTGAAAAACAATCATTCTCATCTGATTCAAAGCAATCAATAGTCTTCAAGGGGTCTAGGACATGGGCGTTTTCAGAGAACGCATGGATGCGAACAAAGGTACCCATAAATAGCGACGCCAATAAATGTAATCCAACCATCTAAGCTAGTTAATTTGAAGGCTATGATCTAAAGATCATAAGTGATAAGATTGTCAAGCATAATCTTTATCATATGACTCAATGCACTCCAAAACCATTATTCGATTCAACAGTTGATTGTATTGAATCATATGATAGAGATTAAGTTTTGTATCACTCTTTTGCGTCGTAGATTTGTAGATCATGGCCTTTATATCAGACGGTTTAAATGCAACCTCACCTCATAATCGTACTATTTATTTGCACTATAAAATCGTAACCTTGCCTCATCTCCTCCGGCCAACATGCATTGACTGCTTTGAATTTGATAAAGGAGATTATTTTTTATCCTAATCTTCTAAATTATGCATCTTGAGATCATGGGTATATCGTTTTTTTTATTTCATGTGGCACCCATTCTAAAATATGACTCGTGATTTATATTTGATCTTGAGATATATCTCACAAGTTTAGAGTTACTGTTTGGGATTTGTACCACGCGGAATAAAAAACTATCTGAGTGTATGCCCATGATCTCAAGACCAATCTTGTAAAAAGTTGAGAGAAAAAAAAAATTCATGTTCTAATTTAAAGCGATTAATGCATTTTGGCCTGACGAGATGGATGAGATTACATATTTACATGGTGTGAAGAATGGTGCCTTAAGAAAATAATTTACACAACGTAGCCAAACAACCGAACAAAATAAAATCAAACTATTGTAAAATTTAAAAATTAAAACTTCTCATGAGTTTTTTTATTTACACGTCCATATAAAGAAAAATATATATATATATACATTTTCATGAGTTTTGTCAAACAAGACATTAGTATTTTGCGTGAACGAGACTTATGTATTTCTCTATAATTATTCTGCAAGAAGGGCTTTCAATAGCTTAGCCCAAATTATTATCGCCCACGCAATTTCTGAAACTGCCCACTTTAAAAATCATTGATTTCTTAGGACGCACTTATTAAATGATCAATTTTTTATTACATATGTCACGTATCCTTAAAAAGTTCTACTAAAATCACAGTTAGCGGTATCGTATCTAAAAGGGTACGGCTATTATTCTCACCTGTTTATTAATAAGTACCAGAATTTTTTAATTCTTTGTTAATAGTTGTTTTATTGTAAATTTAGGTTTTTGCACTGGAAATTTGTAAGAGCAACGGTTGATGGTAGGGATGTATTCGGTTTGGCTTGGTCGGTTTTGGGTCAAAATCACATATCAAATCAGTCTTAAACGGCTTTTAGATTTTCAAACCAAATCGTCCAACTCTTAAACCAAACCAACCCAATTCAATTCAATTCGGTTTGGTTCGATCGGTTTCGGTTTTCCTATAAGTTTTATATATACATTAAAATTTTCTCAACTTTGCAACCCATATTTCTATAAGTTCTATTTTACCAATTTAGGATTTAGGAATAGGTTAAAGACAAGGGTAGGATTTTATATAAAAATATGCATTTTACTTAAATGTCCTTTAAAATTAATCAAAATTCCCGCATATATATATATATATATATATATATATATATATATATATATATATAATTACTTACAAATTACATTTGGTTCGGTTCAGTTTGGTTTCGGCTTGAAACCGAAACCAATCCACACTTTTTGATTTTCCTTTTTTTCAAATCAAACCCAAACCGGTACCCGTCCAAATCAGATCAAACCCGACGGTTCGGTTTTGTCAGTTGGATCCAAAAAATACACAGCCCTAGTCGATAGATGTTAACAGTACGGATTTTGCACCTAATGCCATGTCATATGATTGATGTTTTCCCATGATCCGAAATTCTACCTCGTTACAAGTTTTAAGACTTCTGAATTACGTGTATCATTTATGATTGTATGTTCCGCTTGACGCATTGAGATGCGTGGAGTAGCAACACAAAACTCGTGAAGAGGTAGGATTTGAAGTCGTGACTTGTATATAATCAAGCGTTGTGTCGAGACCCACAATAGCCATGTGCCACGTGTAAATGGGTATTGTGGTCAGACCCTCAATAGCCTTGTGACACGTAAACCTTCTGATGATTTATCATTAGTCAGTCGGGCCAGTATGGGCTAATTACAAAACCCTTATTAATAGCCATTCAAGCCCAATTAGAGCCCGGTTCATAAGCACTCTGAATTGGCCTTATTAGTAATCTGGTCGGGTATGACCAAGCTCCAAAAAACCTAATTATAATGACCCATTTACGGCTTGGCCCACACAGCCCAGCCCATTGTGACTTTTTCAGTTGAAAGTCTCCATTGAAGCCTGTTGACCTATCTATAAATAAGCTTACAGGAAAGCTAAGACTGGTGACAACAGGGTGCTGCGGCTGCTGCCTATCAAGGGTATGGATATCAGGTATCGGTCTAGGGAGGACTGATACGAATCAGCTGATATCGAGCTGACTTGGTGAATTCTAAAAAAAATAAAAATAAAAATTTGTGAGTTATCGGCCGATACGGGTTTCATAATGGCCGTACCGAATACGTATCGGCCGATATGGGCCTGTATTGATACAGATATATAAATTCGACATGATAACCAACACGTATCAATGCCGATGCGTATTAGTTTGGTGAAAAATCAATACCTATCGATATCGGCTGATTTTTAATACCTTGCTGCCTATATTACCTACCTACGCCTAGGCAAAGAGTGTTCGTATGCAGTAGTCAACTGGCCAATTTCCATTGCTGTGGACTAGCGAGTTGTATGTGTGATGCACGCCCGTGAGAGAGAATATAAAGCGTAGAGAGAATATTAAGTGTAATAGTTGGATACGTCTCAAGAGGGCCTTTAAGGTTGATCAAAGCTTGTTGGCTACCCCAGGGATTTATCCCTACTCGCTAGTATCTGTGATGTGCAGGTGTTGCACGCAGGGCCGACCCTGAGATTTTAGGGGCTCATAGGGAGTTCCTAAAATGAGGCCCTTTTTTCATATTAATTTGAAAAAAATAATTCGCAACAACTATTTTTTGATAAATAAAATACTACTTATATTCCTAAATTAGATATATCTGCATATCCCATTCAACTATGTAGAATTTAAAAATTCAACTAACAATATAATGAAAGTATATATTAAAAGAAAATGCAATACAGAAAGAATAAATTACTTTTTTTATAACTACAAGTCTTGAACTTTATTTACTTTTTGATAAATTATAAATTATATTAAAGAAAAAATAAATGCAAAAAGAAGAAAATTCCTCCCCTTATAGGGCAATAGGCTCCCTCATAAAAACGAGAAAACAATGAACCGAGAAAAGCTATTCCACTGAATTAGTATTGACTAACAATTCTTTACAAATAGTAGATTCTATTAACTCAAAAGGAAATAGAAAAGTTTGGTTTATGTGATCCCTATGCAAAGGCTACCCACCCCTCTACTGATATAGCTTTTCCATCAAAATTGAATTGTAACACTCATTCTGTAGGCCGTCTTTAAATAATTATATCTTTCCTCCCATTTAAACTAATCATCACTGTCCAATCCCTACACAAATCTTCATGTTTAATACAACGGAACTTTTACTTATGCTATTTTTACAGTACCATGAAGATCTTTGTCACAGTGAACATTTTTTGACTGGTGCAACCTTATTCAAAAATATTCTAGATTTCCTTTCTTTCAACATTACACGCCTAAAGTGTGGTATATGAAGGAGGAAACCCCTCAAGATATTTCTAACCCTATTTGGCTGCTACCATGGTCCTCTAGTCAATTATCTGATGCAAAATCCAAGTTTTCTTGCAAGTGGAACTACTAGGAATTAGTGTAATTTAAAATTCATTTGAGGACAAAGATACCAACAACAAAAACAAGTTAATGACATTTATTCTCAATAAACCCCTAGGATAATTTTTTGATTGTAAAAGTAGTGTGTACTATGTGCATTTTATTTTTCTCTCTGTAAACAATTAAAAATCTAGATGCAATCTCAACCTTAAAATAGTCCACAATGTTCTATTATCAACCATTAATTCTTAATGAAACAAAAAAAATACCAATAAACTCTCATCATGCTTAATCAACAGTCAATACTCAATAGAATCTAATAAAAAATTATAATATCATATTACAAATATAGCTTTCTACTTTCTAGGCATGCATTTGCATCACTAATTCACTATATGCATAAATTGCTTAGATAAAGCATGTTCCACTGCCACACCCCCTTAAAAAACCCTAATTACTATTTACTAAATAATAAGATAAAAATTAAATAAATATTTAATTAAATAAATTCAATCATTATGATTGTGGGACTTTTCTTATTTTTTATTATCAATTACAAATATTAAGAAAGAAATTAAGACTAAGAGAGGGAGAGAGAATACCTCAAAATCATAAAAACCATAATTTAGGATTGGTCAGTGAAAGAGCCGAAGAGGGTGGGGTTGAGGATGCCGAATGTGAATCACCGATATGCCTGTGGGGGTGGGGCTGATGAAGGGTGGGGCCGACCTCCTGCCGATAGAAGGTGGGGCTGCGGGGATGGTGTGGAGCCGAGAGAGAGAGAGAGAGAGAGTGATGAGATGAGAATAGAGGGTTGATGAAGGGTGGGGTCTCTGGCTCCAGGCCGCGATGGTGGACTTGATGGTGTGGAAGTGGAGCCGAGAGAGAGAGAGAGAGAGAGAGAGAGAGAGAGAGAGAGAGAGAGAGAGAGAGAGAGAGATATGAGAATAGGAGGGGGCGATTGATAGAAAGAGTAGGGTTTTTTAGCTTTTATTATTTTTTGTGGGCGCATTGTGAGGGCCCATGTCAACTAGGCTGGGCCCCTCTATTAAAAAAAAAAAAAAAACATAATCCTATTAAATATATGCTATTACAGATTTGGGGGCCCCGAAAATTTCGAGGGTCCGAGGTAGTCGCCTCTTGGGCCTTGGTCCAGGGCCGGTACTGGCTATACGTAGAGCTCTCAATGGGCTGGGCTGGGCTGGATTTTGGCATGCACCTGGCCCGAGAAAAGTGGTATGTTCTATCAAGAAAATTCGGCCTGGTATCCGGACCGGGCTAAATATGTTGCAACCAGGATCAATTTGGATCAATTTCGGTTTCGGTTCCATCGAAACAGAAACAATAACTTAAAAACTCGGTATTTTCGGTCTGCTTTGAAGACTTCGGCAGAAATTTCGATTTCGGACCCCATCAAAATTGAAACGAAATCCGATTTTTTGTTCCTTGGTTGAGTGTTCCAACACCCAGCTCGCACTCGGCCCCGATATATATATATAGAAAGTTATAAAAAAATTCTTTTTAATTAAATATAATGTACTTATAACCATTGTGCAACAAACTAAAATGAAATATTTGAATAAACGCATGTACCTGAGAGCCTCTATAATGTCAATATAATTATTTAATTAAATTTTTAACCTTCTTCAAACTTTTATTAGAAAAAAAATAGCTCAAGCCCAAGCAAATTTTATTAGAAAAAATAGCCCCCAAAATATAGCCCAACCAAATTTTATTAGAAAAAAATAGTCGAAAAAAATGAAAAAGCGCCCAAGCCCCGCCCGGCTCGGTAATGGTCTGGCTTGGGCTGAGTACATCGCAACTCGGGTTAGGGCCGGGCTGAAAACTTTGGGAACTGGGTTGAACCCCAACCTGGCCCTAATCCGGCCCATTACGAACCCTAGTTGTACATAACCTAGGGGCCTTAGTCGGGTTCTCTAAATAAACCGGATACTCCGATATTCAATTTTTTTTTCCCATCAAACCATCGGATAGAAGCTTACCAAGTAAATAAAATTAAAAATTTTAAAAAATTAATTTATATATATATATATATATATATATATATATATATATATATATATATGGCCATGGATATGCGCCTGGGCGTAGAGTAGTCCCTGCACCTATTGATAGGAGCTCGACACGTAGCACCTTTTTGGTTGATGTGGCATTCCAACATTTTCCTCTTTAACCCCGCTTTAATCATAGTTACCACTGACATAATTAGAAAGGCAAAGCGGTGCAAAGCGCAAGGGATATGACCCTCATTACATTTGAAAAGACTTTATTATCCCAATTTAAATTATTTTATATTCCGCTTCGTCGTTGAAACGCTTATGATTCTATAAAGGAAGTGGAATCGGTTCGTATATGGGGCGCTAGCGCCTCAAGAAGCGGTTGCGCTTCCTCAAGGAATGGATAACACCTACAAATTGACATGTAACACTTTTTTGGGTCATCTAACACTTTTTGTGCAAAGCGACGTCTGACCTTATATCATTTATTACTGTTATCAGAATATTAAATGAGAAGCGGTGCATGACATTGTGGTTTGCAATAGCTATCATTACTATTCGAAATGACTATTTGAGGTACTCTTTCGGGGAGACCATTTATTACCCGAATGTTTAGCATTAATGACGCTTGCGTAATAAGAGTTAGCGCTTCGATAAGAAGAGTTAGCGCTTCGTACAAGACGCGCAATTGCATTCTTGACGCATGACTATCATGAAGCATTAGCGCTCCGTCAAGCAATGGAAGACACCATACATATTACACGTAACACCTTTAATTTGACACAAAGCACCATTATGTGCGAAGCGACGTCTGAACACTAAACATGAAGCCACACGTGACATTGTGGTTTGGATCTTCCAAAAGAAGTGCTAGCGCTCTCGGATTAAGCGTTAGCGCTTTTTTTACGGCGCGCTAGCGCGACTATCATGAAGTGTTAGCGGTCCGTCAAGGAAGGAAAGTATCTTCTATATGACACGGAACGCTTTAAAGTTGATATGTAACACTATTTTGTGCGAAGCGACGTCTAACCTTATATGATTTATTATCATTGTTAGAACATTAAATGAGAAACGGAGCGAGGCAGATGGGATTACAGTGCGTGACATCGTGGTTTACAATTACCATCATTTCTATTCAAAAAAACTATTTAAGGTAGCAAATTTGTGAATTAAAAAATCACAAATTATTTTTCATCTTTGCCCTCCTAATTTTCATCTTCTCAGAGCACAGTAAGAAATATCAAAGCAGTGAAATCATTTTCCTTCATCTAATAAGAAGGTGAGTATCCTTTTATTTTCATTTTGCTTCAAATATGCCGCCAAATAGAGGTGCCATCCCTGCCTTTGAAGAAGCGTCAGCACGTCTGCTCCTCCTAGACGCCTCAGTGCACAAGAAATTTGAAGTGGCTGCGCTTTTTTTCGAGGCGCTTGCACCTCGAGGAGGAAGTGACGTCGCTCATATTTTTATCTTTTCTTCTTTTCTAAACTTCTCATTTCTCTGATTCACATATTTTCAAGATGGTTATCAAGACTCCAACCACTAAGTGAATCATTGGGAAGTGTCAGGCGATCTATGACGAAGCATCTGAACCAATATCGATGGGGCAATGTCGCGTAGAAACACCTTCTGTGGTACGTCAACAAAGCGAAGAGGAATCGGGGAATAGCTGAGAGGGCAAAGGCTGTGCAGGATTATAATATTTATGGTTGCACTATTGCCTTGCAGGTAATGTCATCTCCCATAATTTCGTATTTTATTTCCTATGAAGCCCGCCCATAAAAAAACTCATCAATATGTCGTTCCTCAGATCTGGGCGTACGAGATCAACCCGAAGAGCACCTCAGTGAAAACCCCAGGCCCCGTCCGCTTCCTAAGGCTGCTGAAATGAGAGACGAATGAGAGTATGAGAAATCTGCATTAAGGACTTCGAGTACAAGGTAAATTATTTACGAGGTGATATCAATTCCAACTAGAGGTGCAGTTGCTTCAAATAGAGGCGATGACGCTTCTCAGAAGATGCGAGGGCCCATCTAATCTGAGGCGCAATCGCTTTCTACTGAAGCGCAGTCGTTTTGATTAATTTTTTATCTCTCAAAAATAATATGGAAAATATATCTTCTTGTAGGCCTTCCAGGAACTAGAGTGCACTCTCTTTAAGCAGAGACTAAAGGATCAGAATGCCAAATCTTGAAGGATTAGGGTTATATTGGGAGGCAGTTAGCCATCTTCCAGAAGGATCAAATGTCTTTGAAGGAGAACTTGAGAAAATTAACCAAGGTATGCTTTGAAGTTACGCTAAGGAAGTGCCTTTGCTTTCTAAATGACGCGCAGACACTACGTCTTTGAAGCGGCGACGCTTCGACTATGAAGCGCGAACGCTTACTTGCAAATTCTTGGCTAAAGAATAACTGGTCTTATTTTCATATTGCAGGCCCGCAGCATGGCTGGAAGTCTGTTGAGGCTCACTAGGAAACATCGAACAGCTGTCCCCCAACGGAAAAGGTCTGCGTCGGCCCCAATCTTCGGCGATGTGCATCGCTTACTCCAACTCCAACCCTAGCCCCAACCCCAACCCCAACCCCAACCCCAGCCTCAGCCCCAGCCCCAACCCCAACCCCATCCTCCTACTGCCTCCAAACCCCATCCTCCTACTCCCTCCAAACCCGAAGCCCAGCCCAAACCTCCTACCCAATCCAAAGTCCAACATCCAGCTAAGTCCAAACTCCAACCTCTTACAAAGTCCAAACCCCAACTCATATCGAGACCTCTGCCTCTACCACCACCGCCAACTGCGTCTCATGACTCTAGTCCTGAGATGCCCACTACGTAGCGATGCACAGAGGATAAGTCTTCGGTACAAGCTGTAAAAGAAGTGGATGACGATGATTGCCCAGCTATCTTCAGGAGAAGTGAGAGGAACTAGGGTAAAGCCCCTACCGCGATTCCTCCCTCACAAACTCTCCCTAAAAGAAAGGGAGAGCTAGTCTCTCAACCCTGCAAAAAGAAGGCCAAAATAGGGGGGGCACATTAGCTCTGGCCTATATGATTTGGGAAAAATCCATAAGTGAGAACGAGTAAGTATATCCCCTCCTTACAATTTCTCGTTGAAAACTTTTAAAATTTATGCTTGAAAGATTTGCACAACCCTATTTGGAACCGCTAATGCTTCTTCATGGTATCGAAGTGCCAACGCTTCTTAATGTGTAACTTCCATTTTTTTTAGACAAATGCAGTATTTTCTAGCCTTGTTATATATGCACGGTAAAACAAATGCAATTTTTGATGCAATTGCTGGGGGATATCGTTGGGGTTGTCAGGGTGTGAGGAACACGTCACGCCAAGGAAATAATTATGACTATGGTGTTTTCGTTATGAAGTACGTTGATTATTTCAGCAAGAACCTCCAACTCACATCTGCGCAGGATGACATCCCTCGTTTCAGGGCCAAGATTGGACACGCAATCGTGATGCACCAGGTAGAGAATTGGGATGTTAGTGACGATATTGAATCACTAATTTAAATTTGTTGTTATACATGGTAGCTCTATAAAGTATACTCTGTCTTAACCTATTGCAGGCGCACAATAGAAATTGTAGCACTAGTATAAGGTCGATCCCATGAGGAAGTCTTGATTCAAAAAACTATTATTTGTCTTTAAAGATTAAGAAAAATGAATAAAAAAATAATTGTTTAAACTAAAGTGCCAGAAAATAAATCTAAATCCTCCTACTTTCAGATCCTGGTCGTCAATCAGTTTCCTTCAGTTCTCGGATGTTTACAAAAGTAAAAAACCATTACACTGTATCTCAGCCTTCTAGAGTTTGATCGTCAATCAAATACTAGATTTCTTTAATATAGATTTATGCTAATCCACAACTAACCAGAGTTTGGGTGTCAATAAAAAACTAGCAAATTGAGGATGGAAAAGAAAATGCCATTACACTAATATTTCAAATTCTCAATCTTAGGCGTCAGTTAAAATTAAGAACTATCAGATGTTTACGAAGCAATAACAAAAAGCAGTAAATTGCATAAAATAAATCTACTAGGCTGCTCGTCAAATTCTCAACCACAGTCGTCAATTGTTATCGAGAATTCTCAAACAAAATTAAACTACTTTGATCTTCCAGAATCCCAACCTCGGTCGTCAATTGTTGCTGAAATTCCTTCGATGAAGCTATTCTCTATGTCGAGCCCTCTTATTTATAGCTCATAAGGAGTCGGTTTATATATTCAAATTCCAATAAAAGAAAACTTCCAAAAATAAAGATTCCTAATATAATTACAACTTCTAATCCTAATCTTCCTTGCTTTAGATGATAGATGCACATATGACTCTTTTCTTTATTTTCAGTAGTAGAGATCTTCAGGATTCTTTGGCCAATTTTCTTAGATCTGGGAGGTACAAGACTTCTAATTCAAGAGATCTTCTAATTCTGTCAATGGCGGTGTAAGTCTTCAAGTGATCAGCAGCAGTGAAGCTTCAATATTGTACAATCGTGAAATACGATTGTGTACAGTTCTCTCTTCTTTCTTCATTCGTAACCTAAATACGTTCGTTCGTAGTCTCCTGTCTTGAGCTTTCCTTATAGTAGATTCGTAGTTACAATCCCTTCTTTTCTTCTTCAGTTTTCGCTCTTTCGAAATTATGATTGTATCCTTCAACTGGTCCTTCAATTCATGTTTTCGAACAAATTTAACTCTTACTGCATTTTGAGTTCGTTTTGGCAAATATTATCACTTTGTTACTTTTCTGCTATCTAATCTAAATATCTGAACACGACATGTTGTTAGTAGCAAATTAAGGTCTAGCATCACTAAGTAAATGGTGATAAAATGGTAAATTATGTGACTGATCACACCCCCAAAGTTACATTTTGCTAGTCCCTAGCAAACAAGGATAGATAAACTAAACTAAACTAACTATGAATTTAAATGCCACTTTCGTAGGGATCATGATTGCATTTAGCAGATACAACAAGGCTTTAAACCCCTAGGTGATCCTTAGTGGAGGAGTTATAGTCTCTTGAATGTTTTTAGTGAAGTTACCTATAAATTTTAAATATTTTTTTTGATTTTTCAAATTTTTTAAAAGAAAGCAAAATTTTAAAATTCTAAATTAAATTTCATACAGCTAACCAGTTAATCATCACATAATTGTTATGATTTTCAAAAATAAGATTCTAGCATTCCTTACTTTCCATCCTGACAGTTGTCCTTGATCAGAACTCAGCAATTTTAATTCATATTAAGTGTAGAGTGTGTGCGTATCGATGAAAATTTATTCATCATAAATTTTTTTAAACTGCAGATTTAGAAAATATTTTAATCCAAACTCTCACTGTTGGCATACTCTAAAGAAGATATCGAAATTTTTGGGTTCTCACAATATGATATAACAAAACAATTCAAAGGATAGTTGGATAAAAAGATAAATCTCATGGAATAAGATAATCAATCCTATTAATATGTTTTCCTATTTCTCCATAGTATTTATTCTACACATCTCTACTAGGCTTATGCTTTTGCAAATCATGAATCAAAAAGGTCTTTATACGGCTTATATTGGGGTTGTGGGTAAATGGTTCCAAAGAAAGGTAAAAGGGTTCAAAGATTCTGAGAATTCAGCTCACCTCTTACCTAATCTTGTTCTTCTTTTTGCTTTTCTACTTCAATAAGTATTCGAAAAGTTGGATAACTTCTTCCCATTTGCTTTCCTTTTTTTTTTTATAAATCCCTTTTTCCTTGGATTTCTTTTTGGAAGCTTTTTACTTCTCTTTTTTTTTTTTTTTGCAATCGTATGTATGGTTGTATCTTTTTCTTCTCATATTTTCTTTGACTTTTTATTTCTTTCTCAGTCGTACTCGTTTTTAGTATTCCCTTTTTCTATTATTGCATACTCCTTCCACTCCATATTCTTCCCTTTTGTTCTAAATTCTCATAATTGCAAGTGTAAAAAGATTGAAAGCTATGGATAGTATATATGGTTAAGAGTTTACATGATTTTGGTACAAAGAAAGTTCGATTTAGGCTTCTAATATGGGTTCAAAGGGTAAAATATTGTTGAGATTTTGACTTTTTAGCTTACACGAATGAAAAGATGCCCTTAAAATATTTTCACGATTTACTAGCAAGAATATCATATTGTTTTGATGCATATACTAAACAGTTCTAGAAAAATAAGTTATCATAATCATAGAATATTTAATTTAAATTTCAGCAGTATGAGATTTCATTGGAAACATAGTCAAGAAGTTCAAGAAAAATTTAATTCAAATAGAAAGCAGTTTCTCTTAAAAAGAAAGGAAATAAGCTCAATTGCTCACTAGTTATATGATTTTGAAACTATAATCTAAATATTGCAGTTTAAATCAAAATATAGTTTCAAACATTCAGATCTAATACAGTGCTCCAATGGGCTAAGCATGAATCATAACTGCTCTATTTTTTATGCTTTGAACTTCTACTACAATGGTTCGTAAGATGTATGGAATCATAATTTTTTTTTATTGTAACTCATATGTGATAGTTAACAGAGAAAAAAAAACTAACCTAAAATTCTAGAAACTAGATTGAAAATAGAATTAAAACTATATATTATTATTATTATTATTTTTTATGCAAAAGGTGCAAACTTAAAAATTAATATACACAAAGTGCGTACCCCCAAACTAAAATCGGACAATGTCCTCATTGTTCAACAATAAGGGATACCAAATTTTTTTTTTTACCGATTATAGTGCGTGTACCGGGCATAGGCTTTGCAAAAATATTCAAAAATCTCCCCCAAACTTGGGAGAAATCGCCTCCGGCGTAATCCAACAGAAATGACATCACAAAGAAAATTAGAAACAACAAAATAGCAAAAGAAATTCTATTTATTGAACGAAATATTTACAGAGTGCATAAAAGAAATCTAATTATATAAAAGATATGAAACCTAGGAAAAATCTAGACTCAGACCCTAACTACGACACCGACATCGATTGTCCGAGGAGCGAAATTAAATTCGATAAATATCAGCCCTCAAAGACTAACCACCTTCAATCAGAGTCTCGTTCCCCTTTCCGCCAAAAGGAGTATCCACACCTTGGCGAAGTCACCCCCCTGTCTTCCAGATATCTCCCCCAAATAGAACACTCCTCCCTGCCTTCCTGCTTCATCTACTGCACTCTTGGAAGAGAAATGCAACGAAGTGAGAGGAAAAATTTGAGTGGGAGGTGGACACTTCATCAACCTTCGACAGCCTATACTGCTCTCCTGCGGCGACACTGTGAAGAGAATGCAATGCAGGTGGGGGATAGGATGAGCAATGGAGATGGGTGGCGAGGGAAATTTCAACCCACCGTTCTTGTATAGGAACTCGCACTCGGGGTGAGTTGTAATGGCAGAATAGTGAGGAAGTGGTAGAAGATGGGGCGTAGGATATAGGTTTCGGATTTGGGTAAGGTTGAGGGTAAAGGGTAGTTTCGATGGACGATTCAACATCTAGTATGGGTTGCTGATTTGGTTTTTCTACTTTCTTTACTACAGCAAGAAGTTCGGCCCTGTGTATCTCAAGAATTCGGTCAAGTTTCTTACTGGATATCGTTTTGGTCTGGTTCTTCCACCATAAGGGTTAGGGTTTTAGGTGCGGAGGAAGAAGAAAATGGGCTTGAAATGGCTAGGCTTGCGAAGGGGTAAGGTTTTATAGGGAAAAGGTTAGGCTTTGAATCGTCTCTTCGAACTAAATTTGTAGGTGTTGGAATTTAAGCTTGGGTAGTTAGCAAGTGGCGGTATTAAGTGCGATTCCTCTACAAATTTAATAGGTTCAACTTTCCAAGGTAACCGATAAGACTATTCACTGGACTCGCCTATTCCCTAGAATTGTTATTTACGATTCTAGAAAATAATACTCCGGCCGAACGGACTCTGAGACAACTTGAATCGTAATCGTTATGATTAGACCATAACCAATAACGAATGATCGTAAATCCATAAGCTCGAAAATGATTATATTACACAAGAGAGTTCCATATGATTGAGTGTCTTTCAGAACACTTTAGATCGTAGGGTACATTCTAACAAAATTTCCTATTAGTAACAAGAATAAAAATGCACATATATTACAAAGTTGTGCTACGAGTGAGTCGGTAGCTCGACAGGTCTAAGAGGAACTCAATTTGGATCAATGGGAGTTGATGTGCTGTCATAACCTCAGATTTGTGGGAACCGTGCACATCACATACCATGCACGTGTACCACATATCATGCACATGTATTTGTGATTCACATGGAAACCAAAAACTACATACATACACTATGTATGTATATGTGAAACTTTTTAGCTTTCACTATATAAGTGAAAGTGGGGAAGAGAGTCTCTCCTACGTAACCTAAATTAGCATAGTTAGAGAGAAGGTAAAATAGAGAGAGAGAAGAGAAGGGTTGCTAAAGAGGAGGAGAGGTTCGTTGGTGTAAGCAATAGAAAACCTTGAAAATCTTCACGATTAGACGAAGCTTAGATCAAACTATAGGAGATCTATCGAGTAAGGTATGAATTTAGATGTTTACGTATGTTTTAAGTAGAGTTTAAACTAGTGGACGAATGATCCTTGACACTATTAAATCTCTCATGAAGAAGGTGATAGTTATTGAACAGATAGAGAACATACATCTTTTCGTGGCTCGCTCGAGCGGTCTAAATGGCTCGCTCAAGCGAGGACAGAGAGAATATTTTGAGCATATTCGTGTTTTGGACTCGCTAGAGCGAGGCATCGCTTAGAGCTCCAGATACCTTATATTATAACTGCTCGAGCGATGAATAGTGTTCGCTCGAGTGATGGGTTATAACTGCTCGAGCAAGGAATAATTACCGCTCAAGCGATGAATAGTGCTCGCTCGAGCGATGAATAATGACCGCTCGAGCGAGAATTTATAACCGCTCTAGCGAGGTCAAGTGCTCGCTCGAGCGAGGCTAAATGACCGCTCGCGTGAGGAATTACCCAATTCTCTCATTTCTTTTAGTGTAAATTATGAGAGCTGTGTTTTCAAGGGTTCTAGAGACTTTTCTGAGTAATTTCGTGTCACATCTGATATAGGTGTGGCGTAAGTTGTTACGCGTAAATCTCTACGAGAAAGAAGCGCGTTGGATTTACTTGAGGTAGGAAAAATCTTGGAACATGTACTTTAATTCGTCAAAATCATGTATGTAGAGTATTTCAATCATATAAAGTATCTCAAGAGAACAGTCATATTAAATATGTTTCCAACATGGGTGTGTGCGTCTGTGAATTTAAATAAAAATCATGAAGTCCCTAGGGGACGTAGAATTGTAACAATGGGCATCAGAATGATACATTAAACTTGTAGCATCCCTGGGATGCAGAAGAAACCAAATGGTGGAACAAAAGAAGAACGATAAGGCCTAATGTAATAAAAGTAGCACAATCACGGTGAATAACTATATGTAGAGTACATTCGATATTCTATTATTTAAGGTTTAATTAGAATATCCCACCGACGTGGCGGGATACCCACGACTGACTCGGCAGGATATCTGTGACCGGTACAGCGGCCAAACCGTACACAATAGCACATCCTAGGGATGCTGAGTTGAGAATAGACCCTGCCGCCTAAGAGAAAGGGGCCTGAGTAGTATTGAATTTTTACACATAACAAGTGTCTATTTAGACGACGATGGTGGGTATTCCATCGGGGCTCGATGCTATATTGCTCGGGGACTATTTAAGTTAATATTTAAGTGATTAGGCCGAATCCATTACTATACCAGTAAGACAAGAATAAACAAAGTCATACAAAGTAATAGTTGTATCTGTCATTTTATTTCCAATTATTCTATTGTCTTTCAGAAGTTCTATCAAATAAATTGTATCATTAAATTATTTTAACATACATGTGAGAGCTTAATTTATATGTTCACTGTGTTTTCGTATTGAGCTAGGATGTAGCTCACCCCTTAGACTATACGTCACAGGTCCAGGACTAGCGACAGCAGAGACTTCTGGAGACGTTGATCCGGGGGACTCGGATTACGTGCCCACAGAAGAGTCAGAGCCTCCTCCTGAGGAATTCTTCTAGGATACCCATTGCATACTTTGAGAGTGAGTTGAGAGTATTTAGGTACGGCTTGGTATGTCAAGCCTCTTTATTTTGAATGTAATTAAATACTTTTATTCTTTTGACAAATTGTCGGGGGTGAACAGTTATCACCAACAGTTGGGTCAGTTCTTATGCCCATGAATTGGCATGGGACAAGAACTGTCTCTAGAGTTTATGTTATTTTAAATGTATGAGAACTTGTTTAGAGTGGATGCAGGTGCCTTACTTGTAGTTTTTGGCTTGTATATATATACCAATGCTCTGTACAGAATCAGGGCACGGCCCTGAGGGTCGTGCTGATGGCACGGGTTTCGGGGTGCTGAAATCCGAGCTGTCATAGTTGGTATCAAAGTCATTTCTTTTAAATTTATGACAATCATTTTTATCAGAACATAGGGACTTCTGCTAACGAAACTGTGGTTTTTCATGCAAACCGTTATGTTTCCTAGAGGAAGAGACCGACCCAGGGGTGGTCATGATAGGAATTTGCGCAATAGAGATGAGTTGGTCTCGCTACGAACAGAGTGCCATTGGGAAATAGGGAGGTTCCCGAGGGTAGTGGCCAAGGAGAGAATCAAAATCAAGCAGAAAATCAGGATCGAGACCGTTAGGATCGAGATAAGAGGGAACAAGATAGAGTGAGGGAAAGAAATGAAGAAAGAGAGGAGCGTCAGAGGATGATGCATACTATGGAAACCATGGCAACTGCCATGGCACAATAGGCAGCATACTTGGCAGCTCATGCCGCCCCAGAGCCACATCAGACACCTACGCCTCCAGTAGGACCTACACTACCAGTAGCTTAAGCATTTATCGAATTCAAGAGGATGAGACCTCCTAGCTTTTCAGGGTAGACAGACACCATGGCAGCTAAAAATTGGTTGAGTGAAATGGAGAAGGTATTTAGTGTACTGACATGCATAGAGGACGAGAGCGTCCATTGGGCAGCGTACATATTAGATGGAGAGGCTGGGCCTTGGTGGAAATCTGTTTCACGGACTAGGGCTTAAGAAACTCCAGATATGCCCTGGACATGGGATGAATTCGTTGAAGAGTTCAATAAGCAGTATTTTTCGGAGGTTGCGAGGAATCAGATGGAGACTCAATTTTTACAACTAATGCAAGGAAAGATGATCGTAAGAGAGTACGGAGTAGAATTTATGAGACTGGCTCGTTTCGCTCCAGACTACGTAATTTCTGATGTGATAAAAGCGAAGAGGTTCCAACAGGGTTTAAAGCCGGACATCCGAGGAGGAGTTGCACCATTTCAGCTAAAGACCTATGGAGAGGTCATGAGTAAGGCATTAGTGGTCGAAGAAGAAAATAATAATCGATACCGTCAGAGGGAACAACAGGGAAGAGGAAGCATAGATCAAGGCAGGACTGGGAGTTATGAACCAATGAATAAGAAGCCGAGGTTCGTAGCACCAAATCAGAGGCAACCGTTCCAGACAGGGTATGGGAGAGCATCACAACAGACTATCCATCAAAGATTCCTATTGCTGGCATCAGGGAGACCGATGAGGTATGAGGGTCCTGCTATTTCCACTGGAGCCCCAGCTACACAAGGATTTTCACGAGCTGCTTCTTCAACGCCAAGAGAGACTTGTGCCAAGTGTGGCAAGTCCCACAAAACGGCGGATTGCAGGCAAGGAATGCGAGGCTGTTTTAAATGTGAAAAGATGGGTCACGTGATTAGAGATTGCCCTGAGGCAATTAAGGAGAAGACGACCTCAACTTCCATGCCACGACCTATTCAATCACAGAAACCAGTTGTTCAAGGGAGAGCCTATGAAGTTACCACCCAAGAAGCAGGGAGCGTATATGACATCATTCAAGGTAAGATTCCTTTTAAATAAAGAATTTCAATTTAATACAAATTTTAGATAGAGAAGGTGCACTCATTAGAACAGCGTGTAGACTCATTTTTGTACGTTGGAAATTCTAAATAAAGTATGTACTATATATGCATATGTGTGTGATATAGGTACTTTACAAGTCTATGAAAAAGGATGCTATGTAGCACGTGACGCACGAGTGTTGATAGACCCTGGGTCTACCCACTCCTTTATCACCCTAGATTTGTAAAGAAAATGAAGATTGTTTCGGAGACACTGGACTTTGTGTTATCAGTGTTTATCCCAACGGGAGAATTAGTGGACACAAAGTTAGTCTGCAAATCGGTAGTAGTGAGCGTCCGGGATGGCGTCGTCTATGAATTAGACGCACAATTAATATTGTTGGACATGCAAGGATTCGATGTGATCCTTAGCATGGATTGGCTGTCTCATCATTGTGCAACAGTGGATTGCAAGAACAAGGTTGCTATCTTCCGACCTAACACGAGGAGATCGTTTCGATTTCGAGGAGAGAGATCGACACAGGTACCACTCATCTCCGCAGTCAGAGTCGAACGTTTAATCAAAAAAGGGTGTAGCTGTTATTTGGCATTTTTGAAGGGAGATAAAGAAGAAAAGAATGTTATTTCCGAGATAGCAGTAGTGCGAGAGTTCGAAGACGTATTTTCGGAAGAATTGCCGGGATTACCTCCAGAGAGAGAAGTGGAATTCGCTATCGACTTAGCACCAGGAACGGAGCCTATTTCAAAAGCATCATACAGGATGGCTTCTGCTGAATTGAAGGAGTTGAAAGAGCAGTTGCAAGAGCTCATGGATAAAGGGTTTATAAGACCAAGCGTGTCTCCATGGGGAGCACCGGTTTTGTTTGTGAAAGAGAAAGATGGGTCGATGCGATTGTGCATTGACTATCGACAATTGAACAAACTCATTGTGAAGAATCGATACCCTTTGCCAAGAATAGATGACTTGTTCGATCAGTTGCAATGAGCGAAGTACTTTTCCAAGATCAATTTGAGATCTGGATACCATCAGTTAAGAGTCAAGGCTGAGGACATTCAGAAAACCACATTCAGAACACGGTATGGACACTATGAATTTTTAGTGATGCCGTTTGGGTTGACAAACGCACTGGCATCGTTTATGGATTTAATGAATCGGGTGTTTAAACCACACCTGGACTCCTGTGTCGTCGTGTTTGTTGACGACATCCTGATTTACTCTAAATCGAAGACGGAGCATGAAGAACACCTACGAGTCGCTCTACAAACTTTACGTGAGCACCAATTGTACGCCAAACTCAGCAAATATGAATTTTGGTTAGAAGAGGTCAGCTTTTTGGGACATGTCGTCTCTAAGCATGGTGTCACAATAGATCCCGCTAAAATCGAGGCAGTAGTGAACTGGGAGCAACCAAAGACCGTGACCGATGTCCGAAGTTTCCTTGGACTAGCAGGTTATTATCGACATTTCGTAGAGGGGTTTTCAAATATATCGGGACCTCTTACGAGGCTTACAAGAAAGGATTCAAGATCTGAGTGGAGTGAAGCGTGCGAGAAGAGTTTTCAAGAACTCAAGAAGAGACTCACTTCTGCTCCAGTATTAGCCATTCCTTCAGGCAGTGGAGGATTCGCGGTCTACAACGATGCTTCGTATAACGGTTTGGGTTGCGTGCTCAACCAACACAAAAAGGTGAAAGCTTACGGGTCAAGACAGTTGAAAGAGCATGAGAAGAACTATCCGACGCATGATCTGGAACTAGCAGCGGTCATATTCGCGTTGAAGATTTGGCGACATTATTTATACGGAGAAACGTTTGAAATCTTCACCGACCATAAGAGCCTCAGATACTTATTTACGCAAAAGAAACTTAACATGAGGCAGCGCAGATGGATGGAATTCCTCAAGGACTATGACTGTTCCATACAGTACCATCCAGGCAAAGCTAATGTGGTAGCCAATGGCTTGAGTCGAAAGAATTCAGCGCAGTTAACTAGTTTAATTTTGGGAAGGCACCGATGGAAGTTACTTGAAGATCTAGCACTATATGGTGTGGACATCAAGTCGCAAGCTACAGGAGCCTTTTTGGCCAACATATCAGTGAAATCGGTGATATTCGAACACATAAGAGAACTACAGATGGAAGACCTAGTATTAATCAAGATCCATCAGGACGCAACGAAACATCAGATCAGAATTCTCAATCAGGAAGGATGGTTCCTTATTGTTCAAAGGTCGACTTTGCATTCCTAACAATGTCGATCTGCGAAGAACCATTCTCGATGAGACTCACAAATCAAATTACGCTCTCCACCCCGGCAGCACAAAGATGTACCAAGATTTAAAAAGGAATTACTGGTGGAGAGGTCTAAAGCAAGACGTGGCAGAGTACGTCTCATGGTGTTTGACATGTCAACAAGTGAAAATTGATCACAGACACCCTGTGAGATTATTACAACCTCTGCCAATACTAGAGTGGAAATGGGAATCAATCTCTATGGACTTCATCATTGGACTACCGCGTAGTACAAAGAGATATAATGCCATTTGGGTAATCATGGACCGACTGACCAAGTCAGCACACTTCCTACCTTACAACACGATGTACACGGCAGGAAAACTCGTAGAATTATATATAAAGGAGATAGTACGCCTACATGGAATCCTAAGCAGTATCGTTTCGGATCGTGATCCACTATACATGTCAAAATTTTGGAAGAAATTTTAGGAAGGAATGGGAACCCGACTGGACTTCAGTTCAGCTTTCTATCCGCAAACAGATGGGCAAACAGAGCGAGTAAATCAAGTAATAGAAGACATGCTCAGAGCGTGTATGTTAGAACTGCAAGGATCATGGGATCAGCATCTACCGTTGATCGAGTTTGCATACAATAACAGTTTCCAGAAAAGCATTGGAATGGCACCGTATAAAGCCTTGTACGGAAGGCGATGTAAATCGCCAATCAATTGGGAGGAAACGGGTGAAAAATTTGTTTTAGGACCCGAGTTGCTTGAAGGTAACGCCGCTATTGTCCGCATGATCAGAGAAAGACTAAAGGCGGCTCAAAGCAGACAGAAAAGCTACGCCGATATCAAGCGAACCAGTGTGAACTATGAGGTTGGTGAACACGTGTTTCTGAAGGTGTCGCCTATAAAAGGCGTGATGATATTTGGAATGAGAGGGAAGCTAAGTCCCCGTTATCTCGGACCCTTTGAAATTCTGGGTCGGATGGGCGAAGTCGCATATCGCATTGGATTACCACCAGTGTTCAATTGAGTACATAACGTTTTCCACATTTCTATGTTCAGAAAGTATGTGGGTGACCCTTGCCACGTTCTACAAGGTCAACCATTGGAGATGCACGAGGATATGAGCATGATAGAAGAACCGGTAGATATATTGGATAGAAAGGAACAAGTGCTACGCACCAAAGTTATTCCCTTAGTGCTTGTCCGATGGAAGAATCACCCGGTTGAGGAAGCAACGTGGGAACGTGAGGCGGATGTCAGAGAACAATATCCCAACTTGTTCGAAATTGCCAACTATTAGTTCTATTCAATAATAAAAATATGTAACGATTGGTGGTATGGAAGTCTCTATATTTTTTATTTTTTTTAAATGAATGATTGAAAATTTTAAATATTAGTATATTAACTCCAAATTATGATAGAACCAACTTTTGTGTGATAATTCCAGATGCACCACATAGAAACTAGTGGTGAGGACTATTGAGAGAAAACGAGCAAAAGAACATCAGAAAAACGGTTCTGGACTAGCTTGAGCGACCACTTATGCTCGCTCGCGTGAGCTACATAAAATCATAGTCATCGCTCGCTCGAGCGATGACTATTGCTCGCTTAAGCGATAGATTTGACCGCTCGAGCGAGAATTTATAACCGCTCGAGCGAGGTCAGAGTATATATATGGGAAAATTTCTATTCCTTTATTTCATCTTCACGCGAAGGACTTCCGATCGAAGAGTTAGGGATTTTTGTTAATCTCCAAGCTTTTACATTCGATTCAAGCCGGATTCAGACGATCCGATCCGTAAAAAATGTTCTAAAAGGTGAAATCTTCACTATTCCTATTTTTTTTCAATTATAAACTCTTCTTAAATATCAATGGCATCCCAAAGCCCTAACACCCAACCTAGGAAACAGGTGGTGATTCGATCTCCATCATCGCGCAATCAAGCGCCATAGACACCACAACCACACCCATCCACACCTCCTACCCCAATCCAATTAAATGAATGATGAGGATCGAAAGTTTTTAAAAACGAATGGGAGATCCATCCCTCTTGTTTTGGGGATCCGACGTCCACCCAATGGACTTCGGATTTCCTTACAAACAACCATCTACGAGCACTGTTGACTCCTTTTGGAGCTCGGTACTATTTGAGGCTCGTAAAGTTATTCTACCAAACACTCAAGACCAACGTGAGTGAGGACTCTATCCTCGTCATAATTGACGGGAAAGAACTTATTTTCGGTAGTGCCGATGTCTCCTCCGTTATGCAGTGTTCAGACACATACACACCAAACCCCCTATCTCTACCACCTTTTTCTGGGAACGTAGGTTTCCCGACCATTATCACCGACATTACCGGCAGCGCCACCGCATCAGGCCAATCGATCACCCGATCCCAATTACCGCCACACATGTGGTTTCTAGATTTATATTTAAGAAAAATTTACGCCCGACCGGTCATGACCAAGAGCACTGCGAGACGATTTTGCGGGCTCTACACTCTGCTTTCCACAATAGGTGGTTTAGCGTTCCGATGGTGGTCATCAAGGGCATGGCGCATGCCCTCAAAAGAAACCTAAGGGGTGCTATTCCTCCACCGATCAACTGACTACCCTATGCACGTTTGATTTCCTGACTCCTCGATTCACAAAATGGGAAGGAGGGATTTGAAATCAGGACAGACGAACTCGTGCTCACCGACAACATCAATCCATTCCTCGCCCAAGACCTAAGCCAAAATTTAAAGAGCCTCCAAAATAGTGTCAATAAGAAGACAGATCGTTACCTTTCCCGACAAGCGGCGTAGCAAACACCGGTAGGACCGACTGCTCCCTCTACTTCATCTTCACAGCCCCTACCTAGCACTGACAGCGGTATGATGCGAGAGATCCTCCAGCAGGGGCGGGAGATCAGATTACATCAGCGGTTCCAAGAGGCGCTCCTCATAGACCTCATGGGCTATGCGTACCCGCAGACATACAGGGAGCGCATCGATGTTGTGCGAGGTGCTATTTTTGGGGCATCTAGCTCCGGCCCTGCTACGAGGAGCACTACAGCGGGGGCCACTACCACCAGGGAGGAGGTTGGTGATGGTGACGAGGACGACGACGATGATGATGATGAGGACGATGACGAGGATTATGAGCAGAGTGACGACTAGGCTATCATCTATCATTTAAAATTTTATGAATTTCAATGTAATATTCTAATTTTGAGGTGAAAATTTTTGTTTGAAACAATCGTGACATGATTGTCACAAAATCTAGGGCGGACATAATAGTGACTTCATATAGATATGCATAAATTAAGATTAAATGAGCAGTTGATTGTGTAGTTGTACATAAATCCTTGTGCAGGTCCTCGTATATTGAAGTGGAATGGATGTCATTTTTCTTGTGAAAATAGACGTTAAGAGAGTTCTATGATAATGATGATGCTTAATACCAGTGCCTTCTTATTATGTGTTGTTTAAAAAAATTCCTCATGCAGGTGTGATCTCGAGTCATTGGACCATATATTCATTTATGTGATTATGATTGCTTGAGTGTGTTACTATGAAGGTCTGTTCGAAGTTTTTATATAGTCGTATTTGATTCCTAGTGTGTCGACAATTTTCGAGGACGAAAATTTTATAAGGTGGAGTAAATGTCATAACCCCAAATTTTTGGGAACCGTGCACATCACATACCATGCACGTGTACCACATATCATGCACATATATTTGTGATTCACAGGGAAACCAACAACTATATATACACACTATGTGTGTATATGTGAAACTCTCTAGCTTTCACTATATAAGTGAAAGTGGGGAGGAGAGTCTCTCCTACGTAACCTAAATTAGCATAGTTAGAGAGAAGGTAAAATAGAGAGAGAGAGAGAAGAGAAGGGTTGCTAAAGAGGAGGAGAGGTTCGTTGGTGTAAGCAATAGAAAACCTTGAAAATCTTCACGATTAGACGAAGCTTGGATCAAACTATAGGAGATCTATCGAGTAAGGTATGAATTTAAATGTTTACGTATGTTTTAAGTAGAGTTTAAACTAGTGGACGAATGATCCTTGATACTATTAAATCTCTCATGAAGAAGGTGATAGTTCTCGAATAGATAGAGAACATACATCTTTTCGTGGCTCGCTCGAGCGGTCTAAATGGCTCGCTCGAGCGAGGACAAAGAGAATATTCTGAGCATATTCATGTTTTGGACTCGCTCGAGCGAGACCCACAGTGAAGGAGAAGCTCGCTCGAGCGAGGCATCGCTTAGAGCTCCAGATACCTTATATTATAATCGCTCGAGCGATGAATAGTGCTCGCTCGAGCGATGAATAATAATCGCTCAAGCGATGAATAATGTCCGCTCGAGCGAGAATTTATAACCGCTCGAGCGAGGTCAAGTGCTCGATCGAGCGAGGCTAAATGACCGCTTGCGAGAGAAATTACCCAGTTCTCTTATTTCTTTTAGTGTAAATTATGAGAGCTGTGTTTCCAAGGGTTCTAGAGACCTTTTTGAGTAATTTCATGTCACATGTGATGTAGGTGTGACTGAGTTGTTACGCGTAAGCCTCTACGAGAAAGAAGCGCGTTGGATTTACTTGAGGTAGGGAATATCTTGGAACATGTACTTTAATTCGTCAAAACTATGTATGTAGAGTATTTCAATCATATAAAGTATCTCAAGAGAACAGTCATATTAAATATGTTTCCAACATGGGTGTGTGCGTGTATGAATTTAAATGGAAATCGTGAAGTTCCCAGGGGACGTAGAATTGTAACAATGGGCATCGGAATGATGCATTAAACCAATAGCATCCCAGGGATGCAGAAGAAATCAAATGGTGGAACAAAAGAAGAATGATAAGGCCTAATGTAATAAAAGTAGCACAATCACGGTGAATAACTATATGTAGAGCACATTCGATATTCTGTTATTTAAGGTTTAATTAGAATACCCCACCAACGTGGCGGGATACCCACGACTGACTCGGCAGGATATCCGTGACCGGTACGGCGGCCAAACCATACACAATAGCACATCCCAGGAATGTTGAGTTGAGAATAGACCCCGCCGCCTAAGAGAAAGGGGCCTGGGTAGTATTGAATGTTTACACATAACAAGTGTCTATTTAGATGACGATGGTGGGTATTCCATTGAGGCTCGATGCTATATTGCTCGGGGACTATTTAAGTTAAGATTTACGTGATTAGGTCGAATCCATTACTATACCAGTAAGACAAGAATAAATAAAGTCATACAAAGTAGCAGTTGTATTAGTCATTTTATTTCCAATTATTCTATTGTCTTTCAGCAGATCTATCAAATAAATTGTATCATTAAATTATTTTAACATACATGTGAGAGCTTAATTTATATGTTCACCGTGTTTCCCTATTGAGCTAGGATGTAGCTCACCCGTTAGACTATACGTCGCAGGTCCAGGACTAGCGGCAACAGAGACTTCTGGAGACGTTGATCCGGGGGACTCGGATTACGTGCCCACAGAAGAGTCAGAGCCTCCTCCTGAGGAATTCTTTTAGGAGATCCATTGCGTACTTTGAGAGTGAGTTGAGAGTATTTAGGTACCACTTGGTATGTCAAGCCTCTTTATTTTGAATGTAATTAAATACTTTTATTCTTTTGATAAACCGTCGGGGGTGAACAGTTATCACCAACGGTTGGGTCAGTTCTTATGCCCATGAATTGGCATGGGACAAGAACTGTCTCTAGAGTTTCTGTTATTTTAAATGCATGAAAACTTGTTTAGTGTGGATGCATGTGCCTTACTTGTAATTTTTGGCTTGTATATATATACCAATGCTCCGTACAGAATCAGGGTACGGCCCTGAGGGTCGTGCTGATAGCATGGGTTTCGGGGTGCCAAAATCTGGGCTGTCTTGTCACATGTGCCTCCCATAGCTAGAGGCTCAGATTTATTTTCTCTCCTTGCTGTGCAAATTGGGCTCTTGCGAGTCCGTCGCCATGATGCGCACTCTCTAAAAAAGTTGGAGTCATCGCTCGAAGCTTTTGGTGATTTGGGATACCTCAAAATCGATATATAAATATCAAAGTGTAAAATATGACTCCGATTTACCGGTCTTTGCTAAAAGTTCTTCGATAGGGGCTTCGGTTATTGATCGGAAAGGTGTTAGGCACCCGATCAATCTGCTCGTAAGCGGTCTCTACTTATGACCAAAGTGTATAAAAAAGGAAAAAAAGAACGACACTTCCTCTTGCCCGAAGGCACTCCGATCCTATTTAAGCCCCCAACAATCACCAAAATTTCGACAGCGTAATGACTTAAATTCTAAGATAGAGGAAAAGCAAAGAAGGTAGAGGACTAGAGGGGAGAGTTAGAGCTCTCGGGCCCTTGTAGCACCGCTGTAGACATTAGCATGGGTGCACTTCCAATGAGCTTCCGATAGCAAATGGGTTATAAAAGGGGTTTTGATCTCTAAGGCTTGAGAGCTAAGAGGTTGGGGAGGGAGGCTAAGGCCTTGATCTTCGCAAACCTAATGGATTTATGATGGAAAAGGGGGTGTAAAGGATAAACTTGGGTTCTGAAATTCTGTGGGTTTAATGCTAGAAAATGGAGAAGAAACTCTCAAACTTTCTCTCTTTTTTGGAAAATTTTCAAGCCTTTAATCAAGGGGGGTGGCTCTATATTTATAGAGTTAGGGTAGGTTAGAGGGATACTTAAAGGCTAAGTAGATTAGCAATTAGGTAATCTCTCATCTAAGGTTTTGAGGGTTTTTAAGGGTTTGGATAGATGGGAACTTGGGTTTAAGGGTAGATGATAGGGCGGGGTTTCAAATGGCAAAAGGGTTAAAAAGGAAGCTAGTGGTGGTGCAACAGTCCTAACAAAATCCACCCCAGACTTTGGGGTGGTCAACAAGTCAAATCCCAAATTCGAAATCTTGACATTTTTCCAAAAAACAATATTCCTAAGCTTAGCGTGCATATTATACACGCTAGGCTTGGGAACATAATTTCCTGAGAAAATAAGGAAGTCCAGGGCCCGTTCTAAAGCTCAATTTTGAAGGAAGAAGCCAATTTTGCCTAGCATATATAGTATACATGCTAGGCCAATTTCAGTGAAAAATTGGCCTAGCGTGTATAATATACACGTTAGTATAATTCCTTGCATTTCTGCACAATTTTCAAACCGTCATAGCTTTTGATGTACAACTCCGAATTTGGTGATTGTTTGCTCGTTGGAAAGCTGGGAACATCCTATTTCCAATGGTATAGGCCTCAGCTCCAAAAGAAGTCTATATAAACTTTGGCACTCTTCTTTCTATTCACTGCTCGGGGGGTTCGAAACGAGCCCGGGAAGGGTTCTAATAGGTCTGGGAAGGCTAGGGTTGATTTCTTAGGGTTTGATATGATTCCTAAGGGTTTTAGGATGATTCGTAAAGGTTTATAAAATGCTTTTGGAAGCTTGAGGGTATGCCTTTCTTGAAGTATATGTCGATCGGGCCTTGAGCCAATTTTGGGTGTCTACACTTGCTTTCTCAAATAAAAATTAGATAAAATCAAAATAAAAATAGATATCATAAATTCCCTAGCCGCCCCGCCCTACCATTAATCTAATTCATTATGGCGGGAAAAGACCAAGCTACGGCTAAGACGCTGAGGGAGTATTATGCACCCTTTACTCTTACATCTCCCTCATGTATTCAACTACTCCCAGGTGCCGATTATGGGACCCTTGAGATTAAGCCTAGTATACACTCTCAAACTTACATACTTAAACTCAATCTCTGATACCATTTATAATACTCTGCAGAATTTCTAAGATCGATGTCTCAACAAGGGTGAGAACATGCCCTTATATAGATCATTAATCGAATCTACGTTTACAAATGAATCTACTTTTACAAAACATATCGACAAAACATATCGAATCTCTTTTTCAAAAGATGATTTCTTTTTCAAAAGCTGAATATTTATTTTAGCTTTTTCTAAAGTAAGATAAGATTTTATTTCTTTTTCAGATAAAGAATCGTCATTGCTGACGATATCAAGTAGCTACGTGTCCTGGATGAGCTGGAGTTGTCCTTGCTACTTTTGCTGTAGTGGTGGGGTCCACTAGGCTTTCATACGATTTTTCGGACTGTGATAAAAAGTTGAATCTTCTGATGATGGACTATCTAGAACTTGCATTTCTTGCATTTCTTTTTCCTCGAGCATTGTTATTTCAATTTTGAGGTTCTCTGGCAGATCAAGGTATTTACGAGAATCCATGTTTACCAAGAGTTTATTTACTTCCAATATTTGTTCATTAGTTCGCATGAAATCTATTGGAAGATTGGAACTAAAGATTCTTCGTCCATCGGTAATGTTAAACCGATTATTGGCAGCATGTATTTGTCGAGCCATTGTAGAAAAATTCTTTAATGATCTAATCTAGTAAGATTTGGGATTAATGGCCAAGATGCTTGATTTCGCCGTTGGATCTTTGATTTCTTCAAACTCGTAGTCTCTAGTTTTGTTTAGAAATCAAATCTGATAAGGTTGATAAAACTTTTCTCTTGATCTCCAACCAACTGTACTTGTAATCTAGAAGGTGTAGTATACCGTTCTATTAAGATTTTTTGTATTATGATAGATCATCATAGGGAACTCATTTATGGGATAACCTGGGAAAATTAATTGTTTAACTAATCCCCATTCAATGCATTATTCTAAATTATATGTTGGATTTTCAGTGAAAATTAATAATTTTGGTAAAAAATCTTCATAACAATGAGCCAAATTGTAATTATCCATTAAGATTTGTTTGATCTTAACTTCATGATCTTCGATTTGTGTTATCAGTGGATTGCTGATATCACTGGGTACAACATGTTTAATTTTCTCAAATAAATAAATTCTTTTTAGTTTATGAAAAATTGGATCTAAATAATTTGAATCTAAAAGATCTGCTAATTCAAGAAAATGATCAATTTTTTCAATTGTGAAATTTTCAGAATCCCATGACAATGTTTTCACAAGTGCATTAGAGCTATCTTGTAATTTTTCTAATTTCTTTCTTTTTCTGTAATTTTACGGGTTAAGGAACTCATATGCCTACGGAATTTATTCTTTGTCATTTAGGAGTTGACTTTTTCAAGCTCCATTCAGATCAAGAAAATTTTCTTAAAAGATGTAATTAGAAAAGAAATAACTTTCTCTGAAGAACAACTTCGAGAATTAGAGGCGAAAAGAAATAAAATCAATAAAGAAGATAATATAAAAGTTCTTCTATTGACAAAATATTTTCAAAAAGAATATTTAAAGCTTTTTTAGGAAATACAACTGTAAAAAGTACAACCAATTTGATAGCAGAAATAACTCTGTTTGATAAAAATAAAATATTAAGATGAAAAAAAGAAAATCCTAAAATAAAATATATTCATATAGGATTATTATAGGAATGTATTACTGGATTATTTAGGCAAGGTATAGACACCCCTATACTTGTTGTTTTGGATAAAAAGATTATTAAATCCATTACAGTCTTTGATTGGAGGAATTCAGTCAAATTTAGTACATAGAATTATTTGGTTTAAACTAAAACTAAACTATTTTATTTCCCTGGAAGATCCAAATATTGAAGATACAATAAAAATAAAAGTCCAAACATAAGGATTAGAAATGAAAGAAGAATCTCATAATTTAGCTATAGAATGCTTACAGAACATGAATTAACATCCAAACCGATAAAAAAAATTCATAATACAGATAGAAATTTAATAGAAAATTTTGAACCTAGACTATATTATTTAAAAATACAACCCTGATTAATAGATTGGAAAGATTTATAAATACCTAAAAAATGGTTATTTGAAGATCTATTAGAACAAAAATCAAAATCTCAACCTCAAATAATAGAAATACAGGCATCAGAAAATAATTTATATTTCAGAGATAATCGCTCTGCATCTTGTAACTCTAGCAAAGATGAATACTCCATTATAAGAAGTAATATTAAGACAAGAACATCCACATATAATGAGATAAAACATAGTGCATTAAAAATGTGCAAGTTCCTATTCTTCTAGGAACACAATAATAAAATGAAATAAAAATATTTCAAATTTATCATTTTCAGTCAAAAAATGCTGAAATACTCTTTTCCCCGAGTTATGGAAAAAGAAGATATACTTATATATTAGGAAACTTTATGTTTCAAAACTATAAAACAAATTAAACAAGATATCCAAAAATGTCCGACAGTTTATTTTCCACAACATGAAGACAAATAAATCTTAGAAACAGATGCTTCAGATAACTGTTGGGGGTGTGTTTTGAAAACAATTCCTGCCCAAGAATGGGAAGAAAAAATCTCTTATCCCTTCTTTGGAATAAAAGCCACAAAAACTCCTTTAACAAAAAAGATATAAAGTAAAGAAAAGTTGTGTGGATATAATTCCGGTAAGTTCAAACAAAATGAACAAAATTATATTATTTTTGAAAAATAATTATTAGATATAAAACTTCCTATTAAAAGATTCCATATATATTTAGCCCCTGAAGTCTTTATAGTCAGAACTGACAATCAAGCAGTTCGAGACTTTTTAATAAATAAACGAGATATAATCGACAGAAGAAGATTAAAGTGGTATAATCAAATTGCTCTTTATTCTTTCGAAGTAGAACATGTAAAAGGAAATACTAACTTTTTGGCTGATTTTTTAAGCAGAGATCTAGACTTAAACTACTAACCAAAAGTAGATTTATATTATGCAGGAAGAAGATTTATGCTAGCACCAAACCAGTGGCTTACCATTGCTAAAAAGGCAAAAATAACTGAAGAAGGATCTTCCTCAACTCCCTCATCTCAATACATAAGAAAATTTGATAATTATAGGTATTATCATTTAAACCACATATATCTTCCGTGTTTAATTCTTCTATCATATTTCCATAGAATAATCTCGTGTTAGAATATTCATCGATTTTTTCTAACTTTAGTTGATCTAATCTTGTTATTAAATCTTCTATTTTTAATTTAGTTTCTTCTTTTAGATCCAAATTTATTAAATTTCCTAAGAGAGAAATTTATTTTTTATGATTTAATACTTCGAAATGGATAACATTTATTTGTACTTCCATATCATCTTACTTTTTATATATTTTCTTAAGCCATGTACCGGTTATATCTAACAAACCATTTATACATCCACTTATCATATGTATATTAGTTTTTGAATGTGATCTATATGAAAACTATGTCTAAAATCTTTTTGATTTTTATGCATCCAAGAATTAATACAATCTATAGGTATTTCTAATTCTTGACTATTATTTTTATTTGATGTTTCTTCCATTAAATCGTTCAGTCAACAATATCAATTGCATGAAAAATAAATGGTATAACCACATTCACTAGAAAAAATACCGGATGCACCGACGGCTGAAATTAATGTGTCGTCGGCGTAGGGGAAGATTTGTGCCAACCCCCGAGAGCTAACCCAGCCACTCTACTTAAGCCCATGACTCATTCAATCGGGCCACTATATAAGTCTGTTTTTCCATCTCCCATCTCCCATCTCCCTTCTCGCTTTTCCCTTCTCGATCCCCTCATTCCGTCTCGCTCAAACCCTAAATCTCTCTCACTCAAACCCCTCTTGCTCAAATATCTCTCGCTCAAACCCTAAATCCCTCTCCTTTTTACTTCTCCGCAAATGAGAGTAAGAAACCCTAGCTAGCTTTGTCACCATTTAAAGCAGTCACTTACGCCTGAAGAATCAGATTCAATCGACGCCAAAGCATTAGAATCAGCAGCCAAAATCAATAGAGGCGGCGGGATCTTTCGTTTCATCTACTTCCTTCGCCATCAAAGATCTTTGAAATTTTCGGAGTTAGTCGCGCATTAAAAAGGTAGATATTCGAATTTTTTTTCCCCCAAATTCTAATCACAAAACCCTAACTCCTTCGATTTGATTTCAGCCTCGAAATCTCCTCCATTCAAATCTTCAATTGGAGCGAATCGGTGACCCTGCTTTTCAATCACAAGGTCAGTTTCCCCAAATCTCAGAAGATCTGGCGATCTGCTGCTTAGCCTCTTCGATTTATTCAACTCGATGCTTTCCTGTCTATCAAATTTATTTTTCTTGTTTTCTGCAACTATTTTATTATTATTGTTGTTTTTTCATCTTTAGATGGTCCCTAGCCCAATAAGTTTCAGGAACATCTTCATGCTAACATGTCATTAAGGACATAATATCTGGTTGTCTACACAGGAAACGTCCATAGTGGTCTGGGCCTGATTAGATCACTGAATGGATATCGTCTTCCCATGCTGCAAGCAGAACCTCTGTATATTCAGAAATAAGGAAAAAACTAGACAGAAATAAGGAAAAATCTTTATTCAAAATTCAAGGTCTGTATCGGGTCCAATCTTTGGACTGGTACTATCAACTGATACCAATACGGTACCGCCAATGGCGAAATCATGATTATATTTTGGAAATAAATATTACTGTATCGGCATTATTGGCTATATCGAGACAGTATCAACTGATACCAATACTGATATTAATACCAACCCGGTACCTGCATCGGAGTGGTGTCTGTCAGTTTCAGGCGATACCGATAAGTAGCCGTGTTAACTCCAATAACATGACCATAAGAATCGATTAGAGGCCCACCTGAGTTTCCTGTTAGATAAATCAATATATCATGTTGGATCGAAGAAATTGCCACATCTGAGATGTTTTTTTAATGCTCAAGGTCGATGATGGTGCAGTACTCTGGAACAAATAATTTTGGAATGTTTAAGCAATATAAAGGCAATGAAATTTTCAGAATACTAGTTATCTATCTTCCTATGATGAACTACAACATTAATGATATCATAAGGTTGTTTTTGGAAGGGATTGACTCTCCTGGTGTAATGACCCGAAAAATCTGAACCCGAACCCGACTGAAATAGTGTGCGTATCCGGCACGGAAAACAAGGTCACCTTAAAAATATTAAATAAATAATGTAAGCATGTCTGAGATACTGTGTGTGTAAAGGAATCAAGTTAAAAGATTTAATTTAGGCCTTTAGTAGATGAGTCGTGCACCGACGCATCGTGTGCCGCTCAACACCGAAACCAAACTCTATTTCAAGTGGATAAGCCTAACACACTTTTGCAGTGTTATCGCTTCGCACCGAAACCAAACCCTTAAGCTAATTAAAAGGCAAAGCTTCTCAAAGAAGCTTCACCCGGTTGCAAGCCTTGCAAATTTGAAAGCTAGAGAGAGAGAGAGAGAGAGCTCCCGTCAACCTTCAAACCCCTTCTTGTGAGATTTCGATCGCGAGATCGCCATCGCATGAGAGGACTCACTTTTCGTCGAAGGCTCGTGACGTCGGTATCGATGGTGTTCCGCCGTTTATAAATAACCGGACCGTTCAAGCCCTTTCGTTAGAAACCCCTATTTCTTTTAAGGAAAAGAACCCCATTTTCAAAGAGCCGATCACTTTGGAATCGCTCTCCGTGCTTGGAAGAGGTTAAGATCGACGCGTAAGGATGAACGGCATCATCTTCAAGTCCTTGTGATCGATCTCCGTGGATTCATCGTGGAAATCCGAAAGTTTCGTTCAAACCCTTTTGGACAACGATCCTTAAAGCGTAAATCGATCAAGAAGAGGTTAGTTTTCTTTTATTTTAATGGTTTAGATTATAGAACAAACCCTTGTCTTAGTTTAGTGTGTATTTATGAAGTATTAATGGTGATTGCACAACCATTACTGGAAGGAGATCAAAAAACATCGTAGCGAGGTGGACTCCATTAATGATGCCTTTTCATTATTGGTGATCGATCACCAAGGTGGTGATCGATCTATAGGAAGGATCGATCACCAAGGTGGTGATCGATCAATCAGTATAAGCCTTATGGGGAACAGTGACCCCAGAAGCTAGAAGTTCATGCCCGAGGTGGTGATCGATCACCAAGGTGGTGATCGATCTACAAGGGAGTTGGTGATCTATCACCAAGGTGGTGATCGATCTACAAGGGAGTTGGTGATCGATCACCAAGGTGGTGATCGATCTACAAGGGAGTTGGTGATCTATCACCAAGGTGGTGATCGATCTACAAGGGAGTTGGTGATCTATCACCAAGGTGGTGATCGATCAACCTAGACTGTGCCGACACTGCTTCAGTATTTTGGTCATAACTTTTTACTCCAAACTCCGATTGATGCGATTCTTGCGGCATTGGAAAAAGGACAACTAAATCTACAACTTTCATGAATTAAATAACTAATGAATAAATTGTTTTGATGATCAAAATTGAGCTTGAAGTTTGGCCAAGTTCTAAGTTAGCACGTGCTAACTGAAGTATCGGTATTGCTTCGGTATTTTGGCCATAACTCCTTGTCCCGAACTCCGATTGACGCGATTCTTGATACGTTGGAAAGAGTACGACGAGATATAACTCTTTCATGAATTAGCCAAATCTTAAATCAAGTGTTTTAATAGTCAAAACGAAGTGGGAAGTTGGGTTAAGTTTTGAATCAACATGAAATTACCCATTTCCGTCTCTGTTTTGAGAAAATACTTAAATACGTCAATATTATTAATATTTAGGATCAATTTTTATACATCATCATGTGTGTGATGTAGACAAAAGAGTGGAGGCCGTAGATAATAACTTTTGGACTGCTTTAGAACGGCGTTGGATTTGCTTAGAAAGAGGTCTGACCTGAGGTAGGGGAAAATTCAACTTAAAGTGTATCTAAATTTAATTGCATGATATCTTAACATTGTATTCTATCTCTGATTTTCGAAAGCATGCCTGCATATGCATTAAACTCTGATTCCCGTATTCTGATATCTGTTTCTGTTCTTTGCATATGCTCTGATAATCTGCTCTGATAATCTGATTCATGAGGTAATATGTATTTGATTTGAGGTTTAATATTCAGACGATCCCCACCGACTCGGCGGTATATCCGTTTCTTGCACAATGTGCAGTTGCTTGAAAATCCTCGGCAAAATATGCACTCCATGTGTGGGGCATTATTGCATTCCTGAAAATTGTTCATTGAACGACGATTGGTTGGGGTTTCCTATCGGCACAAATCTGGCTACCACGTGATATATATACACGGGAGTTACTTAAGTTAGAGATATGCATGATTTAAGTCATTTAAATATAATAAGCATAGCATTTTGCAAATTAAGTTACATTTGCTATTACCAGTTATGCATTCTGATCTCCTGCATGTTTGAGCATCAATCCATACTCTGTTCAGTTTTGTTTCACTTATCGATTTAAGATATGTTCTGCAATCATGTTTAATAAATTAGATGCAAATTAATCGAACTTCTTCTACTGAGCTAGGATGTAGCTCACCCTGCTTTTTAAAACACTTTTAGGTTCTGAGGCTGCGATTGCGGCGAGAGTGACCCGGATTATCAGCCGGATCCCGAGGCCGAGGCAGAGGACGAGGAGACGGACGTCCAGGCGGACGAGTTTTATCCGTAGCCTGGGTATTGATGCCCGACATTTTGTATTTTTGATCTTTTGGATTACTGTGTGCCTGGTGGCCACCTTTGTATAAACGTATATAGTTCTGCATTTACTTATTTTATGTTAGTCCACATTCCATTTCGGAACCACTATCGGGAACCATTGTTTGGGTGATGTACGTCCATCACCGATGGTTCTTCTTGGTTCCTTTTTGGGAATGTGTGTGTTTTCTTTCCATTTACTATTATTGATGTGTGTTTAGCATAGAAATTGTTTGACTCAGAATACCGCTGCTCGGATGTGTCCACCTAGCTTCCGCTATATGCGCGGACACGTGTGATCGATCCGGGATCATCCAGAGTATGATCCTAACGGCACGGATTTCTGGAGACGGAAATTCGGGCTGTTACAGTTGGTATCAGAGCCTAGGCTTTAGGTCGTGTTAGGACTTCAGACTAGGCTATGGATGTAGGTATGATTGGGAAGTGAGTTTTCTATGACCCAATTAGGACTTTAGCAAGTTAGTGGAGTTTTGGTTTTAGCTTCTATAGGGAACTCGCAGCTATGGCTGGAGATTTAGAACTTGAGATTTGATTTCAGACTTAGATGGTGGACCTCATAATCACTTTTAAGGAAAATATTGGATGACTTGATAAATGTACGGCTATTAGATAAAATATGTTTTAAGATGGTGCTGGAACTTAGGCCATTGTGACTATGACAATTATTGATGGGAATTTCGTGTCATGCTAACAGATCGAAATGGCACCACGAAAGAAGGCTAAGATTGTACACACTGGAGGAGGTGAACCGGATAGGCAGTTGCTTGAAGCGATGCTTAGCACTATGACTCAAGAAAGTGCACTACTTACGGCAATGTTGAGAAGGACGACTCACACCTCTCCATCGACGTTAAATGGATTATGTTCTAGGTGTGACGGGCGACACCTAGCGAGAGACTGTAGGAGATCTACTGGGGCTTGTTTTAGGTGTGGACGAATGGGACACTTGATAAGACATTGTCCTGCTTTGAAAAAGGAAGCGGTGGCCTCGACAACCACTCAAGATAGTTCTCGCTCTTTACATCCGGCGACGACTAGAGTTACTTGATGCACGGGCCTTACATTTCCTCATCTCCACCATTTGTGACATGTGCGTGGTGCGGGAAATATCATAGAACGGAGGCTTGTAGGTTTCTCTCGGGTGCTTGTTTTAGATGTGGTGAGCAAGGACACCGAGACAAGAACTGCCCAGATAAGCGTGGCGAGGAGACCTCGGCGCTACTTCTAAGCCGATTCTTCCCGCGACTCAAGATGCCCAAGGTGTGAGTTCAATATCAATTGTCAAGATTTTGTTTTAATGTTCAGATGATTTAGGAATTTTATTGGTTTTGACACGTGCGAAATATCATAGCATTATCACTTGTGTATCGACTTAAATCACTTGCATGACATAAACGAATTCTAAATTCAGAAGATTAACTACGTAAGTGATAGTTATATTGGCAGACTTAATAAATCTTGATAGTTGCAATAAATATTTTTTAAGGAGAATTGTTTAGTGAATTTGAAATTTCCTTAATACTTATGAGAAATGAAGTTGAATTAGCAGACTTAATCCTAGTATTCTTCTTCCTAACTAATGAGTCATGATTATGGTGTATTTAAATACGTTCCTTCTAAACGTGAGTTCGGTTGTTAATTGCTGTAGTTTACTCTGGAAGTTTTCTGAGAATTGAAAAAGTCTAAGACAATCATGTCGGTAATTGATAGAGGATAGGAAAAATTTAATTATGGATATCATGAGAGGGCATAATTGTATGTCGCTTTGGTGGATACCGTTGGTTTCACCTGAGCCATGATGAATGACTATAGATTTTCAAGGAATATATGGAGATTTAGTTAGTATAGGGAGTGTGTTGAGAGTTGTGCACATGAAAGGTCGATTAATCATGCCTAAGTATTTATGTATGACATTGAGAGCAATCATTTGCAATCATCTCCTTGATTTGAAAGGCTAGATGTGTCACACTCTTTTGCCCTTCCTGTATGATCGAAATTCTATTTATGTATCATAAGATTGGATAAGGGCATAAAGTTTGAAGATTTTACGATCGTTGTGGTAAATTTTAGAGGTTCTCATATTGGTGATAGCTTTATCTCATTTCTTGATGGCTTTATCTCATGTTGGCGATGGCTTTATCTCATTTCTTTGATGGCTTTACCTCATTTTGGTAATGGCTTTATCTCATTTTGGTGATGGTCATTTCATGTTGGTGATGGCTTTATCTCATCTTGGTGATGGCTTTATATCATTTTGGTGATATCTCTTACCACCGCTATGCATCGTAAAGTGGGTGAGTGTGAATATTTGTTCGTGAGACGATGAGACCTATTAGAGTTATGAGTTGATTTATTCGATAACGATAACATCAATGTGGTGAATCAGATTTTCGGATGAATGGTATGTTTCAAAATTGGTCTCTGTGCTCCATGAGTATTTTTACAATCGTAAGGGGTCACCGATTAATACAATGGAAATGATACATGATCACTAATGATCAACATCGTTGAAGTGAAGATCTGCTGAATGGACAACACATTATATTTCTTTCAAGGTTTGGTTGATCCTATTTATAGATACATTCTGGTTAAGTAGTCTTAATCTCATGATCAATATACAATTCTTTGTGGAATGAACACCAGTCAAGTAAATAAGGGGGACATCCTTAATAAAAAGCCCAACAACTAGTTTTTGCCTATGTATGAATTTTGTGGGTATTATGGTCATTTTCTTTTGACTAATGGTTAACGTGATGGTGACATACTACTGTATGTAATTGCTTATGGAGGTGTGATATGAGATACCTGGTGCATGAGAAGACTGTCACACTTTTTCAGTAGATTTGGGATGAGTCTAGCGACTAGTACATTAACTTGACAATTTCACCTATAGGGGTCGTGTGGATACACTGATTTTGGGGGAAACTATTTCGACTCTGGATGCGTGTGAGTCCATTGTGGATGTGTGGACTCAGAGAGAGAGGTTGCGCATATATGAGTGGCGACTGTATGGTTGTGACTATTTCACGCATAATACCTTCGTGCACGTGTATTGACGCTATGAACAATTGAGTTTTAGTCGAGATATCTTTAAGATATTTTTTGAGGATGAAATTCCTTCCAGATGGGGAGATTATGATAACCCTAATTTGGAGGACGTTGAATTTATGATGGAGACTTCTAAATTGTATGGCTTCCTGCAAGAAGATTGCCAATCTGCGGATTATAGATGTGCGTATGTACGGATGGTGGAAGGCCTCTTGATGTGTCTTCTTTACCCACATGTCGCTACTTAGGGAGACGTGCTCGTCTGATAATTGGTTCGGCTATGTGGAAGTCAAATGTGAGGAGGTGCGTTAGATTACGTATGGGTGTATGGTGCACATGTGTGTACGGTGTAGACCATTGATGTGATCTTGCACACCTAAGGGGGGTGTGTATGCTTTACATACTAGCGGTTAGAAGTTTAAAGGCTTGGCTAGGAATGGAGATTATTCCTTTTGCTTTAACTCTTACAATTATGATAAGTGGTGGAATTTAAGATGAAGAGAAAGATTTAGTGAGGCGTTATTGCTCGTGAATGTGGAGCATGGACGCCATGCGATTGTGTCAAGCTAGCAAGGATCGCCACTAGTTTTGAGATTGTTAAACCATTGGAACCACAGCTTGTCGAGCTTGTGGGCTGCGAAATCGGCCGACCCAAGGTACGATACCTTAGCAGTATGTTCCTTATGTTATTGGTGTTCAATGGTGTGAAAGTCATGGGGCGGGATGGAGGATAGCACCCTAAACCATAGAATTCGCGAGTAAATCACTCAGCTACTGAGGCAAACTGGGAACGTGAAACCAAAATTCGCGAGTCATACCTGCTTTTGTTCACCTAATGCGAGAGGAAATTTTTATGATTTTAATTCTAACCCATTATTGCTTTATGCACGTGACAATTACAATTCCATACAGTTGGAGTTGTCTAGATAGCATATACTGATACCCTATATGTAGTGAAATAGCGACTAGGTAATGCCTCAATTAATGAGGTGTGTTTAAGGAAATAGTTTGACTATAATGATTGATCGATCAATTTGGTGAATTGATTGATCAACTACACATCAGATCGATCAAATAAGAAGGTTGATCGATCAAACCAGTTTATACTATGTTCTGAGAGTTTGATCGATCAATTTAATCGAAGTTATATTCTGGGTTATTTATTTATTTATTTATTTTCACTCGGACGATTAAGATCTTCAATCGTTCGAGAGAGTTTGATTCCTTTGCATGCAAGGGATATTTCCGACTATCGGAATTTCTTGCTTTGATTCATTGGATCGCTTTTTGCTCGGCTATTATGATAAACTCTAATCTTTTCCTTGTTTAGGGGGTTTTTGTGCATTTTTGTACATTTTAGACTATGGGACCGCGAACGAAGACTTCGTCGTATAAAATCCCTACATCTCGGGCTCGTACATCGGTGCCAATCGTGAAATCGGTCGCACAACCCTTGTGCAACCTGTGACACCAATCGAATAAGATGTGCTACCCGTTCAAAACCCATAGCCACCACTAATTCAACAAGAACTTCCAAAAGAATGGTGGGCTTCTAAAACATTGTTGCCTGAATGTGCTTTCGACCCTAAACTATTCGAGGATTGGCTCGAAATGGAATGGGCGATCGACTATGTTGCTAAGCTAGGGTTGAGAACATTGCATGAGTCATTTTACGTCCATTTTTGTCCTCATATAGTGAGGCTCTTTTATCAACATCTTTACCGGGGTGACACTCGTCACCAATTGGTCACCAACATTGACGGTTGTGACTATAAATTTAACCAATTTGATGTCGCCGCCGCTTTACTATATTCTTCACGGTATGTGGAGACTTGTTGTTGCCACCATATGTCAAAGATGTCTCATACCATAATAGACTAGTGGTCAGTATAGTTCAAGTCAAGCCCTTACTGAGCCCAACTCCCTGATAGACTATGGATGCTTGATACTTTTATCAAGTGTGCCATAACCCCGTTTTTGTACAAGTTCGCGAGATCAATGATAGAGATTTACTGTTTGAGAAGCAGAAGACTGCTTCAACGAAAGAGCTGTCATAGGCTCAAATGATAACAAGAATGGTCGAGCAGTATGTCGCATTGACAGAGGAGTATAGCCTGGCTCCTGGCGAGCCTCGCTTGACCAAGAACATTAAAGTTTTCAAGCTAAAGGATTAGACCAAGAGCTATAATCTATTGGTCAAGAGTTTACCTGAGGAGGGGGTTATACCACCAGCTCCAGTTGAGGAGGTGCCTGATGGGCAAGCACTAGATGATGGGGGGCATAACCTTACGTTGCACTTGAGGGGGATGCATCTGCTGTCCCTGTAACCAAATATTCATTTTGATGTTCTGTGCACGTTTGCTAGGGTTCAAACTGTTAGTGTCTGTTAGACATTTTCGGGGACGAAAATTTCTAAGGGGGGGATAATGTAATGACCCTAAAATTCTAAACAGAACTCGATTGCTTTGATATACGTGCCTGGCACGAAAATCAAAATAAATTAAAATTTATGAAAATATTATTGGCAAAAATAATTTAGAACTTAGTTATTCTATCTTAATCTATTACTATAATATAATGAAATTTTGTGACATAATTATCACTGCCTTGGTTAAACTTGTGGGGATAGTAGACCTGTTTAGGTATGTTTTGCAGTTTCGAGGGCGAAAATTCCTTGAGGAAGGGTAAATATCATGACCCTAATTTTTGGGCATATTGAATTATACACATACCTTTTTGAAAATGGCATGTCGATTTTCGAGGATGAAAATTCTTTAAGGTGGGAAGAATGTAATGACCCGAAAAATCTGAACCCGAACCCGACTGAAATAGTGTGCGTATCCGGCACGGAAAACAAGGTCACCTTAAAAATATTAAATAAATAATGTAAGCATGTCTGAGATACTGTGTGTGTAAAGGAATCAAGTTAAAAGATTTAATTTAGGCCTTTAGTAGATGAGTCGCACGACGATCGCAGTGCCGCCAACACCGAAAAACCAAACTCTATTTCAAGTGGATAAGCCTAACACACTTTTGCAGTGTTATCGCTTCGCACCGAAACCAAACCCTTTAGCTAATTAAAAGGCAAAGCTTCTCAAAGAAGCTTCACCCGGTTGCAAGCCTTGCAAATTTGAAAGCTAGAGAGAGAGAGAGAGAGCTCCCGTCAACCTTCAAACCCCTTCTTGTGAGATTTCGATCGCGAGATCGCCATCGCGCAGAGGACTCCGCACTCGTCGCAAGGCTCGTGACGTCGGTATCGATGGTGTTCCGCCGTTTATAAATCTGGACCGTTCAAGCCCCTTTCGTTAGAAACCCCTATTTCTTTTAAGGAAAAAGAACCCCATTTTCAAAGAGCCGATCACTTTGGAATCGTCTCCCGTGCTTGGAAGAGGTTAAGATCGACGCGTAAGGATGAACGGCATCATCTTCAAGTCCTTGTGATCGATCTCTGTGGATTCATCGTGGAAATCCGAAAGTTTCGTTTCGAAACCCCTTTTGGACAACGATCCTTAAAGGCGCGAAATCGATCGAAGAAAGGTTAGTTTTCTTTGATTTTAATGGTTTAGATTATAGAACAAACCCTTGTTTTAGTTTAGTGTGTATTTATGAAGTATTAATGGTGATTGAACAACCATTAGTGGAAGGAGATCAAAAAATGGAAGGGGGGTGAACTCCATTAATGACTGCTTTTCTGTCATTGGTGATCGATCACCAAGGTGGTGATCGTTCTATAGGAGGGTTGGGGAGCGATCACCAAGGTGGTGATCGATCAATCAGTATAAGCCTTATGGGGAAACGGTGACCTGAGCTAGAAGTTCATGCTCGAGTGGTGATCGATCACCAAGGTGGTGATCGATCTAGGGAGTTGGTGATCTATCACCAAGGTGGTGATCGATCTACAAGGGAGTTGGTGATCGATCACCAAGGTGATCGATCTGGAGTTGGTGATCTATCACCAAGGTGGTGATCGATCTCCAAGGGAGTTGGTGATCTAACCCCAAGGTGGTGAACGATCAACCTAGACTGTCCCGACACTGCTTCAGTATTTTGGTCATAACTTTTTACTCCAAACTCCGATTGATGCGATTCTTTGCATTGGAAAAGGACAACTAAATCTACAACTTTCATGAATTAAATAACTAATGAATAAATTTTTTGATGATCAAAATTGAGCTTGAAGTTTGGCCAAGTTCTAAGTTAGCACGTGCTAACTGAAGTATCGGTATTGCTCGGTATTTTGGCCATAACTCCTTGTCCGAACTCCGATTGACGCGATTCTTGATGCGTTGGAAAGAGTACGAGATCTAACTCTTTCATGAATTAGCCAAATCTTAAATCAAGTGTTTTAATAGTCAAAACGAAGTGGGAAGTTGGGTTAAGTTTTGAATCAACATGAAATTACCCATTTCGTCTGCTTTTGAGAAAATACTTAAATACGTCAATATTATTAATATTTAGGATCAATTTTTATACATCATCATGTGTGTGATGTAGGCAAAAGAGTGGAGGGCGAAGAAAATAACTTTTGGGCTGCTTTAGAACGGCGTAGGATTTGCTAAGAAAGAGGTCGACACGAGGTAGGGAAAATTCAACTTAAAGTGTATCTAAATTTAATTGCATGATATCTTAACATTGTATTCTATCTACGATTTTCGAAAGCATGCTCGCATATGCATTAAACTCGATTCCGTATTCGATATCACATGCTTTTGCATATGCTCGATAATCTGCCGATAATCGATTCATGAGGTAATATGTATTTGATTTGAGGTTTTAATATTCGACGATCCCCACCGACTCGGCGTATATCCGTTTCTTGCACAATGTGCAGTTGCTTGAAAATCCTCGGCAAAATATGCACTCCATGTGTGGGGCATTATTGCATTCCTGAAAATTGTTCATTGAACGACGATTGGTTGGGGTTTCCTATCGGCACAAATCTGGCTACCACGTGATATATATACACGGGAGTTACTTAAGTTAGAGATATGCATGATTTAAGTCATTTAAATATAATAAGCATAGCATTTTGCAAATTCTGAAGTTCTGTTTGCTATTACCAGTTATGCATTCTGATCTCCTGCATGTTTGAGCATCAATCCATACTGCTCGCTTTTGTTTCACTTATCGATTTAAGATATGTTCTGCAATCATGTTTAATAAATTAGATGCAAATTAATCGAACTTCTTCTACTGAGCTAGGATGTAGCTCACCCTGCTTTTTAAAACACTTTTAGGTTCTGAGGCTGCAGTGCCCGGCACCGAGAGTGACCCGGATTATCAGCCGGATCCCGAGGCCGAGGCAGAGGACGAGGAGACGGACGTCCAGGCGGACGAGTTTTATCCGTAGCCTGGGTATTGATGCCCGACATTTTGTATTTTTGATCTTTTGGATTACTGTGTGCCTGGTGGCCACCTTTGTATAAACGTATATAGTTCTGCATTTACTTATTTTATGTTAGTCCACATTCCATTTCGGAACCACTATCGGGAACCATTGTTTGGGTGATGTACGTCCATCACCGATGGTTCTTCTTGGTTCCTTTTTGGGAATGTGTGTGTTTTCTTTCCATTTACTATTATTGATGTGTGTTTAGCATAGAAATTGTTTGACTCAGAATACCGCTGCTCGGATGTGTCCACCTAGCTTCCGCTATATGCGCGGACACGTGTGATCGATCCGGGATCATCCAGAGTATGATCCTAACGGCACGGATTTCTGGAGACGGAAATTCGGGCTGTTACACCTGGACTCACTGATATCATAAGAGTATCCAATTCTTTGTGCCAGTTGAGATGATGATTAGCCACAATTAGGACTTGATATTGATTACTCCCAATTAGGAGTTAGGACTTTTAATGGACCAAGCCAGCAACCTGGTCTCAACTAAGTTGGGCCAGGTTTTAATTAGGAGTTAGGACTTTTAATGGACTTTTTATGGTCTCAAACAGCTTGTCCCGGCCTGGCCGGGTATTATATATAATTACAAAAATTTAAGATAAGAGTTGGATTTAATCAATTGCCAATTAAATGAGTCATTTTCCCCGAACACAATCTTAATTCCCTATTTAAACATTTGTCTATATCAAATTTAACATAAACCTATGTAAAAACTCATATATAAATAATTTTTTTGGCCCCAACCTGACTCAGCCCGTCTGGACTAGGGTTGAGAATATGGCAGCCCAAGTTATCTAAGTTCGGGATAAGATTAACCCTGGACCGGCCCTAATATGGTCCATTGAGAGTCATGTCCCTAATAATGCCCTCTGGAAACTTATAAGAAACAGTTCAGTCTTGTAAAGTATACATATATATATATATATATATATATATATATATATATATATATATATGCATTCTACTATTCATATAATTACTTGTAATGTGGAAACTAAATTACTCTACATTTACAAATGAGGTTATTTCCTATAGCATTCTATATAGAACATATGTAAAGATTGTTTTTCTGTTGGTTTTTATAAATGGTGTGACAATATATAGAGTTTGTGTAAAATCTCTTTCCTTTTAGAGGTTGTTTGAATCTTTGGATTAAAAGTTAAACTCTTTTTCTCTTTAAACAATGTCTTTGTATTGTGTTTGGGTATCAAATAAGATTTGTAACTTTTCTTTCGTGGACAAAAAGATATCCATTTTAACTTAAAATGAGAACAAAGGTACCCAAAATGAAATCATACCTTTTGAATAATGGCATCTACAGTTTTCTTTTAATACCAGCTGGAATTGCCAGTAGATTTCGATGACTTAGAACATCATCTTGCAAAAGAAATATTTTCAGTCATTCATCGTCATTAAGATAGCATGCACCTATATGTCAAGTCCATGTTCAGCTGCTTTCTATTTCATGATAATATCCACAACCAATATGATACCACAAGCTGAAAATAGCTTTATAATTTTGCATATCCTTATTCTGACCACTCTTTGATAAGTAGAAGTAAATAATATAGTAGATGGCTAACAAAAAAGATTTCCCATAAGGTACCCGGCCTGAGCGCCAGCAGTGGTACCTAGGTCAATCTCTTTCCATCAACCTTGAAAACCAAATAGATATTTTTGAGCGCAAGTTTATGAAATGTATAGCATCATACTTTTACTGATTTGTGTTCTCATAGATAGCTGTGCACCTCCCATGGCTTGACTATTTAGACAGAAGGAGATCGAACCTAAGAGCCGCTATTGGCGCTTGGGATAGGTACCTAATACCAGCTCAATAGAAAACATGTGCGAAACCCAGATGCCATTGAACAAAGGTCTGAAAGTACAAAGTTTTAGAATATATGTTTTCAAATTACGAAATAACAATAGTTAATACCTTGTGTTTGGTTGAAAGGAATAATTTATTTAACCCTGTACCAAACGATTCACCATAACTAATCAGAGGAAGAGTCGTCTCTAAAAAATTATGAGATTTCACTATAACTAATAAGACTTGCAACAGATGGTCAACTCATGGATGACCAATGTTCTTCTCATCTAGCTCTCCTTTCTCTCTCTTTTACAAGTTTCTTCAACAGAACTTGTTATTTGAAAATGTGGTCATGTCTATTACATTACAAAATCTGTTACTTTATTATTTCTTACTGCATATCCGCCAACATTACAGAAGATATGCAAAACACTAGAAATATATAAGATTTTACAAGTTTGTATACTATCATATCCAAAGGAATCTTGACATCATGATAATTGCATAGCCATGGATGACCTAATTGCTCAAATCAGACTGCAGCTATAAGAAATCGCGCACATCAGACCGCATCTATAAGAAATCGCTCAAATCAGACTGCAGCTATAAGAAATTTTTATATGGCAAGAATGCACTACAAAAGAAAGGACTTTTGGAGACTGTTATAGGAGACGGCTTTTCGAAGCCGTCTCCAATAACCATTTATTAGAGATGCCTATTCCGAAGCCGTCTTGAATGCTTTTATTAGAGACGGCTAAAGCCGTCTCCGTATATAAAATAATATATAGAGATAGTTATAATCATTTTGATACGGTTGACTTAAGATATAGATTGGTGAAAATTTTAGAGACTAAATTAAAAGCCGTCTCTAAAAGTCGCGTTAACATGAATAGAGACGACTTAAGCCGTCTCGGTCATTGCTTTAATGCCACTACAAAAAAAAAATCTTGCGCTGACGGTTGTTATATGAAGCCGTCGGCATATAGATACCTGAAGCCGACGGCTAATCTTACAAGCCGCGGGCGTATATAAAGGGTATATAACCCAATTATTTCTTCCTTCTTCCTTCGCACAAACTCAAATCCCTTCTCCCTTCTCCTTTCGCATGAACACAAATCCCTTCTCCCTTCTCTCGTACTTCGCTTGCTGAAACCCTTCATTCCCTCTCGCTCAAACCCTAAATCCCACTCGCCAGATCTGATTCTCCTCTCTCTCTCTTTGTCTCATGAAAGCTGACATCTCTCTCTCTCTCTCGCGATTTCTCCCACTGAAACCCCTTTTCCATCTAATTTTTTAAAAATATCATCTCAATCTGCTCGAGAACGATAGATGGATCAGTCAAATGGGGTTTAGTTTCGACGAACCATAGCTGATCGTGTCCTCTTCAACTCTGTTTCTGGATCTGCAAAAATGAATCTCCAAGGTTAGGGTTTCAATTTTTTTATTTTTGATTGCTCTGTACTGCTAGTGTTTGTGGTTTCTGGGATTTTCTCCAATATTTGTTTAAGAAAATATAGTTTATTGTTTAAGAAAATGAAAACAGTGTATTTTCTCCAATATTTGAATGGAGGAAAATATAGTTTAGAAGGTTATTTTGTGCTATATATGTTTGTACTCCTAGGGTTACATGCATTTAACTTTAGCACCGCCCCTATTATAGACAGTGTGATACATCTTTATTTCAACGGTTATGCTCTACTTTGAGTGCATTTGTAATTTCAGAAATCCGATCAAATATTTCTATTTACTTGGAAAAAATACTCTATAATCATGGATATTTCAGGGTCGTATATATGCTTGTCTTTTGTATGGGGCACATTTAATGGATTCCGAACTTTTGATATTATGATGCCAATTTACAAATGAACTTTTGACTAGAAAAAACTGAAAACCAAAGGTATTAGGGTTTCAGTATCGGTTTCAAATAAATAAACACCAAACCAAAATTGAATTGATTCATTTCAGTTCGGTTTCAAGTCAAGACCAAACACCGAAATTTCTGGTTCTGTTTCTGTTGGGTACACTGAATTTGCATCCCTACTCGAAACCAGTTCAGCACTCGGCATTCCGATTATCCACAGAGATTTTAAATCGACCAACATAATTTTAAATGCAAATTTCGAGGCAAAAGTAAGGAAGATATAGTTATATGTTGGGGTTGGGCCTGTAGCTCAACGGGATGGTTAACAATATTGTAATCTTGAGGTCACAGGTTCAATCCCTGGTTAACAGTATAGTGATGCATCTTGGTGGTTTTAATGTCAGTTTCTCTTTTGTCCAGATCTCTGATTTTGGCCTCGCTAAGTTGATGCCGGAGGGCCAGCAAATATACATAACCACAAAAGTCCTTGGAACTTTTGGCTACTTTGATCCCGAGTACACACTTGTATGCATCTTTTCCTAATTTTGTATTTTTATTCATTTTTATTTATTTTATTTTGTTTTACTTTTTTTACATGGCATTATGTTTCTTCATCGTGGTGCTTATGCAGACCCATTTTCACTAACATATTTGGGACTACAACAATATTGTTCAATCTCTAAGATGAAAATCAAAATCAACTTGAAGGATGTTAATAAACCTTTAATAAAGCAGTCAAACTGAGTTATGTCCTTCCTATATCATCCAACCGCAAAGCATCAACAGCCATGGGGCTGGGTATTGGGCAGCTCGTCATTTGGGTTACCAACTTGAAGGATGTTAATAAACCTTAATTATATAACCTTTTTCTCAAAGAGCTTGTTGGACTATAATCTGAGCAAACTTGAGTTCCCCACAGTACCAAATTGACTTTCCTACAAACTACTTGGAAAACCTCAGATTCTTAGTAGCTAAGTAGCATATTTTCTGAATAGGTCCCATACTCTGGGCTGGAGAGTGGAGAGTCCCATTCCCTTGGACTCTAGGCATTTTTTTATGAAAACACCCAAATTCAGAGCAGATTCTGAAAAAAGAACAAGTCCAAAGAGTAGTTTAGCTTTTGCTCAATGGTTGAATGACCTATATCACTGGCTTTAGTATCATAATAATAATTGTTATTATTATTCTAATAGCTAGCTATTAACATCAAAACATTGCGTACATGGATTTTGTTTAATAAGATAGAATAGGTTGGTTTCTTTCCCAATTCCCACATGTAAACTCTTCTTCTCAAAATTATAGAAGATATTCTACAGTGCTAGTGATGCCCCAAATTGTGGACTAATAACGGCTACCTACCTCTCAAGATCTTTGGCTACGTAAAAGCTGTTTGCATGCTTGTAGGAAGGAGCAATGGGGCATCACTAGCACCATAAGATTATCAAGCTTATGAAGCAACTTTTAGCCACTGAATCATGTAAAAACTGACATCCATCAGTTCAAATGACAATAAAGCAGAGTAGCATAAATGAAATCCATCAAGGAAAAGAATATAGGTATTTAAAAATAGCCCAGTGGATGAGATTGCTGAGTTAAGGCTATAATGATGATAAGTGACCCGTAGACGAGATTGCTCAAAGATTAAATCACACACGAAAACTCAAGCACAAACTTGTTGCAGCATGACACTCCTAACCACCGGCAATTAATGAGGACCCATAGCCCTCATATGCTCGAAATTAGGGAGTAGATAAAAACCTACTGAGATTTCCTTTTCTCTGCATCAAAACACAGTCAAAACAACCCTTTATTTATAGTATTAGGCTCATGTTTTCTTTATTAACCACGACCAATTTCACCCTTATAACAACAGGAAAACTACCCCAATAAAATTTATAAATAAATTCTATTATTTATGTACTGCGGTATATGAATCTGAATACTCTCTAATGTATTGAATAAATTTTGAATATTCAAGAAATAGGCAGAAGATACACCTTGTTATGATCAACAACAACCTTCAAATCTGAACGTCAACAGTGTTTGTAAAAATTATATTGGCAGCAACACCTTAGAATATTTCATTAGAATCTGATTGCATCAGATAAATGCGGATAAGGCAACAATAATTAAGATCAGATCTGTACCTAGAGGAAGTCTCAACACTTTAGAAAGATCTCCGCATCGGTGGTATGCCGAATTTGACGTAAAGTGCAAGAGCCAAAGTGCTCAGTTCATGGGTTTTCTGTGGGTAAAAAGATGGTGGGTCGTAGCAGTAGTTGTAATGGAGGTGTGGGTGGGAGGAAGGAGAAGATAAGCTCCATATGGTCAATCTTTATGCACGCTGATCATATAGATAATTGGCTCATGGTTTTTGGTTTTTTAGGAGCTGTTGTTGATGGGTTATAACTAGCAAGATTCTGAAAAATTTGGGTAGTGGTAATTCCACTTCTGATCCCTCCTTGCTTACCCATAATATCAGTAAGGTAAAAACCGATTTATATCTTTATATATGTCCCTTTTTTTTGTTTTTTTTTTTTAATTTATTTGGTTTTTATTGCAGAATTCTGTGAATCTTTTATATATGGCGTGTGCATCATGTGTGGCTTCTTTTTTGGGTAATTTATTTGTTTTTCTTTTTTGTTGGGTGGATACACTATGGAATTAATGTGAGTGTTAGTGACTGAAATGTAATATTGAAATTTGTAGAGGGTTATTGTTGGACAAGAACGGGAGAGAGGCAAGTGTCGAGGATGAGAGGCAGGTATCTGAAAGCTGAGAAATATTGCTAGTGTGAAGGGTAGAGGCCCAACCCTTCCTGAAAAACAAGACGAGGTCGGGTTGGGCCGACCCTGTTAAAAGTCAATAAACCCCTTTAAAACCCTAGAAAATATACATAATTTATTGGGTCAGGTAAAAATCTGCCCATATGATCATAACACTTTAAATTTAATATGGACTGGATGCTTTGAATCCTCATATGGTTGTTGCCTTTGGACCGAGTTCAATTCAAATAATTGTCTGCCACTTGGACAACTTGGATTAGTAAAAAATTTGAGCGGCTTGCCCTAGAAAGTTGGACAGTGTTGGTTTTATATAAACCCTACAGTGAGCTCCCACTGATCCTTTTTTAATTCATATGAAAGTCGTACTTGCTTTATATTTTTACTTCCCCTATGCAAATGTATGCAGGATTAATGATTGGATATTAAGAAAAATTAGAGCTTTTGTACTTTAGGTGGGATACTGGAATGTTGTGCTTTTGTCTTTCCAGCATATGGTGTCCATTCTTATTCATTATTCTACGTCATGTTTCTTGTATAACCGCTAACTATACTGAATTATTGTAAGGCCTTAAATCACACTTTGGGTAACTAGATATGTATTATTCATGGTAATGGGTTCTCCTTCCAATAATTGATTTGCCTTTCGGTAGATTTTTGTTTTTAAACTGAAATATATGTCATTTAAGTTTTTTCTCTGCCATCCATATGGGATGCAAGGATTATCGATTGCTCAGGTCCGATACATCGACATCATCTCGGTATCGAATGAAATATAGTAAAAATTATATGTAACAGGGGATACCCAAGACGATTCATTTGTCTTGTTGGCTCCGATTCCGAGTTGTCTTGGTTATTATGTCCTGGTATTGTCCGAGATTTTGATCTATGATCATTTTATAACTTGCAGGAGGACTTTCCTCGTACTTCGTCACCTGTATCTGGATGGCCTAGAGCCATCACAGATACAAGTTTTTGGGTTACCCATTCGGCCATCTTTTGCCCGTGCAATTATTTCTAAGGTTGATTTTTAGACTTTAATTTAGCTGTAATATGAAAATTGGTATTCTCTATAGAAATTTGTCATTCTTTGTGTTTCTTTTCTGCTTGTTATGAACAGAACAATTTAAGAGAAGAACTGGAGATGGACCATCAATTGCCCGCAGTTTTACTCATGGGAGGTGGTGAGGGAATGGGTCTGGTCAAGAAAACTGCAAAGGCTCTTGGAGAAGCACTCTTTGAAGAGGAGCTCGGACGACCAATTGGGCAAATTGTTATTATTTGTGGACGCAATCTGTGACGACCCGACTTTTCCAATCCCTCAGGTATAGGAAAGGCCGGTTCGCCAACCTATCGAATAAACGATAAGCCGGACAAACAGGGCACATATAAGAGTAAAGCGTAATAAATATCCATAGCTAAAATAAATGCGGAAGCAATTAAAAGTAAAGAACCACCGATGATGGCCGACCATCATCGAAACATGGCTCATAACAGAAATCAACGTCAAATATAAAACTATGGTATCCAACTAAAATGGGCCCACAAATTCAAGTCTAACTCTCACCACAAATAAGAAAATCAGTAAGTTCTATACTGGGAAAAACTCCTCAGGAGGAACCTCAAGCTCTTCCTCGTGCACGGTCGATCACCTCACTCAATAGCCACGACAGTACCTGAACCTGTGACGTATAGTCGGAGTGAGCTAACCAACAAAGCTCAGTAGAAGAAAGACATCTACGGCATTTTACTTTAACTAACATGGTTTCAAAACAAATATCGGAATATAGCTTGTCAAACATATAAGCAGATAATAAACTGAATTTAGGTGCAGAAATCATATGTAAGATTTATTTCTAAATGTGTGAAACAGTTTCAAGAAACGAGATGCAAAGGTGTTTGGTTGTCTTAGTTTCTCTAACTTCTATATGCAAAGTTCAAGAATTCATGACTTAATCCTCAACTTAAAATACCTCCCGAGTAAACTATATCTCGAGAGCGTGAATATAGCCGATGGGGAACCCCTACCTACCATCGCTGCTTCATGAACCCTTTTTTCAGGATGCAACAAGCCCTGCGTAATGAGGGAAACTTGTGCCGTGAAGTTGTTCAGAATTTTTGAGGGTCGTCAGTCAATCATAAAACAAATGCGAATACTAATATAATCGGATGGAAGTCTCTTATACATAGTTCGTTCTTGATTTGAGATCTTGAGCTTAAGATTCGAGTTTGAGGATTGAGGTAGATTTAGATTTTAGTCATTCATATCAATTTCAATTTCATGATGTGATTTCAATGGCATATGTAAGTTCAAAGATTTTAATTCAAAATATCCATGTAATTAAAATAAAATCGTAAAAGATGAGATTCTCCTACCTAAAACTCGAGTTATGCTAAGTCAAGCAAGGTCCTATTGATGGCCTCTCGCCTCAATCTACATCACAATATAATGCTCATGCATTAAGATAAACTCTAATTTTAAAACTCAAGTCCGGTGTTGAGCGGCTACACCGAGGTCGGTGCACAACTTTCGCACGAGGGTCCAAATGGGCTCTAAATTAAAATCTGTCCGCACAATCACATCTAGATAAAAATCTAAAACAAATGGTGACGTCGGTTGCCGAGCCGAATACACACACAGGGTCAGCCTAACTCGGGTTCAAAATACGGGTCTTTACACAATCAGATCCTAGCCTCAACGTTGCAGTCAATTGAATGGAAAGTTCCCGTGAAGGTACCATTCTGTTTCTTTCTTCTACCATTAAAACTGATCCTACACTCTATATTGCTTTGTCGGATAGCCAATTTATAGGTATTTTTTTATGGCAGATAAGAGGATTTGAGACCCAGATGGAGAAATGGATGGGCGCATGTGATTGCATTATAACAAAGGTTTTTTAATTGCTCCTTTCTAAGTTTTATTTGTGATAGAAGGTTTGTTTCCAGATTTTTATATGCACCTTTAATGCGGCTTGCGTTCTTTTTAATGGGATGTTGGTGTTTATAGGCAGGACCTGGTACAATTGCTGAAGCTTTAATAAGGGGGCTTCCTATAATCCTCAATGATTTCATTCTGATGTGTCGTTCTAGTAAATTTGCTCTTTAGCCTTGAAATAATTAATCGAATGTTGAGAGTTTAAGAAGTAATGTGGATCAACAATTGATTCTAAATTCTTGTCGAAAGAGGGTGGTTGGTATCAGGCACATTTCATAACCCAAAAACCGATCCAAATCGATCCAAACCGAAAACCAAAGCCGCTTTTGATTGGTTTGGTTTCAAAATAAAATCGAAAACCGGTTGAGTAGGGAGAGGGAGAGAAAACTGACAAAAAGCTAAAAAATAAAAAAACCGAAAAAAAATCTCTCTAAAAAGAAAAAAACTAATATATATATATATATATATATATATATATATATATATATATAACCGAAAATCGAACCAACCCGATGTAAATGTAAACCGGATCGGTTCAGCTTTGGTTCGCCGTTTCACTCATTATGATTTCGATTAATCAAATCAAATCACGGATCAGGTTTGGTTTTGGCAAACTGACACCAAATGTGTACCGAACTTCTACTCCTACATGTATCTCATTTTGGTCATTTAAAAGCAGTACACATTTTGTTTGTTCTTGGTAATATATCCGTTTTTAATTTTTATTTTATTTTTTGGCTCTCTTCTAATGAATGGATGCAGGGTTTTAATTCATCCGGGAAAATAGCATCTCATTTTTTGCTTATCTTTGAAATTTGTGCATTCCTTCTTGTTTATCATAAATTAAAGGGGAAAAAATCATTACTTGTGTTCATCTTCATCTTGATAAAAGGCATACCAATGCTAGTTGGATCCTGTGTTTTCCTGCATCCGTTTCGCATCACCTCAACTGGATAGTATACAACTTAAGCAAAAAAAACATACACAAATTTCAAAGTAGTCCAATTAGAAAACTAAAAGCTCACTGAAATTCTGTAGTAAGTTTTGCTGCCGCATGGTTCTCGTAAAGCATTTTATACTCCGTCAAATTCCTCTTGCAATTCCTTTTTTTTCAGAGAACAATAGCCATAAGCTTACTAGTCTCTCTAATATAGGAACTGTCCTAGATGCAAGGTAAATTGGCTAGCTACCAAGAAATTAGAGTTTGTAGGGCTACCAGAGATCCTCATTATTCATCTGAAAAGATTTTCACGAAGTATGGAGATGCATAACAAGAAGCTGGAGACTTTTGTAGACTTCCCTATTGATGATCTCGACTTATCAAACCACTATGTTGCTGGTGTGTACAACTGGCATGGGTCTAAGCGTTATCAGCTCTACGCAGTAATCAATCACTATGGCAACATGGTATCTGGTCATTATACGGCATATATCCATGTGAGTTGAGTTTTTATGTACTTGGTATTTACTATCTAGCATGTTAGTACCCTCCAATTACTTTTTGTTTTATTGAAAAGTTAGAACTAGCCGCGACCGAATTTAGTCAAAGTGCCTATTCAATATTATGAATCAAATGTCAAAATCTTCTTTTCCGTAACAGATAAAAGACAGGATTTCCATAAATTAGAATTTCCAACGATTCCAAGAAGTACCGGGCATTGCATTTGGGTGTCGAAGCACTAGGATGAATGCATAGTATCGGGTATCGCTCAATACATATACTTTGTAGGATATATGTTGCCGATAGCCGAGAAGATACTTCCCGGTATACGCACAAACCAATATTGATATTTTAATCCTTACTATGTTGTGTACACTCTATGACTCGATTCTTGGAGAAATTATTAACATTTTTTTTTTTTGAATTTGATAGGAATGGCAATTGCTAGAGATCTAGTAGGGAAGAACAATCATGTAATCTCTATGATTGGAGATGGAGCCATGACTACTGGACAAGCTTACGAAGCCATGAACAATGCTGGATACCTCTAAAAATGAGAGTCGTTATTTGTATAAATAAATTTGTTGTTAATGAAAATGCGGTGTCGCGAATTAAAATTTACTTTTCTGAATGAGCTTTGAGCATGTTAATGTTTATGCTAATGTGAGTATATAAATGCATGTTATGGATTTTCATAAAAAATAAGTAAATAAAATGCAGGTTATAGATGTGTACTGCTAGACAATATTGTCCTGGAGCAAAAAAATTAAATAGCATTAAAAATAAATAAATATTGGAGATGACTTTTGGTCGTCTCCAATAACAGGCAATCACTTATTGGAGACGGCCAAAAGCCGTCTCTAATAATAAGAGATGACTTATTAGAGACGGCTTTAAGTTGTCTCCAACATATCTTTGGAGACGGTCATATGCCGTCTCCAATAACTTTGACTATTAGGGACGGCTTCCATTTAGTCTCCAAAGACAATGGAGACGGGACTATTTGAGACTACATGGAAGCCGTCTCCAATACTATTTGGAGACGTCCAAAAGCCGTCTCCAAATAAACACATTTTTTGTAGTGATGGGTATTTAGAACTGGGAATCAAATAATTGTGGAGAACCAAATTCTATGAGACATAGTTGTTAGGAACAGGTAAAGAGTCTCCTTTAATTTGGATCACTCTAAATTAGAGTAAAAAATCCTTTCGAGTTTCATTAATATGTAAAACGTGTAATTACAAATTCATTCTTTCTTGAGCAATTCATCTACCCCTTTCTCACTAGTACGGATTGATCCTTTAGAGTTTTCTTGAACTTTTGTTTGGACAAACTTATTTTTGGTGGAGTCTGATTAATTGATTATAAATTGTGGGTGAATTAGTTTGATGTGCATATAACATTCTCAAATGACTAAGTTATTATTGGTATTTGTTAATGGCTTATAAGCTATTGCAATTTGTAGGTCACTGATTTAGCTACTTTCTTATAGGTTTTGGTGAGTTTGGGAAGTTGGTAATTGGTATGTTCATTCACTTTATGCTCTTAATGTACCATCGGTTATTGACACAGTGCTTGCTAGTGCAAGTTTTAATTATTGCTTCTTAATGCAGTATTATTTAAAAGCATGTTTTCCCTTCAGCAAAGATCAATTTACAGAACCAGAGCAATTCGATGGTCGATTTTCAATTCGATGGTCGATTTTCAATTCGATGGTCGAATTTCGAATTCGACCATCGATTTGAAAATCGACAGTCGAAATGTGTTTTTGTGCCTGAAGCCAATTTGTGGAAATCGACTATTGATTTTCTATATTTTGTGACTGATGTGCAGTTTTGAAATTCGACCAACGAATTTGAATTCGATGGTCGAATTCTGTCCTATTTCAGGCATTTGAAATTTTATTGGATTTTTTATCTGCAAGCTTTTGGTTTGATTTTTGGGTTCTATATTAACACTGAGAGTGTTAATATATGTAGGTTTTGACTGTTGGGAGTCCTTGGTGAGGACTGCTAGTGCATGGTTTTGAATATTCTTTGTTGAGGTAGGGGAACCCTATTTGTTATTTGCATCAATTTATAAGCATAAACTGTTTCGACTATTTCTTTTAAGAAGCATTAATTTTGGAATTCTGTTTTACACAGCATAAATAAAACTCAGAAGATATGACACAAATCTGAAAATTTGGAACCTTGTTATGACTAAGAACTTTGAAATTTAAACCTCAGAACCTCAGTTAATCTTTGAATCAGAACTTCGAAAAATCAATATATGATATGAATAATAAGCCTTGATATGTGTTAGCATTTGCATTTGATTTAAGGTTCATAAGTACGATGCCCTAGATTTTACCAACCGTGTTGACGGTATTACTTTGGCGCAAGTTTCCCTCATAGCGTAGGGGCTTGTTGCATTTTAAAAATGGGTTCATGAACGACGATGGTCAGTAGGGTTTTCCCATCGGTCACGTAGTCCGCTCTCATGCTATAGAAAATTTGGGAGATAAAATTAAGTTATAAATTTAAGACAAGAAGCATGCTAATTCAGAAGACTTTCGAACACATCAGATTTACGTTTTCATTTTTGACTCAGGATTAGAACTGGAGATTTAGTTTGCAAAGCATCATTTGAAAATCATATTTGATCCGATTCCTGTCTTTGAAAACCTTACTTATAATAAAATGCAAATATATCTGTTTCCTCTATTGAGCTTGGTTGTTAGCTCACTCTCGACTATACGTCACAGGTGCTGAGACTGACCTTGGGTCAGAGGATCTGGAGGACTCCGATTATATTCCCGAGGAGGAATCAGACATACCAACTGAGGAGTTCTTTTCGTGATCTTAGATCCTGTATTTTTTGGTATTTTTGTCTGGATATTATTTTGGAATATTGGGCCCTAGGCCTTTATTTTAGATCTTTTGATATCACTCGAGGAACCATTATTGTGAACCACTATTTTAGGTGATCGGATTGGCCATCACCGGTGGTTCTTCTTGGTTCCTCATAGTGATATATTTATTTTGTTATATGAAGCTTTTGTTTTTGGATTACTATGTGTTGCCTCTGTCTTTAGATCTTTGTATATGTTGCCGGCTTCTATTTGTTACGGCTTATTGAGAAATCAATAAGTTGATGAACCGGCCTTTCCTATACCCTAGGGATTGGAAAAGTCGGGTCGTCACAGTTGGTATCAGAGCAAGGCTCTAGGTTCAGAGTCTTAGGACTAGGGATAGATTGTTTTTAACAATCAATACTGATCTATTGTTATTGTTTCAACAATGACAGATCTGCGTGCCTCCACAGTTTAGAGGCAGAGGCCAAGGTATAGAGGGACCTCGTACAGCTCGCATCGAGGAGATAGATGAGGGCGTAGGCACCTCATATGGCAGAGGGTGAGCTGCATCTGGCCCTAATGCAGATCCTTTGGGAGATGCTAGGCAAGATGGGGGAAATGTTGACCAGGTGTTGGCAGCCTTGGCCAACAACATGGCTCAGCAGACTGCAGCCATTGACCGACAGGCCGAGATGCTGGCAGCTAGACATCAGCCAGGAGGATTCGCAGAGTTTAGGAGGATGAGACCTCCTACATTCTCAGGACAGACGGATCCTATGGAAGCAGAGGCATGGCTGGATGAGATTGAGAAAATATTTGAAGTGTTGCAGTGTACCGATGTCGAGAAAGTACGCTGGGCATCTTTCAAACTTTTGGGCGAGGCCAGCCCGTGGTGGAAGTCTGTTTCCCGGATGAGAGAGTAGGACTACCCCAATACTCCATGGACTTGGGCAGAGTTCGTGGAGACGTTCAACGATCAATATTTTCCAAAGATCGTGTGTAATCAGTGGGAAGTCCAATTTATTGAGTTGAAACAAAATGAGATGTCGGTGCGCGAGTATGGTGCAGAATTTGATAGACTTTCCCGATTTGCACCCTTACGCGTGGCCACTGAGTTGATGAGAGCTCAAAAATTTTAGAGAGGTTTGAGGCCAAACATTCAAGAGAGGGTGTCGATGTGGGAAATGGAGACGTATGCGGGCGTCATGTCCAAGGCCCTCATTGCAGAGGAAGACATTTAGAAACAATACTTGAGGCGAGAGCAGGGTAATAAAAATAGGATTGGCCAGGGATAGCAGAGTGCTTCAGAGCAGGTGAACAAAAAGCCGGCGTTCTCTAAACCTCCTCCCTACCCTAGTTAGCCATCATATTCTAGACCGGCTGTTGCTTCAGGACCAGTGACGTCTTCCTATCAGAGACCGCAGAGTTCGTCACCAGGACGACCTTTCCGAGCCGGGAGCACTACTGCGAGTGGAGCTTCTATGGCTCAGGGTTCGACGCGAGGATCAGCTGTTACTCCTGTTTCTACCCCAGTGTGTGAAAGATGTGGGAAACCACATAAGACAGAGGATTGCAGACGGAACACTGGAGCATGCTTCAGGTGTGGACAGGTTGGTCACATGATCAAGGACTGTCCTGCTATTGAGAAAGGACGGACTACGACAGTCTCTACGCAGAAGTCGATGCGACCTACAGTTCATGGTCGGGCTTATGCGGTGACTGCACAGGATGCCCAAACGTCGAATGACGTAATCCAAGGTATCATTAAAGTTGAGATGTCATTTATGCAATTGATTCAATTACTTTAAATGTTTAAATTCCTTCAAGTCAATTAGGTTAAAACCACATTGGAATCACTACATATAATTAACAAACTTTTTAACTAAAGGTACCCTTATGATGAGTCGTCGAGGCAACTTGGATAAAATTGAAGCACGAGTACTTATAGACCCTGGGTCTACACACTCGTTTATTACTCCTTCCTTCTCGGAGAAGTTGGGTATTACTCCCGAACCCCTTGCTTTCATTCTGGATGTGAAGATTCCTACGGGAAGTTTGGAATGCATAGATACAACATGTCAGTCAGTCATCGTGATGATTGATGAGCACGAGACAGTGACCGACATGATTACGTTGAGCATGGAAGGGTTCGACGTCATTCTCGGAATGGATTGGTTGGCAGCTTATCACGCGAGCGTGGACTGTCTTCGGAAGATAGTGACCTTTCGACCGCCAAAGCAAAAATCCTTTCGATTCTGTGGAGTTAAATCCAAGGTTGCGTCGTTGGTCTCAGCCATTAAAGTCGAGCGCATGATAAAGAATGGTTGTAGTGAGTATCTGGCCTATTTGCAAGATTCTACAGAGAAGAAGAATGACTTGGCTCTTATCAAGGTGGTTTACAATTTTCCTGATGTCTTTCCAGAGGACTTGCCTGGATTACCACCTGACCGAAAGATTGAGTTCGCGATTGAGCTAGCACCGGGTATAGAACCGTTATCTAAAGCTCCATATCGGATGGTGCCTGCTGAGTTGAAGGAACTCAAGGAACAGCTTCAGGAGCTGTTAGACAAAGGCTTTATTCGACCGAGTGTTTCTCCTTGTGGTGCACCGGTTCTTTTCGTGAAAAAGAAGGATGGATCGATGCGTCTGTGTATCGATTATAGGCAGCTCAACAAGATGACGATTAAGAATCGTTATCCTCTTCCGCGGATAGATGACTTATTTGATCAGTTGCAAGGTGCAAAGTTCTTTTCGAAGATTGATCTGAGGTCAGGCTATCACCAACTCAAGATCAAGGCGGAAGATATATCCAAGACAGCGTTTCGAACGCGTTATGGCCACTATGAGTTTTTAGTGATGTCATTTGGATTGATGAATGCGCCTGCATCTTTCATGGACCTGATGAACAGGGTGTTCAAACCACATCTTGATAAATCTGTGGTAGTTTTCGTAGATGACATCCTCATCTATTCGAAAACCAGAGTGGAGCATGTGCAGCATCTGAAGATGGCTCTTCAAACACTCAGGGACCATCAGTTGTATGCCAAACTCAGTAAGTGTGAGTTTTGGCTTGAGCAGGTCAGTTTCTTGGGCCACGTAGTCTCTGAAGTGGGTATCTCAGTGGATCCTACAAAGATAGATTCTGTGGTGACATGGGAACAACCTCGGCGATTCTGAGAGGTCCAAAGTTTCCTTGGTTTGGCAGGGTACTATCGGCAATTTGTGGAGGGTTTCTCAAAGATATCGGGTCCACTTACACAGCTCACGAGAAAGAATGCGAAGTTCGATTGGACAGAGCAGTGTGAGCAGAGCTTTCATGATCTAAAGCGTCGCTTGACTACAGCACCAGTACTTGCTATACCTTCCGGTAGTGGAGGTTTCGTAGTATATAGTGATGCTTCTTATGGCGGATTAGGTTGTGTGCTTAATCAACACGAGCGGGTCATTGCGTATGGTTCTAGGTAGTTGAAGGACCATGAAAGAAACTATCCGACGCATGACTTAGAGCTAGCAGCAGTTATATTCGCGTTGAAGATTTGGCGACATTACCTCTACGGTGAAATCTTTGATATATTCACCGATCACAAGAGTCTCAAGTACCTCTTCACGTAAAAGGACTTGAATATGAGACAACGACGATGGATGGAGTTCCTGAAGGACTACGATTGCTCGATTCAGTACCATCCGGGAAAGGCGAACGCCGTTGCTGATGCTCTTAGTAGGAGGTCTTCAGCACAGTTGTCACATCTTGTTAGCCGGATTCAGAGATGGAAACTTTTGGAGGATATGGCCTTGGGCAGCTCACAGTTCGATGTAAAAGGCTCGGAAGCATTGATGGCTACACTTGTATTGCGTCCTACGCTCTTCGAGAATATAAGGAAGCTTCAGATGACCGATGATGAGTTGATGGTAATCAGAGGAGATGCCGAGAATGGCAGCAAGAAGGATTTCTCCATCCGAGCAGATGGGACCATATTGTTTCATGACCGTGTATGTGTACCGTCGAGTTCAGAGCTTCGGGACACCATTCTGAAAGAGGCTCACAAATCCATGTATGCCATACATCCTGGTAGCACCAAGATGTATTAGGACTTGATGAAGAGTTTTTGGTGGCGAGGTTTGAAACGCGACGTCGCTGAGTACGTATCGCGGTGCTTGGTTTGTCAACAGGTTAAGGTTGATCATCAAAATCCTGTAGGCCTATTGCAGCCTTTACCTGTGCCTGAGTGGAAATGGGAAGCTATTTCAATGGATTTCATACTTGGGTTGCCGAAAACACTGAGGAAGAACAATGCCATCTGGGTCATTGTCGATCGGCTAACCAAGTCTGCTCATTTCTTGCCATACAATACCACGTATACAGCCAGTAGACTTGCAGAGTTATACCTGAAAGAGATTGTTAGACTGCATGGGATACCGGCTAGTATTGTGTCAGACAGAGACCCGTTGTTTACTTCACACTTTTGGCAGAGATTTCAGGAGGGAATGGGTTCTCGTCTTGACTTTAGTTCGGCGTTTCACCCACAGACGGACGGCCAGACTGAGCAAGTGAATCAGATCATCGAGGACATGCTGAGAGCATGCATGTTGGATTTTCACAGGTCATGGGACCAACACTTGCCTCTGATCGAGTTTGCCTACAACAATAGCTTTCAGGCTAGCATTGGTATGGCTCCGTTCGAGGCCTTATATGGACGACGATGCATATCGCCGTTGAACTGGGAAGAAGTGGGTGAGAAGCTCATTATTGGACTTGAGATAGTTGAGAGCACGACCGAGACGGTTCGGTTGATACACGAGCGACTGCGAGTAGCTCAGAGTCGTCAGAAGAGCTACGCCGATCTCAAACGGAGACACGTGGATTTTCAGGTAGTTTTTTATATGTCCATGTGTATTTATTCACTTGGTATAAATTCCATGTGAAATTTGGCACTAATACTCGATTTTTTAGGTCGACGAGAATGTCTTTGTTCGGATTTTGCCTACGAAGGGCGTTATGCGGTTCGAAAAATGAGGGAAACTGAGTCCTCGGTATGTTGGGCCTTTTGAGATATTAGGCCGAGTCGGAGAGGTTGCATATCGTGTGGCGCTACCGCCGCAATTATCTAGCATGCACAACATTTTCCATGTGTCGATGCTACGTCGATACATCTGTGACCCGACTCACGTGCTTGATTACCAACCCATCGAGCTTCAGAATGGTTTGACGATGATTGAGGACCCGGTTCATATTTTAGACCGCAAGGAGCAGATCCCACGCACTAAAAGGATTCCTTTGGTTCTTGTACAATGGCGGAATCATGCACCGGAGGAAGCCACTTGGGAGCGTGAAGCTGAGCTCCGAGCCCAATTTCCGAGTCTTTTTGTTTAAATTTTGAGACTTAGTGTGGATTGTATGATATTTCGAATTTTTATGTATTTTTGGTTATGTATTTCATTATGTTTTTAGCGAGTAATTTTGGTGGTCCAATATATTTTCAATTTGTGCCTGTTTTCTTTACTTTCGGGACTCGGAATAATTTTGGGACTTAGACCAAACCCGGGTTTGTTCTTTTCCAAATGGCTATGTGACAAATTCGACTAAATTTTACGTTTTTCTTTTCATTCTATGCACTAATTTCGGCTGTGATACTGCTATCATGGTCCGATGAGGTGATTGAAGTGTAATACACTCAATGGCGGTCCTTTTGGACCCAAAAGAATGCTTTAAAATGTCAATTTTAGGACATTTTTAAAGGCCACAGTTGTGACAAAATTCGACTGTCGAAAATGAAATTCGATGGTCTAATTTTCATAAAAGGTCACAAGTAGTTTTAAGCCAAAACAGGGCCTGAGATTTTTCTGAGAAAATCGACTGTCGATTTTCAAATCGACCATCAATTTTGAAATCGATGATCGATTTTCTCGATTTAAGTGAGGGTTTTTTTTTTGTTTTGTCATTTCGGGTTGCCTCTTTGAGGGTTTGAGCCTAGGGTTTTTGTGCGATTTGGTGCTTTGGAGGCTTCTTCATCACTTTCGGCCAAAATTAGAGGGGGAAATCAACTGCCAATTGCATCGGGTTTGGATTTCATCCATTTGGAATCGGATTTGGGGCTCTTCTCAAGGTAAACCCTCACCAACCTAGATCATTTTGGGGTTTTTCTTCCTATTTCTGTTAGCTGTTTGTTATTGTTTCAATGGGGCCTAAGAAACAAGCCCCAATTCAAAACCCCACATCCAAGAGGCCGGCTTCGAAAGCTGGTTCCTCTAGTCGAGCTCCACACTCAGCCCCATAGGCCGACCAGCCTACTCACTCAGCTCCACCACCCCCAGAGCCCATACCACCATCTGTTTCCCCTCCCATACCTGAGCTGCCAAATGACTTTTGGAGCATCAAAGGCTTCACCACTGAGTATATTTTTCACCCCAAGTTGTTTGATCAGCAAACAACCACTCAATGGGCGGGCGAATACCTCGAAAAAGTCTAGTTGACCCCTCTTTGCACCTCGTTTAGTGACCATTTTTATCCCCGTCTCGTGCGCCTGTTTTACCAGCATATGCGTCGCGAGGACGGGAAGAAAATCTACACAGAAATTGATGGGCGTGATTACACGTTTGGTTTAGATGACATGGCTCTGGCACTACGTTGCCCTTTGCAACACTCCCAAACCATGGGGTTAGGTTGTAATATCCCTGATATTTTCGGCATATTTTCATTTACCTCGGTAAGCGTGCCTAGAAAATACTGTAGAATATTTTTGGACTTTTGGTAAGCTAAGGCTATGGTAAGACTAATGGCCAAAGGATCTGGTCTCGAGAGGTGTGCAAGTCATGAAATCGATGACTTATACTATTGGGTTGGTGTTGGTGGTTAACATTAGATATGTTCTCAACTTAAGTGGATAAGTTGCAAATACAAAAAAAATCTAGATATTATAGTTGCTTAGGTTTAGTTATAAGAGAGAGAGAGAGTGCAAGAAATTAAGATTAACTCTCCCGCTCTCATTGGAATTTAAGCTTCTAAAGACCTTGCTCGTTTGATCCTAGATCTAGAGAGATTGAGACCTCCTCTTCACATCTCAACCATTGATTAGCTTTGAAATTGTCTTAGGATCAGTTTGATATATTGAAAGAGAAGAGTGATGTGGAGAGTGAGAAAATCTGTGTGATCTGATGGCTGTGGTCGTTTCTTTATGATAGGATCTGTACAATGGAAGAAGGGTTATAATGGGCTAACTTGAAGCTTTTAAAACCTTCAATCATAAAAGCTTGTTCCGGTGTGTGAATCGGTACAAGGAAATCAACAGATTTAGCTACAAGAGGTATGTTTTGAAACCTCCTTATACAAATTTGTTGGGTTTTTTGTTAAGAAATTAAGATTTGGATTCAATAGAAAGGATGGAATGGCTGTGTAGAAAATATGAAAAAGAATCCGAGCATGTTAAAATTTACAGCCACTGTACCTGAGAAATTCGACTGTCGATTTCAAAATCGACTGTCGAAATTGGAAATCGACTGTCGAATTAGAAATCGACAGTCGAAAATGGGATTTTAAGCTTTGAAACAGAGTTCTGAAATTCGATGGTCGAATTTCAAATCGACCATTGAATTTCAAATTCGACCATCGAATTTGAAATCGATGGTCGAAATCTGTCCAGTTTCTGGCTTTTTAATTTTTGATTGGATTTTTGTTTTATGAGCCTTTGGATTAATTTTTGGGTTGTATATTAACACTTAGGGTGTCAATATATGTAGGTTTTGGTCAATTGGGAGTCCTTGGAGAGTACTGCTTATGCATGCTTTTGAATTTGCTTGGTTAAGGTAGGGGAATCCAAACTATTATTTGCATAAATTATAAGCATAAACAGTCATAAATCAGGTTAGTTTTAGAAGCATGAAATATAGAAAATTCATTACACACAGTGAAATTAAAACTTTGAACATATGATACAATCCGAAAATTTGCAAACCTTGTCATAAATAAGAATCATTGGAAATCAGAACCTCAGTTCAATTTGAATCAGAACCTCAGTTAACTTTTGAATCAGAACTTCGAATCAGAACTTTGAAAAATCAGTATATGATATGAATAATAAGCTTGGATATGTGTTAGCATTTGCATTTGATTTTGGGTTCATAAGTACGATGCCCTAGATTCCACCAACCGTGTTGACGGTAAAACTTTGGCGCAAGTTTCCCTCATAGCGTAGGGGCTTGTTGCATTTTCGAAATGGGTTCATGAACGACGATGGTCAGTAGGGTCTTCCCATCGGTCACGTAGTCTGCTCTCATGCTATAGGAAATTTGGGAGATAAAATTAAGTTATAAATTTAAGACAAGAAGCATGCTAAATCAGAACATTTTGAACACTTTAGATTTTATGATCAGTTTTGACTCAGGATTAGAACTCGAGATTTAATTTGAAAAGCATCATTGAAAAACCATATTTGATCCGATTCCGTCTTTTGAAAACCTTTACTTATAAGAAATGCAAATAGATCTGTCTTCCCCTATTGAGCTTGGCTGTTAGCTCACCCTCGACTATACGTCACAGGTGCTGAGACTGACCTTGGGTCAGAGGATCCGGAGGACTCCGATTATATTCCCGAGGAGGATTTGGATATACCAGCTGAGGAGTTCTTCCCGTGATCTTAGATTTTCTATTTTTGGTATTTTGTCTGGATATTATTTTGGATTGATGAGCCTTAGGCTATTATTTTTTGATCTTTTGATATCACTCGAGGAACCATTATTGTGAACCTCTATTTTAGGTGATCGGATTGGCCATCACCGGTGGTTCCTTTTGGTTCCTCACAGTGATATATCTAATTTTGTTATATGAAGCTTTTGTTTTTGGATTAACAATGTTGCCTCTGTCTTTAGACCTTTGTTTATGTTGCCGGCTTCTGTTTGTTACGGCTTATTGAGAAATCAATAAGTTGATGAACCGGCCTTTCCTATACCTTAGGGATTGGAAAAGTCGGGTCGTCACAGTTGGTATCAGAGCAAGGCTCTAGGTTCAGAGTCTTAGGACTAGGGGTTAGATTATTTCTAACAATTTATTACTGATCAATTGTTATTGTTTGTTTAACAATGACAGATCAGCATGCCTCCACGGTTTAGAGGCAGAGGCCGAGGTATAGAGGGACCTCGTACAGCTCGTATTGAGGAGATTGATGAGGGCGTAGGCACCTCATATGGCAGAGGGCGAGTTGCTTCTGGCCCTAATGCAGAACCTTTGGGAGCTGCTAGGCAAGACAGAGGGAATGTGGACGAGGTGTTGGCAGCCTTGGCTACTAATATGGCCCAGCAGATAGACCATTGGCCGACAGATCGAGATCTTTGGCGCTAGACATCACCAGAGAGGATTGCAGAGTTTAGGAGGATGAGACCTCCTACATTCTCAGGGCAGTCGGATCCTATGGAAGCCGAGGCTGGATGAGATAGAGAAGATATTTGAAGTGTTGCAGTGTACTGATGTCGAGAAAGTACGCTGGGCATCTTTCAAACTTTTGGGTGAGGCCAGCCCGTGGTGGAAGTCTGTTTCCAGGATGAGAGAGCAGGACTACCCCAATACTCCATGGACTTGGGCAGAGTTTGTGGAGACGTTCAACGATCGATTTCCAAGATCAATGGTAATCAATGGGAAGTCCAATTTATTGAATTGAAACAGAATGAGATGTCGGTGCGCGAGTATGGCGCAGAATTTGATAGACTTTCCCGATTTGCACCCTTGCATGTGGCCACTGAGCTGATGAGAGCTCAGAAATTTCAGAGAGGTTTGAGGCCGAACATTCAGGAGAGGGTGTCGATGTGGGAAATGGAGACGTATCTTTCCAAGGCCCTCATTGCGGCAGGAAGATATTCAAAAACAGTACTTGAGGCGAGAGCAGGGTAATAAAAATAGGTTTGGCCAGGGACAGCAGAGTGCTTCAGAGCAGGTGAACAAAAAGCCGAGGTTCTCTAAACCTCCTCCCTACCCTAGTCAGCCATCATATTCTAGACCGGCTGTTGCTTGTGACCGGACGCCTTCCTATCGAGACCTCGAGTACGTCACCGGATTTACCTTTCGAGCCGGAGCACTCATGCAAGTGGAGCTTCGTGGCTCGTGGTTCGACGAGAGGATCACCGTTACTCCTGCTTCTACCCCAAGTGCAAGATGTGGGAAACCACATAGGACAGAGGATTGCAGACGGAACACTGGAGGATGCTTCAGGTGTGGACAGGTTGGTCACATGATCAAGGATTGTCCTACTATTGAGAAAGGACGGACTACGACGGTCTCTACGCAGAAGTCGACACGACCTACAGTTCAAGGTCGGGCTTATGCGGTGACTGCACAGGATGCCCAAACGTCGAATGACGTCATTCAAGGTATCATTAAAGTTGAGACGTCAATTATGCATTGATTCAATTATTATTGTTTAAATCTACATACAAGTCAATTATGTTAAAACACATAGGAATCATTGCATATAATTAACAAACTTTTTAACTAAAGGTATACTTATGATGAGTAGTCGAGACGACGTGGATAAAATTGAGGCACGGGTACTTATAGACCCTGGGTCTACACACTCGTTTATTACTCCTGCCTTCTCAGAGAAGTTATATTACTCCAACCCCTTGCTTTCATTTTAGATGTCAAGATTCCTACGGGAGTTCGGTATGTCGATATCTGACATGTCGATCCATCGTGATGATTGATGAGCACGAGACATTGACCGACATGATTACGTTGAGCATGGAAGGTTCGTCATTCTTGGAATGGATTGGTTGGCGACTTATCACGAAGCGTGGGATCGCCTTCTAAGATAGTGACCTTCCACCGCCAAAACGAAAATCCTTCCGATTCGTGAGTCAAATCCAAGGTTTGCTGCTGGTTTCATTAAAGTCGATGATGAAGAATGGTTGTAGTGGGTATTTGGCCTATTTGCAAGATTCGACCGAGAAGAAGAACGACTTAGCTCTTATCAAGGTGGTCTGCGATTATCCTGATGTCTTTCCAGAGGACTTACCTGGATTACCACCTGATCAAGAGATTAAGTTCGCGATTGAGCTAGCGCCGGGTACAGAACCGTTATCTAAAGCTCCATATCAGATGGCGCCTGCTGAGTTGAAAGAGCTCAAGGAACAGCTTCAGGAGCTGTTAGACAAAGGCTTTATACGACCGAGTGTCTCTCCTTGGGGTGCGCCGGTTCTATTTGTGAAAAAGAAGGATGGATCGATGCGTCTGTGTATCGATTATAGGCAGCTTAACAAGATGACGATTAAGAATCGTTATCCTCTTCCGCGGATAGACGACTTGTTTGATCAATTGCAGGGTGCAAGGTTCTTTTCGAAAATTGATCTGAGGTCAGGCTATCACCAGCTCAAGATCAAGGCGGAAGATATATCCAAGACAGTGTTTCGGACGTGTTATGGCCACTATGAGTTTCTAGTGATGCCATTTGGATTGACAAATGCGCCTGCATCTTTCATGGACCTGATGAACAGGGTGTTCAAACCACATCTTGATAAATCTGTGGTAGTTTTCGTAGATGACATCCTCATCTATTCGAAAACCAGAGAGGAGCATGTGCAGCATCTGAAGATGGCTCTTCAAATACTCAGGGACCATCAGTTGTATGCCAAACTCAGTAAGTGTGAGTTTTGGCTTGAGCAGGTCAGTTTCTTAGGCCACGTAGTCTCTGAAGCGGGTATCTCAGTGGATCCTACAAAGATAGATTCTATGGTGACATGGGAACAACCTCGGCGATTCTAGAGGTCCAAGTTTCCTTGGTTTGGCGAGGTACTACTATCGGCGATTTGTCGAGGGTTCTCGAAGATATCAGTCCATTTACACTCACAAGAAAGAATGCTAAGTTCGATTTGGGCCGAGCAGTAATGAGCAGTAGTTTTCGGAGCTAAAGCATCGCTTAACTACAGCACCAGTGCTTGCTATACCTTCCGGCAGTGGAGGTTTTACAGTATATAGTGATGCTTCCTATGGCGGATTAGGCTGTGTGCTTAATCAACACGAGCGGTCATCGCGTATGGTTCTAGGCGCTGAAGGACCATGAAAGAAACTATCCGACGATGACTTAGAGCTAGCTAGCAGCTATATTCGCCTTTAAAGATCTCGGGCGACATTACCTCTACTTGAAATCTTTGATATATTCACCGATCACAAGAGTCTCAAGTACCTCTTCACTCAAAAGGACTTGAATATGCGGCAATGACGATGGATGGAGTTCTTGAAGGACTATGATTGCTCGATTCAGACCATCCAGAAAGGCAAATGTCGCTTGATGCACTTAGTAGGAGGTCTTCAAAGACGCTTGTCACATCTTGTTAGCCGGATTCAGAGATGGAAGCTTTTGGAGGATATGGCTTTGAGCAACTCAAGGTTCGATGTAAAAGGCTCGGGAGCATTGATGGCTACGCTTGTATTACGTCCTACGCTCTTCGAGAACATTCGGAAGCTTCAGATGACCGATGATGAGCTGATGGAAATCAGACGAGATGTCGAGAATGGCAGTAAGAAGGAGTTCTCCATTCGAGCAGATGGGACCTTGCTATTTCACGATCGGGTATGCGTACATTCGAGTACCGAGCTTCGGAACACCATTCTGGAAGAGGCTCACAAATCCATGTATCCCATACATCCTGGTAGCACCAAGATGTATCAGGACTTGATGAAGAGTTTCTGGTGGCGAGGTTTGAAACGCGACGTCACTGAGTACGTATCGCGGTGCTTGGTTTGTCAACAGGTTAAGGTTGATCATCAGAATCCTGCAGGCCTATTACAGCCTTTACCTGTGCCTGAGTGGAAATGGGAAGCCATTTCGATGGATTTTATACTCGGATTGCCGAAGACACTGAGAAAGAACAATGCCATCTGGGTTATTGTAGATCGGCTAACCAAGTCTGCTCATATCTTGCCATACAATACCACGTATACAACCAGTAGACTTGCAGAGTTATACCTGAAGGAGATTGTTAGACTGCATGGAATACCGGCTAGTATTGTGTCTGATCGAGACCCGTTGTTTACTTCACATTTTTGGCAGAGATTTCAGGAGGGCATGGGTTCTCGTCTTGACTTTAGTTCGGCATTTCACCCACAGACGGATGGCCAGACCGAGCGTGTGAACCAGATCATTGAGGACATGTTGAGAGCATGTATGTTGGATTTTCACGGGTCATGGGACCAACACTTGCCTCTGATAGAGTTCGCCTACAATAATAGCTTTCAGTCTAGCATTGGTATGGCTCCGTTCGAGGCTTTATATGGACGGCGGTGTCGATCACCGTTGAACTGGGAAGAAGTGGGTGAGAAGCTCATTATTGGACCTGAGATAGTTGCGCACACTACCGAGACGGTTCGGTTGATATGCGAGCGACTACGAGTAGCTCAGAGTCGTCAGAAGAGCTACGCCGATCTCAAACGGAGACACATGGATTTTCAGGTAGTTTTGATATGTCAATGTGTATTTCTTCACTTGGTATTCATTCCATGTGAAATTGGCACTAATGCTCGATTTTTCAGGTCGACGAGAATGTCTTTGTTCGAATTTTGCCTACCAAGGGCGTTATGCGGTTCGGAAGACGAGGGAAACTAAGTCCTCAATACGTTGGGCCTTTCGAGATATTAGGCCGAGTCGGAGAGGTTGCATATCGTGTGGCGTTACCGCCGCAATTATCTAGCATGCACAACGTCTTTCATGTGTCGATGCTGCGTCGATACATCCGTGACCCGACTCACGTACTTGATTACCAACCCATCGAGCTTCAGGATGGTTTGAAGGTGGTCGAAGACCCTATTTGCATTTTGGATCGCAAGGAGCAGATCCTACGCACTAAAAGTATTCCTTTGGTTCTCATGCAATGGCGGAATCATACACCGGAGGAAGCTACTTGGGAGCGTGAAGCTGAGCTCCGAGACCAATTTCCGAACCTTTTTGATTGAATTTTGAGACATTAAGTGTTTAATGTATAATTTCTTGAATTTTCATGTAATTATTAATTTTATACGGATGATTGGCGATAAATTTTGTCGGCCCAATATGGTGCATGTTTAGAAGCCTCTACACAATACTGGCTATGTGACATAAAATTGGCCTATCGTTAACTACTTCTTTAAATTACCACGTAAATTTGGCCTTGATACAGATATCATGACCCTATCTATATATATATATTATTTTGTAAAGGTTTACCAATTTTGTTTTTGTGTTACGTTGTGAAGTTCCTAAGCATTTTACGAGCCCGACCAAACCCGGACTTTTTATTTTCCGAATGGTTATGAGAACTAAATTGGCCAGGAGATTACTTGGCCTATTCTTAAATTTTTCTACGCCAATTCCGGCTGTGATAATACAATTATAGCCCAATAAGGTGATGGGCATGAAATGGAATCAAAGAAGGTGCAATTAGACCCAAGGGCATGCTTGGAATTTCAAAAATTTTGAAAAATTTTCATTATAACAGTATAAAAAAATTCGACTGTCGAAATGCAAATTCGACCATCGAATTTTCTATAAGATTTCAGGACAGTTTTCGGCCAAAAACAGAACCAAAGATGTTCTGAGAAAATCGACCATCGATTTTAAAATCGACCATCGATTTTCAAAATCGACCATCGAATTTGAAATCGATGGTCGAATTTATCGATTTAAGTTTTGGGGTTTAAAAATTTTTGCCATTTCGGTTTTCTGTTTTGAGGGTTTTGAGCTTAGGGTTTTGAGGGGTTTCGGGCGATTTGGGGATTTTGGAGCTTCCTCTTCATTTTTGGCTGCATTCCAAAGGGGATTTCACTGCTTTTCACAAAGGGAGCATCTTTCATTCCTTGCAAAACTGATTTGGGGCTTTTTCACAAGGTAACCCTTGCTCTATTCTCTGTGCATCCCTATTTCTGGTATTTTGTGGGTGTTCTCTTAATTTTTGATTCAATGGGGCCTAAGAAGCAGACACCCATATGAAATCCCACATCAAAAAGGCCAGCTTCTAAAGTTGCGTCTACAAGCCGCACAAAACAGCCCACAGCACCACAGTCGGCTCCACCAACCACTGTCTCCCCCTTGCCTGAGCAACCCAATGATTTTTGGAGCATTAAAGGCTTCCCGACCGAATATTTGTTTCACCCCGAGTTGTTTGACCAGCAAACGACCACACAATGGGCGGGTGAATACCTTGAAAAGGCCAAATTGACCTCTCTGTGCACGACCTTTAGCGACCATTTCTATCCCCGACTCGTGCGTCTATTTTATCAGCACATGAGCCGCGAAGACGGGAAAAGAATCTATACCGAGATTGATGGCCGCGATTATACCTTTGATCTAGAGGACATGGCTGTGGCATTGCGATGCCCTTTAAATCACTCACAAACGATGGGATTAGGTCCCCCTTTTCCCAAACCAGTCCGTTTTGAAGATGTAATCACGCAGATGACGCAAGGCCGTCATGGGTCCGGTAAATCCATCGTCACGGTCCATATGCCGGAGACCATGTGGATCTTGGATAAAATTTTTAAGACCACCCTTTGCCCTTTTGGTCATCAATCTGAGCGCACTGGCCCCCTTCAACAAATTCTTTTTGCGGCCTATAAGGAGCGATGGTTTAGTGCTCCTGAAATCCTTTTTAAAGGGATTATCAAAGCCCGAGAGAAAATGGGCAAACATGTGAAGAAACCATTGAAGACAATGCCCTATGCTCGCATAATTTCGGTGATAATTGAGAACTACCGAGCGGGCCCTGCTTATGATATCCCTCCTACTGAACCCAAATCCACAGCGGGTTCGAAAATGTATAATTTGGTCAATTGGGGTCAAACCTACAGTAGACTGGTAAAGACTCCAAAGGATGCAGAAGCACCTGATACCGCTAGTGATGATGAGGACCCTACTCATTCTATCCCTGACACTACTACCGCTGCACCTCCTCAGCCCCCACAGAGTGACGTTCTTACACTCTCCGAGTTCACCCGACAGATGACCGCCATGAGCCATCAGATTCAGGAGCTCACCCACCACACCAGCTCTATGCGTCAGGAGTTGGATGTCCATGGCGGCGCTCTCTCTTATCTGATCGATGCAAAGACGTTTCCGGATTACATTACGATATATGGCCGATATTCTGCTTGATCTCATCGCCGACATCGGGCGCTGGTCCTAGCATGCCTTCTACGGCCAGGGAGGATACGGGTGATGATGATGCTGCTGCGGCCGATGGTACTTCGGATCGGGCGGGCCCATCTTCTACTGGGGATTGTTAGTATACTTGGGGGAGGGGGTACTGATTTATTTTATGGTTGCTATGGGTCTGTATTTATTACAGCTTGGATTATTTAGGACCTGGTGGTCCTTCTTTTGTTATCTTTTATTTTTCTGTCTGTTACTTTGCTCTGGATATTTTGTCTATCTTTGGTTGTATATAGTTCGGTTAGCTACTTGTTTCATCTTTTGCTATGCATGTTGGATCTCGATGTGCATTACTTTTGTTGGTATTTTGGTATCTGCTTCAGTTAGATGCTTGTGTGGATTAGCTCTATGTCACTTTTGTACTTCCTGTTTCTTTGATAGCTTTTCATTCTATTTATGGCTTTCATGCGTCACTGTATATCGGTTTCCCGGCACGTGACACTTGGGGTGTGGGCATCCATGTACGGATGCAATCCACTATGGCTTTTTCATGCCACATGCAGTACATCCATGTTACTACGGATCCCATCCCTTGGCTTGCGTGCCCTGTGGGATCGAAACACGGTGTACCCTGTTTTCTCTTCTTTTATTGTCTGGTGTGTGTTATGTTCAATTTTCGAGGACGAAAATTCCTAAGGAGGGGTGAATGTAATATCCCTGATATTTTTGGCATATTTTCGTTTACCTCGGTAAGCGTGCCTGGAAAATACTGTAGAATATTTTTGGACTTTTGGTAAGCTAAGGCTATGGTAAGACTAATGGCCAAAGGATCTGGTCTCGAGAGGTGTGCAAGTCATGAAATCGATGACTTATACTATTGGGTTGGTGTTGGTGGTTAACACTAGATATGTTCTCAACTTAAGTGGATAAGTTGCAAATACAAAAAAAAAAATCTAGATATTATAGTTGCTTAGGTTTAGTTATAAGAGAGAGAGAGAGTGCAAGAAATTAAGATTAACTCTCCCGCTCTCATTGGAATTTAAGCTTCTAAAGACCTTGCTCGTTTGATCCTAGATCTAGAGAGATTGAGACCTCCTCTTCACATCTCAACCATTGATTAGCTTTGAAATTGTCTTAGGATCAGTTTGATATATTGAAAGAGAAGAGTGATGTGGAGAGTGAGAAAATCTGTGTGATCTGATGGCTGTGGTCGTTTCTTTATGATAGGATCTGTACAATGGAAGAAGGGTTATAATGGGCTAACTTGAAGCTTTTAAAACCTTCAATCATAAAAGCTTGTTCCGGTGTGTGAATCGGTACAAGGAAATCAACAGATTTAGCTATAAGAGGTATGTTTTGAAACCTCCTTATACAAATTTGTTGGGTTTTTTGTTAAGAAATTAAGATTTGGATTCAATAGAAAGGATGGAATGGCTGTGTAGAAAATATGAAAAAGAATCCGGCCATGTTAAAAATTTACCATCACGAGAATTAATCGATTTCAAAATCATCGTCGAATTAAATCATTGTCGAATTAGAAATCGATAGTCGAAAATGGGATTTTAAGCTTTGAAACAGAGTTCTGAAATTCGATGGTCGAATTTCAAATCGACCATTGAATTTCAAATTCGACCATCGAATTTGAAATCGATGGTCGAATTCTGTCCAGTTTCTGGCTTTTTAATTTTTGATTGGATTTTTGTTTTATGAGCCTTTGGATTAATTTTTGGGTTGTATATTAACACTTAGGGTGTTAATATATGTAGGTTTTGGTCAATTGGGAGTCCTTGGAGAGTACTGCTTATGCATGCTTTTGAATTTGCTTGGTTAAGGTAGGGGAATCCAAACTATTATTTGCATAAATTATAAGCATAAACAGTCATAAATCAGGTTAGTTTTAGAAGCATGAAATATAGAAAATTCATTACACACAGTGAAATTAAAACTTTGAACATATGATACAATCCGAAAATTTGCAAACCTTGTCATAAATAAGAATCATTGGAAATCAGAACCTCAGTTCAATTTGAATCAGAACCTCAGTTAACTTTTGAATCAGAACTTCGAATCAGAACTTTGAAAAATCAGTATATGATATGAATAATAAGCTTGGATATGTGTTAGCATTTGCATTTGATTTTGGGTTCATAAGTACGATGCCCTAGATTCCACCAACCGTGTTGACGGTAAAACTTTAGGCAAGTTTCCCTCATAGCGTAGGGGCTTGTTGCATTTTTGAAATGGGTTCATGAGCAGCGATGGTCGATGGGGTCTTCCCATCGGTCACGTAGTCTGCTCTCATGCTATAGGAAATTTGGGAGATAAAATTAAGTTATAAATTTAAGACAAGAAGAATGCTAAATCAGAACATTTTGAACACTTTAGATTTTATGATCAGTTTTGACTCAGGATTAGAACTGGAGATTTAATTTGAAAAGCATCATTGAAAAACCATATTTGATCCGATTCCGTCTTTTGAAAACCTTTACTTATAAGAAATGCAAATAGATCTGTTTTCCCCTATTGAGCTTGGCTGTTAGCTCACCCTCGACTATACGTCACAGGTGCGGAGACTGACCTTGGGTCAGAGGATCCGGAGGACTCCGATTATATTCCCGAGGAGGATTTGGATATACCAGCTGAGGAGTTCTTCCCGTGATCTAGATTTTCTATTTTTTTGGGGTATTTTGTCTGGATATTATTTTGGATTGATGAGCCTTAGGCTATTATTTTTTTGATCTTTTGATATCACTCGAGGAACCATTATTGTGAACCTCTATTTTAGGTGATTGGATTGGCCATCACCGGTGGTTCCTTTTGGTTCCTCACAGTGATATATCTAATTTTTGTTATATGAAGCATTTGTTTTTGGATTAACAATGTTGCCTCTGTCTTTAGACCTTTGTTTATGTTGTCGGCTTCTGTTTGTTACGGCTTATTAAGAAATCAATAAGTTGATGAACCGGCCTTTCCTATACCTTAGGGATTGGAAAAGTCGGGTCGTCACATAGGTCCTCCTTTCCTCAAACCAGTCCGCTTTGAGGATGTGATTGCCCAAATGACGCAAGGTCGTCATGGGTCCGGTAAATCCATTGTCACCGTACATATGCCGGAGTCCATGTGGATATTAGACAAAAATTTTAAGACCACCCTTTACCCTTTTGGTCATCAATCCGAGCGCACCGGTCCCCTCCAACAGATTTTATTTGCTGCTTATAAGGAGCGCTGGTTTAGTGCTCCTGAGGTCCTTTTCAAGGGGATTATCAAGGCACGGGAGAAAATGGGTAAACATGTGAAGAAACCGATGAAGAGTATTCCATATGCCCGTTTAATTTCGGAAATGATTGAGAACTACGGAGCGGGTCCCGCATATGACATCCCTCCTACAGAACCCAAATCCACTGCCGGTAGAAAAATGTATAAACTGGTCAATTGGGGTCAGACCTACGGTCGCCTTGTGAAGACTCCTAAAGACACAGCGGTACCTGATGCAGCAGCTAGCGATGATGATGAGGACCCTACTCATTCTACCCCTGCCACAGCTGCCCCTGCACCTTCTCAGCCCCCACAGAGCGACATCCTTACGCTCTCGGAGTTCACACGACAGATGACCACCATGAGCCACCAGATTCAGGAGCTCACCCAGCATACCAGCTCTATGCATCGGGAGTTGGATGTGCATGGCGGCGCTCTATCTTATTTGATGCAGCACACGTTCCCCGATGATTATACCACCTATCTGGCCGCCATACGTGCTTCCGTATATCGTCCTTCCACGTCGGGCGCTGGACCCAGTATGCCTGCTACGGCCGGTGAGGATGCGGGTGATGATACTGGTGCGGGAGCTGATGATCAGGATCCGGCTGGTCCATCTACTGCCGGGGATTTTTAGTGTGTTTGGGGGGGGGTACTGGTTTATTTTGGATATGATGGGGCATGTATTCTTTTTACTGCATGGATTATTTAGGACCTGGTGGTCCTTTTTTTTTTTTGTTATCTTTTATTTTCTGTTTTCGGATTTGCTTTGGATACTCTGTTTATTTCGTTCTGTATATGGTTACTTTAGATACTTGTTGTTATCTTATCTATGTGGGTTTTTGGATATCAGTGTGGGTTTTGATCTTTTGTACATCTTTCCGATCTATATGGCTTGGATTTTTGTTTTGTTCTGTGGACATGTACTCTATGTATGTGGTTTTGTTTACTCTCTCCATTTTTCCTATTGGTGTGGGTTTGCTCTCTCTGTCGCTTTTATTCTTTATGTTGCATTGGTGGGTTTTTGTTATCTTTATGGCTTTCATGCGTCACTGTGCATCGGTCTCCCGGCACGTGACACTTGGGGTGTGGGCATCCATGTACGGATGCAATCCACTATGGCCTTTTCATACCACATGCAGTACATCCATGTTACTACGGATCCCATCCCTTGCCTTGCATGCCCTGTGGGATTGCAACACGGTGGCCCATGTTTTTCTTTTTTTTTTGTTGTATGGTGTGTGTTGCATTCAATTTTTGCAGATGAAAATTCCTAAGGAGGGGTAAATGTAATATCCCGAATATTTTGACCTATTTTTCGTTTACCTCGATAAGCGTGTCTGAAAAATATTGTGGAATATTTTATTTTTTTGTAAGCTAAGGCTATGATGAGACTTGTGGCAAAAAGGAATTTGTCAGAAGATGTGTGAAAGTCATGTAAGTGATGACTTACACAATAGGGTTGGTGTTTGTATTTAACACCGGATATGTTTCAACTCAAGTGGATAAGTTACAATTATAAAAATCTAGATATTATTTTTGCTTAGTTTTTGGTTATAAGAGAGAGTGAAAGAGAAGTTACACTTCTCTCTCTCGTTGGAAATTAAACCCTTAAGCCTTGCCTCAATTGATCCTAGATCTAGAAAGCTTGAGAGCTCCTCTCCCCATCTCAACCATTAATTAGCCTTGTGCTTAAAATCTGATTGGTTTGAGCTAGTGGAAGAGAAGGATAAAGAAGAGAGTGTCACTGTGTTGATAAGGATTTGTGCAGTGGAGGAAGGTTTATAATGGGCTGATTTGAAGTTTTTAAACCTTTGATCTTAGAGATTTGTTCCGGTGCGTGTATTGGCGTCACGGGATTAAAGGATTAAGCGACAAGAAGTGGGCTTTTAAAACCTTCTTGTGTCCTTTAAATTATGTTTTGTTGAGATTAACATGTTGTGTGTTTAAATAAGATCTGATGGCTGTGATTGAATGAGAAGAAAGAATCTGGACATGAAAAGTTAACAGCCACAGAACCAGAGCAATTCGATGGTCGATTTTCAATTCGATGGTCGAATTTGGAATTCGACCATCGATTTGAAAATCGACAGTCGAAATGTGTTTTTGTGCCTGAAGCCAATTTGTGGAAATCGACTGTCGATTTTCTATATTTTGTGACTGATGTGCAGTTTTGAAATTCGATGTTCGAATTTGAATTCGACCATCGAATTTCAAATTCGACCAACGAATTTGAATTCGATGGTCGAATTCTGTCCTGTTTCAGGCATTTGAAAATTTTGTTGGATTTTTTATCTGCAAGCTTTTGGTTTGATTTTTGGGTTCTATATTAACACTGAGAGTGTTAATATATGTAGGTTTTGACTGTTGGGAGTCCTTGGTGAGGGGCATTTTTGAATATTCTTTGTTGAGGTAGGGGAACCCTATTTGTTATTTGCATCAATTTATAAGCATAAACTGTTTCGACTATTTCTTTTAAGAAGCATTAATTTTGGAATTCTGCTATACACAGCATAAATAAAACTCAGAAGATATGACACAAATCTGAAAATTTGGAACCTTGTTATGACTAAGAACTTTGAAATTTGAATTTCAGAACCTCAGTTAATTTTTGAATCAGAACTTCGAATCAGAACTTTGAAAAATCAGTATATGATATGAATAATAAGCCTTGATATGTGTTAGCATTTGTATTTGATTTAGGGTTCATAAGTACGATGCCCTAGATTTTACCAACCGTGTTGACGGTATTACTTTGGCGCAAGTTTCCCTCATAGCGTAGGGGCTTGTTGCACTTTAGAAATGGGTTCATGAACGACGATGGTTAGTAGGGTTTTCCCATCGATCACGTAGTCCGCTCTCATGCTATAGGAAATTTGGGAGATAAAATTAAGTTATAAATTTAAGACAAGAAGAATGCTAATTCAGAAGACTTTCGAACACATCAGATTTACGTTTTCATTTTTGACTCAGGATTTGAACTAGAGATTTAGTTTGCAAAGCATCATTTGAAAATCATATTTGATCTGATTCATGTCTTTGAAAACCTTACTTATAATGAAATGCAAATATATCTGTTTCCTCTATTGAGCTTGGTTGTTAGCTCACTCTCGACTATACGTCACAGGTGCTGAGACTGACCTTGGGTCAGAGGATCTGGAGGACTCCGATTATTTTCCCGAGGAGGAATCAGACATACCAGCTAAGGAGTTCTTTCCGTGATCTTAGATCCTGTATTTTTTTGTATTTTTGTCTGGATATTATTTTAGAATATTGGGCCCTAGGCCTTTATTTTGGTTCTTTTGATATCACTCGAGGAACCATTATTGTGAACCACTATTTTAGGTGATCGGATTGGCCATCACCGGTGGTTCTTCTTGGTTCCTCACAGTGATATATTTATTTTGTTATATGAAGCTTTTGTTTTTGGATTACTATATGTTGCCTCTGTCTTTAGATCTTTATATATGTTGCCGGCTTCTATTTGTTACGGCTTATTGAGAAATCAATAAGTTGATGAACCGACCTTTCCTATACCCTAGGGATTGGAAAAGTCGGGTCGTCACAGATGTATCCCATTGCGAGGTTTGTATTGATGCCTTGTCACTTTTCAATTAAACATGAGAGACTATTGATGTGTTTCAGTAACAAGAACCTTAAGTTGTCGGAATCAGGTACTTGTTCACTTTAAAGTCGTATGTGCGCAATAGGGCTCAACCTGAGGAGTCCATTGCAGAAGCTTATTTAGCGGATGAATGTCTCACATTTTTCTCTCGATGAGGAAACATCAATGAGAAGTGCCAAAGTGTTCAATATTACCGATTTGGAATGGACACAGGCTCATCGTTATGTCCTCTACAATAATGTTAACGTCACAAGATATATAGAGTACAAAGCGTTAACAAAAATTCCTGTTATTTAGAGAGTCAATTTATTTAATTGTTTTAATATATGAATCCTTTTATGTAGGGATCATAAAAGTGTAATTCGACACAAGTTACATCGAAAACGCTCACGCCCGCCTGATATAGAGAAAGAACACGAAAGACATTTCATCTATTGGATTAAGGATCGTGTATGCAACTATATATTTCTAAATCCATCATCAATATAGGTCATTTTTTCTCACGATTAATACTTTCTCCTATTCTAATAGATACGAGATGAAACGAAAATTGGATTTATGTTCCCAAAATAGCTTCAACTGTTAGCCGAGGGACCTCATCATATTGCTAATGTTATCCTATTAATTGATACAATTTCAGAAGGTTATAAAAGAATCAAGGACTAAAATGCAAAATAGTGGAGTCTATCTATTGGCCGCAACTACTAGCTTTTCAAGCGTAAGGGATATCAACCCGATTATTGGCAATGTGGAATATTTTGGCCGGTTGATCGACATAATTCAGCTAACATATTCTGATAAATTGAAGGTTACAATGTTCAAATGCGAATGGGTAGATGTTTGCGTAGAAGGGAGGGGAATAAAACAAGATCATTTGGGGAACACACTTGTGAATTTCACACGATTGACATTTTCTAACGAACCATATATGCTGGCTTCCCAAGTCAAATAAGTTTTCTACGTAGATGATCCTATTGACCAAATTGGAAGATTATTTTAAAAGTCAAGCCTAAAGGAGCCTATGAGTTGAGAATAGAAGATCGTGAACTGTTAATGAGTGACCAAAAGTTAAATGATAAGATATGTAAATGATGATTGTGACGATGAACAATAGTGGCAACCCCTCAAAAGGGCTGCAACACCGTTGTCGAGTGGTAACCTAGTTATCCTTTCTTCTAAATCAAGCAAAAATTGCAGAGGTTCTCATTGAAGGTTCCAAAAGATTCCAAAGCAGAGTTAGTGATATCAGATACATGGACAGCCAGGTATGCAAATTCTAGACAGCCTTGGGCCAAAGCAGATAGTCCTCTCTGTGAAACCAGCCCTTGCTCGTCCTCCAAACCTTGTTCATCCTCCCCCCTCTCAACTCTTAGCCTTTGTAGTTTCTTGCAGTGTTGAGCGAAAATTTCTAATCCTCTATCTCTGATCACATTCCTTATCTACAACAGTTCAGAAAAGTACATTGGTGCACTTCCTAATTTGAAAAAGAGGGATTATAGTAGAGCTTAGTAATTTCAAAGTTGGTAGTGCTGCTAAATCTCTACTCGATACCAGTGCATGTACTCAATGACTAAGACTGCCGAATTGGTGAGCCACTTTGTTGTTTGTTCAATTGATATTTTCTGAACCTTTCTCCATAGCTTTATGCAATGCCTAAAAGAATTACAATGGATCCAGCTTTATGAATCCAGACATAGTCATTAATACACACGAGCTGAAAATTGAACTCACAATGCACAGTTGTCTCTAGAGAATTCTTGGAGGCACAGGCATGCTACAAATGCATGTGTTTGTGTTTGTGTGTGTGCCATACAACTACGACAGCAAAAGATTTCAATAAAGGTATCAAATAAGAAATTTAATCAATATATGCCCATAAATTTGTCTCACGTATTACATTCAATGGACTACTCTGTGTCGCTGATGCATTCGGCATTCAGAAAATGGGTCAACGCATGTCAACTCCAGTCAATCAGAGAGAAATAGGGTCATTATAGTGAAAATTGGTCAATTTAACTATTGGAAAGTGGATGTTTAAAATCTAAAATGATTTGCTCATTTGTGAACATGGTTTATTATAACTGTGTTGGATTTATTAAAGTTGAATTATGGAAGTGAAAAGATATGGTTAACACATTTGGAGTTTATTAAGCCCAAATGCCATCCTAAATAGTCACAAAAAAGTGAAATCAGAAATCTTACCCTCAAAATTCTTTGTGAAGAGTTCTAGACTTGTTCACCAGTAATAATGCATCTTTTCTATTCTAACTTTCGGAGCATATGCCCATATCATTCCCCCTAGATGAATTCCTTTAATTTTCTACTAAGAACATTCCACATCTACATTTCTTTTCATAAATACGAGATTGCCCTCAATCATCATTTCATCACACTAGTTCATAGGATTGCTATTTCAAGCAGAAATTCTCCAATTTGCAAACCAGTGCATCACACTGTATGCTTTGGCTAAAATGCACACTGAGTAGATGATACCAATTTCCTAATTGACTGATCTTTTTTGCGGATTCCATTGGATAGTTAGGAACATCTGCTTTGTTTTAGTGATTTGGCCACAACTCATCCCAGCGTAGTCTATATATAGGGCTGCAAATGGGTTGGGTTGACACGACAGGTGGAGCGACCTGACCTGGTTGATCCGCCATGGCTCGGGTTCAGGTTAGAAATGTTGAGCCGTTTATTAGACAGCTCAGGGTTGGGCCATGTGTTCTTGACCTGAACCAAACTCGATCCAATCCAACTCCTGACCTTATATCCTAACCCATCCTGGACTACCCAACTGCACCTAAGTTTTTGCTAATCGGGTCGGGTTTAGGTTGACGTAGAACATAATCCGGTTGACCCTGACTCAACCAGATTAGTTTATCGTCATAGAATGAATATATAAAAAAAGAAAAGAAAAACAAAGCATACCATTGAGGTAGAGATGGCAGAGGCCATTGTAAATGAGGACTCTAGGTTGAAGAATGAGAGGAAAGAATGAGGGTTTTTGGAGGGGCTGGGGGAGCAGGTCTTCTTCTTCATCTTCTTCACGGTGGTGGTCCAATGAAACATCAACAACCTTACAAAAAATTTAACAAAAAAATTCTGGTAAATTAAGTAAAATGCCATTTAAATCATTAATGGTGTAAGATCATTTAAAAACCATTTTGGTTGGTTTTTAAATAACAGGCTAGGAGAGTCAGGTCCTCTAAACAATACAATAAGGGTGTCAGGATGCAAGGAAAGAGCATAGCCATTGAATGCTAGAAAAATAGCTCATGAATCCCATGTGACATCAAGCACAAGTTTGGGTGCCATAGACTTGCGAGTAGCGTCACGATCCGGTATCGTTCAAGATAAAATAAACCTGCAGAAACCTGCAATAAATTTTGTTTTCTAGCAAGGGCCATAATCCAGTATCAAAAGACCCACAATGTCACATCAACAAAAATATATTTCCTTTATATAAAACTGGTTAGTATAAACTACTACGTTTAATTCCACAGCTCTTCCATAAAACAGGACTCAGCCTTTTACATTCATAAAAGTGTTTCAACACTACTACAACCACTCACTTTTAGTAGACTTTATACAAACCCTTACCAGATCACAGAAGCTTTCCTTGGTCACCACTAAGCGAGAACTCCATCTACACTCCAACCTCTATCCTTAATCTGAGAGGTGGTTAAAAGCCCCGTAAGAGCTAGTACACATGCTCCGCAAGTATCCAATTATAACAAATAATGTTAAACACTAACAGGCATGCTAATATTCATCTAATCATACTACTCAACTAATTGCATATTACACTGCTAATTTTGTTTGATGATGAAATTATCAAAGTCCTACATAAAAAGCCCCTTACTAAAATGGATAAACATACAGATTAATAAATATCTATCACTTAAAGATTAGAAATTGATGATGTTAATTTATAGCTAACAACACTAATACCAAGTGTTTATTCCCCAACTAGTCTATTAGTTGGGGGATAGATAACATAACAGGTCACTAGTCAGATTACAGGCTCATCACCTGGCCAGGGTGTCAGATAATTAATTAGAGAATTTGTGAGTATTTCCTCCATGCTTTAGAGATAATGGTATGCAGTTTGACCAAAATTTCAAATTTATCGGTTCAAGGAGGAAAGAAAAGCATATTATATTTCTAATTGCAGGAATTTAAGTATAAAATTCCTTAGAAAAATGTATAAAAATCGTGAAAATTTTCAGTGCAAGAAACAAAAATTGTGTGCAGGATTCCAGAAATTAACTTCATGAATCTGAAAAATCAGATTCAGGAAGCTTAGAAACTATATGCAGGATTTCCAGAAAATAAATGCAGAAATCTCAAAAGTAGTTACAGAATCTGTGAAAAGATGCAGAAAATAATTTCAGGAAAACTATCTACAGTTTCTTAGAAATATATAGAATATTTGAAAAAATATATAGAAAATAATTTCAGGAAAACTATCTATAGTTTCTTGGGAAAACTATCTATTCTCAGGCTTTATTCTTTTTCTTTCTTGCTTGCATTTGATTGAAATTCTCTTCTTGCTGATCTGTTCTTTCTTGCTTGCATTTGATATGTATATGTATGATGAATGGTCAAGTTTCTCATTTGGGCCTTTATGATTTTATGATTAGTAGACAGATTATTAATATGAAAAAGGTCTTCATGTTGTAAGAGTATGGAGTATCTTAAACTTGTTGTAACTGCTTTAATTTATAGTTATACAAACTGCATAAATAGTGCAATGAGTTTCTCCTACTAGTAAGTATTGTTTGATGTAGGACAAAATTTATGTCTTGGTTAAATATGTTAGTATTCTTCCCATTTTCATTAATTAATTATTTCTATAATCTATTTTTTCACAAAAAGTAAGGTCCGAAATCTGGCACCTTGGCACAAAATGAGCCATCCAAAATTATGTTTTCTGGTTTGATATCACAATGTATGATGTAGTCTCTGGTTTCTTCATGCTGATAAGCTAATCCTCGAGCGGTCCCGATTGCAATTTGGTATCTTGTTTGCCAATCTAAATTCACTGCTTCCATTTCTATCAATCTCATACGAAAAAATCCCCGGAGAAGGATCCTCTGAATTTCTCCAAGTGCCTGAACTTCTCTTGTGACTTATCCACTCCAAGATATTTCAGTTTCAAAAAAGAAAAAAATTACCGAACCGAAACCGATTCATTTCGGTTCGGTTTCAGTTAAGGCTGAGCAGAACCAAAAACCAAAAAAATGGGTATTGGTTCATGTGTGAGCTGCATGGACCATGATTGTAGGACTGTTAAAGGGTCAAGTTGGGTTGGCTTGGGCAAAAAGTTTGGCTGCCCAATGGAAGATTGGTATTTTCCCGACCTAACCTGACCTGTTGGTGCACCTAATTGACCCGGCCAAAGTGACAAGTTAAGAGTTGATGCCCGACTAGACTTTGAAAATTCGACCTGGTTAAAATAACTACTAAGATAACTGATTTCCTGACTCAACACCACTAAATGGGTGAATTTTAGAATTAATCGGCAAATCATTGATTAATTTGGTTACTTGTCCTATCTATCATATAATTGGTGAATTAAAGCTGCGACCATAGTGACAAATTTCATTTTCAGTATAATTCCTGGTTGACAAATTTCCTATCTATCATTTAATTCCTAGTTGTACAAAGTTGGGCTTGAAAGCAACAACACATAATTATTATAGTTGTGTTGAAGATTGCTCTTTTTCCTTGTCCTTATGCTATTTTAACCTAATTTTCTTTTTATGTTGCTTTCAGATATGGTTCCAAATCAACCATCACAAAAAAAATTCGAGGGAAAACTTTATGTGCTGATTTGCATAGACATATACCAAAGCACCGTCTCCCACTTGTTTTCAATGACCGGGGCCAACCAGTAGGAGGCGAGGATGTGAAATTTATCAGCTACCTTGGGGTCTTATCAAAAGATGGGTCTTTTTTACCCATCGATTGCTCTTCATGGGACATTGTAGACTCTATAGATAAAGAAAAGGTTTGGGACGTTGCTAAGGTAAATATAATTAATTATTTCTTATTGAGAATATATGCATTTCAAATTATTAATCATTCAAAATTTCTTTCGTATGCAGGTTTACTTTGAAATTCTCGAAGACGACAAAGTAAAAACTTGGTTCATGCAATCAGTAGGAAGAAAGTGGAAGGAACATCGATGCGATCTAAAAAGAAGATATTTTACTAATCCCCTCCCTAAAGGAGTAGATCCATCATCTCTGAACCCGCCAGGGGTTGACGGGAGATAATGGTTGAATTGAGTCGGTAGGGATGGGCATTGGAAAGACTCCAAAATAAAGGTAGGATAACGGTTCTCAACATATTAAATTTTTATACGTTTAAACTTATTATAAATATATATAATAGGAATTAATTTTTTTTCAGAAAATGGTTGAAATAAATAAAGTCATCCGAGAAAAAAAGACGATGCATCATACAATAGGGCGGAAAAGTTTCCCTTCAATTATTGGTTCAGAAGTAAGTGAATTTATATTATTTTCTGATTAATCGTACTCTGTATATTTTATAATTATTATATACTTTTTTCTTCATGTTATTATATGAAATCATATTAATATCTGTATTTATTTTTTAATTTTGCAGACTTCAGAGGATGGTGTAGAACCTAGTTGCGCCAATATATTCAAAATTGCTTATATGCACAAAGATGGTACACCATCAAATAGTGTGGTCGTGGATGCATTGATAAATTTTATAATAATTTTTAATTACAAGTCATGTTTTATTTCTCAAAATAAAATGTATTATTAATTATTACAGGAGAAAATAAATAGACAACAAGATAAACAACTAGAGGGATCCAGAGACTCCCCTGGTCGTGAAAATGTCCTCTCTCAAGTTTTTGGAGAGGATCAACCTGGTCAATGTTGCATCCTTAGAGTGGGACCAACTCCATCACGGGAATGGGGGGGCAAATCCAACTGTCAAATGTCAAAACAATGGGATATGGCTTGTTTGAGGAGCAAGATAGCAAAATCAGATGAAAGAGAGAAAGAAAGAAGTAGAGAAATGCAAGAAAGAATTAGAGAAATGTAAGAAAGAGATGCAAAAAGAGATAAAAAGATGGAAGAGGCGCTATGCAAGTACGATGAACGAATAGAAGAATTGAAGAGAATGTTCCTCGCTTCACAAAGATAGATCTCGAAGGTAATTGATTTATGGGTAATTGTTGAATTTTGTTTGGACTAAAGAAATGATAAATTCCTGTATAGATTGCATTTATAGATAAATTCAATTTCTCTATGGCAACCAATAAATTCAATTAATAATGGGTTATTGTTTTTGTAGGCGTCAAGAGTTGGTTTACATTTATCTATCTAAACACTTGCAGGTCCAAAATTCGTATGTTTGTTTACAGGTCGGTGAGAAAAATGCAGAAATTGCGCTATCTTTGGTTGGATATGATGAGGAAGTTAAGGTAAGGTGCTATTTTCTCACAAAATGCTTCCTTCCTGCTTGTTTTTTTGCATATTTGCAATTTTTTAAATGTTTATCTGTCATGGTCTTGGAAGCGTTTCAGATTCTAGCTATAAATGAAGAATCAACTCTTCTAGAATATACATAGTTTGACCGGTCCAGATTGATTCAATTTGAGCCAGGTTTAGGGTAAGGCATTAGGCCTAATTAATAATCATGGCGAAGCATGGCTCAATCCAATTATTAAATGGGCCAGGTTGAACCAAATTTTTTGCCCATTTAAGAACTGAGCCATTCAAAGCCTGTCTCGGCCTGGCCCATTGACACCCTAACTGAAAGTGTGACGACCCGTCTTTTCCAATCCCTTAGGTATAGGAAAGGCCGGTTCGCCAACCTATCGAATAAACGATAAGCCGGACAAACAGGGCACATATCAGAGTAAAGCGCAATAAATATCCATAGCTAAAATAAATGCGGAAGCAATTAAAAGTAAAGAATCACCACCGATGATGGCCGACCATCATTGAAACATGACTCAAAACAGAAATCAAAATCAAGTATAAAACTATGATATCCAACTAAAATGGGCCCACAAATTCAAGTTTAACTCTCACTACAAGTAAGAAAATTAGTAAGTTCTATACTGGGAAAAACTCCTCAGGAGGAACCTCAAGCTCTTCCTCAGGTACGTAGTCAGGATCAGTCTCACAGCCCTGAACAGCCACGTCAGTACCTGGACCTGTGACGTATAGTCGGAGTGAGCTAACCAACAAAGCTCAGTAGAAGAAAGACATCTACGACATTTTACTTTAACTAACATGGTTTCAAAACAAATACTGGAATATAGCTTGTCAAACATATAAGCAGATAATAAACTAAATTTAAGTGCGGAAATCATATGTAAGATTTATTTCTAAATGTGGGAAAACAGTTTCAAGAACAGATGCAGTGTTTCAGTGTCTTAGTTTCTCTAACTTCTATATGCAAAGTTCAGTAATTCATGACTTAATCCTCAACTTAAAATACCTCCCGAGTAAACTATATCTCGAGAGCAGGAATATAGCCGATGGGAACCCCTACCTACCATCGTCGTTCATGAACCCTTTTTCAGGATGCAACAAGCCCCTGCGTAATGAGGGAAACTTGTGCCAGAAAGTTGTTCAGGAATTTTTGAGGGGTCGTTCAGGTCATTCATAAAACAAATGCAGATACTAATATAAATCAGATGCAAGTTTCTTATACATAATTCTGATTTCAGATTTCGGAGTTCAGGCAGGTTCTGATTTTCAGGGCTTATATCAAGTTTTTGGTTTACAGATGTATTTTCAGATGACAGATGCAAGTTTAAAATCTAATACAAATTATCCATGCAAATTAAAATAAAATACTGTAGAGATAAGATTCTCCTATCAAAACTCAGAGTTATGCGAAGTCAAGCAAAGTTCTATTGATGGCCTCTCGCCCTCAATTTACATCACAATATACGTTCATGTATTAAGATTAACTCTAATTACTAATAATATGAACCTATTTAAGTGTTTCCTCAAAAACAAGTCAAAACAGGCAAGTTACGCCAATCCTAGAATTTGATGTAACCTTCTCATACATTTTTGACTATCAAGACGATTGATTCACGAGTTGGTTAAAACATAAAAGTTGTATAGTTTTTCGTTACCTTTCCAACGCAAAATGAATCGTCTCAATCGGAGTTCGGGATAAAATGTTATGACTAAAATACTAAGACAATATCGGAGTTCGGTGATACCTCGCTCGAGCGATGATAATGGCTCGCTCAAGCGAGATCCTTCAGAACTTTCTCACTCGAGCGATGACAAAAGCTCGCTCGAGCGAGGGCAGGGAACGCCTTTTCGAGTATTTTGGTGTATCCTTGCTTGAGTGATGATAATAGCTCGCTCGAGCGAGCTACAACGACGCGATTTCGCTCGTTTTCACCCGAATCGAAACCCATACATCCCAAAGCAAAACCCATGGCTAATCTAATGATTTTAATCAATAAGTTTAATTAAAGTGTACCTTTAATCTAAGAATTCCTAGATTAGAAACGAGTCATGCGAACGGAGCTTCGGAGCGAAACCGGCGGGTTTCCTCGACGATTCGCGCCGCGATTGATCCCACGAGTTCACAGAGACAACTCCAACACGTCCCCAATGATCTCAACCTCTCCCAATAGCCAACTACGAATCCAAGGTTGATTCAAATTCTTTCTAAGGTTCAAGGGTTTTCAACAAAGAGGGTTCTAGAGGAGGAGGTTTCTAAACCGATCTCCCACAATGATTGAAGAAGAGAGAAGACGGAGTTTTGCATGGTTGGGCAACTATCACACGGTTACGGTCCTTCACGGCACTTACGTCTCTTCCTCTCTTAACAAAACCTAGTATAATATGGGAGTGCAATTCCTTCTTATAATGGGATTGCTCACAAAGTTAAGCACACACACACCTCTTGTGTGTTATACACTTCTAATTTTAAAACTCAAGCTCGGTGTTGAGCGGTCACACCGAGGTCGGTGCACAACTTTCGCACGAGGGTCCAAATGGGCTCTAAATCAAAATCTGTCCGCACAATCACATCTAGATAAAAATTCAAAACAAATGGTGACGTCGGTCGCCGAGTCGAATACACACACGGGGCCAGTCTAACTCGGGTTCCAAATACGGGTCTTTACAGAAAGTGGGTACCCCCAACCCCCAAAATCATTGATTGCTTTAAATTAGACGATGAAGATCATTTTTCGCTCCAATCTTCTATACAAGGGATCTTGAGGCCATGAAAGTATCACCAGACAGTTTTTATTCCACATGTCATAGATAAGTCACCTTTGAGTTGATGTGTGCCACATGGCTTTAGTCCAATGATTTTATAAGCACTCATAGATTTATGTAGTTAGATTCAGCTAGCGGGCAACAGTGGCCTGTTTCATTCATTAAAAAAAAATACAAAAAAAAAGTTGCCTCTTTCATTCATAAAAAAAATACAAAAGAAATTGCCTGTTTCTTTGCACTCACAGATATGAGATTTGCACCAACGTATAGAAAATACCCACAGGCAGATCGATGGATTGACCCCAATCGGCATCAGAGTATGCAAGACCATGTATATTCTACTCTTCTGGAATATACATCAGTGTTTCAGACTCTAGCTATAAATGACATTTTATTTTATTCTACTCTAATTTTGCTAACTCGTTTGATGTCTATTGCAGACTGCAATGGATTTTGTGTTTGGATCAATATTTGTTTGCAGACTTGTTGATGCTGCAAAGGAATAGGGCCGGGACATAATGCTAGCTTTGAAGAGGTGGCATCGCTGGCCTACTTGACTGTTTTGCATGTCCATATTAATGACGTGGAAATTTTATCTCAAGAAAATTTTCCAGACTTTGAAAAATCTAACAGAAATTGACATTGGCGTTGGTGAGGATTTTTTCTTTTGGGGACGCATTCACGGGAGATCCGAGGAAGACGTAGCATGGAACTGCAAGTATCTAACCCTCTTGCTAATTGGGTTGAGGAGTTAGCTGAAAGAACAGACTACTTATACTTAACTCTTCACGAAAATACTAGTTTACTAGTTTTGAGAATGTCAAACCCCTATTGAAATCGTTCCTGCTTGACTGCTTTGTACGCCTATGCTACCGATACGGGCATTTTATCTCAAGATATTTTTTGTGGTTGGAGAAATTTAACAGAATTTTACATTTATGTTGGTGAGTCCAATCGAGAGAAATTGAGTCAGAGATGAGAAGAAATGCATAATGAGCCTACAAGTATTTGGGTCTATTGCATTCGCCAGTTGGGTTATGGAGTTGGCTGAAAGACAGAGGACTTAGGTATATAATGCTATACATGCATATATGTATATTGTATGTAGTATGTACTATCGAGTGGTGCTGTTGTAGCTGCTAATCGGGATGGTAGGTGGAGAAATTAGATGCGAAGAGTTGCACATAATGGTTGTGACCTCCCAAAAAAAAGGCGCTAATAAATTTGTGACCAAAAAAAAAAAGACACTAATGTGACCCAAAAAAAATAAATAATAAATAAAGGGCCTATGCCTACGGCTGCAGCCGTCGGCGTAGAATAATTTATTTAAAATTTTAAAAAGGCCTATGCCGACGGCCGAAACTGTCGGCGTAGGATGATTTATTAAAAAAATTATTTTAAAAAAACTTACACCGACGGGTGAAGCCGTCGACGTAGGATGATTTACTTAAAATTTTAAAAAAATAATTATTTTTAAAAAATCCTACACCGACGGCATGAGCTGTCGACGTTTATATTTCTTGACGGGAATATCGCCAACGGCTTGCAGCAGTCGGCATAGAGTTTATAGCCGTCGGCAATTACTTTTGCCGACGGCTGATGTAGTGTTTTTGTAGTGATTTGATTTCATCATTCATTTTCTATAAGGTTGATATTATTGACCATCGTTTAAACATCAAAATGGTGTTTAAATAATTTGACAACATCAATGGTTTATGATGTATGTGATCCGCACTGTCAAAGTGATAGATCATTAGATTGAAGTGCAACAAGTTCAAAAATGATTTTTTATAGACTGATATTCATACTAAATACAGGGTTTATATTGAAATGCTTGTTGGTCCAATAACTTGGGGTTTATATTGAAATGCTTATTGGTCTAATAACTTGTGCGCCAAATATATACCTCGCGTGGCACCACATGACCTAAAGGATTCCAAACATTGATGTAGGCGATCAAAGTAAAGTGAGGGTTTACCTACAACACGAGATTCTTTCTTTTCATTTCGGGATAAAATTGGTGACTGCTTTGAATTAGATGAAGATACCGTTTTCATCTCAACCTTTTAGATAATAGATCTTGATATCATAGGTTTACAATTAGACGGTCCAATAGTGATTTTATATGGCACACATCTCAAAAAGTTACATAGTCATGACTTTCTATTATGTGGCTCACATTCACTGTTTTGGCTGTGTGGAATGTAGATTCAATGTCTCATCATCTAATGGTAGGTTCATGATCTTAAAGTCTATTATGTACAAGATCATCCTCGTCAGAACATACGGGTTTTCCAAGGAAAAAAAATGCTAGTGTTGGAAGACCTTTAGAGATAACAGACACAGGCCTGAAGAAAGTTGGAACCTGGAAAAGAACTTCCGTGTATAAACCTGCATAATTCCGATAGGTAAACCATATGATACAATCCAACCAAAAATTTTTGGTATGAAAAACGATCTCCTTAGTCAAATTTAAAGCAGTGGATGGTTTTAGCACTTACAATTTGGGTAGAGGCACCTTCAAATTATCGATCAAGTACTGATTTTCGGTTTTTTAACCTTTTTTGGTTTTTATGTTTTTTTTTTTTAAGGAGTTTTCTCAAACAAATTAAATTTTTTTTTTAAGCGGTATAAAACCCATTTTTTTAAGAGCAATCCATTTTTTTAAAAGGGTTTTTTTGTTTTAAGGGATATAAAACCCTATTTTTTAAGGGCAACCCATTTGTTTTTAAGGGAAGAAGAAGTGGTACCAACCGAGTTGGAGGCTTGAGCTCCTTCCTCCTCTCCCGCTTCCCCTTTCTTTCTTCTTTTTATTTTTATTTTTTCATTTTATATGTAGTATAGGACCGACTCTTTTTGCTAGGCACTTACACACCAAGAGTGGTGTTTAAATGATCTTAGACCATAAGTGCTTACGATGTAGGTGATCTGAACCGTCAAATTTTTTTTTAGGAATATTTAAATCATCCGAACTGTGGACTATAATATATATCAACCATTATTTTTTATTGAAGGGTTGATATTAAAGTCCATCAATCGGATGGTTCACATTCAATGCCGAACCTTCAATCTATGATCGATTAGACAGTGTTTAAATGATCTCACACCATTAAAATATCACTTTTTATTTCACACCATTAAAGTGTGATCTATCATTATGTCATGTGGCACAAAGCTATGATTTGTTAAATAGTGTTTAAATGATCTTATGCCATTAAAAACTTACTTATTATTTTACACCATTAAAGTGTGATTTATCATTATGATTGGTTTCAGATCAGGTGATGGAGATCTTGTTTCACCCCAATCTTCTACACAATTGATCTTAAGATCATGTTACAAGACAGGTAGTTGTTTATTTCAAATGTCATATATCCTCCAAAAATGACCCTAAAATCGTGTTTGAGCGTGATGTGTGCCATAGGATTCAAGGAGAATTTTTTAGGGATATGTGACATATGGAATAAAAAATTGACTATGATAGGTGTGTCGTGATCTCAAGATCCATTGTGTGGAAGATCAAGGTGATATACGATCTCCATCATCTATTCCGAAGCAATCAATGGATTTAAAGGGGTTGCACATATGGGCACTTTCAGAGATTGCATGAGCGGTAATAAAGGTACGTAATATTTCATACAATAGATCTTGAGATCATAGCCCAACTAGCAGACGGTCAGATCTTGATTCCACATGGCATACATCTCCAAAATGACCCTGATCATGGGTGTATCATGAGAAGGGTTCTCGGGTCACTTTTAAGATTTATTCAATGTGAAATCAAAATCGGAGCGCCTGATATGTTTGCATGAGCTCAAGATCCATTGTGTGACCGAAAATTAGTTTTAGTAGTGTAAATATATATTCTAACAATGTTGGAGAGTTTAAAAAACCAATAAAATCAAGTTTGGTAAAGTTCACTAAAGTTCGGAGCATATTTTCAAAAAAATCCGAAATTTACTGAAATTTTGACCAATTTATGATTTGGGTCATGAACGAAACCGAGATTTTGATCCATGGAGACGAGTCAATCATGGACTTCAACGTTGTGCCATTGGGTCGAGCACACCATAGCCCATCTGGTCCGGTCAAGTTGGATCAGGCATGTACCACTGTCTTGTTGGACAGCCAAGGTTTCGGCCCGGCCCGACCCAACCTGTTGACAGCCCTAGGTAAAAAGGCGCCTAGGCAAATGAGTTTGATTATGGTGCACAGCCCGTCGATTGGCATGCAACATGTACACTGTTGGCTGGATGAAACTTGAGAGTTGAGACGAGTCAAACATGGACTTCAACAGTGTCTACATCCACACAAGCATAGTTACCAAACACGCCAAGTTTTTGAAAAAAATCATCAAAAAATCCCATTTTAATCATGATTAACAGGCTTTTTCTTTTCCAAAAAGAAAGGCAATTTTTACATTTTTTTTCCCGATAAATTCAATAGTAAGGATCAGATTAAGGGTTTCAGTAAACGGGTCGGATTGATTCCTCAATTATATTTTATTTTTTTCCTTTTTTTCCGTTTTCACGCTTGCCCATTGTGATCCCATTGCCCACTTGGTAACTATGCACATGGCAAGGATTTTGCACCATATACAAACTTATTAGGAAAATCATATTTCATTGGCCACTGATGAGAATAGCTTTGTGGCGAAAGGGTCCCTAACTTTGGATCAGTGTTTTAATAAGCGGACCTGACCCGAACTGCCAGAGCCCACAGTTCCAGTTCAGCAGGTTCGACCACGGTTCAACTGGTCAACAAACCGTTTTGACCATGGTTCTTTGACGGGTCAAGTCAACTATTCAAATTTAATTTAGTTTAAAATTTGAATTTCCTCCAAATGTTCCCCTTTTAAAAAATTTACTTAAATTTAAAACCGGTTTAACCTGTTGAATCGGCCAGTCCGAACCGAAAGGTTCAACTTCCTTCACTGAGAACCATTGAGAACCATGCAGTTCTTTAAAAACCGCTAAGACGGTCAAACTGCTCGGTTTTCGGAGCATTCGGACTGTTAATTACGGTTCAATAGCTGGACTGGACTGGAGCAGGCTACAATTCCGGTCGAATTGACAGTGGTTCCAATCCAGTTCTCAAAACGCTAATATGAATTGACACTCTTTAACAAAAGAAACACAAAAGACCATTTGGTTAGCTATAAAAGTTCTACATCATAAAAACTCTATGGGAAAATTTTTGTTTTAAAATAAAATAGTAAACATGAACCAGTAAATTCGCTCCAACTGAACTGAAGTGCAAACTGATTTGCTCCGACTGAATTGAACTACAAACTGGTTCCCTATATGCAATTTGCGCTAGCGAATCGTGATTTAAGTAACAACGTATAACTAACAAAAACTTACAGAAACCAAACAATATGGCCTCTAAACTCGGTCCGAAATGAACTGACGAACTGGTTCCTTGTATGCAATTCACAAGTCACCAAACAATACGGCCTCTTAACTCGGTCCGTAATTCACATTTTGACTCCAACTGTATATCAAACGATAGTTGCGTTGTATGGAAGCTCACAAACTAACCAATGATGAACGATGAACAATCAAATAAGAATGCAAAATAAAAGAAAAACAATCACAAACAAACAAGAGACAATATTTACGTAGTTCAGAAGCATGCCTACGTCCACGGATAACAATAATCCATTATATTGATGATCACACAAGAATACAAGAGCATTCAAGTCTCACTAAAGCTCTCCTCAAAACCCTAGATAGGTTTTTCAAAGCTTTACAATGATATCTTAACCTCTCAATTCGTCTATAAACTTTCCCTTTATATAGAAGGCCCGAATCCTACTTCTAACCCAAGAGAAACTGGCCAAATCCCGATTGTAGACGTAACTAGGTCGTCACGGGTCACTCGAGCGAGAACCAAACTCACTCGAGCAACTGAAACCCGAAAAAAAGCCCTTGTTTAGTGCTCACCTCGCTCGAGCGGGTTTGGTTCCCGCTCAAGCGAGTAACTTAAGTTAGAGTCAAACTTTAACAATTCTCCACCTGACTCTAAGTTTCACCATGTACTATTTCTTTCGATCATCACTATACTCATATCACCGCTACCACCAGCACCTGAGGGCGCTCAAACTTGTTGAACATTGATAAAATCCAAATAATTTTAGTCTTGATCACCAGTACCAATTGTCTTCATACCCGCAGGATTGTTCTTCGTACTCACCTTCTTCAAAGATATCTCATCATCTTCGATTATTTCTCGTATGAAATGATACCGTATATCAATGTGTTTGGTACGAGTATGATATGCGTGATTCTTTTCTAAGTAAATAACACTCTAGCTATTGCAGAACACATCGACACTTTCCTGTACGATCCCCAAGTCACCAACTAAGCCCTGAAGTCGCAATACTTCTTTCATTGCCTCTGTTAGTGCCATATACTCTCCCTCTATAGTAGACAAAACAACTATATCCCATTACATTGACATCCAACTAATCGGACTACTTGATAGCGTAAATACATATCTCGTTGTAGACCGACGCTTATCCAAATCACCTGTGTAATCTGAATCTACGTATCCGTATAACTTATGACATGTATCACTGCAAAAACTAAACCGACATCCTTAGTACCACGTATGTACCTCATAATCCATTTCAGTGCTGGCCAATGCTCTTTGCGTGGATTAGCCATATACCTGCTGACCACACTAACGACTTGTGAACTATCTGGTCATATACAAATAATAGCATGCATCAAGCTACCAACCGTACTCGCGTAGGGAACACGAGTGATGGACTCACGCTCCTCATCTGTAGTAGGAGACATGCTAGCTGAAAGACGGAAGTGAGCTGCTAATGGAGTATTCACAACCTTTGAATTCTCCATACCAAATCGTGAGAGTATCTTCTCCAGATAACTCTTCTGTGTCAGACACAACTGTCCTTTTTTTCTGTCTCTTTGAATCTCCATCCTAATAATCTTTCTCGCTGTACCAATATTCTTCATCTCAAACTTCATGCCAAGTTGAGATTTCAACTTATTGATCTCCACCATGTTCTTTACAGCTTTGAGCATGTCATCAACATATAAGAGAAGGTAAATAAATGAGTCATCCACTAGTCTCTTGAAGTAAACACAATTGTCATATTCACTTCAAATTTTGGCCCACCATGAAAGTGTCAAACCGCTTGTACCACTGTCTTGGCAACTGATTCAACCCGTACATGGGTTTCTTCAGTTTGTACACTAACCTCTCTTCTCCAGGAGACTAGAACCCTTCATGTTGGTTCATATAGATCTCCTCCTCCAAATCACCGTGTAAAAACGTTGTTTTCACATCGAGTTGCTCTAACTCTAGGTCTAATTGTGCTACAATTGACAACGAAACTCGGATTGAAGAGTGTTTCACAACCGGTGAGAACACCTCATTGTAATCAATGTCTTCCTTTTACGCATAGCCTTTTACTACCAATCGTGTTTTGTACCTTACACTATTACTTTTCGGAGAACTCTCTTTCTTCTTATAAACTCACTTGCACCCAATCGCTCTCTTTCCCTTAGGTAACTTTATCAATTCTCAAGTTTGATTCTTATAAAGAGAATACATCTCTTTACTCATTATAGTCTCCCATTTCCATGCACATCTTCTACTGAGTGCATCATTGAATGAAGATGGCTCATTGTCATCCAACGTCAACGCGTAAGCGACCATATCCTTGTAACCGTAACGAATTAGTACTCTAATATTCCTTTTGGGTCTTCCACCTGCTAAGGATTGTTCTGGATCCCTCTCAACTGTTTCTACACTTTCTTATGATGTAATAACTATAGGAGTTTCTAACTCCACCTCAAACTGATCTTTCGCCACCTCTTCTCTAATTTTTATGATTTGTTTGATAGAAGTTCGTATAACAGATTTATCAAAGGTCAAATCTCTACTGATCACAAACTTATTCTGCTCAGGACACCATAACTTATATCCTTTCACAGCATTTGCATATCCTAAGAAAATTACTTTTTTAGCTCTTGGGTCAATTTTACTATCTCTGACATGATAATAACCTGTGCAACCAAAGACCCTCAGTGCACTGTAATTGACAGATTTCCCTGACCATATCTCAATCAGAGTCTTGCACTCTATTATTGTAGACGGTGATCTGTTTACTAAATAGCATGTTGTACTGATTGTCTCGGCTCAGAACTCTCTGTCCAATCCCACATTGGATAATATACATCTTGCCTTTTCTAGTAAAATTCTATTCATACGTTCTATTACCCCATTCTGCTGCGGTGTATTCCATACTGTGAAGTGCCTAGCAATACCGTTCTCTTCACAGAACTCTTGGAGCTATCTTCTGATGTACTCACCACCATTATCGATTCTCAACCACTTGACCTTCCTTCCATTCTGGTTCTCAAACAGTATTTTTCACCTCTTGAAGATTTCCAACACCTTATCCTTACTCTTCATCATGCAAATTCATACATGTCGAGAGTAATCATCGATGAAGGAGACCAAATATCTGACACTACCTTTAGAATGAACCTTTGAAGGCCCGCATACATCTAAATGTATATAGTCTAGTATGTCTTTTGTAGTGTGAGCTGTTGTGTTGAATTTAACCGTGCACTGTTTCCTGAAGACACAATGCTCACAAAAATCAACTTTGTCGGTTTTTACACTTTTCAACAAATCCTATTTGCCCAACTATGTCATTCATCTTTTTAGCATGTACCTCAGGCGCATATGTCATAACTGTATAAAGGACAAACCACTACCATCTGATAACAGCCCGTAACTGTCGTTTTTCCAAAAAACGACTGTTTTAAACCATCGAATAAGTTTGTGATCGAGGGATATGTGGACTGCGCTGTCCACTCATGATGGACACCCATTGTTGACTAACTCTTTAATTTATGTTAAAAAGTCAGAGTTCTGCCCACATATTTGCATCATTGCATCCATCATTGTCATTTTCATCGCAATAGCTTCAAGCCATATATGTTTCTAATGTTTGATGGCCTCTTGGTACGATGTGACACACATCTTCAAAAGTGAATATGATCAAGGTGTATCATCAAATATGGCATGGAATCAACATCTGACTCTATGGTGGTACACCCGTAATCTAGAAATTTATATATTTAACGATTGAAATAAAAAATAATCTTTTATCACCAGATTCAAAGGAATTAACAAATTTACACTTTTTTGAGGTGGTTCTAACGTTCGGCTGTGTGGCAGTAACACCAAACCTAAAGTATTTATCATTTTGTCTCTAGTGTACTTATGCACGACATGCATTGGATTAATAGATTAAAAGTTTGTACTGATGCCAAGCTATTCACAATTAGGTAAGTTACTGTTGGGTGCGCCACCCATGCACCACTCGGGCCTTGAATTGGACGCACTAGGCTTGTTACACTACATCAAAATCATGATAAAACCACTTTTGTGATGTTCAAAAGAACTACTGTGGTAGCAATAGTATAATAATCAACTCTTAAAAATAGCAGTTTAATGCATTAAAGCAGTGGTTTAATTTATTAATCCTAATCCCACGCTATAAGGTATCGTGCCCAACCAAACAACATTAATTTTGTTTTTTACTATTCTGAAACCGGCTCCTCCCCTCTCTACCTCTCCTTCTTCGAAACCCTAACTTCCATCTCCCTTTTCTTCTCTCTAATGAAATCCGACACCGAAATCTTCAAATACTTAGTACCCGAAGAAGCCGATCTGGAGAGCGGCGTGATTCCGGCGACAACGAGAGTCTCGTCGAGGTCGTTGGAGGTTCCGTTTTCGCCGGAAAAGAAGAACAACAGAAGCCCTTCATCATCATCTCTACATCATCCCACTCTTCCATATACTTCAATATCTCACAGTCGAGCAAAGAAGAACTATAGAAGATCTCCTCTTCAAATCCTCAATGCTTGCGAGATCTGAACCTCTTCGATCCTCAACGCTTGCAAGATCTGGAACTCGTCAGATCCTCGACAGAGAGATCACCTTCTTAAACCACTGTTTGAGATTTTCATCGATTACAGGTTAGTGTCAAAAATCAAGGCATTTAATATCTTTGAAGTGTTCTATAAACGTACTTTTTAAATTCCTTTTTAATGTGATTTTGAAGTAGATTTTCCCATCGAAGGTAATGGATCTGATTTTATTTTTTATTTTTTATTAATTAGGGTTGTTAGGTCTTCGAAATGTTAGGTTTGAAGATCAGAGTTGTGTTTTAGGGTTTCAGGAAAATTATAAACGGTGGGTTTTTTTCTTAATTTTGCTGTTATACTCTGAATTTGGTAGCCCTTTTGAATTTGAATGAGTTTTTTGGTATCCCAGTTTGCTTCAAGGTACAATCACCTGATATTTTTGCATGATAATGGATCTGTGTGTTTTAGTTTTTTTTATAATTTTGGAAGAATGGCTCAAATTTTTAGAATTGAATTGCCATTTAGAACAGCTGATGCCTATAATAAGTTGAGCACTAGACCATCTTGTATTGCTGTTATATACAATTTTTTTGTAATTTTGGGGGGCCTCAAATTTGTAGCATCACAAGGGGTCTCTGATTTTTTAGGTTTTTATAATTATGGGAGCTGTCAGATTTAAAAAAAAAAAAAAAAACCATTTTGCATACATCCAATTTTTCTGACTTAGAGGTTCTTCTTTTATAGGTTCTTTCTTGAGAATGACTCAAATTTAATAGAATCGAAGCCATTTAAAACAGCAGGACGTCAACATTCAGCTGACAGATTCAAAATCTTAGGTTGTTGTTTGGTTCACAGGAAATAGTATTAACTTTGGAAGACCTCTATTTTTTTGCCTCAGAAGGGTCTCTGATTTTAAGATTTTAAACTTTTATATAATTTTGGGAGCTCCCAAATTTTGTATTTTCAATTCAATTGCAATTTATTTAATTTTTGGCTCAATGGTCCTTCTTTTATAAATATTTATTAGAAAGGGAATGGCTAAGATTTCTTCAATCACAACCATTTCATTAAGTTGATGTCAACAATCTCAGATTCTTGACCATCTTAAATTGGTTTCTAGTTGTACAGAGAAGAAACACTACAAAATATAAGACTATTAGCGGCACCAAAAATTGCCGCTATTAATAAAAAAACTATGGCTACTAGTCCTGTCGCTATTGAAACAACATGTTTTTTTGTTGATAATGACAATTTTTTGTGCCGCTAATAGTCTTATTTTTTGTAGTGAAACTCGTGTTTCTTTTATGACCTCAGATTATTTGCATCAAAATGGCTCATATTTTTTACTTAGTTTGCTGCTATACACAGACTTGGATGAGATATCAGAGCTATTTATAATAAATCTGATGTCAATAATCACTTGGTAGTAGAGCATCTTAGTTTGTCGTTGTACACAACCAAAAATTCATCTTTGTTTTATGACCCGAGTTTTTTTTTGCATCAAAATGGGTCTCAAATTACTTAATTTTTGGCATCTATTATACAAATTTCTTGAGAATGGGTCAAATTTCTTGAGACTTTGCCCTTTAAAACAACTTATGTCAACACTTTATCCGATTTTTGGAGTCTTTAAGTAACTTTTGTAGACAAGAAAAACTCCTCTTTGTTTTATGGCCTCAGATTCTTTGCATCACAATAAGTCTCAGATTTTAAATATTGTTAATGTTTTGGGAGCTCTCTGTTTTCTTTTAATTGAGTTGCAATTTGTTTTACTTTGGCTTCTAGGTCCATCTTCTATATAAATGATTTCTTGAGAATGGCTTAGATTTCTTGAATCAGAGCCATTTAAAAGAGCTGATGTCAATAATGCAGTTTTTTTGAAAAGGGACTTAGTTGGCTGTTATGCACAAAATTGAGGTCCTTAATTTTTGAAATTGCCAGATTCTTTGCATCAGATCAAGTCTCTGGTTTTTAGAAATTGATTAATTTTGGAAGACCTCAACATTGTTTCTGTTTATAATTGAATTGCAAATTATGAGATTACTGTACTTTGGAACAATTCTTTGTTATACTAGATGGAACAAGAAATTATGATATTCTTGTAGTTTTCGAAATTTGTAGAAGTTTGCTATCATACTAGATGGTGTATACAAGAAGCTATTGTTATACTAGCTTCTATTATACTAGATGGTGTATATGTGTAGTCGTTGTTATACTACTAATGAGGTATGTTATACTAGCTACGTCATTATACTAAATTGTGTAGTCTTATGCAAATTATATCGATTATTATACTAGAATACAACAACATATTGAAATAGCTTCTGTTATACTAGATGGTGTAGTTTTATGCTGTTGTTGTTATACTAGCTACTGCTATTATACTCAGATGGTGTAATTTTATGCAGCTGATGTTATACTGATTTTAAATTTTTACAACAACATATTGGAACACCAACACCTGATACTAGATGGTGTAGTTTTATGCAGCTACTGTTATACTAGAAGGTGCATCAAAATGGCCATTTAAAACAGCTATTGTTATACCAGATGGTGTAGTTTTATGTAGTAGTTGATAATGCTTATAGGTTCTTCCCAAATACAGAGTATTATTATAGGTTCTTCCCATAGTTGAGAATGCTTAAACAGAGCCACAAAAATTATTGTGAGTGCTTATAGGTTCTTCCCATATACAACAACCATTTAAAAGTGTAGAAATCACATTCCCATCTTGGTGTTGGGGTTTTTCTTTTATACAGTGGCGGAGAATGATAAGAGCCATTTTGAATCACTGCCATTTAGGACAGTTGTTGTTCCTTTTTAACATGAGTTTTACCATGTACCGGACTCGATCCAACAACAATGTCTAGTAGGGATTCTAAGGGTAAAGGAGTTGCGAAGGGTAAATCATGGCCAATTTGGCAGGGACAATGTTATACCATTCAACATGTACTGCTCATGTGGCGCGATGTAAGCAATGCACGTCGGGGCAGCCACTTATATCGCGCCACTTAAGCGTCCATTGAATGGTCCCGTCCATTCATTATAATTTTCCACCGGTGGATCAGCCACAGACTACAATGCCCTTTTATCCTTATCAAAATTAGATGTCACTATTTATATTTAAGTATCAGTTAGGACATTTAAGTAAATTTAAGTTTCATTCAGACAAAATTTGTAGTTTCATTCAGACAAAATTCAGACAAGAGCTGTAGTTTCCAATAGGCTGAAAACTCTGGATTCCGTGAGGCATATCAGCCCGCTAAGCCACAGCCAAAGGTAGTCTTCGAATCACGATTACAATCTCTCTTCTCCTGTCAAAGTTTCGAAAACTAGTTCAATTCCAAGGAGAAACAACATATCTCCATATAAACCACATAAAGATGATAATAGTGGTGTTCCGCCTAAATTAGGCTCTGATCTGTAGAGAAGCATCAGTCCTTTTTCAAAAAATAGATTATCATGTCAAAGACACATGCATTCATACAGGTTCTATGGACCTCAAAATCAGTAGCAGTCAACTTTCTCTAGGATTCAGTAGCTGGGAGGCATTACTTTCATGCTGAAGACTCTAATGGCTCGTGATATACTTCTGGATGCCAAAAAGACTATTGACATCCTATGGAGTGAAACCTAGGGGTGGCAATATTGAGCATGGGCTTTAATTATATGATTTTTTAATAGGTGACCCAACCCAGCCTGCTTATATTAGGATTTTTTCTACACATTTGTCTTTCCATATTTGAATAGTCTGATCTGATGATAAATATAAGCAAACATTTGGTGATAATTTGCATGCTCGAAACTGGTGATTTCTGATTTAATTAGATCTTAACTTTCACATGTTCCTGCAATTTCTATAGATTTGGACAACACCCTGTAAATGAGTGGAATGTTTAGTAGTCCTAGTTTTTCTCTAATTCTGAATGGGAATCAAAATGCATAAAGAGGGCAACACAACCCAAGTCTCAGTTATCCCTCTTATGAGCTCCTTATCTGGAAAATGATAGCCATTTTTCTAGCGTTAGCCTCTAAAAACTCAGAGTAGTTACTTCCATGTTTATTACATGATTTGATTGAACTGCATTACATATTTGGCTTATTGTTTGGTTGATTCCAATACCCACATGTGTGTATTATTAAGGGTGATTGTCGATCTAATGCCAATAGTTGTAAGAGTTCTGTGTGGAATTAATTTAGAAATGTGCTTTATGATCATTCCTTGCAAATGCTTCTCTGTTCCATGAATTTTAATTCATTGGGCGTTGAGTGATTGTTTTAAAATCTGTCTGAGCTAATTAGAACTGAGATGATAGCATTATCATCCAGTCTCATAATAATGCTACTTCCCTCTGCATACTCAATAATGCTCATTAGTCTCCCCTTTCTATTTTACTTCTGAATGCTTGTATCACAATAATTGTTCGTATACGAGCTTTTTTAGTCACCCGTGATGGCACTCAGGTCAATCTCCTTTGTCCAAATGGTCAAGCCTCCAGAGTCTCACAGAATGGGCATGCAAATCAGTAAAAGTTCACAGAATGGGCATGCAAATCAATTGGGATTGCATATGCCAATTGATTAGTTTTTACAATTTGGTTTTATTAAGCTTTGCATCAATGTAATTCCTGCCCACTATATATTACCTATAACATTAGGTCGATTTGTATTACTTGTACCTAATTCCTATTAACAACATGGGAGGGGAACTTTACAATGCCATTGCTTGCCGAGTAAAATAACAGTGTTCTCCAAATAATGTCAATAATTAAACATACCTATAACAATGGCTCTGTTTCAACCCCTGTTTAGTACTCTAAACTGCTGTGCTACCTAATTCTACTCTCTTTTTAAAATAATGAGTGGTAAGTTGAAACCTGTTCGTAAGCATTAATGGAAGTCACTTAAAAAGTACTAATATTGCTGCCACATTTCCCCGTTTCTAAAATCTGATGAAATTACTTTGAACAAGTAGCAAATTTGTATTGTGTTTTTACAGTCAGCTTCCCCAAACTTTATGAGAAACCCAAGTTGTGGTGATGTCTGGTACTTGTACCCAGCTAACCATTTATTCGTACATATTATGCGTCTAATTTCGTGGAACCTGTCATTGGAAGCCACTACATCTAATTTCTTGAATTAAAGTCACATTTTAAAGAAAAATTGCATTTTTTCATCATCAGATCTCTATTTTTATCATGAACTGATGATGATAGGTGAGTTGCTCTTCATATTTATTAATTCTAAGGCTGAATAACTCAACAATCTTCAATTCCTAATAGTTTTTCTTCATGCGATGCAATCTAATGCAGAGTCTGATTGAATAGCTTGCAGTCGAAGCTGCAGGTGATGGTGCCCCTTTATTATCATGAACTGATGATAATAAGCTAAAGTCCTAGTTCAAGCTTCACTTGGACTAAATAAGGTAAACTCTTTATTTCCATACATGTTTTCAGCTGCAGATGACTGTGAGTGGCAAGAAAGGGAAACCAAGTAAGTCACTTGTTGAAGAGGGTTATCGGCGGGCAAAATCAGTAAAGGCCATAAAGAAGGCACACGATGCTGCAAGAACTATTTCAGATTGATATGAGTGAAAGAAAATAGTTGCGTAGGTCAAAGGGAAGTTTGCATGGAGCAAAGAAGAAATCTTCGTTCAAAAGCAAATCGCGGTAAGGATTGGATTGTGGCTTTCTTCTTTTTTTTTTCAATTTTTTTCTTCTTCTGTGCTTTTAGGAGGCAGCTTTTTTCCTGTGTACGGGTTGTGATAGACTGATGGTAACATGTTTTTCTAATTTCTATTTTGTGAGTGCAATTTAAATTCATCTGAGATTTGTGGGTTTCCATAAAATGCGTCTTTTTTATGAATTGGTATTTGGTAGCTGACCTATTCCCAATCTAGATTTCGATTTGGTCACTGATTTTGGACAAGTGGCATTATATTTCATCATGTACTTTATGTGACGTGAAGGACCCGATGTGAAGATCTGGTGGATTGCGGATTGCATCGAAACAAACTTCTCCAATGTGCGATTCAAAGCAGTCAAACGCCTTTAATAGAATGGCTACTAGTTTTAGTTATTGCTTTGTATCTGATGGTAGAGATGTTCTTTCAATGCAATCTTCAACGCACCTGATCTTCACATCGGGTCCTACGCATCACGTGGCACACATGATGAAAAATAGTGTTACATGTCCAAGATCAGTGACCCGATCCCAATCTTGATTGGGAGCGGTCAAGATATCCATATTACCTAAATCCTATTATAGTCTGTTTTTTTTTTTTCTATTTGGGGAGTTGTTTTATGTTTTAAACTTTATATATTGGCAAGCTCCTAGAAAAAATACTGAGTTAAATTTGAAGAAAGCATCTAATTGCTTGTATAAACTTTGGTTTTGCAGTTATAAGCCCAAAAAATGAACAAATTAGTTTTTGGATTTTATCAACATATCCTGCCGGAGCAATTACTGAATCTGTCAACAGCCAACAGGACCCAAGTACATTCAACTCAAACTGCAAAGGCAAGTTGTTTGACCGCTACTCATTTTTTGTGCATCTATTGGGTTCTCTTTTTTCCCACAAATTATGGAATATATAATATGTTTTGTCCTAGAATTAGTGAATCCATTGAATTTACTAGGATTTTGTGTTAAATGGTTTGCGCATTTTTATGATGGGAAGTTAAAGGGCCAGTTTGGGTATTTGAATTATATTAGATACAACTTAAAACAACAGTGATCCTGAAGTGGGACAAATGTTCAATAAAAATAACATAGGATATCCCTACTTTGATATTTTCACCTAGTCGCAGCATTATTTATCTAATTTAATTCAATTGTGTGTCCCAACTGGCTGCTAATCTTTTAGCTTATTAAATTCTCAAGTCTCTTCAATGTACAGTAATCTTTGTTTCAATTAGGAATTTGTTATATTTATCATGATACTCATTTGGTGACATCCTCTGCTTATTACTTACATGAAGAATGTTGTTTCGTCAATCCCTATAGAACTACAGAAAGCAAAAATGAACTTGGAAATTTTTTATCCCATTAATATATTTGTTTTTAGAATTTCTTAGCTTATAATATTTGATGTGTGCGGTGTTTTTCCGCCCACGTGGCCTTTTATCTCTTTATTACCAAATTAGAAGTCTAAAGAAAAAAAAGTTTCTAAAGTTGATATTTGTAGCGAAGCTGATTATTTTGATTAATTCAAGCTGACTGCAAGATTCATCCCACATGATGATCATTAGCATTTGAGTGATGTCATTCAACATTGTGAGCATGAATTCCGTATAGAATAACTACTTATGGATATTCATGCTTCTAGATACTTTTTTGCCAGCAATATCTTGAATTAGATGGATCATATATGCATTTCTTTCTTTGCAACTATGTACCGTTATCTTCAAGTCAATGAGGCATTTTGTATTTTTTTGTTTTCTTTTTGAGAAGGAGAACAATGTGCCCTCAAAAATTTCCTTCATCTCTAGAGCTACCGACTTCTCAACAAGTCATCTTAGCAACTTTGAGAGTGAGATCCAAGATAGAGCATGCTCATGGTCGTGATTCTCAAAGAAGTCATGAATTAGTCGATTTAGATGAAAATGCGTCAGTTCCCCATTGCGTGAGGCCAATCCCAGAGCCGGAAAATTCGGGATGGGTAATTTTCAGTTTTTTGTTGATGCTCCATGTGTCTATTTCCATTCATCCCATGCCAGCTATTTGTAGTTGCCTAAGAGAGCTTCAGCTTATTCAATAGGGAGAAGTGAATAAGTTGAGCAATGTTAGTTTCTTGTGATATTTATATCTAATAGTCAGTAATTAAAAAAAAGGGTATCTATTTGCATGTTTTCACCTTTGAACTCATTTCTCTTGAAAATGGAAGTCTGTCAATGATTACAAGATCAACCTGATTAGCTCCTTCTTTAGTGAGAATTTGCCTGTCCATTCTCCTCCCTAATGCCAAAAGAAATGTGGAGCGCTTGCAAAGTCTTTGGGCCCCAATGAAATCAACAACCACGGATATGTCCTCTTTCCTCATTCGATAGATAACATTCGGAGACTCTCTTTCCACCTTGATCAGGAATCCCAAACTAGAATCGAAGAGATGCAAACTGGAAGTATGTCTGACTCTTCACTTCATTGGAATCCATCTCGTAAATATGCACACTGAAGTTAAGCTTCAATGAAGGATACAAGGAAGATTACACTTGTTCACCATCTGCTTGAAAAGTGGCCTGAAATGCTGCTCCAACATTTTCTCAAATTTTCTCGGTGAATACCGTGAATCTCTTTTCTAATGAATCCCCAAAACATCTACACCTTTAAGGATTGATGTATTAATGTTTTGGCTGGAATGGATTTCCTGAGCCCCTAGACTACCTCTCAAACATGCAAGGTGTTATTGTTTTTCAAATTATGAATATTAAAGATAATACTGTCACTTTTACTGACAAAAAAAAGAGATAATACAGTCACTTTTATAGCATCACTCTATGGTGGAGTATCCCATGTAGGGGTCTCGATGGGTCAGGTCAGGCCGGGTTTGGATCTGACCTTAAATGGGCCACTTATGATAAGGTCATAGGAAGCGACCTAAACAAAGCTTGACTTGCTAATCGGTTCAGGCCGGGCCGTTTATGATGTGGGCCTACATACCTTAGCCCATACCAGGCCCATTGTGGGGAGGGTTGGACCGGTCTGCACCGCCCAACATATTCTATGTTTAGAGGTCTTAATTGGTAGATCGGGCATAAACGGGCTGATACATAACCGGGTTGCCCGTCCGACTTACTAATTGGGCCAGTCCTGGCCAGCCCGTTCATCTACTTACCTTTGCCCATACCAGGCACATGGCAGTCTCTGGTCAGACTCATTCACACCCCATTGAGATCTCTAATTTCATGTTATATAGTGCTACCTGGCTACCCATTGCCCATTTTGATAATTTTTTGTCACAGGTAACAGAGGCAAAGCCAAACACAAGTTTTCTATTCGTTTGCAATCCAATAAGGAGGAATCCTCCTAGCCTGTTATGGTGAACGAGGAAAACGAAAGGTCATCCAGGTTTCCTCAAGTGTTTGCAGGGCTAGAAGCTCTTGAGCATAGATCTACAGAATATTCAATGGCCGAGCTTTTGGAAGGTCTTCAGGAAGACAGAGAAAGATTCTCTGAGCTGCCTGAAGTGCCTGCTGAATAAGTCAACTAATGTTCGTGTCCTCCCGTTCAAATTCTAATTCCTAAGGTCTGTTATGCTGATGCTACGCTTTTAGCTATGGAGTTCTGACTTTTCTTGGTTTATTTAGTTCTTTGCCATTTTAGCTCGAATTCTCCTACTAATATTTAAGTCAAACTAGGAAAAAACTGCAGAAACTTCTTTAGAGATGTAACAGTATGTTACGTAGAGTGCCTCAACTGCTGCACAAAGGTACCTTAGGTTCAACAATGTTAGAAATTAACCTACAACAGTTACCTTCATACAAAATAGCGCTTACATGGTTGATAAACCAGAAATCATCTGAGAAAGAGATGGTTCTGAGAGATGGAAGAAGCAACAACTACTTACAGTGGCGAAAGCAAACCTTTGCCATACAAATTATTGAAAAAACACTTCCAAAAGGAGATATATCTGCTCTGGTCTGGGCTGATTGACCACATGAACCGCGTATTTAAATCATTACAAGAAATCTTTGAATGGTCTATGAATGTTTATTCCTTATCTAAAAGTTTTGCAGAAGAAGCAATCTAATTTTACAGGGAATACTTTTGGGACGCTTTGATCCTTCATCTGGAATGGGTACTGCAATTTAAACATCTGATCAGCTGGCTTAATTTTGTGATTGGTCAATAAGAAACCTCTGTTAGGTTTCTTGTGCATGGTAATTGATTCTAGTCATAAATTTGATATGCTATCAGATGAACAACTGAAGCCTACTTAGGCAAGATAAAACTTCCCTATTAAAAAAAAGGCAAAATTTGGTTGGATAGTGGTCGGTTCTATCACAGGATTAATTCTAGTCATAAACTTGCCTATTGTTTTACTCCAATTGCATAAAATGCCTTCATATAATTTAGTTATATCAGACAATTTAATTACAATAATAACCATGTGAGCAGGTTCGAGTGCTCCTGGATCGAGCTCACGCTGTAATTGTTTGTGGGGATTTCAATTGTATCGCAAAAGTAAGACTGATTCTATGGCTCTTTTGTCCTTATGTGAAGTATGTGTTTAAAATTTGTTATGTGCTTGGAGTATTATCAGTTTAATTGCTTAATATCATCAATATCTCAATTTAATTGCTTAATATCATAAATATTTAATTACGTTCTCCTTTTGATTTTAGGCAAAACTTTTCGATTTAAAGCTCACCTCAAATGGATCACTAGGGGACGGGGATATTTGGCAGGAGAGGCGAAGCATATATATGTATATATATATATATATATATATATATATATATAATTATGAAACTAGGTCATGGGGTCCTTAGATTGTTAACTCTTTTTTTTTTTTTTGGAATAAAAGGATTGAGCATGTAAAGTATAAAATATTTGGTTGATTTGAAAGGTTGGATCATAGGTTGAAATGCAATATTTTGTTTGAATAAAAGAATTTGGCATCTATTTTATTTATGGATGTGCTTGAATATGAGATTAATAGCTTTTTTTCTTTATATAATTTTTTTTAAAGCATTAAAAATTATATTAAAAAAAAGTATTACAAAAAGTATAAAAAATACTGCATTAAAAAAAAGCATAAAAAAAATATTATTTTAAAAAAATTTGCATAAAAAATTGTCGACGTAATTTTTTTTAAAAAAAATTTTGCATAAAAAAGCCACTGCCCTAAACAATTGTAAAAAAAGGAGTGGTTTTATTTTACCACTATACCAGACAGTGGTTTATGAACTTCATAAACCACTGTCTTGTATAGTGGTAAAAAAAAATCACTCCTTTTTTTACAATTGTTTAGGGCAGTGGTTTTTTGAAAAAAAACCACTGTCAAAGACAGTAGTTTTTTGAAAAACCCACTATTTAAGGCAGTGGTTTTTTGGGCTTTTTCACGTAGTGTTATCGGGTCGGGTTGGTTTTTCAGGCTAAACCCGATATGTTTCGGTTTCAAGTGTGCCTAAACTGAATCCGACCTGGAACCTTTCTAAACCGCTGCCGACACCGTTCCGGTTCGGTGGGTTTCGCGGTTTTCGACTTTTAAGTTTGATCCAAAACTTGCAAACTGGGGGGCTTTTTTTTTGGGATAATTAGAGAAACATTCCTCAAAATCAAACTTTTTAGCAAAACTGTGACGACCCGACTTTTCCAATCCCTAAGGTATAGGAAAGGCCGGTTCATCAACTTATTGATTTCTCAATAAGCCGTAACAAACAGAAGCCGGCAACATAAACAAAGGTCTAAAAACAGAGGCAACATTGTTAATCCAAAAACAAAAGCTTTTTATAACAAAATTAGATACATCACTGTGAGGAGCCAAAAGGAACCACCGGTGATGGCCAATCCGATCACCTAAAATAGAGGTTCACAAGAATGGTTCCTCGAGTGATATCAAAAGATAAAAAATAATAGCCTAAGGCTCATCAATCCAAAAATAATATCTAGACAAAATACCAAAAATACAGAATCTAAGATCACGGGAAGAACTCCTCAGCTGGTATGTCCAAATCCTCCTCGGGAATATAATCGGAGTCCTCCGGATCCTCTGACACAAGGTCAGTCTCAGCACCTGTGACGTATAGTCGAGGGTGAGCTAACAGCCAAGCTCAATAGAGGAAGACAGACCTATTTGCATTTCTTTATAAGTAAAGGTTTTCAAAAGATGGAATCGGATCAAATATGGTTTTTCAATGATGCTTTTCAAATTAAATCTCCAGTTCTAATCCTGAGTCAAAACTGATAATAAAATCTAAAGTGTTCAAAATGTTCTGATTTAGCATGCTTCTTGTCTTAAATTTATAACTTAATTTTATCTCCCAAATTTCCTATAGCATGAGAGCAGACTACGTGACCGATGGGAAGACCCTACTGACCATCGTCGTTCATGAACCCATTTCGAAAATGCAACAAGCCCCTACGCTATGAGGGAAACTTGCGCCAAAGTTTTACCGTCAACACGGTTGGTAGAATCTAGGGCATCGTACTTATGAACCCAAAATCAAATGCAAATGCTAATACATATCCAAGCTTATTATTTATTTCATATACTGATTTTTTTCAAAGTTCTGATTCGAAGTTCTGATTCAAAATTTAACTGAGGTTCTGATTCAAAATTTAGCTGAGGTTCTGATTTCCAAGGATTCTTATTTATGACAAGTTTACAAATTTTCGGATTTTATCATATGTTCAAAGTTTTAATTACACTGTGTGCAACGAAATTTCCATATTTTATGCTTATAAAAATAAATGATTTATAACAGTTTATGCTTATAATTCATGCAAATAATAATTTGGATTCCCCTACCTTAACCAAGAAAAATTCAAAAGCATGAACAAGCAGTCCTCTCCAAGGACTCCCAATTGTCAAAACCTACATATATTAACACTCTCAGTGTTAATATAGAACCCAAAAATTAAATGCAAAGGCTTACAAATAAAAATCCAACCAAACTCTTAAAAGTCAAAAGCTGGACAGAATTCGACCATCGATTTCAAATTCGATGGTCGAATTTGAAATTCGATGGTCGAATTTCAGAACTCTGTTTAAAGCTTAAAATCTTATTTTCGACTGTCGATTTCCAATTCGACAGTCGATTTCCAATTCGACAGTCGATTTCCAATTCGACAGTCGATTTCCAATTTCGACAGTCGATTTTGAAATCGACAATTCGAACTCTGTGGTACATTAATTCAACATGCCCGGATTCTTTTCATCATTTTCTACACAGCCATTCAATCCTTTCTATTGAATCCAAAACTTAATTTCTTAACAAAACCCAATAAATTTACATATGGAGGTTTCAAGGCATACCTCTTGTAGCTTAATCTGTTGATCCCCTTGTACCGATTCACGCACCGGAACAAGCTTCTATGATTGAAGGTTTAAAAGCTTCAAGTCATCCCATTATAACCCTTCTTCCATTGCACAGATCCTATCGATACAGTGATACCCTCTCCTCTAACCTTCTCTTCCAATATCTCAAACTGATCCAATTTTAAGTACCAAATAAACCAATGGTTGAGATGGGAAGAGGAGCTCTCACTCTCTCAAGATCTAAAGATCAAAAGCAGCCCAATTGGTTTGCAATTTACTTTCCACCGAGAAGTGTAAATTCTCTCAAATCTCTCTCTCTTTATAATACAAAACAAAACCTAATAAAAATCTAGATATTTGTAATTACTACTTATCTACTTAAGTTGAACATTATCCGGTGTTAAACACAAACACCAATGCTATTGTGTGAGTCATAGATTACACGACTTGCACACCTCTTAAAACGAAATCCTTATGCCAAAAGTCTTATCATAGACTTAGATTACCAAAAATCTAAAATAGTCCACAATATTTTTCGGACACGTTTATCGAGGTAAACGAAAATAGGTCAAAAATATCAGGGATATTACAAAAACAGACTGAACCTCAAACTTTTTAGAAAAACAGTGTTTTACAGATTTTGAAACTTCAGAAAATCGTGACAGCACTGTTTAAAATAAAAAAACAGTGCTTTCAAGGTTTTCTGAAGTTTTAAAATCTGTGAAAGCAGTATTTTTCTAAAATATTTGAGGTCGGATCTTTTTTACTAAAAAGTTTGTTTTTGAGGCATTGTTTTCTAAAGTGCTTCTTTTCTTTTCCATAGAGTACTCCTGATTCTTCTCTAAGATCATGTGTTACCTTGAAGTGCATAAACAATCAAACAAGTAGAAATGCAGCAAGAATCAAGCTGTAATAAATATAAAACTAATAGACATAAGCAAAAATCCTTGCTTATGCCTATTAGTTTTAACCAGTGAACCAGATATTAGGTTTAACCAGGTTTCCAATGATATTAGGTTTAATCAGTTTTCCAACCATTGGATAGACGGAAAATCTCGAGCTCACGTAATCTTATAAAAATGGGAACCATGAAAGTCAAGATTCCCTTTTATGCGATGGTTGGAAAATTTGTTGAACCCCGATATCTAGTTGAATCATAGTCACAAAAATCATTGAATTTTAAAAAAATTGTGAATAATTTGCGAATTTAAGGTTCTACGAATTACTCCCGAATTATTCGCAATTCTTCAAAAATTCATTTGTTCACAAAAACAAATTTTCCTGAATTATTGGTGAATTATTCTCGAATAATTCTCAAAATTTTCAAAAAAATATGAATTTTTAATAGTTTAAATCTTTTTTTTTTTTTAATTTTCTCTTCAATTTTTCCTCCCAATATTTTCCCCAACTTGCCAAATTTTTACCTTGCTAAATTATTGTCGAACCCCGACTTGGTATTGTTAAACCAGTTAGACTTGATCACTTGACCATTGCCACTTCAAGGTCATTTCCATTTTTTTGACATATAAAACTATCCTAATCAGACGGTTAGAATTGTTCGACAGTTGCAAGTTGCAACTCCACAAGGTAGATAGATTTTTCCTTTAAATTGGCTTACGGCACATGAGAAGACAAAACCACAAGTGTTGGATACATGAGCCGACCATCGTCCTTGATTATCGTGGCGCAGCACCCAATGCCAACTCATATTCTGAAATGGTCTACCCCACGTATACTATTTTATTTGTCTGACTCGACCACTTTAATAAGCTAGATCAAGATGGGTATATATCCTTACTATTAAAAATAATTTTTGTCAATTTTTCATGACCAAAATGCCCTTATCGAATCATATAATAGAAATCTCGATAACAAAGTTTCTATCGAATTAAATTGAAAGTCCCGAAAATAGAGTTCCTATCTAAACTATGACTGTTCTGTCAAACAAACTATGATTCTCTCTTCTGCTAAACAAACTAATAAACATCTCCATCTCTCTCTTTCCAAAACGGGAGTTCAGCGCCCATTTCTTCTTCAACTTCTACTTCTCCATCTTCTTCTAGAGGATCAAAGCTTTGCATTGGGAATCTTCTCTCTAGGTAAGTAGGTCGATAGCTCTCTTTCTTAATTGAAACGTATTGTTCACTTTCCACCATTGCAATTTGTGGAGTTCTAATCATATAAAAATATTTTATGAACAATCAAAACCCAAATATAAATCCACTTTGCTAGCTTCTAGAGATATAATGCCTTTCTAGATCTCCATCAATGAATCAGAGATAATAAAATTATGATGGAGAATCACATTCAAATGGCATGGCAATCCTACAAACGTTACAAAATACCTATATAAAAAATCAAAAAATAGAGAAAATTAAAATTTTAAATTAAAAAATACCTGCTCTTCTCAAATGGGTAGAAAGCTGTTGAATAAGGTTTAATCCCAACCACCTATGTCAATCGATTGACGCTGAAAAGTCAATCGATTGACTGATGAGTGGATGCAGATCCGCAGGATAGACTATTGAGCGGTGTCTATCGATTGAGGTTGGGATGTCAATCAATTGACTGTTGGGTGGATATAGATCCGCAAGTTTTGAATAAGTGGCTAATTTCGGGAAGGTCACTTTAGCTAAGGTTTCCTAAGTTATTGGGGGACTATTATTGAAAGTGTTTTGAATACTTGCAACTCTTAGAAGATTTGAGAGTTACGTATCTGATGTGATTTTTTTAATGTAATGTTTTACTCTCAAGTGCACGAATCGGTTTGTATATAGTGGGTGCGGAGTACGAGATCGTTCCCATGAGGACTAATTTTGAAAGACCTAAAAGAGACAAGCAATTCTAGAAATCTACTAAGATCTAACAGTATTCTACCAGTTTTATGATTTAAGCGGTTGATGAGATGGTAATTAATGACTACAAAAATAAAACTTAATTGATAATTCAAAAGGAAAGGTAAAGATGATGATAAAGATGAAGATACTAAATCCTCCCATCTTTGGTCCGTTCTTCCTATAATATAAATCTAAGGATTAAATTATGAGATATTTCATTGGTAACAAACATCTTTTATGGAAGATCAATGGTCAACACCCTAATAGGTTCCACGTTGCATCCCTGCAATCAGGACTTAGATGATTTTCATATATAGATCTGGGATCAAGGGCATGGCTAGGCACACATGATCTCAGGTTCAAATAAAAATCATCCCCAAAGTGGGTGAAAATTCCAACAAGAATACCACTTATAAATTTGAAATTAAGGGCATGGCTAGGCACACTTTATTCAAATTAGGGAGTATTTAAGATAAAATTACCATTACAGATCCAAGATCCAAGATCCAGGGCATGGCTAGGCACACTCGATCCCAAAACATAATCGTAATTAGATCCACACAATGAAAGCAAAAAGACCATAACAATGATTGGGTAAAATTATCGTCACAGATTTGAGATCTCGGGCATGGCTAGGCACACGCGATCCCGGTTAGTGGCGGGGATTTCATCCGTTCATAATAGCACAACAACCATAAAATAAAATCTCATATTTTAATCCTAAATTTATATTATTAAAAGTACATCCCTCGGATGGGAATCATTAGATCTCCATCCCTATAAATTTAGCCACACATATTGTAATTAAATGACATAAATAAATAAAGACGGGAAAATAACATTAATTTAATAAATTAAAATTACCTCAAACTTCAAAAGAACTTACTTTGATCCAAAGGTACGATGATCTTCAGAAAGGAAATTAATGCAGGAATAAACTTTGAACAAAATTTATAAACTGAAGGAATGAGTACTGAAAAATTAAAGGAACAAAGCTCTCAAAAAAGAATAATAAAACTTCCCTATTTCTATATCAACTATGAAAAATAAAGGCTAAAAACTAAGAACTCTAAACCTAAAACTCTCTCCTAAAATTAATTCTATCTAATTAATTCCTCTCTAAATTTTTTTTTTCTGAAGTGTTTGAGTCGCTTTAAATAGACCCTCGTCGCGGAAGTCTCCCAAGCCAAAATTTTAGGGTCGATGCATCGAGCCGCCAAAAAGTCCCAAAAATTTGCTACGATTATGGGTTTAGACTCTGACTTGTCCTCGATTAATCGACCTATAGGGTCGATGCATCAACCCCCAGAAATCCGTGAAATTCAGCACTTTCTTTGTATCAGATACGGCTTCGGTATCTCAGCCATAATTTTCTGTCCTGAACTCGGATGGAGGTGATTCTTGCGCCGTTGGAAAGCTGACGAAAATATCTATAACTTTCATGTTTTGATAATTTCATAATGCAGCCGTCTTGAAGGTCTAAATTTAGTCGCAAGTCGCACCAAGTTCTCGATTATCCAAAGTTACAGTGTTTTGACATTATATTCAGAATTCTTGGGCTGTTTTCTATACTTGGCTTGTATTTACCAGAAACACTTCAAATCTAATAATTCTCATCAGATAGCCTTCATCGGATAGCTAAATATAGGTATTTAGGGGTGAAATACTATCATTTTTCAGTACTCATCATACCCCCAAACCTACACTTTGCTAGTCCTTGAGCAAAGCAAACTAAAGAAAATAAATGCCACTTTCGTAGGGAACACGATTGCACTTAGCATGTGCAACAAGCCTTTAAATCCCTAGGTGATCCTAGTGGAGTTGTGTCTCCTGAGGGTTTACAGTGAAGTTACCCACAAACTTCAATACATTTTTGAAATCATCGATAAAATTGAGTTTTCAAAACATGATTTTGATAACATATATACCATTCAAAGACAAAAATCATTAATCAATTCAATATGCGAATTCTCAATTTTAAATAACAATGTTATACTAATCATACTAATATCCATTCAAATTAGTCTAATGCTCAAATCGTTAGATAGCTCATCCATTCATGCCTAAACGTGAAGTGTGTGCATAACCAAACGAAAATTCATTCATCTCAGAACTAATTCAAACGGAAAACCGTTGGATCTGTTGTTTTGACTCAATCCTCACTTTAGGTATACTCTCAAAATATAAAGACACCGATGATAGATAAGTTTTCGCACATATGTGAGAGATCAATACAAAGCAAATAAAAAGGTCTCACATGATAAATGAAACACGATGCAATCAATGAACAAAAATAAATCTCATAAGAAGATACTTGTATGTCCTAAGCATGTCATATCACGTGTCATAAGTATCACATATTTACTCTCCACAAGGCAGTTACTAATGCAAGATCAGATCATGAAGGTTTTTTTAGGGTTGTAATGGGGCTCAGGAAAGGGTAAGAAAGAGTTAGAAGTTGGGATTCAAAATTTCTGAGAAATTGGAAAAGAAACACCTTTTTGATTTTTTCTATTTCTCTTCTTTTTCTTTTCTAATCTCTCACTATTTTTCTCAATTTTTTTTCTATTTTTCTCAAACTTTCTTTTTCTCTTCCTTTTTTCTTAAAGCACCTCATATTTTTTATTATTTTTCACAATTTTTTTTTCTTTTTCTCCCCCCCTTTTTTTTCTTTTTATTTTTTGCCATACACTCTCAGTAAACACCACAACTCAGTATCTCTCCACTTACTCTCTTTTCGTTCACTCTCATCCCTCGTTCCTAATTTTTCAGAAATAAGAAGGGTAAAGCTGAATTTTCAGAAATGGTGAAGGGTTAAAGGTTAACGTGGCTTATCAAAGAATGTATAAAGGTAAATTTTTTCAATAGGCTCAAAGGGGTACTAGAAAGATAAATTTATTTGAGGTGGGGCATTTTAAGCACAAACGAGCCAAAGATGGCCTTCAATCATGTCCTTAAAAGATAGTAACCTTGCCTATTTATCTTGAGTAGATATACAGTACATTCTAACATAATGATATAAATTTGATTTCATGCAAAGTCACAAGTCAAAATGAAGTGTATGAGATTATGCAAAATAATCCGTATTCAAAGAAAACTCCGAGTTTATGTATTCACTCATCAATGACGAAAAATTAGCTCTAAAGCTCACTGAGTTTAGTCTCCACTGAGAACCTAAGATTCAACATTCAAAACAGTTCATCGATTTCTAAGTCTTAGCTTGGTATCAGTGCAAAAATTCTAAGCATGAATATCAAAATTATTCATAAAATATCACATTAAGCTTCATCATCTTAGATACAAGTAATCAAAATATGACACTAGTATTCTCTAAAATTAAATTCACATGCATCATCAACTAAAGTTTGAAAACAATCGTAAAATAATGTGCATGATGACTTCAAAATTAAATTTTTTTTTTTCAATTTTTTTTTTTTTCAAATAATAAAAAAAATTAAGTGACGTAAAATAGAAAATCATACCCCCAAACCTAAAGATGACAATGTCCGCATTGACTGAAAGAAGTAGCGCACCCCCAAACCTGTTTGAAAAAAAATACCTCAACACAAAGATCAGGTGCAGAGAATATGTGCATCAAATTGGAACATGACAAAAAATATATTGAAGGGAATATGGTTACACTATTGAGGGAATTAAAAACAATCTAAACTAAACAAAACAAAACAAAAAGGAAAGAAGAAAAAAAAAAAAAAACTAATAAATCTTAAATCCTAAATCCTAAACTAAACATGAATCCTACTCTGTTAATCATTGGTAGGCGGACCCATCCACCTCGGGTCACTTAAATTGATATTCCTAGGCACAGGGAACAATTTCTCCCAAAGATCAAGGGGAAATTGATGAGGCACCGCCGAATGCATGGATGGAGGTGGGTAGGCGAAAGTAGGAGATGAAGATGGGGGAGATGGTGACGGCATCACATCAATTATCTCGATATCAGTTTTGATGCACGGTGTAGGAGATTTGGAACGATTTACCTTCTTTCTAGATGGTTCTCCCCAGTAAGGAATGATCATCGGATCGAGGTCGATGATTTCAACATTGTTGGACACAAAAGGGACCGTCCGATGAGAGCGGCGCTCCCGCTTTTTAGCAGTCTCCTCCATCTTTGATAATCGTGCTCTGGTGAGATATAATCTTCGGGCCATAAGAAAGATTGTGCAAAGGTAATGAAAAGTGAGCCTAAAGGGGAATAGAAAGGGAAAAATATATAGAGTTAGAGTAGGAGTGGAAAGAGATGTCCTGCAAAAAAGAAACAATGAAAAGTGTGGCAGTACGTCTAAGGGAGTCCACGGACGTGAGCAAAGTGGCAAATTAGAGTTCCAATAGGAGTACCGTCGCAAAAAAAAAAAAAAAAAAAAAAAAAAAAACAAAAAACGGTGGGGTCGATTAATCGATCCCTGAAGGTCGATGCATGGACCCTTTGGGGGTCGATTAATCGACATTGGGGTCGATGCATCGACTCCCAAAATTTTTTTTTTTTTTTTCGCAAACATAGGGTCGTTTAATCGATCCCTAAAGGTCGATGCATTGACCCTTTGGGGGTCGATTAATCGACATAGGGGTCAATTCATCGACTCCCTAAAAATTTTTTTTTTTTTTTTGCAAACATTGGGTCGATTAATCGAGTATAACCCTCGATTAATCGACACCATCTTGGCAGAGAGTTGAATTTTTTTCAAAAAATGACATTTTAATGGTGCTATTCAACTACTCTAAAGGCAACAGGTATTAAGCAAAATTTTGGCAATCCCACACAGATTAGAAAACACACTTTTTCATTAATAAATACGATGATTACAATGACACCTCTGATTTGACTCCTAAAATAAACAGCCTAAACAAAAGAAAGAAAAATAACACAAAACGAAAAATCCTAATCCTAGACTAATCAAACTAATCATCTCCATCCTCCTCGGCTTGGCGGGCCCTGGCGCGCATTTCATCATAACTATCAGGCCACATGCGCTGCCCGATCTGATGGAGGAAGGAACGATCATAGTGGCTACGGCGCAGGAGTGCACCATGTTGTCGCTGCTGCTCCTCTTGTAAAGAGTGAATTTGGGCTTGGAGCAAACCCAGCGACACACCCTCCTCAGGTCCTTGATCAGGTGCATGTTGGTCATCTGGCGTCTGTGGCGGGCGTGGTGGGGAGCCATGCATCGGCAGGGCATCGTGGATATTTCCCAAGAGACGCAGGTTCCATTGGGACGCACTTTAAGAATGCAAGGTCCCCGATATCATCATCCCGGTAGAACGGGAAACGAAGGAAATTAAGCAACTTCATAACATAATGGGGGAAGTAGACCAACAGGGCTTCACCAGTTGTAGGTTTAGTAAGTTCGTCATGGCATCGCCACATGCCATCATGAATAATCCTGGGCACGTTGATCCATGATTTGCGGTGGGCCCCATAAAGCGCTTGAACCCGATCACCGGTGCGCTCGGAAGCGTGTACAGGCGGATTACTCACGACCACACTATCCCAAAACAAAAGCGGGCGCGGCAACGCCGATCGCCTAGTGGCGATCCCAGAAGAAAATATGCCGCGGCACATCTCGTTGATTATATCCTCCTGAGACTCGTCGAGTTCCTCACCCAAAGTGTGATTGTAAGGGCGCTCGCACGAAACATTAAAGACCTCCACAATAGTGTGCGGATAAATCGGGCGCGACCACCCATCAATTAAAACAGTGAAGTGGGCGGCGACTTGATTCTCGACGGAGGCGGGCACCCATGCCATGTTCTGATAGAATAACCGAACAACACGTTCGGACACTTTGATCACGGGCAGAGTGAGGAGAAAATGGGCATTGAGAGCCATCACATAGGCGAGGGAAACGGCGCAGATAGGCAGTGCTTGAAAAGCCGCGAGATCAAAAACATATTCGGAACACAGGTCGCGGGTTGCGAAGCGACCACTTGGCTGATCACGTGGATGACCAGCAGGGCGTTGTACAAGTCTTTGCGGCGCGACAGAGGTCGAAGCCATGATTGCACTGTCGGAATGTCGGAGGCAGTCAGAAAAAAATAGGATACAAACGGAATGAAAATCAGAGTGAGACTCCTCCATTTAAATAGGCGCAAAGGCGTCCTCTCGGGACAGACATACGCAAAATAATCGATTAATCGACCAAAAGGGTCGATTAATCGACTCCATTGAAAACGGGCGCATCAGAAGTCCCGACGCATGGAAACACGCAACGTCTTTAAGTGAAAAGACGCAACGTCCAGAAGTGGAAAAGTCGATTAATCGACTTACTTCCTCGATTAATCGACATAAATCGAGGCAAATAAAAACTAAAAACGCACGCCCTGAAATCAAATTCGATTAATCGACTACAAATAAAAACAAAAACTGACAGATTTTCAACAGAGCACGATTTCCAAAATCAGCAGTCGATGCATTGACTCAAGGAGTCGATTAATCAACTAAAAAAAAAGTCAAAAACCATCATAAATGCAGTCTCCTTGAAAAAGAGGACTCCATAAATATTGTCGATTAATCGACCAAAAGGGTCGATTAATCGACCTTGGGAAGGTCGATGCATCGACCCAGGGTGGGTCGATGAATCGACAGAGGGGGTCGATGCATCGACTCCCAAATTTATTTTTTTTTATTATTTTTATTTTTATTATTTTAAACAAAACAAAACCAAACGGAAAGTACACATTTGGGTTGCCTCCCAATGAGCGCTAGTTTAAAGTCGATAGCTCGACCTTGGGAATCACTCAGTCAGGGTGAGCCAGTAGATCACTCAAAGAAAGAGTGTCAGAGAATGCAATCGCATTCTCAAGGAACGGTTTCAATCGCTGACCGTTAACTCGAAAAACATTCCCGTGTTTCGGGTTGATAATATCTACTACCCCATTGGGGAGTATTCGAGAGATTTTGAAAGGACCATTCCAATGGGTGTTTAGTTTCCCCGGAAATAGATGAAGTCGGGAATTGTAGAGTAGAACCTGTTGACCAACAACGAACAATTTCCGCAGAATAGATTGATCATGAACCCGTTTCATACGGTCCTTGTACGATTTACGCATACCTTATGCAGCACGGATTTCTTCTAATTCATTTATTTGGAAACCCCTTTGGGTACCAGATTTCAGGAGATCGAAATTCAATGACTTAACGACCCAAAATACTCGATGTTCCAATTCAACCGGGAGGTGACATCCTTTACCAAAGACCAACCGATACGGTGACATGCCAATCGGAGTTTTAAATGCAGTTCGATACGCCCATAGAGCGTCATTCAACTTTAACGACCAGTCTTTACGATTCGGATTGATTGTCTTTTCTAAAATCCGCTTAAGTTTTCGATTAGAGACTTCAACTTGGCCACTTGTCTGAGGATGGTAAGGTGTAGCAACTTTGTGTGTGACACCATATTTCTTCATTAATTGGGTGAACACTTTATTGCAAAAGTGCTTTCCACCATCACTGATTATCACCTTTGGAATGCCAAAATGTGAAAACACTTGATCCTTGAGAAATTTGATCACTACTCTGTGATCATTAGATTTACAAGCCACGGCCTCTACCCATTTCGAAACATAGTCAACACTGACAAGAATGAACGTATTTCCAAACGAATTCGGGAAAGGACCCATAAAATCGATCCCCCAAACATCAAATAATTCAACTTCTAAAATTGGATTGAGTGGCATCATGCTGCGCTTTGAGATTAGACATTTGGCGGTTGTGTGAGGATTTGCAATGTTGATGACAATCCTTAAATATCGTCGACCAGTAAAAACCACTTTGAAAGATCTTTGCTGCAGTCTTTTTGGAACTAAAGTGACCTCTACAAGCTAACTCATGACAGAACGAGATGATTCGTGGTTGCTCAGATTCAGGAATACATCTTCGTATGATTTGATCAAGACAGTATTTGAATTAGTACGGATCTTCGAAAAAATAGTGTTTCACCCGAGCTAAGAAAATAGATTTCTCATTCTTCGACCAATGGTGAGGTAATTTCTCGGTGACTAGGAAATTGACAAGATCCGCATACCAAGGTGGGCAATCAATCCTGAACAACTGTTCATTCGGGAAGTGCTCCAAGATCGGAACAGGCTCGTCAGGTTTCTCAATAATTATTCGTGACAAGTGATCGGCCACCACATTTTCTGAGCCTTTCTTGTCCTTGATCTCCAAATCGAACTCTTGCAACAACAAGATTCACCTAATTAAACGTGCCTTAGCGTCTTTCTTAGCGAACAGATAACGCAGAGCAGCGTGATCTGTGAATACCACAACTTTAGATCATAATGAATAGGATCGAAATTTATCCAACGCGAAAACTACCGCCAAAAGTTCCTTTTCAGTGGTCGAGTAGTTCAACTGGGCATCGTTGAGAGTGCGACTCGCATAGTAGATTACATGCGGTAATTTTTCTATTCGTTGCCCCAAAATAGCTCCAATTGCATAATCAGAGGCGTCACACATAATTTCGAACGGGAACTCCCAGTTCGGAGATTGAATAATTAGAGCTTTTATCAATTCGGCCTTAATGGTTTCAAAGGCTCGCAGACATTTATCATCAAAGATGAATGGGGCATCTTTTGAAAGTAAGCTGCAGAGCGGCCGTGCTATCTTACTGAAATCTTTAATAAAACACCGATAAAATCTGGCGTGGCCCAGAAAAGATCTGATTTCCTTCACTGTCCTCGGTGGTGGTAGGTCGGCAATTAAATCAACTTTAGCCTTATCGACCTCGATACCCTGGGACGATATGATGTGTCCCAAAACAATGCCATCTTTAACCATGAAGTGACATTTTTCCCAGTTAAGAACCTGGTTCTTCTCCTGGCATCGTGCAAGCACTAGCGACAAATGATTCAAACAGTCAGCAAAACTGTTTCCATGTATCGAGAAGTCGTCCATGAAGACTTCAAGGAATCGCTCGACCATATCCGAAAAAATACTCAGCATACATCTTTGGAATATAGCTGGTGCATTACAAAGCCCAAACGGCATTCGTCGGTAGGAGAAAGTACCAAAAGGACATGTGAAAGTCGTCTTCTCCTGATCCTCCGGTGCAATGACTATTTGGTTATACCCGGAATAGCCATCGAGAAAGCAATAGTACTCATGCCCGGCCAATCTTTCTAACATCTGATCGATAAACGGAAGTGGAAAGTGATCTTTCCTCGTCATCAAATTTAACTTCCGATAATCAATGCACACTCTCCACCCTGTTTGAATTTTTGTAGGGACCAGTATGTTTTCTTCATTTTTCACCACTGTGATTCCCGATTTCTTAGGGACCACTTGTGTGGGGCTGACCCATTTACTGTCGAGATGGGGTATATGATTCCAGCATCTAAAAGTTTGATTACCTCATTTCGGACCACATCTTGCATTATAGGGTTCAGTCTCCTCTGTGGTTCCCTAGAAGGCTTAGCATTGTCTTCCAAATGGATTCGGTGCATACACACTGTCGGACTAATGCCTTTGATATCTTTTATCGACCAACCGAGGGCACTTTTGTGCTCTTTGAGTACATTCATGAGTTGGCCTTGCTGATTCGCATCCAGTGTTGATGATATTATAACGGGTTGAGTTTCATTCTCCCCCAAGTAGGCATACTTGAGATTTTCCGGAAGAGGTTTAAGTTCTAAGGATACTTTCTTCTCCTCTTTCGGCTTTTTCTTGATTAATTCAATTTGAGTTCCACACTCTATTTCCTGTTCTTCACCCAGACGTGGTGTGGAGTCCAACATGTGATTTACTTCTTGGATTAGTTGATCCATATCAAAATTTTCTCCAAAATGCGCAAGACAAGCTGCTAAAGGATCTTCAGATTCAGATGCATGAAATATTTCCTCTACAATTTCATCGAGTATGCATGCTTGTGCATGTTCATCATCCTCCATGGGCTAGTTGGCAATATTAAAAATGTTGAGTTCCACTGTCATATTTTCGAATGACAGATTCATGATCCCGTTTTGACAATTGATCAGCGCATTGGAGGTTGCTAGGAATGGTCTTTCTAAAATCACTGGAATATTATTCTTCAAATTTGATGCCAGTTCAGTGTCTAGAACAACAAAATCTACAGGAAAGTAGAAAGAATCCACCTTAATGAGGACATCTTCCACAATTCCTTGAGGGATCTTTACGGACCGATCAGCTAACTGAAGGGTCATCGCAGTGGTTTTAAGTTCTCCCAATTCAAGCTCCTTGTACACAGAATAAGGCAACAAGTTGACACTTGCTCCTAAATCCAAAAGGGCCTGATCAATACGATTATCGCCGATGATGATCGAGATTGTAGGACAACCTGGGTCCTTGTATTTGATTGGGAGCTTTGCTTGCAACACTGAACTAACCAAATTTTTTTTGAATATTGGTCTTTCTTTTGATTGTGACCAATTCCTTCAAAAATTTAGCATAAGCAGATACTTGACGGATGGCATCCAGGAAGAGAATATTAATTTTTAATTGCATGAAAATCTCATTTATTCCTTCCACATCGCGATTTCTCAGTGGTGCCATCAATCTTTGCGGGTACGGTGCTTTCGGAACAAAACTTTTCTTCTGTTCACTCTTGTCATCTAATATTTCTTTTGCTTGTACTTTGTCATCATTTTCTTCTCTCTCTTCAGATTGCTTCTCTCTATTAGACTCTTCCTCCTCCTCTGGCAACACTACTTTGTTATCGACCTGCTTTCCAGATCTCAATATTGTGATTGCCCGAATTTGTTGTTGATTATCCTCTTGTGTTGAAGTTGATGTTTGTTCAACAACCATTTGGCCCCTTGGGTTAGGAACAGGTTGGCTTGAAAACGAACCTTTTTCTCTTTCACAGAGAAAGGATGCCAATTGCCCAATTTGGGTCTCTATTTTAGAGATTGAGGACGTTTGAGAATGAATGAGTTTCATCAGGTCCTCAGTAGAAGGAGTTTGTGTATGAGGACGTTGGGCAGGATTTCCCTGTGGGTTGTTAAATCTAGGTGGTGGAAATGTCGGCACAAAATTTTGTTGTGGTTGGTTTTGATAACCTCCCATTGGTTGTGTAAACTAAAAATTCTGGTTCATTTGCCGTGGCTGCCCAACCTGATTTTGATTGTATTGAAATTGATTCGGGTTATTGAACCCTTGCTGCTGACATTGCCCTTGACCGTAGTTCTGCTGCGGTCCTTGATTAAAATTTTGTTGGGGATAAAAGTTCGTCCCCTGTTTCCTGGGCTGCATTCTTTGATTATCTTGTTTCCATGAGAAATTTGGGTGGTATCTCCAGCTATTTGGGTTATTCTCATTGAAAACGTTTCCTTGATTCCGCCCATAATTATTCACAACATTTAACTGTTCAGATGTGTCTTCATGATAGTTCTGCATTGAAGGACAATCATCTGCCATATGCATTGGACTTGCACAAATTGAACATGGCTCAGGTTGTGTATTGACCATATGCACATTCTTCTTTAATTTCAATTCCTCCACTTGTTGAGTGAGGAAATCAATTTTAGCCATCAGATCTGGGGAATCCTTTACTACATATAGTCCTCCTTTCTTGGTTGAACTCCCGGCTTGATCACGGGCTTTGACTGATTGTTCCCGAGTCTTTGTGAAATCCCAGTGCTGAGAATCCTCAGCTAGCTTTTCTAGGAAAGCATAAGATTCGGTTTCCTTAAGGCTCAGGAATCCTCCGCCATTCATTGACTCCACCAGATGTCTATTTGGTTGATTCAGTCCATTGTAGAAACACTGGACCAGTCTCTACTTTGAGTATCCATGGTGCGGACATTTGAGTAAGAGATCCATTGATTGACTCCACCAGATGTCTATTTGGTTGATTCAGTCCATTGTAGAAACACTGGACCAGTCTCTACTTTGAGTATCCATGGTGCGGACATTTGAGTAAGAGATCCATGAATCTATCCCAAGCTTCATATAATCTCTCATCTTCCTCTTGCGTGAAATCCGTGATTTCACGTCTAAATTAAATCTTCTTCGCCATAGGGAAGAACTTTGTGAACTTTTTGACCATCTGATCCCAGGTGGTTATGGATCCCGATGGTAGAGAATTTAACCATGCTTTTGCTTTATCCTTTATAGAGAAAGGAAATAAGCGCAGCCTAACAGATTCTTCGCTGAAATTTTGGTAAACAGATGAGCAGACTTCGACGAAGTCTTTAACGTGCTGGTATGGATCTTCTCGCTCCATGCCATGAAAGATTGGAAGGATTTGGATGACATATGTCCGAATTTCAAACCGGCCACCAGGTGTGGCGGGGTATACAATGCATGATGGGGTATTTGTAGTTATCGGAGAAAACAGTTCTCTCAAAGTTGGTTCTTCCTCTTGTTCGAGTTGCCCATTCATGTTGTCAGTCATATTGACTTCAGTGGATGATTCACTTAAAAATTTTTGCCTTGATCTAGCGTCCTTACGATTTGTGATGACGCACGCGTTAGATCTCGATTAATGGTTCTAAATTTCTCTCTTTAGAAGACCTAGTGTGCATGCAAATGATGCACAGAGAGGAGGTTTCAGGCAGGAAAACCTCAAAATTTTTTTTTTTTTTTTTTAGAGATCGATTGATCGAGTCACACTCGATCAATCGAGGAAGGGTCGATGCATCGACTCCCAGCAAAAAAAAAATTATTATTATTTTTTTTTAATTAAGCAGAAATACTATTTTAATCCTCGAAAATTCCTAAAATTTACTGTCTACCAAAAATTCAGATTTTCTTAATTTGATCCCCGGCAACGGCGCGAAAAACTTGATGTGATTTTTTTAATGTAATGTTTTACTCGCAAGTGCACGAATCGGTTTGTATATAGTGGGTGCGGAGTACGAGATCGTTCCCACGAGGACTAATTTTGAAAGACCCAAAAGAGACAAGCAATTCTAGAAATCTACTAAGATCTAACAGTATTCTACCAGTTTTATGATTTAAGCGGTTGATGAGATGGTAATTAATGACTACAAAAATAAAACTTAATTGATAATTCAAAAGGAAAGGTAAAGATGATTATAAAGATGAAGATACTAAATCCTCCCATCTTTGGTCCGTTCTTCCTATAATATAAATCTAAGGATTAAATTATGAGATATTTCATTGGTAACAAACATCTTTTATGGAAGATCAATGGTCAACACCCTAATAGGTTCCACGTTGCATCCCTGCAATCAGGACTTAGATGATTTTCATATATAGATCTGGGATCAAGGGCATGGCTAGGCACACATGATCTCAGGTTCAAATAAAAATCATCCACAAAGTGGGTGAAAATTCCAACAAGAATACCACTTATAAATCTGAAATCAAGGGCATGGCTAGACACACTTTATTCAGATTAGGGAGTATTTAAGATAAAATTACCATTACAGATCCAAGATCCAGGGCATGGCTAGGCACACTCGATCCCAGAACATAATCGTAATTAGATCCACACAATGAAAGCAAAAAGACCATAACAATGATTGGATAAAATTACCGTCACAGATTTGAGATCCCGGGCATGGCTAGGCACACGCGATCCCGATTAGTGGCGGGGATTTCATCCGTTCATGATAGCACAACAACCATAAAATAAAATCTCATATTTTAATCCTAAATTTATATTATTAAAAGTACATCCCTCGGATGGGAATCATTAGATCCCCATCCCTATAAATTTAGCCACACATATTATAATTAAATGACATAAATAAATAAAGACGGGAAAATAACATTAATTTAATAAATTAAAATTACCTCAAACTTCAAAAGAACTTACTTTGATCCAAAGGTACGATGATCTTCAGAAACGAAATTAATGCAAGAATAAACTTTGAACAAAATTTATAAACTGAAGGAATGAGTACTGAAAAATTAAAGGAACAAAGCTCTCAAAAATGAATAATAAAACTTCCCTATTTCTATGTCTAACTATGAAAGATAAAGGTTAAAAACTAGGAACTCTAAACCTAAAACTCTCTCCTAAAATTAATTCTATCTAATTAATTCCTCTCTAAATTTTTTTTTTCCGAAGTGTTTGAGTCGCTTTAAATAGACCCTCGTCGCGGAAGTCTCCCAAGCCAAAATTTTAGGGTCGATTAATCGACCAGGAAGGGTCGATGCATCGAACTGCCAAAAAGTCTCAAAAATTTGCTTTACAGTGTCAGTTTCGTGTCAGACTCTGACTTGTCCTCGATTAATCGACCTATAGGGTCGATGCATCGACCCCTAGAAATCCGTGAAATTCAGCACTTTCTTTGTATCAGATACTGCTTTGGTAGTTCGGCCATAACTTTCTATCCTGAACTCGGATTGAGGTGATTCGTCCACCGTTGGAAAGCTGACGAAAATAGCTACAACTTTTATGTTTTGACAATTCCATAATTCGGCCGTCTTGAAGGTCCAAATTTAGCCGCAAGTCGCACCAAGTTCTCGATTACCCAAAGTTGCAGTGTTTTGACATTATATTCAGAATTCTTGGGCTGTTTTCTATACTTGGCTTGTATTTACCTGAAACACTTCAAATCTAATAATTCTCATCAGATAGCCTTCATCGAATAGCTAAATATAGGTATTTAGAGGTGAAATATCATCATTTTTCAGTACTCATCAGTATCCAAGAGGAGCTTGGAGCCTATTGGTAGTAAGTTTTCTTCTCTAGGGAAAGAGAGAGCTTGGAGAAAGTTTCATGGTGAGAAAACAGTGAGAATACTTTTGAGAGAAAAAGTATTGAAGAATAGCTGGGGGATTGAAGATCCGATTAAAGTCGTTCATGGGTCGGAATTGTGATTATATTTCGATAGATCTCTTATCTATTATTTGAAGGACTGCGTCCTAGGTTTAACAACGGATTTATGGTTGAAGATCGTGTTAGATCTTGATTGAGTTTGCACTAGAGAGAAGAGAGTGTGTGTGTTGTAAACATTCATAAAATAGTGCATATACTCCCATAGACGTAGCCCTCGATTGGGTGAACCAAGTAAATCTTTGTGTTGTGCGTGTGATTAATTTTTGCCTGAATCTTCTTATTTTTTTGCATTCATCGCGATAGGGAGTTCGTAGAGTGGGTAGAATTCTTAACAAGTGGTATCAGAGCTAACAAGTGGTATCAGAGCGAGGCTTACGCTACAATGGCGATGAAGGTCTCGAATGCACGATTTGAGGTGGAGAAGTTTTCTGAATAGAATAACTTCGCTTTGTGGCAAGTCAAGGTCACTGATCTCCTTGTCCAACAAGGCATTGATGATGCTCTACTTGTAAAAGAGATGGGGAAGAAGGCAAAGATGTCCGATGAAGAGTGGAACTCTATTGATAAGAGGGCCGTAACCACTATCCGATTGTGTTTGTCGGATGAAGTTCTGTATAACGTTCTTCACGAGAAGACGACCGTGGATCTATGGAAGAAGATGAAATCTCTCTACATGAAAAAGTCGTTATTCAACCGACTCTTCATGAAGAAGCAACTCTAAACCCTTCGTATGAAGGCTGGTACGCGTATTCATGACCATTTAAATTCATTTAATAAAATAGTTAGTGAACTATTGAGCATTGAGGTGAAACTTGAAGAAGAAGATCTCGCACTTCTCTTGCTCACCTCATTGCCACCATCTTATGAGCACTTTGTTACCACATTAATTTATGGTAACGATACTATTATCGTGGAAGAAGTGACTGCTGCACTTCTTTTTGACGAATTGAGAAAACAGTCCGAATCTAACTCTGAAGGGATTAGTCTCTTAAGCGAAAGGGATCGAAACCATGATCGCAAAAGAGACAAATCTAGAGGGGATAATAAATCAACAAGAGGAAATAGCAAGTCCAAATCTAGAGGTGACAGAAAGGATATTATTTGTTACTTCTGTAAGCAATCTGGACATATTCGTAAATATTACAAGCAGAGATTGAATAATAATAAGGGTGATGAAGGGACTTCACAACAGGCTAGTGTTGCTAAGTCAGATTTCGGTGAATACCTGTTGTGTGCATTGTTAAGCTCCAATTAGTTTGATGATAGATGGATCCTAGATTCAGGGGCATCGTATCACATGTGTCCGTATAGGGATTGGTTTGACCAGTATAAGGTAGCCAATGGTGGGACGATTTTGATGGGGAATGACAGTGTATGTGAAGTAGTGGGTTCGATCAGAATCAAGATGTTTGATGGCTGTGTTCGCACTCTTACTGAGGTTAGGCATGTGCCTGATCTGAAGAAAAATCTGATCTCGTTGGGAGCATTGGATGAGATAGGATGTCGAGTCATTCTAGAATCCGATAAACTAAAGGTTGTACACGATGCTATGACCTTGATGAAAGGTGAAAAGATGAGGAATCTGTATACTTTAGTAGGCAACACAATCAGCGACAGTGGTGTTGCGGCTACAAAAGATTCCAAGGACTTCTCAGATTTGTAGCATAAAAGGCTTGATCACATGAATGAACGTGAGCTGATAGAGCTCATAAAGAATAAGGAAATTTCTGAAATTCAAACTTGTAAACTGAATTTTTATAAAGATTGTATCTTTGGAAAATAGAAGAAAATCAGTTTCTCTACTGGAAAACACACTTCGAAGGGACTGATTGATTACATACATTCAGATGTGTGGGGACCAGCTAAAGTCACTTCGTAGGTGGAGCTAACTATTTTGTGTCATTTATAAATGACTACTCGAGGAAAGGTTGGGTGTATCCGATTAAAAATAAATCAGATGTATTTCAGAAATTCAGGCAGTGGCAGAGTATGGTTGAAAAGCAGACTGACAGAAAGGTGAAGATTCTCAGATCAGATAATGGTGGAGAATACTTGTCATCAGAGTTCAAGGCTTACTGTGAAAGTCAAGGGATTGTTAGGCACTTAGCAGTTCCTGAAAATCCTCAGCAAAATGGTATAGCAGAGAGGATGAACAGAACACTATTGGAAAAAGCGTGATGTATGTTGAACCATTCTGGCTTGAGTCATGGGTTTTGGGCAGAGGCAGTGAACACGGCATGTTACTTGGTCAACCGATCTCCTTCAACGGCATTGAATTCGAAAACTACAGATGAGGTTTGGTATGGAAGACACGGGAGCTACTCTCACTTGAGGGTGTTTGGATGTGCGGCTTATGCATTATTTCAGGGAAGTGAACGATCTAAGTTGGATCCAAAATCCAAGAAGTGTGTCTTGATTGGCTATGGTGAAGGAGTTAAGGGTTATCGTTTGTAGGATACATAATCTCACAAAGTGATAGTTGAAAGAGATGTTACTTTCAATGAAGATGAGTTTTCGATGAAAAAGGCGGAAGACAAACCTCAGTCATCTGATGAACCTCAGGTACAAGTTGATGTTGAAAGGCATGAGCAAGATAAGAAAGATAATAAAGATGACACAATTTCTCAAGACTTGCAGTCCCAGGTATCGGTTCAGATTGTGCCTTGAGAAGATCAGAGAGGATGAAGAAACGTCTTGAAAAGTTTAAAGAAATGGTTCCGTTAACACTTACACTTACGAAAGAGAATGCAGTGAACATGTTGATTAAACCGGTTACGCAAATAAGTTTAGGCATTGCCTAAACTTGATTAACACTTGTCGAAGTTGTTGATTCCCGTTGGGGCGGTGACATGGTTGGGGATGAAACCTTGGTGGAGATTGTTGAATAAGGTTTAATCCCAACCACCTATGTTAATCGATTGACGCTGAAAAGTCAATCGATTGACTGATGAGCGAATGCAGATCCGCAGGATAAACTATTGAACGGTGTCAATCGATTGAGGTTGGGATGTCAATCGATTGACTATTGGACGGATATAGATCCGCAAGTTTTGAATAAGTGGCTAATTTCGGGAAGGTCACTTTAGCCAAGGTTTCCTAAGTTATTAGGAGACTATTATTGGAAGTGTTTTGAATACTTGCAACTCTTAGGAGATTTGAGAGTTACGTATCCAAGAGGAGCTTGGAGCCTATTGGTAGTAAGTTTTCTTTTCTAGGGAAAGAGAGAGCTTGGAGAAAGTTTTATGGTGAGAAAACAGTGAGAATACTTTTGAGGGAAAAAGTATTGAAGAATAGCTTGGGGATTGAAGATCCGATTAAAGCCGTTCTTGGGTCAGAATCATGATTATATTTCGGTAGATCTCTTATCTATTATTTGAAGGATTGCGTCCTAGGTTTAACAACGGATTTGTGGTTGAAGATCGTGCTAGATCTTGATTGAGTTTGCACTAGAGAGAAGAGAGTGTGTGTGTTGTAAACATTCATAAAATAGTGCATATACTCCCGTGGATGTAGCCCTCAATTGGGTGAACCATGTAAATCTTTGTGTTGTGCATGTGATTAATTTTTGCCTGAATCTTATTTTTTCGCATTCATCGCGATAGGGAGTTCGTAGAGTGGGTAGAATTCTTAACAAAAGCATCAAAAGCTCTTCACCTCTTCTCATCTCCCTCCAAATCTTCTCCAAAACCCACCGGGTTTGCTTCAAGACATAGAAATCAAATCTTTGGCTGCTTATATCTAGATCTTCTGATAAAATTAAGATAGGCATGCCAATTTTTTTTCATAAAATGGAAATAAACACTTATATCAAAGGTATCATATGATGTTACCTAGCACCATAGAGTATAATAGTTTGCATATATTTTCAATAAATTTGGTAGACTCTACCTTCAAGCTAGAGTGTTAAAATATTAGGCCACCTTTTGGGTCGACTGTAGTCCAAAAATTTAATTTTACTATTTTAATGCTTAATTTATGAGGTAATTAAGATGTTTAAGGTCAATTAGATGGTCCAGATCATTGTAAGATTGAACCAACAAGTGAATATAGATGGAAAAAGTATAGTCAACTATGGTTCTTTTAAACATTGCATGTAAATTGAACACCTAAATGACTATCGTTTTCAGCTGAGCTGATAAATCAGGTTCTCTGGCTTGGCTGACAAGATTTCTGATTTTATAGTTGAAAAGACTGGGTTAGTGCTTTGAGAATGGGGTTGTCAATTGGGCTGCCTAGCCCATTAACCCGCCTGGCCCCCACTAAAATCTCAACTATAGTCACCAAGTTAGGGTTTGGCAACAATAATTGGGCAAGATTAACTGTACGGCCAAGTTCGGAAAGTTGGGGGAAATATTCAGAGATAAATGGGAAAAAAATAAATTACAAATAAGATTTAAAAGTATAAAATTGAATTTAAGAAATATTAAAAGTCAAGATTTATTGAAATAAAATTGTATTATTAGTGAATTATTCACAAAATTCACAAATATTTTTAAAATACATAATTTTTTCATTAATTTGGGAATAATTCGTGATTAATTCTTAGAACCATAAATTCGTGAATTATTTATGATTTTTTTAACTATTTATTTTATAATGCTATTGTTACCTTTTAAATAAGCAAAATTCGTTATGGCGTTATTTGTGACAACTATTGTCCCAAAGTTTAGGTTCGTGAATTATTCGGTAAGTAGTTAGATTGATTTAATTCGAATAATTTAAAGCATCAACATATTTTTATCAAGGTAAGTGGATGTTGTCATAGTTTAATATCTTATATTCTTTTGCCTAATTATTTTATAATGTCACTATTACGTTTTAAATAAACAAAATTCTTAGTGTCTATATATATATATATATTTTTTTTTTGGTAATCCTTTGTTTTCAAAGGTCATTTGGGCTGTTGTCAATCGGGTCTCGGAATCTCCAAAGAAATCGAAATTCTTTTGTAGGTATGCCTCCGATTTATTCTTTAAATCTTATTTTGGATTCTAAAATTTGTTTTAATTTATGGTGATGAGAACTGTGATATGAATTGTTTCGATTCTAGCATGTTTGTTTTGGTGATTTTGTGATTTGGGTTCTGATTAATCTGACTTTTTTTATAATATTTTTTTATTTTGTGATTTGATTTATTGGGTGTAGATGAAGATTCAATGAATTGGATTATTGTAATGGGTTTTAGGTAAGTTATACATAGTGAAGACATATGAAATATAGTAATAGTTGTTTTTATTTTTTGTTTTTAATAAATCATAAAACATAATAACAAACACTTGAAATATTATATTTTTTTTATGTTCAAATCACCCGATAGATATCTAAAAATCAAGTTCAATCATTTAAAGGTCCTAATGTCCACGTGCATTTGCACGTGCCTTTTTACTAGTTGATAAAAAATATCTAGAAGATTACTTGTTTATTCTTTCATTATCTCCATAAATACTTATAATTAATTACAGTATAATGTTTGTTTGGATACCACTACTTGCAACTTGCATAAAAGCTCCCTCGCGCATTCTTAAAACCATTAACTGCTTTGAATTAGATGATTGTGATCATTTTTCATCCCAATCTTCTGCAAAATATATCTTAAGCAAGGTGGCAAATTGGTGATCTATATTGGTTCTTGGAGGACCGATACTTATCAGTATCAGCCAATATGCCGATGCGGTGAATTTTAATTTAAAATAATTTTTTTTTAAATCTGAAAAAATGTTCTTATAATCTTAAAAGTATCATAAAAAACTTATATTTAAACTACCTCGATACTGGAATCGGCCGATGACGAGCCGTATTGGCCGAGTCGATACGTATCGATCATTACTGTGCAGTATTGACTGATACCGATACCTGATACGATCCCAATACTGGAATCAGAGTGGTATCGGTTAGCTAAAATACGGTATTGTCTGATACTTCATACCTTGATCTTGAGATTAGACTGGAATCGGCCGATGACGAGCCGTATTGGCCGAGACCTGATACGTATCGATCATTCCTGTGCAGTATCGAATGATACCTAATACCACCCTGATACTGGAATCAGAGTGGTATTGGTTAGCTAAAATATGGTATTGTCCGATACTTCATACCTTGATCTTGAGATTAGGAGTGCTTATTAAAAAAAAAGTGACCTGAAAATCAAGTGATAAACATCATACTCAACCTTAATTTTAATCAAGTGATAAACATCATACTCAACCTTAATTTTGAGGATACTTTTTCAGATGTGTGTCATGTGGAATAAAAAACTAACCATCTGATGGCATACTCACTATCTGAAGATCCATGCATGGTATGAGAGATTGAGATTAACTGATCTCATCGTTTGATTCAAAACGTTCAAAGGTTTTCGGTATGGGTGTACTTAACTTTGCAATAGGTGCAAATATCGGCACCCTTTATGTTTTCACCTACTGTTATATTATAAACTAACCAATTTACTCATATATTATATTACTTAGGGAACTGATAAAAGTCACTTGCACCACGTGAATGAGTGGGCAAGTGGGTGCCATAGTGACAAATTTCGTTTTCGGCAACATTTTGGTCGGGGGTCATTTCATTCATTTCGGATAAATTTCGAGAAAAATTTGAAAAGTTTTGGGAAAATTCGGAGAGTACAAAAAATATTAAATATAAATTATATTTAAACTTTATAAAATATTTATTTATTATTTAAAAATGACAAAAATTAGAAAAGATATATCAATTTCGGTGAAATTGCGTTATTTTTGGCAAAATTAACGAAATTTCAGCGATTTCAGAGAAATCATCGAAATTTTGCCAAAAGTTTCACTCGATCCTTGTTTCGGTAAATTTCGAAGAAATTTCGGAGAAATTTGTCACTATGGTGGGTGCACCACCACCCTAGATCACATAAAGTTTAAGTGACACCTAGAGCACTCACACAAAGTCGTGCACCAATTGCATACCTAATAAAGTGTCATCTACATTTAGAAATTAAATTAGAGTGGCTTGTATTCATGTCACGACCCAGAATCCTTATCCAATCTCGAGGGCCTAGAATTCCGTGTTATGACACTGTAGCTGATTTAGGCGATAAGTGGACATAAATATAATCTATAAATTGGCTTAGCATATGAATCGAGGCCTTTAAGATAACATTAAATGATAATTTATTCATAAATTAACAGTGAAAATTGTAAATGACAATAAAAGGTAAATCCTAACCATGCATCTGAGATAGGAAATAAATCAAGTTTTACGAGAGTAAAATGGTCGCAAACATAAACTCACAAAAGTATCAAACGACTAGAATATGTCTTTCAAAGAAATAAAGTCCAGAGTAAAAGGGTTTTCAAGGCTCGTAGAAATCTGCCGGATCTACGCTCTCATCCGAATGGTAACCAATGTCCTCAGCTACATAAGCCATCTCTGGAATAGCAACTTATCTGTCATCATAAGCAGGATAAATGGATTCTTCACCTGAAACTGTTAGATTTGGAAAGGGAGTGAGTTTACTCAGTCGCGTAAACTCAAAGGGTTGCACAGGTGATCGTGTGTGCAATCGCTTGAGTTGCAGTACATTTTAAAAATAAAATAAGCATTTCAATTAGATGACAAAACTATCCATAACTCATTCGTGTCTTATTTATCTTACGTAAATAACCTGTGCCAGAGCCGCTGCTCGAGCTTACCACGCGACGTGTAGATAACCACCGAACCTTCATATCATAACATAAATCACCATCCAGCCAGATGAAGTTGTCGGCATAGTAACCACAATGTCTCCTTAGTTTGAGACAAATTATAATGTCCTTGAGACCCGTCTCGGCTGCAGACGTTGGACCCTTACGGTTGCTCGTAAGGTATGACACCCTTAGAACTTAATTCATATTTAGTTGGCCTTCACAACATATCTTAACATTTTATATCCTTATTCGGTTCCAGGCTTAGGTCTCCGCCCCGATTTCATATTTGCGTGGGCTTAAGTCCCCACTTTCTTAAAATGGGCCACGGAGCGATAGACTTCACTAAACCACACTTTCCAATGGACTGGTTCCATAGTAACCTGGATGTACTTTGTGTGACATCTCATACTATTATAGAGGGTTGCATCCATACATGAACGCCAATATTTTAAGTTTCACGTGACCGTGAAAGAAATTTCACCGTGACGAAGGCTTATATCATGTTTCATATTTTATTCTTAATTTATATGCGTATGCCCTATCATGATTTTCTACATGACGGATGTCATATGATGATGGTGAAGATATATCGAAAATTAAAAAATTTATATGAGGCAAAAGACGTGAAACATTAAATAAAAATAAAGAATAAAAATTATTTAACCACGTTTATTCTATGATTAAATTTATTTACTCATTATTGGGGTTAGTTGCGTTTGTGAAATTTGGTAATTTAATTGATAAATCGATCGGCTTCTAATCCTAAAGAGGCACACGTGTCCATTCAAAGGTTGTAGGAGCCTTAAAAGAGGTAACAGACATTCCCATTGTGTTCAAAAGGTCCAAAAACTATAAAATCAAGTTTTGTTTAACTTAAATCGGATGTCCCGGTGAAAAAGAAAAACTCGAAATTCAATTTTGAAAGGAAACTGATTTAAAATTGATCATCTCAAGTGGTCGAATTGATTTTGTTATTATTTTTAGCGAAAAAAGTTTACTTCTATTATTAAACGAAAAGGAGTGACATTCTTGATTTTGTCAATTTCAGTACTTTGGAAACAGATCATAAGCATTGGCTTAAATATTTATGGGCATAAAATTTCTCAAGATATGCTTTGAATTTTGACGTCGTTAGATTGACAAGTTCACCACTTTGGCCGCACCCTTACCACCATCTTAACCATCATATATATGTGTTTATAAAGATTAAATAATTGAATAACTCTTCATGAAAAAGGCATCTACTCTATTTAAAAAAAAAATAGAAGCTCAGATTATGCATCCAACAATGTGACAATGTGAAATTTGAGGCGATTTATTTCTCTGTCTGAGACTCTAGGGTACCACTATTTGAGAGCAGGGAAATTAGTTAAAGTCAACTTTTGACCCTTCACCAATGAGGTGCGCAAAACTCTCAGCCCATTTAGCAAGGTTGTTGGTTTTGGAGCCTTAACTGCCTCGCTAGTAAGGCTGTCAACGAGTCGGATCAACCAGTACTTGGCCTGCCTGACCTTATTTTATTATTATTGTTATTTTTTAATATATTTATTTATTTATTTTACCAGATCAGGCACATAAATATAACCCATCAGGTCGGGTCAAGCATGAGGCATACCACCCAACCCGAAGGTTGGGCTAACTGACCTGACTTGATATTTTATATAAAATAATCATAGAAAATTTTGGTTTTTTTTTTTACCCAGGTCGTGTCGATTGTCAATTCAGATCAGATTTTCGGGTCAGATCGGGCATATACCCTTGATCCATCGGGTTTTGTTGAGACTACATGCACATCGAGTGCATGATGTAAAATGTACGGATCGAAGGAGCAATCACCCACTTGTCATGAAACCCCTGTGCCTATGTAAGACAACGCAAGTTATGCCAAAAAGGTCCTACTAGAGTTTCATGTGAGATATGCCATGCTCCATGACTAGCCATCCATTGGATTCACATTAAAGATTTGCATGAGAAGCTAACAATAATGGCATCCTCAGTAGCTTAAGGTATCGTACTAATTTCGTTACAAAACCTAATCAATCCCTGATGCCCTCTTAACAAAAGTTGGGATTTAAGTAGTATCAACTACTCTAAACAAGACGATACAACAATAATCTAAAAGTGCAAGAGGCACATATAAATGCACCGGGGATGGAGTAGAAGGCATATTGACAATGGAAGGTGGTGAAGATATTGTGAAATAAAGTATCATCAATTTCATTAATTGTTCCAAGATCAAATACAAATAATGACGGTAAAATAGAAAATGTTTTTTTCTTAAAAGATGCATAAATCCTCTTGGAAGTCATAATAAAAGATAAAGATGCACTTATCTTAAGATTGTTTTAGGGTTTCTCTTATTTGAAATTAACTGAATAATTTAAGATGAATTTAGAGTTGTAAGATGGATTTAGAGGCACCCACCTGTTGGAGCATGCACGTGATTTTTGGGATGATTCGGATCAAGTAGCTTTGAGCCCACACGTTAGATCGGCGATGCGGCTTTGGTGGTGGATTGGTGTGGTGCTAGGTTGGATGTGCGAAGAAGAGGACCAGTGAGAGATGATGATAGACCTTTTTTTTTCTAATTCTCTCATGGTCTCTAATTTATATAGGAGGGTGATTGTGATTAAAGAAGGAGTCCAAACGGGAAAGTTCATTCACCCAAAATAGGCAGGAGTCCATTTTGGGCTCTACTTGCTTGCAAAATCGAATTCTAAAATTAGAGGGATTCTATTGCCTTGGTTGGTTTAAAACAGCAGGTCTCTTGAGATTTTAGTTGCCTTTATTGTGCAAACAAATCATAATAGAATTTTTTAATTTAAGAGTGTGTGGGCCATAATACGGTGTGCACACAAGCACTGAGTCTTGGTGCTTCGCCCATCTTATACCATTAAATAGGGTCAACGAAAATTCGGGTCATAACAATTCATCTACATTTAGAAATTAAATACCGTTTTTTTTTTCGGTAGATGAGTGACCAGGTCATTACAATATGTTAGAGAGCATATGGAAGATGATACTACTCTTAATCTCTAGCCCTTCGATCCAAATAGTCAAACTGACGGGCAGGCCAAACTACGTTCAACGGATGGTTACGGTTGACGAACTAGTGCAATTTACCAATTACAGATTCTACGAGAAGTATCTGATTGATCGGACGGTCTAGATTAATATAATCATACATCCATTGGTGCAGCTACTTTTATAGATTTGTAATCTAGTGGTATGAGAATTGGATAGCAGATCTAGTAAAAAAATAGTTTTAGGGAAATTTCCCAAATCGACCCTGTCAGATACACCTTTTCCTTAAGAGACCCTATATTTTCACCTTTGACCAAACCAACCAGCCCCAAGGTTAGCCAGTTCCAGCTAGCACAAAAAGTCTTAAGTACCCCTTCTTATACCATTTATCGTCCTACATAGTTTAAAATTTTAAAAATTTACACTTTTTTATATTTATGCGATGTGAACCAACATCTATGTCATCTGATTTGAAGGTCACAATAAAAAGATAGATGATGCTAAAGATTGATACGAAAAGAAGGCGATATCGCCTCTTAAAAAAAAAAAATCGTCTCTTTAAAAATTAAAATTTTAAAATTTTTAATGGTTATAAAGTTTAAAATTTTAAAAATTTGCACTTTTTTATATTTACACTATGTGAAGCAACATCTATGCCGTCTGATTTGAATGCCACAATATAAAGATTGACACAAAAAAATAGGCGATATCGCCTCTTCAAAAAAAAAAAAAATCAACTGTATAAAGAGTCGATACCTTTAAACAATTGGTAACGACTCTTTAAACAGGCGCTATCGACTCTTTAAAGAGTCGGTACCGACTCTTTAAAAAGTCCCACACATCAGGTATCTCAACTGATTATAGTTATGTAAACCAATTGTAACCGCTTACGGTTATATTAATCTTATTTATACACTTTCTCATCGGACTATTGTAATTCGTGAGCGGTTACAATTGGTTTAGAGTGTACCTGTAACATCCTGAAAAATTTGACTTCGAATAGTGTACCTCGGTGTGCATGACCGACTGGTCACGTGCCCGATTTTATAAAATTAATTAAGTTATTTCAGGTTAGATCTTAAGTGGAAGAGGATCGATTTAGATTATGTGTTAACTATTTGATGGTTTCATATACATAAAGCCTTGGTATGTTGGCTCAACACTAAGTCCGATTAATAAGTGGGTTGGGTGTATAGGTCCCACACCGAACCAAAGGGTTATTTATAGAGTAGCTAACACCTCGCTTTGGTGTATTATCTCACGTGGAGTCTAGTTCCTTAGATAAGGCTAACACTCAAATGGGTGTGTGTGTTTAACAAGGGAACAAGCCCCTTTAAGTAATAAAAGGAAGGCAAAGCTTCCAAGGGAAGCTTAATTGGTTGTAATTTTGGGCTTTTTGAGTTTTGTTTGAGAGAGAGAGAGAGAGGAAAGAAGAAGAAGAAGAACTCGTTGGATTGTGTGCGCCGAGCCTTAGATTTGCGTGAAGAAGGTTTGTGAGATCGTGTAAAGGGAGGATCGCCGTCGATTTCGATGTTTGGTTGTGATTTTGTAAGATTTGGAGCCGTTGGGGGTTTTGAAAACCCTTTTCTTCTCACAAAGAGATGTGTGCTTGAGTTGCTAATCGTAGCAAGAATTGTGTGAAGTGTATGTGAAAGGATTACCTATGATTGCTTTGGCTTAATCGTGTGCGGGGTGCTCGGTGTGATCGAAGTGGGTTTTGAAAACCCTTTTTGTGCAACGAGGAAGACGATCCAATATACGGGTAGATTGCCAAGTTTAAGTTAAGAAATCAATGCTCATTGTGTTTAAAATGTGTCATTTAGTGTTCATTGTGATGTGTGAGGTGCATGGTTGAGTTGTGATATAAAATGAATTTTTAAAAAGTCCAAAACGTGCAAAATACGCATAGTCGCTCATCTGAAGCTCGCTCGCGTGAGCTTTGAAACTTGCTCACGCGAGTGGCATAACCTGGCTCGATATTTTAATCGTAACTTTCTACTTAAAACTTCGATTGATGTTATTTTTGAGGTGTTGGAAAGAGGACAACTAACTCTACAACTCTTATGAGTTAACTAACTTATGAATCAAATGTTTTGAGGGTCAAAACTGAGTTGGAAGTTAGGCCAAGTTCTAAGTTGACACGTTTTGACTAAAGTACCGATATAGCTTCGATATTTTTACCATAATTTTTTACTCCAAACTCCGATTGATGTGATTCTTATGGCATTAGAAAGAGAATAACGTTACCTACAACTTTTGTGAATTAACCAATGCTTGAATCAAAATATTTAAAGGTCAAAATTTAGCAAAAAGATAGGTCAAGTTTAAGTTAGCCATGAGCTCGCTCGAACAAGCTATTTCTCGCTCGCGCGAGAGGCCTTTGGAAGACATATATAGTATTTGATGCTCTGATGCTCACACGAGGACTTAAGTAAAATATGCCTCACTCGCCTGAGGCCTCGCGTGACACTCTCCAGATAACTAGATGTTAGATTGGTCATGCGAGAAATGATTAGTTTTGTACTCGCACGCTCAAGCTTCAGAGCTCGCTCGCGCGAGGAATAGAGTACTTAAGTTTATTTTTTTGCTCTGAATTCTTTAGAAATGTATGCCATAAGTTCTTTTAAGCATTCCTAAGGGGAAGTATGGACATTTTGAATATAGGATTAACATGTTGTGGATATGTATTGGACTCTCGTAGGAGCTATTTGTGAAACGGTTTAAGCGTGGCTTGAGATAGGGAAAACTCTACAACATGTATGTTTTATTTTAGCTAGTATGTGTGTGGTGATATGATAAGAATATGTGTGCTTTTCGATTTTCATTTTCGCAATAATATAAGTTCGTTCATAGCTTTTGAAACATATGAATTTAGCATATATGACCACTAAGAGGAGAATTGTGTGTGTGAGTTGTGTGTGAGAGTTCAGAAAATTATGTGTGACATCAAAGAGATGTGAATAAATATATGTGGAAGGAAATTAATGATGTGCGTGCGTGATATCATAAAGATGTGAAATATTTTGTGTGGAAGCTTTGAAACTTCAAACCTAATTATAAATTACCATATTTCACAGTGATAAATTATAAGTTATTTGTGCACTTTGATTTAAGGTTATGTGCGATACCCAACCGATGCGGCGGTATAATCGTGACCGTCTCGGCGGGATATCTGTGACCGGTACGACGGCCAATCCGTATAATTGTGCGTCGTGATGGTGATGGTTAGCTTCTGCTCACTTCCTTACCGATTATGGTAAATTTCTTCAACACAAGTTTCCCTCATGCGAAGGGACTTGGGTAACATAAAAAAATGGTTCAATTGAACGACGATGGTGGGTATTCTCATCGGGGGCCTCGATGCTATATACGCTTGAGGGATTATTTAAGTGATCAGTTTAAGTTTTTTCTTTTGTTACGAGAACAAGTTTTGAGAATAAGTTTTGAAAATCATGTGTTAAACTCGAAAATCTGTATTTGATATCAGTTTTGCAACAAGTCAAGTATTCTCTAAATTATGAATCATTATGTGAAAAGCATGTTCGTTTTGTCATGAGATATATGTGTGATGTGATAATATACATGTTATTGATGTTTTCTTACTGAGCTTAGATGTAGCTCATCCCTCGACTATACGTCACAGGTACAAGTGTGGATCATGAGAGGACTTCGGAGAAAGGCTTGGGATCTCCCGTTTGGGGAATTCTACCCTAGGTGAGGATTGGGCTAGTTATGTTTTGATTTGTATAGTGGATATTTGGAGTCTTTAGATTTATACTTGGTATGTTCGGAGATTTAATACATTGTAAGAAGTGTTATTTAAGTATATTTTTGAAAGCCACTATTTTGGTGATGGTCGGCCATCATTGGTGGTTTTCTTATGGCCCATTTTGTTTAAATGATTTTGTATAGAAGAAACCTTTTGGTTGCCATATATATATTTTTGCTTGACTCTACTCTTGGAGGTATACCAATTAATTTTTGTATTCGGATTATGAACTGTGATCCGACGGACCGATTTTCCCTGAGTTTATGATGTAAGAAAGAAAAAAATTATGTTGTACAGGTTTTTGCGACCTCTGCCAATATCGAGCTATCACAGTTGGTATCAGAGCATAAGTATTAGGTCTTGTTGGGACCCAAGACTATGGCAGTAGATTTTATTTGGGCATAGGAGTTCCAACTAGGACTTTGTTACAATTGATGAAACCTTAGGGTTTAGGTCTTTTAGAGACTGAAGTTATGACCGTAGGTTCTATTTAGAACATAAGTTATGGATCTTCACAATCACTTATAGTGAAGATATTCGATGATCGTGATAGAAGTACGGCTAGTTGACAAAATAAGTTTTAGATTTTGTTGAAATATAGAGCCTTTGTTTTAGATTTTGTGGATCTTTATGATCACCATTGATTGAAGCCTTTGTTTCATTTTTACAGATCTCGAAGGCACCACACAAAAGAGCGAAGACCGCAAGCACCAGAGAAAGTGATCACAATAGGCAATTGCTGGAGACGATGATCAATACAATGGTCCAGCAGACCGCCTTACTTACTGCCATACTACGAGACACAGCTCATACCTCTCCATCGACATTAGTTGAATCATGCCCAAGGTGTGAAGGGCGACACCTGGCAAGAAACTGTATATGGTCCATAGGTGCATGCTTTAAGTGTAGGCGAGTGGGACACTGGATAAGAGATTGTCCCGTAATGAAAAAGGTGGCAACGACTTCGGCAACAACTCAGGATACTTCTCGATCCACAGTTTAGGATCGTGCACTTGTCATCTCTTCACAAAGTGAGCTGGCAGCCAGAGGGATTGTCCATGTACCCTCTCGCGCTACGGATCAGACAACTGCTAGAGTTTCGGCTGGGCAATAGGCCTTACGTATCTCCGCATCTACACCGATTGGTATATGCGCGTATTGTGGGAAGCACCACAAAACGGAAGAGTGTCGGTTAGTTTTGCGCATATGTTTTAAGTGCGGTGAGAAAGGGCACCAGATCAAGGATTGCCCAGTGAGGCGTCGGGGGCAGGTAACATCGACATCTACTTCCGAGTCAATTCTCCCTACAAGCCATGGTCACATCAGTGATGCATTGATGCAGGATGTCCAAGTGGAAAATGAAGTCCTCCAAGGTATCGATTCATTGACAATTGTCAAGATTTTACTCTAAATTTTTGGATGAGGAATGCCTTAGAAATTGTGGTTGCATTTGGACACTTATAGGAATATCATGACACCATCATATGTGCATTTCATTTAAATCACCTGCATGACATAAACAAATTTCAAATTTAAAAGCTTAACTAAGTAGGTGACAATTTTGATGACCGACTTGAATCAATCATGACAGTTAGAGAATAATTACTGAAGGTCAGGTTGCTTAGTAAAATTTGAAAATTTGTTGACGCTTATGAGCAATGATGTTTGAACCACGGTGTTTCTCATTAAGACTAATGGATCATTAATGTTTAGTGTTCGGAAGCACTCCTTCCAACTTTGACTGCGGTTGGTAATTACTACAGTTTTATTTAGAAATCCTTACGACATGAGAAAATTAAGGACTTAAGCCTCGATTTGAGGGAAGATACAATCTTTCTTGGTGGCGTCTTAATTCACTATTTAATTGGTTAGTACTACTACAACTTTAGACTTAGTCTTACCATTGTGATTGCCAAGTTTCAATCCTATAAAATCCCTATTGACGAATGCGGATCAATATGCAGACCAATCAAATTTAGTTGCTCTGTTGGTTGTGTTGAGACCTGTGCATATGAGCCAACGGAAAGGGATAGAATTTCTCTAGGACTATGACTGCTTAGGTAAAGCGAACGTTGTAACAAATGCGTTGAGTCGGTAGAACTCGGCTCAGTTAGCTAGTCTTATTGCGGGACTTCGTTGTTGGAAATTGTTGAAAGACATTCCTTTGTATGATAAAAACATCGAGGTGAACATTTCTAGTGCATTGTTGGCTAATGCCACAATTCGACAGATAATTTTTGATCAAATTTATGAGCTTCAGATGAAAGATGCAGAGCTCTTGATGATCAGGCAAGGTGTGATAGACGATACCAGGATAGACTTTTCTATTAAGGAAGATGGATCATTACTATTCAGAGGACGTCTATGCATACTGATTAATGTCGATCTGCGACAAACAATTTTGGATGAAGCTCATAAATCCAAATATGCTATTCATCCTGGTGGTACCAAAATATACCAGGATTTAAGGAAGAACAATTAGTGGAGAGGATTAAAGAAAGATATCACCGAATGTGTTTCTAAATGCTTGGTGTGTTAGTAAGTAAAGGTGGATCATAGACACCCAGCAGGTCTATTGCAACCTATGCCAATATCAGGGTAAAAATGGGAGTTTATCTCTATGGACTTCATTGTGGATTACCAAGGATGGTGAAGCGTCACAATACTATATGGATAGTCGTTGATCGACTGACAAAGTCAGCACATTTCCTACCCTATAACACAATGTATACGGCAAGCAAACTAGCGAATTTGTATTTGAGAGAAATCATCAGATTACATGGTATTCCGATAAGCATCATTTCGGATCGTGACCCATTATATACCTCAGTATTTTACCAAAGATTTCAAGAAGGCATGGGGACGAGATTGGACTTTAGTTCGACATTTCATCCGCGGACTGATGGTCAGATTGAGAGAGTTAATCAAATAATTGAAGATATTCTTAGAGCATGCATGATCGACTTTCAATGATCATGGGATCACCATTGATTGAATTTGTGTATAATAATAGTTTCAGTAGAGCATTGGAATGGCTCCGTATGAATCGCTGTATGGACGGAAGTGTAGATCTCCGATCAATTAGGAAGAATCCGGCGAGAGATTTATATTGGGACCAAAAGTGATAAAGAAAAATGATGAAACCGTTCGCATCATTCAAGAAAGGATTAAGACGGCTCAGAGTCAGCAGATGAGCTATGCAGGTATCAAGAGAACAAGCGTGAATTTCCAAGTGGGAGATCATGTATTCGTGAAAATTTTTCCAATGAAGGGTGTGATGCGCTTTGGAAAGCGTGGGAAGTTAAGTGTTGGTTACATTGGACCGTTCAAAGTATTGGGAAGAGTTGGTGAAATTGCATATAGGGTCACTTTACTCCCTTAACTCAATAGAGTACATGATGTTTTTCACGTTTCTATGCTACGAAAATACGTGAGGCGTCCGACTCACATACTCGATGCACCACCGATTGAGGTTTATAAGGATTTGACAATTGTGAAGGAACCAATGCAGATTTTAGATCAAACTGAACAGGTGTTGCGTACAAAACGAATTCCCTTAGTGCTAGTCCAATGGAAGAACCATTCTAAAGAGGAAGCTACTTGGGAGCGCAAATGTAATATCCCTGATATTTTCGGCATATTTTCGTTTACCTCGGTAAGCGTGCCCGGAAAATACTGTAGAATATTTTTGGACTTTTGGTAAGCTAAGGCTTTGGTAAGACTAATGGCCAAAGGATTTCGCTTTAAGAGGTGTACAAGTCAGGAAATCAACGACGTACACAATAACGTTGGTCTTTGTGTTTAACGCCGGATGTTTTGCAAGAATAATTGGATAAGTTGTAAATAGAATATCTAGATATTCTATTTACAACTTTTATATTATAAGAAGAGAGAGGTTACAAGAGAAGTTATCTTCTCTCTCTCGTTGGAAATTAAAAAAAAACTCTAAGGCTTGCCTTCTTGTTAATCTTAGATCTAGTAAGATTGGGAAACCCTCTTTCCATCTCAACCATTAAGAAGCCTTGAATTGGTATTTGGATCTGTTTGAGCTACTGAAAAAGAAAAGAGATGAGGAAAAGGAAAGGGAGAAGTTCTCTTTAAATTGTCATGGCTGAAGCAGTGACCACCTCCATAGGAAAAATGAGCCGATTGAATGTTTAAACCGTTGATCTTGGAAATTTGTTAGGTCTGAGAATCAGTACAAAGGGATCAACGAATTAGGCTCCAAGAGGTATGCCTTGAAACCTCCTTATGCAAACTTGTTTGATTTTTGTTAAGAAAATAAGTTTGAATTCAATATAAATGATGGAATGGCTGTGTAGGAAATATGCAAAAGAATCCGGGCATGTTAAAAGTTACAGCCAAAGTACCTGAGAAAATCGACCATCGATTTTCAAAATCGACTGTCGAAATTGGAAATCGACTGTCGATTTGGAAATCGACTGTCGATTTGGAAATCGACAGTCGAAAATGGGATTTTAGCTTTAAAACAGAATTCTGAAATTCGATGGTCGAATTTCAAATCGACCATCGAATTTCAAATTCGACCATCGAAATCATGGCTCAATTCTGGCCCGCCTCAAGCTTTTTAAATTTTGATTGGATTTTTGTTTTATGAGCCTTTGATTAATTTTTGGGTTGTATATTAACACTTAGGGTGTTAATATATGTAGGTTTTGGTCAAATTGGGAGTCCTTGGAGAGGATTGCTTAGACATGCCTTTGATTTTGCTTGGTTAAGGTAGGGGAACCTTGTATTTAATTTGCATCAAATTATAAGTATAGATTGTTGACTATTTCAATTAAGGGTAAATTTTAAAGTTCATTACACAGATAAATAAAACTCTGAACACATGGCTCAATTTGAAAAATTTGTGAACCTTGCTATAACTAAGAACCTTTGGAATCCGAACCTCAGAACCTCAGTTAATTTTTGCAATCGTAACCTCGCTAATCTTGAATCGTAACTTTGAAAAATCAAGATAAGATATGAATAATAAGCTTGGATACGTGTTAGCATTTGCATTTGATTTTTGGTTCATACACGATGCCCTAGATTCCACCAACCGTGTTGATTGGTAAAACTTTACGCAAGTTTCCTCATAGCGTAGGGGCTTGTTGCATTTTAAATGGGTTCATGAACCACGATGGTCGTGAGGGTCTTCCCATCGGTCACGTAGTCCGCCTCATGCTATAGGAAATTTGGGAGATAAAATTAAGTTATAAATTTAAGACAAGAAGCATGCTAAATCGTAACATTTGAACACTTTAGATTTGTTATCGCTTTGACTCAGATTAGAATCGAGATTTAATTTGAAAAGCATCATTGAAAATAAAATCATATTTGATCCGATTCGCCTTTTGAAAACCTTTACTTATAAAAAATGCAAATAGATCTGTTTTCCTTATTGAGCTTGGTCATAGCTCACCTCGACTATACGTCCACAGTCTTGAGACGACTTGGGTCGGAGGATCTGGAGGACTCGATTATATTCGAGGAGGATTTGGATATACCAAATGAGGAGTTCTTCCGTGATCCTAGATTTTCTATTTTTGGTATTTGTCGGATATTATTTTGGATGATGAGCCTTAGGCTATTATTTTTTGATCTTTTGATATCACTTGAGGAACCATCATCGTGTTCCATTAATTTAGGTGTTGGATTGGCCATCACCGGTGGTTCCTTTTGGTTGCTCATCGTGATAGATTTGTTATTACAAGCTTTTGAATTATGAATTATCTCTGCTTTGCCTCTGCTTTAGACCTTTGTTTATGTTACCGGCTTCTGTTTGTTACGGCTTATTGAGAAATCAATAAGTTGATGAACCACCCTTTCCTATACCTTAGGGATTGGAAAATCGTCGTCATAGCTTGGTATCGAGCAAAGGCTCTAGGTTCATAGTCTTAGGACTAGGGTTAGATTATTTCTAACAATTTATTATCGATCAATTGTTATTGTTTGTTTAACAATGACAGATCGATGCCTCCACGGTTTAGAGGCAAGAGGCCGAGGTATAGAGGGACCTGATACGTATTGAGGAGATTGATGAGGCGTAGGCACCTCATATGGCGAAGGCGAGTTGCTTCGGCCCTAATGCAGAGCCTTTGGGAACTGCTAGGCAAGAGGAATGTGGCGAGGTATTGGCGCTTGGCTACTAACATGGCAGACGCGTACCATTGACCGACAGACGAGATGCTGGCAGCTAGACATCAGCCAGGAGGATTCGCAGAGTTTAGGAGGATGAGACCTCCTACATTCTCAGGGCAGACGGATCCTATGGAAGCCGAGGCATGGCTGGATGAGATAGAGAAAATATTTGAAGTGTTGCAGTGTACCGATGTCGAGAAAGTACGCTGGGCATCTTTCAAACTTTTGGGTGAGGCCAGCCCGTGGTGGAAGTCTGTTTCCAGGATGAGAGAGCAGGACTACCCCAATACTCCATGGACTTGGGCAGAGTTTGTGGAGACGTTCAACGATCAGTACTTTCCGAAGATCGTACGTAATCAGTGGGAGGTCCAATTTATCGAATTGAAACAGAATGAGATGTCTGATGACAGTATGGCGCAGAATTTGATAGACTTTCCGATTTGCACCTACATGTGGCCACCGAAATTTGATGAGAGCTCAGAAATTTCAGAGAGGTTTGAGGGCGAACATTGAGGAGAGGGTGTCTATGTGGGAAGTGGAGACGTATCGGTGTGATGTCCAAGGCCCTCATTGCGAGGAAGATATTCAAAAGATTTGAGGCGAGAGCGGTAAATAAAAATAGGTTTGGCGAGACGTGAGAGTGCTTCAGAGCAGGTGAACAAAAAGCCGAGGTTCTCTAAACCTCCTCCCTACCCTAGTCAGCCATCATATTCTAGACCGGCTGTTGCTTCAGGACCAGTGACGTCTTCCTATCAGAGACCTCAGAGTCGTCACGGGGCGACCTTTTAGCCGGGAGCACTATGAGTGGAGCTTACGTGGCTCGTGGCTCACGAGAGGATCAGCTGTTACTCCTGTTTCTATCCCAGTGTGTGCAAGATGTGGGAAACCACATAGGACAGAGGATTGCAGACGGAACACTGGAGGATGCTTCAGGTGTGGACAGGTTGGTCACATGATCAAGGATTGTCCTACTATTGAGAAGTCGACCGCGACCCTACAGTTCAAGGTCAGCTTATGCATGATACCTGAGATGCCCAAACGTCGAATGACGTCATTCAAGGTATCATTAAAGTTGAGATGTCAATTATGCATTGATTCAATTATTATTGTTTAAATCTACATACAAGTCAATTATGTTAAAACACATAGGAATCATTGCATATAATTAACAAACTTTTTAACTAAAGGTACGCTTATGATGAGTAGTCAAGACAACGTGGATAAAATTGAAGCACGAGTACTTATAGACCCTGGGTCTACACACTCATTTATTACTCCTTCCTTCTCAGAGAAGTTGGGTATTACTCCCGAACCCCTTGCTTTCATTCTTGATGTCAAGATTCCTACGGGGAGTTCGGTGTGCATCGATAAAGATGTCCCATCGTGATGATTGATGAGCACGAGACATTGACCTAACATGATTACGTTGAGCATGGAAGGGTTCACGTCATTCTCGGAATGGATTGGTTGGCACTTATCACGCAGGTGACTGTCTTCGGAAGATAGTGACCTTCCGACCGCCAAAGCGAAAGTCCTTCCGATTCTGTGGAGTCAAATCCAAGGTTGCGCCGTTGGTTTCAGCCATTAAAGCTGAACGTATGATGAAGAATGGTTGCAGTGGGTATCTGGCCTATTTGCAAGATTCTACCGAGAAGAAGAACGATTTGACTCTTATCAAGGTGGTCTGCGATTATCCTGATGTCTTTCCAGAGGACTTACCTGGATTACCACCTGACCGAGAGATTGAGTTCACGATTGAGCTAGCGCCGGGTACAGAACCATTATCTAAAGCTCCATATCGAATGGCGCCTGCTGAGTTGAAAGAGCTCAAGGAAAAACTTCAGGAGTTGTTAGACAAAGGCTTTATTCGACCGAGTGTTTCTCCTTAGGGTGCACCGGTTCTATTTGTGAAAAAGAAGGATGGATTGATGCGTCTGTGTATCGATTATAGGCAGCTCAACAAGATGACGATTAAGAATTGTTATCCTCTTCCGCGGATAGACGACTTGTTTGATCAATTACAGGGTGCAAGGTTCTTTTCGAAAATTGATCTGAGGTCAGGCTATCACCAACTCAAGATCAAGGCGGAAGATATATCCAAGACTGCGTTTCGAACGCGTTATGGCCACTATGAGTTTCTAGTGATGCCATTTGGATTGCTCAGATCTTTCATGGACCTGATGAACAGGGTGTTCAAACCACATCTTGATAAATCTGTGGTAGCTTTCGTAGATGACATCCTCATCTATTCGAAAACCAGAGAGGAGCATGTGCAGCATCTGAAGATGGCTCTTCAAACACTGGGGACCATTTGTATGCCAAACTTCGAAGTGTGAGTTTTGGCTTGTGCAGGTCAGTTTCTTGGGCCACGTAGTCTCTGAATCGGGTATCTCAGTGGATCCTACAAAGATAGATTCTGTGGTGACATGGGAACAACCTACGACAGTTACAGAGGTCCGAAGTTTCCTTGGTTTGGCAGGGTACTATCGGCGATTTGTCGAGGGTTTCTCAAAGATATCTGGTCCGCTTACACAGCTTACAAGAAAGAATGCAAAGTTCGATTGGACAGAGCAGTGTGAGCAGAGCTTTCAGGAGCTAAAGCGCCGCCTGACTACGACCGATTGCTATACCTTCGGCGTGGAGGTTTTGATATATAGTGATGCTTCTTATGGCGGATTAGGCTGCGTGCTTAATCAACACGAGCGGGTCATTGCGTATGGTTCTAGACAGTTGAAGGATCATGAAAGAAACTATCCGACGCATGACTTAGAGCTAGCAGCAGTTATATTCGCCTTGAAGATCTGGCGACATTACCTTTATGGTGAAATCTTTGATATATTCACCGATCACAAGAGTTTCAAGTACCTGTTCACTCAGAAGGACTTGAACATGAGGCAGCGACGATGGATGGAGTTCTTGAAGGACTACGATTGCTCAATCCAATACCATCCGGGAAAAGCAAATGTCGTTGTTGATGCACTTAGTAGGAGGTCTTCAGCACAGTTATCACATCTTGTTAGCCGGATTCAGAGATGGAAGCTATTGGAAGATATGGCTTTGGGCAGCTCAAGGTTCGATGTAAAAGGCTCGGGAGCATTGATGGCTACACTTGTAATACGTCCTACGCTCTTCGAGAATATTCGGAAGCTTCAGATGACCGATGATGAGCTAATGGCAATCAGACGAAATGTCGAGAATGGCAACAAGAAGGATTTCTCCATTCGAGCAGATGGGACCTTGCTATTTCACGACCGGGTATGCGTACGCCGAATTCGAAGCTCGGACACCATTCTGGAAGAGGCTCACAAATCCATGTATGCCATACATCCTGGTAGCACCAAGATGTATCAGGACTTGATGAAGAGTTTCTGGTGGCGAGGTTTGAAACGCGACGTCGCTGAGTACGTATCGCGGTGTTTGGTTTGTCAACAGGTTAAGGTTGATCATCAAAATCCTGCAGGTCTATTGCAGCCTTTACCTGTGCCTGAGTGGAAATGGGAAGCCATTTCGATGGATTTTATACTCGGATTGCCGAAGACACTGAGGAAAAACAATGCCATCTGGGTCATTGTAGATCGACTAACCAAGTCTGCTCATTTCTTGCCATATAATACCACCTATACAACCAGTAGACTTGCAGAGTTATACCTGAAGGAGATTGTTAGACTGCATGGGATACCGGCTAGTATTGTGTCCGATCGAGACCCGTTGTTTACTTCACATTTTTGGCAGAAATTTCAGGAGGGCATGGGTTCTCGTCTTGATTTTAGCTCAGCATTTCACCCACAGACGGATGGCGGTAGCGTGAACCAGATCATTGAGGACATGTTGAGAGCATGTATGTTGGATTTTCACGGGTCATGGGACCAACACTTGCCTCTGATAGAGTTCGCCTACAATAATAGCTTTCAGTCTAGCATTGGTATGGCTCCGTTCGAGGCTTTATATGGAAGACGGTGTCGATCGCCGTTAAACTGGGAAGAAGTGGGTGAGAAGCTCCTTATTGGACCTGAGATAGTTGAGCGCACTACCGAGACGGTTCGGTTGATACGCGAGCGACTACGAGTAGCTCAGAGTCGTCAGAAGAGCTACGCCGATCTCAAACGGAGACACGTGGATTTTCAGGTAGTTTTGATATGTCAATGTGTATTTCTTCACTTGGTATTCATTCCATGTGAAATTGGCACTAATGCTCGATTTTTCAGGTCGGCGAGAATGTCTTTGTTCGAATTTCGCCTACCAAGGGCGTTAGGTTCGGAACGAGGAAACTTAGTCCTCGGTACGTTGGGCCTTTCGAGATATTAGGCCGAGTCGGAGAGGTTGCATATCGTGTGGCATTACTGCCGCAATTATCTAGCATGCACAACGTTTTTCATGTGTCGATGCTGCGTCGATACATCCGTGACCCGACTCACGTGCTTGATTACCAACCCATCGAGCTTCAGGATGGTTTGAAGGTGGTCGAAGACCCTATTTGCATTTTGGATCGCAAGGAGCAGATCCTACGCACTAAAAGTATTCCTTTGGTTCTCGTGCAATGGCGGAATCATACACCGGAGGAAGCTACTTGGGAGCGTGAAGCTGAGCTCCGAGACCAATTTCCGAACCTTTTTAATTGAATTTTGGGACATTAAGTGTTTAATGTATACTTTCTTGAATTTTATGTAATTACTGATTTTATACAGATGATTTGGCGATAAAATTTTATCGGTCCAATATGGTGCATGTTTAGAAGCCTCTACATTATGGAAAATTTAATCCTATTCGGCCTACCCTGGGTATCTTACACAACACTGGCCATGTGACGTAAAATTGGCCTATCGTTAGCAAATTCTTTACATTACCTCGTAAATTGGCCTTGATACAGATATCATGGCCGTATCTATATATATATTATTTTGTAGATGATTATCAGTTTTGTTTTTGTGTTACGTTGTGGAGTTCCTCAGCATTTTACGAGCCCGACCAAACCCGGACTTGTTAATTCCACATGTTACTGAGAAATAAATTGGCCAAAAGCTTACTTGGCCTATTCTTCAATTTTTCTACGCCAAATTCCGGCGGTGGTAATGCAATCATAGCCAATAAGGTGATGGGCATGAAATGGACTCAAAGAGGGTGCAATTAGACCCAAGGGCATGCTTGGAATTTCAAAAATTTTGAAAAATTTTCATTAAAACAATATCAGAAAATTCGACTGTCGATTTACAAATTCGACCATCGAAATTTCTATCAGTTTTCTGGGCAGATTTCGGCCAAAAACAGAACTTAAATTGTTCTGAGAAAATCGACCAACGATTTTCAAATCGACCATCGATTTTCAAAATCGACCATCGAATTTGAAATCGATGGTCGAATTTATCGATTTAAGTTTGGGGGTTTTAAACTTTTGGGCATTTCGGTTTTCTGTTTCGAGGGTTTTGAGCTTAGGGTTTTAAGGGGTTTCGGGCGATTTGGGAATTTTGGAGCTTCCTCTTCAATTTTTGGCTGCATTCCAAAGGGGATTCACTATATTTCACAAGGAGGGCATATTTTCATCCTTGCAAAACCGATTTGGGGCATTTTCACAAGGTAAACCTTGCTCTATTCTCTGTGCATCCCTATTTTTTCGTATTTTGTGGGTGTTCTTTTAAATTTTGATTCAATGGGGCCTAAGAAACAGACACCCATTCGAAATCCCACCTCGAAACGACCGGCTTCTAAAGCTGCGTCTACAAGCCGCACAAAATTACCCTTGTGACACCACAGTCGGCTCCACCACCCACTGTCTCCCCCTTGCCTGAACAACCCAGTGATTTTTGGAGCATTAAAGGCTTCATGACCGAATATTTGTTTCACCCCGAGTTATTTGATCAACAAACGACCACACAATGGGCGGGTGAATACCTTGAGAAGGCCAAATTGACCTCTCTGTGCACGACCTTTAGCGACCATTTCTATCCCCGACTCGTGCGTCTATTTTATCAGCACATGAGCCGCGAAGACGGGAAAAGAATTTATACCGAAATTGATGGCCGCGATTATACCTTCGACCTAGAGGACATGGCTGTGGCATTGCGATGCCCTTTAAACCACTCACAAACCATGGGTCTAGGTCCTCCATTCCCCAGACCGGTCCGTTTTGAAGATATAATCACGCAGATGACGCAAGGCCGTCATGGGTCCGGAAAATCCCACGGCACGGCCCATAAGCCGGAGACCATGTGGATCTTGGATAAAATTTTAAAGTCCACCCTTTACCCTTTTGGTCATCAATCTGAGCGCACCGGTCCCCTTCAACAAATTCTTTTTGCGGCCTATAAGGAGCGATGGTTTAGTGCTCCTGAAATTCTTTTTAAAGGGATTATCAAAGCCCGAGAGAAAATGGGCAAACATGTGAAGAAACCATTGAAGACAATGCCCTATGCTCGCATAATTTCGGTGATGATTGAGAACTACCGAGCGGGCCCTGCTTATGATATCCCTCCTACTGAACCTAAATCTACAGCGGGTTCGAGAATGTATACTTTGGTCAATTGGGGTCAAACCTACAGTAGGCTGGTAAAGACTCCAAAGGATGCAGAGGCACCTGATACCGCTACTGATGATGAGGACCCTACTCATTCTATCCCTGACAGTACTACAGCTGCACCTCCTCAGCCCCCACAGAGTGACGTTCTCACACTCTCCGAGTTTACCCGACAGATGACCGCCATGAGCCATCAGATTCAGGAGCTCACCCACCATACCAGCTCTATGCGTCAGGAGTTGGATGTCCATGGCGGCGCCCTCTCGTATCTGATGCAGCACGCGTTTCCAGAGGATCACCCGACGTATATGGCCGATATTCGTGCTTCCGTCTATCGCCCTTCGACATCGGGCGCTGGTCCTAGCATGCCTTCTACGGCCAGGGCGGATACGGGTGATGATGATGCTGCTGCGAGTGATGGTACTTCGGATCGGGCGGGTCCATCTTCTGCCGGGGATTATTAGTGTACTTGGGGGAGGGGGTACTGTTTTATTTCTATGGTGGTTATGGGTCTGTATTTATTTACAGCATGGATTATTAGGACCTGGTGGTCCTTCTTTTGTTATCTTTTATATTTTTTTGTCTTTCGCTTTACTTGGATACTCTGTTTATCTTGTTTGTATATAGTTCAGTTCGCGCCTTGGTTCATCTTTTGCTATACATGTTGGCTCTTGATGTACATTGCTTTTGTTGGTATTTTGGGTATCCGTTTCAGTTACATGCTTGTGTGAATTTGCTATGTCACTTTTTTCCTACCTGTTTTCTTGATGGTTTTCATGCGTCACTGTGCATCGGTCTCCCGGCACGTGACACTTGGGGTGTGGGCATCCATGTACGGATGCAATCCACTATGGCTTTTTCATGCCACATGCAGTACATCCATGTTACTACGGATCCCGTCCCTTGGCTTGCGTGCCCTGTGGGATCGAAACACGGTGTTCCATGTTTTCTATTCTTTTCTTGTTTGGTGTGTGTTATATTCAATTTTTGCGGACGAAAATTCCTAAGGAGGGGTGAATGTAATATCCCTGATATTTTTGGCATATTTTCGTTTACCTCGGTAAGCGTGCCCGGAAAATACTGTAGAATATTTTTGGACTTTTGGTAAGCTAAGGCTTTGGTAAGACTTATGGCCAAAGGATTTCGCTTTAAGAGGTGTACAAGTCAGGAAATCAACGACGTACACAATAACGTTGGTCTTTGTGTTTAACGCCGGATGTTTTGCAAGAATAATTGGATAAGTTGTAAATAGAATATCTAGATATTCTATTTACAACTTTTATATTATAAGAAGAGAGAGGTTACAAGAGAAGTTATCTTCTCCCTCTCGTTGGAAATTAAAAAAAAACTCTAAGGCTTGCCTTCTTGTTAATCTTAGATCTAGTAAGATTGGGAAACCCTCTTTCCATCTCAACCATTAAGAAGCCTTGAATTGGTATTTGGATCTGTTTGAGCTACTGAAAAAGAAAAGAGATGAGGAAAAGGAAAGGGAGAAGTTCTCTTTAAATTGTCATGGCTGAAGCAGTGACCACCTCCATAGGAAAAATGAGCCGATTGAATGTTTAAACCGTTGATCTTGGAAATTTGTTCCGGTGCGAGAATCAGTACAAAGGGATCAACGAATTAGGCTCCAAGAGGTATGCCTTGAAACCTCCTTATGCAAACTTGTTTGATTTTTGTTAAGAAAATAAGTTTGAATTCAATATAAATGATGGAATGGCTGTGTAGGAAATATGCAAAAGAATCCGGGCATGTTAAAAGTTCTGACCAACACGAAAATCGACCATCGATTTTCAAAATCGACTGTCGAAATTGGAAATCGACTGTCGATTTGGAAATCGACTGTCGATTTGGAAATCGACAGTCGAAAATGGGATTTTAGCTTTAAAACAGAATTCTGAAATTCGATGGTCGAATTTCAAATCGACCATCGAATTTCAAATTCGACCATCGAATTTAGAATCGATGGTCGAATTCTGTCCAGTTCTGGCTTTTTAAATTTTGATTGGATTTTTTGTTTTATAAGCCTTTGGATTAAATTTTGGGTTGTATATTAACACTTAGGGTGTTAATATATGTAGGTTTTGGTCAAATTGGGAGTCCTTGGAGAGGATTGCTTAGACATGCCTTTGATTTTGCTTGGTTAAGGTAGGGGAACCTTGTATTTAATTTGCATCAAATTATAAGTATAGATTGTTGACTATTTCAATTAAGGGTAAATTTTTAAAGTTCTGTTGCACACAGTATAAATAAAACTCTGAACACATGGCTCAATTTGAAAAATTTGTGAACCTTGCTATAACTAAGAACCTTTGGAATCCGAACCTCAGAACCTCAGTTAATTTTTGAATCAGAACCTCAGTTAACTTTTGAATCAGAACCTCAGTTAACTTCGAATCAGAACTTTGAAAATCAGTATAAGATATGAATAATAAGCTTGGATACGTGTTAGCATTTGCATTTGATTTTTGATTCATAAACACGATGCCCTAGATTCCACCAACCGTGTTGACGGTAAAACTTTACGCAAGTTTCCCTCATAGCGTAGGGGCTTGTTGCATTTTCGAAATGGGTTCATGAGCATTATGGTCAGAGGGTCTTCCCATCGGTCCACGTAGTCCGCTCTCATGCTATAGGAAATTTGGAGATAAAATTAAGTTATAAATTTAAGACAAGAAGCATGCTAAATCGTAACATTTGAACACTTTAGTTTTGACTCGGATTAGAATCGGAGATTTAATTTGAAAAGCATCATTGAAAATAAAATCATATTTGATCCGATTCCGTTTTTGAAAACCTTTACTTATAAAATGCAAATAGATCTGCTTCCCTTATTGAGCTTGGTCGTTAGCTCACCCTCGACTATCCAGTCTTTGACCGACCTTGGGTCGAGAGGATCTGGAGGACTCGATTATATTCGAGGAGGATTTGGATATACCGGTGAGGAGTTCTTCCGTGATCCTAGATTTTCTATTTTTGGTATTGTCTGGATATTATTTTGGATGATGAGCCTTAGGCTATTATTTTTGATCTTTTGATATCACTCGAGGAACCATCATCGTGAACCATTAGTTTAGGTGTTGGATTGGCCATCACCGGTGGTTCCTTTTGGTTCCTCATCGTGATAGATTTGTTATTACAAGCTTTTGAATTATGAATTATCTCTGCTTTGCCTCTGCTTTAGACCTTTGTTTATGTTGCCGGCTTCTATTTGTTACGGCTTATTGAGAAATCAATAAGTTGATGAACCGGCCTTTCCTATACCTTAGGGATTGGAAAAGTCGGGTCGTCACAGCAAAGCCGAGATTCGCGACCAATAACCCTTTGTTGTTTCAGTGAACGAGGAGAGAAATTGTAAGTCTTTTGTGACTCTTAGTGCATGTAAAATAACGCTATTAGTTACCATACTCAAGAATTTGAAAGTGTAGAAGCCAATAATCAAAAAGGAAATTGAAAAACACAAGAAAATTTAAGTGTTTCTGTTAATTCGATTGATCGAAATGCAAACCGATCGATCGAAACCACCAAACAGAAAATGATTTTTTACTAAATTAAAACATATTAAATTCTTTCGATCGAAATCGTGGTGCTGTTTTGTCTAAGTCAGATTCGATCGATCTAATTCGATCGATTGAATTGCGCAGTATTTAAATAAATTGAACCTTTTAGGTTCGAAAATTTATGAAAATTTAGGGCTTTTTCTTAGGGTTTTCGTGTGCTTATTCTTGGAGATCAAAGAGACGATCGTTCAACCTTCGATTCTTCGAGACATTTCATTCAAACCTCACTAAAAAGGTAAAGCCCTGATTTATCTTTTAGAATCTTGCATTTAAATAATCTTATTTTAGCAACGACTGCATACCTCTACAGAAGTAGGTGATGGCGAACGTGAATCCTTATTATGGTATGCTTGCAGTTGATAGTTAAAACAATTTTTCTCTATGGCCATCGTGTATCCAACCCATACTTTTGAATTTTGGTGGACGTCATACATTTAGACTAATGGTTACGAGTCATAGTTTTGTGGTAAAAAATCTTGATGATTATATTGATGGTACCATTGCATAAATTGTGCTAGTATATGGTTGTTGGGCATCCCTACTTTAATGTGCGTGTTTATTCAGCCTCGGGGATGCGTTGTTATATGTATGCTAGTTAATGATTTTAAATTTATCTATAGTATATACTAATTGGGCAGTAAGAAATTTTATTAGTAGATAGATTGGACTTGTCCTATATTATGATTAGATTTATACTTTGAGGGAGATAACATTAATCCAATGCAAAAAAAAATAAAAATTTGGTTCTTGTACTCGACAAGTTTTCTCGGATGGATAGTGTAAGTATCATAGGTGGTCAATTGCATTCGACAAGTATTACTTGAAATCTGGAGGGGCACTGTTAACGATCCAAATTTGGTTATGGAAATAATGCAGGATCGCTAATGGTTAACATCATTGCAGTGATCACATAATGAGTTGGTAGTAAAATTTGTAAGTGCTTTATGGTCTAGGTAATCCTGTTTATGGTTACCATTTAGGATTTATGGTTTAAATCTCAAGGTCAGTATCTCTTTCTTTGTGGATATGTTCTTACCAACTATTTATAGAGATACTTCGTTAAGTGGTGGAAATGGTGTTTTGTAATTACCCATGGGCGAGTTTACTTATCTATTCCTTCCATCCCTGAGTAAGCACAAGTTTGGTTAGTGAGAGATGAACATCCTTATTGTAAAGTTGAGCAGATAGAGTATTGTTCAAGACAAACCTGTTCCGTTTATTCAAAAATGCGAGAAAGGTACGAGAAGAAGATCCGAGGAAAATTATTCATTCTTTAAAAGTGGCATTAGCTCTTACTATTCTATCCCTCTTTTACTATTTGAGGACTCTCTATGATGAATTCGGAGTTGCCGGTATCTGGGCTGTGTTTGCGGTTGTGGTCATCTTCGATTTCTCCGTAGGTATGTTGTAGATTTTGCAAGAAAGAACCTCTTTGATCATCATAATTTTCATTAAAACTATTGAGTTTAATAAGGAATTATTGCTTAATTTTTTAACAAACAAGAAATTATAAGATTATATGATGAATTGGGTTTGAATTTAATTATCTTTTCTACAGGTGCAACATTGAGTAAAAGTTTGAATATTGCATTTGCAACACTTCTAGCTAGGGCTCTTGGAGTTGGAACTCATTACTTGGCAAATCTCTCAGGAGAGACAGGAGAGCCCATAATTCATGGAATATTTGTGTTCTTCTTAAGTAAATAAATATCTAAAACTTATTGGTCGTGGATACCAAATATTATTTTTCTTCTGTACTTGTGCAATTAAATAAAATTTGATTGAATGCGATGCAGCTGTGGCCTCTATGTTCTCCCGATTCATTCCATGGATCAAGCTGAGATATGATTATGGAGTGGTGATATTTGTATTGACATTTTGTCTAGTCACTGTGTCGAGTTTTCAAGTAGATAAGATCGTAGTGCTTGCCGGTCAGAGGTTATCGACAGTCGCGGTTGGAGGCTTCACATGCATTGCCATCCCCATCTTCATTTGCCTTGTTTGGGCTGGTGAAGATCTGCATAAGCTAGTTGCACTCAACTTAGAAAAGCTTTCAAACTTTTTTCAAGGTAAAAACAACAAAAAAAATATATATATATATATTAATATTAATACGTTTTATTTATTATATGGAAAAAGTGTCGGTCATGGAAGGATTGTTAGTTGGTTACCGTTCTCCACTGTTCCACCACGTGGCATATTTATAATTTTTTTTCAATTTCTTCGAAAAATTCATCTCTATCATGTATGTTTTGAGCCTTAAAATCTTGACTGTTGAAATAAATCAAACTTTGACCTGTGTTTTTGAAATATATATATTTTCTAAAATAGGAGGGAATTGCCTTCCATATATTATTTATTTTACATAAGTTTTTTGTTACTTACCAAATCAATTACAGGGTTTTCAGAAGTGTACTTTGAAAATGATGGAGAGGGAAAGGTATCTAAAATGCCACCCCATTTCTTCGAGGATTCAAAAGTATACTCATATCAAAGACAACTCACATCAAAGACAATGGAAGAAACATTGGTGACCCACTTGTACTAATTTTGAGCCACTTGTACTAATTTTGAATGTGGATCACTAGTAACATATAGTATTTTGAACGAGGTTTATAATATCTTTAATTATGCGCACCATATTCAATCTATTTGATCTCCGCGGATTTTATTTCTCTACTCAATTCTGTTTAGATTTAAACTCTCAATTATTTATACTAAGGCCTTTAGTCAATTTCCCTCTTATCAAATAGTCAAACCTTGGAAAATTTTCAATTATTTATGAGCACCCAAATTAGTTAAAGTATGCCTTTAGTTAATTTCCTTCTTTTCAAATGGTCAAACCTCGGGAATTTTCTTATTATTTATGAGCACCCAAATTAATGAACCTATAACAAGATATGCTAATTTCCAAAGCTTTTTGGGAAGTTACGAATCTATGTACCTTTTACGCTTAATAACATTTAAAATGGCCAACTTTTAGAAAGCCGAGAGAGTGGTTTTTAAGGGTATGTTTGTTTCAAAGTAAAGTGTTTGCATGTAATATTCACTTTACATGCAATATTTGGAAAAAATGTTATATATAAAGTCCACTTTATTTGTATAATATTGTTGTTTTTTTCAATATAATATTTGCTCGTAAAAGATACCTTTATCACAACTATTCATTATACGTTGAAGTGAACATATTACGTAATAATTGGCCCACGTAAAAGAGGGATCGTTGCCATTATACCGTAGAATGTTTGATGCTTCATCCCCTACGACACAAATATCGGATTGGGTTAAAATATTTCGTGAGCTTAATCAATATCAACCCCAATCTTCCTACCGGTTCAAATTTAACTAATTCATTGTCAGTGTGTGTGTATATAATTTTGAGAGTTTCAAAGGATTGTATAGAATTGATATCATTAAAAATTAAATAAGCCTCTAATTTTACACTTCATTAAGTATACTAGAATCTCCCATCCAAAAAAAAAAAAATTATACTAGACATCATAGTTTGCATTACTTAGGAATTAAATAAGCCTCTAAATTCCACCAATTACTTTGGTAAGCTTATGACTGCAATCAGCTGCTATATATATATATATAAGGCTCAAAATCCTATATTAAGAGGTGTTTCACATTTCATAAGCCCTCCAAAAATAGATCTACTTAGTGGTATCGTCAATAAGCGTCTGAGCTCTGTTGGAGATCTGCTTAGTTGAAAATATCACAACATATACGACTCTTTATAGGCACCTCAGCTGCAGATCGATTTCATGGATCTGTGTAACGGAGATTAGCTTTATCTATAGAGAGTTTATAACTTAGAGTAACAAGCATTCGGTTTTCATACAATGGGTACTCGTGTACATTATATCCTCTCGTGTAACTTTCTAACCGTAATATTCAATTACAAAAAGTGGCTGTTGTAATATTTCAGTGAGTGTTTTATTTATTACAAAGCTACAGCTCGTAAGTCAAAAAAAATATAGGGAAAGAATCTTCTATTTTTACAAGTGATATTACCGTGAAAAGAACTGTGGAAAAAGTGAATCTCATGTATTATTCAGCCTTTTCCCTGTAAAATCACTGCTTTAAGCCGAAGTGGACGTGCCCTACATATGAACGTGTGCGTATTATTGAAGTTTGAAGGTATAATACTCCCTTTGTGGGTGGCCTGTTATCTAGCTTAGCTTTGGCCATTTGGGTAGCTCTATTTGCACCCACCAAAACTCTAAAAGTACCCACCTTTCGTCACCTATCGAGTTATCTACAGATGTAGGGCTGTCAACGGGTTAAGTCGGGCCAAAAAATTGGGTGCCCAATGAAAAAATGACATATGCTTGATCCGACACGACCAAATTTCTTTTAGGAATAATGGGTTGATCTTATACTGATGAAGTAGATTTTACAATTATGACATGCAAGGATCAAAATAGCGGTTTCATTTTCAGTTTTTGTGCACGACTAAAACTGAAAATTTGAATTGAAATTTCGGTCAAAAGTTTTCCCTCCATACATATTTTGATCGAAATTTCAATTCAAATTTTCATTTCGATGGGACCAAAATCCAAACATTTTGGCCAATAATTTGCCAAAATTTTGAACCATAATTTACCAATAATTTGAATTAAAATAATTGGCAAATTATGAAAACCGAATGCTTGTTACTCTAAGTTATAAGCTCTCTATAGATAAAGCTAATCTCCATTACATAGATCCATGAAATCGATCTGCAGCTGAGGTGCCTATAAAGAGGCGTATATGTTGTGATATTTTTAATTAAGTAGATCTCCAGTAGAGCTCAGACGCTTATTGATGATATAACTAAGTAGATCTATTTTAGATCTATTTTTGGAGGGCTGGTGAAATGTGAAACACCTCTTAATATAGGATTTTAAGCCTTATATATATATATATATATATATATATATATATATATATATATATATATATATATATATATATAGCTATTAGCATGATAAAAACTAAGTAGACCAAGCATTTATAAATCGTTACTTTAGGTTCCCGAACACTAATTAATAAGCTTACCAAAGTAATTGGTGGAAATTAGAGGCTTATTTAATTCCTAAGTAAAGCAAACTATGATGTCTAGTATAATTTTATTTTTTTGGATGGGAGATGTCTAGTATACTTAATGAAGTGTAAAATTAGAGGCTTATTTAATTTTTAATGATATCAATTCTATACAATCCTTTGAAACTCTCAAAATTGTACGCACACACACACACAAATAATGAATTAGTTAAATTTGAACCGGTAGGAAGATTGGGGTTGATATTGATTAGGCTCACAAAATACTTTAACCCAATCCGATATTTGCGTGGTAGGGGATGAAGCATCAAACCTTCTACGGTATAATGGCAACGATCCCTCTTTTACGTGGGCCAATTATTACGTAACATGTTCACTTCAATGTATAATGAATAGTTGTGATAAAGGTATCTTTTACCAGCAAATATTTTATTGAAAAAACAACAATATTATACAAATAAAGTAGACTTTATATATAACATTTTTTCCAAATATTGCATGTAAAGTGAATATTACATGCAAACACTTTACTTTGAAACTAACATACCCTTAAAAACCACTCTCTCGGCTTTCTAAAAGTTGGGTCATTTTTAATGTTATTAAGCGTAAAAGTTACATGGATTCCTAACTTCCCAAAAAGCTTTGGAAATTAGCATATCTTGTTATAGGCTCATTAATTTGGGTGCTCATAAATAATTGGAAAATTCTCGAGGTTTGACCATTTGAAAAGAAGGAAATTAACTAAAGACATACTTTAACTAATTTGGGTGTTCATAAATAATTGAAAAATTCCCAAGGTTTGACTATTTGATAAGAGGGAAATTGACTAAAGGCTTTAATATAAATAATTGAGAGTTTAAACCTGAACAGAATTGAGTAGAGAAATATAATCCGCGGAGATCAAATAGATTGAATATGGTGCCCATAATTAAAGATAATATAAACCTCGTTCAAAATACTATATGTTACTAGTGATCCACATTCAAAATTAGTACAAGTGGCTCAAAATTAGTACAAGTGGCTCACCAATGTTTCTTCTATTGTCTTTGATGTGAGTATACTTTTGTATCCTCGAAGAAATGGCGTGGCATTTTAGATACCTTTCCCTCTCCATCATTTTCAAAGTACACTTCTGAAAACCCTGTAATTGATTTGGTAAGTAACAAAAAACTTATGTAAAATAAATAATATATGGAAGGCAATTCCCTCCTATTTTAGAAAATATATATATTTCAAAAACATAGGTCAAAGTTTGATTTATTTCAACAGTCAAGATTTTAAGGCTCAAAACATACATGGTAGAGATGAATTTTTCGAAGAAATTGAAAAAAAATTATAAATATGCCACGTGGTGGAACAGTGGAGAACGGTAACCGACTAACAATCCTTCCATGACCGACACTTTTTCCATATAATAAATAAAACGTATTAATATTAATATATATATATTTTTGTTGTTGTTGTTACCTTGAAAAAAGTTTGAAAGCTTTTCTAAGTTGAGTGCAACTAGCTTATGCAGATCTTCACCAGCCCAAACAAGGCAAATGAAGATGGGGATGGCAATGCATGTGAAGCCTCCAACCGCGACTGTCGATAACCTCTGACCGGCAAGCACTACGATCTTATCTACTTGAAAACTCGACACAGTGACTAGACAAAATGTCAATACAAATATCACCACTCCATAATCATATCTCAGCTTGATCCATGGAATGAATCGGGAGAACGTAGAGGCCACAGCTGCATCGCATTCAATCAAATTTTATTTAATTGCACAAGTACAGAAGAAAAATAATATTTGGTATCCACGACCAATAAGTTTTAGATATTTATTTACTTAAGAAGAACACAAATATTCCATGAATTATGGGCTCTCCTGTCTCTCCTGAGAGATTTGCCAAGTAATGAGTTCCAACTCCAAGAGCCCTAGCTAGAAGTGTTGCAAATGCAATATTCAAACTTTTACTCAATGTTGCACCTGTAGAAAAGATAATTAAATTCAAACCCAATTCATCATATAATCTTATAATTTCTTGTTTGTTAAAAAATTAAGCAATAATTCCTTATTAAACTCAATAGTTTTAATGAAAATTATGATGATCAAAGAGGTTCTTTCTTGCAAAATCTACAACATACCTACGGAGAAATCGAAGATGACCACAACCGCAAACACAACCCATATACCGGCAACTCCGAATTCATCATAGAAAGTCCTCAAATAGTAAAATAGGACTAGTAAAGGAAGAGCTAATCCCACTTGTAGAGAATGAACAATTTTCCTTGGATCGCCTTCTCCTATCTTTCTCGCATTTTCGAATAATGGAACAGGTTCGTCTTGAATTTCAGAAAGTAGCCGACCTCAATCTTTCTTCGAGTGAAGAAGCCGAGATTTTCATTGTTTTGCGCCTAGAAAAGAAAACAGATTTGAATGAATTGATAAAGAGAAGGGTGATATGGAGACACCAAAGAGAAAAATGATCGCTTACAGCTCTCAGTTGTTTCGGGGAGGGTGGTATTTATAAGAAGAAAGGGGAGGGACGGTGTATGATTATTTAATTTATTGGAAATAGTGTGTTGGTATTTTCTTTTGGGGATATGTGCAATGTGGAATCAAGATATAATCATCTGTCTGATAGGTGCTCCATTATCTCGGCAGAAACGAACAATAATTCATGTCGTTTGATCAATGAAGTCAACTATTTTTTCTAAGGTGGAAATGCATGTATTTTTCACAAGTTTAACGGTAGTAAATAAAGCTACCTAGAGAATTAATAAGAAAGAATACGGAGAGACACCTTCACGCTTGCGATGCTTCCTAAGATTTAGGCGGTAGGTAGGCTTATAGGCTATAGGTAAGCGGTAAGTACGCTTAAGGCTGTATTCACGCTTATGGCGTGCATGTGTTTTTCAATTGAGACGATGGCTCATTCAGGGTTCTTAGCAAATACCCCATCTATTATGCTAATATTGCACAAAATCCTGTAAGTTATGCTTATTTATATTATACCCCTTAAGTTATGCTTATTTATACTGCATAATTAACTAAGTGTCATTTTTTCAATTAAATGATATATTTATCCTTACTTAATATTATATATAAAATGGTCATTTCAATTAAATGATGTATTTGTCCTTAATATTATATATAAAATGGTCATTATATTTTTTTCAACTTTAATCACATTTTAAACGGTGGATAAGCATCGATACTATCCAAATTTTTTGGGTGAAACATGATTGATCTCCTCTAAGTTGTCGTGTTACCCGATTTTCAATTTGGGTGTCTATGATGCTCAATTAGTTCATAACGATGGTAGGGTCGGGATGGTACCAACGGAGGTAATATTTTAGCGTTACCCACGAGTCAAGTGAGAGTCATGGACACCAAAATCGAAAATTAGGTAACACGACAACTTATAGGAGATCAATCATGTTCCACCCAAAAAATTTGGACAAGATCTGATGTTTATCCACCGTTTAAAATGCGGTCAAAGTTGGGAAACATACAATGACCATTTTGTATATAATGTTAAGTAAGGGCAAACACGTTATTTAATTGAAGAAATCACACCTAGTTAACTATTATTTTACGGGGTACAATATAAATAAGCATAACGCAAGGAGTTTTATGCAATTTCAACATAACATAGGGGGTATTTACAAAAAACCCATATTTTTTTATTTAAACACCAAATGATGATATACCATCAATGAAGCAAGATATGAATAATCCACTCATTCAAAATGATAAGATTGCAAGTTAACATGTCCAAAAATCACATCTTTTAGAGTTTTGAACCATCAGTTCTGTGCACTCCACTACTGACTGTTATGCTTAGTTTCAATGGCTGGTGTTAAAGATTGCTAATCGGATGGTTCATATTTACTTATGGGCATGATTTTTTTGGATAAAATATTTTCTATTGATGGATTGCCGATTGAACAATTTTGATTGATCACAAATGGGTCCCACGTCACAATCGCAAATCCCTTTGCATTCGGTAATGGATAATCTGTAACCGACTTTTTAGGCACTAAACATTGCATTCTGTAATCTGAAGCTGTATTGCAGTTAAGCGAATTTTATGAGATTTTTTAGGCGCTAAACATGGTGAAAAAACAACGTTGTTTTTAAAATCGGATCGGCCAGTTCGATCGGTTTAAATCGAAACCTGCTGAAGTGGGTCTATTTCAATTCCAACTCACCCATCACATCTCTTTTTGCTTTTTTGGTTCTCACATAAGTTTCGTAGGCACCAAAGAGGCATTAGCCCACTTGGTAACCTCCCTCCATTGTGAGGCAGGAGGTCGTGAGTTAACCCGCACTACTGTAGTTGGTGCTCCCTCGCGCTGCTCCCCAACTGTCATATGTGTATGCGAAAAAGGGTAAAACCACCTACACAGGTGGATGGTTTAGATCAATATTAAAAAAAGAAATTTAAAAAAATTTAAAAAACTCATAAGTCAAAGTTTGACCAATTTCATTGGTCTATATTTTATGGCTCAAAAAACACACGGTGGAAATGAGCTTTCAATTATTTTTTTTGTCAAAGATGATCTAAGCAATGCACCCGAGCTCCACGTGGTATTGAAACAATATTTTAGGTGCCACGTGGAAGCTTGGAGGACGGTGACCGTCCTCCCATGGAGGACAGGCACCTTTTCCATATATATATATATATATATATAGCTCTCACATGCATCACACGTGCATGGTCTACTAGTGACAACCAATGGTCACTCATAGATGGTTCACAAAAAGAATACCGTATAATAATATTACATCATTTCTATCTTATAATGGTTGGACGTACCAAGCCTTACAATAAAAACTCAAAGTACGCAATGCTAGTCCATTAAAAGTACTCGTCAGGAGGGAGCTCAATCTCCTCCTCAGGCATGTACTCCGGGTCCTCAGGATCTACGTCCTCAGTCCCCACCTCAATGCTTGTACTTGTGACGTGTTGTTGAGGGACGAGCTAACATCTAAGCTCAGTAGAGAAAAATAATAACATACATATTTTTCACATCACACATCTCTTTCATGACATAATTCAAAACATATTCTTCTTAATGAGGATCACAATTTAAAAGCATTTAAATTGACAAAAAAATAAATAAAGGATGCATATTTTAAATCACACTTATCATGGTTTCAAAGGTTTGTTCTTATTACAGAAGGACTTAAATTAATTATTTAAATATTCTCTTGATCATATATAGCATCGAGAGCCGCATAGATTTACAGATGGGAAACCCCAACTATCGTCGTTCAATGAACTTCACATCACATAACACAAGCTCACTCGATGGAGGTGACTTGTTGAATGAAATATTACCGCAAAATGGTAATCAAAGAACGGATATCGCATCGTACCGGAGCACACTTGCGGATATCCCACCGTACCTGTCACGGTTACACCACTGCGTCGGTAGGGTATCACACATGAACCTTAAATCAAAATTGCTAATTGTACATATAATTTATCACCGTGAATTTGTGGTAATTTATAATATTTCAAAGTTTTCAAAGCTTACACACACATTTTATTCACATCCTTTTGATGCCACACACATATTTACATCTTTTTGATGCCACACACATATTTACATCCTTCAGATGTCACATGCACATATCTGATGCCACACACACACACACGTAATTTTTCTCTTAATGCTCACACACACACGAAATTCACATGTTCAAAGCTATGAATGTTATTCATGCTAACTTAGAAACAAAGTCGTAAAACACACACACTTTCATCATATCACCAACTGCATGTTACTTGTAATCAAATACACATGTTACGGAGATTTCCCTACCTCGACGAGAAGCTAATTCAAAGTCGTTTTAATCCAATCTAGCCTTGCACACACATGACTAAGCTCATTCCTAAACACGTCAAAATCATAGCTCATACATCAGAAATGACGCAAAATAGGAAGATATATAGTCTCCCCAAAGTCCTCAAATCAAAATAGAATAAAATCCTCAATTTGCCTAAATCGATCGATAGAAACATATTTCGATCGATCGGTTTCATAAAAAAACCAACTACTTCAGGTGCCACAATCTGATCGATCGATTTTCAAATCGATCGGTCGAATTTCAAATCGATCGATCTAAATTTATTTCGATCGATCAGTTCACTCACTAAACCTTTAACACCCACACTGTTTTTCACTGATTGATCGATTCAACGATCGATAAGTGTTTGAATCGATTAGTCGGTTTACAAATCGATTGATAGAAATTAATTTTGATTGATCGATTTCTTCAGAAACCTTCATACCTCACTCTTGATAAAATCGACCGATCGATCACTTATTTCGATCGATCATGTAGACACCCCTATTTTACCCTCTCGAAATATACAAATTTGTTCGGTCAACCTCCTTTGACCCCTTTTTTTGCCCTAATGTGGAACTATATACTGAAATAATAGTATATAGCTGGACACAGGTTGAGACAATAACTCTGTGGCTCAGGCCCTATAACCCTAACGTAGGGACCATATACTGAAACAATAGTACATTATAGAACATAGGCTGAAACAATAGCTCTGTGGCTCAGACCCCGACGTAGGGAGACTATATACTGAAACAATAGTATATAATCGAAATGTAAACTGAAACAATAGTCTGGCATTTTAGACCAAATCCGGACAACCCCAAATTAAGTGCCTAAAACCATGCGCGTAATTCGATTGCACGCTAAATCACCCGCGTGCAATCAGTCCCTTCTTATACCAGACTTTCTTTCCCTAGACCATCTCGAGACTCGATCACGCGTCTCACATGAGACACGCGATCGGATTGAGCGCCCAATCACCGACGGGCAATTGGCTTACGCCCGACCTAGTCTCACCGTCTTTGACCCTAAGTTTCCTCAATTAAACGCTTCGAAAAAAACGCTTAATCGGATTGCGCACCCCATAATAGGTGCGCAATTAGTTCTAACGCTGTTAGGACTAAGAAACTCGCTGAGCAAGTCAGCCGGTCGCTCACTGAGTCAGTGACCGACTCAAAGCGATTAAACACTAAGAACCTGATGGTTGATTCGATTAAACGCCTGAAATAGGGCGCGCAATAAAAAAAAACCTATAAAAGTTGTTTTTAATTTCGACCAAAAAAAAAAAAGGAGAGACAACAGAACACGAGAGAGAATTTTTTAAACCAGAGAGTTCTGAGAACGAATACACAGAGCTACCTAGCCATGATTTTGAGATTCAAACTCTGAATTTTTGATGATTCCTCTCCGCGATCTCGACCTTAGGTAAAAAAAAATCCAACCTTTAGTTCCCGACCTTAGTTTTTTTAGACTTAGGATTTATTCTAGTTTTTAATTATCAATCTTAATTTTCAGTCTTAGACTGTAGCACCCCTTTTTAGGCCATAAAATTTTATATCTGATTCTAGATCTCTGAATCTAGAATCAGTCCTTAATCTGACGGTCTAATTTATCGACCCTAGGCTTTAATTCCATTTTAAAATCTTAATTTCTAGTTCTATCATTAATCTCTGGTTCTAGTTCTTAGGTTCTAGAACTAGTCTTTAATCATACGGTCTGATTTTCTAATTTCGGACTCGAATTGAATCCTAAAATTTTAAATTTTAGTTTTAATTCCTTAATTCAATACTTTTAAAAATCTCCAAATATTAATTTAGTTTCTATAATTCTAGTTTCTCAATTTAAATCATAATTATTACTCCGAAATCGACTCTGAAAATCTAAAAATACTATTTTTTATAATCCGAAATCCAATTTATCTTTAATCTCAGCCACCCGATTTGCCCAAGGGAGCTTACGGAGGATACTAGGGAACGAGGCTAATCCTCTTTAGCATAGCGGGCCCAAACCCCTTCTTTTTTTAAGAATTATTTAGTTACTTTAATTATAATTAAGATATCAGTTTCATACTTTCTTCTTAGAATTTTAGTATAGTTAATTTACGTGCTTTATTTTTAAGTAGATCTTTAAAACAATTGCTTCGATTAGAACTTCAATAAACTTAGTTCCTTTATTTTAATTAGATACTTCTAGCATAGTTAATTTCTCGCTTTATTAGATCTCAGTATCATTAATCAACCCTTTTATTTTAATTAGAATCTTAGTATAATTAATTTATTACTTTGATCGCAATTCTAGTTGAATTAGTTCCTTCATTTTAATTAGAATTTATGCATAGGTAATTCATCGCTTTAACCAAAATCTCAGGATAATTAATTTCTCACTCTAATCATAATTTTAGTAAAATTAATTCATTATTTTAATTAGAGTTTTAGTAAAATTAGTTCTCTATTTCAATTAGAACCCTGGTAGGACTATTATAATTGCTTTAATTAGAATTTCAATACAACTAGCATACTTGCTTTATTTAGAATTTTAGTATAACTAGCATGCTTGGTTTAATTAAAGTTTTATTAAAATCAATACATCTGCATTCCTATTACAATTATGAGACCGATATCAATTGGACTTTTAGTAGTATTAGGGCACTATACCAATTAGAATTCTAGTAGTGCTTTGAAACTAAAATTAATTAGACTCATGATAGAATTAGAATACTAAATTAAATAAACTATAATAAATTCACGCAACTAAAACCCACAACAGAATTGGGAAATCTAAACTGATTAAAATCACAATAATAACAGGGAAAAGGAAAAAAAAAAAACTATCTACATCATAAGAAAAGACACTGCTGCTGACGTTTGCAGGCGGACGATTTAGTAAAAAAGTAACCCACACCCGCTCTAAAGCGTGATCATTGGCATGTTGCAGTGTCATTAAATATCTGTAGCTGGTGATCGCAATAACTTAGAAATCTTCCTAGAAAAACCTTTTTTTATTTCCAAACGCCGCATCACTAGAGTTCACTTGGACAGAATTGGAGCCACTGATTCAACGGGAATCGAGAGGAACTCAGAAAAAGTGCGTACCAATAGACTGACGATTGCGATGAGACACTTTTGCATACTTTTTTTTAGATAGTTAGTTTTTATCTTATTTCCCTATTTTTATTTCCATCGAGTCATTTAGATTCTCTTTTTTATATATGAGTCTTCGTCAAAGACTCGAGATGTCTGACATACAAAGAGTGAGTTTAGGAGACCCACCATTGTGGGGATATTATAACAACTCCATGTACAAAGAAGAGCCACTTCACAATTCTAGCCCACGACAACCTGAGATTAATATGACCGACGAATAAGAAAATCCCTTCTCTACCCCACACCGGTAATAATCATAATGGGAGGGATGGTAACACTGGAAAAAACCTTACTGCCCAACAGATCGTATAACTCGGTATTCAAGGAATACAAAGAGGAGACAATGACTCTAAGGATTGGCTGTAGCGCACAAAACCATTAGGTCACAACAATTCTCAGAAGAACAAGAGCGACAAGAGAGGCCACCTCCTACCCCGAGCATGGTGTCAGCCAGCGCCATACCATTGAGACAACCTGCTCACACATTCCTCCATGATGACTCTCTAGACAAGGTTTTCTCACATGTCATTATAAAAGACAACATCGTTAAAATCGAAGACCTCCCTAAAATGCTCGATGAGTAGATAGCCAAGAGAGAGCGCCCCGGTCACTCATTTGGATTAGGCAAATTTTTCCGGGACGTCGAGTTTAATTTACCAATAGGATCCAAGCCACCGAAATTTATCAAATATAATGGCACGGAAAATCTGAATCATCACTTGGCCCTATTTTGCAATGAGTGTCGACCCATACGTGATAATCAAAGACTTCTCATTCACTATTTCCAACGCTCATTAGAAGGAAAAGCTTTAGATTGGTTTGCAGGATTCCTGCTTTATAAGATAGAAACCTTTGATGAATTAGTCAGTCAATTCCTAGACGAATACAAACACTTGATCCAAGAGACAGTCAGTCTCAACGATCTAATGACAGTCAAGCAAGGACCCGATGAAGAATTTGCCGACTTTATTGCCAGATGAAGAAAACTCGCTGCTAGGACCGACACTTCAATGAAATAGAAGAATTCGGTGGACATTATTATCAATAACACTAGAGAACCGTTAAAGAGCGTACTTGTCATAAGTGATTGCCTCGACTTCACTGTACTCCACTCCCGGGCATTCCGACTAGCGCGACATATTAAAGGCGGAGACCTTGCTCTATCCATAGTTACATCGAAAGTGAGCTCTTCTAGTAAATCAAAATCGAAAAATAATAAGAAAGCCTTAGGAACTAAACAGGTCAACACCGTTGTCAACCAAGGACAAAATTCTAGGAACGAAAATTTCCAACCACAAAACTTCGGGCAAAATCAAAACCAACAACGGTACGCTAACCAAAACCAAGGCGCTAATCAACAAAGATATGCAAACCAAAATCAAGGCCAGAATTAGAACCAGGGCCAGTATCAGAATAGAAACCAATATCCCAACACCTGTCAGAACCAGAACACAATACAGAATCGACCGACCCACGTGCCAAACTATAATAACGTACCCCCACTGTAAAACTTCAACCCAGTTAGAGGCCCCTACCAGTCGAGACGGGAACACTATCCCCCTTTACCGGATACGATTCTCAACATCTTTCGTCTCCTCAACAGTCAGAATCTCCTCCGATTCCTGCAAGAGAAACCTCGCCCATGACTAACAAATCTAGACTACGAGAAATACTGTGCCTTCCATCGATACGCAGGGCACAACCTAGAAGATTGTTGGGTTCTCAGGGATGTAATCTATGACATGAATGACCGAAATCAGATCGATTGGGAAGCGCTTAGGAATCCTAGCCCAAATAATAACCAACTGTTAATAACCCAATGCCCAACCACAACCAAGCAACACCGGCTCAGGCCACCACCGTTGTGACAGCCCCCAGATTTCGGCACCCCGAAACCCGTGCCATCAGCACGATCATCTTGACCGTGCCCCTTAGCTAAGCACGGAACACTGGTATATCAAGCATTGCAATAAAATAATAAACGAAATTGCGGAATTTGAATCTATATTAATTAACTCTCCAAAAGACAGTTCTACCCTCATGCCTCTACATGAATGGAGAACCGATCCGAACCATCAATGATAGCACTCATCACGGATGGTTCGCCCCAAAAGAATAATCCCATCTATATATGTATACATGGTTTAAACAGAATCAAGGCTTGACATACCAAGCCGTACAAAAACTCTCTCTAAAATCCCTCAAAGTGGCACAACGGAGTCCTCTAGAAGAAGTCCTCTGGAGGTGGCTCCAACTCTTCACCGGCCGCAAGGTCCGACTCGCCGGGATCAGCGTCTCCTGAAGCCTCGGCAGCTGCTAGTAGTGGACCTGCGACGTATAGTCTATAGGGTGAGCTACATCCTAGCTCAATAGGGAACAAACACGGTTGAACATATAAATTATGACTCACATATATTCCATGATATGCCATGCATGATGTGTCTATGCAATTATTGATGAAACAGAAAAAAAAGCATTTCGTTTTACTGTTGATTACATATGTTTTCATTTACTCATGAATGATGCTGAAAAGGCCTAAAGCAAAACTTAAACTTTCAACTTAAGTAATCCCCGAGTAATATAGCATCGAGCCCCGATAAGATACCCATCATCGTCATCTATATAGACAGTTTTAACCATATTCCCTGGGAATACAAATAGTACCCAAGCCCCTTTCTCTTGGGGATTGGTGGCGGGGTTTCACTAGTCTCAATCAACACCCCTGGGGTGTGCTTACTATGTACGGATAAGCCTCCGCACTGGCGTACGGTTTCGCCGCCGTATCGGTCACGGATATCCTGCCGTGTCAGTCGTGGATATCCCGCCACGTCGGTGGGGTACCCTATCAAACGTCAAATAACAAAAATATCGGTGCCTTACATATAGTTATTCACCGTGTAAATGTGCTATCTTATATCAGTTAGGCCCTATCAAACATGATTCAATCCTTGGATACATCCCTGGGATGTATCCATTTACTTGCATCACACCTGATGCTCTTATCTCTTTACTTCTTCATCCCCTGGGGATGGCTCATTATGTTTACTCTTATGAATGTCACACACACACCTTTCACAAATTCTTAAGAAATAATAATTGAATTGAATTCTATATCACTACATACATGCTCTTGTAAAATAAGGTACATGTTCAAGGTGTTCCCTACCTCAAGTCTTCATTTGATCAATGCATCAAGGTCCCACGTGGCTCCTTGTGCACTAGTCCACACGTACCACCTATGGTACCACATAACAGGTGAAACACATTACAAAGGATGCAATAAAGAAGGTATAAGACCCTCCAAAAATCTTAAAGTCAAACCCAAAAGTCAACATAATCTATCTCAGTCGATTAATCGAATTCCAAAATCGATTAATCGAATCTGATTCGATTAATCGATTTCCAAAATCGATTAATCGAAGGTCAATATCGATTAATCGAAGGTCAATATCGATTAATCGAAGTAATTTCGATTAATCGAAATTCTCCTTTTCGCAAAGTCGATTCTCAGTTCGAACAGTCGAGCTTTCATTCGATTAATCGAATCCAATTTCGATTAATCGAAATTCTCCTTTTCGCAAAGCCGATCCTCAGTTCGAACAGTCGAGTTTTCATTCGATTAATCGAATCCAATTTCGATTAATCAAAATTCTTCTTTTCGCAAAGTCGACCCTCGGTCAATAAGTTGATTAATCGATTCCAAATCGATTAATCGAAAACTAAAATCGATTAATCGAAATCCCATTTCGATTAGTCGATTTTTCCTCAAGTCATTTCCTCCAACCCCTGGGGTCCACTGGAGGTTCTCAGTCGATTAATCGATCCCCAAATCGATTAATCGAAATCCAAAGTCGATTAATCGAAATCAAATTCGATTAATCGAAATCGGGGTCCTCTGACCCTTCAACTTCCTGGCCAATTTCGATTAATCGAAACCCAATTTCGATTAATCGAAATTGTCAGATTCAGCCCCTTTCGAGCTGTTCTTCCCAATCTTCTTCCATACCTTTTTTCCTCTATTTTTCTAAGCCATTATCCTATGATTTAACCCACATTCAATCACAACTTAACCCCTATAATCTATGCATTTTATTTACAAAAATTTTACCTTGAATAGATCTCAAGTTGATTTCAATCAAATAGTTGGAAGGCTAGGGTTTCCAGCTTTGGCTCTAACAGATCCAAATAGCGTTGAATCCGGCTTTTATCTCTTGAATCCCCCCTCCAATTAGTTGCAATAACTCCTCTTTTACTTTTCTCTCTCTCTCTCTTCTTTACTCTCCTTCAACAACATCAAACCCTTGCTTTTAGGGGCTATTAAACCCTTTTATCTATCTCCCTCTTTGTGTGTTGAGCACATACACCGCAGTAGGTGTAAGTGACTTCCCATTTACATCACGCACCACATATTCACTCAAACCATCACATCTCGCCCGTTCATCACATTCTATGCTAACTCTTGATCTCCTGATTGGTCAAACTTGTGACCAATCAGGCACGGATCCCGAGGTCATAGTTTAGTGTGATTTTTTGGGCTATTACAACCGTTGATCTCTCCGGTCTATCCTCCTTCCAACCTTCCACCTTAATCACTCGCATTCAACCCTCTAATACTTCCGCCACACCAGCGAGAGCTCCTTCACCCCCGCATCCCTCGGCCCTGATCACTCGCATCGCCCCCCTGGATCCACCTCCTTATCCAAAATTCACCCGGATACGAGTCACTCCTTTAGGTCAAGGAGGCCATTTCTCCGTAGTCACCCACCAGAGCCTTCGGCCCCTCCGAATCTTGAACCAATGCCATTATCGCTCCCTTCATCTGATTCTGAACCTGACTACGGAGATCACGTTCTTCAAACTATAGCCCAAATTGCTGCATGGGTAGAAAGTGTCACCCGAAAGACTCTAAGCTAAGGGAATGAAATAAAGACTGAGTGTTTGCTAAACATAGAAGAAAGTGAGCACGAAGAACATCCTGACCCATGCAAGACACTGGTCTCTGCCTTCCTGGAGGAAGAGGATTACACACAATACCTACCACCTTGGAGCAGCACCATTCAGGTATGCATTCCAATCTCGAATTTCACTCACTTCATAAATACATCCGCGTCAAGCCACGACGGGTTTGGTCAATAACAGACGTGCCCGATTCTCAAGTCAAGAACCAATTACCCACCTCTGCCTTTCCCTTAAAATAAGGATTTCATGAACATACAACCACCAGAGGGGAATATGAGAGAAAGAGAGGTTAACTTGTCACCCCCACCTCACTTTATTCCTCCACCAATTCTCGCACCTCAACCAATCCAACCACCTGCACCCAAGGCTCATTGGCTAGGCAAAGAAATGGCACTCGAGCCAGGGCAAGAATATGACCTTCTGCAGCATCTTCAAAAGATCTCGGCCCAGATATCCATATTAAAACTCATCAAAAAATTGCATGACTATCACCGATTATTGATAAGGACACTGAAAGACACAAGTGGATGAGGAAACGACCCTAGACGAACTTCATCAAATTAGCTCGGTCATGGTGCAGCTTATAGCGCTCACTTTTACTGACACTGACATGCCTAAAGCGTCACTCCACGGAAGTGCAGCCCCCATATATCTTACTATCATAATTAGAGTTTTCTCTGTATCCCATGCATTAGTCAATACGAGAGCAAGACTTAATATTTTCCTTTTCACAATGTTAAAGAAGCTCGAATACATGGAGCAGGATGTCAGACCCTCGACACTGTCACTCATAGCTTACGATGGATCACGTCGCTTTGTTAAAAGAACTATTAAACTCCAGGTTCGTCTCGGGCTTGTGATGAAAGACGTTACCTTCCACGTTTCTGATTCTGCTAGTACATATAATTTGATCTTAGGAAGAAAATGGTTGGAGTCAATAAAAGCCGTCGCATCCACATGCCACCAATGCGTTAAATTTACGAGGACTCCATCATCTGTATATACGCTGATGCACCCCTCCAAGAAATGGACACGGACTACGCGGCGAGCAAACCAATCGCTCACGATTCTGTGTTGAATATGGGTCATATTTAAAAGACTTGAATCCCTGATGAGACCACTGTTACGGAAGTTCATCCCCCTACCCCTCCTAGTTTTCCCCCAACGTGTCAACAAAAATTAATGAGGAGAGAGGTCAGCCCAGACCTCGCTAAAATTTATGACATTAACCCCACCGCAACGAAAGGGTGGGACCTTATGTACCAATTCGGATACGTCCCCCACACCAGACTCGATAAAAATAAGCAAGGTCGTGTCGGGCCCGTTGTCCCAATATAAATACGCAAGCACATAGGGTTAGGTTACCGATCGGACGACTGGCAAGCCGACTTGTTTTCCACCTCACCAAAATGGTCTCTATATGACCACTTCATCTATGGGACCACTAAGAAAGTAGATGTACCAAGGCAAAAGGAAGTGTCCTTCACTAGATCCCAAGAAGTGGAAATTGAGCGAATGACTAAATGTGATAACCCGAATTTCAGCACCCTGAAACCCGTGCCATCAGCACGATCCTCCAGACCGTGCCCCATGGATATGTACAAAACATTGGTATATCAAGCAACAACAAAGAGATAAAGCAAATAATTATATAAAGCGAGAAAAGTTAATATGGCCAACTGGCACACATACAAAAGACAGTTCTACTTTCATACCACTGCATGAATAGAGAACCGATCCGAACCATCAGTGATAAACAGATCACCCCAGATGGCTCGCCAAAAGAAATAAATAAATTAAATTATATTGTTTATCAAAAATAAAGGCTTGACATACTAAGCCGTACAATCTGCTCTCAAAACTACTCTCTATCAAAGTACACAGTAGAGTCTCCTAGAAGAAGTCCTCGGGAGGAGGCTCCAACTCGTCCCTAGGCACGTAATCCGAATCACCCGGATCTACGTCTCCCGAAGCCTCGGTTGCTGCTAATAAAGGACCTGCGACATATAGTCTAAAGGGTGAGCTACATCCTAGCTTAATAGGGAATAACACAATGAACATATAAATCAAAATCTCACATATATTCCATGATATTCTAAGCATGATGTGTCTATGTATTTGCTAGAAAATAGTTTAAAAGATGGTGCTTTGCATTCAAGTTTACTGGTAATTTACATGTCTTATTTTACTGTTGATTTATCATGAATGACACTGAATAGGCCTAAAGCAAAACTTAAATCTTTAACTTAAGTAATTCCCGAGCAATATAGCATCGAGCCTCGATGGAATACCCACCATCGTTGCCTAAATAGATAGTTGTTATATCATGTATTCCCTAGGAATACGACCCAAGCCCCTTTCTCAATAGGCAGCGGGGTTAATCTCAATCTCAACATCCCTGGGATGTGCTTACTGTGTACGGATAGACCTCCGCATAGGTGTACGGATTGGTCGCCGTACCAGTCACGAATATCCTGCCGAGTCAGTCGTGGGTATCCCGCCATGTCGGTGGGGTATTCTAATCAAACCTCAAATAACAAAAATAACATGTGCTTTACATATAGTTATTCACCGTGTAAAGTGCTATCTTATATCAGTTAGGCCTTAATAGTAGTTATTCAATCTTATTTACATCCCTGGGATGCCTAATTACTCGCATCACATTGATGCCTTTATTACTTTCTCATCCACTGGGGATGTCTCATTTTCATTTGATTACTTGATCTTAGTTACTCGCATCACACAGATGCCTTTATCACATTCTTGGTGTCACACACGCACCCTTTTCACAAGGATTTACATAAATAAAACATTTTTAGTTTGAGTTCTATATCACTACATATATACTCTTGTAATTAAAGTAGATGTTCAAGGTGTTCCCTACCTCAGGTCTCTCTGATGGTCCAAGCCTCATGGTCCCACACCGCTCCTTGTGCTCGCTTTCACACGTACCACCTATGGTACATCACAACATATACAACACATCACTAAAGATGTTATAAAGAAGGTCTTAGACCCTCCATAAACCTCAAAGTCTAATTAAGAAGTCAAGTGAATCTGCCAAAATCGATTAATCGAAATCCAAAATAGATTAATCGAAATCCCTAAATGGTAAGGTCGATTCTCAAATTGAGCAGTCGAAAACCTGAAATCGATTAGTCGATTCCAAATCGATTAATCGAAATCCAAAATCGATTAATCGATTTCCCAACTCGATTAGTCGATTTCCCCAGGTCTTGTTTCTCCAGCCACTAGAGGTACCCAGTCGATTAGTCGATTTCCAAATCGATTAATCGAACCTCCAAATCAATTAATCGATCTTCAGATAGATTAATCAAAATGGGCATCCCTGACTTTTCAACTTCTAGACCAAAATCGATTAATCAAATTTGGATTTCGATTAATCGATTTGGTTAGATTCAGCCCCCTTTCGGGCCGTTCTTCTAAATCTTTTCCATTTCTATTTTCTTTCTATTCTAAGTCTTTAATCTACCATTTAAACCATACTTGACTGAATTTAACCGTCAATCATCTATGCATTTAATTATAATGAAACTTTCCTCAATAATCCCTTAAAAGGATTGATTTGTTGGGTTTGATGGCTAGGGTTTCACTTTTGCTTTAACGATCCCAACGTGTTGAATCCAGCAACCAATGCTCAATCTTCCTCTTGATTTGTATTGACACCTAGCTTCAATAACTCCTCTTTACTCCCTCTCTCTCTCTCTTCTTAACTCTCTCTTCACAACCAAATAAAAGAAACCTAGGGTTATTAAACCCTTTTATTCTCTTTCCAGCTTGTGTGTTAAACACATATAGCAGAGATAGGTGTACGTGACTATTAACTCACACTATACACCACACTTGAGTCATATTGACATCACATTAGTTCATCACTTCATAAGTCCACTGTTTGACCATCACTTGGTCAAACCTACGGCCAGTCGGGCATGGATCCCGAGGTTAAAGTTTAACGCTCAATTTTTTGAGATTAAATTCTCCCTACCTTGAGAATTTTCATCCTCAAAAATAACCCAAAGGTGCGTTGGTTGGGTACCCCACACACTGGGTGGTCACGTACCCACACACAAAAGATGACGTATACATCACACAGTGCAAGAAAACAGAAAGTAATGCAATGAACTTCTCAAAAAAATGAATTAGATTTCATTATCGATTTCCAAAATTTATAGAGTTTCATTTACTGTTCTTGCTATGTACAATTGACAATTTAATTATAACAGTATAAAATATCCCAAAGAGTGATCACAAAATAACCCCATCGTCAGGCGCTCACGCTGCCCCCTCTCTTGGCTGATCTGGTGCGGGAGTGGGCTGCTCTGTCTGGGCTGGCTGCTTTGGTGGTGGCTGGCTCATCTTAGTAGGTTGCTTTGGCTGCTGGGGCGTCGAGCCAGATGCATCGACAGCAGAGGTACTCGCGTGAAAAGTGGTACCCGTATGAAACGCTGTTCGACCCGCAGTCCACGCCTCCTCCTGGGCGAGGCGCTGCTGGTAATCTAACGGATAGATGTACTGTAGGATGTGATACATCAAGAAGTCCATCCGTCGGTTCATCCTCTTGTTGTTGGTCTCCATCCGAGCCAACACGTCCTCTATAGTGGGCGCCGGGCGAGCTGCTTGCCGGCAGTATGAAGAAGTTGGTGTGGCTGCCGCTGACTGTGATGGTGGCGTAGGAGAGGCGGTGGTATGCGAGGGTGCCCCCTCAGCTGGTGGATCAATGGGGTGTGCTCCCCCCACAGGTGGGTCCTGATGTGGTGGTGGTGCTATTGGTGCTGTTGCTACTGGTGCTGCTGCTGGGCCCTGAGCTGGTAGGGTCAGCTTCAACAAATTGTAACTACAGCTCCATGAAGCAATGACGTAATGTTTCACGCGGTTCGTAGCCCTCTCCTCATGGGGCGAGACGGCGTACCCTAGAGGATCTGAGTAGCACTCCAGCATGCTCGAAATGAGGCGGGCATATGGCATCTTCTCCTTGGGCCTCAGATTGCCCTTCATCAGTTTTCCCTTGATATATCTCATCTCCTTCAAAACAATCATGGTGGAGTCGAACCAACGGCCACAGAAGGCCGCGTACAAAGCCTGTTGAATCAACTCCATCCGCTCGGTGTCGTGACACATCGGGTAGAGGTTGCACTTGATTATGGAATCAACCATCCACATGTAATGGGGAAGATCGACCCTCCTAATAGAGGATCCCGACCCTTTCTTCCCATTGGTCATCGGGGGGGTCATGATTTCTTCGAATCTCACCTCTTCCACGAAGGGTGGAAAGAGGGTGGTCTCGGGCATAAAGTTCAAATAACATTCTAGGACTTCGTGGATGTGGTGACGGGTGAAGGTATAGTCACGACCTTCGATCTTGGTCTTAATAATGTTATCGGTGGGACCCTCCTCCAAACCTTGGCAAAACAGGCGGACCAATCTAGAGTAGTAAGATCCGTGGAGTGGCTTTAAGAGATTGCCGAGGCCGGCCTTTACCAAGTAGTTTCGAGCCCATTGGGTCTCACCCACCACGTCGGGGTTGATAAACAACTCCACATCGATGATAAATTCATCCTCGAATTTCTTAGCCGCCCCCCATTCATTTGGTTGGGGGACGTTTTCAGGTGGTGGTGGAATTGGTGAAGACTCACGAGAAGATGCGCTTGTCGAATCGGATGTGGTATTCGATGCCGACGGTGATGGGGTCCTCACAGGTGATGGGGTAGGTGGTGGCGGTGCAGCATTCTTAAGTCGGACCGGGAGTTTGGTTGTCGCCTTCTTCGAAGACAACCGGGTTTTAGGCGGCATCTTAGTAATAAGATAGCAAAACTAGGGTTTTTATAGCTTGAAATGGAAAGAAGAATGAAATCTAAGGTTTTACCTTAGGTGTCTAATCCAATGTCAAGCGATTTCGATCCGAAATCGAACCCAAACCGTGAAAACCCTAGGTCTCCAAGTCGCTCGAAGAAGAAAATCGCAAGGTGCGCAAGAACCAAAAATAAATTTGATTTCGAATGGAGAGAAACCTCCTCCCTCGTTTAATATATAGGCCTCGATTCGATTAATCGATTTCTAAAATCGATTAATCGAGTTTTAAAACTAAGTTAAGCCGCGCGAAATCGATTAATTGATTTCCAAAATCGATTAATCGAAACTCAAAATCGATTAATCGAATCCATTTCGACTAATCGAAATCATGGTCACTTAAAATTTCAACTTTTCCAGCTCACTGGCGCATGCCAATCGATTAATCGAATCACCAAGTCGATTAATCGAAATCCCAAATTCGATTAATCGAATTTCACTTCGATTAATCAAAATCGTAACATCCTGTAAATTTTCTAAAATTCTCAAGTAACTCGATTAATCGAGTTTCCAGTATCGATTAATCGAAATCCAAAATCGATCAATCGAAACTCAAATCGATTAATCGAATTTTCATTTTGTCAATTTCCTGAATCCTCATTCAATCTCCACTCACTGGCGTATGCCAGTCGACTAATCGATCAAAATCGATTAATCGAAATCCAAAATTAATTAATCGATTTGAAATCGATTAATCGATTTTGATCAGATTTTTTCAAATTTCATTATTTTTCATGTCTCTTTGATTTTTCCTTCAACACAAGATCAGTTGGTCACTGATTTTGTGAAAATACGTCATCACGGCCAGTCATGGCTATGATGAATTCTGACTACGCATTCAACATTGCATTAGGAATACTACGCGGATTGAAACTGTTTCTCTTGAATAAATTGATCAACAGATCGACATTGGATTACAACATATGATTTAAATCGGCAAACATGCTTGCGGTGATACAATTTTTTTTTGACTCTCAAGCTATCACAAACAAGTCCGGATACTATTTTTTCACGTCGGCCTCTCGTTCCCATGTAGCTTCCTCGATCAGATGATTCGTCCATTGAACAAGCACTAACAGAATCACTTTTGTTCGCAACACTTATTCCTTTCGATCCAAGATCTCCACCGGCTCTTCGATCATGGTCATATCCTCATGCATCTCAAATGATTGGCCGCTCAACACGTGATCAGGGCCATTAAGATATTTCCTTAGTATCAATACGTGGAACACATTGTGTACCCGATCAAATAATGGTGGCAATCCAATGCGGTAAGCAACTTCCCCTACTCGACCTAGAACCTCAAATGGTCCAAGATAGCGGGGACTTAGCTTCCCTCTCTTTCCAAACCTCATCACGCCTTTCATAGGCGATACTTTCACGAACACATGTTCACCCACCTTAAAGTCTACACTCGTCCGCTTGATATCAGCGTAGCTTTTCTGTCTGCTCTGAGCCGCTTTGAGTTTGGCCCTTATCATTCGAACATAGGTGGCATTATCTTCCAGTATCTCGGGTCCCAAAACAAACTTCTCATCAGTTTCCTCCCAATTGATGGGCGATCTACGTCGCCGTCCATAAAGAGCTTCATATGGCGCCATCCCAATGCTCGTTTGAAAACCATTATTGTATGCAAACTTAATCAACGGCAGGTGCCAATCCCACGATCCTTGTAACTCTAACATACACGCCCTAAGCATGTCTTCGATGATCTGATTGACCCTCTCTGTCTATCCATCAGTTTGCGGATGGAATGCTGAACTAAAATCCAGCCACGTTCCTATTCCTTCTTGAAATTTCTTCCAAAACTTTTATGTATATAAAGGGTCATGGTTAAAAACAATGCTACTCGGAATCCCATGCAAACGGACGATCTCCTTCATGTATAGATCTGCAAGTCTTCCCGCTTTTACATCGTGTTGTATGGTAAGAAGTGCGCTGACTTGCGTCAATCAATCGACTACTACCCAAATGGCATTGTACCTTTTTGCAGTACGCGGTAGCCTAATGATGAAGTCCATAGAGATTGATTCCCACTTCCATTTTGGTATAGGTAGTGGCTGCAATAACCCTGCAGGGTATCTATGATCGATCTTCACTTGCTGGCACGTCAAACACCTCGACACGTACTCTACCACATCTTGCTTCAAACCTCTCCACCAGTAATTCTTTTTCAGATCTTGATACATCTTCGTGCTTCCCGGATGGATAGCATAGCTTGACTTGTGTGCCTCATCAAAGATAGTTCGCCGTAGGTCGGCATTGTCCGGAATGCAAAGACGGCCCTTGAACAATAAGGAACCATCCTCCTTGACTAAGAACTCATATCTGATGCCTTCCGTTACATCTTGACGAATCTTTGTGAGCGCCGGGTCTTTCATCTGTAGTTCATGGATATGCTCAAATATCACAGTTGCACTGATATATTTGCCAAGAAGGCTCCCGTAGCTTGCGACACGATGTTCGCATCATATAGTGTTAGATCTTCAAATAACTTTCATCAGTGCATACCTAAAATCAAACTAGCCAATTGACCTGAACCCATTTGACTCATGGCATCGGCTACTACATTAGCCTTGCCTGGATGGTACTGTATGGAACAGTCATAATCATTGAGGAACTCCATCCATCTGCGCTGCCTCATATTCAAATCTTTTTGTGTAAACAAATATCTGAGGCTTTTATGATCGGTGAAGATCTCAAAGGTCTCACCGTACAGATAATGTCTCCAAATCTTCAGCACAAAAATAATCGCTGCTAATTCTAGGTCATGTGTCGGATAATTCTTTTCATGCTCTTTCAACTGTCTCGATCCGTATGCTATCACCTTTTTGTGTTGATTAAGCACGCAACCCAAACCACTATATGAAGCATCACTGTATACTGCGAACCCTCCACTGCCTGAAGGAATCACAAGTATTGGAGCTGAAGTGAGTCTCTTCTTGAGTTCTTAAAAACTCTTCTCGCATGCCTCACTCCATTCGAACCTTGCATCTTTCCGTGTAAGTCTCGTGAGTGGTCCTGATATCTTTGAAAATCCCTCAACGAAACGTCGATAGTAACCTGCTAATCCAAGGAAACTACAGATGTCGGTCACGGTCTTTGGTTGCTCCCAATTCACCACTGCTTCAATTTTTGCTGGATCTACAGTGACACCATGCTTTGAGACAACATGTCCTAAAAAGCTAACTTCCTCTAACCAAAACTCGCACTTGCTGAGCTTGGCATACAGTTGGTGTTCACATAAAGTCTGTAGGGCTATTCTCAAGTGCTTCTCATGCTCTTCCTCTGATTTTGAATAGATCAGGATGTCATCAACAAACACTACGATACAAGAGTCCAGGTGTGGTTTAAACACCCTATTCATCAGATCCATGAATAATGCTAGGGCATTTGTCAACCCAAACGGCATCACTAGAAATTCATAGTGTCCGTACCGAGTCCTGAATGCAGTCTTCTAAATATCCTCTGCCTTGACTCTCAACTGATGGTATCCAGATCTCAGATCTTGGAGAAATACCTTGCTCCTTGCAGTTGATCAAACAGGTCATCTATCCTAGGCAAAGGATATCGATTCTTAATTATAAGCTTGTTCAATTGTCGATAGTCAATGCATAGACGCATTGACCCATCTTTCTTCTTTACAAACAAGACCGGTGCTCCCCATGGAGACACGCTCGGCCTAACAAACCCCTTATCCATTAACTCTTGTAACTGCTCTTTCAACTCCTTCAACTCAGCAGGAGACATTCTGTATGGCGCTTTAGAAGCAGGCTCCGTTCCTGGTGCCAAGTTGATGGCGAATTCCACTTCTCTCTCTGGAGGTAATCTGGGCAATTCCTTCGAAAATAGATCAGCGAAGTCTCGCACAACTGCTATCTCAGAGATAACATTCTTCTCCTCCTTATCTTCCTTCAAGAACGCCAAGTATCCACTGCACCCTTTTCTGATCAAGCGTTCGGCTCTGACTGCCGAGATAAGCGGCATATGCGTCGACCTCTCTCCTCGAAATTGAAATGATCTCCTCGTGTTGGGTCTGAAGATGACGACCTTGTTCTTGCAATCTACCATCGCACAGTGAGTCGATAACTAATCCATGCCAAGGATCACGTCGAATCCTTGCATGTCTAACAGAATTAGGTTCGCGGGTAGTTCAAAGACGTCTCCATCCATGACTCTCACGATCACAGAGTTGCAACCCTTTTCGATATCAACCGATTTCTCAGTAGGAACAGTCACGGTTAAAATAAAGTCTAACTCCTCCGGGTTGACTTTCATCCTCTTTGTGAAGCGAGGGGTAACAACTGAGTGGGTAGACCCCGTGTCTATCAACACTCGAGCTTCATATGTCACATCGCTTCCCTTCTTATAAATTTATAATGTACTTAATCATACATACACATATATATAATGTCTATCATCATACTAGAAATTTTTACATGCAGTTTCTTATATTTTCTATATGGATGCACCTTCTCTATCTAAAATTCTCAAGAATTGAAATTCTTTATTTAAAAGAAATCTCACCTTGGATCACATCATTTGTATTATGAGCCTCTTGAACTGTGACTGCGTAGGCTCTCCCTTGGACAATTGGCTTCCTTGCTTGTATAGGTCATGGCATAGGAGCTGAAGCCGTCTTCCCTTTGTTCACCTTGGGGCAATCCTTGATCAGGTGGCCCACCTTGCCACATCGAAAACAACCCCGAGTACCTTGCCTATAGTCAGCCGTTCAATGAGACTTGTCACACTTGGCACAAGTCTCACGAGGTGTGGAAGAAGTTGCTTGAGAGAACCCCTGTGTAACTGTCTCTCAGGTAGTGATAGCAGGGCTCTCATATCTCATCGGCCTCCTCGACGCAAGCAATGGAAATTTTTACTGATTGCTCTGCTGCGCCGGTCTCCCATAGCCTCCTTGGAACGGTGGTTTCTGATTGTTCGGTATGAATCTAGCTTTTTATTCACCGGTTTGTAATTCCCTGTTCTGCTCTGGTCTGTATTCCACCTTCCTTGCTGCTCCCTCTGGCGGTACTTGTTATTATTTTCTTCCTCCACTATGAGTGCTTTGCTCATGACCTCCCCATAGGTCATCAACTGGAACGGTGCTACTCCTCCCCTCATGTACGGTTTTAATCCTTGTTGAAACCTCTTCGCTTTCATCATCTCTGTGATGACGTAGTCGGGCGCGAAGCGAGCGAGTCACATGAACTCCACTCCATACTCTTTAACAGTCATCTTCCCTTGAACAAGCTGTAGAAATTGAATCTCTATTTGGTTCCTCACCACTTCAGGGAAGTACTATTTATTGAATTCCTCCACGAACTCATCCAAAGTCCATGACAAATCTGGAGTCTCCTGAGCCCTAGTCCATGAAATGGACTTCACCAAGGCTCAGCCTCTCCATCCAACATATAAGCTGCCCAACCAACGCTATCGTCCTCCGTACAAGTGAGCACACTGAACACCTTCTCTATCTCACTCAGCCAGTTCTTGGCTGCCATGGGCTCTGCTTGTCCTGAAAAGCTAGGAGGCCTCATCCTCCTAAACTCAGTAAACGCAGAAGACACTGGCGGTGTCGGAGCCACTGGAGGTGTCAGTGGCTGATATTGCTCGTGAGTGGTATGAGCTGCCAAGGATACTGCCTGTTGGGCCATAGCAGCCGCCATGGTCTCCATGGTGTGCATCATCCTCTGATGCTCCTCTCTATGCTCGTTTCGTTCTCTAACCCTCTCTTGTTCTCCTTCATCTTGATCCTGACGATCTCGATCTTGGTTCTCTCTCTGATCTTAGCTCCCTTGGCCACCACTGCCAGAAGCCCCTCTATCTCCTATAGGCCCTCTATTCGCATATGAGATAAAATCTTCTCGACTATGCAAACTTCTACTATGGCCTCCCTTGGGTTGGCCCCTTCCCCTAGAAGACATAACGGTCTGCACGTGAAACTAAGATTTCGTTAGCAGAAGTCCCTATGCTCTGACAAAAGAATGATTGTCAGAATTTCTAAAAGAAAAGGCTTTCATACTAACTGTGACAACCCAGATTTCGGCACCCCAAAACCTGTGCCATCAGCATGATCCTCCAGACCGTGCCCCATGGATATGTACAGAACATTAGTATATCAAGCAATAATAAAGAGATAAAGCAAATAATTGCATAAAGCGGGAAAAGTTAATATGCCCAACTGGCACACATACAAAAGACAGTTCTACTTTCATATCACTGCATGAACAGAGAATCGATCCGAACCATCGAGGATAAACAGATCACCCCAAATGATTCGCCAAAAGAAATAAATAAATTTAATTACATTGTTTATCAAAAATAAAGGCTTGACATACTAAGCCGTACAATCTGCTCTCAAAATTACTCTCTGTCAAAGTACACAGCAGGGTCTCATAGAAGAAGTCCTCGGGAGGAGGCTCCAACTCGTCCACAGGCACGTAATCCTAATCACTCGGATCTACGTCTCCCGAAGCCTCGGCTGCTGCTAATAAAGGACCTGCGACGATAGTCTAAAGGGTGAGCTACATCCTAGCTCAATAGGGAGCAACATAATAAACATATAAATCAAAATCTCACATATATTCCATGATATTCTAAGCATGATGTGTCTATGCATTTGCTAGAAAATAGTTTAAAAGATGGTAATTTGCATTCAAGTTTACTGATAATTTGCATGCCTTACTTTACTGTTGATTTATCATGAATGACACTGAACAGGCCTAAAGTAAAACTTAAATCTTTAACTTAAGTAATCTTCGAGCAATATAACATCGAGCCCCGATGGAATACCCACCATCGTCCCCTAAATAGACAGTTGTTATATCATGTATTCCCTGGGAATATGACCCAAGCCCCTTTCTCAATAGGCGGCGGGGTTAATCTCAATCTCAACATCCCTAGGATGTGCTTATTGTGTACGGATAGACCTCCGCACAGGTGTATGGATTGGCCGCCGTACCGGTCACGGATATCCTGCCGAGTAAGTCGTGGGTATCCCGTCACGTCGGTGGGGTATTCTAATCAAACCTCAAATAACAAAAATAACATGTGCTTTACGTATAGTTGTTCACCGTGTAAAGTGCTATTTTATATCAGTTAGGCCTCAACAGTAGTTATTCAATCTTATTTTCATCCCTGGGATGTCTAATTTACATGCATCACATTGATGCCTTTATTACTTTCTCATCCCCTGGGGATGTCTTATTTTTATTTGATTACTTGATATCAGTTACTCGCATCACACAGATGCCTTTATCACATTCTTAGTGTCACACACGCACCCTTTTCACAAGGATTTATATAGATAAAATATTTTCAGTTTGATTTCTATATCACTACATACATGCTCTTGCAATTAAAGTATATGTTCAAGATGTTCCCTGCCTCAGGTCTCTGAAGGTCCAAGCCTCAAGGTCCCACGGGCTCCTTGTGCTTGCTTTCACACGTACCACCTATGGTACATCACAACATATGCAACACATCACTAAAGATGTTATAAAGAAGGTCCTAGACCCTCCATGAACCTCAAAGTCTAATTAAGAAGGCAAGTGAATCTGCCAAAATCGATTAATGGATTCCCAAAATCGATTAATCGAAACCCAAATCGATTAATCGAAATCCAAAATCGATTAATTGATCCCAAATCGATTAATCGAAATCCCTAAATGGTAAGGTCGATTCTCAAATTGAGCTGTTGAAAACCTGAAATCGATTAGTCGATTCCAAATCGATTAATCGAAATCCAAAATCGATTATTTTAAATCTGTATGGACAAATCGGCATTTCAGCCTATTGAGTATTCCATGTCTGACTCTTCGAACTTCCGTCATTACATAGCTTCACATAGTCAAACTTTTTCATTCTTTGGCCTAGAAGCGCGAAAATTGTATCTAGTATTAGTATTTAGAATGAAGTTGACAATTTTTAGCTTCTTTGTTTGTGATTTAGGTTTTAGATTTTTAATATTTATTATACCATTATGGCCCTCAGTGAGCTGAAAATTTAAATAATGCTTTATAAGGTTTACTTTTTTTGAGGAATAAAGATAAATGTACAGAAAAAATGTATACCCAACTTGAGCTTGTACATTACTTTTGTTCGCTAAGTTGGTGAATTGTGGCTTTTCTTGCAATATACAAAGAATTTAGTTTATATGGAAGCCTCTACCAAGTCAGCTAAGAGTACGAACACTCGCTTGGTTGGCGGACTTTGTATAACATCCGTTCTTTGGGTTTCTTCTTTGTTTTATCCTTTCTCTAATAGGGCACATATTCCTTTTGTACCTTAGAAGTTCTACTTAGTAAATGAGGTGATATGTTGCATGTAAGCAATCATGTGGCTGCAGAAGATGACCCTCTTGTTATTGCCGCTTTGGTGCCACCAAGTGTTCTGTAGGATGCCCACAACTTGAGATGGACATTGTGTGCAACTGACTGATGTTTCACCAATCCACCGGTTTCTCGTGATGATGGTGTTTACCAGAAGGTATCATACTAATCCATTCCCATCTCATATGTGACAGCCCGGATTTCTGTACCCAGAAATTCGTGCCATTAAGATCATGCTCTGGATGATCCCCGGGACAAATCATAGTGTGTCTGCTTGTTTAGCGGAAATCAGAACAGACACGGTCCGATAGTGGTAGATCGAGTCATCATATATGGCTTTTATAAGAAATAAGAAATAAACAAGTATGTATATATATCAAAAGAGTATACATCCTCAAAAAAGAATTAAGAAGAACCACTGGTGATAGACATCCATCATCCAAAACAATGGTTCCTAATAGTGGTTCCTATAGAATGTATAATAATACAAAGAACAACAAGTATAGTATAAAATACAGAAAGTGGCCACCAGACCAAATAATCTAAAATGCGAATACAGACCCCAAAAATACAACTAAGTACCCAAGCTGCTAATAAAACTCGTCAGCAGGGGTATCAGTGTCCTCCTCCTCTGCCTCAGCCTCTGGCTGCTAATCAGGGTCGCTCTCGGTACCCGAGACTCTAGCCTCAAAACCTAAAATGTGTATAAAAATAGGGTGAGCTATCCATCTAGGCTCAATAAAAGAAACCCAGTTAAACATTCATTGAAAATGTAAGACATGATTTACAAATTGTATCTCAGAACAAATGATCAAATCAGAATATGCAGACAAGATAAATGAGATGGCAGGTACTGAGTTTCAAAGAAAAGAACAGATGCAGAATATTAATTTCAGAGTTTACTAGATGTCATGCATATCATAATTGGTGAATATATAGCACGTGGTAGCCAGATTTGGGCCGATGGGAACCCCTTCCATCGTCATTCAGTGAACAATTTTAGAAATTGCAATAATGCCTCATCTAAGGAGCGCAATTGTGCCAGGAGGAATTTCAAGCAGATGCAAGGATATTCCGTCATGCCGGTCGTGGATATCCTGTCACGTCAGGGGAGTTCAACCGGTGAACCTTAAATCAAAGCAGATAGCAGAATACAGAAATCAGGGCAGATAACAAAGTATAGAAATCAGGGCAGATGTCAGAGTACAGAAATCAGAGAGTAGATGCATATGTGTTATGCAGACATGCTTTTCAAAATAGAAATCAGGGTACAGATGTGAAGGAATCATAAAATCATATTCAGATACATCTTTAAGTTGAATTTCTCCTATCTCAGATCAGATCTTTCTAAGCAAATTCAAAGTTTTTTAAAGCATCACGGTCTGATCCTAGACCATAGACAGATTATACTTAGTGTTAGACATGTAAGGATATCAACTGGCACAGTGTCCAGTAGTGTTTTATTCACAAAACTAAAAACATTAGAAAATAGGGGTGATTGATCGATCAATGTCCTTGCTTGATCGATTAATCATCAAATTTAATCGATCAAATACCTCCCTTGATCGATCAATGTCTCCCTTTAACTCACAAGTAATAGAGGGGATTTGATCGATCAACATCCCTGCTTGATTGATCAATCCACAAATTTGATCAATCAATCTTTCCATTGATCGATTAATCATGTGAAACTCAAATTTTCTACCTCCTGTTTGCACACTTAACTTATAAAATTTTATCGATCAATGTCCAAATTGTTCAATCAATCTCCCTCATTGATCGATCAATGTCCACATTGATCGATCACTCTTGCCTTTAATCGATCACTTCACTGTGATCGATCAACCTCTCTTATTGATCAATCAATTCTCAAATTAATTGATCAACCCTCATAATTGATCGATCAAATACTAATTTGATCAATCAATGCCCATCGGGCATTGAACTTTCAGAAAAACACCCTACTATTCCCATTAACTGTTTATACGAATTGATCGATCAATTCTCTACATTGATCAATCAATCCCAGGCTTGATCGATCAATTAACTACCTTGATCGATCAATAATGACAGTTTCTGTCATTAATGGCGGTCACTTGTTCTTGACCTATTTTGGCCTTTAACCATCAATGATCTTTAACCACCATTCATACCCTCTCATTTATGCATTTATGAGGTCTTAACCTCCACAATTTTAAATCTAAACTCACCTATTTGAAGTCCCTTTCGGAATCTCGGTAAATGCAATCCGAAGAGGGTTTCGGATCTCAAATAAAAAATTTGTCGCCGTCACGACCCGGAATAGCAGACGTCTGGCTCCTCTTCAGCACACAGAGATAGCACACATTCCCAAACTAAATATGGACCATTTAATTTGACCCCCCTCACACTCTATTTTAGAAAAATGCACATTCTAGGGTATTCCCAACCCTTGGTTTCACAACAGCCGCACTTCAGACACAACTCCCAACCACAAACTCTTAGGAAGCAAGAAGAAGACAATAGAGTGATGAACCTAACCCTCTTCCTTCCCTTACAAGCTAAACAAATAGATATATCTTAGATATTTCAGTTTTCTCCTAAACTTAAGCTCCGGTGTTGAGTGCCTACACAGCTTCTACGGTGTACCATACCTCATCAGGGTTTAACATGACTCGGACTTATACATGAAGTGACACATGACTTCATTTGACTGTGGATTAATATTATTTCTAATAATATTAATTTTTAAAAAAATTATTGGTCTCGATTTCCATGTCGGGCACGCTTATCGAAGTAGTTGAGTTATGTTTAGAATTTTAGGGTCATTACATTATTCCCCCTTAAGAATTTTCATCCTCAAAAATGTCAGGGAGTCTTAGACAGGTCAAGGGTATATCCTAAGGCTAACAGGCAGAACAAATCAGAAACAAACAGGCGAAGATATCATGCAGAACAAATGTGCATGCATAACATAAATGATATGGAAAACAGATGAATAAATATACAAATATAATAATATAAAAAAAGCACATAATAACATAGTAAGTACCTGTCGGGGCGTTAGAAGGTTTGGCCTCGTCAGGTGCAGGTCTATTGGACCTAGGTGGCGCACTACGGTAGTCGCGAGGGTCGACGGTGTGTTGACGGGCATGAGCGATCATCAGCATCGACATAGTAGCATACGAGTTCTACATCAGGAGCTCAAGCATGCCCTCGTGGTAATCCAATCGTCGATGGACCTGATGATGGAACTCCTCCATCCCGTCGAGCCACGCAAGGATATGCTTGTTGCCCTCAAGGACCGCCTGAAGTAACTCTTCGATCTCAATAGTGGAAGGCGCAGGTCGATGCGCCATAGAGGGGCGGGCAGGTCGGCGTGTAATGCAAGGGGCAGGTAGACATATAGTAGCAGGGGCAGGTCGAGTAGGCACCTTAGGCGGAGGTGGCTGGTCAGGCTGCGCCTCCCCCTCACCAAGAACTCCCTCGGCCTGTGCGGTGCCCTCCTCACCAGCAGGCTGTGCCGGCTCTGCACCCTCCTCTACAGGAGGAACCTCCTCCACCTTAGGTAACCTCTTGACCAACAAGTTATAACTTTTTGTCCAGTCCTTAAGTTGAAACACCTTAGTGTTATTGGTCAAGGTAGGCTCGCCAGGAGCCAAGCTATATGCCTCTCTGAAGGATATATACTGTTCGACCATTTTAGTGATCAATCGAGCATAGGGTATCTGTTTCTTAGAAGCGGCTTTAGTCTTCTCTGACATCAGCTCCTCGACATTAATGAGGCCATCAAGGACCAAATAAGCAACGGAGAACCAACGATCCTCAAAAGCCAAAAATAGGGCCTGTTGCGCAATGCCACTCCTAGTAGACTTGTGCAAAAATGGGTTGAGGGCACACTTGATATATGTATCAAGCATCCACAATCGATTAGAAAGTTGGGCACGGGTAATGGATTATCCTAATCCATGCTGACCTTGGGTCATTTTGGTGACCATATCATGAAACTTGACATCCTTAATATACGGTGGCACCAGGCCACAGGTCTTAACGTACACTGAAGTGCACCGTAGGGCAGCTGCGACATGAAATTGATTGAACTTGTATTCGAAGCCGTCAATCGTAGTGATTAATTGGTGACGGCTGTCGCCCCTACGAAGGTTTTAAAAGAAAAGCTGCATGATTTGGGGATAAAAATATCGTGAAACGACTCAAGTAAAGGTGTCAACCCTAGCTTTGTGATGTAATCGATGGCCCAAGTCATTTCGGGCTGATCCTCGAAAAGCGTAGAGTTGAAGACATATTTGGGTAGGAAGGACTTGGAAGCCCACCACTTATTTGGGACTTCGCGTTGGATTTGGGGTGGTTGGGGGTTTAAAACAGGGGGCACCACATTCTCAATAGGTGCCACAGGTGGCACAAAGGTTGGTGTGACTGGTTCGATGGGCGGCACGAATGCACGAACTCGAGACGTGGGGATTTTGCGCGACGCATTCTTGGTTCGTGGTCTCATAGTGTAAAAACCCCAAAATATACACAAAAACCCAAATGAAGATAAAGGTTAGGGTTTACCACTCGTACCGAGCAAAAATCCGATCCAATTACGTGCAGGAATAGGCTTCGATAACCGGCAATGTGTCGGAAGGTCACTTGAATGCAAAGGAGCTAAATCCCTCTTGAACGATCAAGCTTTTTCACCGTGTGATTGAAAAAAATAAAAACCCAATTGTTACTTAAATGATAGGTTTGATCGATCAATGCTCAAATTGATCGATCAATCTTTAGTGAAAATGCCCTAGCCCGATACCTTTGATCGATCAATGCCCTTGTGTTGATCGATCAACTCACTAATTTGATCGATCAATCGTCAAATTTGATCGGTCAATGTTGAATTTAAAGTGTCCTAGCTCGACAGCCTTGATCGATCAATGCACTTATATTGATCGATCAATCCACAAAATTGATCGATCAACCACTTGAGTTCAGCACAAGGTTCAAACTACAATTGATCGATCAATCCTATATGTTGATCGATAAAAACCTTAGTTGATCGTGAATTGATCGATCAATCATGATAGTAAAGTGACTTCTTAAAGCATTCACTTCCTTAATGTAAACGAACCTCATTTTAAGAATGAGGATCTATAGGACCTCATATATTGCGCCCGTATAAGTAGATTATATTATGCTCGCTTACATATGACCCGTATATAATAATAAAATAAAACTAAAATTGTGAAATTACCATCCATGTCAAGTAAACAGATGCGGGTACTACTCGCGGATCTCGGCTTCAAGCTCCCAAGTAGCTTCCGAAGCTGAATGATTTCTCCACTTTACCAACACGAGCGGGATCAACTTGGTCCCTACAGTCTAAAATCTCGATCAGTTCCTCAATCACAGTCAATCCTCTTGCAGCTCAATTGGTTGGAAGTCCAACACATGAGTCGGGTCTCGCACGTATCGCCGTAGCATGGAAACATGAAAGACGTTATGCATACTTGCCAGTTGTGGTGGCAAAGCAATCCTATATGCGACTTCATCAATCCGTCCAAGCACCTCAAACGGTCCAATATAACATGGACTCAGCTTTTCATATTTTCCAAAGCACATCACGCCCTTAGTCGGCGAGATTTACACGAACACCTTGTCTCCTACTTGAAAATAATTGTCAATTCCATAGCTAATCGATTTAATTAGAGAAACTTAAGTTGCTTGAATGCATCTCAGTATACCTGAAACTCAACATGCGTCCGATGAAGATTGGCATAACTCTTTTAGCGATTTTGAGCAACCCGTAATCTCTCGTGGATCAACTGAACTATATCGGTTGCACTGTCCATGATATCAGGTCTCAAAATAAGCTTTTCACCTACTTCTTCCCAGTTCAAAGGAGATCTGTATCGTCGTCCACACAAGGCTTCATAAGGCGCCATCGCAATACTGGACTGATAACTGTTGTTATAAGCGAACTCAATCAGAGGCAAATGTTGATCCCATGAACCATAAAAGTCCAACATACATGCACGCAATATATCATGTATGATTTGGTTCACTCTCTCAGTCTTTCCATCTGTCTGAGGATGAAACGTTAAGCTGAACTCTAGTCTAGATCCCATGCCTTCTGAAAATCGCCGCCAGAATTGCGACGTATAAAGTGGATCTGATGACATACAATGCTAACTGGTATGTCATGTAACCGAACTATTTTCTTCATGTACTGCTCTGTGAGCTTACTGGCTATATATATAGTACGGTACGGCAGAAAGTGTGCAAACTTAGTCAGTCTATCTACAATGACTCAGATGACATTGCTCTTCCTTAATATACTCGACAATCCCAATATGAAATCCATGAAAATGGCTTCCCATTTCCATTCAGGCATTGATAATGGTTATAATAAACCTGCTGGGTTTCGATGGCCCACTTTTACTTGCTGGCAGACCAAACATCGAGACACGTAGTGCACAACATCCTTCTTCAGTCCTCTTCACCAAAAGCTTCGCTTCAGATCTTGGTACATCTTGGTACTCCCAAGATGTATAGTATACGTTGATTTGTGTACTTCTTCCAAAATAGTATCTTTAAGATCTTTGTTAGCAGGTATACACATCTAATCTCTGAATAGCAAGGTACCATCATCCTTGATAGAGAAATCCTCTTTGATCCCATTGATCACATCCTTTCTAAAGGCCATAAGCTCATCATCAATCATCTGGAGCTTACGTACGTTATCAAACAATGTGAGCCGTATCACAATAGTAGCCATCAATGCCCCTGAACCTCTGACATCAATCAGTGTATCACATAAGGCCAGGTCCTCAAATAGATGCCACCTTTGTATTCTGGTAATAAGATGTAACAACTGAACTAAAGATTTCTGCTCAAAGCATTCGCCATAATATTGGCCTTCCCAGGATGATACTGGATGGAATAGTCGTAGTCCTTTAAGAACTCCATCCATCTACGCTGTTGCATATTCAATCTTTCTCGGTAAAAAGATACTTGAGACTCTTGTGGTCGGTGAAGATGTCAAACGTCTCACCGTATAAGTAGTGCCTCAAAATCTTCAAAGCAAAGATCACCGCTGCTAACTCCAGATCATGAGTCGGATAGTTTTTCTCGTCTTCCTTGAGCTGTCTAGAGCCATACGTGATAACCTTCTTATGCTGATTGAGGACACAACCTAACCCACTGTAAGATGCGTCACTATATATAGCAAAACCTCCTCTGCCAGAAGGTATAGCTAGCACTGGTGCTGTAGTCAGACGCGTCTTGAGTTCTTAGAAACTCTTCTCACATTGATCCGTCTAGTCAAACTTAGCATTCTTCTTTGTGAGCTGAGTAAGCGGACTTGATAGTTTGGAGAACCCTTCTATAAATCATATGTAGTATCCCACAAAGGCAAGGAAACTATGGATTTCAGTTACCATTCTCGATTGCTCCCAATTCACTACCACCTCAATTTTCATCGTATCCACCGTTATACCTTTCTCAGAGACGATATGACCTAAGAAACTAACTTGGTCAAGCTAAAACTCACATTTACTGAGCTTTGCGTAAAGTTTGTTATCCCTGAGAGTCTGTAGAGCCACATCCAGATGCCTTTGATGCTCCTCTTTCGTCCTTGAATAGATGAGAATGTCATCCACAAAGACAACCACATATTCATCCAAGCGTGGTTTGAACACTCGGTTCATTACATCCATAAAAGACGCAGGTGCATTCGTCAATCCAAATGGCATAACAAAAAATTCATAGTGCCCATATCTGATTCTGAACGCCGTCTTCTCAATATCCTCTGCCTTGACTCTTAGTGTAATATCCCTGATATTTTCGGCATATATTTGTTTACCTCGGTAAGCGTGCCCGGAAAATACTGGAGAATATTTTTGGACTTTTGGTAAGCTAGGGCTATGGTAAGACTAATGGCCAAAGGATTTGGTCTCGAGAGGTGTGCAAGTCATGAAATCAATGACTTATACGATTGGGTTGGTATTGGTGGTTAACACTAGATATACTCTCAAACTAAAAAGGATAAGTTGTAAATTTAAATATCTAGATTTTTTTTGTATGCTTTGTTTATATATTAAAGAGAGAGAGAGTTTAGAGAAAATATACTTCTCTCTTCCGGTTGGAAAACATAGGAAACTTTTGGGGCTGCTTTTGATCTTTAGATCTAGAGAGTTTGAGAACTCCTCTTCCCATCTCAACCATTAATAAGCCTTGAGTTAGTACTTGGATCTGTTTGAGCTACTGAAAAAGAAAAGAGATGAGGAAAGGAAAAGGGAGAAGTTCTCTTTAAAAAATTTCGTGGCTGAGACGATGATCACCTCCAAAGGAATAAAGAGTCGCTTGAAGTTGTAAACCGTTGATCATAGAAGCTTGTTGTGAATCGATTTAAGGGGATCAATGAATTAAGCTACAAGAGGTATGCCTTAAAACCTCCTTATGCAAAATTGTTTGATTTTTGTTAAGAATGTAAGTTTTGAATTCAATAGAAATGATGGAATGGCTGTGTAGAAAATATGCAAAAAGAATCCGAGCATGTTAAAAGTTCTGACCAAAGTACCTGAGAAAATCGACCATCGATTTTCAAAATCGACTGTCGAAATTGGAAATCGACAGTCGATTTGGAAATCGACAGTCGAAAATGAATTTTTAAGGCTATAACAGAGTTCTGAAATTCGATGGTCGATTTTAAAATCGACCATCGAATTTCAAATTCGACCATCGAATTTGAAATCGATGGTCGAATTCTGTCCAGTTCTGGCTTTTTAAATTTTGATTGGATTTTTTGTTTTATAAGCCTTTGGATTAATTTTTGGGTTGTATATTAACACTTAGGGTGTTAATATATGTAGGTTTTGGTCAATTGGGAGTCCTTGGAGAGGATTGCTTATGCATGCCTTTGAATTGTCTTGGTTAAGGTAGGGGAATCCAAACTATTATTTGCATAAATTATAAGCATAAACAGTCATAAATCAGGTTATTTTTAGAAGCATGAAATATAGAAAATTCATTGCACACAGTGTAATTAAAACGTTGAACATATGATACAATCCGAAAATTTGAAACCTTGTCATAAATAAGAATCATTAGAAATCAGAACCTCAGTTAATTTTTGAATCAGAACCTCAGTTAATTTTTGAATCAGAACCTCAGTTAACTTTGAATCAGAACTTTGAAAATCAGTATACGATATGAATAATAAGCTTGGATACGTGTTAGCATTTGCATTTGATTTTTGGTTCATACGTACGATGCCCTAGATTCCACCAACCGTGTTGACGGTAAAACTTTGGCGCAAGTTTCCCTCATAGCGTAGGGGCTTGTTGCATTTTCGAAATGGGTTCATGAACGACGATGGTCAGTAGGGTCTTCCCATCGGTCACGTAGTCCGCTCTCATGCTATAGGAAATTTGGGAGATAAAATTAAGTTATAAATTTAAGACAAGAAGCATGCTAAATCAGAACATTTTGAACACTTTAGATTTTATGATCAGTTTTTGACTCAGGATTAGAACTGGAGATTTAATTTGAAAAGCATCATTGAAAAACCATATTTGATTTGATTCCGTCTTTTGAAAAACTTTTACTTATAAGAAATGCAAATAGACCTGTCTTCCCTTATTGAGCTTGGCTGTTAGCTCACCCTCGACTATACGTCACAGGTCTTTGAGGCCCGATTTGGGATCGAGGATCCGGAGGACTCGATTATATTCAGGAGGATTTGGATATACCAGCTGAGGAGTTCTTCCCGTGATCCTAGATTTTCTATTTTTGGTATTGTCTGGATATTATTTTAGATGATGAGCCTTAGGCTATTATTTTTGATCTTTTGATATCACTCGAGGAACCATCATTGTGAACCTCTATTTTAGGTGATCGGATTGGCCATCACCGGTGGTTCCTTTTGGTTCCTCACAGTGATATATCTAAATTTTGTTATATGAAGCATTTGTTTTTGGATTAACTATGTTGCCTCTGTCTTTAGACCTTTGTTTATGTTGTCGGCTTCTGTTTGTTACGGCTTATTGAGAAATCAATAAGTTGATGAACCGGCCTTTCCTATACCTTAGGGATTGGAAAAGTCGAGTCGTCACACTTAGCTGATGATAACCCGATCGCAAGTCAATCTTCGTAAAGAACCTCACTCCTTGTAACTGATCAAAGAGATCATCTATCCTTGGAAGCGGGTAATAATTCTTAATCACCAACTTATTCAATTGACGGTAGTCGATGCACAGTCGCATCAAACCGTCCTTCCTGACAAATAACACTGGTGCTCTCCAAGGAGACACACTAGGTTTAATAAACCCTTTGTCAAGCAATTCTTGCAGCTGCTCCTTTAACTCTTACAAATCTGTAGGAGCCATCCGATAAGGAGCTTTAGATACTGGCTCGATACTTGAAACTAGATTTATCACAAATTCAATCTCCCGAGCTGGTGGTAGTCCTGGTATATCCTTGGGAAACACGTCGGGGTACTCGCACGCAACATGAATGTTGGATATCACACTTTTCTCTTCCCGTTGCTCTTACAGAAATGCCATATAGTCGCTGCATCTACTCTTCATCATCTTCTCAACTTGAATAGCTGATATCAACGGGGCTATCTTAGACTTCATCCTGAAAAATCTAAATGACTTCCTCTCGCATGATAAGCGGATAGCCAATCCATCCGTAAGATCACACCGAAGCCTACCATATTCATCAATATCAGGTTTGCTCGAGTTTCCTCCTCCTCTACTTTAATCACTACCGCCTTGTCCACTGTATCTGTTTTCACTTATCTACCTGTAGGGATTGTCACTACCAAAATGAAATTCAATTTCTCTGGAGTAATCCCTAATTGTGCTAAGAACATCGGCATAATGAAAGAATGTGTGGATCCAGGGTCGATTAGTACTCTCGCCTCAACCTCACATATGGCTTGTTCTTGACGTATATGAAGAGTACATTAATTTATATATCCACGTACATGTCACGCATATATTATAATACATAGCAGTCATAATATTCCTATGCATTTAAGATCTACTAACACATTCTAAAGTAACTGAACTTAATAACAGAATTGAACACCTCCAAAGGTAATGATATCTTAAATGACATCGTTCGATGTCAAAGCATCAGTCGCGGTGATGACATGTGCTCGACCTTGCACAATAGGTCGAGATGATCTCTGAGTAGACACGGATCTAGACTGCTCCTTGCTCTCCTTACTCTCCTCTGGGCAATTTCTGACTATGTGGCCCATCTTGCCACACCTGAAGCACGCCCCACTCTCTCTCCTACAGTCCTCTGTCTTGTATAGTTTTTCACACTTAGCACATGACAGGGCCGGAGTGAATGACAATACCCACGAAGATCCCTGCACTACAAAAGTCCCACTGCCAGAAGAACTAGAAGGACGGAATGGTACGGAAGATGCATGTACTGCTGGCCTCTGATATGAACTAGGCCCTGTAGGTATCGCCGGTCTGGACTGTGTAGGGTATCTCAGAGGTCTGGAGAATCTAGCCCTCTTGTTTTGTTCAGGGTCCTGAGATTGCCCCTGAAATGAGCTCTCTCGGCTTTGCCTATCTCTCTAGGCAAATTGTTTCTGATTCTCTTCCTTTGCGATGAGAGCTTTGGACATCACACTCTCGCATGTCTCCATTTTCCACATGGCTACATCCTTCTACAGGTTTTGCCTCAAGCCAAGTTAAAATTTACGAGCCCTCATCAGCTTAATGGCTACATGTTGTGGTGCGAATCTAGATAATCTATCAAACTTAGCACCATATTCCCTTACTGACATAGCCCCTTATTTCAACTCGATGAACTTAACCTCCCACTGATGCCTCACTATCTTTGGGAAGTATTTGTTGTAAAAGACTTCAGTAAACTCCTCTCAAGTCTAAGGAGTATTAGAGAATTCTCTCTCTATTCCTTGATACCAACTTCCACCAAGGTCCGGCATCACCATCAAGTTTGAAGATTGCCCAACGCACTTTCTCCACATCAGTGCACTGGAGTACTTCAAACAACTTCTCCATCTCTTTTATCCAACCTGAGCTTCAATGGGATCAGTTTGACCTAAGAAGTTAGGAGGTCTCATTCTCCTAAACTAGATAAAACATTTGGGTTGGTGAGGTTGTCTAGCTGCTTGCTGATTCAAAGCAGCAGTCTGTTGAGCGACGTTGGCAGCCAATGCTTCCAACACCTGCTCTATTCTACCGTCGCTACCTCTTCTTCCTCCTCTCGGACCCATGAATATATAGCATGTGATAGCCAGATTTGGGCCGATGGGAACCCCTTCCATCGTTGTTTAGTGAATAATTTCATAAAGTGCAACAATGCCTCATCTAAGGACCGCAATTGTGTCAGGAGGAATTTTCAAGTAGATGCAAGGATATTCTGCCATGTCGGACGTGGACATCCTGCTACGTCAGGGGAGTTCAACCAGTGAACCTTATATCAGAGCAGATAGCAGAATATAAAAATCAGGGCAGATAACAGAGTACAGAAATCAGGGCAGATAGCAGAGTACAGAAATCAGAGAGTAGATGCTTATGTGTTATGTAGACATGCTTTTCAAAATAGAAATCAAGGTACAGATGTGAAGGAATCATAAAATCATATTCAGATACATCTTTAAGTTGAATTTCTCCTACCTCAGATCAGACCTTTCTAAGCAAATCCAAAGCTTTTTAAAACATCACGGTCTGATCCTCGATCATAGACATATTATACTTGTCAGACATGTCAGGATATCAACTGGCACAATGTCCAGTAGTGTTTTATTTATAAAACTAAAAATAGTAGAAAACAGGGGTGATTGATCGATCAATGTCCTTGCTTGATCGATCAATCATCAAATTTGATTGATCAAATACCTCCCTTGATCGATCAATGTCTCCCTTTACTCACAAGTAACAGAGGGGATTTGATCAATCAACATCCCTATTTAATCGATCAATCCATAAATTTGATCGATCAATCTTTCCATTGATCGATCAATTATGTTAAACTCAAATTTCCTACCTCCTGTTTGCACACTTATAAAATTTGATTGATCAATGTCCAAATTGATCGATCAATCTCCCTCATTGATCGATCAATATCCATATTGATCGATCATTCTTGCCTTTAATCGATCACTTCACTATGATCGATCAACCTCTCTTATTGATCGATCAATTCTCAAATTGATCGATCAACCCTAAGAATTGATCGATCAAATACTAATTTGATCGATCAATGACCATCGGGCATTGAACTTCTAGAAAAACACCCTACTGTTCCCATTAACTGTTTATACGAATTGATCGATCAATTCTCTACATTGATCAATCAATCCCAGGCTTGATCGATCAATTAACTACCTTGATCGATCAATAATGACAGTTTCTGTCATTAATGGCGGTCACTTGTTCTTGACCTATTTTGGCCTTTAACCATCAATGATCTTTAACCACCATTCATACCCTCTCATTTATGCATTTATGAGGTCTTAACCTCCACAATTTTAAATCTAAACTCACCTATTTGAAGTCCCTTTTGGAATCTCGGTAAATGCAATCCGAAGAGGGTTTCGGATCTCAAATAAAAAATTTGTCGCCGTCACGACCCGGAATAGCAGAAGTCCGGCTCCGCTTCAGAACACAGAGATAGCACACATTCCCAAACTAAATATGGACCATTTAATTTGACCCCCCTCACACTCTATTTCAGAAAAATGCACATTCTAGGGTATTCCCAACCCTTGGTTTCACAACAGCCGCACTTCAGACAGCTCCCAGCCACAGACTCTTAGGAAGCAAGAAGAAGAAGATAGGGTGATGAACCTAACCCTCTTCCTTCCCTTACTAGCTAAACAAATAGAAATATCTTAGATATTTCAGTTTTTTCCTAAACTTAAGCTCCGGTGTGGAGTGCCTACACAGCTTCTATGGCGTACCATGCCTCATTTGGGCTTAACACGACTCGGACTTATGCAAGAAGTGACACATGACTTCATTTGATTGTGGATTAATATTATTTCTAATAATATTAATTTAAAATTTTTTTATTGGTCTCGATTTTCATGCTGAGCACGCTTATCGAAGCAGTCGAATTCTATTCAGAATTTTAGGGTCATTACATCATAAGTGAGCTTTTGAGCCATCTGGTTGCTGTCTTTTAGCCGCTAAGCCGATAAATTAAAAATGCTTATCATTAGGGATGTTTGCCTATTATATATATATATATATATATATATATATATATATATATATATATATATATATATATATATATATATATATATCTATCTCTGAAAAAGAATGATTTCATCGTCTAGAAATAGTGTACACTGGGAGTTCAACTTATCAATGTCATACCCTGATTATATGGAATGAACTCACAATACTGTTTATATAAATATTTAATGAGTTATGATGCTGTAGGAAACACCCAAAACTTGTAAAGTGAATTTGAGGAATTCTAACTAAATTCACTTCACGAAAAGTGTGCTTCTAAGTGGAAACTCAGTTCTTGTGTAGGTATGAGCTTCTTGCATTTCCTCATCGTTTTAAATTTAGCTGATAAGAAGTGCGGTTGATGCGCATGCAAGTGTGTGTGTGTGGCGGGGGGGGCATTGTACCGAGTATGTGTCATCCGTGCGGGAGTGCATGTTGGTGATTTGCACATTCATTGTCGCATGTTCAGTGGCCAACATCTTTGGTTAATCGAAATTGTCAAAGTGGCAATCTATCATTGGAACATATCTCAGCCCAAAGAAACATGCTTATAAGTGGATGTGAACCCTCTGATTGATGACCTTTAATCCAGCCATTAAAACTAAACACAAAGGTTGATATTATAGTCTACAGATTGGATGGTTTAAATCTCCCTAAAAACCATTTTTGGGCCTGTTGCACTTCAATCAATAATCCATCACTTTGACGATTCTGATCATCCATATCTGAAACCAATGATGGTGTAAGATCATTTAAACACCATGTTGGTGTTTAAATGACGGTCAGGAGAGGTGGGTCCATGTTTTTTAGGTTGGGAATGAACCTGCAATCCCAAGGTTGCATCACGATGCACCTTCCTGTACTTGAGCTAACAGGCCTAAGCTCTAAAAAATATTTTTTATGCACATACAATATATAATAAAATATTCGTACATAGATGTATAAGTATTATAAGGATTAATGCGGGCGCCTATGTCAATGATAATGCCACTCAAAAGTTTGCTTTTAAGCCGTGAGGCACACATCCTTGACCAATCCAAATCAACCACGTAGCAGAACATGTGAACTGGTGTTAGCCAAGAAAGGATCCGCATCAGAGTATTGGAACCATTCAATCCAGACTATTCAATAAGTCAATTGTTTATATTTAACATAGGATCCATATTGAAGTGTTTGGTTGGATGTTATAGATATTCTGATAGCACTACAAAAAAATGACCCTACATCGACGGCTCCTAGTCGTTGGCGTAGGTTATGCTAACGGCTAAAGCCCTCGGCATAGGATTGATATAGGTTTTTTTTTTTAAATTTATTATTTCTTTTTCTTTTTTTAATTTAATTTTTAAAAAAAAATTATTTCCCTACTTACGCTGTCGTAGGTGTGACGACCCGACTTTTCAAATCCTTAAGGATATAGGAAATGCCAGTTCATCAACTTATTGATTTCTCAATAAGCCGTAACAAACAGAAGCCGACAGCATAAGCATAGGTCAAAATAGAGGCATAGCAAAAAAAAAAAGAACAAAAGCTCATTTATAACAATATATCACCCTGAGAAACCAGGAAGAACCACCGTTGATGGCCAATCCCACACCTAAAATAGTGGTTCCTAATGATGGTTCCTCAAGTGATATCTAAAAGACAAAATAATGGCCTATGGCCCAATATTCAAATAATTCTAAATCAAAAGTATCAAAAGTATAAATCCAGATCAACGAAAGAATTCATCCGCTGGGGTCTCCAATTCCTCCTCAGGAATATAGTAGGAGTCCTCCAGATCCAGATATTCCGTTCCCAAGTCAGTCTCAACACCTGTGACGTATAGTCGGGGTGAGCTAACACCAAAGCTCAATAGAGGAAACATATCCATTTGTATTTTATCATAAATAAGGGTTTTTCAAAGACAAAAATCAGATCAGATATGGTTTTTCAAAAGATGCTTCAATGTCTAATTTCCAGTTCTAAAATTGAAAGCCAAAAAATGATTCAATGGTTCTAATGTTTCCAAAATTTTAGAATTTGAGCATGCTTCTTATCTTAAGATTATAACTTAATTTTATCTCCCAAATTACATATAGCATGAGAGCACGGTGTATTACCGATGGGAAACCCTACTGACCATTGTCGTTCATGAACCCTTTTTCGGAAGTGCAACAAGCCCCTACGAAATGAGGGCAACTTGCGCCAAACTGAAATTATCGTCAACACGGTTGGTAGGATCTAGGGTTTCGTTCGTATGTACCCCAAATCAAAATCAAATGCAATGCTAAACATATCATATGTTATGTAATTTATACATTTTTCAGACTTGCGGAGTTCTGATTCAAAATTCACATTCGAAGATGTAGTTCGGAAGTTCAAATTTCTGAGTTCTTATATCAAAGTGTCGGAATTCTAAATCAGGTAATATTGATCAAAATTCAGATTTCATGCTTGCAAATAAAATAACCTAAACTTATAATAACATGCAAATTGGGTTTAGGGTTCCCCTACCTCGACTTAGTTTGATCCAAACATAAGCAAAGCAGTCCTCACTAAGGACCTCTATCACAAAACCTACAATAATTAACACCAAAGGTGTTAATTAAGTCCAAAAAGTTAACAAAAAGACTCCCCAAAACAATTTCCAAAAGTTTTCAAAAACAAAAAAAAAACAGGGCAAAATTCGACCCTCGAATTTATTTTCGAGGGTCGAATTTTAAATTCGATGGTCAAAAATAAATTTGACCCTCAAATTCCTAAAATTTTATTAGGCCGTAAAAGTCCAAATTCGACCCTCGAATTGAAATTCGACCCTCGAATTTCTCCAGGTCTATGGTTTTGAATTTTGTTCCTCAGATTTGTTTCTTTCCTTCCAAAGCACAACTTGTTTATCTTTTCTAGGTGTACTTTTTATCAAACTAACCTAGGCGTACATAACACCAATCAAAGGTGTTTATAGAGCCTACCTTTCACGGTCGAAATTAGCCTCCGTTGATCCTATTCCATGAGCCGGATCAAGCTACAAGCCTCCACTAGTTGGATTTCAAAATCAGTCCACCCCTAACCACTTCAGCTAGAGCAATGGTTGCCCAGATCAATCACCAAAATTGACCACACTCCCCTAGCCTTGCTTCTAATATCTCAAACAAATCAGAAACAAGGTACGAGGCTTATTAATGGCTAAGATGGGGAGAGGGATTCTAAATCACAAGTGATCTATTATCAAAGCAAGGAGGCACAGGTTGTAGAGAGTGTAGGTTGACACGTGAGGGAGAAGAGATCAACTTCTTCTTCAATTCTCTCCCTTTATAAGCTAAAATCATTCCTCAAAATATCAAGATATTTCACCTAAAATTCTATCCACTTAACTTGCACTTGTTTTTGGTGTTAAGCGCTCACATAATACTTAATGTATAAGCTACAACAGATTGACTTCCACAAGTCCGAAACCAAAATCCTTTGGTCACATAATTCATCATTCTCTAACTTACCAAAGTCAACTTGGTTCGTCTCATAAATTTTTTGGACATGCATATCGAGGTAATCAAACTCAGGCCCAAAATATCTGAGATATTACATTCTCCCCTCCTTAGGAATTTTCGTCCTCAAAAATGTAAAAGACGCACTAAAGAAGCCTACAATGAAACCCATCCAAACCACAAAGCCGTAACAGAACCGAAAATCACAAGATGAAAATAAAATGGAACATGGGTCACAGTGCGATGGCCTCACAGGGCACGCAAGGCAAGGGATGGGATCTGTAATAACCTGGATGTGCTGCATGTGGACCCGAAGGGCCATAGTGGATTGCATCCGTACATGGATGCCTACACCCCGAGTGTCACATGCCGGGAAACAACCTCTCCGGGACTCATGGTGAACGAAATGCCAAGGACAAAACTAGATGCCAAAACCAACTGTCAAGACAAAGATCAAACAAAGCGAAAGGCCGCATACATGAAAAGAACCCAGACCCAGAACCCAAAGGTAAAACAGTCATAGACATAAACGCATAAACCATAAACCATCACAAATAGGAGGCAACCACAGATCGACATGGCAAGCATACATAGAACAGATAATCCATAACCAAAATAACAGAGCTAGCCATCAAAATAACAAGTAAAAAGTGATAAAGTGTAGCAAACGTAGAACCACCAGGTTCTAGATAATCCATAAAATATAGACAATCCATAAAAAAGAACAAAAAGAACTATAACAGCACACTGGCTGAGCTAATCCTCCCCCTTAGCAGCCTGACTAGCCGAAGCCTGGTCATCGTCTCCACCATTAGCATCATCATCATTCTTGCTGTCGTCACCCGCATCTGTAGGGACACTGGGACCCGCGCCCAATGTAGAAGGGTGGTGAACCGACGCCCAGATATCAGTCATGTAAGTCAATATAGTCGGCTGGAAATGTGTGCTGCATCAAGCATGTCAAAGCCCCGCCATGAACCTCCAACTCTCGACTCATGGAGCTGGTATACTGAGTGAGCTCCTGAATCTGCTAGCTCATAGAAGTCATCTGGGGAGTAAACTCTGACAAGGTGAGGACATCAGCCTGTGGGGCCTGATCGGGTGTAAGAGCGACAGGCTCTACTGCTGCGTGCGCTGCATCCTCCTCTTCATCCTCATCAGGAACCACCGCACCTTTGGGAGCCTTGATCAATCGATTGTAGGTCCAACCCCAATTGACTAAGTTATAAGGTTTGAGACTGGCCATGGACCGTGGCTCCGTAGGGGGAATCTCATAGGCCGATCCCGCTCTATAATTTTCTATCATAACCGAAATCAAGCGAGCATATGGAATGCCCTTCGCCGGTGTCTTCACTTTCTTTCACATTTTCTCACGCGCCTTAATGATACCCTTAAAGACAATTTCTGGGGCATTGAACCAATGTTCTTTAAATGCTGCAAACAAAATCTGTTGAATGGGGCCCTGGCGCTCCGATTTATGTCCAAAAGGGTAAAGGGTGGCCTTAAAAATGACGTCCAACATCCACATGGTCTTGGGCATTTGAGAGCATGTGATTGCCTTGCTGGACCCATGTTTACCTTGGGTCATTTGTGCAATGACCTCATGAACCGGGACAGATTTAGGGTGGGGAGGAGCCAGACCCATATTTAGTGAGTGCTTATTCGGGCACCGCATTGCCATGGAAATGTCATCAAGGTCAAAGGCGTAGTCCCGACCGTCAAGGGTGGTATAGATTTTCTTGCCGTCCTCCCTTCGCATACGCTGATCGAATAAGCGTACCAGACGAGGATAGAAATGTGAGTGTAAAGGTTGCAATAGAGAGGTTAATTGGGCTTTTTCAAGGTAATCAGAAGCCGACTGGGTAGTTTGCTGCTGATCAAAGAGCTCGGGATCGAAGCTCCACTCATCAGCAAAGCCTTTAATACTCAAAAACTCACTAGGCTGTTCACGGATTGGTGGGGGCATGGGTGTTTGAACCATCTGTGAGGCTGGCTGAATCGGCTGTGAGGGTTGGCTTGAGGACCCAGCCTTAGAAGTTGGTCTCTTTGAGGTTGGAACCCGTGTGGTGGTTTGCTTCTTAGGTCCCATTTACAAAACACAAAAAAAACACAAGAAAATCAACCAAAAACCAAAAACACAAGAGGAGAAATTTTTTTTACCGCTTTAGAATTCCCACAAGAGGATTCTTGGCCAAGCAATCCAAGTGCCAAGCTAAACCGAGTAGAAATCCCCTTGAATCCAGCCAAAAATTTTAAGAGGAGTCACCAAAACCTAAAACCCTCAAAAACCCCAAACCCTAAACTCTGTTTGCAAAAGCTTGAATGCCAAAATGCTAAAACAGAACCCACACTTAACCTGATAAATTCGACCCTCGAATTCCTTAAAAGTTTGTCAGGCTTGAAATTTGGCCCCAAACTGGCTGTGACTGTTCATGGAAATTCGACCCTCGAATTACACTTTCGACCCTCGAATTTCTCGATTGAAATTTCTTCCCAATTTTCAAAATTTTTGAAGTTTTGGCTATAGTTTCGAATTGACTTCTCTGTGGCCCGTTCATGTGAAACATTGAGCCCGGCTACTATGTAAGTAGAAAACCGTAATTTTGGCCAATGAATCTTAACCAATTAATTAAAATTTGGCCCGGTTATTTCACATGATTAGTGGTGAGAAGAACACCCATTTATTTAGTATAATTTCCAAAAAAAAAAAAAAAAAAAACTTGTATAATTTTATGAAGTAGGAAAAAATATAAAAGTTGGCACACCGAATTATACAGACACAAAAAATTATATTGCACCTCCAAATTTTTATATATAAAAGGCAAGTACATCAAAATCCCAAAAAAATTCTCAAACATCCAATAAACAATCTCCCAAAAAGTTAATCAAACAGACTTGGAAATTGCTCGCAGAGCTCAGCTTCTCGCTCCCAGGTGGCTTCCTCTGGTGTATGATTCCTCCATCTGATGAGAACCAAAGGAATCTGCTTAGTGCGTAGGATCTGCTCCTTGCGATCCAAAATCTGAATCGGGTCCTCGATCATCGTCAAACCATCCTGAAGCTCGTTGGGTTGGTAATCAAGCATGTGATTCGGGTCGCGTATGTATCTGCGTAGCATGGACACATGGAAGACGTTGTGCATGTTGGACAATTGCGGCGGTAGCGCTACGCGGTATGCAACCTCTCCGACTCGGCCTAATATCTCTAAAGGCCCAACGTACCGAGGACTCAGCTTCCCTCATTTGCCGAATCGTATAACGCCTTTCGTAGGTGAGATTCGAACAAACACATTGTTGCCGACCTAAAAGGTATGTGTTAGAGACAATTTTATTGTGGAAAGACGTATTAATTGAAGAAATGCATGTAAGCTTATGTAAGCTTACCTGAATATCCACATGTCATCGCTTGAGATCGAAATAGCTCTTCTGACGACTCTGAGCTACACAAACTCTCTCACGAATCAGCCGAACTGTCTCAATTGTACGCTCTACAATCTCAGGTCCGATAATGAGCTTCTCATCCACTTCTTCCCAGTTTAGCGGAGACCTGCACTGCCGCCCATATAAAGCCTTGAACGGTGCCATACCGATGCTAGCTTGGAAGCTATTATTATATGCGAACTAGATCAGAGGTAAGTTATGATCCCGTGACCCATGAAAATCTAACATACAAGCTCTCAGCATGTCCTCAATGATCTGATTCACTCGCTCAGTCTGACGATTGGCCTGTGGGTGAAATGTTGAGCTGAAGTCGAGACGAGAACCCATTCCTTCTTGAAACTGCTGCCAAAATTACGAAGTAAACAACAGATCCCTATCAGACACAATACTAGCTGGTATACTGTGCAGTCGAACGATCTCCTTGAGGTATAACTCTGTAAGTCTACTGGCTGTATATGTAGTATTGTACGGTAAGAAATGAGCAGACTTGGTTAGCCGATCGACATTGACCCAGATGGCATTGTTCTTCCTCAGTGTTTTCGGTAAACCCAGGATAAAGTTCATCGAAATGGCTTCCCATTTTCACTCTGGTACAGGTAAAGGTTATAGTAACCCTGCTGGATTTTGGTGATCAACCTTAATCTACTGACAAACAAAGCATCGCGATACGTACTCAGCGACGTCTCGTTTCAACCTTCGCCTCCAAAAGCTTTTCATCAAATCTTGATACATCTTGGTGCTACCAGGATGTATGGCATACATCGATTTGTGAGCCTCTTCCAAAATGGTGTCCCGAAGCTCTGTACTCTTCGGTACACATACTCAGTCTCGAAACAACAAGGTCCCATCTGCTCGAATGGAGAAATCCTTCTTACTTTCATTAAGTACATCTTTCCTAATCGCCATCAACTCATCATCTGTCATCTGAAGCTTCCTGATATTCTCGAAGAGCGTATGGCGCTGTACAAGTGTAGCCATCAATGCTCCCGAGCCTTTCACATCAAACCGTGAGCTGCCCAAAGCCATATCTTCTAAGAGCTTCCATCGCTATATCCGACTAACAAGATGTGATAACTGTGCTAAAGACCTTCTACTAAGAGCATCAGCAATGACATTCGCCTTTCCTGGATGGTACTGAATCGAGCAATTATAGTCCTTCAAGAGCTCCATCCATCGTCGTTGCCACATATTTAAGTCCTTCTGAGTGAATAGGTACTTGAGACTCTTGTGATCGATGAATATATCGAATATCTCACCATAGAGGTAATGTCTCCAGATCTTCAGGGCGAAGATAACTGCTGCTAACTCGAGATCATGCGTCGAATAATTTCTCTCATGGTCCTTCAACTGCCTAGAACCATATGTAATGACCCGCTCCTATTGATTAAGCACACAGCCTAATCCGCCATAAGAAGCATCATTGTACACTACAAAGCCTCCACTGCCTGAAGATATAGCAACTATCGATGTTGTAGTCAATCTTCGCTTCAGCTCCTGAAAGATTTGCTCACACTGCTCTGTCCAATCAAACTTTGCATTCTTTTTCGTAAGCTGTGTAAGTGGACCAAATATCTTCGAGAAACCCTCGACAAATCTCTGATACTACCCTACCAGACCCAGGAAACTACGGACTTCTGTAACTGTCGTCAACTGTTCCCAATTCACCACTGAGTCAATCTTTGTAGGATCAACAGATATACCTGACTCAGAGACGACGTGGCCCAAGAAACTGACATGATCGAGCCAAAACTCACAGTTGCTGAGTTTGGCATACAACTGATGGTCCCTCAATGTTTGAAGAGCCACTCGTAGATGTTGCACATACTCCTCTCTAGTTTTCGAATAGATGAAGATGTCATCTACAAAAACTACCATAGACTTGTCTAGATGTGGCTTGAGCACGCGGTTCATCAGATCCATGAACGATGTAGGTGCATTCGTCAACCCAAATGACATCACTAAGAACTCATAGTGGCCATATCGCGTACGAAACGCGGTCTTGGATATATCTTCCGCCTTGATCTTGAGCTGGTGATAGCCTGACCTCAGATCAATCTTCGAGAAGAACTTTGCACCTTACAATTGATCAAACAAGTCATCTATCCGTGGAAGTGGATAGCGATTCTTAATCAGCATCTTATTGAGCTGGCGATAATCGATGCACAGACGCATCGATCCGTCTTTCTTCTTCACAAAAAGTACCGGCGCGCCCCAAGGAGAAACACTCGGTCAAATAAAGCCTTTATCCAACAACTCCTGTAGCTGTTCCTTGAGCTCTTTCAACTCTGCAGGCGCCATCCGATATGGTGCCTTAAACAAAGGTTCGGTACCCGGCGCTAACTCAATCGTGAACTCGATCTCTCGATTGAGTGGCAACCCAGGTAAGTCCTCAGGGAAGACATCAGGAAACTCATAAGCAATCGTGATAAGAGCAATGTCCAACTTCTCTTCTTTATAATCTTGCAAGTAAGCAAGGTAGCCACTACAACCGTTCCTCATCATGCGCTCAACCTGAATAGCAGAAACAAGCGGGGCAACCTCCGATTTCACTCCACAGAGTCGAAAGGATTTCCGCTTTGGCGGTCGGAAAGTCACGATCTTTCGTAGACAGTCCACGCTAGCATGATATGTCGCCACAGAGTCGAAAGGATTTCCATGCTCAACGTAATCATGTCGGTCACTATCTCGTGATCATCAACCATCACGATGACAGACTGATACCCTGTATCGGTACTCACTGAGCTTCCTGTAGGAATTTTCACATCCAAAATGAAAGCAAGGGGTTGGGGAGCATTACCCAACTTCTCGGAGAAAAGAGGAGTGTTAAACGAGTGTCTAGACCCAGGGTCTATCAATACGCACGCTTCAGTTTTACTCAAGTCACCTTCACGACTCATCATAAGGGTACCTTTTACCAAGAATTGTATCATTAATTATATGCAATGATTTTAGTTTTCAAAAGGTTCTTTAATGAATTCACAATTTCCATCAATATTAATTAATGCATGAATTGACAATCTGAACTTTAATGATACCTTGGATCACGTCATTCGAGACGTTTGGGCATCACATGCAGTTACTGCATAAGCTCGACCCGGAACTGTAGGTCACAATGATTTCTACATAGAGACCGATGTAGTCCTCCCCTTGTCTGCCTCAGGGCAATCCCTAATCATATGACCAACCTGTCAGCATCTGAAACATCCTCCAGTGTTCCTTCGGCAATCCTCCATCTTATGTGGTTTCCCACATCGTGTACATGCTGGAGTAGGAACAGGAGTAACGCTGGTCCACGAGATGATCCCTGAGCTACAGAAGCTCCGCTCACAGTCGTGTTCCCATCTCTGAAAGGTCGTACTGGTGAAGAACTCTGTGGTCGCTGATAAGAAGAAGATACAGGTCCCGACGTAACAGCCGGCTTGGAATACTATGGCTGAATAGGATAGTGAGGAGGTCTCGAGAACCTCGGCTTTTTGTTCGCCTGCTCAGACGCACTCAATTGTCCCTGACCAAACCAGTTTCTATTTCTCTGTTCTCGCCTCAAATATTATTTCTGGATGTCTTCCTCTCCAATGAGAGCCTTTGACATGACACTCGAATAAGTCTCCATCTCCCACATCGACACCCTCTCTTGAATATTTGGCCTTAAGCCCCTCTGAAATTTCTGGGCCCTCTTCAACTCAGTGGCCACATGCAAGAGTGCGAATTGTGCAAGTCTATTAAATTCTGCACCATACTGGTGCACTGACATCTCATTCTATTCCAGCTTAATGAATTGGACTTCCCACTGATTTCGCACGATCTTTGGAAAATACTGATCGTTAAATGTCTCCACAAACTCTGCCCAAGTACATGGAGTGTTGGGGTAGTCTTGCTCCCGAGTCCTGGATACAGATTTTCACCAAGGACTGGCTGCACCTAATAACTTGAAGGTTGCCCAGCGCACCTTCTCAACATCGATGCACTGCAACACGTCAAATATTTTCTCGATTTTGTCGATCCATCCCTCGGCCTCTATTGGATCTGTTTACCCCGAGAAAGTAGGAGGTCTCATCCTCCTGAACTCTGCAAACCCCCCGAGCTGATTTCTGGCTGCCAGCAACTCAGTCTGCCGATCTATTGCAGCAGTCTGCTGAGCCATATTGGTGGCCAAAGCTGCCAATACTTGGTCAACATTTTCTCCTCTGCCTCTATCAGTTCCTAACGGATCAGCATTAGGACCAGTAGCCACACTATCTCTCACTCGCGAGGTACCGACGCCCTCATCAATTTACTCGATACGAGCCATTCTAGGCCCTTCTTTACCTCTGCCCCTGCCTCTGAATCGTGGAGCCATGTTGATCTATCATTGTTGAAGAACAATAACAATGGATCAGTATTGATTATGAAGACAATCATGCCCTTAGTCCTAAGACTCTGAACCTAGAGCCTTGCTTTGATACAACCTGTGACGACCCGACTTTTTCAATCTTTAAGGATATAGGAAAGGCCAGTACATCAACTTATTGATTTCTCAATAAGCCGTAACAAACAGAAGGCGACAGCATAAGCATAGGTCAAAATAGAGGCATAGCAAAAAAAATAAGAACAAAAGCTCATTCAAAACAATATATCACCCCAAGGAACCAGGAAGAACCACCGGTGATGGCCAATCCAACACCTAAAATAGTGGTTCCTAATGATGGTTCCTCAAGTGATATCCAAAAGACAAAACAATGGCCTAGGGCCCAATATTTAAATAATTTTAAATCAAAAGTACCAAAAGTATAAATTCAGATCAAGGAAAGAATTCCTCTGCTAGGGTCTCCAATTCCTCCTCAGGAATATAGTCGGAGTCCTCCAGATCCAGATCTTCCGTTCCCAAGTCAGTCTCAGCAGTTGTGACGTATAGTCGAGGTGAGCTAACACCGAAGCTCAATAGAGGAAACATATCCATTTGCATTTTATCATAAATAAGGGTTTTTCAAGACAAAAATCAGATCAGATATGGTTTTTCAAAAGATGCTTCAATGTCTAATTTTCAGTTCTAAAATCGAAAGCTAAAAGATGATTCAATGGTTCTGATGTTTCCAAAATTTCAGAATTTAAGCATGCTTCTTATCTTAAGATTATAACTTAATTTTATCTCCCAAATTACATATAGCATGAGAGCACGGTGTATTACCGATGGGAAACCCTACTGACCATCGTATTTCATGAACCCTTTTTCGGAAGTGCAATAAGCCCCTACAAAATGAGGGCAACTTGCGCCAAACTGAAATTATCGTCAACACGGTTGGTAGGATCTAGGGTTTCGTTCGTATGTACCTCAAATCAAATGCAATGCTAAACATATCATATATTATGTAATTTATATATTTTTTGGACTTTCAATGTTCTGATTCAAAATTCACATTCGAAGATGTAGTTTGGAAGTTCAAATTTCTGAGTTCTTATATCAAAGTGTCGGAATTCTAAATTAGGTAGTGTTGATCAAAATTCAGATTTCATGCTTGCAAATAAAATAACCTAAACTTATAATAGCATGCAAATTGGGTTTAGGGTTCCCCTACCTCGACTTAGTTCGATCCAAACATAAGCAAAGCAGTCCTCACTAAGGACCTCTATCACAAAACCTACAATAATTAACACCAAAGGTGCTAATTAAGTCCAAAAAGCTAACAAAAAGACTCCCCAAAACAATTTCCAAAAGTTTTCAAAAACCAAAAAAAAATAGGGCAAAATTCGACCCTCGAATTTATTTTCGATGGTCGAATTTTAAATTCGATGGTCAAAAATAAATTCGATCCTTGAATTCCTAAAATTTTATCAGGCCCTAAAAGTCCCAATACGACCCTCGAATTTCTCCAGGTCCGCGGTTTTGAATTTTGTTCCTCATATTTGTTTCTTTCCTTCCAAAGCACAACTTGTTTATCTTTTCTAGGTGTACTTTTTATCAAACTAACCTAGGCATACATAACACCAATCAAAGGTGTTTATAGAGCCTACCTTTCACGGTCAAAATTAGCCTCTGTTGATCCTATTCCATGCGCCGGATCAAGCTGCAAGCCTCCACTAGTTGGATTTCAAAATCATTCCACCCCTAACCACTTCAGCTAGAGCAATGGTTGCCCAGATCAATCACCAAAATTGACCACACTCCCCTAGCCTTGCTTCTAATATCTCATGCAAATAAGAAACAAGGTACAAGGCTTATCAATGGCTAAGATGGGGAGAGGGATTCTAAATCACAAGGGATCTATGATCAAAGCAAGGAGGCACAGGTCGTGGAGAGTGTAGGTTCACACGTGAGGGAGAAGAGATCAACTTCTTCTTCAATTCTCTCCCTTTATAAGCTAAAATCATTCCTCAAAATATCAAGATATTTCACCTAAAATTCTATCCACTTAACTTGCACTTGTTTTCGGTGTTAAGCGCTCACATAATACTTAATGTATAAGCTACAACAGATCGACTTCCACAAGTCCGAAACCAAAATCCTTTGGTCACATAACTCATCATACTCTAACTTACCAAAGTCAACCTGGTCCGTCTCGTAAATTTTTTGGACACGTATACCGAGGTAATCAAACTCCGGCCCAAAATATCCAAGATATTACAGTAGGTGTCTTAAAAATAAATAACTAATTTTTAAAAAAAAATTTATTTCCCTACCTATGTCGACAGCTGTAGCTGTCGGCGTAGGTGTTTTTTTTTAAAATAAATAAATAATTTTTTTTCCCACCTCACTATCAGCGTCTATAGTAGCTTGCAATTCCATGTTATAATATAGTGATTGTAACGACCCTAAAATTTTGAGAATTTTTTACTGCATTGGTATCTGTGCCTGGCATGGAAATCGAGATAAATTTAAAATTGAATAATAAAAATATTATAGTAGTAATCCATAAGCACATGAAATCGTAGGTCACGTGTGACACGAATATGAGATTTGATTTAGACCGTGTAGAATGCCTTTCTTGTGAGTGTGTGTGTGTGTGCGCTCAACACTGGAGCGAAAGAAATAGGAAGTAGAAATATCAGAGATATTTCTATTTTGGTTAGCTTATAAAGGAAGGAAGGTAGGGAATACACCTACATCTCTTCTTTGATCTGGAAGCTTCTATCTTCAAGCTTTTACCTGTGTGAAAGAACTGTGAGAAAGCAAACGCTCGAGAAACCTAGGTTGTGGAACCTCGGATTTAGAACTTGAGTCAATGAACGTGTGTGCATCATTCGGTTTGAGAGAGCAAAACACTGAGTGTTAGAGTGGAGACATACTCTAGTTCATCAAAGAGCTCACCTCGACAAACTCTCTGATCTGAATCCGAAGAACTGCGTTAAACCGGAGGTTTTCTTGGACCAAGGAATAGTCTTAAAAGGAGGTGAGTTACTATGGTTATAAGGGTTTGAAATGTTTTAAATTTATGCTTATGTGTGTGCTTGAATGATTCATGGAGAATCATAAAGGTTAGGGTTGAAGAAGGGTCTGATTCAATAACCCCATTAATGACAGCTTTACTGTCATCTCCGATCGATCAATTGAGAATTGATCGATCAATCTGTAATCCGATCGATCAAATTTGGGATTTGATCTATCAAATTTTATAAGGCCCTTATGAAACAGAAGGGTGATTTTCTTGAGAAGTTAGAGCTCGATGTGCTCGATCGATCAAACTGGTAGTTTGATCGATCGAATTTGGAACTGATCGATCAAATTGAGAAGTGATCGATCAAGTGTGAACTAGTCGATCAATTGGGAATTGATTGATCAATCTGTGAAATTGATTGATCAAATCAGAGATTTGATTGATCAAATTTTATAAACACACTATGAAACAGGATGTGTGTTTTCTAAATTTTTGACCTGATCGATCAAACCTGGGGATTTATCGATCGAATTGAGGATTCAATCGATCAAATATAGAACTGATCGATCTAATTTCCTCTGTTCTGTACTTATGAAGATGTGAGTTTTGATCGATCAAATATGATGATTGATCGATCAACTTGAGAATCTGATCGATCAAAGAATAATTGATCGATCAGATGTCCTTTGTACAAACTATTTAGGTGTAAGGCGTTCAATCGATCAATGCTGAGATTGATCGATCAGATATGAATCTGATTGATCAAATAGAGGGATTGATCGATCGAATTCCCTGCTTTTGCCTATTTTGGTTTTCTAGGAAGAACACTGCTGAGCAGTGTACCAAATGGTATCATGACACTTCTGACACGTAGTATACTATATCAATGATCTAGGTCAAGGTCTGGACATCTTAAAAAACTTTGGATTTGCTTAGAAAGATTTGTTCTAAGGTAAGGGAAATTCAACTTAACTTGTATATGATTTTGACTGCATATTTTCTGAGTATATGTATCTAATTTCCGTCTTTTAAAAGCATGTCTTGCATTTGATAAAAGTTCTATTATTTGATTCTGTCATCTGATTCTACTATCTGATTCTGAGGACTTTATGTGTATTGATTTAAAGTTCATGTGACGAATCCTCCTGATGTGGTAGGATACCCACGACCGGCACGGCGGGATATCCGTATATCTGATTTGTAAACCCAAATGGCACAATTCGCTCCTTAGTTGAGGCTTGATGCAAATAATCAAAATTGTTCATTGAACGACGATGGTCAGGGTTATCCATCGACACACATTTGGCTATCGCATGCTATATTCATGGGAGTTACTTGAGTATATTATTTAAGTCACTAAATACTGTATGCATAGCATCCGAAGGCTCTGAAACTTCTGTCTGATGTTTGACACTCTACATCTGTTCGTTTCTTTAAAATTTAGCATCTGCCATCAGATTATTTATGTCTGTATTGTCTGTTTTCAATTATCTATTTTGAGTATGATCTGCAAATCATGTTTTATATTTTAGATGCAAATTTAACTGAATTTCTTCTATTGAGCTTAGATGGTTAGCTCACCCTGTTTATAATATCTTAGGTTCTAAGGCTTGGGCGCCAGGCACTGAGAGTGACCCAGATTACCAACCTGAGGCAGAGGCTGAGGAGGAGGAGGATATTGATATCCCAGTTGACGAGTTTTATCCGTAGCTAGGGTACTTAGTTCTATATTTTTGGGATCTGTATTAGTACTTTGGATTATTTGATCTAGTGGCCACCGTTTTGTATTAAACTCTGTAATTACTTTTAGTTATTATTGTATACATCTTATGAGAACCATTATTTTTGTGTGATGGATGTACATCACCAATGGTTCTTCTTGGTTCCTATTTTGTGGATGTATATTCTTTTTGATATATATACATGTGTTTCTCTTTTAAATGCCTTATATGATGACTCTATATGCCACATTGGACAGTGTCTGCTCTAATTTCTGCTAGACGAGCAGATACTCTTTGATTTGTTTCGAGGATCATCCAAAGTATGATCCTGATGGCACGAGTTTTCGGGTGCGAAAATCTGGGTTGTCACAGTGATGCTCTTGGGCAATGATCAATTGGTCCACTTCACCACTATATAACATGATAATAACCAAATTAAAATAATATGGTACACATGAAAACCTAGACCTGTGAACCTATTGGAGCTCATATTATCAAAAGACCTCATGACCATATTGGAGGTCATAAAATGACTGCCAACATCTCAGCCAATAAATGCAAGAAGCTATTTGAAGGGCAAATGGCAACATGACACATCAATACCCCCAACAAAAAAATATTCAAAAGAACCCTAAGTGGCATAAAAAGAGATGCATAGTTACAGAAGTGAAGAGAACTAAAAAACAACCTACATACACTTTCAGCTTCTGATGTTCTTTTTTACTTCCAAAGATGTGCCATCTTTTAGAGTCTCTTGGACATCAGTATCCATTCCAAGACTAAAAATAGCACCTGCTTGAAGGTAGAAGGCAGTTGGCCACTCGGGGATACAACCTGTGCTTGCATTGCGTCACCGAGAGCTTCTTGAGGCATGTCGCTCATCAGATAAAATAAGCAACGACTTGAATTAACTTACTTTTTTAACTCTTAGAAAAGAACTTATTTTTCCATCCCTTTACTTTATCAGAGTACATATAGAATCAAGTCAACTGGGAAGTTTTCCTAGTTGAAGAAAATTTTAGTACTAGGTGTGACAGCTCGAATTGAATGCAAACACTTCAAAATGTCGCTTGAATGCAAAGGGAGCAAATACCCTCTTGAACGATCAAATTCTCTAATCGTGCGAAGTGAAAAATAAAAACCCAATCGTTATTTAAATGATAGATTTGATCGATCAATGCTCAAATTGATCGATCAATCTTAAGTAAAAATGCCCTAGCCTGATACCTTGATCGATCAATCTTCAATTTTGATCGATCAATCTTTAAGTTAAACTGTCCTAGCTCGATAGCCTTAATCGATCAATTTACTTATATTGATCGATCAAACCACAAATTTGATCGATCAATCTCAAAATTTGATTGATCAACCACTCATATTGCAGAACAAGGTTCAAACCTAATTGATAGATCAATGCTATAATTTGATCAATCAAAGTCTGAATTGATCGATCAATTCACTTATTGATCGATCAAACATGACAGTAAGGTGAATTCCTAAAACACATTTAGCTTTTACTCAAATGAATCTCATTTCATAAATGAGGACCTATTGTACCTTGTATACCACATCCGTATATGTGGATGATACTACGCATACTATCACGACAAGAAATTTAAATTAAAAATCATGAAAATTACCTTCCACATCAGGTAAACAAATGTGGATATTGCTCGTGAATCTCTGCTTCGCGCTCCCAAGTAGCTTCTGAAGCTAAATTCTTTCACCACTTTACCAACATAAGTGGAATCAACTTGGTATGCGCAACTTGGTATGCAAAACTTGATCTTTACAGTCCAAGACCTCTACAAGTTCCTCAATTAGAGTCAGATCCTCTTGAAGGTCAATTGGCTGGAAATCCAATACATGAGTTGGGTCTCTCACGTATTTTTGTAGCATGAAAAAATGAAAGACTTTATGCATACTTGCCAACTGTGGTGGTAAAGCAATCCTATACCCAACTTCGCCAACCCCTCCGAGCACCTTAAAAGGTCTAATATAACATGGGCTTAGCTTTTCATGTTTTCCAAAGCACATCACACCCTTAGTCGGCGAGATTTTCACGAATACCTTGTCTCTTCCCTGAAAACAAGTATTAATTCCATGCCAATCGAACAACCAGAGAACCTAAGGTTTTAAATACAACGAAGTATACCTAAAACTTGATGTGCGTCCGATGAAGATCGGCATAACTCTTTTGGCGACTTTGAGCAACTCGCAATCTCTCACGGATCAATCAAATCGTCTCGGTTCCACTATCCATGATGTCAGGTCCCAAAATTAGCTTTTCACAGACTTCCTCCTAATTCAAAGGAGATCTGCATCGTCGTCCATATAAGGCTTCATAAGGCGCCATCCCAATACTAGACTGGTAACTGTTATTATAAGCAAACTCAATCAGAGGCAAATGTTGATCCCATGAACCATGAAAGTCTAACATGCATGCACGCAATATATCCTCTAAGATCTGGTTTACTCTCTCAATCTGCCCATCTGTCTGAGGATAAAAAGCTGAGCTGAACTCCAATCTAGACCCCATGCCTTCTTAAAATCATCGCCAGAATTGCGATGTATAAAGCAGATCTCGATCACACACGATGCTGACTGGTATGCCATATAGCTGAACTATCTCTTTCATGTACAGCTCTGCGAGCTTGTTGGCCGTATACGTAGTATGGTATAGCAAAAAATGTATAGACTTAGTCAGTCTATCTACAATGACTCAGATGGCATTGTTCTTCCTCAATGTACTCGACAACCCCAATATGAAATCTATAGAAATGGCTTCCCATTTCCATTCAAGCACTGGTAAAGGTTGTAATAAACCTGCTAGATTTCGATGGTCTACTTTTACTTACTGGCAGACCAAGAAGTATCGAGATACGTATTCTGCAACATCTTTCTTCAATCCTCTCCACCAGAAACTTTGCTTCAAATCTTGATATATCTTGGTACTCCCAGGATGTATAGCATACGTTGACTTATGTGCTTCTTCTTAAATAGTATCCTTAGGATTCTTGTTAGCAAGTGTGCACATCCGATCTCTGAATAATAAAGTACCATCATCCTTGATAGAGAAGTTCGCCTTGATCTCGTTGATTGCATTTTTCCTAATGGCCATAAGCTCATCATCAATCATCTAAAGCTTACGTATGTTATCAAACAATGTGGGCCGTATCACAATGGTAGCCATCAATGCTCTTGAACCTCTGACATCAATCAATGTATCACATAAGGCCAAGTCCTCAAGTAGATGCCACCTCTATATTCTGATAATAAGATGTGACAACTGAGCCGAAGATTTTCTACTCAAAGCATTTGCCACAATATTGGCCTTCTTAGGATGATACTAGATGGAACAGTCGTAATCCTTTAAGAACTCCATCCATCTGCATTGTTGCATGTTCAAGTCCTTCTGGATAAAAAGATACTTGAGGCTCTTGTGGTCGGTGAAGATGTCAAATGTCTCACCGTATAAGTAATGCCGCCATATCTTCAAAGCAAAAATCACCGCCGTTAACTCTAGATCATGAGTTGGATAATTCTTCTCGTATTTCTTGAGTTGTCTAAAGCCATACGCGATAACCTTTTTGTACTGGTTGAGGACATATTCCAAACCACAGTAAGATGCATCACTATATATAGCAAAACATCCTCTGCCATAAAGTATAGCTAGCACTGGAGCTCTAGTCAGACACGTCTTGAGTTCTTAAAAACTCTTCTCACATTGATCCGTCCAATCAAACTTAGCATTCTTCTTTGTGAGCTGAGTAAGCGGACTCGAAAGTTTGGAGAACCCTTCCACAAATCGTCTATAGTATCCCGCTAATCCAAAGAAACTATAAAATTCAGTCACTGTCCTCGGCTACTCCCAATTCACTACGGCTTCAATCTTCGTTGGATCAACTGTTATACCTTTCTCAGAGACAATATGACCCAAGAAACTGACTTGGTCAGGCCAAAACTCACATTTACTGAGCTTTGCATAGAGTTTGTAGAGCCACATGCAGATGTCGTTCATCTTCCTCTTTCATCCTTGAATAGATGAGAATGTCATCCATAAAGACGACCACAAATTTATCCAAGTGTGGTTTAAACACTCGGTTCATCAGATCCATAAAAGACGTTGGTGCGTTCGTCAACCCAAATGGCATAACCAAAAATTCATAGTACTCATATCTGGTTCTGAACACCGTCTTCTCAATATTCTCTACTTTGACTCTCAGCTGATGATAGCCCGATCGCAAATCAATCTTCGAAAAGAACCTCGCTCCTTATAACTGATCAAAGAGATCATCTATCCTTGGGGGCGGGTAACGATTCTTAATCGTCAACTTATTCAACTGACGATAGTCGATGCACAGTCGTATCGAACCATCCTTCTTCCTGACAAATAGCACTGGTGCTCCCCAAGGAGACACACTAGCTCGAATGAACCCCTTGTCAAATAATTCTTGCAGCTGCTCCTTCAATTCTTACAACTCTGCAGGAGTCATGTGATACGGAGCTTTAGATACTGGCTCAGTACTCGAAACTAGATTGATAGCAAATTCAATCTCTCGAGCTGGTGGTAGTCCTGGTAAATCCTCAGGAAACACATCGAGGTACTTGCAAGCAACATGAATGTCAGAAATAACATTCTTCTCTTCCCGTTGCTCTTGCAGAAAAGCCATATAGCCACTGCACCCATTCTTCATCATTCTTTCAGCCCGAATAGCTGATACAAATGGTGCCACTTTAGACTTTACTTCGACAAATCTAAACAACTTTTTCTTGGGAGGGCGAAAGACTATAATTTTTCATAGACAATCAATGCTAGCATGGTAAGCGGATAGCTAATCCATACCCAAAATCACATCAAAGCCTACCATATTCATCAATATCAGGTCTGCTCGAGTTTCCTCCATTTCAACTCGAATGACCACCGCCTTGTTTACTGTATTCGTTACCACTGAATTACCATTAGGAATCGTTACTGCCAAAACGAAATCTAACTTCTCCGGCATCATCATTATACGTGTTGAGAACATCGGTTTAATGAAAGAATGCATAGATGTAGGATCAATCAGTACTCTCGCTTTAGTCTCACATATATCTTGCTCTTGACGTACGGGAAGAGTACCTTAGTTTATTATCAAACACACACGGTCATATGTATAATCTAATATATCACAGTCACTAATATTCTTATGTATTTAAAATTTACTAACACATTTAAAAATATTTTTAATTAATGATGTAATTGAACTCTCAAAGCATAATGGTATCTTGAATGACATCGTTCGATGTCAGAACATCAGCCATGGTGACGGCATATGCTCGATCTTGAACAACAGGTCGAGAGGATCTCTGTGTAGACACTGATCCGACCCGTTCCTTGTTCTCCTTATTCTCCTCTGGGCAGTTCCTAACTATGTGGCCCATCTTGCCACACCTGAAGCATGTCCCCGTCTCTCTCCTGCAATCCTCTGTCTTGTGTGGCTTCCCACACTTTGTACATGTCAGGGCTGGAGTGAATGATGAGACCCTAGAAGATCCCTGCACTACAGAAGCTCCGCTACTAGAAGAATCAGACGATCTGAATGGTCTGGAAGATGCAGGTATTGCTGGCCTATGATATGAACTCGGCCCTGTAGATATTGCTGGTCGGGAGTGAGTAGGGTACCTCGAAGGTCTGGAGAATCTAGCACTCTTGTTTTGCTCAGGGTCCTGAGATTGTCCCTGAAATGATCTCTCTCTGTTTTACTTATCTCTAGAAACAAACTGATTCTGGCTTTCTTCCTCTGAAATGAGAGCTTTGGACATAACTGCTACATATGTCTCTAGCTCCCATATGGCCACTTCCCTCTGTATATTTAGCCTCAAGCCCAGTTGGAACTTCTGAGCTCACATCAACTCGGTGGCGACATGTTGCAGAGCAGACCGTGATAGCCTATCAAATTTGGCACTATACTCACGCACTGTCATAACCCCTTATTCTAACTTGATGAATTTCACTTCCCACTAATGCCTCACTATCTTGGGGAAGTACTTGTCGTTTAAAGTTTCAACGAATTCGGCCCATGTCCAAGGGACATTGGGAAGCTCTTGCTCACGATGCCTCGATACCGATTTCCACCAAGGCCCCGCTTCCCAATCAAGTTTGAAGGTTGCCCAGCTCACCTTCTCTACCTCAGTACACTGAAGCACTTCAAACAGTTTCTCCATTTCTTCTATCCAACCCTCAGCTTTAGAAGATCTATTTGACCCGAGAAATTGGGAGGTCTCATTCTCCTAAACTCCACAAAATCGTCGAGTTGGTGAGGTGGTCTAGCTGCTTGTTGATTCACAGTAGCAGTCTGCTGAGTGACGTTGGTAGCCAAAGCTTCCACAACCTACTCCATTCTATTGTCTCCTCCTCTTCTACCTCCTCTAGGTCCTACAAGAACTACATTCTCACCCGATAGGAACCCCAATCCTCTAGATATATCAGTAATATCGGGAATCTCTTGCAAAGGAACCACTTTCTGTCCCTCTCTTCCTCCACTGCGTCCACCTCTGAACCTTGGGCTCATAGTACCGGTCTGTCATTGTGAAAATAATAACATTGATCAGCACATAGATTGTAAAATTAATCCAACCTGAACCCGTGGTTCAACCTAAAGCCTAGGCTCTAATACAAACTGTGACAGCGCGGATTTTTGCACTCAAAAATTCGTGCCATCAAGATCATGCTTTGAATGATTCCCATGATAAATCACAGAGTGTCTGCTCGTATAGCGGAAATCAGAGCAGACACAATCCAGTAGTGACAAATCGAGTCATCATATAAGATATTTAAAAGAGAGAAGTAAAACAATGCATGTATATATATATATCAAAAGAATATACATCCTCAAAAAGGAACCAAGAAGAACCACTGGTGATGGACATCCATCACCCAAAACAATGGCTGGTTCCCCTAGAATGTATAACAATACAAGTAAAAACATCTATAGTAATAAATATAGAAGGTGGTCACCAGGCACACAAATAATCTAAAATACAAGCAGAACCTAAAATACAAGACTAATATACCCAGGCTAAGGGTAAAACTCGTCGGCCTGGATATCAATCTTCTCGTCCTCAGCCTCAGCCTCTATCTCTGGCTGATAGTCCGGGTCGCTCTCGATAACTGGTACCCGAGCCTCAGAACCTATGACACAGAGTCAGGAGTGAGCTAACCATCTAAGCTCAATAGAAGAAATTTAGTTAAATTTACATTTTAATTATAAAATATGGTTGCAGAATATAACTCAGGTAGATAAGCAAAGTAGAGTATAAATAGAACTGGACAGATACAGACAAATGATCAGATATGCAGAATAATCAAAATGCAGAACTGGTAAGAACAAATGTAATTTTAGAGTTTTCAGGATGCTATGCGTAGAATATTTAAATGGCTTAAACTAGTATACTTAAGTAACTCCCGTGAGTATAGCACATGGTAGCCAGATTTGTGCCGATGGGTAATCCCGATCATCGTTGTTTAATGAATAATGTTAGGAATACAATAATGCCTCATCTAAGGAGTGCAATTATGCCGAGAGATTTCTAAAGCAAACGTACAATTGTGCCAGGCACGGATATACTGCTGAGTTGGTGGGATTCATCAAATTATTAAACTTGAAATCGCATACATACTTATCATAATACAAGAATCAGATGTCATGGATCCTTCATGCATATGCAAGACATGATTGGAAAGAAAAATCATAATAAGCGGCAAAATTATAGAAGCTATGAACCTATGAGATCAAGAATAAATGCAAATTCAGTTGAGTTTCCCCTACCTCAAATCAAACCTTTCTAAGCAAATCTAAAGCTTTTTAATGCATCACGGTCTGATCCTAGACAATAGACATAGTATACTTAGTGCCAGAGATGTCAGGACATCAACTGGTACAGTGTCCAGTGGTGTTTTACCCATAAAACCAAAACAATAGAAAATGGGGGTGATTGATCGATCAATATCCTTCTTTGATCAATTAATCATCCAATTTGATCAATCAATGTCTCAATTAACTAACATGTGACAGAGGGAATTTGATCTATCAACATCCCTATTTGATTGATCAATCCACTAATTTGATCGATCAATTTCCCCATTGATCGATCAATCAAGTCAGACTCAATTTTTCCTACTTCCTGTTTGCACAGTTAATTATAAAATTTGATCGATCAATTTCCAAATTGATCGATCAATCTTGCACATTGAACGATCATTCTCACCTTTGATCGATCACTTCATTGTGATCATTCAACCTCTCATATTGATCGATCAACCTTCAAAATTGATAGATCAAATCTCCATTTGATCAATCAATGCTTGTCGGTCATTGAACTTCTAGAAAACACACCTACTGTTCTTATTAATTAAAAATAAGATTTGATCGATCCATCCTTCATATTGATCAATCAATCCCAGGCTTGATCGATCAAAGACCTAATTTGATCGATCAATAATGACAGCTTCTGTCATTAATGGCGTTCCTTGTTCTTGACCTACTTTTATCTTTAACCTTAAATGATTCCTATTCCACACTCACACTCATTCATTTACACATTTATAAGGTCTTAATCTCCACAATTTTTACTTAATAACTCACCTCTTTAATGTCCCTTTCGAGTTCTCGGCAAATGCGATCCGAAGAGCTTTTCGAATCCGAAATCCCAGATTTGTCACCGTCATGACTCAGAAGAGCGAGTGTGTGGCTCCACTTCTACACACAGTGATAGCACACCTCCTTGCTGAACAATTACGACATATCGACGTTGATCTAACACTCTTAGCTCAATGATCACCAACCTGGGTTCTCTCCTACTTTTGATTTCACGACGAAAGAACTCCCGAATCCAATCCTCTAGCCAGAGCTCACTAGAAATCAAAAAGAAGAAGATGAGAGGTAGGTATTCTAATCTTCTTCCCTCTCTTATAAGCTAAGAAAATGAAATATCCTTGATATTTCCATTTTCTCCTAACTTAAGCTCCGATGTGGAGCACATACACAACTTTTTCGGCGTACCACGCCTAATCAAGGAGTTACAAGACTCAGACTTACACAAGAAGTTACACATGACTTCATCTATCCGTGAATTAATATTATTCCCAATAATATTAATTTAGAAATTTTAATTTATCTTGATTTTCGTGCCGGGCACGCTTATTGAAGTAGTCGAGTATTGTTTAAAAATTTAGGATCATTGCACTAGGTCATGAAGAATTTTCAAGGGAAACACAGTTGTCCACTTTTTTCAGCAAAAAAAATATATAAATGATTGGTTGCTCATGGGCTCTCGCTCTAAGGCATTTCACAGGAATTGATGGGATGACCTTGCCAGTAGTTGGCTAGAGGTGGTGTATAGCAAAGAGAAACATGATGATATAGGCATAGCAAGTAAATTTTGATGGATGTTGGCAGGCAATCTCAGCTAGGAAAGGGTAGTGGGGGAGTATTTTTGGATATCACACAACCCGATCTTGAAGACTTAATCGGAACCACTTGGTTATAAACTACCACTATGACTGCAATAGAATGCTACTCTAAGACATCTCGATTTTTTTGAGGTGTATGATGAACAGCTAAAGAAAGAGATGTTCACCATATGTATCATCTAAAGATTATTACCTCCAAGAAGGAGATTCATACCCCAAAATTCATTTAAACGAGCATAACCACGTGTATCATCTAAAGATTAACCAATAAATAAAATAACTTTTCTTTCTATTATATCCAATATCAAGGCATATGGTAGGCATTCTTTAAAAGTTAATACCTCAAAAAGAAGATCCATAATCACAAGACTCTTGAAGTCAAACTTGTTATCATCCTTCAATAAAATAAATTAAAGAAAAAAGATAAGAAACGATGAATTGCTTGCCACTAACTATAATGTATAAAGACTAATAAAAAATAAAGAAAGATAATGAATTGCCTATACCTTCTCATCGTCAAAGTCATTCAATTCAACATCTACACAATACAGCTAATATATTAGTAATTAACCAAAAGATTCAGAAAATTGTAATAAAATACTAACTGTGTACATTGCAAATAATTAAACAAAAACTTGATCATGCAAAAAGTTTTAATCCATAATATGTATCCACATACTGTCACCCCTTTTGAATTTGATGGCATGTTCGGTAAATTTCTTCATTTTAGCATCGAGTTCAGTAGTTGCCTCTTCTCCTTTAGCAATGATTCTCTCGATATCTTCGTCTGATATAGTACTATCCTTAGAACTGAAAACCATTTCAGCGCCAAACCTAGTTCTCTATTTGATTCTTTAATTGAGCTATTTGGAAGTAGGAGCAGAGCCCTAAATTGAAAAGAACTGCATAAGATTAAAAAAAGAGCTCAATTATACCTCCAGATCAAATCATAGAATCAACCACAAGAAATGAGTGAATCAATCACTTTACATTATCTTGAGAAAAAAAAGGGCTGAATTTAGCCTGCTGAATGAGAATTAAAGTTACATGACATTTAGAAGAAAACTGGGTGAATGCCCTTTTTACACATCAGGGTAAAGTAGAGGGAACTCAAGAAGTTTCCTACCTGCCAGATTTGTTGGAGCTATTGATCCGGTCAGCAATAAATTCTATGTTGCTTTCAGTCTGCACAACCAAAGATGATAGTGAAGCTGAATTCGATCAACCAATAAAACAAGATTTACACCAAACAAAAGCGGCTAAAAAAGAACAAAAACAAGAAAGCGGAAAGAAATGAATACGTTGAGGGCAAGAAATAATGGCACAAAGTGTTTCTGTCGTCTTGGGGTTGGGTCCGTTGCTCAGTGGAAGGCTGACAATATTGCAACCTTGAGGTTGCAGTCTCGCAGATTCAATCCCAGTATTAAAAGGGGGGGAAAAAGTATTTATGCTATCTTAAATAAAATCAGAACAATGAGGATACATGAATCCTACGTAATTTAGAAATTGGGCATGCAAATTGTGATTTTGAAGCTTTTCCAGGTCTGACTCTGGTGCTTGAGAATTTGGCAATGAGCCTTTACAAATGGTCTTCTCTCCATTGAAGCCGAGCTTGTACCTACGGAGAAAAATGCTGCCATAAAATAAAATAAGGAAAGATAAAGACAAACTGGGGAGCAAAACTATTCGTTATTGTGATGCTATAAAAACTTCCCAACATTGAAGATAACTAAACAGAATGAACAAACAAAGGTCAAGAGATGATCAATAGAGCTATCTGTGGAAGCCCAATTTCAATGCATTTTGCTGCCTACAAGCATCATCAGGAATGATATTAGAATTATTTAGTTGATTATAGCAGGAAGCAGGAGACTTTATTTTGAATCCCCTCTTGAGGCCACCCTAGGGATTTATATCCCTGCTGAACCAGTACGTGCTAACTTGGGGTGTGCACATGCCCCTAGGATTAGTCAGGTGCTCTAAGAGCCCCGGACACCCAGGTTATAAAAAACATATATATTGTTTAGACGATTATAATACATATATTATCCACCTAATACTTTGCATTGATCCCAACTTTATTTTGGATCAAAAATATGAGTCAAAGACCCATTTGACTTGTATTTGAGACCCACAAGCACAGGTCATGGGCCCAATTTTCTAAGGGGATGAATTAAATTCCACTCCCTTTGTAAAAATGTAGGCATACAAAAATCTCCCTTAATCGACTCAAATTAGCCATTTAATTTCCACAGATAGCAAAAGATGAGACACAACAAAGAGCATAAATTGGATGCATGATGGCATTGGAGACTAAAGGAAAAAGACGTTGAGAAGTGCTTTAATCAAAATCGTTCAAAAATTAGAAGTTGCGATGTGCTTAAGCAGTGTGCAATAACCTTTGTCTGGGTGGATAACCATTCATGTTTTAAGCAGAATTACCCATTCCAGGCATGTGAAAATTGTTGCCAACACCTGTTAGTGTGCAGGTGTGCCAAACATGTGCAAGATGAGCTTTTGGAAGAATTTTCTTCATGTGTAACTACTGCATATTCCCATCAAGAGACTACAAAGATAAAAAGAACTAAGGTGACGTGAAACACTGAGTGTAAAATGAATGAAAGCAGGTGCAAATTCTTACCATACTTCATTCTCACTTAAAAATTCAGAGAAAAAAACATTACATCAGAAAAAAGATAACATGAGCAATACCAAATTATCAACTTCTCAAGCTCAAATGAGCCTAAAAGAAAGTAGCTAAATTGCAAAACCTATTATCCCATCACCGCTATAACTAGAAGCCTAAACATTTCAGCACTCAGACACCTTACCAATATCAGGATGGCCTCTTGAAAATGCAGCAGATCCTTTAATTTTCTTGTCCATTGAATTAGGCCTTCCATCCTTTTGTTTCACAAAATTACCAAACTCAGTTCACAATATCAACAAATTTAAGTTTTTTTTACTACACTAGTAAGTATACTTTAACCCTCGTGAAAATAATAGAAAAATATTCAATCAAAGAGAAGAGAAGCCAGCATTGAACAGAAAAGAAAAAAAATCAAATGTAGCTTCTATGGACCTGTTCTTGGGCGTTTGGACCTTGAATTGGACTTTGCAAGATCAATGTGTAGAGTTGCTTCTTTCTCTAAGTCAAACACCATTCCTTGACACAAACAATGATGGGGGCTTATCTGATTCCCAACGACCTGCATCCATAGCAAAAGTTTATACATTGAAGAAAATAAAACAGCTGAAAAAGTAATATAAGATGTAATGTAAAAAATATCTTGCACTATGTGGTGTCCCTCCAAATTTTTTTTATGGATAATGGAGTTTGCGCCGACTTCCATTATATCTATTGAATTCGATCTTTCACCACTCAAAATTGACATGCACATCTTTCAAGGGCACTGATATATGTAAATGTAAGATTTTGGCATGTAATAGTATTGCAAACTGCAGCTTGCGCTTGACTCAATTCAACTAGAATTTGCAGGAAATTAATAAGCTAGATTGAAGCAACAAAAAAAGACAATAAAACTAACATTTCTTCGATAGAAGTGTGAAACACAAATCTAGAATAAAACCAGTAGCAATAGCAATAATAAAAATGTACTTATAAAAAATTGAATGAAAATATGTTTGACAATCCCATATACAAATTACCTGGTAACCCCTTTTTAAAAATAATTACTGGCCGTCATCCTTTGGATCTCTTCCTTGTGAAGAAAAAGAAGAAAAAATGCACAAAAGAAGTAATTCAAGTCTTATAAAACAATTATGTAAACTTTATTATGAAGTTATAGAAAATTCAGTTTAGTTCCTCCATACTTGCCAAGTTCGTAGTTAATTCACTTTACATTATTCAAGTTTGCTACATTTCATTGGAAATTAAAAGAAAGAAATGTGAATTAGCAAGAATCTCTTTCCTCAACTGGCTAGTTTTAGTCTCAGGGAAGAACTTGGTCAAAAACTTGGTCTGCAGGTCTTTCCATGAAGCAATGCTATTGTTGGGAAGAGTGGTCAACCAGGTACTGGCCCTAACCTTCAGAGACAAGGGAAAGAGTCTGAGCCTAGTAGCCTCAGGTCCCAAACCAGTGATATTAAAAGTGGTGCACAAGGCCAAGAACAGGTCAATATGCTTGTAAGGGTCCTCCTTGCTAAGCCCATGGAAAGAGGGCAGCATCTGGATGATTGAAGTTTTTATTTCATAGTTCCCCTGAACATCAGGGAATTGAATGCTAAAAGGGGAGTTATAGTCATTCGGAGCATTCAACTCCTTGAGGGTTCTGGGTTGTTCTTCACCCATAGTTGCTGTCACAGATTCACTTGGGGGCTCTCCTATGGTGTGCCTGTCTCTTCTTTTGAATATGACACGTCAATTTTTGAGGACGAAAATTCTTTAAGGTGGGAAGAATGTAATGACCCGAAAAATTCGAACCCGAACTCAACTGGCCCCATGTGCGTGGCCGGCATGGAAACCGATGTTGTCTTAAACTGTTAAATAGATAATTAAATAATTTTAGGAGAAATTGGGTGAAAAGAAATAAAGTTAAAATATTGTTTTGGACCTTTAGTGGAAAAGTCATGCACCGACTCTTGGTGTACCGCTTAACACTAAAACCAAACCCTATTATAGATGGATAGTATTTGGGGTAAATATCAAAGATATTTGTGTTGGATTTTTGGGTTATAAGAGAAAGAAGAGGGGTTGCTTCACGGGTAAGCTATTGTCGTTTGCAAACTTAGAGGGTTTGGGTTTCTAGAGAGAGAAAGAAGAAGAAAACTTTTGCCCTTCCTTAGATTTCGACCGTGTGATCGCCCACAAGCTCCACAAACTTCACGAAGCACGTGACGACAATCATCGCTTGGGTTCCGCCCTTGTGAATCCCGACCGTTAGAAACCTTGATGTGGAACAAGTGTGAGCCAATCCCCTTGGACGCATTTGCCAAGATTTGAAGAGGTCGAAATTGATCCATGATCGTAGACGGTGTCATCTTGAGCTTCGTTGAGATCGATTGTCGTTGGGTCAATGTGGAAATTCGAAGGTTTCGCTTTGAAACCCTCATTGGGAAACTCTCCTCATATGTTGTGAAATTGATCTTGAAAGGTTAGTTTATTGGTGCTTTCATATTATAAGAATTGTACCTAATTTGGATTAGTTAGCATGTAAAGATAGGAAGAAATTGGATTAATTTATGAGAAAAAAGGACCAAGGAAGATGCCTGAAGGGTTTTGAACCCGTCGAAATTCGAACGTTCAAATTTGAATTCGAACGGTTCGAAATTGAAATCGAATGATCAATTTGGAAAATCGATCGATCAAATTGAAAATCAATCGATCGAATTAGAAACATATCGATCAAATTATATGGGACAGAGAATACAAGTTTCTAAAGAAAGAATCGAACGGTTTGAATTGGAAAATTGACCGTTCGAATTTGACTGAATGTGCCGACACAACTTTGGTATTTTAGCCATAACTTTTTACTCCGAACTCGGATTGATGCGATTCTTATGGTATTGGAAAGAGGACAACGAGCTCTATAACTTTTATGATTAATCAACTCATGAATAAAATGTCTTGAGGGTAAAAAGTAAGTGGGAAGTTGGGTCAAATTCTATGTTAGCACGAACTTGCCTATTTCCTCCTAATTTTTGGGAAATCATATAAATACGTCAAATTTGTTAGTAATTAGAATTAGTCGTTAATACATCATCATATGTGTGATGTAGATTGAGAATTGAAGTTCGTAGATGAGGACTTTTGGATTGATTTGAACGGCTTCGAATCTGAGGTAGGGGAAACTCAACAAAAATTACATTTTATAAATTTGATTCATAGTTTCCTTGATGTTTGACCTGATATTATATCTTCGTTTTGATTTGTTATGTTTCCGTCCTATTCCGCATATAATATGATTGTTCTGTGTTTCTGCTTTTGATCTGATTCATTTCGCTCAGTTATGCATTGATCTGATTCATTCTAATGATATGTTCATTTTGTCTAATTTAATTCTTTCTATCTTTGTCTATGATCTGTTCTGCCTAAATTGCATGCAAACTTTGAATTCGAATATATAAGGAACTGTATACGATAAGAAAGCGTAATGTGATAAGACATGACTTTTGAGTCTGAGTCATAGTGAGGTCTCTTTTCTAGGTATGTAAAACTTGGAATGTAGGCGTCCATGTATGGATGCAATCCCCCGATGGTGTTATGGGATACCATACGAAGTACATCCAGGTTACTACGAACCCTGTCCCTTGAAAAACGTGATTGTGAAGCTATTGCACTGTAACCCATTCTCATTATAATTAAGACAATTGAAATTATGGAAAGTAAAACTTGATTATGGGTGATGAAATCTGACTGTATTTGAATCCTTGATGACTTTGACCAGGAGCTTTGGAATTTGATTAGAAATTGAAAGGTGAATCCTTATCATAGGATGATTGGACTCTGAATTTCATAAATGAGATAGAATTAGTTTTGAGTTATTAAATTAAGTACCTTGAATCCCATATCTGAGTGTGAATGGAAATATTGAGAACGTATCCGAACATTTGACTGTGAGTGGATATTGACAAGTGGGCCGGTACGGCGGCGATTCGTAGCATTGCATAGCATTCATATATGAGGGCTGATACGACAATGGTCTGTACACATTACATAGCATACATAAGTGAACACAGTGAGTAAAGTGAACACATATGAGTGAAGTGAAAGAATGTGAATAAGAACATTTAAGTAAATGATGAATTCTGGGGATTGAGTTAGTGAATTGAGTATAGTGAATGATAAATACAAGCTTTTGCTTCTGTTATCAAATATCTACTCTATTATCGTTTTGTTCTATCATTGAATATTTGACTTGCTTCTACTTTTAACCTTGTAATTGATAAGATGTAATTGTTATTGATATTCTTCTACTGAACTTAGATGTTAGCTCACCCCCGACTATACGTCAAAGGTATAAGTTTGAGGAAGGCGCAGACTATATATTGAAGAATAGGATCTTCTGCCCTTGTCTTCTGTTTTGGGATCGTAGATTTCGGATATTGTGGAGTAGCTAAGTTAAGGCTTAGAACATGTGTACCGATGTTTACTAATGTTAGTGATGGTTTGCCATCACTGGTGTTTGTTACTTTATGCATGTTGGATATTAGAATTGGAGTTTTTAATATTATCATATGTTTGTATCAAATATTTTGTATCAGATTGTGATCTACGATCTGGCGGTCTGGGTTTTCCCTTTTGGTATTGGTTAAGAAAAAAAAAAAAAAAATATATATATATATATATATATATATATATATATATATATCTCAAAAATTTAGGTTGGGTAAATCTGGTCTGTCACACAAAGGGACACGCTGCCATTTCTCTGGCACTGTGTAAAGAAATATTCACGATAAAAAGAGATATTAGTTAGATTGATTGAACAAAAAATTATAATTTCTTGTAACTAAGAGAAGATCTAGGAACTAATATAAAACTTATATATTAGTTTGGTTGCTTAAGACATGTTGATCTCAATATCAGTAATACCAATTGAAGTCATTTTAGGTCCTACTTAGAACAATTTTTTCTATATGCTTGCTGAAATTAGATATTATAAGTAATATAATACGGAATGGTGGATGTACTTTTCATAAATTATTCGATATTATAAATTATTGGATTATTGATTACTAGAGCGCGAACTGAGCATGTGTGTGTGTGTGTGTGTGTGTGTATATATATATATGCACGCACACACACCTAATAATGATATAAGTAGAGAGGACCTCATTTCTGAAGCTGGCATTCTCTATGCACACACACATATATATATATATATATATATATATATATATATATATATATATATATATATATATGCACGCACACACACACTTGATAAAGATATAAGAATTAGAGAGGACCTCATTTCTAAAGCTGGCGTTCTCTGTGAACATAGGGAAAGAAACACTGTTGAAGCTGGCATTCCCCAGGAAAAGAAACACTGTTGAAGCTGGCATTCCCCAGGAAAAGAAACACTGCTGAAGTTGGCATTCTCTGTAAACTCAGGGAAAGAAAACTCTTCATTGCTCTCTCCTCCTAAAGAGGACCATCTTCCCCAATTCTCCTGGTTTGAACTCGAAACAGAGTAGTATTCCTCATTCTGCCTGTTTGCATGATCCTAAAAAACTAGCAACCTCAGAAGACTTCAACAGAGGCCCATGGAGTTAAATACCAAAAATATCCATAATCTGTAGTTTCTCTAAAATGAGAGGTTCTCAGTACATTTATAAATATGCATTGAGGAATTAATAACCATAATGCGCATTATTCAAATGGACCTAGGTAGTAATAACTACTACAAGGTATAGTATCATAGAAAAAGAAAGAAATCTCAGAGAAAGACGGGTGATATTTTTATGCAAGGGACATGGTCTAGTGTAACATAAGGGGAAATGATTTTATAAGAGAGAGAGAGAGAGTGCAGTAACAATGTAGGACCAAAAGTTTCTAGCATGAAAATCAGTTCAGCCGAAGGAACACCTTCATTTTTTTTTGGACAATGTTATACAACATGCAGGTTTTGTACAGGCAAAGTGCAGGCAGCTGATGTGGCGCGATGCAATTGGATGCAAGTGCACTTGAAACCAAGCAAGGCAGCCAATCACGTCGCACCACATCAGCCGCGTGCACATTGCCTACACAAAACCTCCCTGTCGTTTGCAATATTTTTGGTAAGGAGCTTTGTTTTATTTTTTGCTGAGGAACAGCGGCAAGCAGCCTCCACTACGTCAAAATGACCCAAAAAAACACTACAAGAGTATAAAAAATACCACTGCTGAAAACAGCCGCAACCCACTTACCCAACGCCTATATAAAGGCTTTCGCACAACTCTTCTGAAAGTGCGCCCAATTGATTTTTTTTTCTTCTCATTCTCCCAAACTTAGAAAGCAAACCCAAGGAAACCCTAATCCTTCTCCAAACCTCTCTAATCTCTGAAGTGAAACCTTAATCGTTCTCCATTCATTTTCCTTATCTTTCTCTCTAATCTCTCTCTCAATCTCCCGTTCTCTCTACTAGTTTGAAAAATTGTTCAAATCTCATTTGATTTAAGGCTCCATCGATTTTTATCCATAAAATCAGCAAACCCTAGAGCTGCAACTAATTTTAGAAATCTTCTATTAAGACCATATGGATCGCCTCAACAGTTTGAGAAATTTGAGCTCTGTAGTTGGGGATTGACATCCAAAATGTAAGATTTGAATCTTTCGACTTTGTTGGGGGTTTCTAACTATATATTTCAGATTACTTAGATTTTCTTGTATTTGATTAAAGTTAAGAGATTATGAAGATTATATATAATTTATTTTATTACATATTTCATCCACTCTATTCGGTTCTCGGTTTTTGATTTTTTGAATTTTCCACCCTACACAATGCTATGCCCCTAGAACACAGTGGCATCAATTATGAGATTGAGTGGTGTATACGGCTGTAGTTTATACTTATTTAGTTTTACTTCATAGATGTTTTCTATCATCAACGGGCTATCAGCACATTCTTGACCAATGCAAGTCATTGAGTTGGAAATCATCATCTCAAACCACTATCCCTTTCAAACTCTTTTTTGAAAGAAGCTGTAATTTTATTTAAGATATAATAAATATCTGTTTGTACCTCTTACGTAAGTAAAAACTCATCCTACTCTTAGCGACTCTAGTTCGCTCAGGAGAACTGCGAATCGTGAACTAAGTGAACTGACAAACTGAAGCACTGCACAGCTAGCAGCTTTCAATTAAAATGACGGTGATAAAAAATTGTGCATCCTTTAGTGGCTAGGCTCATTTAGTTAAAGATATATTAGTTTGTATTAATAGGGCTTTATGCTTAGGGTCAACATTATTTAATGTGTTTACAGCTTTAGGGGTATTTCTACCCACTTGCTTTTATGTTGGCGGGCTTTATGGAATTAGACGATTGAGATGTTTTTGTTTGTGCCAATAATTTACATTATAGATCTTTCAATTATGGTCATGAAATCACACGGCACACATGATAAATCAATGTGGCAGGTGCCAGCCTTGCAGGATATCAAAATCAGTACATGTGGCGGATGAGTTTCATCAGTAGTTGGTGTAGGGTAGTCGTACTGTTCACTCTCAAGTGTTAATGGGTCAATCTCTTTATGCTAAAATTGTAAAATAAGTACTATTAAAGACTTGCATGCTCATGAACAGCTGTGCATTTTTCACTGTTTAACCATTTCTCCTATTTTCTTTTCTCACAGTCTCTGCTTCCAGAGTATCAGAGGGTCTTGAGTTCTACACCATCCCGCAGTGTGATTATCTCAAAGCGTATAGAAAACAACGGTGTGTTCACCTTTTCTTAGTTGTGACTTTGAACTTATTGATTTATTCACTGGTTGAAATGAGATTCTTGAAATGTTTAATACATGCTTGGTTTATAGTCCCATAGAAGTACAATGAATTTTTTTTTTGTTAGAATTTATGATGACAGATGGGTTATTCAGATAAGGGTTGCATATGTGTATTGGATATTTGAGCATCCCTCTAAAAGTGTGTAATGGTAACTTTAATTTGATAATATTTTGCATTGGATGATCCATTTTGGATTTTAGTATTTACGTACTTAGTAACATTGGATTTATCTATATATGTTTATCATAAATGGAGAGTGAAGTAGTCCTTTCAGACGGAGTCGTGTAAATGAAGTTTAGATAAAAAGTGTGACAGCTGCACCATATTGGATATGGGGGTTGACTAAGTAAAGACCCCCCCATATTGAATATCATTGATGATGAGAATTTTATACCAAGTAATAGTCCAACAGAAAAACAGTAACTTAAGTGGCGCACACCCTTTCCAAATGTTCACCCAATCAAAAGAGACAAGCGGCCTGTCATAGGAATTTGTAAAGAGAATTTAAAGGTGACTACACCTCTTTTGACCCCACTGTCCATATATTCTCCTATTCCCATCTCCCACCTGACTCGACCAAATGGTGCACCTGAATCGACCCGATGCCCAACCCGATAAAAGCATTGCAATTGGCTCAAAAACAGCACCGAGAGGACTATCACCAAGCAAGCATTGTCCCAAAACGTGTTATGACCAACGGACGCCCATCTGAAGTTCATGCATTTGTCAAATGATGTGTTGACAAAGCACACCCCTCTCCACACAAAGCAGAACCTTCATACCTCTTCAGAGAAGAAACCTCCATTTCATTCTGTGTCAGACTATACTTGGCCTTAAGGACACTAACCCAGTTCGATCAGATTTTTGCCCCTATTCTCCACAGTCATTTGCCAATAAGAGCTGAGTTCATTTCTTTCTGTGACAGCTCGAATTTCCGCGCTCGAATATCCGTGCCATCAGGATCATGCTCTAGATGATTCCCGGGACAAATCATAGAGTGTCTGCTCGTCTAGCGAAAATCAGAGCAGACACTGTCCAGTAGTGGCAGATCGAGTCATTATATATGACTTTAAATGAAAGAAGAAATAAATAATACATCTATATATATATCAAAAGAATATACATCCTCAAAAAAGAACCAAGAAGAACCACTGGTGATGGACATCCATCACCCAAACAATGGTTCCTGATAGTGGTTCCTATAGAATGTATAATAATACAAGTAAAAATATCTATAGAAAGTAAATACAGAAAGTGGCCACCAGGCATACAATAATCCAGAGTATCATACAAAAATCCCTAAAATAAACGATAAACTAGTACCCAGACAGCTAATAGAACTCGTCAGCTAGGGTATCAGTATCCTCCTCCTCAGCCTCAGCCTCTGGATCAGGCTGGTAGTCGGATCACTTTCGGTGCCGGGAGCTCTAGCCTCGGAATCTATAATTGTTGTAGAAAATATGGTGAGCTAACCATCTAAGCTCAGTAGAAGAATTCCAGTTAAAATTGCATCTTAATTATAAAACATGATTGCAGAAGATATTGACAGAATTGAACAGATGCAAGCAGATGTTTCAGATATGCAGAATTTATCAAAGCAGGCAGAACTTATTAGAGTTTACAGATGTTATGTATACAGTGTTTAATAACTTAGAATAGTAAACTTAAGTAACTCCCGTGAGTATAGTACGTGGTAGCCAGATTTGGTCCGATGGGTAATCCCGACCATCGTCGTTCACATGAACAATTTCAGGAATGCAACAAAGCCTCAACTATGGAGTGTAATTGTGCAGAGAATTTCCAAGTAGATGCACGATTGTGCCAGACACGAAATATATCGTCGAGTCGGTGGGATTCGTCAGATTAATAAACCTCAAATCACATGCAGACATATTATAATTAACGAAAATCAGGTGACAGATGACAGGTGTCAGATAGCAGGAGTCAGATATAATAGGGTTTTCACACATAATGCTAAACATGATTGGAAAGTAAAATCAGACTATGCAATCGAATGCAAAAAATTTAGAATCCATGAGATCAAGAATAAATATAATTTTAGTTGAATTCCCCTACCTCAGGTCAGACCTTTCTAAGTAAATCTAAAGCTTTTCTGAATGTCAAGGTTTGATCCTAAACTATAAATATAGTTGTAATAGCCCGAAAAAATTACGCTAAACTGTGACCTTGGGATCCGTGCCCGATCGGTCATAGGTTTGACCAAATACAAGTCCAATAGTTAGTATGGGGTGTGATGAACGGATGAGATGTGATGGATTGAGTGTCTATGTGGTGCATGATGGAAAATGTGAGGTCACATACACCTACTGCGGTGTATGTGCTCAACACACAAGTTAGAGGGAAGATAAAAGGGTTTAATAGCGCTAGTTTCTCTTTTAATTGGTTGATTGAGAGAGAGCAAAGAAGAGAGAGAGAAGGAGACTATAGTTAATGCAAGGAGTAAATGCTAGTTGAAGGGGAGGGATTCGAGCAATAAACGTCAGATTCGACGCGAGGGATCTGCTCGAAGCAAAGCTGGAAACCCTAGCCTTTCCAATCGCTCACCTTAATCAATTTGAGATTGATTCAAGGTAAAACTTTGTGAATAAAATGCATAGGTTGTAGAGGTTAAATTGTAGTTAAAAATGGTTTAAATCATAGGATAATGGTTTAGAAAAAATAGGGAAAAAAGTGTGGAAAAAGATTGGGAAGAGCAGCTCAAAAAGGGGAAGAATCTGGCAATTTCGATTAATCGAAATTGGGTTTCGATTAATCAAAATTGGCCAAGAAGTTGAAAAGTCAGAGGACCCCGATTTCGATTAATCGAATTGAGTTTCAATTAATCAACTCTGGTCTTCGATTAATCAATTTGGGTATCGATTAATCGACTGGGAACCTCTAGTGGACCTCAGGGGCTGGAGGAAAGGACTTGGGGAAAAATCGACTAATCGAAATGGGATTTCGATTAATCGATTTCAAATTTCGATTAATCGATTTGGGATCGATTAATCGATTTTGGAAATTCGATTACTCGAGTTGAGAATCGACAGATAGAATGGAGAATTTCGATTAATCGAATTGGGTTTCGATTAATCGAATGGGAATCTCGATTAATCGATTTTAGAATCGATTAATCGATATTGACTTTCGATTAATCGATTTTGGAAATCAATTAATCGAATCAGATTTGATTAATCGATTTTGGAGTTCGATTAATCGACTGTGCTAAATTCCGTTGACTTTTGAGTTTGACTTTAAGCTTCATGGAGGGTCTTGGACCTCCTTTATTGCATCCTTGGTGATGTGTTTCACATGTTATGTGGTACCATAGGTGGTACGTGTGAGCTAGTGCACAAGGAGCCACGTGGGTCCTTGATGCATTGATCGAACGAAGACTTGAGGTAGGGAACACCTTGAACATGTACTTTATTTTACAAGAGCATGTATATAGTGATATAGAATTCAAATTCAAATGTTTTATTGCTTAAGAATTGTGAAAAGTGTGTGTGTGTGACATCCATAAGAGTAATTATAATGAGCCATCCCCAGGGGATGAAGAAGTAAAGAGATAAGAGCATCAGGTGTGATGCAAGTGAATGGATACATCCCAGGGATGTATCCAATATTGAATCATATTTGATAGGGCCTAACTGATATAAGATAGCACACTTACACGGTGAATAACTATATGCAAGGCACCGATATTTTTGTTATTTGAGGTTTGATAGGGTACCCCACCGATGTGGCAGGATATCCACAACTGACACGGCAGGATATCCGTGACCGATACGGCGGCGAAATCGTAAGCCAGTACGGAGGCTTATCCGCACATAGTAAGCACACCCCAGGGGTGTTGATTTGAGACAAGTGAAACCCCGCCACCAATCCCCAGGGGAAAGGGGCTTGGGTACCATATTGTATTCCCAAGGAATACGTTAAAAGTGTCTATATAGATGACGATGATGGGTATCTCATCGGGGCTCGATGCTATATTGCTCGGGGATTACTTAAGTTGAAAGTTTAAGTTTTGCTTTAGGCCTTTTCAGCATCATTCATGAGTAAACTACGATAAAATGTAATACTTTTTAATTGCTTTTCATCATAATTGCATAGACACATCATGCATGGCATATCATGGAATATATGTGAGTAATAATTTATATGTTCAATGTTTTGTTCCCTATTGAGCTAGGATGTAGCTCACCCTATAGACTATACGTCGTCGAGGTCCACTACTGGCGTGGCCGAGGCTTGGAGACGACCGGTGAGTCGGACCTTGCGGCCGGAGACGAGTTGGAGCCACCTCCTGAGGACTTCTTCTAGAGGACTCCGTTGTGCCGCTTTGAGGGCTTTTGAGAGAGATTTGTACGGCATGGTATGTCAAGCCTTGTTTTGGTTAAACCATGTATATATTGAGTTTGGGATTATTCTTTTGGGGCGAACCATCCGTGATGATTGCTATCATCAATGGTTCGGATCGATTCTCCATTCATGCAGAGGCATGAGGGTAGAACTGTCTTTTAGAGAATTGCTTTAATATAGATTTAAATTCCGCAGTTTCATTTATTATTTCATTTTATGCTTGATATGCCAATGTTCCGTGCTTAGCTGAGGGGCACGGTCAAGATGATCGTGCTGATGGCACGGGTTTTGGGGTGTCAAAATCCGAGCTGTCACAGTTGGTATCAAAGCCGTTTTCTTTTAGCAATTCTGACAATTGTTCTTTCGTCAGAACATAGGGGCTTCTGCTAATGAAACTTTAGTTTCAAATGCAGCCGCAAATGTCATCTAGAGGAAGAGGCCGACTAAGGGGAGGCCAACAGAGGAGTCTACGTAATGGAGATGATTACATCTCTCCTACTAATAGAGTGCCTTTAGGAGGTACTGAGGCCCCAGGGGGCAGTAGTAGTAGACAGCATGATGAAGAGGATCGAGATCGGCAGGATCAAGATCTAAGAGAATAAGAGAGAGTGAGAGAAAGACAAGAAGATAGAGAGGAGCGACAAAGGATGATGCACACTATGGAGACTATGGCAGCTGCCATGGCACAACAAGCCGCATCCTTTGCAGCTCATGCATCAAGAGAACAGCAGCCACCTACACCACCTGTAGGACCTGCGCTGCCTGTGCCCTCATCTTTTACAGAGTTTAGGAGGATGAGACCTCCTTCATTTTCTGGGCAGGCAGACACAATGGCCGCTGAGAACTGGCTTATGGAGATGGAGAAAGTCTTTAGCGTGCTGACATGCACGGAAGATGAGAGTGTGAGATGGGCAGCTTATATGTTGGATGGGGAGGCTGGGCCTTGGTGGAAGTCCGTGATACGGACTCGGGCTCAGGAGACCCCAGAGTTGCCTTGGACTTGGGAGGAGTTTGTTGAGGAGTTCAACAAACAATATTTTCCGGAAGTGGTGAGGAATTAGCTTGAAATACAATTTCTACAATTAGTGCAAGGGAGAATGACAGTGAGAGAGTATGGGGTAGAGTTTCTACAACTTAACCGTTTTGCTCCGGATTACGTCGCTACCGACGTGGTGAAATCCAAGAGGTTTCAGCAAGGTTTGAAGCCTGAGGTTAGGGGAGGCATAGCTCCATTTCAGCTGAGGACCTATGAAGAGGTCATGAGTAAGGCATTGGTTGTGGAAGAAGAAAATACAAATAGATATAGACAGAGGGAGCAGCAGAGAGGAGGAAATGAACAAGGAAGGACGGGGACCTACGAACCGGTGAACAAAAAGCCAAGGTTCATGGCCCAAAATCAGAGACCACAGTTTCAGGGAGGTTTTGGAAGGCTGGCGCAACAACAACACCAACAGAGGTTTCCATTACTTGCGTCGGGGAGACCTTTACGCTATGAGAGCCCTGCCATGTCTACTGGTGCCACTATCACACAGGGTTCTCGTACTGTTTCTTCCGTGCCTCGAGAGATTTACGCCAAGTGTGGCAAGCCTCATAGGACAGTGGATTGCAGATCAGGAACAAGGGGTTGTTTCCGATGTGGCAAGGTGGGCCACTTGATCAAGGATTGCCTCGAGATGGATAAAAGAAAGACGGTTTCAGTTACAACACCACGACCCATTCAAGCAAGGAAGCCGATCGTTCAGGGGAGAGCCTATGCAGTCACTGCTCAGGAAGCAGGGAACGTGCATGACGTCATCCAAGGTGAGACCCTTTTAAATTAAAGAAAATCCCGTTTCATTAAAAAAATTTAGATAGAGAAGGTGCATGCATTTGGAATGGTATAGATTCCTTTTCTCAATACTAAATCTATATGTGAATTAAGGGTGTATTTTGATGTGCAAATTATTGTATGTATGTATGTATACTATAGGTACTTTAACTATATATGAAAAAGGATGCTTCGTTGGATATGACGCTTGAGTGTTGATAGACCCAGGGTCTACCCACTCATTCGTCACTCCACATTTCGCCAAGAAGATGAAGATTGTTCCAGAGGCGTTGGATTTCGTCCTATCTGTGTCTATTCCGACTGGAGAGTTAGTAGACACGGAGTTAGCTTGCAAATCCATCATTGTAGCAGTTCGAGACTTAGAGGTGCATGAATTGGAAGCAAAGTTGATACTGTTAGACATGCAAGGGTTCGATGTGATCCTTAGCATGGACTGGTTGGCGCAGCATTGTACAACCGTCGATTGCAAGAATAAGGTAGTCATTTTCAGACCCAACACAAGAAGATCATTTCGGTTTCAAGGAGTGAGGTCGTCATCTGTGCCACTGATCTCAGCAGTAAGGGCCGAGAAAATGATCAAGAAGGGTTGCAGTGGATACTTGGCTTTCTTAAAGGAGGACAAGGAAGAACAGAATGTCATTTCTGAGATAGCAGTTGTGCGAGACTTTGTCGACGTGTTTCCAGAGGAATTGCCTGGATTACCTCCAGAAAGGGAAGTAGAATTCGCCATTGACTTAGCACCAGGAATGGACCCTATTTCGAAAGTGCCTTATAGAATGGCTCCTGCTGAGTTAAAGGAGTTAAAGGAACAACTGCAAGAACTTATGGACAAGGGATTTGTTAGACCGAGCGTGTCTCCATGGGGAGCACCGGTCTTGTTTGTCAAGAAGAAGGATGGGTCAATGCGACTATGCATTGACTATCGACAATTGAACAAACTCACTGTGAAGAACCGCTACCCTTTGCCTAGAATTGATGATCTATTCGACCAACTGCAAGGAGCAAGGTATTTTTCCAAGATCGACCTGAGATCTGGATATCATCGATTCTTGAGTCAAAGGCGAGAGAGGACATCGGAAGGCGACTTTAGGACACGGTATGGACACTATGAATTCCTTGTGATGCCGTTTGGATTGACGAATGCTCCAGCGTCGTTTATGGATCTGATGAACCGAGTGTTTAAATCGCACTTGGACTCCTGCGTCGTAGTGTTTGTTGATGATATTTTGATATACTCCAAATCCAAGACGAAACACGAAGAACATTTGAGGATTTCTCTACAGACGCTACGTGAACACCAATTGTACGCCAAACTCAGCAAATGTGAGTTTTGGTTGGAAGAGGTTAGCTTTTTGGGACATGTCGTCTCAAAGCATGGTGTCACTGTAGATCCAGCAAAGATAGAAGCAGTGGTTAAATGGGACCAAAGACAAGGGACCGATGTCCCAAGTTTTCTGGGCTTAGAGCTATTATCGACGCTTTACGAGGGGTTTTCAAAGATATCGGGACCTCTCACAAAGCTGACACGAAAAGATTCAAGGTTTGAGTGGAGTGAGGCATGTGAGAGGAGTTTTCAAGAACTCAAAACGAGACTCACTTCGGCTCCAATGTTAGCGATTCCTTCAGGCAGTGGAGGATACGCCGTGTACAGCGACGCGTCATACAATGGCCTTGGTTGTGTACTCAACCAACACAAGAAGGTGATAGCTTACGGATCAAGACAGCTGAAAGAACACGAGAAAAATTACCTGACTCATGACTTGGAACTGGCAGCAGTCATTTTTGCGCTGAAGATTTGGAGACATTACTTGTATGGTGAGACTTTTGAAATTTTCACCGATCATAAGAGCCTCCAATACCTGTTTACACAGAAAGACCTCAACATGAGACAGCGCAGGTGGATGAAATTCCTCAAGGATTACGATTGCTCCATACAATACCATCCAGGTAAGGCGAATGTAGTAGCCGATGCATTGAGTCGGAAAGGTTCAGCTCAGTTAGCTTGTTTGGTTTTGGGTATGCACCGATGGAAATTATTGGAAGACCTGGCATTCTACGATGCGAACATTGAGTCAAAAGCCACCGGATCCTTTTTGGCTAACATATCGGTAAAGCCAGTGATATTTGAGCATATCTACGATCTACAAATGAAAGATCCAGCATTAACAAAGATTCATCAAGACGTGAGTGAAGGCATCAGGTCGGACTTCTCGGTTAAAGAAGATGGTTCTTTATTGTTTAAGGGCCGTCTCTGCATTCCGGACAATACCGATCTAAGACAAACAATTCTTGATGAGGCCCATAAGTCAAATTATGCTATCCACCCTGGTAGCACCAAGATGTACCAAGACTTGAAGCAAGACGTGGCCGAGTACGTGTCACGGTGTTTGACTTGTCAGCAAGTGAAGGTTGATCATAGACATCCTGTTGGACTATTGCAACCTTTACCAATCCTAGAATGGAAGTGGGAATCGATCTCAATGGATTTCATTGTTGGATTGCCCCGTACTGCCAAGAGACACAATGCCATTTGGGTCGTCGTGGACCGATTGACCAAATCAGCGCACTTTTTGCCATACAATACTACGTATCTGACGGGAAGGCGGAGACTTATACATGAAGGAGATTGTAAGATTACATGGGATTCCAAGCAGCATAGTTTCAGATCGTGATCCACTATATACATCCAAGTTTTGGAAGAAATTTCAAGAAGGAATGGGAACACGACTAGACTTTAGTTCAGCTTTCCATCCTCAAACTGATGGGCAGACAGAGCGAGTGAACCAAGTAATAGAAGACATGCTCAGAGCGTGCATGCTTGATATGCAAGGATACTGGGATGAGTATCTACTGATGCTCGAATTCGCATACAACAACAGTTTCCAAACGAGCATTGGCATGGCACCGTATGAAGCTCTGTATGGACGACGATGCAAATCACCCCTCAATTGGGAGGAAACAGGTGAGAAATTTGTTTTAGGGCCAAATCTACTTGAAGACAATGCCACCGTTGTTCGAATCATCAGAGAAAGGCTGAAGTCAGCACAGAGTAGACAGCAAAGTTACGCCGACATGAAGCGGACTAGTGTCGACTATAAAGTGGGTGAGCACGTGTTTGTGAAAGTGTCACCTATGAAAGGCGTAATGAGATTTGGCAAGAGAGGGAAGTTAAGCCCACGTTATGTTGGACCATTTGAAATTTTGGGACGCGTAGGTGAAGTTGCGTATCGCATTGGTTTACCACCGCTGTTTGATCGAGTACATAACGTTTTCCACATATCGATGCTCAAAAAGTATGTGAATGATCCGTCTCATGTGTTAGGAAAACAACCTACGGAGATGTGTGAGGACATGAGCACGATAGAGGAACCTGTGGAAATCTTGGATCGAAAGGAACAAATCAAGACTAAAGTGATTCCCTTAGTGCTTGTTCGGTGGAACAATCATCCAAAAGAAGAGGCTACTTGGGAACAAGAGGCCGATGTGAAGGAACAATATCCAGCCTTGTTTCCAACGACGTGAGAATCCAATGTAAACCACAAACATGTTTGTGGAATCTCCACGATACTTGTAATTCAATGGAAGTTTTGATCAAAGTATGATTTAACGACCAGATTTTTATGCACATGACCAAGTGTATGTGTTTTTATGGAACTATGAACCACTTGATGACATAAACTACCAAAAGAAATTAAAGAACCAAGGAAATTGAAAATCTACAGAAATTGGGCAAAACCGATTAATCGAATTTCAAATCGATTAATTGATTTGGAATTTTGATTAATCGATTTTGTTCGATTGGTCGACTGGCACCTGCCAGTGACTGGAAATTTGAAAAAGAGTTAGAACAGACATAGAATGCAATTTCGATTGATCTAGTTATAATTTCGATTAATCGATTTGGGATCGATTAATCAATTTTGGAAATTCGATTAATTGATTTGGGATTTCGATTAATCAAACTGGAAATTCGATTGATCGAATTACTAAAGGGACTTGGAAGAAATATGAAGTCAGAGGAACGACTTCGATTAATCGAAGTGAAATTCGATTAATCGAAGTGGAATTCGATTAATCGAAGTGGAATTCGATTAATCGAATAACTTAAAGAATCCTGAAAATTTTGGAAGTTACTGTACGATTTCGATTAATCGAAGTGAATTTTGATTAATCGATTTTGAAATTTCGATTAATCGAAATGGATTTCGATTAATCGACTGGCTCGCGCTAGTGAGCTAAAAAACTTAAAATTTGAAACAGATACGATTTCGATTAATCGAAATGGTTTCAATTAATCAAATTTGACTTTCGATTAATCGATTTGGGAAATCGATTAATCGATTTTACGCGGCTAAACCTAGTTTGAAATCTCGATTAATAGATTCTAGATTTCGATTAATCGAGCCGAGGCCTATATATTGAAATTTAGGGATTTTTCTTCCCATTCGAATCATTTGCACTTGAGTTCTTCGAGCGCCCTTTTCTTCTTCCTCTCCGGCCATCCATCCGTGCTAGGGTTTTTTGTGCTTTCTTCGTCGCTTTCCGATCGAGATCGCCCATTTTCTCATCGAAACCTAAGGTAAACCCTAGATTTGTACTTTTCCTTCAATTTGAGCTCTAAAAACCCTAGATTCTTACTATTTTACCCACCATGCCACCCAAGACCCGATTGTCTTCAAAGAAGGCAACCTCTAAATTGTCGGTTAGGCGTAAGAACGCCGCACCACCACCACCTACCCCATCGCCGGTGAGGACTCCGTCACCGTCGACATCGGAGACCACCTCCGATTCGACAAGCCACGTCTCTGTGAAGTCTTCCGAAGTCCACTCCCATGCCCCCACCACCCACTAATGTGGTACAACCAAATGAATGGTGGGCGGCCAAGACCTTCGAGGTCGAATACGTTATTGACCCAACCCTATTTACAAATCCTGATGTACCGGGCGAGACCCAATGGGCTCGAAACTACCTCAACAACGCCGGTCTCGGCAACCTTCTCAAACCAATCCGGGGTTCTTACTACCCTAGACTGGTTAGACTATTCTACCAAGGGCTTGTGGACGGCCCGACCGACAATATGATCAAGACCACCATAGAGGGTCGAGACTACACGATCACTCGTCGTCACATACACGAGGTGCTTGAATGCTACCTCGATTTTACCCCAGAGACCACCCTATTCCCACCCTTCGAGGAGGACCCCCGCTTTGAGGAAGTCATGACCCGCATGACCAATGGTAAAAAGGGGTCGGGCTCCTCCATAAAGAGGGTTGACCTTCCCCACTACATGTGGATGCTCGATTCGGTGATCAAGTGTAACCTTTACCCAATGCGCCACGACACCGAGCGCGTAGACCGAGTGCAACACGCACTCTACGCGACCTTCTGTGGCCGATGGTTCGACGCCACCATGGTCATCCTTGAGGGGATGAGGTACATCAAGGGCAAATTGATGAAGGGCAACCTCCGGCCCAAGGAGAAGATGCCCTATGCTCGCCTCATCTCGAGCATGTTGGAGTGCTACTCCAACGATCCCTCTTACATCATCTCACCTCACGAGGTGAGGGCTACGGACTGCGTGAAGACGTTCTCAAAGTCTTCATGGACCCGTAGCTACAATCTGCTCAAGCGGACCCTACCGGCTCCGGGTCCCGCTCCGGCAGCAGCAGCAGCAGCAGTCGCACCGCCACCACCCCCACCACCACAGCAGGACCCACCCATGGGTGGGGCACACCTGCCCAGGCCGAGCCTTGATGGAAGGGCCACCTCTCACACAGCCTCACCAACACCGTGACCCACTCACTGCACCGCTACACCCACCTCATCCTCTGGCCGTGCCTTGCCCTCATGGGGCCGACCATCGAGGAGGTGTTGGCCCGTATGGAGGCCAACAATGAAAGGATGAACCGGAGGATGGACTTCCTTCTATTCCACACCCTCCGCCACATCTACCCTACAGACTACCGTCGCTACCTCACCCAGGAGGAGGAGTGGACAGCCGGACGCACAGCCTTCCACCGGGGACCCGTTTTCCATCCTACCACAGCCACTACCGACGCGGCTCCTTCCACATCTACATCCGCTCCACCGACCGAGACGTCACAGCCACAGCCGCCGCTACCTCCGACTAGCCAGCCAGCACAGTCTCCACCACCATCGTCACAGCCCGCTCCAGTACCCGACCAGCCTGGCGAGGGGACAGCCTGAGTCTTCTATATATTTAGAGTCGTCATTGTATACCTGTAGATTATTTTTGTACGCCAACTTATCTGGCATTGTAAATTTCCAAATTCTAAATATAAATCAAACTTTTTGGTAGCAATTGTTTCATTTTGTTAATGTACTTCCATGCTTGTATTGGTAAATACCTAAATGCGTCCTAGTAAACGGGACCACCTCACCTGAGAGTGTGGGGGGGGGGGGGAGAGAGACCCAAACCGTCGAACCTTGGGTTATTTTTGAGGACGAAAATTCCCAAGGTGGGGTGTGATGAACGGATGAGATGTGATGGGTTGAGTGTCTATGTGGTGCATGATGGAAAATGCGAGGTCACATACACCTACTGCGGTGCATGTGCTCAACACACAAGTTAGAGGGAAGATAAAAGGGTTTAATAGCCCTAGTTTCTCTTTTAATTAGTTGATTGAGAGAGAGCAAAGAAGAGAGAGAGGAGACCATAGTTAATGCAAGGAGTAAATGCTAGTTGAAGGGGAGGGATTCGAGCAATAAACGTCGGATTCGACGCGAGGGATCCGCTCGAAGCAAAGCTGGAAACCCTAGCCTTTCCAACCGCTCAACTTAATCAATTTGAGATTGATTCACGGTAAAACTTTGTGAATAAAATGCATAGGTTGTAGAGGTTAAATTGTAGTTAAAAATGGTTTAAATCATAGGATAATGGTTTAGAAAAAATAGGGAAAAAAGTGTGGAAAAAGATTGGGCAAAAGGAAGAATAAATTTTGATTAATCAAAATTGCGTTTCGATTAATCGAAATTGGCCAAGAAGTTGAAAAGTCAGAGGACCCCGATTTCGATTAATCGAATTGGGTTTCGATTAATCGACTCTGGTCTTCGATTAATCGATTTGGGTATTGATTAATCGACTGGGAACCTCCAGTGGACCCCAGGGGCTGGAGGAAAGGACTTGGGGAAAAATCGACTAATCGAAATGGGATTTCGATTAATCGATTTCAAATTTCGATTAATTGATTTGGGATCGATTATTCGATTTTGGAAATTCGATTACTCGAGTTGAGAATCGACAGATAGAATGGAGAATTTCGATTAATCAAATTGGGTTTCGATTAATCGAATGGGAATCTCGATTAATCGATTTGAGAATCGATTAATCGATATTGACTTTCGATTAATCGATTTTGGAAATCGATTAATCGAATCTGATTCGATTAATCGATTTTGGAGTTCGATTAATCGACTGTGCTAAATTCTGTTGACTTTTGAGTTTGACTTTAAGCTTCATGGAGGGTCTTGGACCTCCTTTATTGCATCCTTGGTGATGTGTTTCACATGTTATGTGGTACCATAGGTGGTACGTGTGAGCTAGTGCACAAGGAGCCACGTGGGAGCTTGATGCATTGATCGAACGAAGACTTGAGGTAGGGAACACCTTGAACATGTACTTTATTTTACAAGAGCATGTATGTAGTGATATAGAATTAAAATTCAAATGTTTTATTGCTTAAGAATTGTGAAAAGTGTGTGTGTGTGTGACATCCATAAGAGTAATTATAATGAGCCATCCCCAGGGGATGAAGAAGTAAAGAGATAAGAGCATCAGGTGTGACGCAAGTGAATGGATACATCCCAGGGATGTATCCAAGATTGAATCATGTTTGATAGGGCCTAACTGATATAAGATAGCACACTTACACGGTGAATAACTATATATAAGACACCGATATTTTTATTATTTGAGGTTTGATAGGGTACCCCACCGACGTGGTGGGATATCCACGACTGACACGGCAGGATATCCGTGACCGATATGGCGGCCAAACCGTAAGCCAGTGCGGAGGCTTATCCGCACATAGTAAGCACACCCCAGGGGTGTTGATTTGAGACAAGTGAAACCCCACCACCAATCCCCAGGGGAAAGGGGCTTGGGTACCATATTGTATTCCCAGGGAATACGTTAAAAGTATCTATATAGATGACGATGATGGGTATCTCATCGGGGCTCGATGCTATATTGCTCGGGGATTACTTAAGTTGAAAGTTTAAGTTTTGCGTTAGGCCTTTTCAGCATCATTCATGAGTAAATAAAAGACACGAGTAAACTACCAGTAAAATGTAATACTTTTTAACTGTTTTAGCAGTAATTGCATAGACACATCATGCATGTCATATCATGGAATATATGTGAGTAATAATTTATATGTTCAACTGTGTTTTGTTCCCTATTGAGCTAGGATGTAGCTCACCTATAGTACTATCGTGAGTCCACTACTAGCGAGGCCGAGGCTTGAGGAGACCGATGAGTCGGACCTTGCCGGAGGCAGTTGGAGCCACCTCCTGAGGACTTCTTCTAGAGGACTCCGTTGTGCCGCTTTGAGGGCTTTTGAGAGAGATTTGTACGGCTTGGTATATCAAGCCTTGTTTTGGTTAAACCATGTATATATTGAGTTTGAGATTATTCTTTTGGGGCGAACCATCCGTGATGATTGCTATCATCGATGGTTCGGATCGGTTCTCCATTCATGCAGAGGTATGAGGGTAGAACTGTCTTTTGGAGAATTGCTTTAATATAGATTTAAATTCTGCAGTTTTATTTATTATTTTATTTTATGCTTGATATGCCAATGTTCTGTGCTTAGCTGAGGGGCACAGTCAAGATGATCGTGCTGATGGCACGGGTTTCGGGGTGGCGAAATCTGGGCTGTCACAATAGTACACTAGGTGTCAGGTACGTTAGACCACTAACTGGCACTGTGTCCAACAGCGTTAAATTTACAAAACCCAAATAGGTCAAAAATAGGGGTGATTGATCGATCAACAGCCTTGATTGATCGATCAATCCCTCTCTTTGATCGATCAATGACTTCATTGATCGATCAACCCTTCATAAAAGTCTCAGGTGACTAGGGTTACTTGATCGATCAATTGCCTTGATTGATCGATCACCTCTTCTCATTAATCGATCAATGCTTCAATTGATCGATCAATAGCTTCTACTCATCACATTATGACAGAGGAAAATTGATTGATCATCAGCTTAGTTTATCGATCAATCCGTCTCATTGATCGATCACCAACCCAAATTTTTAAATTTACCTCTTCCTGTTCTCATTCTCACTTTATATAGATTGATCAATCATTGCCCTTATTGATCGATCAATTCATGCCATTGATTGATCAATACCCTTATTGATTGATCAATCTTTGCCATTGATCGATCATTCTTTCTGTGATCGATCAATGCCTCTCGGGCACTGAACTTCCAGAAAACTACCTCTACTGTTCCCACTTTATTTTTATACAAATTGATCGATCAATGCTTCTCATTGATCGATCAACCCAGTATTGATGGATCAATCTTCAGGATTGATCGATCATTAATGACAGTTTCTCTGTCATTAATGGCGGTCACCTATTTTACCCATTTAATCCCTTTCTCATTCGTGGTTTCTAACAACCACCCACACGCACCTATACACATACACATGAGGCTTAAACTTTACCCTTCTTAAATGCAAAAGTTCACCTCTATTTGGGCCCTTTCGGGGTCTTGGCAAACGCAATTCGAAGAGGTTTTGGATTCGACTCTCGTAGTTTATCGCCGGTATGACTTAGACAAGGAGACTATAGGCTCCGGATCAGCATGTAGAGACCTCACACATACCTAGACTAAATGTGAAATCTTCTTATTGAACTCTCCACACCCTAATTTAGATCGACGCATGACCTCAGTTATCCCTAACCCTGTTTCCTCAAAGAACTCAACCTAGCTACAGATTTTTCAGGTCAAGAAGGAAGAGGAAGATGCAAATTAGGTATGCAACCCTTCTTCCTTCTCTTATAAGCTAAGAAACAGAAATATCTTTGATATTTTTATTTCCCCTAACTTAAGCTCCGGTGTGGAGCACCTACACGATCTCTACGGCGTAACACGTTGTATCACCATCTTACAAGACTCGGACTTAAGTGAGAAGTCACACATGACCTCACCTACATGCGGATTAATATTATTTCTTATAATATTAATTTCAAAATTTTAAATATGTCTCAATTTTTGTGTCGAGCACGTACATCGAAACAGTCAGGTTCTTATTCAGAATTTTAGGGTCGTTACATTATCCCCCTATTGGGAATTTTCGTCCTCGAAAATATCAGGGAGGTGGAATGAGTTGCAAAGTGCTGTGTCCTAAAGTTAACAGGCATAACACGGTAGTAAACTAGCAGGCGAGCATAGCAAACAGGCATCATGATATATATATATACAGACAGGAAGTAAATGGAAAGCAAGATACAAAAATATGCATATATCATGATTAAAAGAACAATCACGTAATAACATAGTAAATACCGCCGGACGCCGATGGTCCGCCTTGTGAAGCAGCCGATTTGGGCGTGGTAGCAGCTTACTGAAGTCACGAGATCCACCGATGTCGACGCGTGCATGAGCAATCATCGGTCAAGTGGTGGGCATAAGTCTTATGATGAGCTCGTGCATGCCCTCATGCTAATCCAGCCGACGATGAATCTGACGCTGGAATTCCTCCATCCAACCGCTCGTGAATACGCTAGTTACCCTCCACAAGCTCACGAAGCGTCGCTTCCACGTCCACGGTGGAAGGAGCAAGTCGATGCGATGTGGTGGGATGAGGTGGCCGATGTGGTGTAGTGGGGATAGGTCAAGTAGACACCTCTGGCTAAGGTGGCTGGTCAAGTGGTGCCTCCCCCTCTCCAAGTACTTGCTCGGTGGGCACTGCACCCTCCGCAACGGCAGGCTCAACGGGTTTGGTGGCTCCCTCCTCTCCCTCTGGTAACCGCCTGACCTGAAGGTTGTAACTCTTGGTCTAGTCCTTGAGGTGAAATACCTTCGTGTTGTTGATCATCCGTGGCTCACTGGGAGCCAAACTATATGCCTCGCCTAGAGCAATGTATTGCTCCACCATCTTCGTGATCAGGCGAGCATAGGGAAGCTGTTTCTTGGCCTCGGTCTTTATTTTATCAGACATCAGGTCCCTAGCATTTATGATGCCATCGATAACCAAATCCACCACAGAGAACCAACGGTTCTCAAAGGCGGAAAAGAGTGCCTACTGCACGACGCCAGTCTGTGAGGACTTGTGCAGGAATGGGTTGAGTGCACACTTGATATAGGTATCAAGCATCCACAACTGGTCAGGTAACTGGGCACGTGTGATGGATTGCCCCTTCCCATATTGACCTTGGGTCATCTTGGTGACCACGTCGGGAAAAGGGACGTCTTTAATGTAAGGAGGCCCTAAGCCACAAGTTTCAATGTAGACCGACGTGCACTGTAGGGCAGCCGCTACATGAAACTGGTTGAATTTGTATTCAAACCCGTCAATCGAAGTGACGAGTCGGTATTGGCTATCGCCCCAATGAAGGTTTTGGAAAAATAGCCTCACGATTCGGGGGCAATAAGGATCGTGAAACGGCTCGAGTAGGGATTTCAACTCGAGCTTTTGAATGTATCCCATGGCCTAAGTCATCTCGGGCCGATCCTCATAAAGCATAGAGGCAAATACATATTCGGGGAGGAAGGTTTTGGAAGTCCACCATGAATTGGGGAGTTCGCACTGAATTTGGGTTGGCATGGTCTCTTGGACGGGTGGAACCACCTCCGCATTAAGTGTCACGGGTGGCACGATAGGTTGGGAAACAGGTTCGGGGGATGGTACAGAAGCACGAACCCGGGACGTCGGAAGCTTACGCGAAGCGTTGTTAGTACAGGGTCCCATAGCGTAAAAATACCCAAACTTGATAAAAAAACTCACAAGAAGAGAAAAGGTAGGGTTTACCGATTCGGCCGAGAGAAAATCCAAGCTAAAGGCACTCGGGAAGGAACTTAGGTAGCTGAAATGTCGTCGGAGGGTAGCTCGAATGCAAGGAGTAGAAAATCCTCGTGAACGATCAATGGTGTCAATTGTGCAAAGTGAGGATTAAAACCCCAAGCGTTACTTAAAACGACATGAGTGATCGATCAATGCTGAAATTGATCGATCAATTCTTAAGCAAAATGCCCTAACCCGCTAGCATTGATCGATCACTAACTTATTATTGATCAATCAATGACACATGTATTGATCGATCAATGCACTTATTGATCGATCAATTGTCCACTTTGATCGATCAATACCTTTATTGATCGATCAATCTCCAAAACTGAGCATTAGGCTCCACTTGTCATTGATCGATCACCTCTCTGTGTTGATCGATCAATCACAAAATTGATCGATCAATCAAGACTGTGAGGTGATTTCTTAACATAACCACTTCCTTAATGCAAATGGATCGCACCTCGAAAGTGAGGGTATATGTACCTCACATACCTAACCCGTAATAATAGATTATACGAGTCAAAATATGCTTGTTTACACATGAGAAACACATAATTACTATAAAGAATTTTACACGAAATTCACAGAATTACCTCTCATGTCAGGTAAACAAGTACGGATACTGCTTGCGGATCTCGATTGTGCGCTCCCAAGTAGCTTTGGAAGCTGAATGATTTCTCCACTTTACAAGTACCAGTGGAATCAACTTGGTCCGTAAAACTTGATCTCTATGATCCAAAATCGCGATCGGTTCCTCAATCACCGCTAGGTCCTCTTGCAACTCAATCGGTTGGAAATCCAAGATGTGAGTCGGGTTGCGCACGTAGCGTCATAGCATGGAAACATGAAAGACGTTATGCATGCTCGCCAACTGCGATGGCAAAGCAATTCGATAAGCGACTTCGCCAACCCATCCGAGTACCTCAAAGGGGCCGATATATCGAGGACTCAACTTCCCTTGCTTCCCAAAGCACATAACGCCCTTGGTTGGCGAGATCTTCACAAAGACCTTGTCTGTAATAGCCCTGAAATCTCGAACGAGAATTTGACTGCTTCGATATGCGTGCCCGACATAAAAATCGAGACAAATTTTAAAATTTATAATCAATATTATTAGGAATAAGTTTAAACCGTGGTTAGAGGAAGTTAAGTTTGACTTCGTGTGTATGTACGAGGTTAGGAAGATGTCAATGCGGCACGTTACGCCGTAGCGACCGTGTTCGCGCTTCACACCGGAGTCGAGCTTTGGGTTTAAACTAAAATATCAGAGATATTTTAGTTTTGGGTAGCTTATATGAGAAGGAATAGAACCTAGAAGTTCATTTTCTTCTTCTCCTTCTTACTGTTCTGATATAACCTTAACCCAAGCTTGGGGATGATGGATTGAGTTGCTTTTCAGAGAGCTTTGTGAGATTGAGCTTAGGTTAACGATTACTTGATTTGAGAAGTTGAAATCGACATTGATGAGTCAAACCTTCTCATCGGTGGTGTCCTATCGCTACGTGTCGTTGTGGAACCACAAGCTACTGTCTCCGAGTTAAGAGGGGGTGACGAAGCCCAAATCCTAGATCTGAAACCCTTTTCGGATCGTTTTACTGGAACCTCGAAAAGGCCCAAATAAAGGTGTGCCTGTGTATTTAAATTGGGCAAGATTAAAGCCTTAATACTTGTATTTGTGTGTGTATCAATGGTTGATAGAAACCATTAATGAAAAAGGTCAAAATAAGAAAAATAAGTGACCTCCATTAATGACAGAGATTTGTCATTATTGATCGATCAATACTAGATTGATCGATCAATGGAAGGTGTTGATCGATCAATAAGGGTATTGATCGATCAATTCATATAAGCCTTAAAAGAGAACAGTGGAGTTAGTTTTCTTGGAAGTTCACGACTCGAGGAGTATTGATCGATCAATTCACTAATTAATCGATCAATTTTATGGGTTGATCGATCACAGAGAGAGTGATCGATCAATGTCAAAGATTGATCGATCAATAAGTGTAGTGATCGATCACTTGTGTGAATTGATCTATCAATGAGGGCATTGATCGATCAATCTGTATAAGGTGACAAAAAGAGCAAAATTTGAAAATTTAGGGTATTGATCGATCAATAAGGTCATTGATCGATCAATGAGACAGATTGATTGATCAACTGAGCCAGTGATCAATCAATTTTTCTCTGTCAATGTGTGAAAAAAAGGGGCTATTGATCGATCAATGATGGGAGGTGATCGATCAATAGAGGCTATTGATTGATCAATTAACTCTGTTGCCTGTGAAGGGTTGAGATAGGATTGATCGATCAATGGAGTCATTGATCAATCAAAGAAGAGGATTGATCGATCAATAAAGGTGTTGATCGATCAATCACCCCTGTTTTTGACCTGGTTTGTTTTAGTAAGTTGAACACTACTGGACACTGCGCCAGTTGACTTTCTGACATATTTGACACATAGTATACTACATTTATGGTCTAGGATCAAACCTTTACGCTTTGAAAAGCTTTAGATTTGCTTAGAAAGAGGTCTGACCTGAGGTAGGGGAAAACCAACCTAAACTATTTTTTACTATGATTTCATGATTCTTTCATATTTGCTCCCTGATTTCTGTTTTAACAACCATGTTAACATATCATAAATTTCTATTATCTCTGATTCCTATTTTCTGATTTTGTATTCTGAAACCTGCTCCTGATTTCTGCTATCTGATTTGTGAGGTCTATGTGTATATGTGCTTTGATGATTTAACCAGATGATCCCCACTGACTCGGCAGTATATCCGTGCCTAGCACACTTGTGCATCTGGTTTGTTAATCCCTCGGCACAATTGTACTCCATAGATGAGGCATTGTTGCACCCTGAAATTGTTCATGTGAACGACGATTGGTTGGGGTTTCCTATTGGTAGATTCCTGTTTACTCCGTGTTATATATTCACGGGAGTTTGTTAAGTTAGAAAACATATATAATTTAAGTCACCGATTATATACTTGCATAGCATCTGTTTCTTGTTTAAAGGCTCAATATTTGATCTGATTTTGCCCTGTTTGCACGTTCTGATTTGATTTCCTGCTTTGAGATATCATGTCTTGCATATTCAATATATTTTTAGTTGGGATTCTTCTATTGAGCTAGGATGTAGCTCACCCTATTTTCATTAACAATATAGGTTCTGAGGCTAGAGTTCCTGGCACCGAGAGCGACCCTGACTACCAGCCTGATCAAGAGGCTGAGGCTGAGGACGAGGACACTGACGTCCAAGCGAACGACTTTTATCCTTAGTTTGGGTATACGAGTCTTTTATTTTTGAGATTTTTGTATGAAACTCTGGATTATTGTGTGCATGGTAGCCACTTTCTGTCTTGCATATTCAATATATTTTTAGTTGGGATTCTTCTATTGAGCTAGGATGTAGCTCACTCTATTTTCATTAACAATATAGGTTCTGAGGCTAGAGTTCTCGGCACCGTGAGTGACCCTGACTACCAGCCTGATCAAGAGGCTGAGGCTGAGGACGAGGAGACTGACGTCCAGGCGGACGACTTTTATCCTTAGTTTGGGTATACGAGTCTTTTATTTTTGGGATTTTTGTATGAAACTCTGGATTATTGTGTGCATGGTAGCCACTTTCTGCATTTACTTTTTATAGATATTTTTCTTTTCTTATATTATTATACATTCTATAGGAACCACTATCATGAACCATTGTTTGGGTGATGGATGTTCATCACCAGTGGTTCTTCTTGGTTCCTTTTTGGGAATGTATATCCTTTTGAGATAAATATATATATATATATATATATATATATATACATGTTTTATTTATTGCTTCTTTCTTTTATAAAGCCTTATGTGATGACTCGATCTACCACTGCTGGATAGTGTCTGCTTGATTTCCACTATACGAGCAGACACTTCTTGATTTTTCCTGGGGATCATCTAGAGTATGATCCTGATGGCACGGATTTTCAAGCATGAAAATTCAGGCTGTCACATTTTCGCCGACCTGAAACTCGACGTACGTCCGATGGAGATCGGCATAGCTCTTTTGGCGACTTTGAGCAACCCTCAATCTTTCGTGGATCAACTAAACTATCTCGGTGGTATTGTCCACGATATCAGGTCTCAGAACAAGCTTCTCACCGACTTCTTCCCAATGCAAAGGAGATCTGCATCGTCGTCCATACAAGGCTTTATAAGGCGCCATCCCAATACTCGATTGATAGCTATTATTGTAAGTGAACTCAATCAAAGGTAAATGCTGATCCCATGAACCATGAAAGTTCAACATCATACACGCATCATATCCTCTATGATCTGGTTCACTCTCAGTCTGCCCTTCTGTGTGAGAATGAAATGCTGAGCTGAACTCCAGTTTAGAACCCATGCCTTCTTGAAAATGCTACCAGAATTATGACGTATAGAGCAGATCTCTATCACACATGATGCTGACGGGTATGCCATGTAACTGAACTATCTCCTTCATATACAACTCTGCAAGATTATTGGTTGTATACGTAGTTCTGTATGGCAGGAAATGTGCAGACTTTGTCAGTCTATCTATAATGACCCAGATGGCATTGTTCTTTCTCAATGTGCTCGGCAATCCCAAGATAAAATTCATAGAAATGGCTTCTCATTTCCACTCTGGCACTGGTAACGGTTGTAATAACCCTACTGGATTACGATGGTATACTTTCACCTGCTGGCAGACCAAACATCGAGAAGCATAATCTGCAACATCTTTCTTCAGTCCTCTCCACCAAAAACTTCGCTTGAGATCTTGATACATCTTGGTACTCCCAAGATGTATAGCATATGTCGACTTTTGTGCCTCTTCCAAAATAGTATCCTTAAGATCTTTAGTGTCAAGTATGTACATCCGATCTCTAAATAGCAAGGTACCATCATCCTTGATGGAGAAATCAGGTTTGATCTCGTTGATCACATCTTTTCTAATGGCCATAAGCTCATCATCAATCATCTGGAGCTTATGCATGTTATCAAATAAAGTGAGCCATATCATGATGGTAGCCATCAATGCCCTTGAACCTTTGACGTCAATCAATGTATCGCACAATGCCAGGTCCTCAAGTAGATGCCACCTCTGCACTCTGGTGATAAGATGTGACAACTGAGCTGAAGACTTTCTGCTCAAAGCATCCGCCACAACATTGGCCTTTCCAGGGTGATACTGGATGGAACAATCATAATCCTTTAAGAACTCCATCCATCTGCACTGTCGCATGTTCAAGTCCTTCTGGGTAAACAGATACTTAAGGCTTTTGTGGTCGGTGAAGATGTCAAAGGTCTCACCGTATAAGTAGTGCCTCCATATCTTCAAAGTAAAAATCACCGCTGCTAATTCCAGATCATGCGTAGGATAATTCTTCTCTTGTTCCTTGAGCTGTTTAGAACCGTACACAATAACCTTTTTGTGTTGGTTGAGGACACAACCCAAACCACTGTAAGATGCATCACTGTATATAGCAAAACCTCCTCTTCCAGAAGGTATAGGTAGCACTGGTGCTGTAGTCAGATGCATCTTGAGTTCTTGGAAACTCTTCTCACACTGATCAGTCCAATCAAACTTAGCATTTTTCTTGGTGAGCTGAGTAAGCGAACTTGATAGCTTGGAGAACCCCTTTACAAATCGTCGGTAGTATCCTACTAAACTAAGAAGACTACGGACCTCGGTTACCATTCTCGGCTGTTCCTAATTCACCACCGCCTCAATCTTTGTCGGATCGACCGTTATACCCTTAGCAGAGACGATATGGCCTAAGAAACTAACTTGGTCCAGCCAAAACTCACACTTACTGAGCTTTGCATATAATTTGTACTCTCTGAGGGTCTGTAAAGCCACGTGCAGATGTCCTTCATGTTCCTCCTTTGTCTTGGAATAGACAAGGATATCATCTGTAAAGACAACCACAGACTTATCCAAGTGTGGTTTAAACACTCAGTTCATCAGGTCTATAAAAGATGCAGGAGCGTTCGTCAATCCAAATGACATAACCAAAAATTCATAGTGCCCATATCTGGTTCTGAACGCCGTCTTCTAACATCTTCTGCTTTGACTCTTAGCTGATGATAACCTGACCGCAAGTCAATCTTCGTAAAGAACCTCACTCCTTGTAATTGATCAAACAGATCATCGATTCTAGGGACCGGGTAACGATTCTTAATCGTCAACTTGTTCAACTGTCCATAGTTGATGCACAGACGCATTGAACCATCTTTCTTCCTGACAAATAGTACTAGTGCTCCCCAAGGAGACACACTAGGTCGAATGAACCCTTTGTCAAGCAGTTCTTGCAGTTGCTCCTTTAATTCTTATAATTCTGCTGGAGCCATCCGATAAGGAGCCTTAGACACCGGTTCAGTACCCGAAACTAGATTTATTACAAATTTAATCTCCCGAGCTGGTGGTAATCCTAGTAAATCCTCAGAAAATACATCAGGGTACTTACATGCAACATGAATATCAGATATCACATTAGTCTCTTCTCGTTGCTCTTATAGGAAAGCCATATAACCATTGCATCCATTCTTCATCATCTTTTTAGCTCGAATGGCTGATAACAATGGAGCTACCTTAGACTTCACCCCGAAGAATCTGAATGACCTTTCCTTTGGAAGACGAAAAACTACAACCTTCCGAAGGCAATCGACGCTCGCATGGTAAGCGGATCGCCAGTCCATTCCAAGAATGATGTCAAACCCTTTCATATCTAGCAAAATTAAATCTGCCAGCATCTCGTGACCTTCTACCAACAGAATCACTGATTTACACACTGTGGCTGCATTTACTGAACTTCCCGTAGGAATAGACACCGTCAATATGAACTCTAAGTGCTCAGGAGTGATGCTCAATTCTTTCATAAATTGAGGCCTAACAAATGAGTGTGTAGAACCTGGGTCTACCAAAACTCATGCTCGATGAAAACAAATATCACAACGTTGATATACCTTCATCTCACCTATAATTCAGCCACACAATTAGATCAAGTGCTTACGACGTGTATGTGTAATGTGCATTATCATCATAAATATTTAATCAAAATAATTCTACTTTACTAATTTTCAGTCCATACTACTACAGAATTAATCTTACTTTGAAATTTAATCATACCTTGTATGACATCATTTGATGTCAGAGCATCAGTCGCGGTAACAGCGTACACTCGACCTTGAACCACAGGTCGGGATGATCTCTGTATAGACACTAATCCAGACCGCTCCTTGCCGTCTTTGCTCTCCTCTGGGCAGTTCCTAACCAAGTGGCCCATCTTGCCACACCTGAAGCACGCTCCCGTATCCCTCCCATAATCCTCTATCTTGTGTGGTTTCCCACACTTTGTACATGATACCGCTGGAGTGAATGACGAGACCCTCGAAGATCCCTGCACTACTGACGCTCCACTATCAGAAGAACCAGACGATAGAAATGGTCTGAAAAATATAAGCACTGCTACTCTCTAGTACAAACTCGGCCTGAAGAAATCGCTAGTTGGGAGTGTGTAGGGTATCTCGGAGGTCTAGAGAATCTAGCCCTCTTGTTTTGCTCAGGGTCCTGAGATTGCCCCTGAAAAGACCTCTCCCAACTTTGCTTGTCTTTCCAAGCAAACTGCTTCTGGTTTTCCTCCTCTGCTATGAGAGCCTTGGCCATAACTCTCTCATATGTCTCCATTTCCCACATGGCGATATCTTTCTATAGGTTGTGCCTCAGGCGGAGCTGAAATTTCCGTGCTCTCATCAGCTTAGTGGCTACATGCTGGGGTGCGAACCTAGCCAGTCGATCAAACTCAGCACCGTACTCTCTTCCTGGCATTGTACCCTGCTTTAGCTCTATGAATTTCACCTCCCACTGGTGCCTCACTATTTTCGGAAAGTACTTATTGTAAAATACTGCCGTGAACTCCTCCCAGGTCCATGGAGTGTGAAGAAACTCTCTCGCTCGATTTTATGACACCGATTTCCACTAAGGTCCAGCATCACCATCCAATTTGAAAGTGGCCCAGCGCACTTTCTCTACATCATTGCAGTGAAGCACTTTGAAAAGTTTCTCCATCTCCTCTATCCAACCATCGGCCTCTATGGGATCAATCTGACCCGAGAAGTTAGGAGGTCTCATTCTCCTAAACTCCATGAATCCGCTTGGCTAGTGAGGTGGTCTAGCTGCCTGCTGAGTCAGAGCAGCTGTCTGCTGAGCGACGTTGATAGCCAAAGCTTCCAACACCTGCTCCATTCTATCCTCATTGCCTCTTCTTCCTCCTCTCGCTCCTACCGGAACGGCATTTTCACCCAATACGAACCCCAATCCCCTAGATGTCCCAGCAACATTGGGAATGTCTTGCAAAGGGACCTCTCTCTGTCCTTTTCTACCTCCGCTGCATCCGCCTCTGAACTTAGGGCCCATACTGGTTTGTCATTGTGAAAACAATAACATCGATCAGTACACAGATTGTGAAAACAATCCGACTTGAACCAACAATTCAACCTAAAGCCTAGACACTGATACCAACTGTGATAGCCCGAATTTCTATGCTCGGAAATCTGTGCCATCAGGATCATGCTCTGGATGATCCCTGAGATAAATCACAGAGTGTCTGCTCGTCTAGCAGAAATCAGAGCAGACACTGTCCAGTAGTAGCAGATCGACTCATCATATATGACTTTAAATGAAAGAAGAAATAAACAATGCATGTATATATATATATATATATATATATATATCAAAAGAATATACATCCTCAAAAAGAAACTAAGAAGAACCACTGGTGATGGGCATCCATCACCCAAACAATGGTTCCTGATAGTGGTTCCTATAGAATGTATAATAATACAAGTAAAAACATCTATAGAAAGTAAATACAGAAAGTGACCACCAGGCACACAATAATCCAGAGTATCATATAAAAATCTCCAAAATAAATGATAAACTAGTACCCAGACAGCTAATAGAACTCGTCAGTTGGGGTATCAGTATCCTCCTCCTCAGCCTCAGCCTCTGGATCAGGCTGGTAGTAGGGATCGCTTTCAGTGCCGGGAGCTCTATCCTCGGAACCTATAATTATTGTATAAAATAGGGTGAGCTAACCAGCTAAGCTCAGTAGAAGAATTTCAATTAAAATTGCATCTTAATTGTAAAACATGGTTGCAAAAGATATTGACAGAATTGAACAGATGCAAGCAGATGTTTCAAATATGCAGAATTTATCAAAGCAGGCAGAACTTATTAGAGTTTACATAATATTATGTATACAATGTTTAATGACTTAGAATAGTAAACTTAAGTAACTCCCGTGAGTATAGCACGTGGTAGCCAGATTTGGTTCGATGGGTAATCCCGACCATCCTCATTCACATGAACAATTTCAGGAATGCAACAAAGCCTCAACTATGGAGTGAAACTGTGCAGAGGATTTTTAAGCAGATGCACGATTGTGCCAGACACGGATATACCGCCGAGTCGGTGGGATTCGTCAGATTAATAAACCTCAAATCACATGCAGACATATTATACTAAACGGAAATCAGGTGGCAGATGACAGGTGTCAGATAGTAGGAGTCAAATATAATAAGGTTTTCACACATATGCTAAACATGGTTGGAAAGTGAAATCAGACTATGCAGTCGAATGCAGAAAATTTGGAATCCATGAGATCAAGAATATATGTAATTTCAGTTGAATTCCCCTACCTCAGGTTAGACCTTTCTAAGCAAATCCAAAGCTTTTCTGAACATCAAGGTCTGATCCTAGACCATAAATATAGTACACTAGGTGTCAGATACGTCAAACCACTAACTGGCACTGTGTCCAACAACGTTAAATTTATAAAACCCAAACAGGTAAAAAATAGGGGTGATTGATCAATCAACAACCTTGATTGATCGATCAATCCCTCTCTTTGATCGATCAATGGCTTCATTGATCGATCAACCCTTCACAAAACTCTTAGGTGACTAGGGTTACTTGATCGATCAATTGCCTTGATTAATCGATCACCTCTTCTCATTGATCGATCAATAGCTTCTACTCATCACATTATGACAGAGGAAAATTTATCGATCATCAGCTTAATTGATCGATCAATCCGTCTCATTGATCGATCACCAACCCAAATTTTTAAATTTGCCTCTTCCTGTTCTCATTCTCTCTTTATATAGATTGATCGATCAATGCCCTTATTGATTGATCAATTCATGCCATTGATCGATCAATACTCTTATTGATCGATCAATCTTTGCCATTGATCAATCATTCTTTCTGTGATCGATCAATCCTCAGAATTAATCGATCAATTAACAAATTGATCGATCAATGCCTCTCGAGCACTGAACTTCCAGAAAACTATCTCTACTGTTCCCACTTTATTTTTATACAAATTGATCGATCAATGCTTCTCATCAATCGATCAACCCAGTATTGATGGATCAATCTTCAAGATTGATCGATCAATAATGACAGTTTCTCTGTCATTAATGGTGGTCACCTATTTTACCTATTTAACCCCTTTCTCATTCATGGTTTCTAACAACCACCCACACACACCTATACACATACACATGAGGCTTAAACTTTACCCTTCTTAAATGCAAAAGCTCACCTCTATTTGGTCCCTTTCAGGGTCTCGGCAAATGCAATTCGAAGAGGTTTCGAATCTGACTCTCGTAGTTTATCACCGGTATGACTCAGACAAGGAGACTATTGGCTCCGGTTCAGCACGCAGAGAGCTCACACATATCTAGACTAAATGTGAAATCGTCATATTGAACTCTCCACACTCTAATTCAGATCGACGCACGACCTTGGTTATCCCTAACCCTGTTTCCTCAAAGAACTCACTCAGAACCCAACCTAGCTACAAATTTTTCAAGTCAAGAAGGAAGAGGAAGATGCAAATTAGGTATGCAACCCTTCTTCCTTCTCTTATAAGCTAAGAAACAGAAATATCTTTGATATTCCTGTTTCTCCTAACTTAAGCTCCGGTGTGGAGCACCTACACGATCTCTACGGCGTAACACGCCGTAACAACGTCTTACAAGACTCGGACTTAAGCGAGAAGTCACACATGACCTCACCTAAATGTGGATTAATATTATTTCTTATAATATTAATTTTAAATTTTTAAATATGTCTTGATTTCTGTGCCGGGCACGCATATTGAAACAATCAGGTTCTTGTTCAGAATTTTAGGGTCATTACACTTTCAGTCTCCTAATACTAAGGTCCCCTGTCCTATTTCAGTAATTTGATCACATCCCATTTAATTAGGTGGATTTTTCTTCAGAAGAGGCAAGTTTGATACAGTCCATCTATCACAGTAGTCATAAGTATTTTCAGTTTAATATGAAATCATCATAAGAAGCATTTAAAAAAAAAATACATGATAATAATGCAATATTTCATTACATTGATGTGACTTGTCAGAAATAGCAAGAGTTTTTCCAGACATTTGTAATTCGTGGTTTAATCAAACAGCATGCTGCTTCTAACGTAGGGATTGCTAAAAGAAAAATTCGGATTCAAAGGAGGAAGGTGGTGATATGACATTACTAATGTTGTGAGAAGCTAGACGCATGGAAATGGGGACTTCCAGGAGAAGATAGATTTAGCCACTGAAAAAGGTTTCAGAAATTGGAACTCATGGACTTGAAACTCAGTCTTGGGATAGGAACTGACCAGCCTCTTTACCAAGATTAATCACATGTCACATAATGTATTGATGACAGTGCAAAAGTGTCAGTTTGTTAGCGCGCACGTGTGTTTGTGTGTACATGAAAAGTGTCAATGCGCATTTCACACATATTTTAGTAATGTTCCTTATGTAATGTTGCATCCTTTGTAAGACCCACAAGAGAAATTGGGGCTCACTGTTCATCGTTCCTTCGTTGTCATCCATCATCCTTGAGATGAATCGTGCATCTCCAGACAGTGACAGTTTGATTTCTGGTTTTGGTGTTGAAAAATGTGGCAGGTTTGAAAATAAATCCTAGTGGATAGACGATTCTCTCAGCAATACGTAGCAGGATTTAATTTGCAGGATTGGGAACGCAGGCAGTGGCCAGGAGGAACTGGTTAGCTCAATTTTTGCAGCGGTATAGAGATGTAAGGTTAAGGTTGTCGGAAAGGATCAGCAGGACTTGCTGTTGCTTACGCACTGGCACCATGGGTAATAAAGATAAGCAGAAATAATTTATCTTGGGAAAGCAAAAACTTTATTTTGTTTCATCCATAGATGAGTTGGTTTCAGATTCTGATAAGGAAGGGGCTACAATTAAGTATGCAGCAGTGGCAGTGTTGATAGAAGCGAGAAGAAAGGTTGGGTTGAGTTACAAAGGGCCGGAGGTGATTAATGCGATTGTTTTCTTGGAATGTTAGAGGTTTGGAGTGCGATGAAAAAAGGGATGAGGTTAAACACGTGATAACTGACTACAAGTTGTTGATTATCATGCTACTGGAGACTAAATGGGAGACCGGTTATGTAAACCGCAGCCACAATATCATAAAATCAGAGTAAGTGATTATCTATATACAATTTCAGAATGTAGGTTTAGTGATTATATTTACACAATTTCATATTATGTAAATTTTTGTTCCTCTTATAGATATCAAACTTTATTAAAAGAAGAATGCATGAAAAAGTGTCCCTAAGGTAGTACGGAGCCCTCAAAAAAATATAACATAGAAAACTAAAGAGAAGATTAGAAGGGGTGATTCCATAGCTGGAGTGAAACCTTGGATAGAAGACTTGACGCGGGACGGGAACCCTAAAATGCGTGAATATGATTTTTAAGCAATTTGTCGAAATTAAATAAAATTATTTCAAGAGTAATCTCATAACTATCACAATACCTTCGGGTTCGTAGAATTTCAGTAGGTAAATTACGCGAGATCCGAATAGGATGTCCAATCCAATGCGCAAGTCTCGTTAGATTTGAGGTGAGATCGGGCCTAGAGATAGGACTCTAGCTTTTCCAGGCTTGGGCATTCGTCTTTGATTCGATATAGATTTTCAAGTTTGAATTAGGGTTATAGAATTGATTAGGTTTGATGGCTCGCATGAAAACTAGGGTTTTGATGGAAGTAGGTTTTGGGTTTTGGATTAGGGATTCAATATGGGTAATGAATTATAAGAGAAAACAAAGAAAATATATTGCAAAGGTAATAAAAGATTAAAGAGAATCGATGGGAATCACTCCCTTGGTCTCACACCAAACCCATCTCGAGACGAAGAACATTCAAGCATAAAGCATTCAAAATATTCAATTAACTCCCTTAAAAAGCGTTTACAAGCCTCTATATATAGGCCACCAATAATTAATTCAAAAATAAAAAGAGTCCTAAAAGAAATAATACTAAAAAGACAGTTTTTCCGTATAAAAATAGAAATTTCATCACTAGGCAAGATCGTCCACGGCCTTGTAAGATGATAGTCTTGTTGCTATGAGACAAGATGCTGATCAGGATGACGTCAGTCTTTGTTCTCTTGATGGTTTCAATCTCATTTTCTCCCTTGAAACTACAGTATTTGGGCTTCTTCTACGTTTCTTCTGACGTCGAAAATTTATTGTGGCCCTAAATCCAAGGCTCCTGAACTTGGCATTCCCTGTCATTCTCCTCCACTCAAAATATTTCATCACCAATGAAACACGCACATGGTATTGATCAAGTGTATCAGAATTCGCACGGTGGAACTCCTTGAAACTAGCCAAACAATCTCGACTCCTGGTGACGTATGATCCTCATCTCGGTTGATTGTAGAAGGATGCACATGGTAAACCTCTGCTTGATGAACCTGATAACGCGGCTCATCAACCCACTCTACCAAATATTTTTGAAGCTTCTCATCAACTCTCCCAGACCCGAAGGAATTCATCCTTGATGAAATATAATCAAGATATCGATCAGGAATATAGGAACTCCGACGGTGAGCTCTCTCATGATTGGTCCATGCACCCTCGGTAGTCGACTTACTAACACTCTGCACCTCATAAATCAGAATCACTCTGCCGCAGGTGAATGCCACAAGATCATCTAAAATTTTCTCAATTACCTCTTTTCTCTGCTTGCTGGGGAAGGGAAGCGGTATCGGCTGCAAACTTGGGAGGGGATTGGGGTTATGAGATGGCTGGAAAGGATTTTCAGGAGGTGGGGTTGAGCTCAGAGAAGGATCACCCATCTTATATTCTTTAAAATGCCTGTGTGTATCAACAGATAATTTACATTGATTGTAGCTTGAATTAATCTTCTGTTTAATTTCAACATGCAATGCAGAATAAGACTCAAAAGTTGACTCACAATAAGACTCGGAATGTGAAGCGGTATGCAACTCGGGACTATGATGTGCAAGCGACTCATATGTAATGGGCTCTGTTGACACTAGTGACTCATGTGTGATCGAATCAAGTGACATTAATGGCTCGGGTGCACTCAGTTCAACCAAAACCAAAGACGTTGGGGTACTCGATTCAATTGACACTAATAGTTCTTGTGTTCCTAGTTCGATGGACCTATGTGTACTTGACCTAACATCACTATTGATAAGGGAAATAGAAGTCTTTTCAACACAAACTAGACTTTCGTCAGCTTCTTTCATCTCCTCTTCACTTATCACGATTCTAGGGTCATGCACTTCCTCTTCTACTTTCATATTTTTCAGCTCCTTAGAACTTTCACTTTTAGTTGATAAATTCAGAGTGGGAAGTTTAATGGAGCACTGGTAAGCAAGTGTCCGAACCCTTGACACTCAAGGCAATCAGGAAACTTATCTGTCTTGGTTTTCAAACCCCGTAGGAGGTGACGGTGTGTGAAAGAAACATATTGTTCAATCAGTTCCACCTTCATGTCCTCCCATGTGGAGATGACTTTATTCTGAAGAGACTCAGTGTGACGTTCTAAGCGAGTCCAAAAAAATTTGGCATTATCCTCCAACTTTGTCTTCACTAACCTAACTTTATACTCATTTGGTACGCCATACCAATCAAAATACTCTTCCACACTAGACAACCACTCCACGAAGGTTTTAGGGTTCGTCTTACCCTCAAAATTTGGGACCTCATTCCGAATAGATTTTAGAAACCTATCGACAGGTTCGTACTTGGGTTCACGATGATAAGAGTATCCCCTAACTCTAGTCTCATCCCCTATTATTAATTGCACACATTTGGACTTTGATGTCCCTAAGGGCATCGACACTCTCGCTCATGCTCATGGTGAACACGACTTACTAACACAGGTGCTAAATGACATGCAAATATGAACCACAATGGATGAGGAATTTTGTCAAACAGTAGACGTGCATACTTTGAACACGAATGCTATAAAATGCAATGAAAATTGAAATATCACACAATATGCCCTAATCTAGAAAAACCTGGCTCTGATACCAAAACTGACGCGGGACGGGAACCCTAAAATGCGTGAATATGATTTTTAATGTGATTTGCCGAAATTAAATAAAATTAATTCAAGAGTAATCTCACAACTATCACGATACCTTCGGGTCCGTAGAATTTCGGTAGGTAAATCACACGAGATCCGAATAGGGTGTCCAATCCAATGCACAAGTCACGTTAGATTTGAGGCGGGATTAGGCCTAGAGATAGGACTCTAACTTTTTCAGGCTTGGGCATTTGTCTTCGATCCGATGTAGATTCACGGGTTCGAACTAGGGTTGTAGAATTGATTAGGTTTGATGGCTCGCATGAAAACTAGAGTCTTTATGGAAATAGGTTTTGGGTTTTAGATTAGAGATTCAATATGGGTAATGGATTATAAGATAAAATAGAGAAAATATATTGTAAAGGTAATAAAAGATCAAAGAGAATCGATAAGAATCACTCCCTTCGTCTCACACCAAACCCATCTTGGGATGAAGAACATTCAAGCATAAAGCATTCAAAATATTCAATTACCTCCTTTAGAAAGTGTTTACAAGCCTCTATATATAAGCCACCAATAATTAATTCAAAATAAAAAGAGTCCTAAAAGAAATAAAACTAACAAGGCAATTTTTTCGCATAAAACAAGAGGCTATATATGTATTTGTCATGCTATGACAAGACGTCATAGGGCTATGGCAAAGACGCTACGGCTATTTGTGGTCTTTGGATAAATACGTCAAGGCTTATTCTCTTAACGGTTTTAGTCTTCTTTTCTCCCTTGAAGCTACGATACTTGGGCTTCCTCTATGCTTCTTCCGACGTCGAAAATCTGTTGTGGTTCCAAATCCAAGGCTCCTGAACTTGGCACTCCCTGTCAAGAATCCTACCACCGAGGACTTGCCTTTCATGTTATTCTTCTCTGAGATCATCCTGGATTGATATTTATGGAGCCACCGACCAAATTACATATAACTCTACAGATTTTTCTTCTTTCAGAATCTTTCAAAATGATGAGATAAGCTTGGATATGGTTCTTCAGCTCCTATTTTTTGGAGTTTGAACCGTCAGCCAACCTTCTCAATCCTCTTCTTCCATTTTTTTTGGTTCTTGATTTTCCTAATAATTTCTTGTAATCCTCAATCGCAATGTAATGTTTGTTTCCTTCTTTGTATTTTCTCAAGAAGAAAAGACGGAAAGGAAAATTGGAGTTGGTTTAATGAAGATCATCTTAAAGTGTTTCAATCTTTAAAAGCATTACCTTGAAGTGTTTCTATCTCTCATTCTAGAACTAGCTTCAATAAAGGGATAGTGTATAAACTTCACAATGAGGAGATTAATCCTTTCCTGTTCATAGAAAATTGTTAACCTTGAGGTCGCAGGTTCAAGCCCAGCTTTCCTATCCAAAAAACAAAATTTAAAAGTTTCCATCCTTCTTTCATAGTTAATCCTAATGAAAGGAATGAGACTCTCAATTAAAAATTATGATGTACGGCCAACGGGTTCCTCTCCATCCAGGTGAACCAGATCAAATGTTAAGCATACAAATAAGTTGTTTTATTATTAATAATCAACTGATTATTTATTTATTTACGTTTGGCCAGTTCATCTCGGTAAGCTGTTAAACTGAGTAAATCAGAGATTAACTTACACCTTAAGTATCCATGTCTCTGGTACAAAAGGACAAAATTACAGATTTTTTGATGCAATGCAAATTACCGTGGATGAATACGTGGAGGCCCTGGATCGGCGTAGGTTCACTCGTTAGAATTTTGTCCACTTGTTAGAATTTTGGGTCAGGCATTAGTACAAATCATGGACCTAAACATCAGAAAATCCTGCGAAGGCCCATTTTGGAATGAAAACGCCCAAATGGTCAATAATCACAACTTTGCCTTGAGGTTCGTGTTTTTTAGAGAAACTCCTTCGTTTAAGGGCCGAAAATAGCAATTTTGCTATTTTAGGAAATAATCTCTTTCGCAATTCCCGAAGATTTATAACTCAGAATTGATCCGTATCGATTTTGGATTGATTCTAATAGGAATATCTTTCCGTCTATAGGCTTATCTCATTTTTGCTACTTTTAGTAATTTTTGCTTTCTTTTTCTATTTAATGGATGTAACCCAAACGAAAAGTTTATTATTGAATATATTGAAATTTCAAGGCCTTCGAGATCTTTGTTTCCCATTTATCTTGGTATTCGTGTGAATCAATAAGAAAGGTAGATGCCCATTAGATTTCTGGTATATCTTCTTAGAAATCAATAGTTCTAGAGGAAGATTGCACTTTAGCACTACATCAGTTGGTAACAGAGCACTAAGATCCAGGGATCATTTATACACCATGCCGCCTAAATGTGGTGGTCGCCGGGAAGTGCCTATTCACGATGTTCACTAGTGCGATGACGTCGCCCGATTGACATGGCAGATAGAGGCACTCACGACCCAAGTGGCCGGTCTCATGGCCAGGGATGAATGACGAACAAACCCAACCCCAGATCGTTCAGAGTACGCAAACGATGAAGAACTTGAGTTCACATATTTGGTGATCCAGAGCCGCCGCGGCAACCTAAAGAGGGGAATTCACGGCGATGGGATGCCGGGTTACCTATAGATATGCCCGAATTCCAAGGTAGCATGCAACCTGAAGAGTTTCTCGACTGGCTTTATTCTATCAAGGAGATCTTGGAGTTCAAGGACGTACCCAAAAATAAGCGGGTCCCTTTGGTAGCAACTAGATTTCCAGGGCGAGCCGCTGCATGGTGGCAACAAATTAAGGTCACACGCGCCCGCCAAGGGAAGCGAAAGGTAGATACATGAGAGAAACTAAAGAAACTTCTATGAGCGGCGTTTCTACCCCATAACTTTACCAGGGTGTTATATCAACAGTTGCAGAACTTGAGGTAGGGGACAAAAACTATTGATGAGTACACGATGGAGTTCTACCGATTGCGTGCACGCAACGACATGACAAAGTTCGATGACCAACTAGTCTCTCGATATATTGGGGGTATGTAGATTCAATTTCAGGACACTCTTAATTTGTTTGACCCTCTAAATATCGTAGAGGCACACCAGAGAGCCTTGCAATTCGAAAAATAACTCGGTCGTAGATCGGGTGGAGAGACATGGAGTGGTACCTGGGGTGCTCGCAAAAATCAAGCCGACAGAACGAATACATAGCGGGGAGCCAAGAAGCCACCGATCAGCGGGCAGCCTACCCGAGCCCCTACTAGTGGCCCCCGATGCTTCAAATGCGGGGAGGTCATACACCGAATTGCAGATTGTCATACACCGAAAGGAGACCGCGCCGGAAAAGGTCTTTTTATAGACCATCTAGACGATCCTGACCAAGAGGACGTCGAACCTGAAAGAAATCTCATCTTCGACACCATAGAAGAGGAACGTGTCGAGGGTGATGAAGGACGGATGCTTGTGGTATGCCAAACATGTTTGAATCCTAAAGTGACCGATGGGAACAGGTGGCTGCGAAACAACATATTCCAGTTGACATGTATGATCGAGGGTAAAGTGTGTCAATTCATCATCGATTCAGGCAGCTGCGAGAATGTGATTGCAGAGGAAGAGGTACAGAAGCTGGGAATACCTACGGAAGTGCATCCCAATCCATACAAATTATTTTGGCTTAAGACAGGAAACAAGGTAACAGTTTCTAAACGTTGTTTGGTTTCGTTTTCTATTGGGTGCAATTATAAAGATAAGATATGGTGTGACGTCGTTCAAATAAATGTATGTCATATTTTGTTGGGGAGACCGTGACAATATGATAAAAGTGTTTCACATGATGGTCGATCGAACACATACCATTTTATATTTCATAATATCAAAATTGTTTTAATACCAAAGAAAGAGTTGACACCCAAACCACCAGCTGGGGAGGGATCCAACTTCTTGTCTATGAATCGATTTGTCGAGGTCGCGTCAGAAATCGGGGTGATATATGTGTTGATCGGGAAGGACAATCATGTGGATGGTGAGATCCCTGACCCAATAAAAGAAATAATAGATGAATTTCAAGATGTGTTCCCTACAGACCTACTCCCTAGACTACCACCCCTACGAGACATTCAGCACCAGATTGGCCTTATTCCAGGATCTGCTCTGCCTAATCAACCTCACTATCGCATGAGTCCCAAAGAACATGATGAGTTGCGATGGCAAGTAGAAGAGTTGCTTAAGAAGGGGCACATCAGAGAGAGCCTCAGTCCTTTTGCCGTACCAGCACTACTCATACCGAAAAAGGATGGGTCCTGGCGTATGTGTGTCAATAGCAGGGCTATAAATAAAATTACCCTGCGCTACCACTTTCCCATCCCACGGTTGGATGACCTGTTAGATCAGTTAAGAGGAGCTACTATCTTTAGTAAGCTTGACTTGAAGAGCGGGTACCACCAGATTAGAATTCTAGAAGGGGATGAATGGAAGACTGCCTTCAAAACTTGTGGGGGCTTATTTGAATGGATGGTTATGCCGTTCGGACTTTCCAATGCCCCGAGCACTTTTATGCGAGTGATGAACCAAGCCTTTCGTCCTTTCATTGGCAAATTTGTTGTGGTTTATTTTGATGATATTTTGATTTACAATGTTAACCCAGATTTGCACTTGCAACATTTGCGAGAGGTTCTTTTGGTGATGCACAAGGATAAATTCTTTGCTGCTGCTAGTAAGTGCGTGTTTATGACGGATAGCTTCCTCTTTTTGGGCTACATGGTGGGCAAGGACGGTATCTCGGTGGATGAATCAAAGTTGGAAGTCATCAAGAAATGGCCTGTACCTACTAATCTGTTCGAAGTGCGCAGCTTTCATGGCCTCATGTCCTTTTATAGGCGATTCATCCCGAGTTTTAGCACTATCATGACACCAGTTTCGGATTGCATGAAGGCAGGAAAATTTTCATGGACAGAAGCAGCCACAGGAGCTTTTCATGGAATCAAGTAGCTTGTTACCGCTGCACCAGTCCTCGTATTGCCAGATTTTTCTCAACCATTCGAGTTGCACTCCAATGCTTCCAAAGTCGGTATTGGGGTAGTATTGAGCTAGAACGGTAAACCTGTTACTTTTTGTAGTGCCAAGTTGAATGGGGCACAATTAAGTTACAGTACATATGATGTGGAGTTTTATACGGTGGTTTGGGCCCTATGGCATTGGCGATCCTACTTATCCTATCATGAATTTATGTTGTACACAGATCATGATGCTTTGAAGCACATCAATAATTAGGACCAGCCCTTCAGTCGGCATGTTGAATGGGTTGCATATCTTCAGCAGTTCATTTTCATCATTAAGCATAAATCTGGTGCCTTGAATAGGGTAGCAAATGCACTTAGCAGGCGCAGCTCCTTGCTAACTACGATGCACACAAAGGTACTCGGTTTTGATTTGTTTTCGAAGTTCTTATCTACTGACCCCTATTTTGCGTCCATTTGGAGTGATGTAATGGCAGGCACGAGATCGGAATTTATGATACACAACAGTTTCCTTTTCAAAGGGAATCTCTTATGCATTCCCAAGTCTAGCCTCCGCTTGAAGATAATCAAGGAGAAATGCGGATATTTTTCAGGCGAAACAGGTTTCATGGTTGTAGACACCCCCATTTTGCCTTCTCGGAGTATACAAACTTGTCCGATCAACCTTTGACCCTTTTAAACCCTCGGTGTGGAACCATGCAATGGTACATAGCTGAACACAGAATGAAACAATAGCTCTGTGGCTCATATCCCAACGCAGGGAGACTATATACTAGAATAACAGTATATAGTCAAAATGCAGACTGAAACAATAGTCTTGCATTTCATTCTAGAGACCATACCCGGACAACCTCAAATTTCGCGCTAGATACCCAGCGCACAATTCTATCACGTGCAAAACCATAAGCGCGCGATCAGTCCACCTTTCAGACCAAACTTCCTTTCTCAGACCTTTTCGAGACTCGATTACATGCTTGAATCTAGGTGCGCGATTAGATTGAGAGCTCCACCACCAGCGCGCAATTGGCCTACGCCCGACCTAGTCTTACTACCCTTGATCCCTACGTTTCCTTGATTAAGCGCTTCAGGTAACACGCTTAATCGGATTGCGCATGGTTCAATCCACGCACAATTAGCCCTAATTTTGCTAGGACTAGGAAACTTGTTGAGCAAGTCAATCAGTCGCTCACTGAGTCGGCGACCGACTCAAAGCGATTAAGCGTCGGAATCCAAGTACGCTATTCAGTTAAATGCCCTTAAACAAGCGCGTAATTGAAGGAAAACCTATAAAAGATTTTTTTTTCTTAATTGGCAAAACACAATACGAGGGAGGCTGTAAATTTAGAGAAAAGAGACTGCAAATTCCGAAACTAGAGAGCTCCGAGGACGAACCCATAGAGCAACCTAGTCATGATTTCGAGATTCAAACTCTGAGATTTCTCTCTGCAGCCCCGACCCTAGGTAAGAATTTAATTTTTAGTTCCGACCGTAGCTTCTAGTCTTTAGATTTAAGATTTTCCTTAATTTTAATTATCAGTCTTAATTTTCAGTTTTAGACCGTAGCACCCCTTTTCGGACCGAAATTCTCTATATTTGGTTCTAGTTTTCTATTTCTAGAGTCAGTCCTTAATTTAATGGTCTGATACACTGACCCCTAAGACCAAATTTACTCTAAAATCATAATTTGCAATCCTATCATTAATCTCTGGTTCTAACTCTCAAAGTTCAGAACAAGTCCTTAACCATACGACCTGATTTTCTGATTTCGGACCCGAATTCAATGCTAGAATTTTATATCTTAATTTCAAGTTCATTAGTTTAGTTGTTTAATTCTATTTTCTTAATGTAATTCACCCCTATAATCCTGAAAACAACTCAAAAATCTAAAAATATTATTTCATAACCCACAATTCAATTTTTTTTTTTTTCTCTTTAATCTCAGCCATCCGATTTACCCAAGGGAGCTTACGGAGGATACTCGAGAACGAGGCCAGTCCTCCTTAGCATAGAGGGCCCAAACCCTTTTTTTTTTTTAGAATTTTAGGATTAATTAATTGCTTTGATTAGTTTTTATCTAGATATAGTTGATTAGTCGTATAAATTAGGCCTTAATATAATTGTTAGAATGTTCAAATCAAAATTCCTTTTCCTTTAGCTCAGTTAATTAATTATTTTAAATCAGAATTTTAGGAAATTCAGTTTATGCATGATTAGCTATTTTTCTTTAATTAATTTATCGATAATTAGAATCGTAGAAAAAAAATGAATCTTTCTATTTCCGTTGATACTTGAATAGAAAATTGAATTTATTGCTTTAATTAGGCTAGTAGGAAAAATCAGTCTTTTTATTTAATTATAGTAGAATTATTACAATTGCTTTGAATAGAATTGCAGTACAAGTCATATACTTGTTTTAGTTAGAATCCCAGTACAATTATCATGATCGATTTAATCAGAATATTATTGGAACTGATACATATGCACTCCTAGTACCAGCAGGAGACTGAAACTGATTGGACTTTTAGTAATATTAGTACCTTGATGCTCACTGGACTCTTGATAGCATCAAAACACTAAAATAACTCACTGTAATAAGCCCACATAATCAGAGCATAATAATAATAGAATTGAGAAATCTAAACTGATCGGAACCATAATTACAAAGGGAAATAAGAAGAAGATTAAACTAACTAAGCTAAAGAAAAACATTGTTGCTTACGTTCGCAGGTGGACGATTCAGTATAGAAGTAACCCACACCCGCTTCATAGCATGATCACTGATGTATTGCAGCGTCATTTAATATCTGCATCTGGCGATCGCAATCAAACTAGGAACTTTCCTAAAAAATCCCCCTTTTTATCCATTTTATCATTCAAAACATCGCATCGCTAGAGTCCACCTAGACAAAATTGGAGCCACTGATTCAACGGGAATCGCGAGAAACCCAAAAAAAATGCGCACCAACAATGGTAACTATGGACCAAACCTTGTTTGTCGAAGGAATTTCAAATCCTTTGAGAAAAACCACAATGAAGGAGAATATGACCAACCATCTCTTCCTCTGCTGATGCCAAGATAGCATAAGCGTATATGGGAACAGATTTTGCATAAGAATTGGATCCTAAAGTACCGAGTGATAAAAAAACTTGGACTCTTGGTGCTCAATAAAAGGATCTCATTGCCAAGATTCCCAATTATCCAACTTCCACATCATTCTGTCCACACCCAGTTTATGAATGTAAGAATATTCTTGATGTGTCAACCGAGTCGAATGTTCCAATTGACAATAGACCAGTTTATTACATATATCTCATCATTTTAAGGGAAATTTACCTGACAGGCCCTGTCAAATGCGCCTTTTACGTCAGAAGCCCTGTAGTTTCACTTTTACCCAAACAAACCTGCTGTGCGCCGAGCTGACGCACGCCTGTAGGAAATGCCCAAACTACCCCCAATGTAATAAATAGCCGTCCTCTTTTCAAATCATTTACTTTTTACTTTTTCGTTCGAAGTCGGTGGAGAGTCGTTGTCGCTTCGTGCATGCTAGCGTTCAAATCTACAACCTTCGAGCTACCAAATATGTAAGTTAGAATTAAAATTACCTTCCATCGCTATAGATTTTTTTTTTTCTCCTCTCTTTGGTACACATTTTGACATAATTTTTTTAGATTTTCCCATATGTAATCGATATCGATCTTATATGTAATTGATATCGATCTTATATGCAATCGTTACCGATTACATATTAAGTCGCTATCGATTACATATAGAGTCGCTATCGATTACATATAGAGTCGATAACGATTATATATGTAGTCGTAATCGACTATATAAATAGTCGATGACGACTCTATAAAAAATCGATATCGACTCTCTATGAATATAATTAATACCCATCATATGAATTAATTTCCCTATAGTTATTACCCTCGATGCCATAATAAATCATACGAGGTTTTATATTTATCTCAACCGACGTTCAATTTATTGCCAACTACCCTTTTGTAAAACCATTATGGCAAGTTAGTTTGGAAGAATGAGAAAATTTAATACAACAATTCGTATTCCACCATCTAGGAGCTTTAAATACAGGTTTAGTTCGTCCTTAGCAAACCTATCATCCCTACCAGCCCATATTTTTCCCAATGTCAGACGACGAAGAAAAAACTTACTATAACTCAATCAAGTTCGAGCCTGTATGGGAGGACCCACCACCACCACCAGAACCAGATCCTCTGTAATTCCTGTGGGACGAGTACGATGAAGTAATGGAGATTTTGGCGAAGGAAGAAAAGAAAAAGAATAAAAGAAAGAAAAAGAAACTTAAGACGGAACCACCTGCCTCTCCACCTCATCCACCACCTGCTCTTCATCCATCTTCCTAAATTTTGGTTAGAACCGGAGGACCGTTTTTATCGAAGAATCTTCCTTAGGACGTTGCTGCAAGATTTTATTTTCATTTTTAATTGTAATTGAAATATTATGAATGTAATTGAAAAATTTTGAAAGTAAATGAAACATTTTGATTCAATGGTGACTTCATGAAATCTTTTGAGTCAGTAAATTAAATATTTTCTATATAAATAAACATTTTGAGATCACTGCGACTTTATATTGAGTTGATGGCAAATTCATATGTAATCGATATCGACTACCTCTAGACTCGATATCAATTACATATAGAATCGGTATCGATTATATATAGACTCGATATCGATTACATCTAGAGTCGGTATCGATTACATATAGGGTCGATATCGATTATATATGTAATCGATATCAATTACATCTAGAGTCGGTATCGATTACATATAGGGTCGATATCGATTACATATGTAATCGATATCGATTATATATGCAATCGATATCGATTACATTTCTTTCAACATTTAAACTATCCTTGTTAGTATGGGGCTCAGTCCTTTCTTTTTTATTACAGTTCATTTCAAAAGGCTGTCAAGATGGTTGTACACCGAGCTGTTGCCAAGTGTTCGTCTAGTGCAGTTTCAAATCTCTACGAAAATGCTACCCCAGCTCGGAAGAGGTTGCTGAGAGATTCCGTTTTTGGTGGAATATTTCAAATGCCTAAGGGTGTGGGATTTCTTTCTGATGTGGATGGGATGTTGACATTTTGGGTTGAAAAAAACCACTTCCGAATTGGGAAGACTGATGTCTATCTTCGGAAGATAGGCATTGCATTGATACTGGGCCTTGCCGTAGTTGGCCCAGAAAAGTATACCCCATCAGTTAAACCATCGGAAGAACAAACCATTCGATACAAATACTTTCGTGGAATGCCTCCTGGAAAAACTCTCCGGTCTCATATAGATGCTGCAATTTGTAGAGCGGAAAGTGATGAGGACTTCGTAAAGTTGTCCCTTCTATTTGTGTTGTGCATATTTCTCTTCCCCGGGTCCCACCATCAGCTTTCGGAAGACCACATCGACCTCATCGATGATGCGAAGAACTTTAACCGAACTCAGGTAATGCCGTGCGTCTACCAAGACTTGATCGAGTATATAATGAAGGGCGCGGCGAATAGAAAGACTGTCGAGATGGATAAAGCCCTGAAAACGTACAACACATATGGATGCATATGTGTACTTCAATGGTGGGCTTATGAGATCCTGCTCGATATATCGCCATCCCAGCTAGGCCTCAAGGACCCTTTCCCACGGCTGCTGAAATGGTCGGACAGGGCGCAGTCAAGGATCAAATGTTACATTCGCGGATAGATGTTAGACAGCAAGGTATGAGGTCAATTGCCAATTCAAAAAGTAACTTACCGATTCATTCTAGAATCGATAACGATTCATTACAGAATCGATAACGACTTTTTAAGAAGTCGATAGCGACTCAGTACAGAATCGTTATCGACTACTTAGGAAGTCGATAGCGATTCATTTCGGAATCGATAACAACATACTAAGTAGTCGATAACGATTCATTAAATAATCGATAGCGATTCATTAACGAATCAATACCGATTTATTAAATAGTCGGCACCAATTCTTTACATAATCGAGAATGATTTATTATATATACGATCATTTTATTCTGTTATTCACCATGTTTTCTTTTCTTTCAAAAGGTTCGCGCTCCCCTCGTGCCTCAGGGCTTTGAATTAGAGATACCCGTGTTAAGAGAATATCTACGGGTTCAAAAGGAGGTTGGAGGGAAGAGGAAAGAACCGGTCAAGACTGTGAAAGAGATGCGACCGAAGAAGAAAAGAAATTACATTCCGATCGAGAATATTGATGAGGAAGAATGGGATGACGCATCGACGTCATAAGAAGAACCCCCCTCGAAAAAGGGCCCCGTCCATGTCGGAGAGGGTCGGCCAAGAACTAGGGGAGCCACCAAGGAGAGCCTGGCAGTGAAAGATAGCCCAATTGAACCGTCCACCTCCAATGATCCTTTGATGAGGAGGGTCGATCATTTGACGATGGAGAACTTGAAGCTCACCCAAAGAGTGAGCGATTTGGAGGGAGAGAATAAGGCCCTGGCTAAACGTTGCGCTTCTGTAGAGAAACTATGCAACTCCTTCCAAGAGCGGCTGAATTCAAGGGATGCGGAGTTGCAGAAGTTAAATCACTACAACTCTTTGGTCAGAAAGGGCCACTTGAATATAAAAGAACTCCTTAAAAATTTATTGGAGGCGAGACCTAAGGTATGTGTTGAAATCTGGTTTTATATGTTCAGTTTTGTTAACATAAATCGATATCGACTGTATATAGAGTCGATAACGATTATATACACAATCGTTATCGACTTTATATAGAGTCGATACCAATAATATATGCAATCGTTATTGATTATATATACAGTCGATATCGATTATATTTACAATCGATATCGACTATATATATAATCGATAACGATCATATATAAAATCGATATCGACTATATGTACAGTCGATAACGATTATATTTAAAATTGATTTGGACTTTTTAAAATGTGGACCAAAAATTATTTCTTATTTTGCACCATTATTTCGATGTACAGGATGTGGCTATGGAGGAGCTGATATCGAAGGTGTGCGACATAGCCGTCGATAAGGAACCATCAGCTCCTGCGCATCGGGTTCCTCCTCCTCCTCCCGTTGATGAGGTGACGGCAGCTACTGACGAGCAGCCTGAGACTCAAACTGATAAGGGTCCCGCTGGTGAAGAGAAAACCTCTTCCCAATTGCCTCACCAACAAGCTGAGCCTCGCTTAAGACCTAGGCAAGCAAAACTCAGCAAAGAAATTGTCATCAAACTTAAGGCACAGCGAAGGGTAGCGGCTGTAAAGAAGTTTCACCGAGAAGAAGGCCAAGGACCAACTATCGAGCCTGCACAAAGGCCATTACACGATCCTCGGTCTACTCAAGATGCTCTGCCGAAGCTTCCACCGAGTGACAATGAGCAAAAATATATGCTAGACATATGGAACAAGCCTCTGAAGGAGGACAGTATGTTATTCTTCCCTGAATCCTTAACTTTATTATTATATATTTATCGTGAAGATTAGTTAAGTTCGCTATTATTTATGCAGAGAATATGTAAACACTGTCAGCAAGTATAAGCTGGTGGTGCAATCCTTCAGATGTAAGTTTAACATACTGTAGGCAAAATCAAGAATAGTTAAAGCTGTCGACGACTCGAAAAAGAGTCGATATCGATTCATTATAGAGTCAATAACGATGACTTACATAATCGTTATCGACTCTCAAATTAATCGATATCGATGACTTTTAGAGTTGATAACGATGGCTTATGTAATCGGTATCGACTCTGTAACTAATCGATATCGATTCATTGGAGAGTCAATAACGATGACTTAAGACATCGGCATCGATGACTTATAGAGTCGATAACGATTATATATTTCACTCTAACTGCATATTTAAATCTAACTGTATGGTTTCAGGTTATGGGCGCCTACCTGAGACATTTGGAAGTAATTGATGATAAAAATCTCAAAAACTTCATTATGGACCCTGCCGCGCTGACGTACATGGGTATGAACTGAGAGATTTCAACAAGTTCCTTCTTGCTGAAAAATTATACGACCAATCGATCAAGGTTCAAGTTCAACGGTGGGCTGTCTATAGACAAAAAGAGACCGGAGGGAAGAAGCTGATGGAAACTTTCTTCTTCAATGAGTTTCGGAATCTGTGGGCTCACGAATGCAGTATAGTATGCTTTTATCCTCTTTATAATTATTCTTTTTAATTTTTCTATCATACCCTTTGAAATTATATTACATTTTTATAGATACTTATGCCAATACATTCAGAACAACCACTACACGGGGCGCTTGCGATCGTGAAGGTAGTCGAACGATCGATGATGATCATCGACCCTATATTTAATAGGCCCTCCAAGGAAAGATATGTGTCCCAATTGCAGGCGCTGGTAAGATATTTTGCTTAGCATATCTTTTATCATTGTTAGCTTCGCATATCTGACACTCCTCTCTATTATTTCGAAACAGACCTAATACCTTCCCGTGATTTTATATTCGTACGGTGACTCCGCTGCACTGATCACGAAGAACTATCTTTGGCCATCTAGTGACTGCCGGATCAAAGCCCTCCCCCGACAGGCCAACTCGTGTGATTGTGGAGTGTGATTGTGGAGTGTTTGTTGTGAAGTATGTCGAGTACTTTATGATGAGGAAGAAATTTGACTTCGCACAATCAGATATAGATAGGATCAGGGCAAAAATTGGCCATATACTGGCTACATACACAGGCGATGGCGGAGTACTGGCGAAGGACGACAAAAAGGAGGGGGCGCAGCAGTAGTGTGGTTGTATTTTAATATTTTTGTAAATATAAATGAAATATTTTTTCTTAATAAATTATTTTGAATATAATTGCACTATTTTTATGTAGCTATGGTTAAAAAGTAGAAATCGCAGCCATTATCGACTACATATAGAGTCTTCATCGACTATATAATTAATTGGTAACGACTATGTATGTAATCGCTATCGACTATATAACTAATCGGTAACGACTCTGTATGTAATCGCTATCGACTATATATAGAGTCGTCATCGACTGCATAAGTGATCGATACTGATTCTTAAATGAATCGATATCGACTTTATAAATAGTCGATGGCGACTCTATATAGAGTCGATATCGATTATGGATACAGTCGATGACGACTCTATGATTAATCGGTAAAGACTATATTACAATAAAAAAATATATATTCTGAATTTCTCGTTTACATTCAATCTATCATTATTAAAAATATACACTGTCAACCCATCGGTCCCACTGTCGTGCAGCTCCTGCGATTGTGACCATATTCACTACACCTGCTATATTGTAGTGTCCTAACCTCACCCTTAGACCTTATCCTTCTCTTCCTCGGAAGGTCGGCTTGCTTTCGGCAATAATAGGGTGGTCTCACTTTCATATTTTCAGGGAGTTGCTCTGCTTGGAACTCTCATTGACTTTTATCGAGGGTGGGAACCCATTGCTCGTCGTATGTTTGTCTAAAGCAAGCGGTGAAAAACTATTTCTCATAAAAGTTATGGTAGTCATAACTTCTTCGATTGATGGCCGCCACAGCATGGGAGCAAGGCAAGCCATGAATGTGCCAACGGAAGTAACTATAGGTCTTGTGTTCCAAGTCGACGTGATGAATGAAATTTCTGGAATTGACTTGGAATTGATCGCACCCGTATGGTTGAGCTCTCTTTCTACCGGCCCATTGCAACACCTTCTTCATGTGCGCATCTGCTTTCGAGCAGAGAAGGGTGGTCCATTTCTCAGATATCTCTCTGCGTTTTTGAAAATGATCGGCGACTTTCTCTCTAGTAGTTCTGATTAAGTCAATAATTGGTCTCTCTCGAGCTATCTTTAGCACGCTGTTTAAACTTTCGGCAATATTCGTAGTCAGGGAATCGTACTGCCTTCCTTCCATATGTGGCGTGCCCAATGCTTCGGATCTATTTTCAAAATATATTCTACGGCCTGAAAATCAGCAGGATCTTTCTTCATTTCGTTAATAAAATAATCAAATTTCTCTTTCGAATATGCACGTGCAGCGCACCACCATAGACCCTTCACATTGTTCCTGGGATACTTGTGCTGCAAATTTTGTGTCATATGCCGCATGCAGTAGTTGTGATATGCGTTAGGAAAGATACATTTCACCGCATTTATTAAACCCTTCGACCTGTCCGTGATAAATATGAAATCTTCGTTAAACCCACCGATCACGAACGCACCTACCCATTCAAGAAACCACATCCATGTATCCTCTTCTTCTAACTCGACCACGACAAATGCTAATGATAATATATGACCATTACCGTCTTGTGCAGAGGCGATAAGTAGGATCCCTTCGAAACGTCCTTGTAGGTGTGTGCCGTCTACAAGCAATATGCGATGAAGTATATTGCTGTAGCTTCCGATGCATGGGCCAAAACTCCAAAAAAATCTTTGAAACTTACCATCAAGAGTAAGTTAAAAGGACATTTGTACATTAGGATCTACCCTCTCCATCTCCTTCACGTAGGCCGGTAAATCAATAAATTGTCCTTCCCAACTGCCTCTAATATCATTAAGGGCAAGTTCTTTTCCCCTCCAAGCCTTTGCATATGAGATTTACACATTATAAGCCTTTGCATAGTCGAATCCTTCCATAAGTTTATCCCGTACATAGTTCATTACGAAGGAGATTGTTACATTACGGTGACCGTGCAGTCCGATCTTAGCGGCTCCGCATGTGTGAGTACTATTGAATGTCTTGATTTGGAAATAATCGAGCCCAATCAATTTAGAAGCATGTATTCCCCACGAACAATCGGGTTCGTAGCATCCGGCTGTCACTCGATAACTAGCGGTCCTCAAAGGCCGAATTTGAAAGTTTTTCTCCACCACGTGCTCTTTCAATGCTCTTTGAAATGTTTGTTTGTCTCGGAAGATCTCTCCAATTTTAAACGTCCAATTTCGATATTCAGTTTCCACCTCTTCATCAGAGGAGTCGCCCGATATCTCTGACATTTCGTAATCTCCGTCTACTAGGGGATTGTCAATGTCTCTCACAAAAATTTTCGGATCCTCTTTGATAAATTCATCCGATTCGCCTTCATATTCTTCTTCTAAGGTATCTTCATTCATGGCTTGAGAATGACTACGCCATTCACTAGCGGTGTTCTCGGGTGGTTGACTAGATCCTTCACCAAAGGGGTTCTGATGTGATTGACCGGATCCTTCACCGAATGGATAATGGCATGGTTGGCTAGGCCCTTCACCGAAGGGGTGCTCATGTGTATGGACATGGGGTTGAGTTTCTCCGGTAATTCCCATCGATGGCATGGGAGAACATAAGTCTTGAGTAAACCAAGTTGTCCATCCATCAGGGAAGATATGACTGAAATCGTCGGTATCCACCACCCTTTCTGAAGTATAGTCTAACCATTGACTACATTGTTGTGACCCATGCATGTATTTTACTGGGTCATCATACGATTCAATTGGAGCATTGTTTAAATCAAATGTTGCTTTCCCTCTGCCATCGTTCGCCGCAATATAACCGTCATCACCTAACGGGACGGTATCGTATATAGTTTCATCCTCAAACTTACATGGCTGAAATGAATGAGTCACAAAATCAGTCCCGCCGAGATCTACTTGTTCAGCTTCAACTGGGAAGGATGATGGTTCTTTAATGATGAATACTTTTATAACGTCCACCACGAATTTATAAAACGTAAATAAGGTAGCCAAATCATCAGAGTCCAAAATGTCGGCAACCACAGGCGTATTCACTATCTTCATATGAAACTTTATGGAAACTATTTCATCCGCCTTCGCAAAACTGATAGCAGACATTCGCCTTATGAATTGTTCATAAGAAATTTCAGTTGAAATGTTAATAAGCCTTCGCCGGCCACCTTTATACAAGCCATCATCGTTTACAAGAAAGCCATCATAGTGTCCGTCATCGTCTGTTTAAGAATGAGAAGGAAGGGGTCATAAGACTGATGAAACAAAAGAGAAAAGACGACTATAAATCTTAGTCGATTGTATATAGAGTCGATAACGACTACATATACAATCGATATCGATTGCAAATACAATCGTCATCGACTCCATATAGAGTCGATATCGATTGTATATAGAGTCGATAACAACTACATATACAATCGCTATCGATTGTATATACAATCGCTATCGACTCTATATAGAGTCGTTATCAACTCTATATACAATCGATATCGACTCTATATGGAGTCGATGACGATTGTATTTGCAATCGATATATATTTTTAAAAAAATGGATCGAAGGATACAAAGACCTTTCTTATACTACACGAATAGGAGATACTGCATCACTAAGAGACACTAATAAACTGAAAATGGGGTTTAAGTAGCATACCTCGCGTCGCAAGGACAAACTTCAGGGTCTTTTTGCCACAATAAAGAAATGTAGGGGCTTCTTCTCCCAAGCCTCTGTTTTCTTCTTCGAAATAGCAGATCGGAGCAGATTAGACTAAGTAAGGAGACGTCGTCTAGGGTTTTGCACCTCTAACTTTTTTGTAGGATAAAATAAGGAAGAAGAGGATGCTTTGTTGGTTAAAGAAGGTCATAGAAGGGGTAATTTGGACCTTTTACTCTCCTTAGGGTCGGCTAGGCTTTGAGCTGGTTTGTTTGGGTAAAAGTGAAACTACAGGGCTTCTGACGTAAAAGGCGCATCTGGCAGGGCTTGTCAGGTAAATTTCCCTCATTTTAAAGTCCCCCCCCCCCCCCCCCACTAAATACTTAGTGCTTTATTTGTAAGTGACAGTTTCAACATCCTCTACTTCTAGGCTTCCTGTTCCACCCCTCCCAAGCTTACATGCTTATCTTCTCTACTAGTTACAGTAGTAAATAATAATAACTGTTAGTTTTTCTATGGTACTATGCCGGAACCATAGATTAAGGCCTCAATATCAATGTACAACTCTGCCATGACGAAACCCATAATTGACACAGTACGACTCGGCCAAGTTGATTTGATTATTTTTTTTTTCTATTTTCATGACTTGGCTAAGTAACAGTCTTGGTGTCTTGTATCATCTCCCACCTATAATGAGTTGGCTAGGGCTAGTTGTAGCAATTGAGATTTTTTTTTAGAAATTATTTGAAGGTAGATGCAACACAGGAACTTTAAACCTTGATTGAAATTGGATAGTAACTGCTGCTATATTTTTCATTGCAGTAAGTATTAGGTGTTTGCCCACTATTACACAACGGTAATCTTTTAATATCACTGAAAGTCTTGCAATAAGCTATTTCACTTGAACGTTTGAGATTGGATTGGACACCATGATGGTGTTAGATCAATTAAACACCATTTATGCGTTTAGATGACAAAGAATATACGTTTCTAAGAAGCATTTTATCAAACACCACAGCTGCACTCTCAACACTTGCACACCTGCCATACATGAGCAGCGGCATTGTTTCCAAGAACTCGTGCCCAGAAAACCCTGTTTTAAGTGTATGGGCATGAATCTGTCTGCCTAGATTGAGACACTTGCAAGGTTCAATAATGGAAGCATATTTTTCTGAATGCTTGTATTATACATGGATGGAAGATAACTTATTTATGTTGATTTCACTAGTCTTCAACCTAACCCACTGATCATTTTACACATTGAATATTTTTTTGGCAGTCAATTTTCCTAAATGTTTTTCTGATTTTTTGTTTTTAGCATAGTTTCTAATTGGGTATCTGTATTCTTTACAGAGCGCCAAATCAGTGAAAGGTCAAAACTGTACTTTCGCTTATTTGTGTGCTTATAAATAGCTGATCACTTCCCGAGACTTGGCCATTTGATAAAGGAATTGACCTGAATGTCATGGCTGGAAAACCGGGTCAGGTACCTAATACCAACTCTTTCTATATTAATTAGGTCACTTGGAGAGCTGTAATGCATAGAGCAATTGGATACACATACCATTAGACATACTAAACTATGCATATATTTATTTGTTCATAGATAATATGAAAATTATGTTTTCAGAACCTCTTGCATGGAATGTGAAGATTCCATTTTCAAATAGTTTTGCTGTTGAATCATGTAGTGTTTGTATTATCTAACGTGCCACTACAAGAACAGTCACCTACGCCAACGGCTGCAAGCCGTCTGCATAGATTATAACAGCCGTCAGCAAAACTAATCGCCGACGGCTGTAACCTCTACACCGATGGTTGCAAGCCGTCGGTGATATTCCCGTCGGGGAATCTAAATGCCGACGGTTTGTAGCCATCGCTGTAATTCAAGAATTTGCGCCGACGACATCCACCGTCGGCGTAGGGTTTTTTGAAAAATATATATTTTTTAAAATTTTAAATAAATCACCCTACGCCGACGGTTCATACCGTTGGCATAGGGTTTTTTTTAAATAATTTTTTTTTATTTTAAATAAATCACCCTACGCCGACAGCTCGCGCCGTCTGCATAAGGTCTTTTAAAAATAATTTTTTTAAAAAAATTTAAATAAATATCCTGCTGGCAAACGCTTGCCGTAGAGGCCTTTTTTTTTTTCTTTTTTTTTTGGGGTGGAGGGGGGGGGGTTGTCACAAATTTGTTAGCGCATTTTTTTTTTGGTGGCACAACCATTATGTGCAGCTCTTTGAATCTGATTTTTTCACCTACCACCCCGATTAGTAGCTGCAGCAACACCACTCGATAGTACATACTACATACTCTTAAACTGCTTTCTAAAAGCTATTAATAAACAATTATTCATGCAAGCGAATTCCCGATCACTCCAAGAAAGCTGCTCTTTAGTTCCGAAGAACTAGGCCAAACACACATTATAACATTGAGCTACTCTTTAGTTCCGTAGGCATTAAGAAATAACAAAGTTAAAAAATAGTTAACTGTAGCTTAGAAGTACAAAGTACCAATGTTAGTAGCTTTTTATATTGATGTAAGTATGCTAAGCATAGCCTCTTATAGACTTTGTAAGATACATGAGTCTTGCACCACTAGTACGTGTTAGATATTTGAAAGTTTATTAAACTTGTCTTTTTCCAAGAGGTGTGTCTTTTCAATTGAGGTGTCTTTTCTCAAGAGGTGTGTCATTTCAATTGAGGCGTCATTCCAAAGTGGTGTCTTTTCAAAAGAAGTGTCTTTCCAAAGTGGTATATCTTTTTCGAAGGGATGCGTGTAGCACCTTTTCATAGGAAAATGGTGCATTAATACACCACTTGATTTCTATTTAAGGAATCTAAAGTCATTGTTTTATATAACACAAAAGAATCTTCTTTCTTCTATCTTGTTATGTCTTGATCAGAGCGTTCTTACAATATTTGGTGTTCGGAAAACATAATCGGATTCGCTAAATCCTTCACAAGAAAACACAGCCGGTTAGTTGTATCCTAGAACCAGTTTGCCGGTAACCTGTTGGTGACTACTTTGTCGAAGTGGTGGGGGCAAATATTGGTTTAAAGACGGCGATATTTCTCGTGCCTCGAACCGGTTCCATGTATTATTTCGGATCAATATTTCAATTTTTCCAATAATTTTAAACCAATATTTAGAGGTTTCAGATCCGATGGCACATGGAATCACTACCCAACTCTTTATTTATAACCCAATTACGAAGGCGTGGAGAGGTGTTTCTTTGGGTAACGACATGCTTAAGAGGTATGTTTATCTTTTATTTTTAAAAGTATTGATATAATAAATTAAAATTATATTAATGGGATGGTTTAATGGCATAGAATGGCAACTTTACCCCCACCATTGTATGAAACGACCACTGATATGATATCGTTGATCTGATCGTTATTAACAATATGAGAACTGCTAGGTGCCATAATATCTGATGACCACCATACTTTTCAAATGTTGAGTTGTACATTTTTAAAACATGACAAATGTTCATAACACTAAAATAATATATATATATATATATATATATATATATATATATATATAATTTTTTTATGTTCTTTATGGGTTTTTATAAAGGAGACAACCCAATTTATTTATTTAGTTTGGGTCGATGCAACCAATAAAGTTTAAAGTTCTTTTGCATCAATTTTCTCTTTAACGTTGAAAAAAAGTGAAAATCCGAGACTGGATTCAAAATTCAAATTGATGCATATTTTTTTTTAATAGGGTATGTTTCGATTTGACAAGAGGCACCAAATACGGTAATTCGAGATGAGTTCTTATCATCACTCATTGTGAAACATGACCGTCCAATCCATGAACTCTAAACATGGATGGTTGGTCACATTTTTGTTATTTTGGTCAAAATTTAAAGTGTTCCCAAGTGATTTCTTGGCTAAAATTTGTGCCATGATGGGCTGATAGTTGGTCTATTTTGATCATACATGTACAACATATTTTCACATGTTATTGTGATAGGGGTTATTTTGTAACATGAGCGAGTACCACCGAACATGGTTCTTGCCTACTCAATTTCTATTTTTGTGTGTCCTTTGGAGAGCCTTGTTGAGATGGTTTTCGATACTAATGAAAAGTCGTAAGATCATAAGTACATATGATCTACGACGATAGTCACTTGATCATTGTTCATTAGTGATTTTGATCGAATGGTTGTGATTGACTATTCACGTGATAAAAGCCATGACCACTTGAGTTTGGTTTATTGGCAACAATTGAATGACCATGATTGATTAAACACAATCATATGTTGATTGGATGGTCACGATTGAGTGTGTTTTATCAAATCGCTCTAGAATTATTATGATACTTAAGTTGCTACTAATAGATTTTCAAGATCAATTTACTATTGCTATGTTATGATTGTTTCGCCATAATAGAACAGTAGCAATTGACTAGCCATGTGATGGGCTTGATAGTGATGCCCATGATTTATTTTTATTTTTTGGCAACATCGAGTTATTACCAAAAATAATTCTGATTAGATTATCATATTTATTTTATAAATTTTTTAATTATTTGCTTTAAGAAACATGATTATTTTGTTTTAAACATACATTAAACTTTGATATCTTTCATTACATGAATGTTCTATTGTGTTGAATTTATTGAAAAGTGAATTGAGCAGAAATGCTAAAAATTATCTTAGAAAGATAATGGGTTTGAAATTGATAATTTAAATCATTTGAAGATGATATTCGGTGTCTATAAATCTTATTGAATGCATTGCTTGAATGAAAATAGGTAGCGAAATGAAGTGACTTAAGGTCCATTGGTAGACGTACCAATAAGATTAAGTCAAAACTTCTAAGTTCTCTATAAAACTTGTTTCCTTGTCAAAGAATAAGAAAACAAATGATAAATGATTTCAGGCAGAAATGTCTGAAGAAATACTTTATGTGTTGATAATTACAATTATAAGAAATTATGGAAAGTATCAGTCTAAGAGAAGAATCAGGATGGATTTAAAGTCATTTACCCAAACAGTCACTTATGATGGGAACCCTACCTAATATTTGTTTGGTCAATATTTAGGTTCAAAGGGAAGAACAAGTTGTAAATTTGTGGCGGACAAAAGGACACTACATTGATGAGAATTAAATTTTCATAAACATCCCAGGAAGGATAGTGTTTTACCTGTAATGGATAAGGAGAGGTTGGGCATTGCTCTTAATAGACGCTATAACACAATGTGTTGAGATGGTAAAGTTACAGGGGCATCTCTTATAAGTCTACCTATATAAGTGTGAGGGTGGAGCCGCTTTTAATGAGACATGACTTTATTTTATAAACACTTATGAAAACTAGGGTACTAGCATATGGCCTAAATGTGCTAACCAATTTATTGAACACTAAATATATGAAATATATGTGTGAAATAGTTCCGATTTGTCATATAAGATTGTTAGTTCAAGACTTAGTTTCACTAAAAATCTTGGCAAACTTTGAGTTATTTTCACTAAAGTGAAAATTCAAGTCTGTAAGACATTTTTATTTATACATATATTTCAGGCTTTGCTCTAGTTTCAACAATTTAAATAGTAGGAAATTGTTGGATATTTAAACTTTTAAATAGTAGGGGATTGTTAGATATTTAAAAGTTTATTAAACTTGTCTTTTCCCAAGAGGTGTGTCTTTTCAATTAAGGTGTCTTTTCTCAAGAGGTGTGTCTTTTCAATTGAGGTGTCTTGCCAAAGTGGTGTGTCTTTTCAAAAGAAGTGTCTTTCCAAAGTGGTGTGTCTTTTTCGAAGGGATGCGTGTAGCACCTTTTCATAGGAAAATGGTGCATTAACACACCACTTGATTTCTATTTAAGGAATCCAAAGTCATTGTTTTATATAATACAAAAGAATCTTCTTTCTTCTATCTTGTTATGTCTTGATTAGAGCGTTCTTGTAATATTTGGTGTTCGGATAGCGTGATCCGATTCGCCAAATCCTTTATAAGAATACACAGTCGGTTAGTTGTATCCTGGAACCAGTTTGCCGATAATCTGTTGGTGACCACTTTGTCGAAGTAGTGGGGGCAAATATTAGTTTAAAGACAGCGATATTGCTCATGCTTCGAATCGGTTCCATGTATTATTTCGGATCAACATTTCAATTTCTCCAACAGTACGTAGACAATCAAGATCACGTGAGTGTGTGTGAGACGACAATTTGCCAACATAAAGACGTTTACTACGATGGCGATCATCATGGCGAGGCATTTTCACATTGCAACAAATAAATCATCAGTGAACTTCAGACTCCCCAATATTTCTTAAGCAAAGCATTCAGGATCAATCCAATTCACATTGAATAATGCATATTCCTGCTTGAAATAAAGAAAATATGCATGATTTAAGAGTCTGAATCACCTGATGGGAAGGAGAAGCCTTTGTACTAGAGAAACCTGTCAAACCAATCACTCGCTTCTTTCACCATCAAAGGGATCATTTGATACCCAACTCCAGGGTGTGCTATAAACTGCCAAAAGAAGACAGGATCAGGATCAGAACCATGAGATCGCACATACAACAAGAAACTAAAGATCCACAATTTCAACGATATAATAATATATTGCTAGTCACTAAGTCTTCACAAAAGCAAAATAAATATAATAAATAAGAGATTTTGGTTCCAAAAGGGGGCAAACCCAATGTTTGACTTAAGGAAAATGACCTCATGTATAATGGGATCAGATGGATGGTGGTTATTATGTGCCTGTGAATTGAACTGCAAAAGAGCACACAATATCCATATCTATCCACAATTAGCATGCATGCCTACATATAAATGAGCGCACATATGTTATCATTTCAAGCCCACCAAGCTACGCCTGATTAAAATACTTTGATTAGGTACTGAAATAACATGAAAACTGCCCTTTTACATCAAATGATTAGAGGAAAAAGGATTAAACAAAAAAATAATAAACAATTAGATAAGAGCAAAAAAAGAAATCTAATGTTTCAACGCATGAAGTCTGCCTAAAAGCCAGCTTAGGGCCAGGTCTAGGATTCGGCTCCCTAGGGCTAAGGCTAGGTCCTGGACTAGGCCGACCCTATGACAGCCCTAGTCACTATGTTGCCTAAAAGTTTTTTCTTCATCATCATCATTGCTTGTCCCATCTATTTGGAATTGACTGAGTCCTATTTCTGCACTTTAATTTTGTTCAAGGCTAAATCCTCTGTCATTTGTCTACAATCCTTCATGTCATTTCCACTACTTACCTCCAATTCTTTGTTGATCGTCTTCTTACCCTAGTTCCTTGTGCTTATATGGTAGGAATCCTTCGTACATGAACTGCTCTAGATCTCTAGTGGAGATGGCCAATCCATATCATTCTACATTCCTAAATTTTTTCTTTTATTAGCTGATTAGGTCAATCCTAGACTCCTCTTATGTTCTTATTGCTAATTACCTTTCTATCTCTTTACTTTCTCCTAATTCCAGGCATTGCTTCTTCTTCTAATTCATCTCCTGGTAATAATACTTTTATTAGAAAACAAACATAATAATTTATGTCGATTAAAAAATGCACAGCCAAAATGACCCCAAAAAGAGACAGGAAAAGGAACATTAAGTCAAACATGTTCCATTTCCCACAATTAGGTAAAGAAGTTCACCGTAATCACAGAGTTCGCCTATAGGAGTGAAGAAATTGAACTGAGAGCTGAATGCATAGGCCAGTAGGTTGTTGATATAATTTGCAACTCATAAAGGACTGAAATTGGTTAATTAATGACTAGCAAATCACCCTCAAGTACAACATCATCTAAAATCACCAACCATCCCAAAAACAGACACAGCAACTGTACCCCACGCTGTACTTAATGCGCTTAAAGAATGAGACTGACTGTATACCACCCTGCCTTCTCAGGTAAGCGAACCACATCCCAAGGAACCAAATGTTTTTTCTGCTCATTACCACACCATACAAATTCGCTCTCCACTCTCTCAAATTTGTAGACTAAACAAGCCAGAAAATGGAATAACTGACATCATCTAACCTGGAAGATTAGATAACGTCACCTTCATCAATGTGATTCATTTGCCAATTGTAAGCAAGTTTCGGCAATTGGGTTTCATAAACCTTTAGGAGGCTTCCTAATTAAATAGAAGACGAAAATATGGAGACAGTAATTGTCTCCATTTTCATCCAAAGGCGCTCGAAATGACGCTCACAGGCCCATCTTCCATTCTGATACTTATGATCGAACTTTTAGTAATATTAACCTTCTGACCTGGACTGCTTCATAGCAATGTAAGACCCATTTTACATCATCAATTTCCTTTACACACTACAAAATAATGTGTCAGTATACTAAATATGAGAGACGCCATAATCGCAATCCTTCCGGCCTGTAAACCCTCAATCAATCAACACTAACTGATTTGCCAACCTGCACGGTCAAGGAGTCTACTCAATGCTTCTGCAAACAAATAAAATAAGAACAGAGCTGAAGTATCCCTTTGTCTTAGACCATGAGAGTTTTTTACAAAATGTGTAGCTGTACCATTTATTGCTTGTTGTGCCTTATGCATTTTCTCTGTTGCCGTCCTTATGTTTCTTTTGTAATTTTTTTCCTGGAGGTTACATAAATAATGTACAATAAAACTTACAGTGGGTAGATGTTCTTGGCCTAGGCAGGCTAATTTTCATTGCAGATCATTTGATGCACGGTCTTTTGAAGTCTTTACTTCAATTTAATATGTTCCCTCCTGGCAGAAATTGCTGCAGCACGATGATGAAGAGGGAGATGATTTAGATGAAGATGCCATTGAGGCACTCTTTAGTCAACTGGAAGAAGATCTTAAAAATGACAACATATCCACTGATGACAGCGATGATGAAATAACTGAGGAAGACCTGGCTAGGCTGAACAAGAATTGGGAGATGCGTTAGGTGATGAGGATGATGATGAATCATCAGCTTTTTTATCAAATACAGACAACGTATAAAGTGATGATGATACGGATGATGATGAAGAAGAAAGACCGGTGAAGCTTAGAAATTGGCAACTTCGAAGGTTGGCTTCTGCTTTGAAGATTGGTCGTCGTAAAACCAGTGTAAGTTTTTTTTTTTTCGGAAACCTGGCCTCGTTCGTACTTTTTTTATACTATTTTAAAGTCTCTAATGCTTCCCTTTCCACAGATCAGAAGTCTTTCTGCAGAGCTTGGTCTTGATAGGGTAGTAGTTCTCGAATTGCTTCGGGACCCACCTCCAAATCTTCTATTGATGTGTGCTGCTTTACCCGATAAAGTCATACCGATGCCACTAGAAACTGAACGCGGCATTGTGGACTCTTCTCCTGCAACAATGGTAGATGTTGTAGAATCTGAGCCTGAGGAGAAATTGCCAGTCCCTGTCATGCACAGTAGGTGGTCTACACCAAAAAGACTGAAGAAAGTCCAAGCTGAAACCCACCCCCTCCTGTCATTTTTTTGCTTCTATGGACGTTACCTTTTTTGTACCATATTTTTCTCCTCATCTATCTGAGTCAACTCTTATCCCACCCCCTCCTATCCCTCACATGAGTCAACTCTTATCACGCTGTGAAGTATAATCTTGATAACAGTGTTGCTCATTATACACACACTTGGTTGCCCAAGAGTATACTCAGACACATGGTTCCCCTGTGGCAAAGTTGACTTTAGTGCAAGTTATCATTTCCATTGCGGCCAATCGAAATTGGCTACTTTATCAACTAGATGTGAAAAATTTCTTTCTTAATGGGGATCTTGCAAAGGAGATTTCTATGTATCCTCCACTGGCTTCCTACTTCACAGGGGAGACTAGGAAAGTACATAGGCTGAGGAAGTCTATATATGGTTTGCAACCGTTGCCTCGTGCTTGGTTTTAGCATTTTAGTGGAGTGACCATTAGTATGAGGTTTGAGAGATGCCACTCTGAGCATATTCTTTTACCATTCTACTCCTATTGACCATACTATTTTATTGGTATACATTGATGATATAATGATTATTGGAAATGACTATTCATTTCCCCTGTGAATGTTTTCTTGGTTTGGTGGCTAGATCGCTAAGAGGATCTTTCTTTCTCAGAGGAAGTATTATTAAGATCTTGAGTGATACTGGTATTCTTGGTTGCAAGCCTGCTTTCTCTCATGGATTCTAAGCACAGTAAGTGTGACGACCCGACTTTTCCAATCCCTAAGGTATAGGAAAGGCTGGTTCATCAACTTATTGATTTCTCAATAAATCGTAACAAACAGAAACCGACAACATAACAAAGATCTAAAGATAGAGGCAAACCATAGAATAAGCAAAGACAAAAGCTTTAACAACAAAAATTATATTGCCCTGAGGAACCAGGAAGAACCACCGGTGATGGCCAATCTAACACCTAAAATAGTGATTCCCAATAATGGTTACTCGAGTGATATCAAAAGAACAAAACAAAGACCTAGGGCCTAATATTCAAAGAATATTCCAACAAAAGTACCAAAAAGAAGAAATCTAGTATCAAAGGAAAAATTTCTCTGCAGGTGTATCCATTTTCTCCTCAGGAATGTAATCGGAGTCCTCCAGATCCTCTAACCCTAGGTTAGTCTCGGCACCTGTGACGTATAGTCGAGGGTGAGCTAACAACAAAGCCCAATAGAGGAAACAGATCTATTTGCATTTTATTATAAGTAAAGGTTTTCAAAAGACAGAAATCGGATCAAATATGGTTTTTCAAATGATGCTTTGCAAACTAAATCTCCAGTTCTAATCCTGAGTCAAAACTGATAACATAAATCTGATGTGTTAAAAAACTTCTGAATTAGCATGCTTCTTGTCTTAAAATTATAACTTAATTTTATCTCCCAAATTTCCTATAGCATGAGAGCGGACTACGTGACCGATGGGAAAACCCTACTGACCATCGTCATTCATGAACTCATTTTCTAAATGGCAACAAGCCCCTACGCTATGAGGGAAACTTGCGCCAAAACGAACGCCGTCCTTACGGTTGGTAGAATCTAAGGCATCGTTCGTATGTACCTCAAATCGAATGTAAATGCTAATTTATATCAAAGCTTATTATTCATAACATATTACTGATTTTTCGGAGTTCTGATTCAATGTTCAAATTCAAAAATAATAGAGGTTCTGAGGTTCAAATTTCAAAGTTCTTAGTCATAATAAAGTTTCCAAATTTCTGATTTGTATCGTAATTTCAGGTTCTTATTCATACTGTTGTTCAAACGATGTTCCAAAAATTATGCTTCTTATTAAAATAGTCAAAAACAGTCCCTACTTATAATAGAATGCAAATACAGTGTAGGGTTCCCCTACCTCAACAAAGACGATTCAAAAACAAGCATAAGCAGTCCGCACAAAGGATTCCCAATTTTCAAAACCTACAAAGATTAACACTCTCAGTGTTACTATAGGACCAAAAGTCAAACCCAAAAGTTTGCCAAGAAAAAACCGACAAAAATTTTAAAGGTCTGAAACAGGGCAAAATTCGACCCTCGAATTCAAATTCGTGGGTCGAATTTGAAATTCGATGGTCGATTTCAATTTCGACCCTCGAATTTCAAAACTGCATTAGGTTTTAAAAAAAAATAGAAAATCGCCTCTCGATTTCCAAATCGATGGTCGGATTACAAATTCGACCCTCGAATTGGAATTCGACCCTCGAATTCCTTCAGGTCTGTGGCTGTCAAATTTTCAGTCTTATGACCCTTGGCTTTCTCATTCCACCACGGCCTTCCTATCTCAAATTAAACCATTTCTTATTCTAAACAAAACATAAATTTAAATAACATAAAGAGTTTTAAAAGCCTACCTCTTGACGCTTAATCCGTTGTTTCCGTTGCACCCAATTCAAGCACCAGAACCAAACATGAAGATTTAATGGGCCAAAGCTTCCGATCAATCCATCACAAGGTTGTCACTACTTCAACAACCAAAATCACACAGAACTTTCCACTCTCCACATCTCTCTTCTGTTTCAATGGTTCAAACCGATCAAAAATCAAACACAATTCTAATCAATGGTCGAGATGGGGAGAGGAACTCTCAAGCTCACAAGATCTAAGATCAAAGGTAAAGCCAAAGGTTGTAAACTCTAATTCAAACGATAGAGAGAAGTGTAACTTCTCTTGCAAGTCTCTCTTTATAATATTAGTTAATCAACCAAAAAAATATCCATTTAACTTGTAAAAATTTCGGTACTAAACACAAACACTAACCTTATTGTGTATGTTAACGCATATAAGACTTCCCCAAGGCCCGAGATAAAAACCTTTGGTCAATATTCCCATCATAACCTTAGCCATCCAAAAATCCAGAAAAATCCCTTAATAATTTTCGGACACGCTTATCGAGGTAAATGAAAAATAGGCCAAAAATATCAGGGATATTACATTCTCCCCTATTTAGGAATTTTCATCCTCAAAAATTGAAGGCAACACACATCATATCAGGGATATTACATTCTCCCCTCCTTAGGAATTTTTGTCCTCGAAAATTGAAGGCAACACACATCATAAAATGAAATGAAAAGAAAAACATGGGTCATCGTGCGCTGGTCTCGCAGGGCACGCAAGTCAAGGGATGGGATCCGTAGTAACCTGGATGTACTGCATGTGACACCCGCAGGGTCATAGTGGATTGCATCCGTACATGGATGCCTACACCCCAAGTGTCACGTGTCGGGAAACCGTCGCACAGTGACTCATGAAAACAACCAATATGAAAGCAAAAATGGAATCCACAAGAATAAGATGATCCCACTTTAGGGAAGCAGAAATTAAACTGAAAATGCAAACCCATATAACGAAATCCATAAGAATAAGATAAAACTGCGGATATATAGAAATGACAAGGTCCATAGCACAATATACCAGATAAAACAAAATTAACTAGCAGGTCAAAAGTCCAAAACAAGAATATAAAAGATAGCAAAAGTAGGACCACCAGGTCCTAAGATAATCCATGCATGAAATATAAATACATGCCCCAAAAGATAAAAAAAATAACACATCCCCTAGTGCAACACTAAAACTCCCCCGCTGCAGATGGACCAGCCTGATCCTGGTCACTATCCCCATCATCATCAGTGCCATCATCCACATCAACAACACCCTCATCGGTTGGCATGCTGGGACCTGCTCCGGATGTCGAAGGGTGGTGAATGGACGCTCGAATGTCGGCCATATAAGTAGCATAATCGGTGGGGAAGGCGTGCTGCATGAGGTACGTCAAAGCACCGCCATGTATCTGCAACTCGTGGCTCAAAGAGTTGGTATGCTGTGCGAGGTCCTGGATTTGTTGGCTCACAGCAGTCATCTGTCTGGTGAACTCCGAGAGCGTGAGTATGTCACTCTGTGGGGGCTAAGCAGGTGCAGGAGCAGTAGTCTCTAGGGCAACATTCGTCGGATCCTCGTCCTCAGCTTCCTCATCGGGAACTGCCGCGTCCTTGGGAGTCTTAACAAGTCGACTGTAGGTCTGACCCCAATTGACGAGTTTATACAGTTTGAGACCATCCATAGACTTCGGCTCAGTAGGGGGAATCTCATAAGCGCGGCCCGCTCGATAAATCTCTATCATAACGAAAATCAAACGAGCATAGGGAATGCCCTTTTTCGGTTTCTTCACTTGCTTCCCTATTTTCTCCCGAGCCTTAATAATGCCCTTCAAAATAATTTCAGGGGCGCTAAACCAACGCTCCTTGTAAGCGGCAAAGAGAATCTGCTGGAGGGGACCGATACGCTCAGATTTGTGACCAAACGGGTAGAGGGTTGCCTTGAATATTTTGTCCAATAGCCACATGGTGTCGGGCATGTGTGAACGAACAATAGATTTACCCAACCCATGACGACCCTGGGTCATTTGGGTAATAACCTCCTGAAAAGGGGCAGGTTTAGGGAAAGGAGGACCCAATCCCATAGTCTTAGAATGTGCCATAGGGCAACGCATTGCCACGACAATGTCCTCTAGGTCAAAGGTATAATCCCGTTCGTCAATCGAAGTATATATTTTCTTCCCATCCTCTCGGCGCATATGCTGATAAAATAAGCGCACTAAATGGGGATAGAAGTGATCGCTAAAGGCTGTACATAAAGAAGTCAAGTGGGCTTTCTCTAAGTATTCCGCCGCCGACTGAGTAGTTGTTTGTTGATCAAACAACTCAGGGTGAAATACATACTCAGTGGCGAAACCCTTTATGCCCCAAAATTCATTGGGCTGTTCCCGGATTGGAGGGGACACAGGTGGTGAAATTGGCTGTGGGGCTGGCTGATCAGGCTGTGGGGCTGGCTGTTTAGATCGGCTTGAAGACGCAGCCTTTGAAGCTAGTCGTTTAGAGGTAGGATTTCGAGTAGGGGCTTGCTTTTTAGGTCCCATTAAACCAAAAATAGCAAGAGAAACAACACAAAAAAAAGTGTAGAAAAATGGGCTATAATCCACAAAATATAAAGGATTTTACCTCTTGTAAGCCCCCAAATCAGTCTTCAATAGATGAAATCTGAGCCCCTCTTGCAATTTGAGTGAAACCCCCTTGAATCCAGCCAAGAATAGCAAGAAAAGCTCCAAAATCCCCAAAACCCTCGAAAACCCTAAGCCCAAACTCTGTTTACAAAAGCCAGAAATGACAAAACCCGAAAACAGAACCCTCTTAAGTGAAAAAAAATTTTGACCCTCGACTTCAATTTCGTGGGTCGAATTTGAAATCGACCCTCGATTTCTTCAATTTGTTGCCAGGCCAAAATTTTGCTTGAAATTGCCTAGTTACTATTCATGGAAAATCGACCCTCGAATTCAATTTTCGACCCTCGATTTCTTTTATACCTGTGGCCTTCAAAAAAAATCCAAAATTTGACATTTTAGAGCAATCCTTTGGGTCCAAATGGACCGCCATTGAGCCCATTTCATGCCGATCACTGTATCTGACTATGACAGCAGTATCACAACCGAATTTAGCGTGTAAATTTTAAAGAAAAAGCGTAAAAATTTTCTCGAATTATTTCACATAGCCATTTGGAAGTAACAAGTCCGGGTTCGGTCAGAGTCGCAAAATCTTCCGATTTTTTTTTCCATAAAATAGATATGTTGAAACAGGCATAAATTTAATATATATACATTGGATCGCCAAAATTACTCACTAAAATTTATATATTTATAAAACAAGTAAATACAGCACAAAAGTGTAAACACAAGGCATCCCTTATACATTGTTGAAATAAAATCAATCAAAAAGGCGCAGAAATTGCTTGCGGAGCTCAGCTTCTCGCTCCCAGGTGGCTTCCTCCGTTGTATGATTCCGCCATCGGACGAGAACCAAAGGAATCCTTTTAGTGTGTAAGATCTGCTCCTTGCGATCCAAGATCTGAACCGGGTCCTCAATCACCTTCAAACCATCCTGAAGCTCGATGGGTTGGTAATCAAGTACGTGAGTCGGGTCACGTATGTATCGACGCAGCATCGACACATGGAAGACGTTGTGCATGCTTGACAATTACGGCGGTAGTGCCAAGCGGTATGCAACCTCACCGACTCGGCCTAATATCTCGAAAGGCCCAACGTACCGAGGACTCAGTTTCCCTCGTTTCCCGAATCGCATAACGCCCTTCGTAGGCGAAATCCGAATGAAAACCTTCTCGCCGACCTAAAAAATCAAGTATTAGCACCAATTTTCATGTGGAACATGTATCAAGTGATGAAATACACATTAATATAGAGAAAGCTTCCTTAAAATCCACATGTCTCTGTTTGAGATCAGCGTAGCTCTTTTGACGACTCTGAGCTACTTGTAGCCGCTCGCGAATTAACCAAACCGTCTCGGTCGTGCGCTGGACTATCTCAGGTCCAATAATGTGCTTCTCACCCACTTCCTCTTAGTTCAACGACGATCTGTACCGTCGTCCATATAAAGCCTCGAACGGAGCCATACCGATGCTAGCTTGGAAGCTATTATTGTAAGCGAACTCGATCAGAGGTAAGTGTTGGTCCCATGACCCGTGAAAATCCAACATGCAAGCTTTCAGCATGTCCTCGATGATCTGATTCACTCGCTCAGTCTGGCTGTCCGTCTGTGGGTAAAATGCTGAACTAAAGTCGAGACGAGAACCCATCCCTTCTTGAAACCGCTACCAAAAGTGCAAAGTAAATAACGGGTCTTTGTCTGACACAATACTAGCTGGTATCCCAAAAGTGCTAACTCTAGGTCATGCGTCAGATAGTTTCTTTCATGGTCCTTCAGCTGCCTAGAACCATATGCAATGACCCGCTCGTGTTGATTAAGCGCACAGCCTAATCCGCTGTAAGAAGCATCACTGTACACTGCGACGCCTCTACTACCGGAAGGTATAGCAAGTACTGGTGCCGTAGTCAATCAACGCTTCAGCTCCTGAAAGCTCTACTCGCACTGCTCTGTCCAATCGAACTTCGCATTCTTTCTTGTGAGCTGCGTAAGTGAACCCGATATCTTTGAGAAACCCTCAACAAATCTCTGATAGTACCCTGCCAAACCAAGGAAACTTTGGACCTCTATAACCGTCGTAGGCTGTTCCCAGTTCACCACAAAATCTATCTTTATAGGATCCACTGAGATACCCACTTCAGAGACTACGTGGCCTTAGAAACTGACCTGCTCAAGCCAAAACTCACACTTACTGAGTTTGGCGTAAAGCTGATGATCTCGGAGTGTTTGAAGAGCCATTTTCAGATGCTGCACATGCTCCTCTCTGGTTTTCGAATATATGAGGATGTCATCTACGAAAACTACCACAGATTTATCAATATGTGGTTTGAACACTCGGCTCATCAGATCCATGAAAGATGTAGGCTCATTCGTCAATCCAAACGGCATCACTAAAAACTCATAGTGGCCATAACGCGTCCGAAACACAGTTTTGGATATATCTTCCACCTTGATCTTGAGCTGGTGATAGCCTGACCTCAGATCAATCTTTGAGAAAAACCTTGCACCTTGTAATTGATCAAACAAGTCATCTATCCGAGGAAGAGGATAACGATTCTTAATCGTCATCTTGTTGAGCTGCCGATAATCGATACACAGACGCATCGATCCATCCTTCTTTTTCACAAAAAGAATCGGTGCACCCCAAGGAGAAATACTCGGTCAAATGAAGCCTTTGTCTAACAGCTCCTGAAGCTGTTCCTTGAGCTCTTTTAACTTAAAAGGCGCCATCCGATATGAAGCTTTAGATAACGGTTCTGTACCCGGCGCTAGCTCAATCGTGAACTCAATCTCTCTATCAGGTGGTAATCCAGGTAAGTCCTCTGGAAAGACATCAGGATACTCACAGACCACCGTGATAAGAGCCAAGTCATTCTTCTTTTCTGTAGAATCCTGCAAGTAAGCCAGATACCCGCTGCAACCATTCTTCATCATGCGCTCGGCCTTAATAGCTGAAACCAACGACGCAACCTTTGATTTGACTCCACAGAATCAGAAGGATTTTTGCTTTGGTGGTCGGAAGGTCACGATCTTCCGTAGACAGTCCACGCTCGTGTGATAAGTTGCCAACCAATCCATTCCGAGAATAACGTCGAACCCTTCCATGCTCAACGTAATCATGTCAGTCACTGTCTCATGCTCATCAATCATCACGATGACTGACTGACATGCTGTATCCGTGCTCACCGAACTTCCCGTAGGAATCTTTACGTCCAAGATGAAAGCAAGGGGTTCGGGATTGATACCCAACTTCTCTGAGAAAAGAGGAGTAATAAACGAGTGTGTAGACCCGGGGTCTATAAGTACTCATGCTTCAATTTTATTCAAGTCGCCTCTACGACTCATCATAAGGGTACCTTTATTAAAAAGTTCGTTAATTATATGCAATGATTCCAATGTCGTTTAAAAATTTACTCGAATGAATTTAAACATTAAATAATAGAATTAATGCAGAATTGACATCTCAACTTTAATGATATCTTGGATTACGTCATTCGACGTTTGGGCATCCTGTGCAGTCACCGCATAAGCCCGACCTTGAACTATAGGTCGCGTCGACTTCTGCGTAGAGACTGACGTAGTCCTTCCCTTTTCTACTGTAGGACAATCCTTGATCATATGACCAATCTGTCCACACCTGAAACATCCTCCAGTGTTTCGTCGGCAATCTTCCATCTTATGTGGTTTCCCACATCTTGTACACGCTGGAATAGAAACAGGAGTAACAACTGATCCCCGCATTGAACCCTGAGCCACAGAAGCTCCACTCGCAATAGTGCTCCCGGCTCTTGAAGGTCACCCTAGTGAAGAACTCTGCGGTCTCTGATAGGAAGACGATACTGGTCCTGACGTAACAGCCGGTCTGGAATAAGATGGCTGACTAGGATAGGGAGGAGGTTTAGAGAACCTCGGCTTTTTATTCACCTGCTCTGAAGCACTCAACTGTCCCTGGCCAAACCGATTTTTATTTCCCTGCTCTCGCCTCAGGTTCTATTTCTGGATGTCTTCCTCTGCAATGAGGGGCTTTGCCATGACGCCCGCATACGTCTCCATCTCCCACATCGACACCTTCTCCTGAATATTCGGCCTCAAACCTCTCTGAAATTTCTGAGCCCTCATCAGCTCAATGGCCACGTGTAAGGGTGCAAATCAGGAAAGTCTATCAAACTCTGCGCCATACTCGCACACCGACATCTCGTTCTATTTTAACTCAATAAACTGGACTTCCCACTAGTTACACACGATCTTTGGAAAATACTGATCGTTGAACGTCTCCACGAACTCTGCCCAAGTCCATGGTGTATTGGGGTAGTCCTGCTCTCTCATCCTGGTGACAGACTTCCACCAAGGACTGCCCTCGCCTAAAAGTTTGAAGGATGCCCAGCGTACCTTCTCAACGTTTGTACACTGTAACACCTCAAAAATCTTTTCCATCTCATCAAGCCATGCCTCGGCTTCCATCGGATCCGTCTGTCCTGAGAATGTAAGAGATCTCATCCTCCTGAACTCAGAGAATCCTCCTGGCTGCCAGCATCTCAGTCTATCGGTCTATGGCTGCAGTCTGTTGAGTCATGTTGTTGGCCAAGGCTGCCAACACCTGGTCAACATTTCCTCCCTCAGGCCTATTAGCTCCCAAAGGATCTGTATTAGGGCCAGATGCGAATCTCCCTTTGCCATGTGAGGGGCCTACACCTTCATCAATCTCCTCAAGATGAGCCATGCGAGGTCCTTCTCTACCTCGGCCTCTGCCTCTGAACCGCGGAGGCATGCTGATCTGTCATTGTTGAAAAATAATAACAATTAATCAGTATTGATTGTTAAGACAATATAACCCTTAGCCTTAAGACTCTGATCCTAGAGCCTCGCTTTGATACCAACTGTGACGACCCCACTTTTCCAATCCCTAAGGTATAGGAAAGGCTGGTTCATCAACTTATTGATTTCTCAATAAGCCGTAACAAACAAAAGCTGACAACATAACAAAGATCTAAAGACAGAGGCAAAGCATAGAATAAGCAAAGACAAAAGCTTTAACAACAAATATTATATCACCCTGAGGAATCAGGAAGAACCACCGGTGATGGCCAATCCAACACCTAAAATAGTGGTTCCCAATAATGGTTCCTTGAGTGATATCAAAAGAACAAAACAAAGGCCTAGGGCCCAATATTCAAAGAATATTCTAACAAAAGTACCAAAAAGAAGAAATCTAGTATCAAGGGAAAAACTCCTCTGCAGGTGTATCCAATTCCTCCTCAGAAATGTAATCGGTGTCCTCCAGATCCTCTGACCCTAGGTCAGTCTCAGCACCTGTGACGTATAGTCGAGGGTGAGCTAACAACAAAGCCCAATAGAGGAAACAGATCTATTTGTATTTCATTATAAGTAAAGATTTTCAAAAGACAGAAATCGGATCAAATATGATTTTTCAAATGATGCTTTGCAAACTAAATCTCCAGTTCTAATCCTGAGTCAAAACTGATAACATAAATCTGATGTGTTCAAAAACTTCTGAATTAGCATGCTTCTTGTCTTAAAATTATAACTTAATTTTATCTCTCAAATTTCCTATAGCATAAGAGCGAACTACGTAGCCAATGGGAAAACCCTACTGACCATCGTCGTTCATGAACCCATTTTCTAAATAGCAACAAGCCCCTACGCTATGAGGGAAACTTGCGCCAAAACAAACACTGTCCAAGGTTGGTAGAATCTAGGGCATCGTTCGTATGTACCTCAAATCGAATGCAAATGCTAATTTATATCAAAGCTTATTATTCATAACATATTATTGATTTTTTGAAGTTCTGATTCGATGTTCAAATTCAAAAATAACAGAGGTTCTGAGGTTCAAATTTCAAAGTTCTTAGTCATAACAAAGTTTCCAAATTTCTGATTTATATCGTAATTTCAGGTTCTTATTCATGTTGTTGTTCAAACGATGTTCCAAAAATTATGCTTCTTATTAAAACAGTAAAAAACAGTCCCTACTCATAATAGAATGCAAATGCAATGTAGGGTTCCCCTACCTCAACAAAGACGATTCAAAAATAAGCATAAGTAGTCTGCATAAAGGACTCCCAATATTCAAAACCTACAAAGATTAACACTCTCAGCGTTAATATAGGACCAAAAGTCAAACCCAAAAGCTTGCCAAGAAAAATTCGACAAAAATTTCAAAGGTCTAAAACAGGGCAAAATTCGACCCTCGAATTCAAATTCGTGGATCGAATTTGAAATTCGATGGTCGATTTCAATTTCAACCCTCGAATTTCAAAACTGCATCAGGTTTTAAAAAAAAATAGAAAATCGACCCTCGATTTTCAAATCGATGGTCGAATTTCAAATTCGACCCTCAAATTGGAATTCGACCCTCGAATTTCTTCAGGTCTGTGGCTGTCAAATTTTCAGTCTTATGACCCTTGTCTTTCTCATTCCACCACAGCCTTCCTATCTCAAATTAAACCATTTCTTATTCTAAACAAAACATAAATTTAAATAACATAAGGAGGTTTAAAAGCCTATACCTCTTGACGCTTAATCCGTTGTTTCCGTTGCACCCAATTCAAGCACCGGAACCTAACATGAAGGTTTAATGGACCAAAGCTTCCGATCAATCCATCACAAGGTTGTCTCTACTTCAACAACCAAAATCACACAGAACTTCCCACTCTCCCCATCTCTCTTCTCTTTCAATAGTCCAAACCGATCAAAAATCAAACACAATTCTAATCAATGGTCGAGATGGGGAGAGAAACTCTCAAGCTCACAAGATCTAAGATCAAAGGCAGAGCCAAAGGTTGTAAACTCTAATTCAAATGAGAGAGAGAGAGAAGTCTAACTTCTCTTGCAAGTCCCTCTCTTTATAATATTAGTTAATCAACCAAAAAATCTAGATTTTTCTATTTACCACTTATCCATTTAACTTGCAAAAATTCCGGTGCTAAACACAAACACCAACCTTATTGTGTATGTTAACGCATATAAGACTTTCACAAGGCCCGAGACAAAAACCTTTGGTCAATATTCCCATCATAACCTTATCCATCCAAAAATCCAGAAAAATCCCTTAATAATTTTTGGACACGCTTACTGAGGTAAACGAAAAATGGGCAAAAAATATCAAGGATATTACAGTAAGGGAGTTATTATTCAACCCCATGATTATTAGTGTGATTGGTTGGCCAGACATTACATTTGCTGTCGGCCTTGTCAGTACGCTCCATGCGCTCCTCATTTAGTTGTTGTTTATCACTTGTTCAAATACGTTACGTCGAGCCCTGGTTGAGAAATTGTGTCACACCCCTCATGGCCATCTTCTTATATCTGGATATATGAATGCTAATTAAGCTGGCTCCACTGTCGAATAGTATGTTCGAGACTTAGTATCTTCGTTAGTCTATTTTTAATATTGTTAAACAGTGATACTAATAGTATCCATGTAATATCCCTGATATTTTTGGCTTATTTTTCGTTTACCTCGATAAGCGTGCCAGAAAATTGTTGAAGTATATTTTTGGATTTTTGGTAAGCTAAGGCTATATAATAAGACTAATGGCCAAAGGAATTTGTCGGAAGATTGTGCAAGTCACGTAAGCGATGACTTACACGATAAGGATTGGTGTATGTGTTCAACATGGGATACTTTAGCAACTTAAGTGGATAAGATGGAAAATGTAAAATCTAGATATTTGTTTTTGCTTATTTTGGTTATAAGAGAGATTGAAAGAGAAGTTTAACTTCTCTCTCTCTCGTTGGAAATTTAGAAGCCTCTAAGGCCTTGCTTCATTTTAATCGTAGATCTAGAAAGCTTGAGAATTACTCTCCCCATCTCGACCATTGATTAGCCTAGTGTTTAAATTCTGATCGGTTTGAGCTAGTGGAAGAGAAGGATAAGGGAGAGGATGTCACTGTTTCGATAGGATCTGCGCAATGGAGGAAGGTTTATAATGGACTGATTTGAAGTTTTTAAACCTATAAGCTTTAGAGAGTGGTTCCCGTGCGTGAATATTGGTGCAACGGGATCAATGGATTAAGCGACAAGAGGTAGGCTTTTAAAACCTCCTTCTGTCTTATGAATTCAATTTCTGTTTAGAATATGTATAGTGTGTTCATTTAAGATTAGATGGTTGTGGTTGAATAAGAAAGAAAGAGTCCGGACATGGAAATTTTGACAGCCACAGACTTGAAGAAATTCGAGGGTCGAATTTGGAATTCGACCATCGATTTGAAAATCGAGTGTCGAAATCTATTTTTTTGTGCCTGATGCAGATTTTGAAATTCGAGGGTCGATTTCCAATTCGAGGGTTGAATTTGGAAATCGACCATCGAATTGAAAATCGAGGGTCGATTTTATGATTTTTGTGCCTGTTGAGTTTTTTTGAAATTCGAGGGTCGAAATTGAATTCGACCATTGAATTTCAAATTCGACCCACGAATTTGAATTCGAGGGTCGAATTCTGTCCTGTTTTTGGCCTTTGAAATTTTTGTTGGATTTTTCTCGGCAAGCTTTTGGTTTGATTTTTGGTTCTATATTAACACTGAGAGTGTTAATATATGTAGGTTTTGGAACATTGGGAGTCCTTGGTGAGGACTGCTTATGCTTGCTTTTGAACCTTCTTTATTGAGGTAGGGGAACCTTAAATTTCATTTGCATTGGAATATAAGTAGAAACTGTTTTGACTCTTTGATAAGAAGCATAAATTTTGAGATCATTTGTTTGAAAATAGCATGAATAAGAACCTGAATATATGATACAAATCAGAAATTTGGAAACTTTGTTATGATTAAGAACTTTGTAATTCGAACCTCAGAACCTCAGTTAATCTTTGAATCAGAACTTCGAAAAATTAGTATTATGTTATGAATAATAAGCCTTGATATATGTTAGCATTTGCATTCGATTTGAGGTTCATACGAACGATGCCCTAGATTCTACCAACCATGTTGACGGTATTATTTTGGCGCAAGTTTCCCTCATAGCGTAGGGGCTTATTGCACTTCAGAAATGGGTTCATGAACGACGATGGTCAGTAGGGTTTCCCATCGGTCACGTAGTCCGCTCTCATGCTATAGAAAATTTTGGAGATAAAATTAAGTTATAAATTTAAGAGAAGAAGCATGCTAATTCAGAAGATTTCGAATACATCAGATTCATGGTATTAGTTTTGACTCAGGATTAGAACTGGAATTTTAGTTTGCAAAGCATCATTTGAAAACCATATTTGATTCGATTTCTGTCTTTTGAAAACCTTTACTTATAATGAAATACAAATAGATCTGTTTCCTCTATTGGGCTTTGTTGTTAGCTCACCCTCGACTATATGTCACAGGTGCTGAGACTGACCTTGGGTCAGAGGATCTGGAGGACTCCAATTACATTCCTGAGGAGGAATTGGATACACCAGCTGAGGAGTTTTTCTCTTGATCCTAGATCCCTTATTTTTTGGTACTTTTGTTTGAATATTCTTTGAATATTGGGCCCTAGGCCATTGTTTTAGTTCTTTTGATATCACTCGAGGAACGATTATTATGAACCACTATTTTAGGTGTTGGATTGGCCATCACCGGTGGTTCTTCTTGGTTCCCCATAGTGATATACTTTTTGTTGTTAAAAACTTTTATTTTTGGATTATTATATGCTTTGCCTCTGTCTTTAGATCATTGTTATGTTGTCGACTTCTGTTTGTTACGGCTTATTGAGAAATCAATAAGTTGATGAACCGGCCTTTCCTATACCTTAGGGATTGGAAAAGTCGGGTCGTCACAATCCATAATCTGTTATATCTTCTCTTTGATCCCTAAATCTCACCTAAACCAACCCCTAAAACCTTAACCCAACTCTAATAATAAAGAAAAATTACTTAGCTTGAAGAAGCTCGGTAGAGCTGAGCTAAAGCTCAAAAGTTTCAGGCTGGAAGAGCCTAGAATCGAGCTAGAGCTGACCCTAGCTCGGGCTTTGCTTAGCTCGAATGCAGACCTAAGTAGTCGCCATCCTCTTTTTTGTAAAAAGCACTCCCTATCTTATGATTTCTATCTTGTAAAAACAACGTTCTTCTACTCCCAGGCAATGATGCCTCTTTTTGTAATGGTCATAAAAAATCAACAGTACTAAAAAACATCCAAGTTTTTTCATAAATTATGATCATTAAGTCGATAAATATTTTGAAATAAACTAGCAACTAGGATCTGATGACAGACAAATGCAGCATACATCCACCAATTAAAACCCAAATGTATGACAAGGACATGCTTTATTTCACAAACAAATATTGAATCTTATCCTATAAATCCGTAAAAAAGGAAATTTACAGTTTGAATTTTACCATTAAATATGGAGGTTTCCCTCCTATAGCAAATCCTCTAGATGGCCTATGATTCGAAGATCCCATTTTCCTCCTACAAGAAACATACCTAAAAAATTAACAGCTCAAAATGATTCAATTAGTGAGATCAACTCCTATGATCACTCTATACAAACATTGCATTAAGAAGCACCATACATGTATCAGAGCATTGGAGCCATTTAATTGACCATTAAAAATATCAGGTCATTTAAATTATATAAAAAATTATTACAAAATGAAAGACATATTTATTGTACCAATTTAAAACTGAAAAGTTGGGTATAGATGAAATCATTCCCAATCCTTTGAAGATGAGTTAAAAAAAATTAAACTATTGGCTTTGAGATTTCTACCTTCGAGAAATATTCAAAATAAAATATATATAATAATAAATATAAGAGTTGTAGTTATATGAATCTAAGCATCATCTTATAATACAAAAGGTTTATATGAGTTTGAATTTATAAGCCACTATTTGAGCTTTTGCAAACCACACTTTTCAAAATCCAATTATTTTAAAGAGAAATTAAAATCCTAAATTTCATTTATTTTCAATTGCACTTCCGGTGTAACGACCCTAAAATTCTGAACAGGAACCTGACTGTTTCGATAAGCATGCTCGGCACGGGAATCAAGACAGATTAAATTTTAAATTAATATTATTACAAATCATATTATTCTGCGGTTAGATGAAGTCATGTGCGACTTCTTGTACGAGTCTGAGTCGTATTAGACCTTAGATGGGGCGTGATACGCCGTAGAACTGTGTAGGTGCTCCACACCGGAGCTTGGGCTAAGGGAAAACAGAAATATCAAAGATATTTCTATTACTTAGCTTATAAGAGAAGGAAGGAGGTTTTGAATACCTATCTCCATCTCCTTCTACTTAATTTCTGAAAATCCCTAGCTAGAAGGTTGGGTTGTGAAGTCCTTGCCCTGAGAAACCATAGTTAGAAGAATTTAGATTAGTGAATTCTGGATTTGAGAGTGTGGAATCGACGTTGGTATGTCGTATTTGCTCTGCGAGGAAGTGTGTTGTAATTATCCTGATATTTTTGGCTTATTTTTCGTTTACCTCGGTAAGCGTGTCCGAAAATTATTGAGGAATATTTTTGGATTTTTGATAAGCTAAGGCTATAATAAAACTAATGGCCAAAAGAAAGTGTCTCGAGAGGTGTGCAAGTCATGTAATCGATGACTTACACAATAACATAGGTGTTTGTGCTTAGCATCGGACGCTTTTTCAATTTAAGTGGATAAGTAGTAGATATAAAAATCTAGATATTGTTTGGTTTTGTTTTGTATTATAAGAGAGAAATTTAGAAGAGAGATTGAACTTCTCTCTCTCTCTTTCGGTTGGATTAGAAAATAGGAACTTTTGCCTCTCCTTTTGTTTTGAAATTTTAGATCTTGTGAGACTTGAACATTCCCCCCCCATCCCTACCGTTGATAAACTCCGTATTGAAATTTTGATCGGTTTGAGCTATTGGAAGAGAAGGATAGGGGAGTGGATATTAATAAAAAGAGGGATCTGTCCTATGCACTAAGGAGAGGTTTGAGTGGCCACCTCATTAGAATGATGAACTGATTTGAAGATCTAAACCGTTGAGCTTGGAGATGAGTTCCGGTGCCTGAATTGGTGCAACGGAAGCAACGATTTAAACTACAAGAGGTAGGTCTTTGAAACCTCCTTGTATCATTTTAATTTATGTTTTGCTTAGATTAGAATATGGTGTGTTCATTTTAAATTAGATGGCTGTGGTTGAATAGGAGAAAGAATCCAGGCATGAAAATTTGACAGCCACAGAACTAGCCAAATTCGAGGGTCGATTTTCAAATCGAGGGTCGAATTTGGAATTCGACCATCAATTTGAAATTCGACAATCAAAATCTGTTTTTTTTTTTACTGATGCAGATTTTTTAAAATTCGAGGGTCGATTTCCAATTCGAGGGTTGAATTTGGAAATCAACCATCGAATTGAAAATCGAGGGTCAATTTTCTGATTTTTGTGCCTGATGAGTTTTTTTTTTAAATTTGAGGGTCGAAATTGAATTCGACCATCGAATTTTGAATTCGACCCACGAATTTGAATTCGAGGGTCGAATTCTGTCCTGTTTCTGGTCTTTGAAATTTTTGTCGGATTTTTCTCGGCAAACTTTTGGTTTGATTTTTGGTTCTATATTAACACTAGGAGTGTTAATATATATAGGTTTTGAATATTGGGAGTCCTTGGTGAGGACTGCTTATGCTTGCTTTCGAACCTTCTTTGTTGAGGTAGGGGAACCCTATACTTAATTTGCATTGGATTATAAGTATAAACTATTTTGATTATTTCATTTAAGAAGCATAAAATTTGGAATTCTGTTACACACAGCATGAATAAAACTCTGAATATCTTACACAAATCCGAAAATTGGAAACTTTTTTTTGACTAAGAACTTCGTAATTTGAACCTCAGAACCGCAGTAAATTTTTGAATCAGAACTTCGAAAAATCAGTAATCTATTATGAATAATAAGCCTTGATATATGTTAGCATTTGCATTCGATTTGGGGTTCATACGAACGATGCCCTAGATTCTACCAACCGTGTTAACGGTCTTGTTTTGGCGCAAGTTTCCTTATAGCGTAGGGGCTTGTTGCACTTCAGAAATGGGTTCATGAACGACAATGGTCAGTAGGGTTTCCCATCAGTTACGTAGTCCTCTCTCACGCTATAGGAAATTTGGGAGATAAAATTAAGTTATAAATTTAAGAGAAGAAGCATGCTAATTCAGCAGATTTCGAATACATTAGATTCATGTTATCAGTTTTGACTAAGGAATAGAACTGGAGATTTAGTTTGCAAAGCATCATTTGAAAATCATATTTAATCCGATTTCTATCTTTTGAAAACCTTTACTTCTAATGAAATGCAAATAGATCTGTTTCCTCTATTGGGCTTTGTTTTTATCTCACCCTCGACTATACGTTACAGGTGTTGAGACTGACCTTGGGTCAGAGGATCTGGAGGACTCCGATTACATTCCCGAGGAGGAATTGGACACACCAGCTGAGGAGTTTTTCCCTTGATCCTAGATCCCTTATTTTTGGTACTTTTGTTAGAATATTATTCTGAATATTGGGCCCTAGGCCATTATTTTTTATTCTTTTGATATCACTCGAGGAACCATTATTGTGAACCACTATTTTAGGTGTTGGATTGGCCATCACCGGTGGTTCTTCCTGGTTCCTCAGAGTGATGTATTTTTGTTGTTAAAAGCTTTTATTTATGAATTATTATATGCTTTGCCTCTGTCTTTAGACCTTTGTTATGTTGTCGGCTTCTGTTTGTTACGGCTTATTGAGAAATCAATAAGTTGATGAACCGGCCTTTCCTATACCTTAGGGATTGGAAAAGTCGGGTCGTCACATGTGCTATCGCTATGTGTCGAAGCGGAGCCACAGATTTGCTGTTTCGAGTCGTGACAGTGACAAGCCCTTTGATTTGAATCTGAAACCCTCCAGATCGCGTTTGCCGAGACCCCGAAAGGGCCCAATTAGAGGTGAGCATTTACACTTGAGAAGAGTGAAATTAAGGCCTCTAATATGTATGTATAAGTGTGTGTGTGTGAGGTGGTTAGAAACCATTAAATAAAAAAATGGGTTAAATGGGTAAAATAGGTGACCTCCATTAATGACAGAGAGTTGTCATTATTGATCGATCAATACTGAATTGATCGATCAATGAGAGGCATTGATCGATCAATAAGGGCATTGATTGATCAATTCATATAAGTCTTAAATGGGAACCGAGGGAGGCATCTGTCTGAAAGTTTTGTGCCCGAGAGGCATTGATCGATCAATTTGCTAATTGATCGATCAATTATGAGGATTGATCGATTACAGAAAGAATGATTGATCAATGGCAAAGATTGATCGATCAATAAGAGTATTGATCGATCACTGGCATGAATTGATCGATCAATAAGGGCATTGATCGATCAATCTGTATAAAATAAGAATGAGAACAGAAAGAGAGAAATTTAAAAATTTAGGTTGGTGATCGATCAATGAGGTCATTGATCGATCAATAAGACAGATTGATCGATCAACTAAGCTAGTGATCGTTCAAGTTTCCTCTGTCAAGTGTGAAGAGTAAGGAGCTATTGATCGATCAATTGAAGCATTGATCGATCAATGAGAGGAGGTTATCGATCAATAGAGGCTATTGATCGATCAATTAGCGTTGTTACCTGTGAGTGTTTGAAGGGGATTGATCGATCAATGAGGTCATTGATCGATCAAGGAGGAGGATTGATCGATCAGTCAAGGTGTTGATCGATCAATCACCCCTATTTTTGACCTATTTTGGTTTTGTAAATTAAGTGCTACTGAACATCGCGACAGTTAATGTTCTGACATCCCTGACACCTAGTGTACTATATTTATGGTCTAGGATCAGACCTTGACACTCTGAAAAGCTTTGGATTTGCTTAGAAAGAGGTCTGATCTATGGTAGGGGAAATCCAATATAAAATATTTTTTACTATGATTTCATGATTCTTTCATATCTGCATCCTAATGTCTGTTTTTGACAAACATGTTTACATATCATAAATCTCTAATTTATTTCCTGTTTTGATATTCTGAAACCTGTTCCTGATTTCTGCTATCTGATTTGTGAGGTTTATGTGTGTATGTGATTTAATGATTTAACCAGATGATCCCCACCAACTCGACGGTATATCCGTGCCTAGCACACTTATGCATCTGCTTTGTTAATCCCTCGGCATAATTGCACTCCATAGATGAGGCACTGTTGCACCCTGAAATTGTTCATGTGAACGACAATTAGTTGGGGTTTCCTATCGGTAGATTCATGATTACTCTGTGTTATATATTCACGGGAGTTTCTTAAGTTAGAAAAATATATAAAAATTAAGTCACCGATTATAACCTTGCATAGCATTTGTTTCTTATTTAAAAGCTCAGCAATTGATCTGATTTTGTCCTGTCTGCACGTTCTGATTTGATTTCCTGCTTTGAGATATCATCTCTTGCATATTTAATATATTTTTAGTTGGGATTCTTCTATTGAGCTTAGATGTAGCTCACCCTATTTTCTATAATAATTATAGGTTCTGAGGCTAGAGCTCCCGGCACTGAGAGCGATCCTGATTACCAGCCTGATCTAGAGGCTGAGGTTGAGAATGAGGAGACTGACGTCCAGGTAGACGATTTTTATCCATAGCCTGGGTACTTGAGTCTTTTATTTTGAGATTTTTGTATGATACTCTGGATTATCGTGTGCCTGGTGGCCACTTTCTGTATTTACTTTCTATAGATGTTTTTATTTGTATTATTATACATTCTATAGGAACCACTATCAGGAACCATTGTTTGGGTGATGGATGTCTATCACCAGTGGTTCTTCATGGTTCCTTTTTGAGGATGTATATTGTTTTGATATATATATATATATATATATATATATATATATATATATATATATATATATAATACATATATTGTTTATTTCTTCTCTCTTTTAAAGCCATATATGATGACTCGATCTGCCACTACTGGACAGTGTCTGCTCTGATTTCTGCTAGATGAATAGATACTCTGTGATTTGTCCTGAGGATCATCCAGAGCATAATCCTGATGGCATGGATTCCGGGTGCAAAAATCCGGGCTGTCACATTCGGGATGCAAAATTTAAGATGATATATCAACTTTTAATCATCAAATAAAAAAAAGAAAAAGAAAAATGAAAGGGCATTGACTAGGCATATTATAGGAAAGGAGACAAAGGCTTATAAACATAAGTTTATAAGTTTTTTTCTCAACTGTGTGGGAGACATGCCCTTATAAACATAAGTTTTTTTTTATCATTCTCTCAACTTTCCATCTATCTTAGATCCTCATTATTTTACTCCACATTGAAGACTCTATCTATCTATCCATCTCTCTCTTTGTGACAATGGAAGAAGAAAAGCATAAACCATCTTCTACTAGAAGAAGCAATCGGGTATGGTGGGATGAGCTCTTTTTTTTATCTTTGTCTTAAACTAGTAAAATCATACACACTCTTCTACCTTACATTGAAATTGTGCTGAGAAAAGGAGCACTAATGGTGAGAAGACGCAAGCTAGAAGCTCGTTTAGGTATTCAAGTGGTGCTAATGGGAATCGCACATTCGCATATATCTTTGGTTTGGGCAAATCCGACGATTTAAATAACCGCAAGTTGTGACACCCAAATTATGATTTGGGTGTCATGTGGTCTAGGGTGGACATTTTGAGGGCCATCTAAAAATTGATAAAAAACATAAATAAAAGAAACTACTACACTGAACGGGTCAAATTTTAAAATGGAAGAATCTAAGAGAGACTCATATAAGTTGGGTTCCCAACATAAATGAGTGCAGGGTAAAAAAAGCCAAATACTGTACATATCAGCAACACATTATATATAAGAGAAGTGGCTATTACTCTAAATTTTGAAGCATCTAATCTGTTCAGGAATTTTTCAAGTACACACGACCAACTCCCGACGCCTACAAAAACAATAACCCATTAATTGAATTTATTGGTTGCCATAGAGAAATTGAATTTATCTATAAAAGCAATCTATACAGGAATTTATCGTTTCTTTAGTCCAAACAAAATTCAATAATTACCCATAAATCAATTGCCTTCAAGATCTATCTTTGTGAAGCAAGGAACATTCTCTTCAATTCTCTATTCGCTCATCGTGCTTGCGTAGAGCCTCTTTCATCTTTTTATCTCTTTCTGTATCTCTTTCTTGCATTTCTCTAATTCTTTCCTGCATTTCTCTATTTCTTTCTTTCTCTCTTTCTTCCAATTCTGATATCTTGCTCCTCAAACAAGTCATTTCTCCTTGTTTTGACATTTGACGGTTGGATTTGCCCCCCCATTCCCGTGATGGAGTTGGTCCCACTCCAAGGATGTGGCATCGACCAGGTCGATCCTCTCCAAAAACCTGAGAGAGGACATCTTCACGACCAGGGGATCTCTGGATCCCTCTAATTGTTTCTCTTATTGTCTATTTATTTTCTCCTGTAATAATTAATAATATATTTTATTTTGAGAAATAAAACATAACTTGTAATTAAAAATTATTATAAAATTTACCAATGCATCCGCGACCACACTATTTGATGGTGTACCATCCTTGTGCGTATAAATAATTTTGAATATATTGGCGCGACTAGGTTCTACACCATCCTCTGAAGTCTGTAAAATTAAAAAATAAATACAGATATTAATATGATTTCATATAATAAGATGAAGAAGAAAGTATATAATAATTATAAAATATACAAAGTATGATTAATCAGAAAATAATATAAATTCACTTCTAATGCAATAATTGAAGGAAAACTTTTTCGCCCTGTTGTATGATGCATCGTCTTTTTTTCTCGGTTGACTTTATTTTTTTCAACCATTTTCTAGAAAAAAAATTAATTTCTATTATATACATTTATAATAAGTTTGAACGTATAAAAATTTAATATGTTGAGAACCGTCATCCTACCTTTGTTTTGGAGTTTTGCCAATGCCCATCCCTACTGACTAAATTCAACCATTGTCTCCCCTCACCTGGCGGGTTCAGAGAGGATGGATCTACTCCTTTAGGGAGGGATTAGTAAAATATCTTCTTTTTAGATCGCATCGGTATTCCTTCCACTTTCTTCCTACTGATTGCATGAACCAAGTTCTTACTTTATCGTCTTCGGGAATTTTAAAGCGAACCTGCATACAAAAGAAATTATCAATGATAAATAATTTGAAATACATATATCCTCAATAAGAAATAATTAATTATATTTACCTTAGCAGCGTCCCAAACCTTTTCTTTATCTATAGGGTCCACAGCGTCCCATGAAGGGCAATCAATGGGTAAAAAAGGCCCATCTCTTGATAAGACCCCATGGTAGCTGATAAATTTCACATCCTTGCCTCCTACTGGTTGACCCCGGTCATTGAAAACAAGTGGGAGACGGTGCTTTGGTATATTTCTATGCAAATCAGCACATAAAGTTTTCCCTCGTACTTTTTTTTGTGATGGTTGATTTGGATCCATATCTAAAACCAACATAAAAAGTAAATTCGGTTAAAATAGCATAAGGACAAGGACAAGGACAAAGAGCAATCTTAAACACAGCTATAATAATTATGTGTTGTTGCTTTCAAGCCCAACTTTGTACAACCAGGAATTAAATGATAGATATATAGGAAATTTGTCAACCAGAAATTATACTGAAAACGAAATTTGCCACTATGGTCACAGCTCTAATTCACCAATTATATGATAGATAGGACAAGTCACCAAATTAATCGATGATTTGCCGATTAATTTTGAAATTCACCCATTTAGTGGTGTTGACTTCCAAAAGGTTAGATGTCAATGTATAGGAAGGACAAGAAGCATATCAACATTTTTTAAATCATTCTGAGATTGTAGTACAGGCCTACAGGGTAGAAATGTAACTAAATGTTCAACAATTCAGTGAGATGACATTGAAATATTTGATAAATGATAGAAAGCACATCCAAATATACTCACATTAGTTGCATCATCATAGTCATCACACAAACCTTGTCCATTCTATTTGGGGTCATATTAACTACAAATGTAAAGTGTTCTCTTTCTCAAAGTTTTTACAACTTCATTTTCTAATTTTACGATTCAAGTCATATTTATTGGTTTGTTGTTGACCTCCAAATAGTCTAATGATGGGAAGGTGGTGATTTTGGATAGTTTGAGACTATGATTACTTTGTTTGTTAGGTTTTATCCATGCAAAAGACTTGAGATTTGGAAGGAGATAATGTATCCACATGGTTACTTAGCACACATTTAACCAAGAAACTGATTCTACAATCAGTACTAAAACAACTCTGCTCAGCATCCAAATATACTAGCAGCCAAATAAAGCATCTACTATCAGCTCAAGTACTGTAATAACCCAGATTTTTGAATTTTATTTAATGGTATTAGATGATGTACCACACAATGCGTGGTGCTAACGCTCCACACCGGAATATACCCACTTTAGAAATAGTCTAATTTTTTATATACATATCAATATTAGACTCATTGCGGAGTACTTGTCGATACGATTCCAACGATATATAATTTGTCGATTTTCGATAAGAATATAAAAAGTTATGCCCGTTTGAAGGGTGAAGCGGGTTAAAGGGCACAATTGTAAATTCGGGAGAGAATCACCATTTACCTTGGTGCTTACACAAAGCGCTGGAGCAAAACCTCTTCTCAAGCTTTTCAAGTCACGTATGAATTCTACTTGCGTGTAAAAACTACTATTTTATTCTCTGCAAAAGCTCTGACAGTGCCATCTTTCATAATTCCTGGTCGGATCTCTATCGATTTTCGATCTTATCAGAGAATCTTACACCATCAAAGTTTCTCATCGCTGTGACCAATTTATCGTAAAAAAAGAAATTCTCGCGAAAAGACTCGGGCATATCGTCTCTCGAATCCGATCTCCATCAACCCAAATCATCGTAGGATTCGAATCACGCTTCAACAGGTGGGTGCCTCTAAATCCATCTTAAATTATTCAGTTATTTCTTAAAAAGAAAACCCTAATTTTTCCTTAAGTTTTGATAAATTTCGGGTCTTAAAAACATAGAAATTAGGCCCAAAATCGATAGGATCGTTTTCCCAGATTTTCGTGAAATTCGGCCAAACTCTTCAACAGACATAGCCTAGGTATTTTGGCCATAACTTTTTATTTCGAACTCCGATTAAGACGATTCTTTTTGCGTTGGAAAGCTAATAAAAAAATCTACAACTTTCATGTTTTGACCAACTCATGAATCAATCGTCTTGATGGTTAAAAAAATATGAGAATGTTACGTCAAATCGCTCGAGCGAGCTATTATCATCGCTCGAGCGAGGTATCACCGAACTCCGACATTACCTTAGTATTTTAGTCATAACCTTTTATCCCGAACTCCAATTAAGACGATTCTTTTTGAGTTGGAAAGCTAATAAAAAAATCTACAACTTTCATGTTTTGACCAACTCATGAATCATTCGTCTTGATGGTTAAAAAAATATGAGAATGTTACATCAAATCGCTCGAGCGAGCTATTATCATCGCTCGAGCGAGGTATTGCCGAACTCCGACATTGCCTTAGTAGTTTAGTCATAACTTTTTATCCCGAACTCTGATTGAGATAATTCTTTTTGCGTTGGAAAGATAATAGAAAAATCTATAATGTTCATGTTTTGACCAACTCATGAATCAATCGTCTTGATAGTCAAAAATATATGAGAATGCTACATCAAATTCTAGGATTGGCGCAACTTGCCTGTTTTGACTTGTTTTTGAGGAAACACTTAAATAGGTCTATATTATTAGTAATTAGAGTTAATCTTAATGCATGAACGTATATTGTGATGTAGATTGAGGGTGAGAGGCCATCAATAGGACCTTGCTTGACTTCGCATTACTCCGAGTTTTGGTAGGAGAATCTCATCTTTACAGTATTTTATTTTAATTCGCATGGATATTTTGAATTAAAATCTTTAAATTTGCATATGCCATTGAAATCACATCTGTAAACTGAAATTGATATGAATGACTGAAAATCTAAATCTACCTGAATCCTGAAACCTGAATCTGCTTAAGCTCTGAAAATCTGAAATCAAGAACCTGAACTACGTATAAGAGACTTGTATCTGATTATATTAGTATCTGCATTTGTTTTATGATTGACCTGAACGACCCCTCAAAAATTCCTGAACAACTTCCTGGCACAAGTTTCCCTCATTACGTAGGGGCTTGTTGCATCCTGAAAAAGGGTTCATGAACGACGATGGTAGGTAGGGGTTCCCATCGGCTATATTCCTGCTCTCGAGATATAGTTTACTCGGGAGGTATTTTAAGTTGAGGATTAAGTCATGAATTATTGAACTTTGCATATAGAATTTAGAGAAACTAAGACATAAACATCAGATTCTTCTGAAATTGCTTTTCACACATTTAGAAATAAATCTTACATATGATTTCCGCACCTAAATTCAGTTTATTATCTGCTTATATGTTTGACAAGCTATATTCCGATATTTGTTTTGAAACCATGTTAGTTAAAGTAAAATGCCGTAGATGTCTTTCTTCTACTGAGCTTTGTTGGTTAGCTCACTCCGACTATCGTCACGTGTTCGTGTATTGACGTGGCTATTCGTATTGTGAGATCGATCCCCACTACGTGCTGAGGAAGAGCTTGAGGTTCCTCCTGAGGAGTTTTTCCCAGTATAGAACTTACTGATTTTCTTATTTGTGGTGAGAGTTAGACTTGAATTTGTGGGCCCATTTTAGTTGGATACCATAGTTTTATATTTGACGTTGATTTCTGTTATGAGCCATGTTTCGATGATGGTCGGCCATCATCGGTGGTTCTTTACTTTTAATTGCTTCCGCATTTATTTTAGTTATGGATATTTATTGCGCTTTACTCTGATATGTGCCTGTTGTATGCGGCTTATCGCTTATTCGATAGGTTGGCGAACCGGCCTTTCCTATACCTGAGGGATTGGAAAAGTCCGAATTAAATCACTATCAAAGCTTAGATATTAGGTCTTGTTGGGACCTGAGAATATGGCAGGAGGTTCTATCAAGACATAAGAGACTCAATTAGGACCTTGTCAAAGTTAGTAAATTTTTGGCCTTAGGTCTTTTAAGGGACTCACTGCTAGGGTTGTAGGTTATATTTAGAACCTGAGTTGTAGATCTCGCTATCACTTTGAGTGGAGATAAGTGATGATCGTGATAGATGTACGGTAATAGTAGGTGAATAAAGTTTTAGATTTTTGTCGGAACCTAGGGCCGTGGTGATCGCGATCTTTTTTAATTGAAACGCTTGTCTAAACTAAGGTACCCTTTTTATGCATCGGGGGAGCGATGTAAGCAAAACCGAAGCGCGAGTGTTGATAGACCCTGGGTCTACACATTCTTTTGTTACTCCATTGTTCGCTGAGAAGTTGGGAATCATTCCCAAGGCCCTTGATTTCATCTTGGCAGTGTCAATTCCTACGGGCAACTCAGTGAGCACCGATACCATGTGTCAATCAGTGATTGTGATGATCGAAGACCACGAGCATGGAAGGGTTCGACGTGATACTAGGGATGGATTGGTTATCTACTTACCATGCGAGCGTGGATTGTCTTCGAAAGATTGTAACATTCCGCCCGCCGAAGAGAAAATCTTTTCGATTCTGCGGAGTCAAATCTTGTGTGATATCGTTTATCTCTGCCATTCGAAAGGCATCAGTATGATGAGGAACGGTGTTGTGGTATCGGCCTACTTGCAAGATCATAAGGAGGAGAAAAATATTGCGGATATTACGATTGCTTGCGAGTATTGGATGTTTTTCACGAAGATCTGGATTACCACGATAGGAGATTGAGTTTGCAATTGAGTTAGCGCAGTCTTGAACGATTATCAAAACTCCGTGTCGAATGGCGCTGCGAAATTGAAAGAGTTGAAGGAGCAACAGGCGCTAGATAAGGGCTTTATTAGGCCGAGTGTGTCACCACAGGGAGCACGGTTCTATTTATAAGAAGAAGAGCGGTTCAATGCGGCTTTGCATCGATTACCTTGACTAAATAAGTTGACAATTAAGAACCGTTATCCACTTCCAAGAATTGATGATCTGTTCGATCAGTTACAAGGAGCAAGGTTCTTCTCGAAGATCGACTTGAGGTCAGGCTACCATCAGTTGAAAGTTAAGTCTGAAGACATTCAGAAGACAGCGTTCAGAACCCGATATGGGCACTACGAGTTCTTGGTCATGCCATTTGGGTTGACAAACACACCCGCGTCATTTATGGACTTGATGAACCGGATATTCAAGTCACATTTGGACAAGTCTGTAGTAGTTTTTGTAGATGACATCCTCATCTATTCAAAGACGCGAGAAGAACATGAGCAACATCTGCGAGTGGCTCTACAAACCCTTAGAGACCATCAGTTATATGCAAAACTTAGTAAGTGTGAGTTTTGGCTTGAGCAGGTCAGTTTCCTAGGCCATGTTATCTCTGAGACCGGTATTACAGTTGACCCAGCAAAGATTGAGTCAGTGATGAATTGGGAACAGCCAAAGACCGTTACAGAGGTTCGTAGTTTCCTCGGTTTGGCAGGATACTACAGAAGGTTTGTGGAGGGCTTCTCCAAGATATCAGGTCCTCTTACACAACTTACGAAGAAGAATACTAAATTTGATTGGACAAAGCAGTGTGAGCAAAGTTTTCAGGAACTCAAGAAACGATTGACTACTGCGCCAGTACTTGCTATACCATCAGGCAGGGGAGGCTTTGCAATATACAGTGATGCATCATATGGGGGTTTAGGCTGTGTGCTTAACCAGAATGAGAGAGTCATTGCTTATGGGTCTAGACAGCTGAAAGACCATGAGAAGAATTACCCGACGCATGATCTTGAGTTGGCAGCAGTGATTTTTGCTCTGAAGATCTGGAGGCATTACCTTTATGGGGAGACCTTCGATATATTTACCGATCATAAGAGCCTCAAATATCTCTTCTCCCAAAAGGAGTTGAATATGAGACAGCGTCGATGGATGGAGTTCTTGAAAGATTATGATTGTACCATCCAGTACCACCTCGGGAAAGCAAACGTAGTGGCAGATGCGTTAAGTCGAAAGTTCTCTGCTCAGTTATCACATCTCACCACAAGGGTGCGACGATGGCATCTTTTGGAAGATATGGCTCTAAGTAGCATGAGATTTGACGTAAAAGGTTCAGGTGCATTAATGGCTACGCTGGTGATTCGTTCGACCCTCTATGAGAACATTCACAGACTTCAGATGACGGATGATGAACTTATGGCTATCAGACGGGATGTGATTGGGGGAAGCAAAATAGATTTTTCTATCAAAGATGATGGCACTTTGTTGTTTAGAAACCGGGTATGCGTACCAACTAGTACTGAGTTTCGGGACACTATTTTGGAAGAGGCTCATAAGTCTATGTACGCTATTCACCTCGGCGCCAAGATGTACCAAGACTTAAAGAAAAGCTTCTGGTGGAGAGGTTTAAAGAAAGATGTCGTTGTGTATGTCTCGAGATGTCTTGTGTCTCAGCAAGTAAAGGTGGATCATCAAAATCCGGCAGGACTGTTGCAACCACTACCGATACCTGAGTGGAAATGGGAGGCCATTTCTATGGACTTTATTTTGGGATTGCCAAGAACATTAAGAAAATACAATGCCATCTGGGTCATTGTGGATCGATTGACTAAGTCCGCACACTTCCTTCCTTATAATACGTCGTATACCGCCAACAAGCTCGCAAAATTATATATCAAGGAGATAGTTAGGCTGCATGGTATACCGGTCAGTATCGTATCTGATAGAGACCCGATGTACACATCTCAGTTTTGGCAACGATTTCAAGAAGGAATGGGATCTAGGCTCGATTATAGTACAACATTCCATCCTCAGACCGATGGGCAGACTGAGAGGGTGAATCAGATTATAGAAGATATGTTACGTGTTTGCATGTTGGATTTTCAGGGGTCATGGGACCAACATTTACGATCGAGTTAGTTCGCCTACAATAACAATTACCAGGCTAGCATCGGCATGGCACCCTACGAAGCTTTGTATGGACGACGGTGCAGGTCTCCGCTTAATTGGGAAGAAGTGGGTGAGAAACTCATTTTAGGTCCCGAGATCGTGGAGAATACAACCAAGACAGTTCGGTTAATCCGTGAGAGACTACGCACGCATTGCTCAAAGTCGTCAGAAGAGCTACGCTGATCTGAAAAGAAATCATATTGAGTTTAAGGTGGGAGATAACGTATTTGTCAAAATCTCTCCTACAAAAGGCGTGATGCGTTTTGGGAAGCGTGGGAAGCTGAGTCCGCGCTATGTTGGACCTTTCGAGGTATTGGGCCGAGTCGGCGAGGTTGCCTATCGAGTAGCCTTGCCACCGCAGCTATCGAAAATGCACAACGTGTTTCATGTGTCCATGTTACGAAGATATGTTAAGGACCCGACTCACGTATTGGACTACCAGCCCATTGAGCTCCAAGAAGACCTATCCTTGGTTGAGGAACCGATACGAATCTTGGATCGTAAAGAACAATTCTTACGGACAAAGAACATTCCCTTAGTACTCGTGAAGTGGCGGAACCATTCTTCAGAGGAAGCCACATGGGAGCGTGAAGCGGAGATTCGCGAGCAATTTCCACAACTTTTCGAGTGAAGGTATATTGTAAACTATAGTTATATAAGAAAACCATACGTACCTTTAAATTCTTAAATTGGTTCATAACATCGATGCTTTACATATATATCTATAACGATCACACAATAAAATCTTAAATGTCATATTTATTCATTCTCGGTTAGAACCGTATGTCTGTTGGAACCCGTGTCATCAGTTAGAACATGTTACCAGGCACGTGATCATGCTTTTGAATAAGTGTTCGATTCGACATAAAATTTCTGCTCAAATAATTACCAAAAGGTGAGGTAGGTGTGTGTGCTAGGTTTGTGTCATGGTGAAGTATATTTCCGCGTGACACTTGGGAAGGTATGCATCCATGTCCGGATGTAATCCTCTATGGCAGTATGGGATGCCACACGCAGTACATGCAGGTTAGTACGGATCTCGACCCTTGAAAGCGTGCTTGGTGAAGCCTACCGCATCGCAACCAAAGTTCTTTGACTTTAGGACTTTTGATTTTGCTTTATCTTTGGTGTTAGGATAAGGACTTCACCGGGTTTAGCTATCTATCCGTATATTTTCGGACGAAAATATTATAAGGGAGAGAATGTAATAACCAGATTTTTGAATTTTATTTAATGGTATTAGATGATGTACCACACAATGCGTGGTGCTAACGCTCCACACCGGAATATACCCACTTTAGAAATAGTCTAATTTTTATATACATATCAATATTAGACTCATTGCGAAGTACTTGTCGATACGATTCCAACGATATATAATTTGTATTTTCGATAAGAATATAAAAAGTTATGCCCGTTTGAAGAGTGGAGCGGGTTAAAGGCACAATTGTAAATTCGGGAGAGAATCTCCATTTACCTTTGCTTACATAAATGGAGCAAAACCTCTTCTCAAGCTTTTCAAGTCGTATGAATTCCACTTGCGTGTAAAAACTACTATTTTATTAAATCTTATACTGAAAATCTTAATTAGAGTTAACTTATACAGAATTAGATATATATTTACTTCTTCTCTCATTGTCTTTCTTTATTCCTCTTCTCTCGCAAAAGCTCGTGCCATCTTTCATAATTCTCGTCGGATCTCTATCGATTTTCGATCTTATCGAGAATCTTACACCATCAAAGTTTCTCATCACGACCAATTTATCGTAAGAAAGAATTCTCGTGAAAAGACTCGCATATCGCCTCCTAATCCGATCTCCATCAACCCAAATCATCGTAGGATTCAATCACGCTCAACAGTGGGTGCCTCTAAATCCATCTTAAATTATTCAGTTATTTCTTAAAAAGAAAACCCTAATTTTTCCTTAAGTTTTGATAAATTTTGGGTCTTAAAAACATAGAAATTAGGCCCAAAATCGATAGGATCGTTTTCCCAGATTTTCGTGAAATTCGGCCAAACTCTTCAACAGACACAGCTTAGGTATTTTGGCCATAACTTTTTATCTCGAACTCCGATTAAGACGATTCTTTTTGCGTTGGAAAGCTAATAAAAAAATCTACAACTTTCATGTTTTGACCAACTCATGAATCAATCGTCTTGATGGTTAAAAAAATATGAGAATGTTACGTCAAATCGCTCGAGCGAGCTATTATCATCGCTCGAGCGAGGTATCACCGAACTCCGATATTACCTTAGTATTTTAGTCATAACTTTTTATCCCAAACTCCGATTAAGACGATTCATTTTGCGTTGGAAAGCTAATAGAAAAATCTACAACTTTCATGTTTTGACCAACTCATGAATCAATCGTCTTGATGGTTAAAAAAATATGAGAATGTTACGTCAAATCGCTCGAGCGAGCTATTATCATCGCTCGAGCGAGGTATTGCTGAACTCCGACATTGCCTTAGTAGTTTAGTCATAACTTTTTATCCTGAACTCCGATTGAGACAATTCTTTTTGCGTTGGAAAGATAATAGAAAAATCTATAACGTTCATGTTTTGACCAACTCATGAATCAATCGTCTTGATAGTCAAAAATATATGAGAATGCTACGTCAAATTCTAGGATTGGCGCAACTTGCCTGTTTTGACTTGTTTTTGAGGAAACACTTAAATAGGTCTATATTATTAGTAATTAGAGTTAATCTTAATGCATGAACGTATATTGTGATGTAGATTGAGGGCGAGAGGCCATCAATAGGACCTTGCTTGACTTCGCATTACTCCGAGTTTTGGTAGGAGAATCTCATCTTTCTGATTTTATTTTATTTTAATTATGGATATTTTGAATTAAAATCTTTAAATTTGCATATGCCATTGAAATCACATCGTAAACCTGAAATTGATATGAATGGTGAAAATCTAAATCTACGAATCAAACACGAATCATTAAGCTCAAAATCAAATCAAGAACGAACTACGATAAGAGACTTGTATCCGATTATATTAGTATCTCTGCATTTATTTTATGATTGACTGAACGACCCTCAAAATTCTGAACAACTTCCGCACAAGTTTCCCTCATTACGTAGGGGCTTGTTGCATCCTGAAAAAGGGTTCATGAGCACGATGGTAGGTAGGGGTTCCATCGGCTATATTCCCGCTCTCGAGATATAGTTTACTCGGAGGTATTTTAAGTTGAGGATTAAGTCATGAATTATTGAACTTTGCACCAAACACCGTGACTGTTCTTCAAACTGCCACACATTTAGAAATAAATCTTACATATGATTTCCGCACCTAAATTAGGTTTATTATCTCGCTTATATGTTTGACAAGCTATATTAGATATTTGTTTTGAAACCATGTTAGTTAAAGTAAAATATGTCGAGATGTCTTTCTTCATCGAAGCTTTGTTGGTTAGCTCACCTCGACTATACGCCATGTGTGTTCGTGTATTGACGTGGCTATTCAGGGTTGTGAGACTGATCCTGACTACGTGCCTGAGGAAGAGCTTGAGGTTCCTCCTGAGGAGTTTTTCCCAGTATAAAACTTACTGATTTTCTTATTTGTGGTGAGAGTTAGACTTGAATTTGTGGGCCCATTTTAGTTGGATACCATAGTTTTATATTTGACGTTGATTTCTGTTATGAGCCATGTTTCGATGATGGTCGGCCATCATCGGTGGTTCTTTACTTTTAATTGCTTCCGCATTTATTTTAGTTATGGGTATTTATTGCGCTTTACTCTGATATGTGCCCTGTTTGTCCGGCTTATCGTTTATTCGATAGGTTGGCGAACCGGCCTTTCCTATACCTGAGGGATTGGAAAAGTCGGGTCGTCACAAGTACCGAAAAAGCCATCAATCTGATCATAATCCACACATTTACATGCATCTACAGGCCCCAGATACTATTACAACTCAATTTAAACCTGCTGTATCTAAGCTGCCACAGTTTAGCAGCCAATATCAAGATACCAAATATTCAAATAATTAGAGTTGTGGTAGACGTTGATACCAGCAATTGCATGACAACACAATCAACAATAAGAACACAAGCCAGTATACTAGATCATCATGTGATTGCATGATTGCATGTACACACAAGATTGATCTTTTGTTTTTGTTGGCAGGGACTTTTCTTTTTTAGATTTGGTCATTCTAATGTCCAAGAGGGTGGTGGCAATAACAAAGGCTAGTGGTGGTCTGTGTGCTAGGAGTCACAGTCGTACGCTCAGGGTAACGCCAAGGGCCTACAAGACTAAGGAGGCCCCACCTCGATGTCGCGTGCACTGGCGCGCTACATCGGGCACTGCATGTGCCTGGCCCTGCTCACCAGCGTGCACATAGTCTAAGCCTCTAAAAGGCTGTATTGCGCGTGCTTGCTAGTATTGCACACTTTAGTGCTTACGACAACAAGGACCTGACCTTGAGGTCTGAGCCATGATTTGAATGCCGAGCCAAATTTGATCGGATACTACACAGGAACCCTCGCATGAAATCCCATGAACCCTAGGTCAACAGTTTGACCATGATTGACCAAAGCATGAAAAAAAATAGGCCTGATCTAAAAGGTTTCTTCGAAAGAAATATTGAGATATATACCTAAAAATAAATCAATCTTTCTTAGTTTTATGTTTAGCATGAAGAGGACCCAAAATAATAGCAATACATGAGTGAACACAAAATTGGAGACAAGCTATGCAATAATAAAGGAAAGCATAACAAACTAACTAAACAGAAGGGAGTAATCAAAGCAACTATTCCACAGGAGACCAATGACCCAAATCCAAAATTGGACAATTCTAGACAGTACACCCAAATTATGGAGGTATGTAGGAAACAGATTAACATCCAACAAATTATGGACGGATATTTAAATCATTTTTATTTAGTCAGTTTCATGTTCTTTTTGATAAAGTGGGGGACTTTCATTAAGGAAGATGCATAATTTCAAATACATATACCACAAGGTTTACAAACTCGGTATCGGCTTCGGTATTGGTCTCTACCAATACAATTCAATTAAAAAAAATTAACGAAAAAAAAAGGATAATAATAAATATCGTCTCAGGTGATACCCGCGATGCTAGGCTCATATCTGTAGGTTCCGATACCAAGACGTGTCAGGCGATATGTCTCGTATAGGTCAAGATTTTAAACTATGATATACTATAGGGAGCCATTACTTGCACACGCATTCTAAGAGATTGCACTAGATTAGTAAAAAAATGAACTTTATTACCTATTTATGAATGAGAAACTTACCCTTATGGTTGCACCTAGCCTATATAGAGATAAAAATTGAGACGAAGACAAACCTAATTCATAGAGCAACAACTATGTTTTAGAGACGGCAAAAATCATGTCTATGAATTCATTCAGCAGAGGAAAAACCTTACATAGTTTAAGGCTATTATATAAATTCACTCGCCCAATTCGAGGGCACCCAAGCAGGCCCAACTAGAGAGCGACATGAAAATTTCATTCGGCTCCAGATGAAGAGAACCGAAAGAGAGGGAGTGCAGTCTAGAGAGAGAGAGAACGATATAGACTATAGAGAGAGAGAGAGAGAGTATCTTGTAATGAGAGAGAGAGAGGGAGAACATGGGTATACTTTATTAGCTATGTGGCCCTAAACATGGCATCTGGGATATATTTCTCCATTGCTGGTCTGTCATAACATGGGTATACTTTATTTGCTATAATAGGTTAGAGTTCAGGTTACGTTAGGAATTGTAGTTCATATGTAGGGGACTATAACTAAAAGAAAAACAAAGGAGACAAGGTCCCCCATAGTGCGGCTATATAGAGATATACGTTCCTATGCAGCCTGGGAAGCTGCAACTGAGCCATTTGGGTGCACAGGTGGCGCCAAGTAGGGGCTTTGAGGGTGGGGGTTGCCCCATAATACTAATTCATTTTCTCTAATGACCATAACATTAGACTAACTTACCCCCCCGCCCCCCCCTCCCTCTTTATGTTTACTATTACGAATCAATTATATATATGTGTGTGTATCTTTTATATATGTGTGTATGTATATATATAAATCCTGGCTCTGGCACTGGAGTGCAGCATCCTAGGCTTCACTAGAATGCACCTTAACTTTATGTTTACTATTACGAATCAATTATATATATATATATATATATATATATATATATATATATATATATATGTGTGTGTGTGTGTGTATCTTTTATATATGTGTGTATGTATATATATATATGTGTGTGTATCTTTTATACATAAAAATGCGGTTTGATTAATAATTCAATAGAAACTACATAAAACATTTTTGAACATGATGATGAATTTTTGTGTCATGAATCATGATTCATGGATGATATACTATATCTATAATTATACAATATATAATGGTATATTACTATAACTTTATGACTATGGCAACTGTCCTTTTACCATTCATGTCATTTTCTACTATTTTTTATCTAATCAACATGAAAATCACTACACTATTTATGAAACAAATGAGAGGAAACAGAAGAAGCATGAATATGTACTAATGTGAATGAAAACTTTAAATTTTTTAAAACTTCTACCTACAGGCCTAAGATTTTTAAAAAAATTATTTTTATGTCAAATAAACATGAATACCTTACAGAAAATATAGGATATATTATCTTTTATGTTTACAGTTACAAATCAATTATACCACGTGCTATTAGTTTTTCGAATATATATAAGGGTATCAGTCGATACTTTGAGAACCCAAACCCTATAGCCTATAGGTATTGGTTGATAGAAACGGATATATATATTAGCAATACGTATTACTATGCGCTAAACATTACAACTTTGTTAACACTTTAAAGTGGCTACATGGGGGGCCTTTTCTCTAGTTATATCCCCTTATTTTAGACCTGTTTAAAATCTAGGATTTACCTCTGTTTTGACCCTAAATACTAGAGGTATTACAGCCCCCTTTGCACCAAACAGCCTGAGACAACCTTAATTATTTTTAATTAGACCTGATTCTCATATTTTTGTGTTTACAACACAAAACACGCGTTTTAAATGAAAATGGGCCTTTTAAAAAAAAATAGTTTATAAGGCAGGTTTAATACGGTGTACCAATAACAAAGTATAAACACGTATTTTTAAAAAAATCAGAGTTTTTTGTTATTGTGGCTTTATGGAATGTCAATATATTTCATGCTTTACTAAGTGGATCACGTGATTCTTGTTTTTTTTTATTATTGGAGTAAAATAAGTGCAAGTTTTAGGACAAAACAACTGAAACTATATTCAATTATATTCCGTCAACCTGTTTTGGGAAGCTATTAAAATATTGGCACATAAAAGCATATCATATAACAAGATTTTTACATGTTACCACATCAAACCATAGAACCATAAAACCATGTAATAATCTGTGAAAGTGAAATGCAAAGTAGAGATGAATACAGAAAAAACGACCACAAACCCGAGCATCAAAGGTTGTTTTAGTCCTTGATTCCTCATTGCATGCACTGAATCAGTAACTCCTTGTATTTTGATATACATAGGTTCAATCAAAAACAAAAGCTTGAACCAACTTCTAAATTATCAAATACATTTTTATAGAGGAATCTGGGAAGCCCAGGTTTCTTACAGAAAACAATGAGAATACAATGTGTGCAATCTAAAACATATTATTTGAGAGTACACTTTTAAATGCTTCCTCTATTTTTTGTAATTTAAATTAGGTTCAAAATGAAAATACCCCCCTTTTACCATTTAAGAACAAAACTTACATCCTTTGCAAGCATGATTTTTTTTTATTCCCAACATGACTCGGAAAAAAAAGAGTGGTGCACCTGATGGTTGTATCAAAAGTGAGTGTAGCACCAAAAATGGAGTAAAAATATAATCAATCTTTAATTAAAAAGACTTTTAAAAGGGGAGTAAAAATATTGCCCATGAGTTTTGGACTAATAACAATATGGAAACAGGTATTATGAATTATTTATTCTTCTAATGTGAGTAATGTCAATTGGTAGCTACATTGCGTAAAGAAAGACTAACTGAGTTAGAAGAAAGGATAACTGAGTTACCACACAACAACGGTGTTGCAGCCCTTTTAAGGGGTTGCCACTATTGTTCATCGTCATTATGAAATCTTGTCACACTAACAATCTCTCCCTCTACATCTGCTCTAACCCACTCAGTGTCATCGTCACAATCATCATTTACATCTCCTCTATCATTTAAATTTTGGTCACTCATTAACAGTTCACGATCTTCTATTCTCAACTCATAGGCTCCTATAGGTTTGACTTTTAAAACAACCTTCCAATTTGGGTCAATAGGATCATCTATGTAGAAAACTTGTTTGACTTAGGAAGCCAACACATATGGTTCGTTAGAAAATGGCAATCGTGTGAAATTCACAAGTGTGTTCCCCAAATGATCTTGTTTTATTCCCCTCCCTTCTACGCAAACATCTACCCATTCACATTTGAACATTGTAACCTTCAATTTATCAGAATATGTTAGCTGAATTATGTCAATCAACCGGCCAAAATATTCCACATTGCCAATAATCGGATTGATATCCCTTACACTTGAAAAGCTAGTAGTCGCTGTCGATAGATAGACTCCACTATTTTGCGTTTAGTCTTTGATTCTCTTATAAATGTTCTGAAATTGTATCCATTAATAGGATAGCATTCTAGCCTTTCAGCAATATGATGAGATCCCTCGACTAACAACTGAAGCTCTTTTGGCAATGTAAATCTAATTTTCATTTAATCTCGTATCTATTAAGAATATGGGAGAAAGTATTAATCATGAGAAAAACGAGCTATATTGATGATGAATTTAGAAATATATAGTTACATACACGATTCTTAATCCAATAGATGAAATGTCTTTCGTGTTCTTTCTCTATATCATGCGAGCGTGGGCGTTTTCAATGTAACTTGTGTCAAATTACTCTTTTATGATCCCTACATAAAAGGATTCATATATTAAAATAATTGAATAAATCGACTCTCTAAATATAATATGAATTTTTGTTAACACTTTATACTCTATATATCTTATGACGTTAACATTATTATAGAGGACATAACGATGAGCCTGTGTCCATTCCAAATCGGTAAGATTGAACACTTTGGCGCTTCTCATTGCTGTTTCCTCATCACTTCTTTTGAGTCGGTTTAGCCTTGACTCAACATTGTGTAAATATCGAGAGCAAAATGTGGGACATTCATCCGCCAAATAGGCTTCTACAATGGACCCCTCAGGTTGAGCCCTATTGCGCACATTTGACTTTAAAGTAAACAAGTACCTGATTCTGACAACTTAAATTTTGTGTTACTGAGACACATCAATATTCTGTCATGTTTAATTGAAAAGTGACAAGGCATCAATACAAACCTCTCAATGGGATACATCCACCGATAGTGCACAGGTTCACCAAGTAATGCATCAGATGCCAAGTGTATCGACAAGTGCACCATGATGTCAAAAAAAGCAGGCGGGAAGATCCGCTCCAAATGGCAAAGTGTCAGTGCTATGTTCTTCTCAAGGCGGATCAAATCGTCAGTTCGACAAACTCTCGAACACAATTCGCGAAAGAATGCACTCAAGTCTATTAGAGTCCTCGCCACATACTTTGGTAAGATATGTCGAATACACATAGACAAAAAATGTTGTAGTATGGTGTGTGAGTCATGGCTTTTTAATCCAGATATCTTTCGTTCTTTGACATTGACACGGCTTGAGATATTAGACGAGAAACCATCCAGAATCTTCATATTCTTAAGGACTCTGCAAAACTGTTCTTTTCCATGTCTATCCAAATTGTAAATTGACACTGGTAATTTGTATTTGTTTGAATCTATTTGTTGTGGATGTAACTCTTTCCTCAATCCCATCTCAGCCAAGTCTTTTATCACATTTATCTCATCCTTACTTTTTCCATCAATGTCTAAAAGAGTGAAGAGTACATTATCATAAATATTTTTTTTAATATGTATCACATCAAGATTGTGTCTTAGGAGATTGTGCTCCCAATAAGGCAACTCAAAGAATATGCTCTTCTTTCTCCAATTATGCTCTTCTCCAAGAATAGGCTTATGCTCAAATTTATTTACCTCTTTCAAGACTTCTGTTCTGGACATCAGTTTTGGAGCAACTTCATTCTTGGGTTTCCTGTTGAATGCCTTTGTTTGACTTTGAAATTTATGATCCATCGGTAGAAATCGACGATGACTCATATAACATTCTTTCTTTCCATATCTCAACCTTTGACTACACGTGTTTTTATGGCATGAAGGACAAGCTTTCTTTCCTTTAGTACTCTAACCAGACAACATGGCATAGTCAGAAAAATTGCTGATTGTCTAAAGCAACGCAGCACGGAGAACGAACATCTCTTTCTTCAAAGCATCATATGTCTCCACCCCATCTAACCATAAATCTTTCAACTCATCAATCAATGGCCTCAAATAGACATCAATATTATTTCCAAGACTTTTTGGACCAGGTATTATAGTCGATAAGATAATGCTTGGTTGCTTCATGCACAACCATGGCAGTAAGTTGTATGAAAAAAGTACCATGGGCCATGTGCTGTGGGTAATACTCATTGTTTTGAAAGAGTTGAATCCATCGCTTGCTAGCCCAACTCTAACATTCCGAGGGTCTTCTTTAAATGTAGGATAAAATTGATCCAAATACTTCCAAGCTTGAGAATCTGCCAGATGCCTTAAAACACCATCTTTAACGCGCTCTACGTCATGCCATATCATATCAGTAGCAATTCTAGATGACATGTACAATCTCTGAAGACGTGGTTTCAATGAAAAATAGCGCAAAATTTTTGCTGAAGTCTTCTTTTTAGCATCATCGGGAGTGTAGTTCTCATGCAACTTCCAACGTGACGTTCCACAAATGTCGCATTTTTGTTTATCAATCGATTTTTTATAGTACAACATGCAATTATTCGAACAAGCATCGATTTTATTGTAACTGAGTCCCAAGTTCGTAACTATCTTTTTGTTTTGTGTAAAATTATCTGAAATTTTCGATCCTTTAGGGAGCACCTCTCTTAACAAGTCAAGTAACAGTGAGAAGGATTTGTTGCTCCATCCACAAAGGCACTTGATATGCCATAGTCTTACGATAAAAGATAATTTTGTATGTTTACACCCCGTGTAGAGGGCCAACTCTGCATCATCGGCCAATTTAAAGAATATAGCTGTATTGTCATCTAGCGTACTCTCTGTGCCTTGTCTCGGACTATCATGAATTTCTTCTTCACTTGGAACCCCACACAAATCATGTGACATGCTCCTCATATCATCAGTTGTATCATCATCTTCTTCAACTACATCAGCCAACGGTTCATCTCGTGTAAAACTCGATGACGTGTTATTTTCCCCATGAAAAAATCACATAGTGTAGCGCTTCCTAATTCTGTGCCATATGATATGATCATATGTTGTCTTCATATCTTGATAGTAGACGTTGCAACATTTGATGCAAGGGCATTTTAACCTTCCATCATAAACTGCTCCACGAGAGTCAACAAATTTAATGAATTCTCCTGCCCCATCGTAGTATGCTTCAGTGTTTCTATTATAGCAACATATTCCAAAAAGTCATTACTTTCACCAGTTCATGAAAATACTAACTATTTAGGAATATTAATTAGTCATAATAAAAAATGCTTACCGAGACTTCTGCATCCAGCTTTTATCCATAATGTCTATACAAGAAGCTTTGAAAATAGAGATTGCTTATTTGAGCTGATCATGTGAGACTAGTGAGAGAAAGTGAGAGAAAGTGAAAAAGACTAATGATACTAATACGATCAAACACTATGACTCAACTTTATCAATCACAAGGAGGATCAACAAAATAAGTAATGGACATACCTATGATATAGGTATGAGAAGCAGCTGCCAGAAAAAGAGAGATTCTGGACTTGCTGGGCCACCCTTTTCTTCCTGCATTATATGCTTCTTTTCAGGTCTATTATTCCAATATTTATACCAGTGACAGATATAGTTTCTACAAACAGAGATTATAATTGCTAATCTACTATGGATCCGCAAAACGGGAGTTATTTTGGGTTTCACATGCCATGTGGCATGTGAAAATGCGACCGGTTGCACAGGTCAACCTGTGCGACCGGGTGCATACTCACTATTGCCATTTTTAATTTATGATAGCTTGATTGAAAGCTAAGTGGCATACTTGGTCTATTTGTGTTTATCTTTTGGCGGTTAAGAATCTCTCTTAGCCTTGAGATTTTGTAATATTTTTTTCCCATCAATAAATTGCTACCTTTATTGATAAAAAATAATAATTAATTAACTAATTGGCCCATATCTTATATCCCATGTCTATACGACTATACCAACTCTATAACAAAAATTGAAATTTCTTACACAATGGTTGACTCTGTTAAATCAGATAATAGAGATTGTCTTTCATGGCAATCTTTGACATCAAAGATCTTTACATCATATCCTTCAAATTGGATGGCTTAGATGATGTTTCAGGTGGCAAGGGTCTCAAAAATACCAAGTCTTTCTTTTAACTCATGTGCCACAGTACAAATCTCAAGTGCAAGTTGTAACTCTCGTATTAATGAAAGTATTTTTTATTTATTTAAATCAAGGCCCTACTATCATACAAACAAATTTAAAGAGCAAATTTTAATTTCATGTGTATAACATCCAATAAAAAGTGATCCAAAATCCATGTTTGACATATGCCTATGATCATGCTCGTTTATTGGGATGTGCGTTCCGTGAAATCAAAATCTAATCGTCATATAGTAGGCTTCTGATCTCAAGACCTATTATGTATTGGGACGAAAATTGATCTCTATTATCTGATTCAAGCAATATGTGAAACTCGATTTGTAAGAAAGACTCTTAGGTTACAACGTCTCTCTAGTGTTTACTCTTGTGATTGAGATTTGAGAGCCTAAAAGGGAGAAAAATAGTACAAACATGATTTTATGGTCATTTTTTGAGATGTTTGCCACGTGTAATAACAAAACTGGCCGTAGGATAATATGCCAATGATCTATAGATCCGTTGTGCGAAAGATGGAGATGAAAAACGATCTCCATCATCTGATTCATAGGCGATCAATGCATGCTTGCTGGAAGAGGTGGGGTGAGAAAGCAGTCTTTTGAGGTGAGTATAATGGTATCCTATCGGCAATACCGTATCCGTATCGGCCTATACGTATCGGTGCAAGATGGAGATATGCGATCCTTTGGATCGGAGGGGCAACTGAAGCCTCCTATTTCCAATCTAAATTTTAGTAAATAGAGAACTATT